>CM055878.1:25289776-27689776 GCA_029582165.1 Portulaca oleracea
TTTACTGTTTACAAGATCATATAATTTTATTGAAGAAGGAAAAAAAATAATAAAAGAGGGGAAAAAATGGCAAGCCAAACACAACAAATGAGAGAACAAGGTCACGAGTTGGTCGACAAGGCAAGCGACGCTGCTGGCCATGTTCAGGTCTGTATTTATGATCTTTTATTGATATTTCATGGCCATGTTCTTTGGATTGGTAACTCTTTCTAATTCAATCCAAACTTTACAAAATTCTAAAAAAAATCATCTCTAAAAACATAATTTTCCAAAAAAGCATCATAACTTATCAAATCCATCCAAACCTCATTTTATCAAATCCAAAAAACAAGGCCTGGTGTTTGGTTGAAGGAAAATTTTAGAAAATTGGTCAATTTTTAGGTTGATCAATTTTCTGCATATTAACTAAGTTCTTTGAAAAATTTAATGGGGAGCAACATTTTCACAATTTCAATGGACTCACAATTTCTTATCTTTTCTCTGGGAAAACTTTATGTAGAAATTAAAAGGAAATCTTTTTAGGAAGCTTGTTGGGAAATCTAATAGAGAGCAAATATAAAAATGTCCCTCTTAATTTTACAAACCCTAAGCACAAATTACAATGAATATTAAGGTTTATTTGGACATTCTAAACATTTTTTTCCAGGAAAGTTACAATTTCAACCAAACACTGAAAATTTTTATAGGAACTCAAGATGTAATTAAAGGAAATACTGTAAGCTACAATTTTGCAGAAAAATTTCCTAGAGAAACTTCTCAGGGAAAATTATATTACTGTTCTCTAGATAAATAATTATATTATTGTTCGAGTATCCTTTAGATTGATTGTCGTGTAATTTCGAGTAATAATTCTGTAAAGTGTTACCTATTTGAAACAAATCATGAAAAAATTTACAATGTAATATAAATTTGAGTTGAAACGTCAGGGCTAATTTGTTGAGTTTGGTTGAAGGCCAAATTATATATTTTTGAAGTATTATTGTTTAGAGAGGGGCGAACAAATTGATAAGGTGAAATTAATTTTTATTCTCGTATAAACGTTTATGAGATTATTCAATCTAAATTTTTTAGTTCAAAAAATGTTGCTACAGGAGAAAAAGCAAGAGTTGAGCGACAAAGCAAGCGAGGCAGCTGGCCATGCTCAGGTTGGTATTTATCTTTTGGTTAATGTTCATAAAATTGTATTTCATAAATAATGAAATTTGAGTTCATAAAATTGTATTTCATAAATAAATAATGAAAAAAATTTCCTGGAGAAAACTTCTAAGGAAAATTATATTACTGTTCTCTAAATAAATAATTATATTATTGTTCGAGTATCCTTCAGGTTGATTGTTGTGTAATTTCAAATAATAATCCTATAATTGTTAATTATTTGAAGACAAATCATGAAAAAATTTACAAAAATGTAATATAAATTTGAGTTTAAAAGTAAGGGCTGATTTATTGAGTTTGGTTGAAGGCCAAATTTAGTATTTTTGAAGTATAATTGTTTAAGGAGGGGGGAAAACTGATAAGGTGAAATTATTCTTTAATCTCATCTGTAATTCATGAGATTATTCAATCTAAATTTTTAGTTCAGAAATTTCCTTTGATTTTAATTAGTTTTGAATAAATTGCTACAGGAAAAAAAGCAAGAGTTGAGCGACAAGGCAAGTGAGGCAGCTAGCAACGCTCAGGTTGATATTTATGTTTTGGTTAATTTTCATAAAAATGTATTTCATAAATAATGAAATTTGAGTTCAAAAATATGTTGTTTAGGTTGACTTTCAATTGACTTTAAGTTACATTTTAAAGAAATAGTAGCTTAACAATATTTTTGAAATGAAACTTCAATTAGAAAACATGGATAATCCAATCTCCAATCAAAGTTTAATTTTGGTGACTCTTGGTGAGATTCATCTAGAATGCTTTTAATTTTGCAACAAAAAATGAATGTAAACTTGATGAGATTAGATTTTGTAGTCTGCACGTAATACTTTTTTTTAATAAGTATTTGCATGAAATAAAACGTTGCAGGAAAAAAGTGAAGGAGTGATGAGCCAAGTTACCAATGTGGCATCTCAAACTGCTCAACAAGCCTCTAACCTTCTTCAGCAGGCAATCTTCTTCTTCTCCTCTTTCTTTCTTCTTTTTTATTGTTTAGATTTTAACTGAAAAATACGTTACTAGACTGGGGAAGGTACAACTTTGTCCTAAAAACTAAATTCAACTTGTTGAGCCATAGAGATTTTAGGATGTGCATACTACAAAACAATTTTAAGTGAGAGGCTGAGAGCCCTATATTTATAGAGTTGGGAAAAGGTTTAATGTAGATAGTCTCAGTTACAGTTATGATCATTATCAGAAGTCAAGGTAGCATTACCTATATACCATATTTGACTATATAGTACATAGGGATAATTAAATTAGATGTATGTATGTGTAAAGATGGAAATGGATAAATAATATGTATATGTGCAGACAGGAGAGCAAGTGAAGAATATGGCACAAGGAGCAGCCGAGGTAGTGAAGAACACACTGGGGGATGAACGAAACGTCGTCAGAGAAGGACCACCCGACCTCCGCCCCAACCACCACCGTCACCACCTCAACCACCGTCGAGCATAAGACTCCCTAACTCCACCTGCCATTTTCTTTCTCTTTTTCCCCCCTTGGATCATATATAAATATTACTAAACTTTGTCATTTGATTCTTTAGATTATTCTATTCATTCCCTCTTACGAAAAAAAAAGGGCAAGGGTTACACTCATTCTAGGAAGGGACAAAATAGGCCTAGGCCTAGCCAAAGTTCATATAAGTTTCTCTAAAATCACAATTTTTCTTTTTAAGATACACTCATTCTTTCTGTAGCCGCAAACAAGACGTCACTTTGTACTTCAATTATTACTATTATTTCCGTAAATGATCAAAGTAGGATACATTCATATATTGGATCACTCCTATGCTTTGTGTAACTTTTGTTGCTACCAGTTTTTTCTTGGCGTGTGTTTGGGTGAGGAAAAAATAATTACTAAAAAACATGGTTCTTACTTCTTAGAGGAAATTAGCTTTTCAAGGAAAATAATTTTATATCTCACATTTTGGGAAAATTATTTTCTAAAATATGACAATATAAAAGTTACTCCCTTCATCTCAAATAATTTGTCCTAGTTTGACTAATGAGGTCAAACTTTAAATGTTTGACGGTAAATTTATCAAATTATATATTGAGTTATCGTGTAGGACTATCATTATTAGATTTGTGATTAAAGATACTTTTATTTAGATAGGATATTACAAATCTTACTAAGATAAAACATAAAATATTAATAGTCAAAATACAATATTGAAGACCGTGATAAAGTAAATTGGACAATTCATTTGGGACGGAGAGAGTGTAGGCACTAAAAAAATAAATAAATAATGTGCTGAAACCAATAATATTAATTTAATTTAATTAATTTGGGTTAGCCCGATTAATTAATTAAATTTATTGGACCCAAGTGACTAGCAAGTCAACAACCCAAATCAAAAGTCGGCAAATGGACTCTCAAGTCAATCGTCAAATTTACCAATTCAAATGGACTACCAAGTCAAGTTTAGCTGCAGGCCCGGTCAACGGCCCAAGGAGACTAACAAGTCAAAGGCCCAACTACAAGAGACTATTTTCTATAAATATGGAGAGACTCCTTCATTAAAGGGGTCGAAAAATGAATTATTCAAAGACATTCTCTCTAGACTCCAACAACAAACACATCAAAGTGTCGTTGCTCTAGAGATCAAATTCAGAAGACTCGGTGAAGATTGAAGTTGTTCCTGTCTCTCATCAAGTCAAACATTTAGAGATCGAATAAGAGGAGTTCATTCTTTTTGTTGCGTTGTAACAAAAATATAGAGATTGTACCCATTCTTTGAATATAAATACAAAAATTATATTTGTCCATTATTTTCTTGTCTTTAATTTATTTTAGACTCGAGAATTTGTGGTTACAAATTTTGGCACGCTCGGTGGGACCTCTCTACCTCTCATCTCTTTCTCCAAGAACAAATCACTCACCAATCAAAGAAGGCATGGCTCCTAGCAGTAACATCCCTCCTTTTTCGAAGAAAGCTATTCCGTCCAAATCCAAAGGGTCGGCCACTGCTAGTATGACGTCCAACGGAGTAGTCACAAGAAGGATGGCCAAGATCTCTGCTATGGAGGCCCAGAAACAAACTGATGTGATCGCGCCGTCACATATCGCTGATACCGACTTGCTGGGGGCGAGTCACATCACATCTCATCTACTTAAAGAGAAATCTGTTCAAGTCCCTCCAAAGGAAGCATCTGCACAATGGATGGACGAACTTCATCGTCACATAGAGTTTGTGGTGCAACCATTCAATGAAGAAACTGAAGATTATGAGAGCGACGGAGAAATGCTGAAATCTCCAAGTGACATGCTCTCGCATTCTGACATTGAATCTGTTGACACCGTTGTTATACCGGTTATGACCACTGGAGTCGTTAACTATGAAGAAGAGTTTAAAGCTATGAAGGTCGTCCTAGCTAGACTTGAAAGAGAAAGCGAGGAGAAAACTGAGCATATCAAGCGCCAAGATGAACGGATTAAGAAGCTGACAAAAAAGTTAGAAAAGCGACCTCCTAGCAACTATGCCATTAGCTCGGAAGATGAAGATTCTGACAAGGGATCCAATCATGGAGATTCTGATGAAGAAGAAGGGAAGAAGGAAGACTCCGGCTCAGGTTCTTTGTCTGTGGAGCAAATCCAGAACTTAGTGGCAAACGCGATCAAGGCTCAACTAGGGGGAAGCACGACGCGGACTCATCTGTACACCAAACCATATACAAAGAGGATTGACGCCCTTCGCATGCCTAATGGGTACCAACCCCCAAAGTTTGTCCAATTCGAAGGAAAAGGGAACCCGAAGCAAGATGTTGCACACTTCATCGAGACGTGCAACAATGCGGGTACCGATGGTGATCTGCTAGTGAAACAATTCGTCCGCACACTGAAAGGTACCGCTTTTGATTGGTATACTGACTTAGAGCCCGAATCCATTGATAGTTGGGAACAGATGGAACAAGAATTCCTGAACAGGTTCTATAGCACTTAAAGAATTGTCAGCATGACTGAGTTGACAAACACTAAGCAGTGGACAGATGAACCAGTTCTTGACTACATCAACCGGTGGCGCGCGCTCAGCCTCGAGTCCAAAGACCGCTTGTTTGAGGCTTCAGCCGTTGAGATGTGTGCCAATGGTATGAATTGGGACTTGCTCTATGTCCTGCAAATGAGTAAGCCGAGAACCTTCCGGGAGTTGGCAACCAAGGCTCATGACATGGACATCACAATAGCCACCCGACGCGGCAAGTCCACATCCTCCTCCTTTGAGCCAAAGAGAGATAGGGGTGATCTAAAGAAGAGTGTCAAGCCTTCCAAGAACTCTACTAGGGAATCCATGACAGTCTCAACAAATGAACCAATCTGGATTTCAGGGAAGTCAAAGGTGGAATAAAAGAGGAGTTTTGCAGCGCGAGACACTAGAAAGAAACATCCTACATTAAAGGAGCTACAAGAAAAGAAATATCCATTTCCTGACTCAGACTTGGCGGGTATGTTGGATGATTTGTTGGAGAAGGGGGTTATTGAGCTACCTCCCTCAAAACGTCCCGAAGAAGTTGGGAAAGTTAATGATCCAAGGTATTGTCCATATCATAGGTTCGTTAGTCACCCTCTAGAAAGGTGTATCACCCTTAAGGAGCACATCATGCAACTAGCTAAGGAAGGAGTCATTCTGTTGGACTTGGACGATGCGGCAGAAGTTAATTGCACGGTCACCTTCCTAGAGGATTTCCCTACCACCGCTAGTGTCAACATGTCCTCATGTTCCGAAGTTGAGGATGCGGAGGAAGATGAAAGGTTGAACGTTGGAGAGAGCGACGCCCAAGAAAGGGAGGATAAAGTTGTCAACTTCCTGGAAGCCTTACCGGAGCACATGAGTTGGAAACAAGTCTTTCATCTACCTAAAGAGATGCATGAGCAAATGGTTGTTGTTGTACAACTCGCAAAGTTATACGCCGACAAAGTGCAATACAACGACGAACTTGACAAGCGTTCGGCTCCATGCGCCATATGTAACACAGCGGTTACGTTTTCTGATGATGACTTGTTGCTCGGGTCCAACCCACACAATCGTCCATTGTTCATCAGTGGATACATTAGAGAGCAAAAGGTCAGGCGCATGCTGGTAGATGGAGGTTCAGCAGTCAACATCAAGCCTAAGTAATGAATGACTTGGGCATTACTGTCGAAGAGTTGTCCAAGAGTCGCATGATGATCCACGGTTTCAACTTAGAGGGTCAGCGCGCAATGGGGATGATTCGCTTGGAGCTAACGATCGGAGAGCTATCGACGTCAGCACTTTTCCATGTCATAGACTCTAAGACCTCCTATAAGTTGCTACTTGGGCGACCTTGGTTGCACGAAAATGGAATAGTAGCATCAACGTTGCATCAGTGTCTTAAGTACTATCGCGATGGGGAGAAGAAGATAAACAGTGACACTAAGCCGTTTACTCAAGCTGAATCACACTACGCAGACGCCAAGTTCTTCGAGGAAGGCACAACACCCAAGGAAACAATGCCGAACTCCATGTCCTCCACAGGCAAGAGGAGGGTGAAAGATACTTTTGTGCCGTCTAGTGGACGTATTGATATGGGCACTGAGAAGAAGCGAGATGGTAAAGGGGTCATTGAGCCAGAGAAGGCCCCACTTGTCGTCGCAAAGACAACAGGGGAATCTAAACCAATTGTACCAGTCCTTAGGTACGTCCCCAAATCTCGACGAAAAGAGGGGGAGTCACCGTTTAGCGAATGCGCAAACCCCGAGGGCGAGATCAAGGATGGAACTAAACCCGAGGGGGCCGACCGACACATCTTTGAAGAAAAGGGTATTCTTCCCGTCTACAAGGCAGGAAGGCACAGAGTCACCAAGGCGCCTATAGCGGGTTTTGTTCATTCTTCTGAGAGATTACCCAGAGAGGAAGGTGACCTACCCAAAGTGCGCACAGATGAGGGGTTTGATCCAAAAGCTTATAGGTTAATGAAAAGGTCAGGTTACGACTTCTGCAAGCCAGACGCTTTAGGCAAAGTGGTTGAAGCCAAGCCCTATGGTGTCAATGAGATACAAAAGAAGATACATGAATAGTATGGTGAAATGTCAGTATCCAAGGTGGGACTTGGTTATACACCACCAAAGCCTATCTGAATCTCGGGAAGGCGCAAGACCAAACAAGCAGATATGCAATACATCGCAGCAGAAGAAAGCACCCAAAGTGATGAGCATGAGCCTAAGAATAACCCAAGACAGTCTATCTTTGATAGACTCCAACCATCCACCCACAGGGATCGTTCTTCTGTATTCGCCAGGATCGGCGTACGAGAGACTCCAAAGCCCTTTGCCTCACGAAGGTTGGAGGCAAGTGCGAAGTCTAAACCTTCGGTTTTCTCTAGGATCAAGGTAAATGAGGCAACATCATCTTTGCCTCAACAAAATGAAAAAGGCCCTGTTTTCAGTCGCCTAGGTGAGATAAATGAGATCCAAAGTACTATCCCTTCTCACATGAAGCGCATATCTACTTTGGATGTAAAAACTGACAGTTCGCCGAGAGTGAAGAGACGCACAGTGGTACTCACAGGTCACGTCACCCAAGGGGGTGCAAACAAGGGTGATGAACAAGAAGAGCATGTTTCCTCAAACCATGTCACGGTCCATGAACGCAACGACTCAGACGCAGAGATAGAGCTTGCAGAAACTCCGCAAAACTTGGAAGACGGGGGACAAGCTACAGTGGACGAGCTAAAGGAGTTGAATCTTGGAACCATAGAAAACCCAAGGCCCATATATGTCAGCTCTTTACTCTCACCTGCAGAGGAAGAGGCGTACTTCGAACTTCTATCTGAGTACAAGGATGTATTCGCGTGGAGTTATCAAGAAATGCCTGGGTTGGACCCGAAAGTGGTCGTTCATCGCTTGTCCATCAAGAGAGGAGTATCTCCTAAGAAACAACCTCAACGACGCTTTCGTCCAGAGTTAGTGCCGGAAATTGAAAAGGAAGTGAACAAGCTCATCGAGGTTGGATTTATTCGGGAGGTAAAGTATCCTACATGGATCGCCAACATCGTCCCGGTGAGAAAGAAGAACAGCCAACTTCGTGTTTGTGTGGATTTTCAGGATCTAAATGAGGCATGCCCGAAAGATGACTTCCCATTGCCCGTCACTGAGCTCATGATCGATTCTACCACCGGACATGAGGCCTTATCCTTCATGGATTGTACGGCAGGGTACAACCAAATTCACATGGCGCCCGAAGACCAAGAAGTCACTACTTTTCGCACACCAAAAGGCATATTTTGTTACAAAGTAATGCCCTTTGGATTGAAGAATGTTGGAGCAACATATCAAAGGGCGATCCAAAGCATCTTTGATGACATGTTGCATAAAACAGTCGAGTGCTATGTTGATGATTTAGTGGTTGAATCAAGAAGAAGGAACGATCACTTGAATGATCTTCATGGAATTTTCGAGAGGCTTCGAAAGTGCCAGCTGAAAATGAACCCATTGAAGTGCACGTTTGGCGTTACTTCTGGAAAATTCTTGGGCTTTGTCGTGCGACACAAGGGCATCGAGATTGATCAGGCTAAAGTCAAAGCCATCCAAGAAATGCCCGAACCTAAGAATCTTAAGGAGTTGCGTGGTCTACAAGGTAGGTTGGCATATATCAGGCGGTTCATATCCAACCTGGCGGGTCGTTGTCATCCATTCAGTCACTTGATGAAGAAGGGCGCACCATTTGAATGGGATAAATCTTGTCGAAATGCCTTCGAGACTATCAAGAAATATTTGTCAAGTCCGCCCATTTTAGGAGCACCGATTCCGGGCAAACCTCTAGTCTTGTACATTGCTGCGTAAGAAAAGTCGTTGGGTGCATTGTGTGCTCAAGAGAATGAAGATGGCAAGGAAAGGGCTCTCTACTACTTGAGCCGAACCTTGGTTGGGGCTGAGTTGAACTATTCCCCAATTGAAAAGATGTGCATGGCCCTCATGTTTGCTGTGCAAAAGTTAAGGCATTATATGCAAGCACATACGGTTCGAGTGATATCCAAGGCTGACCCAATCAAGTACATTCTGTCAAGGCCAGTACTTAGTGGACGACTAGCAAAGTGGGCCGTCATTTTAGAACAATATGATATTGTGTATGTACCATAGAAGACCGTCAAGGGACAAGCGCCGGCAGACTTTCTAGCTGATCACCCGATTCCCGACGATTGGGAGCTGGATGATGAACTACCTGGGGAGGAAGTTTTCTTTGTAGGCATGATGCCGCCATGGGAAATGTATTTCGACGGTGCCGCACGACATGATGGTGCTAGAGCAGGAGTGGTTCTTGTCTCCCCCGAGAAACATATTCTTCCATACTCATTTGTTCTTACCCAATTATGCTCCAACAATATGGCCGAATACCAAGCACTCATACTAGGACTTCAAATGGCCATAGAGGTGGGAGTCAAGAATCTTGACGTGTATGGCGACTCCAAGTTGGTTATCAGCCAACTTCTCAATGAGTATGAGGTCAAGAAGGAGGATTTGATCCCATACCACAAGTATGCTTTACAAATCCTAAATAAGTTAAACTCAGTGGAGTTGCAACACATCCCTAGGAGTGCCAACAAGATGGCTGACGCGCTCGTAGGTCTTGCAGCCACTTTGGCACTAGGGGCAGAGGAAGGTGTCACAATTCCAGTATGTGGCAAATGGGCGGTCACACCATCAGAAAGGGAGCTTGTGGAAGAGATAAATGCAGTTTCTGTGTTTGAAGTAGAAAAAGAAGATTGGCGCCAACCATTGATTGACTACTTAGAGCATGGGAAGCTACCGAATGATGCGAGGCATAGGATTGGGATCCAAAGAAGAGCATCACGTTTTCTTTATTACAAAGGGACGTTATATCGACGCGCATTTCTTGGCCTTTGGCTACGATGTCTAGACGAAGAAGAAGCGAACCAAGTCATGAAGGAAGCGCACTCGGGTGTGTGCGGCGCGCACCAGTCAGGACCCAAGATACATGACCAAGTCAAAAGGATGGGCTACTACTGGCCAACCATGGTGCAAGACTGCATTGATCACGTAAAGAGGTGTGAGGCATGTCAGTTTCATGCAAACTTAATGCACCAACCTCCAAATTCGTTGCACCCTACAGTCACGTCTTGGCCCTTTGAAACATGGGGACTTGACATCGTAGGACCCTTGACTCCAAAGTCTTCCGCAGGACACTTGTACATCCTAGCCGTTACTGACTATTTCTCTAAGTGGGCAGAAGCAGTTGCACTAAAGGAGGTGAAAAAAGAGAACGTGGTTGACTTCATTCGGACACATATCATCTATCGATATGGCGTGCCCCGATAGTCATCACTGATAAGGAAAGCCGTTCTATAACAAGGTGATGACCGATCTATGTGAAAAGTTTAAATTCACTCAGCACAAATCCTCGATGTACAATGCGCCTGCAAATGGTTTGGCGGAGGCGTTCAACAAGACATTGTGCAAGTTGTTGAAAAAGGTGGTGACAAAGTCCAAGAGGGATTGGCATGAAAAACTTGGAGAAGCTTTGTGGGCTTACCGCATCACCTACAAGACACCCACTCAATCGACGCCCTATGCCTTGGTGTATGGAGTAGAAGTCGTCCTACCCTTAGAAATTAAAATACCTTCTTTGCGCTCATTGCATGCTGAAGGGTTAATCGAGGATGAAAACCATGACTCATTGAATGAGTTAGAGGCTTTGGATGAGAAGAGATTGTTGGCGCAATAGAAGTTAGAGTGCTACCAGGCACGTCTGTCTCGCGCATTTAACAAAAAGGTTAAGCCGCGATCATTTCAAGTAGGAGACTTGGTAATGGCGGTGCGAAGACCAATCATCATGACGCACAAAAGCAAGAGCAAGTTTGTATCCAACTGGGATGGTCCATATATTGTTCGTGAAGTTTACAAAAACGACGCGTACAAGATAGTGGACGACGAAGGAGTTTTGGTGGGGCCAATTAATGCCAAGTTCTTGAAGCCCTACTACCCATGAAGAAGCTATGTTGGTTAGCTCCTAAGCAAGAGCCTAAACTACTCACACAAAAAAAAAATCTCTTTCTTCTCATTGTTGTAGCTCCCGAATAAGAGCATAAACTGTTCACTAGAAAAAAAAAAAGAAAGAAAACTTCTTTTTAGTTCAGTTTTTTATCATCATTGTAATACTCCTGGCCCGCAAGAGTATAAACTGTGTATGACCAAAACAAAAAAAAAAATTGTAATACTCCTGGCCCGCAAGAGTATAAACTGTGAACGACTAAATAAATAAATGAACAATTGTTTGTTTTTTGAGATACATTATGACTCAATTTGATTGTTATAGTTTTCGTGCAACTTGATAGACATGATGATTAAGCACAGTTAAATCGATAAAGAGATGACAAGCCAAAAGAAAAGTAAAGGCAATCTTATTATTGAATGAATAACATGCAAAAGTTGTTAATACAAAGTGCAGAAGAACTAAACAATCAACAATGTTGCTCAATCAGACATAGCCCACTCAGTCATCAAGCATCCAGTCATCAGGCTTGAGCAAAGAGCGTTGCTCTATCACGGTTCACTCGTGTATTGCTAGCTCGTCAACTTCCTCTTGTGATAAGACAGGCACAACATCAAGTTCCGCAAGGGTTCGTTCCCTCTCAGCAACCTGTACTTCGATAGTAGTCACAAAGGTTGACTTGGCTTCAAGATCTTCACGAACTCGTTTTACCTTCTCACAAGCAAGACGAAATTGCTCTTCTAGGTCGGTGGCCGGGCTAGTGGCATCACTAAGCTCCTCCCTCAAAGCATCAATCTCTCCCTTTGCTTTACGGAGGTCGGACTGCCCATGCTCAACTTGTGCCACGCAAGCCGATCTTTCCCTGTTAAAATCATCGGGATGACGCCGAGTGGAAACTACTCGCTGTAAGGCTAAGAAGGCGGTCACATTGCTCACATAACCATCCGCCTTCTTCTTTAAAGGACCGGGATCACCTTTGAGCACCTTAATAGCTTGATATACAACCGGAGCTCCTTCATACACCTTAGGGACATCTTCGAGTGCTGCGTTTTTTAAGATTGGTAAGCAATTGAGCTCCCATGGTTCTTATGCCCTCTATGAAGACATTTTGGGAATGAGGCCCTGGTCGAAGGGAAACAACAGACATGGCAGGTGTGGCAGCGAGAACTCGATCGTCGGCCGCACTAGTCACGACCTTCCCCGCACCAGGAGCTATCTTCCTCGCCGCTAACACAAGAGAAGTTGGTCCCTCGACTGAGTGCTCACTACATTGAGAAGAATCAGGTAAAGTCTCACCATTGTCCAAGGGTGGATCAGCTGCGGACGATGACGCTGCCCTCCTCACTGTCTCAATATCTTTGCCAGGACGAGAACTAGCATTCGAGGCAGGCAAACTGGAGGCAACATTAATAGCCTCAAGCAATTGTTCGTCCACTACAGCAGTAGGATGGTCAACTAAGTCAAAAGTGCCAATCTATTAAAAAAAATAAAAAAGAGGATTAGGCATGAAACTATGAAGATGAAAAAACAAAAAAAAATGTGAAAATGAGCATGATTACTTCGTCGAGATTTCCTGCGCTTGAACAACTTTGCACATCATTAAAAAAATCTCTGTCAAGAGACGGCCTCGAGGGTTGCACAGTGTTGACCTTACGTTTCTTGTATCCTCGACGTTTAAAGTTCTGCTCAGAGTCTGAGTCACTATCATCATCGTTCGCTACGCTCTCGTCTTGGATGTCAGGGTCAGCATCCATGAGCTCACCGGTTCGCTCTACTTCAGGATCTATATGGGCGACATGCACCTTCTTTTTCTTGGGTTGGAGGCGATCGACGTTGGTCCTAAGGTCACGCATCGTCACCTTGTGCCACCAGTCGCTGTATTCCTTTGTGACAAAATCACGAAGGTGTAAAGAGCGACTGGGTAAAGTGATCGACGGGTGGGATCATCTAGACATCAACGCAGTCCAATAACTCAAGGCATTAGTGAATGATACTGCGCGAGTGCGAGGATTGTGTTTAAGCACACCGGGATTTTCTTGATACAACCCAAACTGTCTGGCGAAACGGTGGGGATTATAAGGCTCGATGTAAAATGATCGACCATGTCGGAGAGGCAAGAAGCCCGAACAGAGAGCGATTACAAAACCAAACTTCTATGGGTCCAAACCCCTGACATCCTCAAAAGTCTCATTCCTGTTTTTATTGAGCATTATGCAGCCTAGATCCGCAGACATGCCCTCATGAAGGAGCTCGCGGGCGTCTTCAATGTATTTTGCTCCACCATATCCCGAGTGTTCTACTATGGAAGGTCCGGGTGGGCACTGTTCAAACCCAAAATGTGTTTTGAAGTAACTGGCGATCCAACTCTGTAAGTAGTGGGTTGGGAAACAGGACTTGGATTGTGAAGGTTTGGCCGCCTTGGAAATGTCGTTCAATCCTCGATACATGCTCGCTAGCACAGGAACGACAAGGCTAAAGGTTTGTCCAGCCGCCATCTTGGTCGCCACTTCAAATGTCCCTGGACGAATAAATTTGTGTGTGTCCTCGGGGAGCACGAAGACGCACAACCAACAAGATATGAACGCTGACAGATAGGTGACCCCTCTCCTATGCTCCGAGATCTTGCGAGTGTCTAACACTTCTAATTCCTCTGGAGTCCATTCTAAAATCTCAGGTTGGATGTGACCAGTGGGGTTATGAATCTTGGTAGGGCGGGTGATACGTGTCATACTTGGAGCTCTTCGTTTTGGCACAGGGCCATAACGCTTGGGTTTCTTGCACCAAAAATTGATCCAACGTTCAAAGGTCACACGCTCATCTTTTTCGTTCTTCAATAGAGTATATGCAATAAACAAGTATTGGCAGGAGGATGGAATCAACCTCTCTTTATGCTTGTTTTTCCCAAATAAGATGGATGGGCCGGGCACTGCTTTGTCGTAAATTGCTCCGAAGATAGGGAGGTCGCCGAGTTTGTACAGATCCCATAATGAAATGGACATCTCCCCCAACATGGTGTGTAAAGTATTGGTCTCAGGGCACCAAGCTTCACAAAAGGCGCTAAAGATATTTGACTCGCGTTCATAAGTGTACAATGAAGCGTACACCGCGTCAAAAATTGAGTTGCGTTTCAACTGAGACTCGAAACAAGAAATGATGTGTTCGATCCACCCCCAATACTTGGGAATGAAGGAGAATTCACCGAAGATTCTTAGACTGGTTCTCCATTGTGATCCACCGGAAAGAATCTTGCGTCCAAGTAGAGGGAATTTGGCGGTGATATCATATTGTTCATCATGGCCGGCGCTACGAAGAACATAAGCTGTGGAACCATCAGGGGCCTCATTGGGAAGCTTGACTACCAGAGGTGATGTAAGACAAGGCACAGGAGCAATGAGAATTGTCTCCACCCTAGGACGAAGCAAGGAGGAACAGACAGGAATGAGGGTGCCAAGCTTCGCCTTAGTCTCCTTCTTGTCAACGATTGAAAGATAGACGGTGTCTCGCCCGGGATGTTCCTTGAAGTAAACCATGGTTCCTACAACATGACAAAATGTGGTCGGGTGAAAAGTCTTGAACATAATAATGACAAAAAAAACATTTAAATGTCATGTTGAAATGGAAGGTGCGACATCTCAATCAAGACAATCTAAAGTGGAGCCTGTAATCCTTATCTTTGGTAGTGTCGGGGTCGTAAAAAAATATCCGACTCCTTACCTCAACAAGGATAAAACTACTCCACGCAAAAGTGGAGCCCGTAATCCTTATCTTTGGCAGTGCCGAGGTCTTAAAAAAAATTTCCCGACTCCTTACCTCAACAAGGACAAGCTCCTCTACGCAAAAGCGGAGCTCGTAACCCTTGTCTTTGGCAGTGCCGGGGTCTTAAAAAAATTTTCCCGACTCCTTAGCTCAACAAGGACAAGCTCCTCTACGCAAAAGCAGAGCTCGTAACCCTTGTCTTTGGCAGTGCCGGGGTCTTAAAAAGTTTTTCCCGACTCCTTACCTCAACAAGGACAAGCTCCTCTACGCAAAAGCGGACCTCGTAACCCTTGTCTTTGGCAGTTCCGGGGTCTTAAAAAATTTTTCCCAACTCCTTACCAACAAGGACAAGCTCCTCTACACAAAAGTGGGGCTCGTAACCCTTGTCTTTAGCAGTGACGGGGTCTTAAAATTTTTTGGGCACTAATTATTTAGGACAAAGCCCAATCGTCGTCAAGATCAAGTATTAGTCAACTTTGCGGCTGTAAAAAAAAAAAGGGGGCAGTCAATAAATAAAAAGGGCGGACAAGCGAGTGTGCGAAGAAAGTTGTTACGATAATTGCATATTACCATTAACGGTCACCATGCTTTATTCAGTCATATGGAGAAAGGGATAGTAAGTGATAATTGGCTCAATTGGTTATTAGTTGACGTGTTTATTACCAACAAGGAGGTTAAATTTTTTTTTTTTTAATGGCAGCAATTACAATCAAGATGGTGTATCAACACACTGTAGATCATCAATACTTTGTGGGTACATGTTGATAATCCAAGGAACATGGGAAATTCAGTTTAAAATGGATTTGGTGTATTGATTGAAAGTGCACGCATAAAAAAAATGTTGGAAAATTAATTCTTCATCAATGAGAGTTTTTTTTCTTTCATAAATATTACGTGCCAAGAAAAAAATGTGGGACAAACCCACGTACCAAGAAAAAATGTTGCAAATAAAAAAGGCAAGTGTGGGACAAACCCACGTGTATTGGCAGCCTTGAGATTGATATAAAGCCAACATTGGTGGATGCAATGCAAAGGAAAAAAGGTGGAAAGAGTGGGGTTCACATAAAAAAGTTTGCAGATGAAATACAGACTCAAAAGCATTCATCATGTTCAAAGCAAATAAATAGATGAAGAAGTAGAAAGAAGAAAATAATGGCTTGTCTGTGAATGCCTCACACTGGTTTTAAAAAAAATCGTCAATCCCTCATTAGCAGAAGAGGCGGTACTATCACCTGTAATTTCTCTCTTCGCTATCCACACAAAGCTCAACACTGGTAGAGAAAGAAGGCTAGTGTTCGTGCCAGAGTACAAGCTGTGAAGAAAAATTTAGAAAAAAAATACGCTTAATTAGCAGAAGACACATACACCTGCCTGTATGTATATACAAGGGGAGAGGGGGGACTATTTTTTTTTCTGGAAGTGTCTGACATGTCAGAGTGAGTTTTGTTTTGAAGAAGAGAGAAATTATTACCGGGCAAAGGGTTGAACTACAACAGCAGCCGATGGTTGTGCGAATAGTGGTTAACTCAGTCAAAGTGAGAAATAATTGTGATTCTCATTAAAGGCAAAACAAGTTGGTGGATTTGAGGATCAATTTGTGTTTATATATTCTCTAATAGCTTTTTGTACAAGCTGAAGATCTTGCCAAGAGCAAGGGAGCAGTAAAAATTAGGAAGGAAGATGATTGTAGTGACTTTGAAATATGATATAATTTCCAAAGTTTGAGAGATTAAATCTTGGTGGAGCTTGATGTACACCTAATTTTGTCATGCATTAAAAATTTCGTGCCTAATAGAGGTACAAATATTCTCCTTCCACTATGTATGGCAGCAAATTCTGCAAGTTTGGAATGGATTGTGATCAAGCCTTTCATATGCTTAAAGTAATAAAAAAATAAAGGGGTGCCAAAACTTTGGAAACTCAATATTGTGCTACTTTCATAAATAGGGAAGCAATTTTGATGAGTTACACGCAACTTTCTTGTCCATTGTCCATTCCTATTACATCTTTCCTTTGTCACAATTGGCAATGTAAAGTATATATATATGTATATGTAAAAGAAATTGGGCACGTCTATATATATTTCTTACCTTATGTTGACAATTATGATGTCAAAAGACGAGCAATGGTGTGCAGCGAAACCCTTCGACATAGTCGGAAACTCTACGAGTCAACAATCTATCAAGACAAGTATGATAAAAAAAAATGAGTCGAGACATCAGTCGCGCGTAAACACCAAGCGTTGCACTCGACCTTGTCTCGAGGGGGCAGTTTGCAGGCACTAAAAAAATAAATTAAATAATGTGTTGAAACCAATAATATTAATTTAATTTAATTAATTTGGGTTAGCCCGATTAATTAATTAAATTTATTGGACCCAAGTGACTAGCAAGTCAACAACTCAAATCAAAAGTCGGCAAATGGACTCTCAAGTCAATCGTCAAATTTACCAACTCAAATGGACTACTAAGTCAAGTTTAGCTGCAGGCCTGGTCAACGGCCCAAGGAGACTAACAAGTCAAAGGCCCAACTACAAGAGACTATTCTCTATAAATATGGAGAGACTCCAACAACAAACACATCAAAGTGTCGTTGCTCTACAGATCAAATTCACAAGACTCGGTGAAGATTGAAGTTGTTCCTGTCTCCCATCAAGTCAAACATTTGGAGATCGAATCAGAGGAGTTCATTCTTTTTGTTGCGTTGTAACAAAAATATAGAGATTGTACCCATTCTTTGAATATAAATACAAAAATTATATTTGTCCATTATTTTCTTGTCTTTAATTTATTTTAGACTCGAGAATTTGTGGTCACAGAGAGTATATTATTATTAAAATAATTTCTAAAAACATGGTTCTTAAACGAAATTGGATTTTCAAGAAGAATGATTTTATATCTCAAAATTTCCTTTATCTGATAAAAGGGAAAATCATTTTCCAAAATATGACAATACAAGAGTTATATTATCATAAAAATTTTGGGTTACTCCCGGACCCTAATTTGGTCATAAGGGATCACAGTAACCTCAGAGAAGAATAATCAAGTTTGATTCAAATTAATTTTCAACTGATCAAACCCGGTTCAAGTTTTAAAGCAAAATCGGCTACTTTTGAGGTGAGAGAAATTCAGGTCGTTTTAACCTAAGCTGAAATTTGACCATTGTTAACTGGTTTCTAGAAGACTTGGACGCCGCGTTTGCTGGATTTTATGAACTCACACATGGTATAAGAAGAATAATCGATCATATGCATATCCCATTATCTTTTGTTTTTTTTTCATCCGATTTTCGTTGCTTAAGGGCTGATTATAGCCATTACACTAGCCACTTTTTTTTTACAAAGGTAAGCGAGGGGGAAGGCAAGCTAACGACGTCTTCTCACAAGAAATCGGCCGGCCCTATCAAACTCAACTAAACTACAAAGGTTAGGATTATTAAGAATTGACACACTACCCTCAACCCCTAATGAATGCCCCTGATGAGCTAACCACTCAGCGACCACGTTGGCTTCGCGAAAAATATGTGAAATTTTAACAATCTGGAATCGCTGAAGAAGAAGTTGTGCATCCTGAATGAGTCCTCTTATTTGCCAAGGAATTGAATAATTACCCTTTAGAGCCTGAATGACCACCATATTATCCCCTTCAATGAGAATATGCTTGAAGCCCACTTTCATCGCTGCCACCAGACCATCTCTAAGAGCCCTCGCCTCCGCTACCAAAATGGGAGCGTCGCCATAATAGGTCGCTCCCCCTCTAAGGTCCACTCCCCGCCAGTCGCGAATGATGAATCTGCCCACAAGAGGGGTATACCACCGAACCAGCAAAGGAGAATTGGTATACCCGTCCTCACTACTGCTACCCTGATTCTCTACCTTATTATTATTTCTAATTTGCCACTCCGCCGTACTTCTTTTAGCTTGTATGAGACTCTACAACGATCGAAAAATTTTATTTCTAAAGATAGCATTATTCCTATTTTTCCAAATTGTCCATAAGAGAAAAATTCCGCGGATTAATTCTCTTTTATGGTCCCAAGATTTATTTGAAACCAGAAACTGTTGAATAGTGTTGTAATCATAATCAGTCCCAGAATCCTAAATCCAACCATGTTGAATCGCAAGAGACCAAACTCTCCGGGTTGTCGAGCAATCCCAAAAAAGATGACTATCACTTTCAATCTCCTCAAGGCAAAGATGACACACTGGGTCCAGATTAATACCTCTTCGCAGAAGGTTGCCTCGAGTTGGGAGGGCCCTGTGAAGCATAAGCCACAGGAAGTTTCCTAATTTTGGGGGGATATCAATTTACCAGATCCATCTAAACTGGCACTTTTCCGACTGCTCAATACATTCTTGAATAATTCTAGTAGCTGTTTTCGTGGAAAACATTCCATTTCCAGTAAGACCCCAGTACAATTCATCTTTGAAGTTCGACGTTGTAATCGAAATTCCCAAAATTTTCTGAACAACAACCGGATCCTGGATAATTCTGTTTAGTTTATCTACATCCCAAGATTTTTCTTGAGTGATAAACTTATCTACTATTAGGGACTCGTCACCAGAATCAGTATTCCCACATATTTCACTTAAAGGTTTTCCGTTAACCCAATTATCTGTCCAAAATTTGATTGTCTTGCCATCCCCAAGTCTCCATCGTATACCATTTCGTAAGACATCTCTAATCTTTAAAAGTCGCTTGATCTTAGGTATTTCTGCCTCATCAAATTTGCCCAGAGGGAATCACCATTTAATACTTTCCAAGCGAGTTTACATTGAAATGCGAGATTGACTGCCTCTGTGGGTCTAAGCCCAAGCCCACCGTACTCTTTTGGGAGGCAGATCGTATCCCAGGCAACCATGGCCATCCCACGGTTATCATTATTCTTTTTCCAGAAAAAATTTCTATTAATTCTATCAAGGCCAAGACAAGCAGCTCTAAGGAGCCTAAAACACTGCATTGTATGAGCAGGAAGAGATTCTAGATTGGATTGAATTAAGACCACTCTACCAGCTTTTGATAGAGAGTTCGCCTTCCAAGATACCATCCTATCCGTTGTTTTCCCTAGAATATCATCAAAATCTCGGAGAACTTGTCTCCCCTGTTTAATCTTACACCCCAAGTATTTGCCCAAAGATTCTGTTATTGGGATGTTGAAAGTTCCTTTAAATAAATCCTTTGTAAGATTCGACGTATTCTTGGAGAAAATTAACTTAGATTTGTGAAAGTTGATTAATTGTCCAGACATATTACAAAACTTCATAATGATTTTCTTTAACTTGGACGCTGCGTGAAGTACATAAGAGTAGACAGTCATCAACAAAAAATAACCCAGGAATTTTCAAAGATTGGGGGGCTAACTTAATCCCTAGTCCAGCTTGGAATCATTCGATGTTCTTTCAAGCATGGTACTAAACACATTCATACATATCAAAAAGATATACGGTGAGAGAGGATCTCCTTGACGTAACCCTCTCGTAGGTTTGATAAAACCTTTGGGAGAACCATTTATCAAAAGCGAGTATGACACAGTACTAACACATTGATCTACTAAATTGATCCATTTTTCGTTGAACCCCATTTTAGATAATGTATCTCGCAAGAATGGCCATTCAATACGTTCATACGCTTTTTCCATATCAAGTTTTATCGCCACCCAACCTGTTTTAGCTTTAGAGAGTTTGAACTTATGCATAATTTCATGCGTGATCAAGATATTGTCATGAATTGATCTACCAGGGATGAATGCACTTTGCATGGGTGAAATAATTTTCTCAAGTAAGGGTCTCAAACGATTGACCAATACTTTTGCAATGATTTTGTAAACAGTATTGCATAGACTGATAGGTCTATACTGACTGGTCTGAATTGGGTTGTTTACTTTCGATATGAGTGTTATAAAGGTGTGGTTGATTTCCTTGAGCATTCGCCCTTTATCAAAAAAGTCTTGAATCGCTTGAACAATGTCACGCTCAATGAGGTCCCAGGAGTCTTGGAAAAAACCTGCTCCAAAACCATCTGGTCCCGGAGTCTTACTCGGATCGATTTCAAACACCGCATTTTTTATTTCTTCCTTCGATGGAATTGCCATAAGGAGGTCATTGTCGGAGTCTGTTATGACCCTATTAATTTATGTTTGTGGATTAAAAGTCATTGAGGATCCCTGAGATGTGAAACGAGACCTATAGTCTTCCACGAATTTATCCCCAATTTTTTCTTCATTTTCCAGCCACGCTCCATTTTCAGTTTTGATTTTTGAAATATCCTGTCGTTTTTGTTTTGCTTTCGCTAGTCTTTGGAAATAGGAAAAATTCCTATCACCCTTTACCAACCAATCTTTTCGGGATAACTTTCCCCAATATTTTTGCTGATATAACAGTAGTTTTTCTCGTTGTTTAATCATGTGATTTAACCAAGAGTTTAACCGTAAGTTCTGAGGGTTCTCCAAGAGTTTTTTTTTCTATGTATTCAATTTTATCCAAATTCTCCTCTAGTTTAGTTTTAAAATTCCCAAATTGTTTCTTGGCCCATTCCCTCAGTCCGATTTTTACTAATTTTAGTTTCTGGGTCACACAAAACATTCGTGTACCTTTCTGAGTAAACTCCATATTTTTTTGTTATCTGTTTCATTTGATCATATTGACCCAAAAAACGTTGATATTGGAAAGGAAAAACCTTTCTTTTATTAATTTCTCTACTAGTTTCCATGACCACTAGGCAGTGGTCCGAGAAGGTGAATGACCCATGATAAGTTATTACATCTGGATATCGATCCGCAAAATCCTTTCGAAGAATCGCTCGATCTAGTCGTTCATAGATCCATTGGCCATGTACCCGTTTTTTCCAAGAGAATTTCCGCCCTTGAATAATTGTTGATTCCCCATTACTATGTGATGGGAATCGAGTTAGTCTTTCCTGTCTACTAGATGGAATTGGATTACCTCCCCTTTTTTCTGTCCTAGATTCAAGTTCATTAAAATCTCCAATTAAACACCATGGAAGGTCAAAAATGTTGTGTAGCTTCATGAGATTATTCCAAAAGGCCTCCTTTTCTCTAGTCTGAGTTGGCCCATAAATACCGGATATGATACAATTTTGTTGTTAATCAACATCATGAACTAATAAGTGTATAGCTCTGTTGTCTTTACTAAGAGTTGTTATTCGGAAGTGGCTATTATTATCCCATAGGGCCCAAATTCCCCCCGAATAGTTCATAAGATTAACAATTTCTACATTTTCATAACCCAATTGACGCACAATTGTGCCCGAGTTCGATAAATTAGTCATCGTCTCAAGAATGAACAATATATCTGGTTTATATTTTCTTTTAAGAGCTTTTATTTCAGCAACAATTTGTTGACTCTTTGCTCCACATACATTCCAAGCTATAACTTTCATTAAACCATATGTAGATAACAGGCTGTTAAGGCCTGTTGTTTTTTGCCCAGATGTTGTTCCCTATGTTTAATCATCATCAACTTCCATTCGCCAAGTATTACCATCCTTGAGATATACAAGCCGGGTTTCCATATTATCCACCGCATTAGATCCTTGCCTTGGTAAACTATGGATTGTCTGATTTTGGCCTTGGTGGGATACTGAAAGGTATCACCACACTCACCATTTACTTGTCTAAATTTCATTATTACTGGATACAATTTACATAACCATAATTCCACATACAACCATATCCAAAAAAAATTAACAAAAATTGCTTGGATGCTTTCAATGGTAGGTCCAGATGTTGCTCCAACTGGTAGTGCTTCGCCTATAGTTAGGTCCATTCTCAATTCCGCTTGTATCTTTCCTACACTCCATCCCAAGTCAGCAAGAGGTTCTAAAACAAAGTTAAAATATAAACCTGGTATCCATTCAAAGACTTCTAAATGAGTGCACACATAGCATTGCTTGAACAACCATGCAAATAAAAATTTCAATCGTCTTTGATAAAATCAAGTTATTAGCATATAAATAGCATGACAGAGAAAAGCTTCAACAGGGAAGTAACCAATTCTTGTCTCAAGGAGTACCCTTGCTAGTCTAAGGGGCCTAACATCATTGACCTTCTTGGGTGGCTTCATAAAAATCATTAGCCGACCCCGAATACTGACCTGACCGTGCCCATCCTCCTCCCCATCCTGAAGCCACCAACTTCGCAGCATGGTGAAACAGCCAGCCACTAATAAAGGGGTGGCAATCCAAGACTTGAGGGGAAATAGGTACCATACAGGTCCCATACGACCCACCCCAAATCTTCTTTGCTCTCGATGGAATCTTTGACATAATAATATGCAGAATATCCCAAGCATTCAGAGTGCACACCAAATCATCTACCCACACTATCCAATCAATAATCCAGGAGATCCAAAATCTCTTCACAGTGCCAATATGAACAACACCACATATAATAACAATTGGGGTAATCCCCAATATATCATTCATACAATACCTAATAACTGACTTGAACTAGAAAACACAGGATTGAAAGTCACACTACCCCATTTGTGTACTCGGGGGCTAGTTCTAAAGGTGTGTGGACCCTACCACAATAACACAACACTGTTATTACTTTTGACAAAAAACATTAAACAGAACTAACTAGTCTTATTTCTCAAACACAACCATCTCCTGATGACAGAACCATTAATAAGAATATCATAATCACATATAGTTGAGGTAATCCCCAACTTTCATTTATTAAACCCACAATACATAACCAAAGGAAAGGACAAAAGACAACTACAGACTTACTACCGCATTTATGCACTTGGGGCCTAGTAGAAAGGGTGGGTGAGTCCTGCCACAAGCATACAACACTTCCACAGTCGACAAGAGAGACCATAAGACAAAAAAGCCTAGCCTTATTTCAACACGAATCGAAGTACAACATTCCCACAATACATAACATAACAGCTAGACACATAAAAAGAAAAGCCACACATCTCCATCTATAGACTTTGGGTCTAGTTAAGGGGATGGGTGAGCCCTGCCACATGAACACAACTCTATTATAATCTCCTACAAAGAGTATACAACAGGCTCTACTAGCCTTATTCCAACACAATGCCAGGTACATCATACGAAAGGAACAAATAAACCGACAAAGATAGACTGGGCAAAGATAGGGACTTTGATTTTGGTGAACAGAATCACCACCATCTAAGAGAATACCCTTGAGGTTAGATGTAGCAAAATTTTCAGCCATAAGCTTAAAGCACACAAGAGAAATAACCAAGTGTTGATAAGGGTTGAACAAAAACAGCCCTCAGTAAAGATCTATGTATAGCACTACAACAATCAACACTACCAAAAAAAGGTCCTCCTTCCACGCTTAAAACGGCTTCTAGCCACGCTTATAAGCGAGGCTGAGAATCCTTGCCACGGATAAATAAGCGTGGAAAGGGAATGTGTGGGGAAAATTTTGACACGCTTAATAAGCGTGGCAAGAAGAAAATTCGCCACACATAATAAGGCGTGCATGGAGCAACTTTGCCACACTTATTAAGCGTGCACAAACAAGCAGCTCTCCACCTGCTATAATTTTTTGTTTTGAATGTAGATTCGAACCCCCGACTACACCACATAAGAGTGAGTGACTAACCAAACCCTTACCGCTTGAGTATTAAAGATTATTTGATTCTAAAACTAATTTAATACTATATATACACAAATACCACTTAACGTTCTTTTATCTTCTATTTTAACTTTAACTAATAGATGGGTATATTAAAAAATTATAATCATAATTTTTCAAATATTCTTGAAATTAATATAATACTATATGTACACAAATACCACTGGGCTTCTAATATCAACACGCCCAAAATTCAGTAATCCATAATGTTTCTTTTAATTTTTTTGAAATTATTTTTAAGACTAAATTAATTCCTTAATTAAACCTGGTGTCTAATTAAAAGATTATACTTTTTTGCAAAAAAAAAAATTATAATGTAAAATTGTTGTCTGCCACGCATATTATATGTGGAAATATAGGTTTGTTTGGGAGAATGTTATAACCTCACTTAATAAGCGTGGTCAAACTCTTACAACGCGCTAGCACGCTTATATGCGTGCTTACTGTTTAACCACTCTTACTAAGCGTGGTCATTGCATATAGTACGAATTTTCACGATTTTTTCCCCTCATTTAAATAAGCGTGGGAAAATATGCGTGGAAGCATGCATATTTTCTTGTAGTGCAAATTGGTTGGAAACCAACTAAATTCAGAGCATCTCTTTAAAGAACATACAGAAAAAGGTAACGAGCAACATTAATCTAGCTTCCCCAAGAATGTCTGGCTCACCTCCTCGACGAGCGGTCCACACAGATACACAAACACAACCAGCAGATCGAACCAAAACAACAAGATTAAACAACAGAAATGAAAAAAGGAGAGAACACACCTGGTTTGATTTAGATTGCAAATGACGCTGCCAAAATCTTGTACTCCCTTTATCCCTCATCCAGATACTCGAGCATTTTTGCTTCAGAAAACTCTTTAACTCTCGATCTTCGCTCCACAGCTCCGATCTTTGGCTACTTGATATCGTTTCTGATCTCCTACAAAAAATAGGTTTTGTTAGATTTCTCTTCTTTTGTGATTTCCCCCAAGAACTCGTCTGGCATCTCTCAGCCTTGAATCGCAAGCTTTTTGTTCTTCCATCATGAAACCCTAAATCGTCCTTTTTCGCCTGACATTGCGTTGTTTCAACTCTCAGATTTACTAATTTAACCTCTTGAAACCCTAGATCGGCGACTGGGAGACTTTGTACTAGTTTGGTTGAAGCGGTTTGAAAAGAATCATTATGAATCCTTGAAGATATGGTTCCCTCTCTAGAAAAATCGACTCTCAGAAACACAGGCGTTGTTGACTCACAGCCTAGCAATCCATTGAAACCAGATTCGAAAGAGAACAACGAAACCCTAGAATGCTTGAGACCCCGTTTCTAGAGAGAAGGAGGAGAGTCTCTCTCTAGAACCCTACAACTGCATTAATTTATTACACTAGCCACTTGTATAGTTGTACTTTGCCCTTTTGTGGCTTTAGGATGCTCTCCTTCTCCCTGGTAATAGGGTTTTTCCTACTCTTTCTATTTAGTTTCAACTTTCAATATATAGTACTTTGAAACTCTTCCCTCAAAATCTTTGAGTACTTTATCAATTAGTGTGATTTTTACATCAAATTTGGTGAGGTTTCTTTGGGTTTTTCAAGTGGATTTTGCTGGTAATGAATGTTGGTTATGATCCAAAATCAATAGCATAATTGTAGAAGTCAAGTATTTTTCTGTTTCCTAGATATCAGGTATAGCTAGACCTGGCAATTTCTGACCGGACCCAATAACCTGACCCGAACCCGCCCGAAATTTCTGGGTTTTGAACACGATTTTTTCAACTAAACCCGAAGTGTACCGAACCCGAAAATTAGCGGGTCAAACCCGACCCGCCCGTTTGACTCGAAAATTTAACTTTTTAAGTTGAACTTTATTAAAATTTTGGACTTTGCATTGAAATTTTTAACTATTAAACTATAAGCGCAACTTATTTATTTGTTATTTCTCTTATTTAAGTTAAAATAGTTACAATAATTTATCATTATTAAAATATAATCATATTTTATTATGTATATTGTACAAAAAGTAGTATTTAGAGACCATTTTTGAAAAAGAAAAAACCGAAAAAGGTCGCAATCATAACCCGTTGGGTTGACCCGAAACCGAAATACACCGCCCGTATTTTCCTGAACCCGAAATATACCGACCCGTATTTACCCGAACCCGATATACGACCGACCCGAAACCGCCCGTCCGACCGAATCGACAGGTGTAGGTATAGCATTTACATTCTATTAAGATTAGGTGGTTGTGAATTCAAATATTCTAGCAAGAGTATCAAGTCATGGAGCAGGTTCTGTTTTTCTATTTTTGGTCTTTTAGCTGAGTATAAAAAGGGGTCTGCTGTAGTCATTCAGTGTGTGACAATTTCAGAGCAATCAAAAAGTAATTATGAGTTCCAAATCTCTCTCATTTTCTATTGTTTAATTATATTCAGCCAACATTTGTGGTATCAAAACAAGTGAGAAAATTTAGAGGCACGTGCAGCCTACTCCCTTCAACTTTCACTCCAGATGTGGTTCTCTCATTTATTTGGGGACCTAAAAGGGTAACGTTAGAGAGAGAAAACCAAACACAATACACAAGAAAGCCCACTGAAATTGCTATAAAACAAACCAACTGAAATGGCTTCAAACAGTAATTCTTCCTTGGCACCTATTCCAATTTTCAAGGGAGTGAATTATCATTTTTAGAGTCTTAGGATGAATACTCTCTTTTAAGTCCCAGGAGCTTTGGGACTTGGTGGATAATGGATACTCTAACCCCAGATTTAGGCCAAGCACAAGGGCTTCGGGAGAATCGCAAGAAGGATGCAAAGCCCTGTTCTTGATTTAGCAAGCTCTTGATGATGATATTTTCCCTCATGTCTCGGCAGCAGAGACCTCCAAGCCAGCGTGGGAAATTTTACAGCTAGAGTTCATGGGGGATAAGAAGGTAATAGTTGTTAAATTGCAAACTTTGCGTCGTGATTTTGATACTTTAAGCATGAAAACTAGTGAATCAGTACAAGAATATATGTCGAGAGTATCTGCTACTGTGAGCCTTATGAAATCTTATGGTGAAGTCATAACTGATGAAATTTTGTGGCTAAGGTGTTGAGGTCATTAACCACAAAATTGACCATGTGGTTGCTGCTATTGAGGAGTCTAAGGACTTGTCTAGCTATTCTTTTGATGAACTAATACGATCGTTGTCAACTCATGAAGATAGGCTAACCAGGTCTACTGGAAAGAATGAATAGAAAGCTAGCCTTCCGGGTGAAGAATGAATCATCCATTCATAGAGAGAAGTATGCCAACAAAGGCAAAGAAAGAGGTCGATTTCGTGGTTGAGGTCAAGGTCACAATCGCAGCAGAGGCAATGTTCGTTACAACAACACAAGTCAGTCAACAATATCCAATGCAGGTATTGCAACAAATATGTTTCACTAATAGGCATATTTTTGGAGCAAGCAAAGAGATGAATAGAATGTTCAATTCTCAGAAAAGGTGGAGGAGGAAAGTAATTTATTTATGACCTATTCCACAAACACTAACATGCCAATTGTTGTCTGGTTTGTTGACAGTGGATGTCTTAACCATATAACGGGTTTAAGGTTTCTCTTTAGGGATCTTGATGAAATAAAGAATTAAAAGTCAAGTTCGACTTGGAGATGGCAACTCTATGCAAGTGGCAGGGAAAGGAACAATTGCCATCAAAAATCCAGGGTAATGTGAAACTTGTTCATGATGTTCAATATATTCTTGGTCGGGCCCATAATATGTTAAGTGTTGGTCAGTTGTTGCATTCAGGATATTCGACCTTTTTTGGTGGTAATGATGAATGTATCATTAGTGAGATAAAATCTAGTCAAGCCATAAAGTGCCAATAAATCAAAATAATATGTTTCCCCTAGATATTTCAATGTTGGAAGTGTTGCTTTAACTGTCCAGGGAAATAATAATGCTAATTTGTACCATTTGCGTTATAGATATTTAAATATCAATGGGTTGAAACTTTTGAGACAAAAAGATATGGCTGTTGGTTTGCCAGAAATTAGTCCGATTGACTTGTGTGAAGGGTGTATATATGGAAAACAGACTAGGAGATCATTTCCTGTTGGAAAATCATGGAGGGCCACTACGTGTTTTGAACTTATACATGCTAATTTTTGTGGACCAATGAGGACTGAGTCCCTTCGCGGCATCCTATTTTTCCTTAGGGTTTTTGGCTCAAAATCATCCGAAGTCGGAGGTCATTGGCTGAAAATAATCCAAACTCACTTTTTTGTTGAACATAATCCTAACTTTTAACCTATTTACTCAGACTAAACCGAAATTGATTTTCAGCGTCGGAATGTTGATTGGGCAGCCTGAACACGTGTTTCTTTAATTGACTTTGGTTTTGAATTTTTTTTTTATGCTTATGTAAACCCCAACTGGAGCGTGGCGCGGTGGGAGTATTGATGATTTTAGCTTGAGTTGGAACCTTGATACCACAATCGATCAAAACTTGAATAATAAAGGAATGATATGACCTTGAGCTAGGTAATCCACAACTCTAGGCCTCACACCCCACCATGACTATCATAGGTAATCTACTAGAGAATCACTAAAGGAATGATTTGCTAACACCACCATTAACAAATGGATAAAGTAAGAACAAGATTTAGGGAGAAAGGGAGAAACCCTAACATTGCATTAGTAAATCATTCATAAACATAGTCTAAAAGCTACCAAACAATGCTAAGGGAGGGGGTATATATAGGAATGGGGAGAAAAATAACAAAAACGCAGCAACAATGTCATCTGGACAGAATAGCTTCGCGGGCGTGACCCAGGCGTCGCGGGCGCGACGGCGTTCTGGGGCAGTTTTTCTCTGTCGACTTCAAACACACATAACTTCTTCATCCGGACTCTATTTTAGGCCCATAAGATATCGATGGAAAGCTCTCTGTGTGTATAAACTCCCAAAATTTGAGACTAATCGGAGTTGTAACGAAGGAGTTATGACCCAAAGAGTGAAGGCACATCCATTCCAACATCCCACGTTGACCCGTTTGCGCTTATTCTTGCCGAAGGACTTCGAACCCTTTTAAAGGCCCGAAGTAGGTCCCGATGAGCACCCGTAGCTCCACTCCTATGGTCCAGGGACGTCCCATTTGAAGTGGATGCCACACCCGATGCCGATCAGCTCCTGACTCAGGGTCCCGGGTCCTCCTTAAAGTGGACTCCACACCCGACCCTGACGTCGTTTTCCTCGTGTTTCATGGAGGGGTTGCAGGAAAGCTTGTTGACCATGAAAATTGATACTAGGGCCCCATCCCGATACGCTCCATACTCCCCTTATTGAAAAAGAGTTTCCCTCAACTCTTGGGAGTTAAAATGAAGGCACGTTCCATAGCTCGGCGACCCGTTATATGAACCTTTCAACAAACTGATCATGATCACGCTATGAACTCCACCTTGCTTGAAGAGATAGGAATTCTTGAAGAGGTTTGGGGTTGAAGGACAAAGGACGGAAGGAGGAAATTGTTAAGGAGTTAGGGAACGCTCAACCTCATTAAGCTTGCCACTCGGTAAAGACAAAGCTATGGATTGCTTGTCCTCACCAAGAGCACACTCATCCCGTGTCTCATTCATCATGAGAAGGTTCCTCAATTCACTTCCCACCCAAGGTTTGATTTGATGTGGGGCTAAGGAATTCAAATAATTACATTCAAGCAAGTGACCTTCTTTCAACAAACACTCCCACAAATACTGCATACCAAATTTCCAATAGCACTCATTCGACAACAAATCCTTAAATAACCAATGTTGCCCAAATATCATGTATGCCATATTCAAATAGTTCACATCACAACGACCAACATGTCAGCAATACTCATTGATGGACGACAAAAACGACGATCTCATTAACATTGAAGGAACTAGAATCATGGCTCCATCAAACCCTAACTTGTCCCTAGAAACCAAATGGACACCAAGATTCCTAGCATGCCACTTAAAATATAGAGATTTTTCCATCATGGACATCACATACTCATCATACAACTTGTCATGCCAACAAACAACATCAAACAGCCAATGTCTCCCAAAAATCTTGCACGACTCACCCAAAGACTTTATGTCGCAACATCCAACATCCAAGCAAGACTCATTGAATTTCATAGGTGAGTTTGAAGTTACCTTGTTCTTCTCATAGGGGAGATCATAAATGACTTGGCCGTGAGAGGTGTTAGTGACAACTCCGTTGTTGCGTGTCTCCTCCAAAAGCGATGTCGCGATGATCATCGGAGCCACTTGTAGGGATTTTTGATGAGGACAAGAGGAAGGGCAAGATCGATGTTCTCTTCCTCCCTTTGTCATGGAACTTCATCATGTTCACTATGTACTTCAAGAAGCTCGAGAGGTTTCCCTTCAACGGCCTCAAGGACAATAACCCCGTCCATTGAACTTTTCTTTTTCTCAACCTTCTCGTGGCATGGAGCTTCAACAATAGCTTCGAAAGCCTCAAAAAGTTCAATGGAAGCTCCCTCGTTGGGCAAGTGATCGACCTTTGATTGCCTAAGTTGTCCTTGCCCATCAAGTGATGACTCGGCCTCATGGTTAACCTCACGCTTGCAAGGGCTCGACAAGAAGCGTCGATCCATCAATCGCTTTAGTCTTATCCATGAGGTGATTTCCGATCGACCCTCCATAGTCCTTGCATTCTGAGGGTCGCAAACCAAAGATACATGGAATTAGTGAGTTTCGATCTCATAATTTTGAAGGCCCGCTCATCACTATACTCCTTAGTTGCAATGATTCTCTCCAAGGCTTGGACCCATTTACGATAGTTTTCCGGACCGGTATAGCCATTGAATTACAGAATTTTTGTCTCAATATCATAGAATTCATCCCGTGAGGACTTCTCAACCGCTTCCCATCGACGATGACATCGAAAGGAGCCTCCATCATCATCACTCGACTCGTAGGAGGGAGGAGGACGGATAGGACTGCGAGCGGGCCTACGACGTTCATCTCGAGGTTGTCTTTGATACTCTTGGGCTAGGTTATTCACTTTGACCTTAAGGTTGTCAAGAGTCCGCTCGATAGTGGAGAATCGGTTCTCGTAGGTGGAGAGTCGGTCCTCGTAGGCGGAGATTCGATGCTCGATAGCTTGAACTCGAGGACTTCGACGTCGACTTGATTCCTTTCGATTGGCATTATTTTCACCATCCATATCGAAGGAAGGGTGAAGGACGGTATGTGTTTGGGATAATTTGTGGAGTTTTGGGGTTCTCTTGTGGTTGGCTAGTGTTTGGACAAGGGTTCTTTGTGTTTTTCTAACTTGGACATTTCATCTAACACCTTGTGTGCACTATTTTTCAACTTCTCCTCAAAGCTCCAAATGACTTCAAATCCAACAAACACAATAGCAATAACAACTTTCCAACACACTTGGAGGCACAAGGGATGGGGAACACCAATATTTCAATCAAATCCAACAAAAAATTCACTACCAGCAAGAACAATGGAGAAATGAACAAAAACTCAAGCTAATGCAAACCTTGAGCTCTGATACCAAATGGAGCGTGGCGCGGTGGGAGTATTGATGATTTTAGCTTGAGTTGGAACCTTGATACAAAATCAATCAGAACTTGAATAATAAAGGAAGGATATGGCCTTGAGCTAGGTAATCCACAACTCTAGGCCTCACACCCCACCATGACTATCATAGGTAATTCACTCGATAATCACTAAAGGAATGACTTGCTAACACCAACATTAACAAATGGATAAAGTAAGAACAAGATTTTAAGAGAAAGGGAGAAACCCTAACATTGCATTAGCAAATCATTCATAAACATAGTCTAAAAGCTACCAAATAATACTAAAGGAGGGGGTATATATAGGAATGGGGAAAAAATAACAAAAACACAACAGCAGCGTCGTCTGGACAGAATGGCTTCGCGGGCGTGACCCAGGCGTCGAGGGCGCGATGGCGTTTTAGGGCAGTTTATCTCTGCTGACTTCAAACGCATATAACTTCTTCATCCGGACTCCATTTTAGGCCCATAAGATATCGATGGAAAGCTCTCGGTGTGTACTTTAACCTCCAAAATTTGAGACTAGTCGGGGTTGTAACGAAGGAGTTATGACCCAAAGAGTGAAGGCACATCCATTCCAACATCCCACGTGGACCCGTTTGCGCTTATTCTTGCCGAAAGACTTTGAACCCTTTTAAAGGCCCGAAGTAGGTCCCGATGAGGACCCGTAGCTCCACTCCTATGGTCCGGGGTCCCATTTGAAGCGGATGCCACACCCGATGCCGATCAGCTCATGACTCCAGGGTCCCGGGTGCACCTTAAAGTGTACTCCACACCCGACTTTGACGTCGTTTTCCTCGTGTTTCATAGAGGGGTTGCGGGAAAGCTTGTTGACCATGAAAATCGATACTAGGGCCCCAGCCCGATACGCTCCACCAACTCACTTAAACTAATTATAATGACATGACAATGGATTAAAAATAAAAACAATTTAACATAATAAATTTAGTCTTCCTACCCCAAAAATTTAAAATTTGTCCCAACCCTAACTGTTTGCTTTTTTTCTAATTCCTCTCAGTCTTTTCTCTCCTTCTTCATTATCATCTATAGACCCCAATCAGCATTCCGAAGCCGAAAATCGATTTGGGTTTAGTCCGAGTAAATAGATTAAAAATTTGGACTATTTTCAGCTGTGGGACCCGGAAAATCCTCATGGTATCCATCGTGGTGTACGACGAGTCGAAAGGGGTGTCTTTTCTTTGAAAGGATTTGCTAGAAATTAAATTAAATAAAAACTTAAACAAACTCTTTAACTTTGATATAAAAAAAATAAAAAAAAAATTGGAATTTTATTTAACAAAAAAGAAAGCAGAAATTAAAAGAAAGAAAAAACGAGCAAAAACAAACAGAGAAGCTCGAGGTCAGACCCGAGACCACGCTTCAGCATACCGCGGTATTCGCGATACCGGTGGTCCGATTCGGACTGGAAGTCGATCCGAGCCACGGGATCGCTAGAATACCGCCACTATATCGCTGCTCCAGCCTGAATCGACTTCAACTCGAGCCAATCAACTCGAACCGCATGTATGCCTCTGTATTCTCGATCTCAAGTTGAAATTTTTCGAACAACGTAAAAAAAACTGCAAATTCTCTTTACAACTGATAAAAAAAACCCAGTTTTTCTGAGTTCTGAAATCTGAAAATAAATCCGAAAAAGAAGAAATGGAATAAAATAAAAAGGAAAAACAGAAGAATTAATAAACTCTACTAAACCGGTTAATCAAATTTTTTACGAGAATTAATAAACTCAAATTTAAAGACTCCACAAACCACGAACCATGAGATTCGGATCCGTGGGTAAGGTTATAAATTCGAGAATAAAAATTCTTGAATTCGCCCGTTCAACGAACGGACTCTACTAAACCGGTTAATCAAAGAAAAGAAAGGGAAAAACAGAAGAGTAGAGAGGGAGAATGAATTAGCGTAATTAATATTATTTAGCTACATGCAAATGCGGTAATAAATGTGAAAATTAAACAAAAGCAATAATGAATATATCATATTTACACACATTCGAGTTTTACTTAGGTCGAGTTTATTATTAACTCATATTACAAAATAATACACGTGAAGGAGTAGAGAGAGAGAGAGAGAGAGAGAGAGAGAGAGAGAGAGAGAGAGAGACTAGAATGCCAAGTAATTGAATGCAAAATGAATGAGAATGAGGGAGAAAGGAGAGAAAAATCACCTAGTGTCAATACGCTAGGGTGATTCCGGTGTAAAGGGTGAATGGAATAGGATGGGGTATTTATAGGTGAAAAAAGGAATAGAAATTAGGGTAAAAAGAGGGAATAGCAGCCACAATACCTGCATGCATGGTGGGCTTTGGGGGCTGCCCAGCTGCGCGTTTCCCTAGGTCAGCACGTTTCCCTAGGCAAACCGGGTCGGGCCTGACCCACCCATATACCTAGCGGTATGCTGCGTCTGGGAAAAGCCCAACTACATGCTTCCCGAGGCAAATCGGGTCGGGCCTGACCCACCCATATACCTGGCAGCATGCTGGGTCTGGGAGAAGCCCAGTTGCACGCTTCCCGAGGTCGGCACGCTTCCCGAGGCAAATTGGGTCGAGCCTGACCCACTAGAATACCTGCCGGCATGTTGGGGCCTAGAAAAATCCCGACTGCACGCATCCCGAGGTTAGCACACATCCTGAGGTGTGTAGATGCAGTTCGGGTCGGGTACAGCCCAGCCTGCGTACCGCCAGGTATGAAGGCCAAATGTACCCAGACCTGCAATACAGTTGCGCCTTGGGCTGCGTGCAAGGTTTAGATTGGGTTATTTAGGTTGGGCTTTTTTGTGATGTTTTTTTGGGTTTTTCCTTCATTTTTTGCATTTCAAAATTCTTGGCATTTACCTAATTTATTCTATTAAAAAAGAAACTCAAAGTAAATTTCAATATTTACAGAGATGAATTGAATGATAAAATTCAGCGTCTACAGTAGGGGTGGAAAAAAATCTGAAACCGGCACACTGAACCAGGAGCCGGATAAAAAAAACCGGAAACGGGCAACACTGAATCGGCTTAAAATTTTCGGTGCACCGCACCGGAAAAACCGGATGTTAAACGGGTGGTTCTGGTTTGGGATGTTCAAACCGACGGGGAACCAGCATCGAATCGTTAATATAAATAAATAAATATATATATATATATATATATATATTTTTTGGTTAAAAAAAATTCTACTCAGAAATTAATACAGAAACAGTGTAAATTAACTTGTTAAAAAAAAACAGTGTAAATTATACCCAAAGATTAATACTGAACCGTTAACATAAACAAATAAATAAATATATATATATATATATATATATATATATATATATATATATATAAATTTTTTATTGAATAGAGATTTTTTGATGTTGACAAAAATTAATGCGGTTCCTGTTCACCGGTGAAACCACACCATTAAATCCAGAGCACCGGTTTTTAAAAATCGGGCAATTCGGTTCCGGTTCCGGTTTAAGGTTTTAGCGCACCGTTTCGTCCGGTGCACCGCTTCGAGACACCGAAACCACACCGCACCGCACCGTTTCCACCCTTAGTCTACAGTTAGCCCCCACTTTGATCGAGTCCGAGTAGGACGCTGATCAAAGTAGTTTGAAGATGCTGAAAATGATATGCCCCGGAAGTGAAGTCTCGAGGCTGGATGGCACTTGGAAGCAAACGTCTTGTGCCGCATGTATGACTTGTAGTTGATTGACCATCGGAAACAGTATCCTATGTCTTTGTTGATTGTCGACGCTTGGAAGCAACTGTCCTGCGCCTAACCGTACCTTCAAACTTTTGTCATCGTATTATAAACGCCCGGTGACAGGCTGAACTGACATCGTATTATAAACGCCCGGCGACCGGCTGAACTGACATCGTATTATAAACGCCCGATGACCGGTTGACTTGACATCGTACTATAAACGGCCGATGACCGGCTGAATTGACACCGTACTATAAACGCCCGACGACCGGCTGAATTAACATCGTACTATAAACGCCCGATGACCGGCTGAATTGATATCGTACTATTAACGCCCGATGACTGGCTGAATTGACATCATACTATAAACGCCCGATGACCGGCTGAATTGACATCATACTATAAACGCCCGATGACCGGCTGAATTGACACCGTACTATAAACGCCCCATGACCAGCTAAATTGACATCGTACTATTAACGCCTGATGACCGGCTGAATTAGCATCGTACTATAAACGCCCGATGACCGGATGACTTGACATCGTACTATAAAACGCTCGATGACAGGCTGAATTGACATCGTATTATTAACGCCCGACGACTGGCTAAATTGACATCGTACTATTAACGCCCGATGACCGGCTGAATTGACATCGTACTATTAACGTCCGACGTCCGGCAGAATTGACATCGTTACCCCCCAGTGTGCAAACCCAAAATAGTTGCAATGCTAGGGAATTCTAGTAGTTGTTTTCATTGAGAAATTCCCTGATCCTATCAAGCCCAACATATTGCATCCCGAGTTTCAACCTTTAGGATTGGTAGACCCAAAAATTTTTAGATTACCTCGCTATCATTAGTAACTTCTCTAATGTTCACCACATCTCATGTCTTATCCTGTCTAATAAATTTGTTTACCGTAATTTCCCCATTATATATGTTATCATCCTCCTGGTTAGTTATTCCTAAAATGGTATGGTTGTCACACCACCCATCTTTCCAGAATTTCATATTCTTTCCGTTTCCTAGAATCCATCTCATGCTTTTTCAAAGTATCGGTATCGTTTACAGAATTACTTTCCAAACATATGAATCTGGTGCTCTAGGTTTAATTTCATGAAAATCTCTGTTTTGTAGATAGTTCTTCCTCATTAATTGACTCCACAGACCTTCTCCATTTAGAATTTTCCAGGTTAATTTGCATTGGAAGGCCAGGTTGATATCCTCCACTTTCCTCAGCCCAAGACCTCCATACTCCTTGGGTCTGCATATTTTATTTCAAGCCACCATTGGCATCCCTTTTTTATTTTGATCTTTTTTCCAGAAAAATTTCCTATTTACGTTATCCAGAGTATTACAAACATGATTAGTTAATTTGAAACATTGCATAGTGTGTGCATGTAGGGATTGTAAGTTAGCTTGGATCAACACGAGCATGCCTGCTTTGGATAGAGAATTTACCTTCCAAGCTGACATTCGATTTGTTGCTTTCTATATGATATCCGCAAAGTTATCTTTTAAGGCTGTAGGAGTATTTTTGGAAAACACTAAGGTGGACTTATCAAAGTTAACCAATTGCCCCGACTTTTCACTAAAGCTTTGGAGGATGTTTTTAAGCCTGAAGGTTGTGTCATTAGATGCTTTACAGAAGAGTAGACTATCATCTACAAAGAACAAGCAGGGAATTTTCTTTGTTCTACGAGCTAATAGGATTCCAATACCTGATTTTTGATTGGTTGCTTCCTGCACAAGTTTATTCCCAAGTATATTCATGAGGAGATATGGCGATAATGGATCCTCTTGTTTAAGTCACCTTGATGGTTGAAGAAACTATGGGGCACTCCATTAATGAGAAAGCGAATACGAGACGGTTGAAACACATTGTTTTACGAGCTCAATCCAATGATTACAAAACCTAGTTTTCTGTAAGACCATCAAAAGAAAATCCCACTCTATTATGTCATAAATTTTTTCTATGTCTAGTTTTAGAGCCAACCAAAGACTTTTTTCCTCTAATTTTAAAACTTGTGTATTATTTCGTGAGTTATTAAGATATTATCATGTATAGATCTCTCAGGAATAAAAGCTCTTTGATGCGGTAAAATTATTTTCCCCAATAGTGGTCTTAGTCTGTTCACAAGGATTTTTGCAATAATTTTGCAGAAAGTATTGCATAGACTAGTGGCCCTGTAATGGTTTGTATATAAAAGATTTTCTGTTTTAGGAATAAGTGTAATAAACGAATTATTGAATTCTTTGAGTAGTTTTCCGGAAATAAAGAAATTTAGATTCCTTTTATTATGTCCCCTTTTACGATTGACCAGACTTTTTGAAAAAAACCTGCACCATAACCAGCCGCGCCTGGAGTTTTCGACATATTGATTTCAAAAAGAGCATGTTTTATCTCTTCTTCCACAGGTAGGGTTATGTGATCGTAACTCCTCTTATCAAACGAGGACTTTAAAAGGTTTTCTCCTTGCGTAGAGAATCTTTTTTTAAAATCGTTGACAAATTTCTGTCCAATTTCATCCCTATTTTCCGGTCATGAACCTGAGTCATCTTTTATCTTTATAATTTATTGCTTCTTTTTCCGATTTTTTATTAGCCTTTGAAAATATGAGTTACGATCACCTTTAGATTGCAAGTCTTTTCTTGTAAATTTTCCCCAATACTTTGCATTGAATAAAAGCATTTTTTTCTCGTTGCTTTATTATTCTTTTCAACCATTGACTTAGTCTTACACTCTCTAGCTGATCTAAAAGTTTAGTTTCAATTTCCTCAATTTTCCATAGGTTCTTATCTAATTTATTTTGGATATTCCCAAATTGTGTTTTGGACTAGGCATAGAGTTCCTTTTTTTTTTTTTATCAATTTCACTTTTTGTGCAATTTGAAACATTATGGTCCCTCGAATCGGTTGTTTCCAATTTTTTTTCATAATATCAAACATTTGGTCATATTGTCTCCAAAAGTTTTGGTACCAGAACAAATAAATTTTTGAATTTATTCCTTCATTCTGAGTGGTCAGAATGATCAGACAATGATCCGAGAAAGTGAACGCACCATGGCTTGTGATGGTATTTGGGTATAGCGAGGCAAAATCATCTCTTAGAATTGCCGATCAAGTTTTTCCATAATCCATGTCCCATTCATACGTTTTTTTTTTCAAATGAAAAAGTCTTCCTTTAACTGTGGCTGATTCTCCATTCATAGTTATCAAAAATTCATTTAACCTACAGAACCTAACAATATTCGGAGTAGCTCTTCCTTTCTTATCTTCTGTTTTTTCTAATTCATTTAAGTCCCCTATGATGCACCAAGGTAGATCAAAAACATGATTTTGTTGATTGAGGTTACTCCAAAAGTTCTCTTTATCCCAGAAGAGGCTCGGCTACCTTAAAAAGGCTATGAATAATGAGGCAACCTCAAGGCTAGAAAAGGACATGCAATCACTCTTTGTATCATAACTCCTTAAATACAACTTCGATTGACTTTAAATTTTAGGAGCTTAAAGTAAACACCAAGAGATTTCCGACGATATTTTATGGGCCTAAAACGGAGTCTGGATGAAGAAGTTGCGAGTTAGAAGTCGGCAGAAAACTACCCAGAATGAGGAGTTGGTAGCGTCTCAGGGATGCTGGCGGCGCCTCTTCCTACGCCCTTCATATTTTGACGCCACGCGAGCCACATCTCTCTCCCGCTGGTCGCGTCCAATGTGTGTGAAGTCCTTGTTCTCTCTGGAGCAGACACGGGCAGCATCCCTCTAGACGCCAGCCGCGCCTAATTGCGAAATCCCCCTTGCTCGCGGGTGTCTTTCATGCCTTTTTCTCTTTCATTCCTTTTTTTCTCATTAGTTTTATGTTAAGTTATGGCACTATTGTAATTTTTGCATCTTCCTTTTCCTCACCCACTTGATATATTCCATCATTTAGGAAGAAGAACACAAGTTATTGCTATTGAATGAAATTGAGGGTTTACTCCCCATTTTCTCTCTCAAATCTTGTTTTTAGTTTATCCATTGTAATAGTGGTGTTAGGAAGTTATTTCTTTTATGGAGTAGTGGTGCTTAGCTTTATCTACTCTTGGTGGATTTACAAGTTGCCAGTATTAGGTGACCTCCATTGTTGAGTCCATATAAAGGTCTCAAGCTCCCTTCAAGTTTCCGGGTTTATTTTCATCATCTTCTTCAACTCCAGCACATTGTTCCTACCATGCCCATACTCCATTTGGTATCAGATCCAAGGTTGGAGTTGTGGCTTGAGTTTTTTATTTTTCAAATTACAAGTTAGGGTTTCCACATTAATTATCAAATAGATAAGGAAAATAGGTTTGATAAAATATAAGACAAATAAATATAAATAGAATTCTTATTTGGAACATTAATAAAAGGGATAATTGGTGGGGGACAACCAAACCCAAGGTGAATTACAAAATACAAATCAAGATTCAAGAACTGGGTGCAACTCGTGACTTGCTCTACTATCTTCCATTCCATTCCCCAATTGCGGGGAAGTGCAAATTTTCAGCTGAAATTTGCCCTACCTCCTTCAACATTTCTGGATGCTGTTACTCGATATCCCCAATTCGTAATCAAGAATTAAAGATCAACCCGGTACACCTGTTGTCTCCCCGTCTTCTACTACTCGCCACCCTGAAGATAAAGAAAAGAGAGAGAAGAAGCTGAATCACGATGTCATTGACGGGTGTAAAAATGTCCGAAGAGGTCTGGTTAACTTGTGTAACCCACGCATTTTCCACTGAGACTGAAGAAATCATGGGTCTACTCCTTGGCGACATCGAGGTCCGTTTATTTCTTTATCTCAATTGTTAAGTACCCCAGATTTCTTGTATGACTTTCGAGTTTTCCGATTCAAGTATTGAATCTTAAGTGGGTTATAGCAAATTTGGGTCAATTTTGATGTATCCTCTTTTGGGGTCCCCATTTATTTGTCCAAGGTCAGTCCTTTTTCTGATTTTGTATTTAGTTGATTTATACAGGGTTTGTATGCATGTTATGAATATGGTGATTCAATGATTCTACAATATTTGCATATGACTGAAGTTAGCTCCTGTCAATTAATGTAGTGGACATGGATGAGCATTGTACTGTATTTGCATATGGGCATTTTAACGTTTGTTATTGAGCTTTAGATTTATCTGTAATTCTATTCCAACAAACACTATATGTTCCATCTTGCCCAGAAAGGATAGACAATGAAATAGAGGAAAACAGAAAGGAGTAATTGATGGAAACTTCCTATTTGTGGAATACATCCCTTTTTGTTGTGTATGCTTCCCTGAAACTATGTTTAAATTTGTGTATTCAGTACTCTAAAAGTGGGAAAGCAACTGCACTGATATGGGGCGCATCACCTCAGACGCGGTCGGACAGGAGAAAGGATCGAGTTGAGACTAATCCCGAACAGTTGGCTGCAGCATCTGCTCTAGCTGAAATATCCTTTCATATGTATTTGTCTATGATGCGGGGAGTATCATTTATTACTTGATTTGTCCTTAGACTATTGTCCACAGATTTACCAGTCTATGAAGCGGGGGTGTTGAGTAGCGTAATCAATTGTGTAGTTGTTCGAGACAAATTTGCCTCGCATTTAGTATGCAATAAAATCCCTCGAAGAGGCATGGGAGACTATTCCCCAGCGATTGTCTCCCATTCCCTGGTTAAAATGTGTTACCTTAGAAAGGTGTCTATACATTGTGTACAATCTCACCACAGGGCATTTTCTGCATGTCAAAAATCTTTCTAGTATTCTTCTTTGTTCACATAGGCATTATGAAGCAATCAGATATGATTTTATGTGGAGGTTGGGTGTCATACAAAATTTGTTTGCTTGAGTGAGGCAGAATGCAAATGACTTCTTGAGCTACCTTGATAATTCTCAAGGCTCTCCCCTAGCTGTGTTGGCTTACTCCCTGCAACTCATGTGAGACATTACATAAATTTGTTAATCAGAGATTTTATGTGACTGATGCCCATGCAACTGGTGATGGCTATGGCTATTGTTTAAGGAATAAATCTCAGCTTCTTAGAATTTGCAAATCCTCAAAATTTTTTGTGGAATTAACTAAGTATCACAGAATGAGCTCTACAACAGGAAGAAGAACACGAGTAATTGGGTGGTATCATTCTCATCCTCATATAACTGTCCTTCCATCTCATGTTGGTAAGTGTAGAAGTGTAGAAGCTTCCTATCCTGGTACCCCCGCCCCCCCTGATGAGAAGCTGCTTGACAGCCCATTTTATCGAAATGTTTGATTGGGTAATCCTGTTCGTTGGTGGGGCTTTCAGGGTATGGATTGGATTTGGTTCATAGACCTTTTTTTAATATGTATTTTGCAATTATTCAAAAGATATTTTGCAAGGACACCAAGGGGATTTGGTTCACAAGGTTGGGCTTTATTTGATTTGTGGCTGAAACTGAGACCTACCCTTTGCAGATGTCCGTACTCAGGCTATGTATCAGCTTCTAGATTCCGGATTCATTGGGCTTATATTTTCTTGTTTTAACGAAGATGCACTAAAGGTTTGTGTCAAAAAATTGAAATTCAGAACTATTTCTGACAATAGATAGGGTGGGTGTGACTGTAACTGTTTTCCAAGTAATCAGGTTGGAAGAATTCAAGTCATCGCCTTCCAGTCCTTGGATGGAAAGCAAAGCTACATGTCGAAGCCCATTTCTCTGTCACCTGTACACAGAAGTACAGTCATAGATGTAGAATCATCTTTCAGTTCTGATGATGGATCAACAAGGTTGGGCTTTGGCAAATCTGAGAAGGCTGAACAAGACACTGGTGATTCCAGAAGTGCTATAATAAAGGTGAGACAGATGGAATATTTTCTGAGTGTTAGCATGAGTGATGTTGTCATATCTGTTTAGCACGTTCCATTCATTAAACAATAAATGAACTGCTTCTGATCTTTTTCACTTGTTAAGACAGTTTCTCTTTCATGGTCCCAATATTTTAGTCCACAGACAGCAATCCATGCGGTTGTGCCTTGTATCTGTTTACCACTTTCTTTTTGTTTAACAATAGCTGAACTGCTTTTCTTTTAATTTTCTTGGTTGGAATATAAATTCTCTTTCTAGATAATAATCTTTTAGTCCTAAAGAGTAAATGCGTTCTCTTACAGACCAAAATCCATTCCTTTTAATGAAAGATAGTCTACTCCTAATTTGGATCGCGGAACTCTTTTGTATGTTTAACTTGTGAAGTATCCTTGAATCTGTAATGCATTAAAGCCTACAGATTTTGGAAACTGCAAATGAATTCATTATAACTTGAAGTTAGAATAAGTTGCTGCTGTGCTCTAATCAATCCATTATTTAAAATGGTTAACTTCATTCATTGGTTTCTTTTATGGTCTGCAACCTAATCAATGGTTCCTAAGCTCCTAATCTTGGCAAGTAAATGAAAGGGTTGATCTGATTTTGACGCACACCTTATTGATTGCGTTTGGAACTGCAGCCAGCAGCAAACTCTGCTACATCCACTTGTCGTGCATTCATGTTAGGTGTAGACATTTCCATTCACACACATTCTGTACTGTTGGTTCCCATTCATATCATATTATCATGTTGATTTTTGACTAGTACGAGCCTGCTGGACCCGAAGTATAACTGAGTTTATAGGTTGCCAAACTAATTTATGATTGTCCTTCTGTTGGTATCAATCAGATCGACATGAACAAAACTCTTTGCTGCGCAAACACAATGGACTATTTGTTGTATGTCACAGGCGGCAAACAGAAACATGGCCAGTGTGTGATTATATCATAGCCTTCTTTTGCTTCATGCTATACTTTGAGAAATGTAGTTGTGTGTATGAGTTATAATGATTATTTGCACAAGAACCATTGCAGGTAGGAATATTTTACCAGTGACACTTGGTCATAACTGTGACCATTTGTATTGTCAATTGTGTTTGTAGTTGTTGCTTCAAAGTATTCGACTTGGGGGCCTGTGCTGTCCACATTCTTTAAAATATTGGAGATTTTTAGTTGCAGTTTAGTGTTTCTGATAGGCCGTATGTGGTTGGATTTCCAATATACCCATGCAAATATTTCTCAAGATATAGCAGCTTCACCTTGGGATCCGTCTCTTGAGAAATCTTTCTGTTCATTATAGTGGCTTCTGACCGTTGCTGCATGCAAAATTTTCTTCCAACTCTGTCCAGCCTTAACAATCTTTTTCTGAAGATAAGTAATTGTAATAACAAACCATTGGGTTGCTATTGGTATTCCTTCCAATCAATCACCTTTTACAGTTTTGCTCAAGGCTTTTGAACTTCTAAATGTTTTACATTTTTTTTTGTGGGTCTCTTGGAATCAGTCTCTCTGCAAGGAACTGGGTAAAATTGCATATGGGGGAGTCGGGATGGGGGGTTGTTGTTGGAAGTGATTGCTGTCTACAGTGACCTTTTTACTCAATATTTGTTTTGTTCAAGTTCAGTCATGATTAATGAATGTTTCCTTGCATGGGATCTTGTTCATATATTTCATAGTTGTTGCAAGATTAGACTAGACTTTGAAGAGATGTTTCTTCGGAGCTTATATTGGTGAATGGGAATTGCTTATAAAACAAAATGAAAAAAAAGATGGTGAATGAGGATCCATTGAGTGATGCTTCATAGTTCTTATTCTTCCTCTTTTGCTATTTCTTATTCCCCCCATCTGTCTTTGTAGTTAACTGGATAGGTCAGGAATACTTTCTTACTCGGGTGGCTTTTGGTTCTTCAGGTAGATTCCAACTTTCAGGGGTCTGACAGAGTTGGAGACAAGTTTCATCCTGTCAGTGTTGGTGATGCTGTCGATGACATAGATGTGATGGATATGTCTGATGGTATGCAAGAAGCAATGCATCGCTCTCATTTGGATATGAGGTATAATTGAGTATGTACATACCCTTTCTTAAGAGCTAACTCTTTTCTTTTAAATAAGAGCTTTATACCATGGTTGCACCACACACAAACGAGGAAAAGGAATCTATTGGCAAAGAATTTTATTTGCGTTTTTTGGTTGCGATCCTAGATCCTGTTTAAACTTCTGAGAAGGAATTGATGGGTCTAAGTGACGATCATAGCATTGTTTCAAAGCTCCTAGTCTCCAATTGAATGTATAGATATTGACAAACTCATAGTGAGAGATGGGCTTAGGGTTTGGCCATCTGGGACCGTACTTCAATTTATGGCTATGGTGATGGCGGTCAATGGTTTGTATTCTGAAGCGTTTGTAGTCTTTTGTGGGATCCGTGCAAACACATTCTTTTATAGTAGGTTTCTTCTTTACCTATCAAAAACTGAAAATTATGCTTCTCTAAATCTTCTTTGTTATTCGTTGATCAGAATACATGTGTTCTGGCTTATTTATCTAGTAAAAGCACATCCTATGATCCCATCTTTATCATGCGCAAAGCGCTTCAACCTTTTAAGGAAAATCTGTAAAGGGGCATCTCTCTTATTAGCATCATTTTAAGTTTGACAGAGTTGATAATTTTGAAGTTTTTAGACTGATCAATTTATTGCTATCAGTAGAATCTGCTTCTGAAGTGTTTCATGTTTACTATATGTTTATAAATTACTAGTTGCGTAACAAATGTATTGAAACCTCGTTGTTGGATTGGTTGTTGGAATATCTTATCAATTGTTAACGATTGTGTTTTCTTTCACCGAAAGGATAGAGAGGAATGGGGAGTCTGTTATGATTAGAGGATTGTGCCATTTTTTGTTGCACCCTGGTACTTCTTGCAAATTGTTCCAAGAACTACTTCCTAGTCTGATATTTTGTAAATTTGTAGTCCCTCATCCTAAATTCTTAATGTATCTATTCACTAATAAGTATTATACATGTGGTTGCATATTAGTTTATACCAATCAAAGTCTTTGAGATTGGCACAAGCTTGAAACGTTTTTAAAAATGATTTTGTATGCCCTTTTTTTGACAGTGGGGCAGAGTATATCCGAAAAGAAATCCCTCTTCATGTCCTTCCTGCATTGTCGCTCCTCAAGCTAGATTCACCTTTGGCCTCATTTACGGATTTGCAGCGTGTGTTGTATGAGGAGGAGAAGGCTGCTTATAACCTCGCCATCTCTCAGAATATAAGGTGAACTGGTGATTAATGGTGTCTTCTGTTTATTCTAATCCTTGTTTGCCATCTCTCTTTTGTGATCTTATCCCTACGCAACCAAAAAGAAAAAAAAGAAAGAAAAGGAACTTCTCCTAGAAAATACCCCATGTTGTCTGTTCTCTGCATCCTCATAACATTCATTGTTGTGTTGAAATTCTGTGCAGGGATGGCAAGGCGCATCCCCTCACTTTCATTCACCATACTTCCACGTACCAGGCTTCAATGTGCAAGTTAATGGAGTATTGGTTAGTTCACATATTCCCAATTATGGTACCATTTATACTTTTGAAAATTTTGAATGGAATGTCATTTAGTGCACTGTTTTATATCAGTCAGTGTTGGAGGAAAGGGAGTAAAATGGTATGAAAATAATGGTAGTCTCACTCGGACAAGGCTAAGGTCATGGACGAATTCATTTTTCTTAAGAACTATTTACTATACCCGTAAATGTTCAAAGGGTTTAAATTAGCCTTTGCTTAAACACTCAAGAAACCTGCTTCTCACTTGATCACTCAAGTATAGCTGCAGTCTTGGCAAGAATGAAAGATGTGGTTAAAAGAGATGGTGAAGAAATGACTTGCACATGACCTCTATTTATTGTAGACTTCCAACACTCCCTTAAGAGTTCAACACCTTTAATTGGGTCCTTAATGAGAATCATGATCTTAATCATGGCCATTGACCACATGCCATATTAGAGATATAGTTGTTGAGATCAAATAATATGTGGGCCATTGAGATTATACAATTAAAACCTGTTCAAACTTAGGTGTGGGGCATTAAGTAGGAGTCAGTGAGTTGACATGGACTGTGTTAGTGTCGACATGACCCGTGTCAGGGTTACACTCCATTTTCTTGCTCTTTGGACCATGACACGACCCCTGTCAGGTCTAGAACCAGCCGTGTGTGACCATATTGCTCATGTTAAGCCTTAATATGATCCTTGAACTTGCATTACATGATCCGCTCATGTTCTATGATTGTTTTATACTTCTGAAATAATCTCAACAGTTAGGGGTAAGATGGCATGAGATGTTATAGAGGTTGTTATTGATAAATGAAGCTAATACTGATTGAGTTTTACATACTGCAGTCTAACTCCTGCCATAGAGGCTCTGGAGGATCGGCTACAGGAGAATGAAGTGCGGGTAATTTGTCACCTTTGTCTCTCATATTAGAATGATAAAATAAATATAGGGTGATGATTTGGACATGGTTTGGTTTTGACTGACGATGAGACATTGACCGACCTTGAAGGTAGGAATGTTGATGGAAGAAGCAAAGCTTCTGGAAGCTGAAGCTTCTGAGGGAACAACAGGATCTCCTCAGCAGGGCAGTCCCAGGCCCAGTCCCAGTGTCAGTGACTCCATCAGTCCATCAACTCCAAGTAGCCGCACTAAGAAAGGGCGTTGAGTTGAGCAATTGCACCATCCTATTCCTCACTCCAGCACATTTTGGGATTCCTATCGCTTAATGGACGACACGATGCCTGCATCTTACCCAACATGTTTCTACATACTTGCTCATCTTGTCTTGGTTTGAATGTTGGGGGCAATCGTCTATATACCAAGTTTGTATCATACAATTAGTGCTCTGTAAATGTTGATGAATCTGGTAATGAATGCAATTGTTTTTGGGGGGTTTTTAGTTGCTTCAGACTCACTGCACTTTGCAAAACTAAAAGGTGAAAATGAGCCAAGCTAGTGCCTGAGCTCTCGTGTGTTAATTCTGTATGAACCTCAGAAAGCTCGAGTTGTTAGTGCAGCCGAGAAGCTCCAGCAAAAAGAGGGATGACATGTGTTTATGTTTCCTGTAAATTCCACAAGAAAATGTGAATTTGTGAAAATCTACTAAAATTTACTGAAAGTTACCAAAATTTATCGAAATTTACTAAAACTGTAACTGATCAAAACTTATCAAAAGTTATCAAAAACTACTAGAACACAAAATTTTAAATTTGTACTTTTCACATTTTTAAAATTAACTTTTCATTTAGTAATTTTCAAATTTTGATTTTATTATTTTATTTATTTATATTATTTAGAAAATGAAAATTTAAAATTTTAAACTAAAAGTGAAATAAATAAATTAATTAAAAAAGATTAAAAAATATAAATTAAGAAAATAGGAAAAAAGAAAATAACAAATAAAAGAGAAGAATTAAAAAGTAAAATATAAAAAATTGAATAATAAAAAATTGATAAATTTAAAATAAAAAATTTAAAAAAAATGAAAGTAAAAAAATTAAAAAAATTATCAAAAATATTTTTAAAAAAAATTAGAAACTCAAAATAAAAATAAAAATGAATTTCCATAAATTTTTCTGTATTTTTAATTTTTGAAATGTAATTCGCATATATTTAACATTATTTAAAAACACACAATTTTTTTCCAAAAAACTTGATTAAACTCACATAAATTTGCCAAAAGTTATTAAATTTATCATAAGTAACATTTACCACTCCTATCATTTACCACTCAACTTTATAGACCCTTACAAATGACATATAAGTTGGGTTGAGTTGAGTTGTGCCTATGAATATTAAACAAGCATCTACGTAATAAATGGGTTTGGATTTACTAATAAATAAACATATTAATTCGCTTTATTCTTTTACTCACTTAAAATAAGCACATTAACACCGACTCATGTAATAGTCTTTTATTTTATTTTACTTTATTTATAACAAGGGTAAGCATAAACTTCCTTCAAGATATCTAATGAGGGCATCGTCATATAAAATATTAGATAACTCTAAACTCAGCTATGATCTTAACCTACTGCAGACTAAAGCAAGTGACCTAACTTACCCAGTCAATTTGCAATCGGATTTCCTTGCCGAATGATATGAGACAATGTAACCGATAGGCAAGAATTCATTAAAAGCCTAATATCATGTGCCAACGTGTACATTTCTCAATGTATGTTAAAATCTCCTAAAACAGACCTAATAATGATCAAATTATGATCCACAATATCTAGGTGATGATAGCCCTTAGAAATTGCATCTCGAAGGCCATTCCTCAATGCCATTGCTTCGGTGACAAGAATTGAAGGATGTCCTAGGTGAAACGAAGAGGCATAAAGGAGATGACATGTGGAATCCTGACAGACTAACCTCTTGTTGCTACTCCAATGTTTTAGAACCATCAAGATTGAGTTTAATGATCCACGAAGGTGGTTTGTTCTAAGATATCCACCGCGATCGTTGCTGCTCCCCGTGTGATGATGAAGTAGTTGACTAAAGAAAAGACTCTGTCAACCGATTGCAAATCCTCCACCCCGCAGGCACCGCTCCTGCCCAAACCAGTGTGATGTGCGCATGCGTGAGGGGGAGGGGGAGGGGGAGGGGGAGGGGGAGGGGGGGAGGGAGGGACCTCGCTACTAAAAATGATAGCATGCTCGATTTTCAAATGCTCCAAAGGTGAGCAATCACATAATGTTGCCAAGTAACTTATCAACATTAATAATCACATATATATGTTCTTGTAAAATAATGATGATAATAACTTATGATGTTTTTCTTATTACAATATTTATAAGCATAATAAGAATATACTCATGATAATAATAATAGAAATTTGAACCTTGATGCACATATAACTTATAGTGGATTTCTTAAAAACTTAAATCAATAAACAATCCACTTGTATGCATTTAAACAATTCTCATAAAAATTACACTTATATGCAAAGCCTATCTTAATAACAAATTCATATTTGACTTTCAATTTCATAAACTTATTTCAATCATCAAGAATAGAATCATAAACTTGACATAACCAAATAGAATTTGATGGCAATTTACCACTTATAAATTAGAAACATAATACTTTTGTCAATACTTATATTCTATTTTTCATGCTTCAAACTTAAACATAAAACTAACTTGTTAATCATGCTATTAAACAATACTTGAATAACAATAGACAAAACACCTTAAACACCTTAATAACTTGTAACTTAAAACATCCAACCAAGGAATCTTTTAATGACAATAATCTCATCCTTATTACTATAGTATGAAACTTCCTTGTAACTTAATATCATAGCCAACTTTACATATGACTAAATAAACTTGTAACTTATGTAAGTGTTCAATGGTGAACTTAATAATATATAAATAAATAAATACTTATTTTGACTTTTCCTTGCACCATCCTTCCACAACTACCTTATCATGGAATTTCAATAAACTTATCCTTAGTGACAATTCTTATAAACCAATTAAACATGTCAAAGGTAGTAAAACATATTCATGCCATTGGTATTAACTTGATAAATATTAAGAGGCGACTTAAACATGGTCAATGCACATGCATATAACCCCTAAATAATAATAACTAAATTACCTTTAACCTCTTTGTAAATGACTTGTTGTTACCTTGCCTTTAATCCATGAAAACCTCATTGCATAACCAAGCAACAATTCCCATTATTAACATCAAGGTCTCGTACTTGTATTGCCACTCTTATGTATCAATTTCTCATGTATACCAAACACATATAGATAAACAAATGATTAATAAAATTTTAATCATTAAACTTGCTCAATAAAACTTAATAAACTTATACGAAAAATTGATACTAATAAACTTATCTTTGTAAGTCCTCTTGAATCTTGGATGTCCAAATTTTTAGAGTGTGTTTGGCTTAGCTTTTTTTCAACTTCTAAACATGAAAAGTTGAAATTATGCCAAACACCAAAAATATGCAAAATAACTCCCAAATCTTAAAGAGCCAAAAATAGCTCTTAAGGGGGGTAGAAGCATAAACTACACTTTTGGGATTTTGGATTCTAACTTCTACGAAGTTGGGAAAGAATTAAATAGTTTTATTGTATTGCCATTATTAATCCAGATTTTTTCCTTACAAGAGATATATAAATATTCATAATTATTTTTTAAGACAATTGATATTTATTTAATAATTTTAGTTTTATGCTAGATATATAAAACCCTCTTTTAGTATAAGAAATGTCAAGAAAATAATTAAATGTATACGTTCAAATTAAATCTATTTTAGTATAAGAAAAGTCAAGAATTAAATAGTATAAAATTTATATAAATAATTAATTGTAAAGTGAACAATATTATGTACTATTAATAGTTCACAAGACATATATACTAATAATAAGAAATCATAAACAATTTTAATAAAAAAAGAAACAAATTATTAACAATAATCATTATAAGAGAGGTACTCCATCCGTTTGTATTTAACTGTCACCTGAGTATTTGTGTTAAAAATTTTGACTGATAATATCTTAATTTGTATAATTATTTATCAAATAAAATTGATATCATTAGATGCATAATCAAAATATTATTAAAAAATTATAATATCATTTTTTTACAAAAATGCTTTGTGAGAAATTATTAATTAAAGATAGATCTAAAAAAGTGTGAACAACGGATAAAAATGAATAGATTGAATGATTTATTAATGTAATGTTGAAAGTAGAAGCTTTTATGAAAATATTAACCTAACACTTAAAACTATTTTTGATTTTTAAAAGGGCTTCCGAAAATAGAGTTACCAAACACCTAATAATTTCTATAGAATGAGTTCTTTAAAAACTGTTTCCAAAAAGAACTTTTTTAAAAGGGAAATTGGATTCTAATAATACGAACTTTTGGCCATATAAGACTTAATAATACGAACTTTCGATTCAATGATGAATAATACGAACTTTGACCCCCCCTGCCCCCAATAACATGCGACCGAGTTAAGTTGAACTTAACTCGGCGGTATGCTGACGTAGCGGCGGACGATGTCCCAGTCAACCTTATTTTATCCACATCAGCCTCTTTCTCTCTCCTCTCTCTCTCTCTCTCCTCCTCTTCCTCATTCCCCATTTTTTTCCAACCCACAACCAAATCTACCTCCTTCTTCTTCTTCTTCTTCTTCTGCTTCTTCTTATTTCATCACCAGAAACTCAGATACCAAAACTCGAGCATCCGTACAGACAAGCAGTGAATTCAGCAATCGATTTCCACACACAGTACAACTCCAAAAATTATCAAAAATCCTCGAAGAATCAAAAGTTTTGTCAAGCAAGTGAATCTTCGCCAATACGTTGCGCAAATACCTCAGGTTTTTGCTTCTTAACATTTCTTCAATTTGGTTATTCTATAAATTTGGAGTTCAATTTATTCTCGTTGGTTTGGATATGGTCAAAGCTTATGCTTTGGATTTGACATTGGCCCAATGAAAAACTTGTTGCCGGAAAACATCACCTGATATTAGATTCTGGCTAGAGTTTAACTTGCTCTGGCTTGGATTCCAAATGGTGTAGGAACCTTTATTCCAAATGAAGATCCTGTTGCTGAAAAAAAATGTTCATTTGAGATAAAAAGAAGAAGAACAAGAAGCGGTATCTTATAGCTTACTTTAATGGCTATGTTGACCTCATTTTACATATTTGGATTTACAACGAAAACTCAATGAAAAAGAAAATTCAATTAGAACTCTGATGAGAAGAAGGAGGAGGAGGAGGAGAAGGAGGGAGAATGATTGGAGCTGGAAAGGGGATCTGGAAAAAAAATGGAATTTTGTTCGATTTCTGCATGGATTGATATGAAGATTGTGTTTCTGCTGTTTTCGATTCGTTTAATTAGGGATTTGGTGTGTTTTTGCAGTTTGGATTTAGCTGAGGGGGAGGGAGGTGAGCGAGCACTTGGTTTTGTATGTGAATCGGTTTGTGAAGCTGACGAATTTACAGGATTCTGAGCCTGTAGCCTTGCCGGAGTCTTCGTCGGCGTCAAGCTCCAGGTTGAAGGAGGTGGAGGTGGATGTGGATGTGGATTAGGGAGGAGGACTTGGAATTGGGGAGGAGAGAGAAAAGGGGGTTAGAGGGGAGAAAAAAAGGAAAAGAAAGGAAAATATGATGTGGACAAATTTTATGTGATATGGCAAAATTAAAAAAAGTCAATATCTTTCCTCTGCCGCCATGTCAGCATACCACCGAGTTAAGTTCAACTTAACTTGGTGACGTGTTATTGGGGGCAACAGGGGGTCAAAGTTCGTATTATTCATCACTGAATTGAAAGTTCGTATTATTAATTCTTATATGGCCAAAAGTTCGTATTTATTAGAATCCAATTTCCCTTTTTAAAAGCTAAAGTTTGGTCAAACATGCTCTTAGTGCATGTTTGATCTAATTTCTAAAAAAGTGTTTTTGCTTTTTATAAATAGTTTTTATAAAAGTTATTTTTGGAAAAGTATTGAAGTGTTTGGCCTAGCTTATGATATAAGTGATTTTACTAAATTAAAATGTTTGGCCTAACTTATGATATAGTGCTTTTACTAAATTTAATTGTTTAGCCTAACCTTTAAAAATTATCATGTGTTTTTCTGGAGTAAAATTATCATATAGTTATTTACATTTTTCTCTTTTTATTAATTTCTAAATAGATTATCATATTTTAATTTTAACAATAATTATAATCGTATAGTAAGAGTTATAGTTATAATAATTATTATTATAACTATATATGGTCTTACTTAACTATACAATTGTTTAAATTAAATATTTGTATATCAAAAATTTACTAAATACCATATTTGTAAAGGAATTAGATAATAAAAATATCCAACATAATAATAAAGGTTCTAAAATAATATTAAAATATTTAAATGATATCTTTATAAGAATCATAATATTTATTTGAAATTATGGTAACTAATCACTAAAAAATCCCAAAGATAGAGTAGTGATTGGTTTCTAGGAAGCAGAAGCAACAATTTATTGTTTCTGTTTTTTGGAGTTGTTTTTGGCCAAAACTGATTTTGGAAAACAATTATTAGCTTCTAAAAAACCACTGTTTGGCCTAGTTTGTGCTTTTTAACTCCAAAAACACTCTAAAAAACGAGGTCAAACGCACCCTTAGTCTCCTCCAATATTGTCTCGTAAAGTAGTTCTTAAGATTGTTGGGGAGAATGATGTTTGACCGGCTTGAAACTTCATCATCTTCTCTTGGCTTCTTGATCTTCTTGCGGTATATGTGACAAGACGGAGATTAAACTTAATAACCATACGGTTATCTTGTTTGGATATTGCTAAGAGTCATGAGCTCATTTTCCTTAAGAACTATTTACTATAGCGTAAATGTTCAAAGGGATAAAATTTAACTCTTATCGCACTCAAGACAAAAGTTTCTCACTTGAATCACTCAAGTATAGTTGCAGTCTAAACAAGAATGAATATGTAGTTATAGAATGAAGTCGATGATCTCAAATGGCTAGGGAATGTCTCTTATTTATAGGAGAATTCCTACCCCTTATCTACCCTTTGGTCAAAGGTACAATTAAGGACTTTAATGGAGTATCGCGACCTTGACTTAGTCAAATGTCATAACAATATAGTTGTTGGAACATAATACCGAACTTAAAAACGATATTATAACCTTAATACACAATATTATATAGCCGTTAGCATTAAAAACAAATCCTGACATTCAACACGGTCCGTGTTGCCTCAACACGACCCGTGTTGCCTCAACACGACCCGTGTTGAGCCCAAAACTATTTTTATGCCCTTCTGGAGACCAACACGACCTGTGCTGGTCTCATGAACACCTGTGTTGATCATATTCTTATTGTTTATTTTATATATGATCCTTAAACTTGTACCACATGATTTCTCATGCTATATAATTTTCTTGTACTCTTGAAATAATTCCAACATTCACAGCTACTAAAATATTGAGCTAGGTAATATATATCCTCAAGGACTACATCCAGCTCACTAAGAAAAAACAAAGTCTTATTCAAACGTTGGATTAAAGACAAGCAATCTGACTTGAAAATTACTATTTAAAAGCTAAACGTTGGGCTAATCTGACTGCAAACTCTCTTGCCTTGGCTTCTACTACGCCGGGGGACCACGAGGCTCGAGATCTCCTTGAGGCTGCAACCAGTAGATCTCCTTGGTGGTCTCATACTACCACCCTGAGTTGGATCCATCCTTCTTCTGCAAGGGAGGCATCAAAATTGAATTTCAGGGTTTGTGCGGGTGGTGGTGTCTAGATTGTGAGTTGTGGCCCTTGCGTTGGAAGGGTTCGGGGACTTGCACCCACGAACCATCCTCACTTTTGCTTGATGTTCCATCATGTGTTTGACTCGGTTCACTTATCTATTTTTGGTGTAACCATCTATGTATTGATAAAAAATATGGAGTAATTTGATTCAATTTTATCATTTTTGAGTTGTATTTTAATTTGTGTTTGGTTCTCCTAATTTATTTGCAAAAACTTCATCCAACAAAAAAAAATATTCATGTCTACATAAGGAAAGAAAATATTTCTCATAAGAAAAGAAAATTATTCACAAAGAAAAAGCAAAAATTTATTAAAAAAATAAAAATTAAAAAAAGGTCATTTTTTTATTATTAATAGCCACAGGTTAAAAAAAGGTCATTGTTAATTATTTATGCAAGCAAGCGTTGACAGTTTCTGTGGGCCTATGAACAGTGAAATAAAGAAGAACATAATCAATAGTGTTCATCGTAAATTCGTCTGAATGCTAACTGATTTTACAGAGATGACCCAATTCCCCAATTCTATCCAGAAGATCCCAATTTCCTTTTTTTGTTTTTATTAATAATTGCAATCGATTCTAACGCCCAACTCTAAGATTTTATTTCATGCCCTTTTAATTCCCTCCACCTGTTTCTGCCTCTCTTTCTCTCACCATCAGTCTTAACTCAAACAAACCTCTGCAATGGCTGCCAGTGAGTCACTCCCTCTCAATTACATCTTCTCCTCTCTTCTCTTATCTTCTTACCTGTTAGTTCTTACCATGTGGGCAGTATCAAAATTTTGAAATTTATTGTATATTTGTTTTTGCCGTGAATGTCTATAAATATGTGTGTGTGTGTGTAAATTGTCATAATTCTGGAAGTCTCTGTTGTTGTTCATTGTTTCTTGATAAGGTTTTACTGGATTACTCATTGAAAACTCGAAATTCGATTCTACCTGAACGAGTAAGTAAAGAAAAGGGAGGATTGAGGAGGGTTTAATACTTTCATGAAGTTTATTATTAGTTAAGGTTTGGGTGTCTGCGACTCTGAATTTGAAGTGATGCCTTCTGAAAACGTTTTGGTTGGCCTTAACTTCTCATGGGTTTAATCAATCGTCACTCTTTTGTTGGCTATGTGCTCTGCTCACCATTACTGTGATGTTGATAAAATCAAAATCCCATGCCCCATAAAATCTTGTTGCAAAACAAGCTGTGGGCTTTGATGCTGAAATAAAAACTTCAGTGAGTCTGGTTCAGATTGACCCAAGATTTTGAAGTCTTTCACTACTTACTACTCCATGGAAAGGGGTTTAAAGAGACATTTTGGTTTAATCTATCACAATCTAAGCTTAAAAAAAAAAAAAAAATCCTTTTTTGGCAATCCAGAATATGGATACATTAGTTTGATGTTAATAACCTATTCTTACTCCGATGAGGGGTGATTTCGCCAGCCTGCTATCTATATGTATGGTTTCGTTCGCTTTCAGTTGTACCATTATGACTGACTGGATAGTGGACTCTTGTCCTGCTGGGTAGGATCACCAATTCACTATACAGAATGTGGTTTGCTACTTGGTTACAATGAATTGGCTATGTTAGGTTTATGAATTTGGGTCATCCCTAAAACTCTGCTGAGCAGTTACTAAGGCTAGTATTTTCTTTGATATTAGGTGATCAGTGTTGAATGTCAATAGAAAGTGGAGTCTGTGACTTGGTAAAAGTCCTGAAGTTTTTCCCTTAACAAGACACCCTTTTCCATAGTTGTTCCAATGTTATCCTTTTTCTGCTTATCCTTTGTTATAAATTTGGAATTTGTTATGAGGGAAAATTGTCTCACAAATGGTATTCAGCTGGTTTTTGATATAGAAGAATGCCCTGAAGTTGCAAACATATAGCAATCCTTGTGATCATTGTCAAGTGTCATACCTTTGTTTGAGTGTTGAGGGTCTGACAGGGTATGAAAGGGTAAAATGAAGAGTTGGACTAACATGGCTTTAAGTTATGCCTTTTTCTTCTGTGTTTCTTTTCTGCATTTGTTATATCTGGACAGATGTTCTGTTAACATTCCATGATATAATGACATCTGTGGTTTATGTCTCATTTCAGATAGTTTAAGTGCTTCAAATGCACAAATTTTGAGCTTGAAGCTTACCCAAAAGATTAGATGTTGTATGTCCTCTCCTTCACAATACAAACCAACTGGAAGTAAGGCAAAAGGATGGCAACATGTTGGTATAATGCCATCAAAGAGATCAAGCAAAGCAGTAGTTATTTGCAGTAGCCAATTATCATTGATCAGTGAAAGTAAGCACTACCAAATGGTCATATTAGTCGCTTTTTGTCTTCACTATTTAGCACCAATAGCATGTGAATCTTTGCTTTGTTGGGCTTTTGCACTATGGTGAGTGTGTGCAGCAAATTCTTTACATTACCGTCTTACAAATGCATAAATCTCTAGGCTAATATTTCCTCTACAATCATGGAAATATACATGCGATTACTCCTGAATCATGTTAAACATTGTCACAACTCCTGACTGAAATGTATGGAAACCTGTCCTTTCATGCAATGGTTAAGTATATCTTTTACCGGAAGTTGATTGCATATGACCACTGCATTGAAAATATAGTTCTCAAATGCCATTGCTGATAAAAAGTTTCTCAAATGCCGTTATAAGAAAATACTTTGAAAAGCAATTAGCCCCCAAAAGTGGAAAACAAGAAAAGTTGAGCTTGCTTAAGATATGAAGGGGGCATGTGGGCAACTGCATTAGTACAATATGCCTCTTATAATTTGGCTCATATGTTCGGTGAGGCGGAATATTTTATGTTTGGTAGTCATTTTCTTTCCTGTTGTATTTGGGCTAAAGATGTCATAATGGAATCTCTTGTATTGTATAGTTTTGGAATCAGTTTAGAACGATATACCATGTGGTGGTTCCTTACAGATTGTTGTTGAGGGGGAAAAAAAAAACGTTGGGGGCAGGGGCAGGGGATCCTAGTCGACATGATAGAGTCCTATGCTTGTTTCCTGCATCTCCTCACTTTATATACCAATGCTGAAACAGCCGAGCCCATTATTTCAACCATGGAGGACGGAGGTGAGGAGAGGAGCATTTCGGCTCCTGTTAGCCAGCTTATTCCAAATTCAGATGAGGTATATTCATTCTCATCTTCTATCAGGGGTCTTCTGATGTTCTGTCATATTTAACGGTCTCCTAAAGTATATCCAATGCCATCTTTTGGAGAACACAGGTAGAGGGCCAGCGTTTTTACTTTACTGGTTTCCTGAAAGGCTGGATAAGAATGCAAATCTTAGTCACACTGCTGATATACTGTTATTCGCTGAAAATTTAATGGCATGATGCTTGAACTTTTGGGCTCCGTCTCTTTGTTGTCATCATATTACTTCAATTGTTTGCTGCGTGACCAAGGTTACACTTAGACAATGTATCTGTTATTACTTACTGTTTGATCGTTCATGTAAGTTTTGGTTTTTAGCATAAGTGAATTTACATGTGAGTTTTTAGTGTGGACTTTCTTTGTGCAGCTGAAAGTACATTGTTGATAAAAATGTTTGAGAACTTTAACAAGTTCCCTCCTTGCCAATGTCATCAAGTTGCTCACAAGTCTGGTGTGAAGGAAAGTCTACGTTGAATGTCTCTATTAGTCCATTGAAAGTTTAATAGGCTAGTTAAATAAAATGCGGAAAATAAATTGCGGAAACAAAGTGCGGAAAATAAAGGAGAAAAGACACGGTGGTTGTTAACGATGTTCCTCCGAATTCAATTTCGGAGTACGTCACCGCCTAGAGTTCTCCAACTCTAGGATTGAATCTTGAGCTCTTATTAGTATGAACCGTAGATAATCTTAGAGCCTCCTCTACTCTCAACATCTAACCCACCACTTAACTTCACCTCTCAATTAAGTGTGGGAGGAGTCAACCTCTCAACTCCTAGCTAGTCCTCACCCTAATACTCTTGGCTCAATTAATGAATAGAAATGTAATACAATATTTTTGTGATCTCCCAAACAATAGTATGAAACAATGATGCTCAAGTGAGTAGTATGCTTTTGTCTTGTATCTTGTATGCTTCAATGATCAAGACCTTCTTGTATTTATAGTTGAACTTGCCATGAAATAATAGGAGTAAATCAAATAAAATAAAGGCAAGTATTATCCTTGTACGTGAAATTGCTGATGTTTGTCATGAATCATGATATCACGTATCCATGCTTGCTTGGCCACGTCAAATTGAGGGCTTGTGATATATCTGTACGTGTACCTATCCTTTTATAAAGCGAATCAAATCACACAATATAATATTTCAAGGTGTAAGCAAAGATACACTTTTGTAATTGAATTTTATGAAAATTTATTCATTCCTTAATTTGCATGTTATTCTTGCATCATTCAAGCAAATATACTATATCTATAATTATATCATCAATTATAATCTTGACATATTTAAGAGATCATAACCATCAAGTTTATATTTTGTCTCTCTTAATAACTTGATACGTGTTCACATATATATATTCTTTTTGTCTTACATCAAAATAATATTAATTATAATATTAAAATAACACAACAATCTCCCCCTTTTTGATGTGAGACAAAACCCAATTACCTTTAGACTGTCAAATGTGTATTGTTCTCCCCCTTTTGTATTGCATCAAAAAGATATGAATGAAGGGAAAGAGACATGAATTAACCAAAAATAAGTATCACCAAATCCTCTTATTAAATAATAGATGCATAGAATATTATAGATAGTAAAATGTTTGAGCTCACATGGGAACATGTTTTTAAAAAAAAGCTAGGAAAAACTCATTGAAACTAAAAGGAAATATTGGGAGAATGATAAAGGAAGGATGATAGAGTGCTTTAATAGGCATGGGGTGGCTTAGTCACAAGTCAGATAGTGTGCTCGGCCACTGCTTCTTTGTCTTCTTTGGTCAAGGATATGGCGTTGAGGGCACACTTTTGTGTAACGCAGGCGACACCGATTAAATTGTTGACTTTAGAGTGGATGTGAAGAGATTCTTTGCTCACAAGATCTTTAAGATCGGAGATGTTTTCATGATGAGCGCTTGATTATGCACTATCCCATCTAGGGATTCTTGGAGTTTATGAAGTTTTTCCTCCATACCGTTGATACGATCGTAAATTGGTTGAGTGGGAAAGAGTTTCACAGACATACATGCTGTGCGCTTTTTGGAGGTGGTTGGAGAAGGAAGTGGGTGTCATAGGACGTTTTTGGTTGGACTCCATTGGGCTAAGAGGGAATATTGATGGGGGGAAGAAGATGAAGGATAGCACAATTAAAAAAGGAGAAGAGAGTGATTATAAGGAGGATGGTAGGAGGTTATGAATATTTTGTTGTAGGTTGGAATAAGGAAAAAATCAAACTAATACTTTACAATCACATAAAATTCATTTCGCCCCTTATTAAATGTGTGATTAGAATCAAAGGGGATGGTTCCAAATTTTAAAATTTACCAGCTACAATAAAATATTTATAACCTCCTACCATCCTCCTTATAATCACTCTCTTCTCCTTTTTTAATTGTGCTATCCTTCATCTTCTTCCCCCCATCAGTATTCCCTCTTAGCCCAATGGAGTCCAACCAAAAACATCCTATGCCACCCTCTTCCTCTCCAACCACCTTCAGAAAGCGCACAACACGTATGTCCGTGAAACCCTATCCCACTCAACCAATTTACAATCGTATCAACGGTATGGAGGAAAAACTTTATAAACTCCAAGAATCCCTAGATGGGATAGTGCTCATCATGAACAACATCTCCAATCTTAAAGATCTTGTGAGCAAAGAATCTCTTCACATCCACTCTAAAGTCAACGATTTAATCGGTGTCGCCTGCGTTACACAAAAGTGTGCCCTCAAAGCCATACCCTTGACCAATGAAGACAAAGAAGCAGTGGCCGAGCACACTATCCGACTTGTGACTAAGCCACCCCGTGCCTATTAAAGCACTCTATCATCCTTCCTCCACCATTCTCCCAATATTTCCTTTTAGTTTCAATGAGTTTTTCCTAGCTTTTTTTAAAAACATGTTCCCATGTGAGCTCATACATTTTACTATCTATAATGTTCTATGCATCTATTATTGAATAAGAGGATTTCGTTATATTTATTTTCGGTTAATTCATGTCTCTTTCCCTTCATTCATATCTTTTTGATGCAATACAAAAAGGGGGAGAACAATACACATTCGACAGTCTAAAGGTAATTGGGTTTTGTCTCACATAAATAAGGGGGAGATTGTTGAGTTATTTTAATATTATAATTAATATTATTATTTTGATGTAAGACAAAAAGAATATATATATGTGAACACATATCAAGTTATTAAGAGAGACAAAATATAAACTTGATGGTTATGATCTCTTAAATATGTCAAGATTATAATTGATGATATAATTATAGATATAGTATATTTGCTTGAATGATGCAAGAATAACATGTAAATTAAGGAATGAATAAATTATCATAAAATTCAATTACAAAAGGGATGTATCTTTGCTTATACTTGAAATATTATATTGTGTGATTTGATTTGCTTTATGAAAAGATAGGTACACGTACAAATATATCACAAGCCCTTAATTTGATGTGGCCAAGCAAGCATGGATACGTGATCTCATGATTCATGACAAACATCAGCAATTTCACGTACAAGGATAATACTTGCTTTTATTTTGTTTGATTCACTCCTATTATTTCATGGCAAGTTCAACTATAAATACAAGAAGGTCTTGATCATTGAAGCATACAAGACACAAGACAAAAGCATACTACTCACTTGAGCATCATTGTTTCATACTATTGTTTGGGAGATCACAAAAATATTGTATTACATTTCTATTCATTAATTGAGCCCAGAGTATTAGGGTGAGGACTAGCTAGGAGTTGAGAGGTTGACTCCTCCCACACTTAATTGAGAGGTGAAGTTAAGTGGTGGGTTAGATGTTGAGAGTAGAGGAGGCTCTAAGATTATCTACAGTTCATCCTAATACTTTACAATCACATAAAATTCATTTCGCCCCTTATTAAATGTGTGATTAGAATCAAATGTTTTAACAATTCAATCCTGATTGTACTTATGAACATTACCAGCTATTCGATCTGAGCTATGTCTCTTATTGTCTCTGGCCTTACTCTCTGTTACCTATTCATTTGTCTCACTGGCTGTTAGTGCCTCGCGTTAACAATGTTGATGGTGTATGCGACACTTGTTTGGCTTCTACAGGTTAAGTATTTGCTGACGGAAATTTGTGACAAGACATCAATTGCAGAATTTGAACTAAAGGTAAGTTTCTGGCTTTCTTCTTTTATGGAAATAGTTAGGTACTGAGGATACTTAGTGCCCCTTTTTGAGGTCCAAGACGCAGACAAATAGCTAAGTTGGATGCCTCTGGTTCCGGTCTGAACACTTCAGATATCGTCAATTTTATGAGAGACATAAGAGAAATACTAGATTAGTCTTTTTAGTGTTAATTTTGTATTTTATTTGTATATCTGTTTTTGGGTAGCAGTGAGACATTAGGAATAAGTGAATAGCGCCAAGGTACTACAACACAATGCTCCTTTCTGAAAGGTGAATGAGAGTAACCAGAAACTGGATGCCATTCTAGTTTCTCTTAGTGCACACCAACAGCCAAGATAGCTTTCCCAATCAATTTTGCCACCCTTCTATGGTTGGATCCTCTGAAACCAAGCAAATTTGACCGTATCACTCTAGTGCCTAAGAAAAGAAAAAAAAAAAAAAACCGACTATGACACTTGTCTGATCCCTTGACAGCGCACACACAAGGCTAGAAGTGGCTAACCCCGGGCTGTCAAGCATGTCATTTTGTAGCTAACCTCTTGAGTGCGAGTGCAACTATCCACAAACAGGAATTATGCCTTTGCGGGCATGAGAAGACCACAAGAAGCACATCTTATCCCATTTACTACCATCCAAGTAGGGTTCTGTCAACCTTCGCAATCTGACAATTTCCTCTCTCTTGGTTCAGTACCACAGTTTCATCTGGTATCCGCATTTAAACAGCTCCTTCACAGAGCTGCATATTTAGACTTTAGGGATGGGGACATCAATAACTCAAATATTCAAAGTTTTATTACCCAAAAAAAAGAAGACTATACCCCCCACAAAGGGACAGTTTACTACCCAAGAAAGAGAATATACTCAAGCTTCATTATCTCATATGTGCAAAGTTTTGATCCACTTTTCTTTAACACATGGAAGTGGTGTTTCCACAACTTTGAAGGCTCTTCCATTCCCGCCACCCCCCTGAAGTTGCCCCCAAAGTTTAGCATGACTGCGTGAGGGATAAACATAGTGGCCTTCTTTTGGATATTCCCATGAAAGGATCACTCTCTAGATACCCAAGAGCAAAGGTCTGCATAACCAATTCAAGACTAGCTGCTGTAGAGGTCTAGTGATCCAATGATGAAGTGGTGGTCCTGATGGAGTCATATGCGGATTTTGAGGGCCCTTTGTACAGGCAAATTAGCCTTATCAATACTTTTGATCGGTGTCATCAGTAGCAGTTCAAGCAAATTCAAGAATTCATAATTATTTCTTTCAATTTCTAAGCCGTGTAATAGTTTTACAGCATATCTGTTATTGATGATTTAGTTTTTAGGTGCCCATACTGTGGCTATTTCATTCTAGTGGTAAAGACTGCTAGTTTGTTTTACTTAGTGTGAATGGAAATTTGGTTGTTTCTAATGATTGGCACCTTCATTTCTTTGCATTGATAGCTTAATGGGTTCCACCTCCATGTGACAAGAGCTTTGTCTGGGGACACTAGGCTGCAGGCTTCAGCTTCACCGCCAGAATCTGCTTCTATCAGTGAAAATACAACTGTAGGTGCTCCTACGTTGAATGGCCCAGTTCAGGCATCATCACTAGCCATCTACAAATCCGGCCCTTTTGAGGGGAAATCTAACACTTTTCTAGAAAGAGCCGCAGATGAAGGATTGGTGTATATTCAATCGCCAAAGGTGGGAGTCCTTGACAACTTGCCTATCTGTTACAAAAAATCTAAGAGCAGGAAATTTACATCTGTCAATGATGCAGGTGGGATTTTTCCGGAGATCTCGAACCATCAAAAAGAAGCGTGCACCTCCAGCTTGCAAAGAGGTATGTGTGTTCATTGCCTATTTTCTCACAATTTGTTTTTCGTCTCCTTTTCCTTTTCTCTTGGACATACTTTTGGAGGGGCTTTAGAGATGAATGAGTGCATGGATTTGTGGTTTTAACATCCTTTTTCATTTTAATATGCCTAGAAATGTGACATTTTCTCATGTAATATCTCATCTATGTCAGAGAGATGTTTGTATATAAGCATATTGGCACATTGTTTATTTAATATCTTGGGTGATCTTACACTGCATCAAGTGCGAATCTATGATAACCAATGCAAGACTAGATATCCACACAGTAGGTTCTTGTGGTTGTTCCTGGTAGAGTTTAGTCCTTCATTTTAATGAGTTGATAGATTTATAAGCATCCTTCACGGATGCCCGAGCTCTTGAACTGAACGGTTGCATGTTCTATTCATATGCTAATGATTTAAGTTTCGAGCACAATTACTTAATGTGAATGAAAGCCATCCTTACCAAGGGTAGGCTTTCTAAACTGAAATGAAGGGCTGAATGCTCTATGCAAATTTAAGCTTCTAGCACAAGTACTTGACATAATGTGAATGAAAACTGTCAAAAATTAGAAGTCTAACTGTCTTTGGCCTTAACTCACATCTTAGCTTTGCATAAAGGGAACTACATGCCTGCACATTTGCTTTTGTAAGGGGCTCCTATCTCAGGGGTAACCGCCAACATGCTCTATAGGTCGGGGCAAGGGGTGAGTACCAAACAACACATGACAAACATGGCTCATCAACCGTATAATTTCTGCACATAGAAATGTTTCTGATTCTACCATGATTTGAACTTGGGTGGAGAGCTTGAAAGATGGGGGTGGAAGGCTGGAAATCAACTTGGTTACCAATTACCACCTTTGGCATTTGCCTGCATGTGTAAACATGCTGAATTGAGCTTTTCTTAATTATTGACACACTCGATTTGGTCCTATTACTCCTATGGGTATCTTTCTAAAGCACGTAGATTGTCATTGTTGCCTCATAGTCTGGTCTTTTTCTGAGAATTTTTTTTTGATATGAACAGAAGCAGGTGGTTAAGGAGGGACAAGTGATTTGTTACATAGAACAGCTCGGTGGCGAGATCCCAGTGGAGGTATTGTGTTATCAGTTCAAGTTAAATGTTTTGTTTGCTCCTACATATGTTTTGTGCCTAAGTATACTTGCATAATTGCATTTCTTTTCTTTTCTGGTAAGATTGACCTAAACTTTGTTCACCTTGTATTCTTCTAAACCTACCTAATCAAACCCTCTGATTCCCATTTGGATCTGGGTGTTCCCATCAGTGCCGGGTTGTGGCCTTGTGGGTTTATAGTTTAGACTTACTCCCTGAATTGATTTGCTCCCTCTGTCCCTTTTTGCTTCTCAAGTTACCTAACTTTTCTGTCCCTTTCTATTTGTCAAACAGTAATTCTTATGTAAGACCGTCTTACCATAAATTTATCATAAGACGTATAATTTTGTGGTGACTATTTATTAATGGAGGGGTGACTAATAATTTATTTGAACTGACTCAGGTAAAAGTCACCCCATAATAAATTATTAGTCATATTCGTGTTAAAAAGTCATTCTAATATCACTTATTAGTCATAGTAAAATATTAAAAATGTCACTCTAGAATGAGTCCGTCTCACGATAAATTTATGTGAGACGGTCTTACACTAGAATTTGCGTTTGTCAAATTACCTAACTTTTACAATTCCAACAAATGTATTACCCATTCTATCGTTAGTAAATAAACTTTTTGCCTCATTCCAAGGTTTATTTTTGTTAATTTGCGAATTTCTTACCCCATTTTGTATGTTCATTCATTTTGATATTAGGTTGAGTAAATAATTAGGGACGGAGGGAGTGGGAAAATGTTCAATAATTCATGATGTGCCCTAGTGTGAGTAAGATGTTTTGCTAAAGTGCAGGATATTCAGAGCCACAAAAAGACTGTCCCCTGACTAGCAGATTTTGTTTCTTTTTTACCCCTTACTGTTACCAACTCTCACGAATAGTGATGTTTGTCGAAGTACGACTACCAACACCTAGATCCCCCCAAACCCCCGCCAAAACAGGACTCAAATTGAGAGTTGTTCTTATTGTTGCATAACTGGGATGTCGGTTTGCTCTACTTCTACTGATGGCTTGCTTGTTAGGGATTCCCTACTATAACCAGATATATGCACTGATGACACCGATTCCTAATTTTACTAAAGCTGGTTAATTTAAATTGCAGTCTGATGTATCTGGTGAAGTCATTAAGATTCTATGCGAGGATGGAGGTAAGTCTAATACATGCACGTCTGATTTCGCTAATATTATGGTGGGCGCATTTTCATGTTTTGTTTGTCCACCTCTGGTGCTGATCTTTTGTTCCTCAACAGAACCCGTTGGATATGGCGATCCAGTCATTGCAATCCTCCCATCCTTCCCTGGAATACTGATGTAGTCATCATCCTTGTGAGTTGCTCAAGACTGATGTAAAGCTTCTGAATGTGCGTGCTTTTCTCCAAGGAGGCTGTCTTGTGTAAAATCTTTGATTGTGGCGGTTGTCTTTTGTACTATCTGTCTTGGACTCTTGGTCAGTTGTTGTGGAGACTAGAGTAGGCTCTTAATTCATTTGTAATTATTCTTGCACGGCTCAATAATTCTTTGAGGGATTCTTTATGTGAAGTAATGAAAGCCAATGGCCTTACATTTTGAGTTATGACCTGCGACTGATGTTTCACAGTTTTCTGTATTTTGAAGTTCAATCCTGCTTGGCGTAAGTAATGGGGAGGGTTATACAGTTCTGGACAATAGAAATATTGGTGATGACTGATGAGTTTGATTAAAGGCAGCCTGTTGGCTCCAATGGGCTCGCTCACCAGTGAAATTTAGGGGAAAAAAAACAATCTTAATATCTTGTGCATTTACTTTATTTCTCATAGAATCTTCAAAATATGGTTGGCCATGAAAATACTCAAAGTGATAAATTTGGGGTCAATTGGGAGTAGAATTGAAAAATATGGAAAATTGAAGTTGGGGATGGAGGTAGTTGGAGGGAAAACCAGGAAAGCAAGTGAAGGAAAGAAGAGCTTTTTCAGCTTTGTTTTTATTTCCTTTTATTTAAAAAAATATCTCCAATAAATTGCAAATACACCCACTGTATATTCCTTTCTTTCTGGGACAATCATAAATTACAAATTCCAAGGGCAATTTTTACCAGAAAACCAAGTTTAGTGGCATTCATTGCAAACTTTTTGTCCCAACAACATTTTTCTATATGACATTTTATCTAACCATTAAGCTTAACCCTTCCCGCGTTACATACCCTATATCACAAAAAAAAAAAAAAGCACACCATGCTGACAGCGGAAACCTAAAGTACAGGGTATATTTTTGTAATCTATGTAATTTGCAAAATTGGATAGTTTTGTGTGTTATATTTCGTTTACTATTTGCGTTAATGATGGGAAGATGATGACACTAGTAGAAAAATAGTAGCATCATTTGTAAAATAATGATGAATAATGGCCCAATTTGAGCTAAAGCAGGGTAAGTATACAAACAATTACTGCAAGTCAAGAGAGTTGGGTTGGAATTTGCGGCTATAACTTATTTCCCATCACATTTACATAGAAATGTTGAAACAAGCAGCATTTAATTTAAACAATGTGGAGACACTCTCAAGTCTCAACCAGACTTGGTTCCTTGTGACTCAGCCTCACCATCTCGTACCAATGTTGAAAGCTTGGATCGTTCCTCTGAAGTGGCTGTAATAACAGGCATCCACACATCAGCTGTACTGCTCAATATAGACTTCACTTCTGGGTCCCCTGTTATTGTCGATGAAATCATCTCATCCACTTCATCCAACTTTGTAGACAGTTTGTCCAGCGCCCTTGCTACTTCCATCTGACTCCAAACAACAAATATATGATTTCATGTCAATCACTCGTTCCCCAATGACCTTCGACTCTTGAGATTCAGAGACTTGTTATGAGCAAGTAGATACAGGGTGTTTGCTAACTGAACACGTTACCTCAGCATCTTCAGCATTTTGTATGGACCTCGAAGGTGCTTTTGTAACTTCTAATTTTAGGGCTTCAATTTTCGCACGCAGATCAACTTCTTCTTCATTTGATAGTGCTTCCACCTACACACGCAGCAAAATAATTACAGAGGAGATTACACAGATTTCATTCTACATAACAGTCAAATTATTGATGCTGGTTATGGGCTTCTCTGTTTTGTCATTCATGTTCATTTAATAACCAGTGCCCTGCATCTAGTGGGTGCTTAACCATGTACAATGAATTTAAAAGATCGAAACGAAAGCAGTTGGGAATTTTCTGTTTTCGGGAAAGAAAATGATGACTGTAGCAAGAGTTAGTGTTCATGTTAGACAGACTCAGAAATACTGATCATTGTACCACAACATTCTAGTACTTAAAATCTCCTCCGCAAACATCGATAATTTGACTCGGTATGCTTCAATAGTTCAGGCTTTACATATTTACATCAAAGCCGGGGGGAAAAGGTTTATCATCTGGGTGGCAGTTTAATAGGTTCCCATTAGTTAATATGGGCAAGAGGACACTGGAAATACAAGCAAATAACCCCCCCCCCCCCCCAAGATAAAAATGCTATTTGCGGATGGAATTAGAGAGGTAAAAAACTGTAGATATGAATATGATCACAAGACAGAGTATGTACTCCTAAACCCAAATAGTGTTTTCTTTTCTAGTGACCCTTGTACAGTACTATGCTACAAGCAACATAGCTCTATGGCTGATTGCTGAAGGGACAACGAACAACATAAACACATAACTTTGTCAGAATCTCAAATCCAGATAAAATACAACATGGTCATCTAGAGTGAGAAACCAATAGTGCTTCAAATTCAATAGCAGAACTAAAATGGCTAAGCAGCTTAGCTAGGTAAAACATCTTTTCAACCTAATCCATAACCCTAACCCTAACCCTAAGCATAGCCAGCTAAAAGACATCCGATTTAGTTCCAGTTAGACCTAGCACGCATCTTTAGTCAAATTCCTGGATAAGAATGACGGTGTTAAAATTCATCGAATTGGGGATACGTTATTCAAGCCATGAATTAATAAAATTGACGAAACTAGAGCAGCGTCATTTAATTCAAGGACTAGCGAAGTGACGAATTCAGGAAAGATGATGGGAAATTAGATTCGCTGGATACACATAAATCATACAAATTCACCGACCCAGAAGAGATATTGAGAGTTTCAGCTAGCTTTTGTTGTAAATTGGATTTATTGATCATTACGAATTATAATTCTACAAAGATATTGTATGAAAAAGGGGAAAAATTACCTCGCTAAGAAGAGAAGAAAGAAGCTGAAAGAGCTGCGGACCAGCTTCACCCCCTCCCAAAGACATGACTGCTCAATCTTCTTCTCCTTCTATTCTAGCAACAGGATTTATTTCGTCTATCTTCGACTTTCAGCTAAGTAGATCCCAGATTCACCTCGATTATCAAACACTCACGCCATTTATAGGTTCCTTCTTTTTTGTTTTTTTTTTTAATTTTTTAATTTTTATTTTTTTGACAAAGAAGACAACAGAACATACAAACACACAAATAAAACAAGATAACCGAAAGCTAAAAACACAAATTAAGGATAGAAAACCCATTGACGAACCGTCTACTCTGTGCTTGACTTGTTTCGCTAACCCCTGTGCTGGTTTAATCTCATCACATATCCTTTTTTGGATGATACCCTGAACCAAATTGTGATAGTCATCTGATGACTTCCAAATTACTTGTCAATCACTTGCTTGATGAACTCCTCGGTTGAGCCTCTTCTTCAGAGATATACGGACTCCCCAGATCAGACCTTCCTCCTGCAGCTTCCTCTTGGTACCTGCAAGACAAACATCTTGACCTTTAGCAGTACTTCGGTTACCCTTATATGTTCGAAGGCGTCTTCTTGAATGCTTGCATCCTCCTCTGGATGCAGCAAACCTAAAGAGATCATCTTGTTGCGGTGACTGCTGGATCATTCCTCCAACCTTATCTGGCACCTCTGAGGAAGTGTCCACTTCCTGAGTGATTACAGCTCCCGTAGACTTCGAGTTTTGCCCCACATGATTTGAGAGGACCTCATTCACAATCATGTCCTCCCCACCCCTACAAAGATTGGCGGGAATTTTCATTGTCATAAAGCTCATACTTCTTGGATCGTAGAAGGTCATTGTCTTCTTCTGCAACACCTCCTCATACGTGTTGTCGGATATGGACAAAGTATCGCCCCTAATGCCTGTCTTCAGAAATTTTTTAAATGATTTAACCATTGCTCTGTCCTTCTTGACTGATTGAAAGTCGGAGATTCTGTAGGACTTGGGAAAGTCCTATCCTCTACGCATAGCATTGAATTTTTTCTAGGGGAAGGGAATGAGGTCTCCTCATACCCCCCCCCCCCACACACACACATTTCCACTCCCCTGCACCTTAGAGTAACTCCCTTGTACTCCACATTCCCGGACAACCTTCCGCTTCTTTTGCCGCAGAATTGGCAGCGCAGTTCCCAATCCCTACACCCTGTTAATGCTAATCTTTGAATCTCCTTGCGAATCACATTTAGGAGATAATCGTACATTCTTGTCATTCTCCAAGAAGAGGGTTGTTTGTTGTGACTTGGTAGAGGTTGTCACCCGCTCTAGTTCTTTCTTGGCCTCTACATTTGAAGGATCTATTTCCAAAGCCCGGGTAAACACATTCTTCGCTTCATCCAAGCTCCCTAACTTAGCGTAAGCAACACCACTTCGGTACAGAGCCTTAACATTGTTTGGTTCAAACTTTAACACAAACTTACACGCTTCAATGATCCTTGAAAACCCTCCCAACTTCAATTCACATGCAGCGAGATTCAAATTAATCGATACAGCCAATTCCACAGCAACAAGTACTCCGGACATTGGATCGCTAACACAAACAAATTGTATACCCTTTCCATACAAATGGACAACACTATCATAATGTCCTTTTTTGAATAATTCATTACCTTCCTCTTTAAATTTCTTCGTCGTAAGGATGGTCTGACTAGGATATTCCATCTGCCCCAAAAGGTTTAACACATCCCCATCAAAATCATCTTCCCAGGATACCAAAATTTCACGCCAAGGAGAATTCGTTCTTATCCTAGTACAATATCACACTTAATTGACAGTACCTCACATCAAGTTAGGGTACTAGCTGAATCAACCCAGTGAACGGCAAGACCACAAACCAACCCAAGCTTACCTTAGGAAGCCAGAAGATACACTACCAAAATAATCACACCAAACCAAATCGCCTAACACTAGACACAAAAACGAAACTGGACTTCACCTACAATTATTGTCCAACGGATCAAGAAGAAATCGAGGGAAGGCAAGATACAAGCACCCGGTTCAATTTAGGCCGCAGAATATGATCTCTATTGTTACTTCAAAACGCAGCCCTCCATAGACCCTGGTTCACCAAGCTTCAAAACGCAACCTCCACGCCCCACACTTGCCGGCCCCACGCTTACCCCGTCCTTTGAACACCCGACTTCCTTGACCGCGGCAACTAGTAGGGCCCTCGCCGGAAAGCGCCGGAGTAGAGGGCCACGAACCCCACAAACCTACCATATACTACCTTAAAAGCAAGACTAAAGAACTACTTAACATAGAAATTGTTTATGGGATCGGGTAGATCGGGCAACGGCGGTGCCGGTGACAACCGCTAAGCGGCCAACACCGGCACCGGCAGGCTGAATTAAACACGGAATGCCAGAGGTAGGTGTTTTGAACTTCTGAGATGTTATCACTGCTATACAATGAATTTTATTTAATTCCTTTTTATTATCAAAGTAAAAATTAGTTGCCAATTTTTTATTTTTTATAAAGGTTACTACTTATTATGTACATTTGGAGCATTCATCATCATTGACATCTTGTCATAATCATCTTCATCACAATCGCATTTACCATCATCATCTTCGTCACTGTCAAGTGAACGACAAATTTGTTTCGAAATCCTAGCAATTGAAATGGATATCCTAGATCATCATCATTTTCACCATCATCACGTTCATCATCATCATCATCATCATCATCATCATCATCATCATCATCATCATCATCATCATCGTGATACAAAGGAGAACATATCATATTCGTGTCTATTGGGATTGTAAGTGTAACGCCCTATAAATTCAATTATCTAAAAGTCAAAGTCAAAGTCAAACTCAAACCAGCTTTTAACAGCGGGATGGTCAAAATTAATATGCGTCAGCCCATACCTTCGAAGAGATACAAGGCAAGAGGGAAGATTAACAAAACAAAACTATTGACTTCAATTTAATAATTAAAACAACTTCCTTGGTTCGACAAACATAAAGAAACAACTATTAATGAATTCAAGTCTGAACATAACAATCTAAAGTTTTATTCTCAAACCAACTTCTAAACTATCATCCAACCTACTAGTTCTCGTCCCCATCATAGAATTCTTCACTTGAAACAAAATATTTAAAATATGAGACGGAACTCAATAATGTCAACCCTAATTCTCAAAACAAAGTAAATTCATTTCAATTTGTTTGGGAGAGGAGTGAACAAATCAAACTATTTTACAAATAGATTTACCCAACCAACCATAACCATCTTTCAACAATTTATTAAGTGGGCATAGCATGCTTATTTGCCCCTCATTAAACAAAGTCCAAGACTTCCAACATAATCATTTCTCAACATCGATCACAATTCCATTCTCAATCACAATCACAATCACATGGATAACCATCCATATCACAACACGTGCACACACTTAACCCCGGGGAAGAAGTACTTATCAAGCCTCCTTGATCTCTCGACAACTCCCCTGCTAGAACAACTTCTGGTCTTTGACGTTACCCGAACCCACATTTAGTCTCATTAGAATTATTAGTCAGTTTATACTCAACATATTTCAAGTCTTAGTCAACCAGTCTCAGTTTTCCAAAAACAGCAAAATTACTCATAAAGGACTATCCACATTTAACCAACTTAAAAGATCACAATTCAGCATTCAAAATAGACAGTCAATTTCCACATAAAGTCCCCTTCGAGATGCGAATTCCAAAACAATTTGAAAGCCACAAAACACGTAAAGTGCTTCCCAATGGGGATTTAGGACATAGACGTCACCTGGTAATATTTTTTCACTTCCACGAACACACTTGAGCTCACTAAAACGGATGATCTAGATTGTGCCTAAAATAGAATAATTTCTATAATTAATAACATTCACTTCGAAGTTAGCATGCACTACCTCCTACCTAACGCCGCTCTAGGAACACCATGGGTTCCCATCATCCATGAATTAACACATTTGAACTACACAACACATTTCACATAAATATATCACAATTGTAAACATTAAAATTGGACAGATTACTACACTTGTATTGCAAAGGCCTTAACTTGACTTCCTGACACCACACAAACCTCATTCTGGACTTTTTGGAAATCTTAGGATGTCTACTAAAACTTTTATGTTGACCTCGAAACCTAAAACACACTCTAACGATCTCAAACACAGTCAACCACCAAATTGGTCCAATTCTAACCTTGGACAGGTAATTGAGTCATAATTTGAATTATACACCTCAAAACCCCATATCGTAAAATTGATATGAAAGCTAACACCCTAGGGAACTTTCAGACCAAATGGTTGGGTTAAAAACCGACCGCACAATTTATGGTGAATTTTCTAATGCGACACAACAAATCTGTCCCGTTACAGGTTTATTTCTATTTGGTATTTCCGACCCTAACTCTAATTAACCGATCCTGAGACTCTAACTGGGGAGTCTAGTCAGCTAACCAAGTTCAAAGATATCCACCTTCACCCTCCTACCACAGCCAAGACCAACCCTAACTTCAACTAACACAATTTTCCATTTAAACCATTTAATTCCCTATTTAAACATTTTATTTAAAACCCAAAACTAATAACCAAAATAAAACTAAACTTTTGAAATCCAAAACTCCATAAAACACCATGACACAGCAAAGGATCCAAAACCACTAATTATAACAAAATTTAATCCTTTTTACATAAAGAAAAAACCGATAAATTTCGTAATAATAACAAACACATATTAATAATATAATAATAAGAATGACACATAAAGTTCAAAACTTTACTAAACATAAAATATTTTAAACTTACAAAAACAATGAGAAAGGTTTCAAAAACACTCTCTTAAGCATTATCACATAATAATAAGTATAAACTAAGACTTTAACTCAAAATTCACAAAATAAACTAAAAATTACAAAGTTTAACCTACAAATGTGAAATTAATTGAGAATTAGAACACAACTCTATTTAGAAAACAACAATATGCATCATAAGTTAATTATAACAATAAATTCAGATTTAACAAATTTAATCTAAACCTAATTCATGCATAAAATGACACTAGTAAAACCCTAAACATGATTTAGCATACAATACCCTATATAAATCACATACTAACAAAAATTAATAATAAAACTACAACAATAATAAGGCCTAGTAGAATCTGAATTTATAATCATAATATTTACAAATATTGTAATTAGATTTACATGAAAATAATACAAATAAAAATAATAATAGAAAAATAAAATAGAAAAATTAAAATCTTTACCAAATTAAATTCATATCAGGCATTGTCAGCAAGTGCAAATGAAATTTAATTATTTTTTCAAATAACACCTCATTACTTCAAATTTTCACTAATGTGAACGGTGTTTATGGTTTGCAAAAAAAAAAAGAATTCATCTTTGCTTATTTGGACTTGCTTACATGACATTAATTTAGCAAAGATTTTAATTTTTTTTGCTACTCAATCTACCGCCCAAGACCGCCTCCGAGTTACCCACTACCAGAATTGTTTCAGGTGCATTATTGTCCAACATCCCCAAAGTACAGTTGTAGACACCAAAATAATATTCAATAAGCGACGTGAGGATTTTGTTGGAATTATTTCAAGAGTATAAGAATTTTATATAGCATAAGGAATCGTGTGGAACAAGTACAAGGATCATATATAAGATAAACATCAAGAATATGATCAACACGAGTCCATAAGAGACCAACACGGTTCGTGTCAAGATAAAACGATCCTGGGCTCAACACGGGTCGTGTTGAGGCAACACGAACCGTGTTGATCCAACACGGACCGTGTTGGAACCCAGAATCTGTTTTAATGGTTAACGGCTATATAATCTTATGTATTAAGTGTATGATATCAATATTAAGTCCGATATTATATGTATTCCAACAGTTATATTAGTTGACCAAGTCAAGGTCATAATCCATCATTAAGGACCTTAATTATGCCTTTGACTAAGGGGTGTAATTAGGGTTGGATTAGATGTGGAAGTCTCCTATAAATAGGAGACATTCCCAAGCCATTAGAGAGCATCACAAGCTTCTATTCTATTCTATAATCACATCCTCTCAAATATAGACTGCAGCTATACTTGAGAGAATCAAGTGAGAAACCTATGTCTTGAGTGCAACAAGAGCTAAGTTTTATCCCTCAGAACATTTACGGTATAGTAAATAGTTCTTAAGGAAAATGAGTTCGAAACCATGACTCTTAGCGATATCCAAACAAGTTTACCATTGGTTATTATGTCATATCTCCATCTTGTCATACATACCGCAAGAAGATCAAGAATCCAAGTCAAGTGAAGATGATGAAGATTCAAGCCGGTCAAACATCATTTTCCCAACAATCTTAAGAACTATTTTACGAGACAAGATTGGAGGAGGCTAAGAGTACATTGGACATCCAAGATTCAAGAGGGATTACAAAGATAAGTAATTTATATTTTACAAGTTTATTAGTATCAATTTTCATATAAGTTTATTAAGTTTTATTGAGCAAGTTTAATGATTAAAAGTTTATTAATCATTTGTTTATCTATATGTGTTTTATATAGATGAGAAATTGATACATAAGAGTGACAATACAAGTACAAGATCTTGATGTTCATGATGGGAATTGTTGCTTGATTATGCAATGAGGTTTACATGGATTAAGGGCAAGGTAACAACAAAGTCATTTACAAGGAGGTCAAAGGTAATTAAGTTGTTGTTTATTTGGGGGTTATATGCATGTGCATTGACCATGTTTAAGTTGCCTCTTAATTTATCAAGTTAATACCAATGACATGAATGTGTTTTACTACCTTTGACATGTTTAATTGGTTTATAAGAATTGTCATTAAGGATAAGTGTATTGAAATTCCATGATAAAGTAGTTGTTGAAGTATGGTGCAAAGGAAAAGACAAAGTAAATATTTATTTATTTATTTATTTATTATTAAGTGCACCATTGAACACCTACATAAGTTACAAATTTATTTTAGCCATATGTTTTAAGTTGGCTATGATATTAAGTTACATGGAAGTTTCATACTAGTAATAAGGATGAGATTATTGTCATTAAAATATTCCTTGGTTGGATGTTTTAAGTTACAAGTTTTTAAGGTGTTTAATGTGGAAATTCATTGTAGCAAGATTATATTTTGCTTCTTATAAGCTGAATTTTTCCATGTTTATTCACATGTTCAAGTATCATCAAGTTCATTCCACCTATTGCTTTGATATTAATATAAAGGATGAGTACAAGTTGTTTAGACCTTTTATTAATATCATGATTGGAAATTTGTTCCATGTTTATAAGTGATAGGTATGAGTGCTTTCATGATTAAAGTTTTACCTATTGTTGTTCAAGTATTGTTTAATAACATGATTTTTAAGTTAATTTCATGATTAAGTTTGAAGCATGAAAATAGAATATAAGTATTGGCAAAACTATCATGTTCTAATTTATAAGTTATGAGTTGCCATGAAATTCTATTTGGTTATCTCAAGTTTATGATTCTATTCTTGATGATTGAAATAAGTTTATGCAATTGAAAGTCAAATATGAATTTGTTATTAAGATAAGGCTTTGCATATAAGTGTATTTTTTATGAGAATTATTTGAATGTATACAAGTGGCTTGTTTATTGTCTTAAGAAATTCACTATAAGTTATGTGAGCATTAAGGTTCAAATTTCTATCATTATCATGAGTATATGTTTATGCTTATAAGTATTGTAATAAGAAAAGCATAATAAGATTATTATTATCATTATTTTACAAGTACATATATATGTGGATAAGTTATTGGCAACATTATGTGGTTATTAATTAAGATGAAATAGCAAGTTTGTGTACAAGAAACCATATAAGTAATTATATATGAGAAATCATATGTGATTTATTTTGTACAATTAAGTTTGTAAATGGCTAATATAATTTCCTAACTATTGGAAATGTAAGAGTACACAAGTTGATAAGAAAGACAAATGATTAATCATGTTTATATGATTAATGGTATGTATAAGTTTAAGGTACATACACACAAATTGTCTAGGCTATTTCAAAATATTATTAAGTACACATAATATGAATACTAGTATGAGAATTCATAATATGTATGAATTTGACAAGAAAGCTTTCTATGCTTACAAGATGTTGCACAAGTATAAGATGTTGCATAAGTAAGGACTCATGATTATTTCTAACAAGTTGAACCTATAAGATTATTTGGCTAATTTACTTAGCTAATTATGCAAAGGAAATTTCATATGTCTTTCATTGAATTTTTGTACTAAGTTCAAGTCAAGTATGAAATTTATTTAAGTATTGACTTTCATGCATATTTACAAGTATCTTGTCATGTGATTCATGTTTATGAATGTTTATAGAGTTTTATGATTTATTCAAGCATGCCAAGAGGACTTAAGTTTTGGCTTGTTTGATTAAAATAAGTATAGGCTCTATGTTGTTTATGGCATGACAAGTTTAAGAATAATCACTTGATCCTATAAGTGTTTAAGGTAATTTTGCTTGTTTTTCTAAGTGCAAAATTGATTCATGTGATTATATGAGTATGTAGAATCATAATTGTTAATTTCCTTTATTCATGGAAATATAAGTAGACAAGAACATGCTTTATTCTTGACAAGAAAATATGAGTGGAGTTTTATTCACTTAATATTGTGTTTATAAGTTTGATCATGCTAGTAAACTTAAGTATCACCAATTTTACTACATGCTAATTTAAGTAGTTGTAAGTCATGTACTTGCTACTATGTTCTTAGGTAATGCAAGTTATTCATAAGTGACATGGATATAAGTTTATTTATATGTTTGATTGTTATATTCTCATGTTATTCAATCATATTTTAATAAGAGTTTATTAAGATTTTATGCAAGTTCATTATAAGATAAATTTCTTTATGAAATAAGTGAATGGATTGCGTAAGATATATGAGAAGATTTCATACTTTTGTATGGTTTATGTGTCAATATGTATATGTTTACATATATGTATTCATTGAGTAATGACATATAAAAGCATCAAACATGATTAGATAAGTATAAGATTGAACATGATTACTCATGTGTTTTAATGTATTCATAAATATAAGTTGAATACATGATTGTCCTTGTTATAAGAGCATGTAGTAGGATATAAGGAAGTTTTTCATAAGGAATTATGCATACTTGTGATAGACTATAATTCATGATTATGGAAACGGTTATTCTTTGAGGTTTGCAAGTTCATAAGGTTTAATTTATGATCAAGGTTTCCGGATAATCATGATTGAGAGTGGTCTATGTTGTTTGCATAAGTTGAGTATGCATATATCAAGTTTATTTGCTATAAAAGAAGTGTATAATTTTTATACATTTGATCATTCTAATTCATGATGATATATCTTTATCAATGGATTTAGTAATGATAAAGTTTAAGTATTATGTTTAAGTCTTCATAGCTATATGTTTTGAAGGGTGAACTTAAACATAAGAGGAGAGCATATAACCATGGTAATATGATGGTTTAATCATACACTTGGTAGTATACTCTACAACTCTACAAGATAATCATTCATGATTATGAATCATTGTTTATTCAATGAGTTAAAGTTATAAGCTCAAGTATGTAGCAAAGGATTGAGATGTAATGATTTAATTACATATAAGTTGGAAATTCGATTTTCGTATGAATCAAAGGTTAAGTGTTTTGTCAAGTGCGAGGTTATTTTGTTTACAAGTTTGTATCCATGGTGCTTTGGATGATAAGCATATAAGAGGATCAATATCAAGTTTACACACGGTATAGTGTGATTATATCCGGAAAATAATATGATGGTTTGTTCATATTATGATGAAGATATTCTTATTAAGGTCATGGTAAAGATATAATTATATATCTAGTGGACCTTGTTGTTAGAGATGTGTTAAGTAGCCTAAATATCTACTACTTCACAACAATAACTCAACTTTACGAATTGGAATACCACCAATTTCTAAAGTTCAAATGAGTACGGAGTTGTCTAAAGTAGTAGGAAGCATCAATTTTATACATCTCAGGTTAAGTGATGCTTAATATCTATAATGACAAGAGGTTGAGTGGTGACACTCTCAATAGACTTTGTGGAAAGCCTAATTACAGGGGCGGTATATTACAAAGTTTACCTATGTAAGTATAATGTGTGGCCGCATAAAGGAACTTAGGGCTAAAGTTCCGAAATACTTACTAAGGATAAGGACACAAGGCCGGATAACAGTGTCAAAGTACTAGCACTAAGATTTAAAAACAAACGTATGTGTATTACGAGTATAGTTGATCAATATAAATCCAAAGTTCAAAGACATGTCTACTTTGTGATTTAGATTCAATTTTGGCTTGTATATACTAAGTGAAAAGTTCAAGGAGCAATCTACTTTTCATTATGCATATGTTTGTGGGTTTCTCGGGTGATTACAGGTTAAGGTATATCTCAAATGGCGGGGGTGTTAACTCCTTAGGTAAGATCATTTCAAGGGTTTTTGCATACTCTTGAAATGGCGGGGGATTATTGGAATTATTTCAAGAGTATAAGAATTTTATATAGCATAAGGAATCGTGTGGAACAAGTACAAGGATCATATATAAGATAAACATCAAGAATATGATCAACACGAGTCCATAAGAGACTAACACGGTTCGTGTCAAGATAAAACGATCCTGGGCTCAACGCGGGTCGTGTTGAGGCAACACGGACCGTGTTGCATCAACACGGACCGTGTTGATCCAACACGGACCGTGTTGGAACCCAGAATCTGTTTTAATGGTTAACGGCTATATAATCTTATGTATTAAGTGTATGATATCAATATTAAGTCCGATATTATATGTATTCCAACAGCTATATTAGTTGACCAAGTCAAGGTCATAATCCATCATTAAGGACCTTAATTATGCCTTTGACTAAGGGGTGTAATTAGGGTTGGATTAGATGTGGAAGTCTCCTATAAATAGGAGACATTCCCAAGCCATTAGAGAGCATCACAAGCTTCTATTCTATTCTATAATCACATCCTCTCAAATATAGACTGCAGCTATTGTAAAACCCTGAAAAATTCAATCGCGTTTACCGTTAAATATCCTAACGAGCATTTTATTCCGTTATTTATTTATCTGTTTTCACACGGAGCTTTTAGGACCGCGAGTGAGTTTGTTGAAATTTTTAGAGTCTTAAAAATATCAGTTAGAAATTTTCGGGCTTTGGGTAGAATTTTATTTGGATCAGTTGTGGAAATTTTATCTGGTTTTGATTATGTTTTCGGGTAAAAATTGTTGGGGATATAGTAATTTTGTGATGACGTCATCTTGATGACCTCGCCTTTTCTTCCCAATTTCCTCCTAATTTATCAAAAAAACCCCTCCCCAAGTAATGGTTATAACCGTTTTGATACTGCAAAATGCAAACCCCACTATTTGTACTCCCACCCTTGCCTATCTGCAGCTAACACGTACCCTCTTTCTCTCTCTCTCTCTCTCTCCTCTCTCCTCCCTCATTCCCTTAATATTATTTCAGTTACTGTTGTTGTGCTTCACCCACGCATGCCCACCATTACACCACCACCCTCCTTCTCCTCCCTCTACTCCAACCACCGCTGCACCACCATTCCGACCACCGACGAGAACCTCCCGGCAACCGTACCACAGAACCGCCACCCCGACCTCCCAAATACACCACCTCCTCAAATCCTTCGTGCCCTAACGTGAGTTTTCCCCACCACCGTTGCCGCGTTTTTCCGGCAACCACCGCACCTTCAGCGCTCCGAAGACGACGACCGAACTTCCGTCGACACCCCCGGCTACCGACGACGTCCGCATTACCTCCGGCGAGAGCGCACCCAAACCCGCTGTTGGAGGTTGTTGTTGCTGCTGTTCGGTGCTCCACCACCGGCCGACCACCGTCGGGAACCTTGCTGCCGCTGTCCAGACGACCGACCACCATCCCATCGACCACCAGCCGCCACCCGAGTACCACCTTGTAGGCTCTTGATAGTATAGCTCCTAAACCCTCTTTTTCTCTCTCTATAATTTTTTTGGATTAGTTGATTATGTGAAGTGTTTATGCATACATGAGTGAGTGTTGAAGTATCAAATATTGATATTCTAGAAATTATGATTAGTGTCTTAGAACTTTGCTTTAGAGTTGGATTAGCTTGGGTTTGTGTTTGATATCATAGTATATATCAAAGTTGCATGGTTAGTCTTTTTTATGATGATTAGTGATGTTCATGCTATGATATTTATGCTAGAACTAAGTTTATTATAAGGATAAATCCATGTCGTTAATGTTAGTAAGTTATTCCTATTCTTTTTATATGCTAGGGTTTATTTTAGAAAAATACTTCATGTTATTACTACTAATAAGTTCATATTATAAGTTATTATTAAGTTCGTAATTTTATTACATAGTTTCGTAATTTTATTATTTAGTTTTCATAAGTTATTGAGGTTCGTATTACTATTATTAAGATTCATAATTTTACTATTAAGTTTCATGTTATTAATAAGTTTTCGTATGATTATTATTAAGTCTCGTATTAGCATTTTTTTTAAAGTTATTATTAAAATTTCATATTATTATTATTAAGTTTTCATAAGTTATTAAGTTAATTATTAAGTTTCCATGATAATATTAGGTTCCGTATTATTTTAAAGAGTCATATTATTATTATTATTATTATTAGTTTCAAGATTTTATTTTAAAATTTCATGTTATTATTATAAAGTTCATGTTATTATTTTTAAAGCTTCATATTATTATTATAAAGATTCGTATTATTATGATTATTATAAAATTTCCGAAAGTTTCATATTATTAGTATTAGAAGTTTCACCTTATTAGTATCAAAGTTTCATATGTCTTAGTTTTAAAGTTTCATATATTTTTGTATTAAAGTTTTTATAAAGTTTTCATGTTGTTATGTGTTAATATAAATATTATGTTCCAAAAATCCTACGTATTATTATTATTAAAGTATTAGTATCGAGTCATGGTTTTAAATGTGTTGTTCCGATTTTATTATATTACCTATAGGAAATGTGTGCTGTGATGTTAGTGTTTTCATAATAGTTATGTTCAATGCATGGTTAACTAACTTATAAGAAAAGGCTAAGGTTGGGGGTAGGGTAGGATTCGTGCATAATTAACTTTCGTAGAAGTCAAGTTTTAATTTTAGAAGTTTATATTCGAATCTTAGGTCTGAGCGAGACGACGGCGTAGTAGCTCCTGTGTGTAAGTGTCGAAGTAAAGAGAAGCTATCCAGGTAATGTCTATGTCCTAATCCCCTTTGTGATGCTCTTTTATCTGTTTTGTGATTTTAATATGTTTTATGAAGCTTACATCCCCCACGGGGACTTTCTGTAAAGTTAGACTGTCTGATTTGGATGTCTGTGAGTTGTTTTTCTGAGTTGAGTAAAACGTGACAGTCTTTTTAAACTCTGAGTTTTATTCTGTTGATTTTGGAAACTGGGTTGGGTTTTGTTTGAAGTCTGACGCCTGATAATTCATAAGATACTAATAATCAAAGTGAAACCATAAGCGGGTTACGGGTAACGACCCTTAGACCAGGATCTGTTCCTGCAGGGGAGTTATCAAGAGATCGGGAGTCGATATTTACGAGATTGTGCACACATCGATTGCTTACGGGACCGCCATCCATTACGATTACGAGGATCCGAGATCTGATTACGATTCGAGTTCTGATATTCTGGGGATAGGCAAATCCCGCCCGCATAATAAAATTCTGATTGTTTTCTGAGGAAATGATTACTCTGTTTCTGATTTCTGATTTCTGATTTCTGGTTTCTGATTTTTGAGATTGAAAAGCCGGTTGAGGATTTTGAATCGTTGTGTTTTACTGAGTTGAAAGTTAGTACTGTTGGTTTATAAGTTTTGTTATTTCTGAACTATGTTATTTCTGGGTTGGGTTTCAAATGAGTTGCGAAAAGGTTTGACTTGTTTCCCTCCCCTAAATGGTTTGAAATGAACTTTGAACTGTTTTGACAGTTAGGGGTAGACATTATTGAGGTTTTCCCCCCTCATGTTGTGAATGTTTTGTTTTCAAGTGAAGATCAATTATGTGATGGGGACGGGCAATAGAAGTGAGGACGTTGGAGTTAGCCGTTTGAGAATAAAGTTTAGTTTATGTTTAGACTTGAAGTTTAGTAATGTTGGGTTTATGTTGTTCTAGAATTTGAAGTTCTTTTCATTGTTAAATTAAAGTAAACAGTTATCGTTTGTGGTTAATTTTTCTTTCTTGCCTTGTATCTCTTCGGAGGTACGGCAGTAACGCCCAAGTAAATAAAATAAGTTAATAAAAAAAAGAGTCTTCCGCTGTTAATGTTAGTCAACGTTTGACTTTAACCGTTAAGTTTAGAATTGAATTTTCGGGGCGTTACAGCTATACTTGAGAGAATCAAGTGAGAAACCTATGTCTTGAGTGCAACAAGAGCTAAGTTTTATCCCTCGGAACATTTACGGTATAGTAAATAGTTCTTAAGGAAAATGAGTTCGAAACCATGACTCTTAGCGATATCCAAACAAGTTTACCATTGGTTATTATGTCATATCTCCATCTTGTCATACATACCGCAAGAAGATCAAGAATCCAAGTCAAGTGAAGATGATGAAGATTCAAGCCGGTCAAACATCATTTTCCCAACAGATTTCAAGCTGGCCCAAGATAGAAATCCACGCAGATTTCCATCTAGCTCAAGACAAAAATCCATATGGATTTCAAGAGGGCTCAACACGAAAATTTGTGCATATTTTAGGCTGGCACAAGACAGAAATCCTCGCGGATTTCATCAAACTGGCGGTTAAACAACTGTTGTCAACCGCTGGTCAATTGGTAACCGCGAGTCAAAAAACCGCCAAGACCCACTTCGAAAATCCTCGCGGATTTCGAGCTGACCACCTGTGGAATCCTCACATATTTCGGGTAACCGCTATCGACCGCTGTTCAACACGAGGTAATCGTAGGTCAAAAACTGCCTTGACCACCTTTGGAATCCTCGCGGATTTCGGGCAATCGCTATCAACTTTCGGTAACACGAGGTAACTGCAGGTCAAAAACTGCCTTGACCTCCTTTAGAATCCTTGCGGATTCCAGGCAACCGCTATCAACTGTTGGGGTAACCGCTGGTCAAAAAACCGCTTAGACCCACTACAGAGATCCTCGCGGATTTCGGTATTATGGGGGACTTTTTAACCACAGAGGAATTGTCTCAAGGGGATATAAAGGGGAAGCTCGAGTTCATTTTTTGGGACGGTTTGCTAACTATTATGCTAGACTCATACCTCACACTTAAAAGACAAAAATCATTCCGAGAAGCCTTCCAAAGTCGCGTGTCCTCGCGGATTTGCCGATTTTTGGGTCCGATTGAAGTTAAGATCCTCGTGGATTTGTCCATTCCTGGTCCGTTTGAAGCTAAGATCCTCGCGCATTTCTTGATTTTGGTTAGGGTCAGGTCCAACCAAGGGGCAGTAATCAGTCCTTCATTTTTTTTCATTATTCAGATCTAATAATATAGATAAATGCTCCTTGTCCACCGTAATTTCTTTTTTCAGTACTTGTTTATATTGTTAAGCTTTTGCATGGTTCAATTTCTAAGATCTTGTGACAACTTTCTTTCTTTTTGTTTTTTTTTTTCTTACTTTAAAACCTGATGGAGTAAGGGCCTCTTTGGTGGGTGGTGTAGGGGCATCCCCCCTGCACTCATACCTTTACCCTTGAACCGGTCTCCGATTTGCGGATCGTGGAGTTTTCACCTTAATTTTTGTCAATTTTTCACAAATTGACTGGGACTCTGTTGTTTTTTTTTCTTACATTATTTCACGCATGTTAGTGTACTTGATTTTACTTGAATTTATTTCCCGACCTTCTTTTTTTGAGGTGAGCAGTTGATTGCGCAGCTGGTTTGGGTGTGTTCACTGTCCTGAAATCCTCGCGAATTTCTGCTCAGTGGGTTTACTTGAGACACTCCGTAAGTCACCCGGTGGGCTGCCTTAGGTCGGACAGTGGCCTAACCAAGCCACACTGCCATGGGATCTGAACTTGTAGCTGTGGGCTTTATTTAAGCCTTGTTCAAGTATGGGTAGACCATAGCCTAGAGTTGAGGCCCAAGTAGTCTTGGACCGAAAATTCTCCGAATTTCTGTCTGGGAAGCTCGGGTCGACTTTGGGTCAGGTCGTCCTGTTGAAATCACCGAAAGCAAAGATGTGTTCGGGATTCAAATTTAGTAAACTTAAATATTATTAATAACGTGAAATAATAAAAATTAGCAAAATAATATTCGTGCATAAAGTAATTAAAAACGCTCCCTAGAAAACATAAACAACCCTACGTCGACTCAACACTCGGGGGACCGTACCCTCCGAGCCGCGAGCCCTACAATAGTATACTATTGTCCAAGAAAAAAGTTCAGTATATTATTGTCCAAAAACCCTAGTAAAAAAGTTAAATCTTCAACTTAAGACCCAAAAATATCGAATGTGCAATCTCAAAATCATCCTAAATTTTAGTAATGCTCACGTACCTAGAATCAAATTAGAGATGGCATCAAAATATAATGTCAAGCAAGAAATGACATGCAAATTAGATAGAGCCCTGGTGCATGCAACCAATAATTTAGGCAAAGTAAAGCAATAGGTATGAAACTGTGAATGTGTGATACTGATACTATAGCAGACTTCAGACGGGTAAAATTAGGGTTTTAGGGATGAATGTGTTACAATATTTTTGGATAATTTTTAAAACACACGTATATATAAACAGAGCTGGGTTTGAATTTGGTTATGGACTCTAGCCTTCGGAACCAAACCTAGACCCATTTTCCAGACCTTAGACCCATATTCGATCCAAATTCACTAAATCTAATATTTGTGGATCCATAACCTTAAAATGAATATGGATCCACTAATTTGGATGGGCTCTTAGACCAACTGTTATTTGACCCATGAGGGGATTGAGAGGTATGATAATACTATTTGACAGCCTAAGGATAATAAATCATCAACAAACAAGCTAAAGCCCATATAGAACTCACAACACAACAACAATTATTTAGGGTGATTTTTGAATGAAAAATAACAGCAATCAACAAATAAAATGCAACTATGATCAATCCCTAAGGATTACTCACTAAAACTGAACTTGAAGAGCCCAAATGGTTGCATAAAGGGGAACCCACCAACACCCACCTCAATAGCTCCTTGCAAAATCCCCACCAAGTTGATGGAAAGGGTTTACCCACTAACCAACTCAAAAGAGGACAATCAAATTCACCATTGTAAACATAAACGGATAAAGAGAGGTGAGATGTGTGAAAGGGTTTGGAAATATCCAAGTTAATCTTCATTCAAGAGGTAATAGTTGTTGATTACAATGAAAGCGAGTATATATATAAGGGCCTTAAATCCGTCTAAAACCTTGAAATTGGGTTGGTCACAGGCGTGACCAATGGAGGTCACCGCTGTGACCCATAATTTCTGGGCGAAAATGTTGAAAAATCTTCTGTTGGTCACATGCGTAATAAGGTTTGTCACGACCATGACCTACCTCGGGTCTCTTAAGGCCAAGGGAGGTCACGATGATGACTAACATTGTCACGCGCGTGACCTTGCCTTGAGAAAAAGGCCACAGGAGGGGCTCACGACAGAGAGCTTAAGGGTCACGAATGTGAGCATGTATGCCCCTCTATTTCTTCTTCTTATTTCTTCCAAACGAAACCTGAGCCTTAGGAGGTGAAAATAAACCCTAGTCGGGGATTGTTATGTTGATGTCGACCCGATCCGCCGTCTTCAAGAAGCCGTGAGGTGACCTGGGAGGCCATGGAGAAGGAGGTTGGGCCATTGCCGAAGGCCCAGACTATTGGGAATGTCCTGACAATGTTCAATCTGTTTGGAGTGTTTAAGCCAAAATAATATATTAGTTATATATCTTGCTAGAGACCTCCATAATTGATAGTTAGATATGTTTCATTGCAAATATACTTTTTGGTCCTACTCGATCACACAGGACAACACCCGGGAACAATATATGGATAGCCAAAAATTATACAGTATTGTTTTAGCAAGTGTCAAAATTGATTTTGTAGAAAATCAATGTGACATGAATCGTATCAGGTTGACATGGACAGTGTCACGCTTGACACGGATTGTGTCAAAGCATACTGGGTAAAACCACAGTTCTGGTGGGCGACAAAGACCATGTTTGTGGTGACACAACCTGTGTTGAGCTCCAAACGCGTTATTTCTTTAAGTCGGTTAAAGAGGTTACTTTAACTCCCTCTCCAAGTTATTTGACACTATAAATAGTGAAAGAAACCTTGGAGATTAATGTTGTTGTTATTGTGACTTTTGGAGGAGAAATATTGAGAAGCCTCTCTTCAGTTTCTCTCCTTCAATTCATTAGCCTTTGTTTCTGAAATAATCTGTACAAATACCAAAAACACATATATACATCTACAATTGAGATTATTCTTAATTGATTCGGTTTCCTTGAGTACTATGTGGGTCTACAGTAGAGGTTTTCTTCCTTGGAATTTGTAAGGTCAACAACTTCATCATCCAAATTTCACAGACAGGTATAATTCTAAGTCTCTAAAATTGTGTTTCTTGGGTCATTAATTGTATTCGTAATTGTTATGAATATTCCTCCAGTTAATTTGTATCTGTTTAGGATATCGATAACATAAAACCCAATTGTGGTACTAGAGCCACCAATTACATGCTTAAAATTTATGCCTGATTAATGCATATGTTTCCACTATTGTTTTATATGTCTTAAATTTGCTAAATGAATTTTTATGCCAGAAAATCGAAACTTTAGAAAAGATATGATCTTTAGTTTTAATAAGTTTGAATTTGAAAATTAATTGTTAACTTTGTGATTTATTGTTATTTATTTCATTATTGTCTCAATTATGTGATTTATGCTTATTTAATTGTTAAAAATTAGTGAGGCTTAAGACAAGGAGATCCTCTTTCCCCCCCCCCCCTCCTTTTTGTCATTGTTATGGAGTACTTATCAAGATCCTTTGACGACCTAAATCAGGACCCTCGGTTCAAACACCACCCAGGATGCAAACAGCTGAGGTTGACTCACCTTCTTTTTGCTGACGACCTTGTTATTTGTTGTGCGGCTGATCCTTATAGTGTTCCAAGGATTATGGAGGGTTTTCACTCTTTTTTTTGGATCGATTGGATTATGTGCTAATCCAAGTAAATCCAAGCTTGTTACTGCTAGTTTCTCGACATATATTGCTCAGAATATATAACAGATCACGGGTTTCCAGTAAGGGGTCTTCCCCTTCAAGTACTTAGGAGTCTTTATTACATCAACTCGGCTGTCTAAACTTGATTGTGCTATTCTGGTGGATAAATTGACTACAAGAATCAATGTTTGAGTTTCAAGGAACATTTCTTATACTGTAAGAATTACCTTGGTTAACTTAGTCCTTATGGGGGATTATGGGGTATTGGGCAAGGATGTTTGTGTTACCTATTGGTGTTTTGGCACAAATTATCAAGCTTTGTCGAAATTTCATTTGGTCTGGGGGTTCCACTTATCAAAGACCCCTTTATGTTAATTGGGAAACTCTTTGTTTACCCAAGAAATATAGAGGAGTTGGGGTGAGGAATCCAGTAACTTGGAACAAAGCTTGTGCTAGCAAGCTTATATGGGTTGTGGCACTCCATAAGAATAGTTTATGGATTAATTGGATTCACTCCAAATACTTGAGAAATACATCTTGGTGGGATTTCTCACCCTTTACTAATACTTGCTGGTACTTGAGAAAGTTGTGCAAAGTCAACGAAGAGTTCAAGGTAATTTTGGAGAACTCTCATCATGGGCTTCTTAACCAACCACAGTGTTGGCAAGATTTTTCTCTCAATAAATTGGCTCGAATGTTTGTGGGAAAGCAGGAGGTGGTTTCATGGCATAGAAGTATTTGGTGCAAGCTTGCTCCCCCTAAGAATTCGTTCATTGCCTGGTTGGGAATGCATCACAAGCTCCCTACCAGCCTTCGGTTGGCCAACCATGGAGCTGAAATTTATTCTAGTTGTGTTATTTTTGGCAGTGAGGATGAGTCCATCATCTACCTTTTATTTGAATGTCAATGGGGTGTGCAAGTAAGGAAGGATATTGGACAATGGCTTCATGTTCCTCATTCTTTCAATACTATGGACTTGTCGATTAAGGAGAGGAGCAGAACTAGGAAAAATAGTTCGGTGAGAATCTTAATTAGCTACTGCGTGTATTCCCCTCATTATTTGTTCTATATGAAACACAAGAAATTTCTGCAAGTGCAAAGGAATTTTGAAGAGTACAAATGATATGATACTAGATATTAAAAGATGTATTTTGTATAGAGTTCTTCATAGATGTAAAAAATCTAGAAAATACCTTGATTGTATTGATATTTTACTTTCTTAGATTCTTTGACCACATTGGTCTTTTGGATCTCTTGGTTGTAATGGGTTGGTCTCCCACTTTTGGGTGTTCTCTGGTAATGAGAAGCTATTACTTTCTTGCCAAAAAAAAAATTGTTAAAATTAGCATAATATTGACATGTGCTTGATTAATATGGAGTTAATCATATTTAAGATCATTAAATAGTAGGTAATATTTTAAATAATTATAATTCACAAAATTAGATTTTTGTTTAATTTATTTCTATTTTCGGCTATTTACTGCTCATAGACTGAAAAATCAAAATAAAATCTCAAATTATAACGAAGAATTCTAGAAAAGTTATGGGAGGCGTCTAGAATTTTAATAACCGAAGTTATATCTCAAATTATAACGAAGAATTCTAGAAAAGTTATGGGAGGAGTCTAGAATTTTAATAGCTGAAGTTATAACTATTCTGGACCTACTCTAATATTTTTTAATATTTCCAAGTTAAATCGGATTTTAATTTAATTTTCTAGGTCTGAGGGTAAATAAAGTTGTTTATTTCTCCAAATTTCATAAATTTGTAGAAATTTGTAAAAATCTTGGAAAATTCACAGTAGGCCACTGGGTGAGGCAAATGTATGAGAAAATTTATCATATGAAATCCAAACTCTTTAGATAATTTCCTAATCTGTAGTGAAATAATTCTATGTATTTCTCCGACTTTTCTCAGTGACACGATTGTGTCACTTGAAAGTTCTTCAAAATGACCAAGAGACTCGACAAGGGCGCGACCATGTCTTGGGGGCAACATGATCATGAACCCCCTCTCTGGAGAGGTCATCACCATCGTGTCTAACCCCCACGATTGTGTCCTTCAACTCTCCTCTTTTGTCTTTGATTTCCCCATGGATGACATCCCCGTATTCTTGCAGGTCACGCTCGTGTTGTCTGCAACTTCCCGTTACCTTGCTCTTCCTTCCTCTCATGTAGACCCGACTATCCTTATTAGCTAGTCGAGGCTATATTGATGCCCTAGAGACCTTGAGGGTCCTCGAAAATACCCCAAAAACTTATGAGGGTAAGGTGATGACCTTGACCACTAGGTTTGAAATGAGTGAAGTATTTGTTCAAGGTATGAACATCATAGAAGCAGAACTTGATCACAATCTCCTGAAAGTTGTTGGGTAGGACTAGCCCAATCTAGGGTGTCGAGGTATCGAGACATGTATCATCTTCCCCTTCTTGAGAAAGATTTGCCCTCAAATCCGTCGGCTCCTCATCCTCCTCAAGATAGGGTGTAAGATATCTAATTTTGAACGTGGATGAAACATTTTCGATTTCACTGGGAAACTTGAGGCTTGAGGCATTATCTCCAATCTTATAAAGTACTTTGAACAGTTCATCTCCCCTTAAAAATAACTTGTTCCTTTTCAAAGATGGATATCATTCCTTGCTCGAGTGTCACTACATAAGATCACCAAGTTGAAAAGAGTAGCTCCTCCTATTCTTCTTGATCTTGCTTTGTACATCTTATTCAATGTGAACCCACATTTGTTGATTCACCTTTTTGATCTCATTGGCCCTAGTCGAGGCCTCAACATTAGCTCTAGCATCCACTAGTAATGGAATGAGGTCGACGGACATCATACAAGGCCTTAAAGGAGGAGACCCCCTAGTATATGAAGGGGCCTTGTTGATAGGCGGTGCTAAACAACAACTTAGTGCCCAATAACCTCCATAAAGTCCTCTAGAAATAACCCATAAACTTGTTATCTCAATCGGATACAATACTCTTGGGAATATCATGAAGCTTGACAATCTCCCGGAACTATAAGTGAGTGATGTAGCTCTTTCACAAGCAATTTTCTCAAGGGTCCATGAGGAGTAAGTTTGTTTCCCTTAAACAAGAACCTGTCTTGTTTCACAAATGAAGACTTAGGGTCAACAAAGTATGGACCCAAACTGGAATCATCTCTATATGAGTCTTTCATGTAAGCAAACCCAAAAACCTTAGCTTCAAAATAGATAGCGAGGAGTACCTTCTTGATAGTGCATCAACCACATTGTTGGAGCTCCTCTTGTTGTGTTTTGCCACGGGGTTGAAGGATTGCGTGAACTCTATCAACTTGGTGTGCCTTGCATTCAACTTTTGTTGGCCACTGAGGTATTTGAGTGATTCATGATCCGAATGCAACATGAACTCCTTGGGTCATAGATAATGGGACCTGTGATTAAGGGATCCCACCATAGCATAGAACTCTTTGTCATATGTACTGTGGTTGAGTGTGGATCCACTGAGCTTCTCGCTAAATAGGTAATCGACCTCTTGTCTTGGATTAAACAAACCTGATACCAACACTACTAGTATGGCACTCTACCTCGAACAAGTGATCAAACTTTGGAAGCGCTGATACCGGAGCACTAGGCAGCTTCTCTTTGAGGGTTTCAAAAGCCACTTGAGCCTTAGGAGTCCAAATGAAGACTCACTTGTTCATACACTCTATGAGTGGTGCCACTTATAGTGGAGAAATTTCAGATGAACCGTCAACAAAAGGAGGCGATGCTATGGAAGCTTTGAACCTCGATGATAGTAGTCGGGATAAGCCAAGGTTGGATCGCATCAACCTTGGACTCATCCATTGAGATTCCATCTCGGGACACCACAAACTCTAAGAAAGCCACCTTAGGGGAGAAGAATTCGCAGTTCTCGAGTTTGCCATAAAGTTTATGAACCCGAAGAACCTCGAAGAGTTCTTTGAGGTGTTGCGCATGAACTTCATCATCTTTGGAGTAAACTAATATGTCATTGAAGTAGACCACTACAAACTTCCTAAGAACCTCATATAAGTGATAGGTGCATTCGAGAGTCCAAATGGTATCACTAGCCACTCATATAAACCATCCTTGGTTTTGAATGCGGTCTTCCACTCATCTTTTTCCTTCATGCGGATTTGATGATAGCCACTCCGGAGATCGATCTTAGAGAAAATCGTAGCCCCATGAAGCTCATCCAAGAAATTATCGATACCGGAGGGGGGTAGTATCGATACTTAACCGTTATGTTATTCATGACACGTGTCGACACACATGTAATACTATCCATGTTTCTTGGGTACAAGGAGGGTCGATATAGAGTAAAGGCTCATGTTCTTACGTACATTGCCTCGGGCGATAAGTTATTCAACTTGGCGTTGGAGTTATTTAGTCTCCTCGGGGTAACAACGATAAGTTGCAATGATAAATCGACTTATGAGGAAGAACTGACCATGGGACTAAGTCAATTTAGTTCTCAATACGCCTAATCAATGGAAGGCCATGAGGAAGATCCTCACGAAAAACATCATGGTATTAGGAGAGGAGGGGTATCATTTGAGGTGCTAAGGGTTTCACTTCCTCATTTTGATTTCTCTCAAGCAAGATTAAAGCCAAGACTTGTTTTCCCTCACTCAAGGCTCATTTCTACTAGTGATTCACTCAGAAGATGGTTTCTCTTCTCACTTCTTGCCCTTAGTAAACGTGGGAGGGGGTTAGGCACAATTTTTCCCTTGCCTATGAATAGGGAGTAGGTATTTTTGACACTATCATGCATTACGCTCCAATCAAATTGCATTGCCCAAGCAACATATAATATGCATCCATTGGAACAATGTCACTTTTAACAACGTCTCAATTAGCGCCAATTCAAAATAAAATAAGAGATTGTTACGTTACCTTGGCATCACCGAGATCATTGATCCATTTGACGGAATATGGCTGAGGATGAGCAAAAAAGAGAAGATTCAACTTCTCTATGGGTGTAGAGGATACCACATTTGTGCAACTCCCACTCTCAATAACCAGGTTGTACACCTTGTCTTGGATCTTGCATTGGATGCAGATAAACCTGTTAATTCGGGGGGCGGGCGGGTTTCGGGTCGGTTGTATATCGGCATCAGGGAAATACAGGTCGAGTCTATTTCGAGTTCGGGTAAATACGAGCGGTGTATTTCGGTTTCGGGTCAACCCAATGGATTATAATTACGACCTTTTTCCGTTTTTTGTTTTAGAAAAATGGTCTCTAAATACTACTTTTTGTACAATATACATAATAAAATATGATTATCTTCTAGTAATGATAGGTTATTATAAATATTTTAACTTAAATTAGAGAAATAACAAATAAATGAGTTGCGCTTATAGTTTAATAATTAAAAATTCAAATGAAAAGTCACAAATTTTAATAAAGTTGAACTTAAAAAGTTAATTTTTCGGGTCAAACGGGCGGGTCGGGTCAACCCGCTAATTTCCAGGTTCGGTATATTTCGGGTTTAGTTGAAACAATCGTGTTCAAAACCCAGAAATTTCGGGCGGGTTCGGGTCGGGTTATTAGGTCGGGTCAGAAATTGCCAGGTCTAGATGCAGATGGGTTGGGTTATTGGGTCGGGTCAGAAATTGCCAGGTCTAGATGCAGAAGATCATTTCTCGTTGGGACTTATCCCGAAGTCCATCTTCGATGTGACGAGACCTTTGAAAGATCAAAACCTCACCAAATTCGGCATCAATTCTCATAGTAGTCAGACATTTCTGGGGATAATCTCAACATTCTCTTACTCATCAAACTCCTCTTGGGTTGTCTCCTCTAGAACCACCTCTTCAATTTCTTCGATCTCTTGGAGAGTCATAACTCTCTTGGTGGGACATTCGGCTTTGTAGTGACCATGGAGATGGCACTTGAAGCACTTACAACCCTATAATTTCTTAAGGGGCTCGTTGGAGATCTGTTGAGTAGCAATAGAAGGCTTAAGAAACATTGAAGGGATCTCTCCCCTAGAAGCACCCTGCCTTGGAGAATGAACCACCCTTGGCAAAGGATTTGGACCCTTCTTTATTATTCTTTCTCATTTCCTCAATAAGAGTGACAAGTTTGTAAAGATCATCAAGGCCGTAGTAGGTTTGTAACTTGACCTTGGAGACGATTTTGTAATAAAGTCCGTTAAGAAATCGCTCCATAAGTTGCTCTTACGACTCTTGCGTATCACTCTTGGACCCTTGCTTGAGTGATAATAGTTGATTATAGAGACCTTGCTTATAGCTTAGGCACAAATAGACGCATCATTCACTTGTTCAACTTTTCCCAAGTCCGGATTTTAGACTTGCCTTCCTCAGCTCGTTGCTTCTTGAGATTCTCATACCATAATGAGGAATATTTATCTAGTGCAAAGTGGAAATCTTGAATTTCTTGACCTCATCATACTCCTTAATCTCGAAGATCTTTTCCATCATTCCCTGGAGGGCGTTGTCTTAGGCAAGGGGACCCCATTTCCCCTATCCTTTTTGTGATTTCAATGGAATACCTGTCAAAATCTATCAAATATCATATTGCTCATCGAGAGTTTACCCAAACTACCATACCCTAAAACTCACGCATGTCATGTTTGCTGACAATCTGGTCTCTGCAGCGAACGAGGCTTCTACTACATGTTTGATGTAGAGCTGGCTAATAGGTCAAGTGGAGTCGGGTTCGTGTTCTTGTTCTTGTTCGTGTTCGTGTCAAAGTTAAACGGGTTCAAAATCCTCCGACCTGAACCTAACCCATTTATTAAACAGTTTGAAAATTGAAACCGTTTACCATTTAACTTAAAACACGTTGACCTTATTTTGCCCTGTTTATCCATTTTAGTAAGCATGTTAGAATAAAGTTACCAATTTACCCATTTAACCACTAACTCATTTATACAAAACAACTCATTATGAGATCGAAATAAAATAATGACATATCATACTCAACAATTTGCGTGGTAATATAATTCGAGTTATATATAAGGAGATGTCTTTTCATTCATAATCAAAGATAAATATAAGTTAAAATTACAAGTCTTACGTATATTTCAAAGAGTATTGACTGTAACTTCCACCTAAGTTTATTGATAAATGATATAATTTGGTAACAATTATTGAGCAAATGACTTGACCCATTTAACATGTCTAATTAAACGGGTTAAGTAGATGTTTTTTTCGTGTCGAAAATCTGACCTGAACCTAACCCATTTAATTAAACAGGTTTACCGTGTCAACCCATTAATTAAACGGGTTGAAAGTTTCTACCTAAACCCGGTTAATATTGTGTTTGGTTCAGGTTGGTAATCGTGTCAGTCAGCTTTTCCCAACTCTAGTTTGATGCCAACATTTAAGCATTTCTCCATGGTCATAGTGTTAGACGGACGCCAACACTCATAAGTCTGAGGTTGTGTTTGGTGAAGTCTTTTAAGAATACACTGAACTCACCGCACCTAACATGGGTTTTGAGCAAGGGACCCTCCCTTTTCGATATCTTAGAATCTCAATTTCAGCATGCAGCTTCTCTAAGATAGATTGCAATGTTGTAGTCGATAAAATCTTGGCACGAATCAAAATCTACTCTTCACGACACATCTTTTATGCTTGACAAGTCATCCCCCTTAACTTTATTCTCATGGGTATTTATGGCTTTAGGCTCGAATCTTCCCTATTCCTCATGTTGTCATAGATACTATCAATAACTACTATCGAAATTTGAAATTTTACTTTAGGCCTTTTCAATAGACTACAACCCCTCCCCCCTAATGTTTCTTAGGAAACAACCTGCACTCCCCAAAAGCATGGAGGTTTAGGGCTTCATAGCCTCTTACTTGGAATAAAGTCAATATGGCTAAGCTAGTTTGGGGATACCCACAACAGGAAAGAAATTCTTTGGATTAAACGGATTCCTATAAAATACATTAAAGATAAAACTTAGTGGACCTACCAACCCTCCATGATCCTTGCCCTTATTTCAAGCTGATCAGTGACATTAAGAAGACATTTAAATTGGGTTATAAGGCTGGGCAAAAGTGGTACTGGGTTGAATTGAAGAGTGGTGAACACATAGCTGCTAAGGGATATGTTTGGCTTCCAAATTCCTAGCGTAAGGTTCCTTGAGCTGACATTATGTTGTATAGGCTCAACATTCCTTGCATGCATCTATTGCTTGGGGTTTTATGCGATGGAAAACTACCTTAAAGGCAAGAACTAATAGATGGGGTATACAACATGATACTCAACCAACAATTGTCGCTTAGTTAAGCAAATTCCTTTACATCACAACCCTAAAAGCTCAAAAATCTCTAAATTGAACGAAACTTGTGCCTTATGTGTCCCATATATGACGCAAGAAGAACAGAAGAATGCACAGAGGGAAAAGTAAGCAAGCAGAAATATGTCTTAGTCAAATCAAGGAAGACATTAGATTGAGAAGTATCTGGATGGCCAAGGGTCATAGGAAGTACAAAAGTGTAGTATTTGTAATATGATGCTCAATCTATTGAGTTTTGCTTGGGCTTGCCCATTGCTTGTATAGTCTGATTTTGTTTTTGTGATAGATATACCTTTGCTTTCATGATGTGTGTGTGCGCGCGCGCGCGTGTGCACGTGTGTGTTTGTGAGTTGTAAGTGCACCCACCCACCCACCCACACATACATACACACACATACACGCTTATATGGGAATTGATCACATGAGCATGGAACTTTGGTGAGCATGTGAGTATGGAGGACATCTCGTACTTTTTTTGAGGACATCAGGTATTGTTTTAGGGGACATTAAGTGTTAGACCTGACTCTGATACCATTTGTTAGGATTGAGAATCAACTGGTAGGAATTAGATCCGGATTGAATCGGATCTAATATTGCAGCAAAAGCAAAACAAGATAATTAATTTAGGGATGTAGGTAGGTAGAAAAATAAACAAGATCAATGTAGGGGTGATGAAGACTAAGGTTTTACATGGAAACCCAAATTGGAAAAAAAAAACACGGGAGGCAAGATAAAATCCAGTATAATTGAGAGATTACAAAAGGTATCCCAAACGGCTGTATAACACAACGAGATCAAGAAAGAAAGATCTCAAACGGTTATAACCAACGGGAGTAGATTACAAAAGGTATCTCAAACGACCATATAAAACAACGAGATCAAGAAGGAAAGATTTCAAATAGTTATAGCTCAACGGGAATAGACATATCTCAAGGGAAGGGTAACGAGATATAAAAGATATTACAATCTCATGATAAAAACTCTCAAGGTGGAATAGATAAAAGGAGATCTCACAAGAGTGCCATAAAGGCACATAATTTGGCCACACCAAACTAGGTTGAACAACCTAGTATTTATAACGAACCCAAGGAGACATAGAATAGTCTTCTAGTCGAAATCAACTGATTGGAGCCCAAGGAATATCAATAAGGAAAATAATTATTTATTTCCAAACTTGAGTTTGAATGGAATTGGGACACTGCCCAACCTCAAGTTTGCATGGCGAATTGATGTCTCCTTGATGTTCACCATGCAAACTTGATGTCACTTGAAACAATACTTGATGTTCATCCATGCTCACCAAAGTTCAATGCTCATGTGATCACCTCTATATATATATATATATATATATATATATATATATATATATATATATATATATATATATAGGGAAATTGGATTCTAATCATCCCTACTTTTGCAAATTGGATGACAATAATCCCTACTTTCAATTTGTATTCTGGTGGTCCAAAAAAAAAAATTGTATTGTAGTGGTACCAAATCCATCACCTCATTCTTTTTATTTTTTTCATGCCTACCCCATATTGTTTTTGTTTTTTTGGTTCATGTTCCCATATAGGTAATGAAGTATAGTTAGTAAAATATTTTTTAAATTATTTTTTTGAGATTCCGAGCAATTATTATGATTTTTTAAAAGGAATAAAATTGAAAAAATCATAAAAAATTGAAAAAAAATTGAAAAAAATTGGGAGAAATGTTGTAAATTCATTAAAAATCGTGGTAAAGTGTTATACAAAGTTTTGAATCAAATGCAACACAAAATCCATGATATTTAGGGTATAATCTCGATTTTGTCCCACTACAATACAATTTTAATTTTTTTTGGACCACCAGAATACAAATTTAAAGTAGGGATTATTGTCATCCAATTTACAAAAGTATGGATTATTAGAATCCAATTTTCCTATATATATATATATATATATATTTCCTATATATATAGATATATATATATAGGAAAATTGGATTCTAATAATCCATACTTTTGTAAATTGGATGACAATAATCCCTACTTTAAATTTGTATTCTGGTGGTCCAAAAAAAAAATTGTATTGTAGTGGTACCAAATCAATCACCACATTCTTTTTATTTTTTTCATGCATACCCCTTTTTGTTTTTATTTTTTTTCGTTCTTGCCCCCATATAGGTAATGAAGTGTAGTTACTAAAACATTTTTTAAATTATTTTTTTGAGATTCCGAGCAATTATTATGATTTTTTAAAAGGAATAAAATTGAAATAATCATAAAAAATTGAAAAAAATTTGAAAAAAATAGGGAGAAATGTTGTAAATTTATTAAAAATCGTGGTAAAGTGTTATACAAAGCATAGTTATTAAAATCCCGATCATGATTTAAGATCCTACGATTTTATGGTCCAAAATCCTCGATACGATTCTACTATTTACACACGATCCACGATCCTACATGAACTTATTTCCGATCCTAACTCCCCCATAGTTTCGAGTTAGGATCTTGATTTTAACAACCTTGATACAAAGTTTTGAATCAAATGCAACACAAAATCTATGATATTCAGGGTATACTCTCAATTATGTCCCACTATAATACAATTTTTTTTTTTTTGGACCACCAGAATACAAATTTAAAGTAAAGATTATTACCATCCAATTTACAAAATTATGGATTATTAGAATCCAATTTTCCTATACACACACACATACATACACACACACACAAGCCTTTTGACCCATATGTTACACAGGATGCAATTAAATTACATATTTTATGAAAATATTTTTACTTTATTATTTTTAATTATGGACAAAAATATTTATGAGTGGGACTGTGTGAGTCCCCTAGTATAGTAAAAGTGAACAATTACAGTATATAGTTGGTTTTTATATGTAGCATATATCATGAATAAATCCAAATTATCCATCTTAACAATATCTTGATTTTTTACGGTCATGCTACATTGCGTGAAGAAATATACGTGCAAAATACTAACAATGGGGAAAAGGGAAGTAGGTGGTAAAGAATCCTAAATTATCAAATTCAAACTAAATTTCAATTTGAATTAACTTAAAGTATATTCATCATGGTCTCAAGTTTTTTTCATAAAAAAAATACATTCATCCTTTAAAAAAATGTTTCCATTCTATATTAAATACAACTATTTTAACGTAAATACAAAAATAAAACTCTTTATGTCTATCTAAAATGTTTTCATTTATTTATATGAGTTGAATATATAAACTGTTTTAAATATAGAATTAGATAAAATTTTTAATGTATTTATAAAATGTTTTATTTAACTTAAATAAATTTTATTTATAAGAGAGTTGAATATATATAAGCATAGCGAAGTTTGCTGTTTTATTTTATTTTAATTTATTTATTTATATTAGATGTTATTTAAATCAAATATATCACTATTTTTTATTTGTTTCTATATTTATCATATTTTGTGATTGATTATTTTTTATTTATTGTTGGTAGTAACTTATACCATATTTCTCTCAAAAAATAAACCCATACTATCAATCAATATGCGTGTACAAATTAATGTTTTTGAGAAAGTAATATAGATCAATTATACATTTCCAAAATCACCCTCTTTAAAACCCACATATTCCATCTCACACTATGTACTAAAATATATAAAAAAAAAAGTAAAAATGATTAATTATATATTACCAAAAGTGTCCTCTTTAAAACACATACATGGATCAACCAATTCTAGTTTACCAACTCATAATTAAAGATAAGGATGACATATTCTATGATCAATTAACATGCATTAATTACCTTTGTTAAGAAAAAATGAAAATGTCAATTAGTGCTTTCGATAAATGCCCTCATAAAATCATACAAATTATTATCATCATTCTTTGTACCAATAAATATATTTATATTAGTCTTTAGGCCTGTGAGTTAGGCGTAATTAAATTACATATTTTTTAATTTTTTAATTTATTATTTTTCATTTATGAAATATTTATGAGGGGAAGTGTGTGACTCCTTTAATATTGTAAAAGTGAACTATAATATATAGTTGGTTTTTATATGTAGGATCTGAAACTAATACTACTATTGTCAGTCTCATCTCAAGAATCAATTGTAACGTTGTACTAATTATTAGCTTCTCAAGTTATTATATTGTTTAAATAATTGAATAATATTATTCAATCACATTGCTCAATTAATTACTTATATTTTAAGGATGTACTTATTATGGTTGTCAACCATGACAATCACGTAAGTAAAATAAATCTTATTCGTACATGTGTAAAGTTTTTTACCTTAACCATTAGCTTTCTTATTTAATATAAATTATAAAATATATTTTTTAAGGTTTTAATTTATTTTAAAAAAATTTAAAATAAATATTTTTCAAAATATGCTTATTTACTAGGCAAAAATTTAGAATTAAGATATTTAAATTTTAAAAAAATTTGAAAAATTTATTTTAATTAAGAAAATATATTTTATAATATTGTACTAAATAAAAAAAATGAATGACGAAGATAAAAGTTGACACATGTACGGATAAATATCGTTTTGATTGTGGTGATTGTCATGGTTGACAACCACTATAAGTTTTTCCTATATTTTAATAGTTATGTTCTGTTGTACACTTTTTGAGGATTTGACATTAATGAAATACTAAAGATTTGTGAAATAATTTAACTAAGGATTCGCGGAGCTAACCAAGTAATATTTATTTAAAATTAAATTTATTTTAATCAAGTAACTGGCTAATATATTTTATTTATAAAAAAGTTGAATATATATAAGCGTAGCGAAGTTTTCATCTTTATTTTATTAAATTTTATATTGCATTTTGTTATTTAAATCAAATACATTACATTTTTCATTTTTTTAATTTATATTTATCATATTTTGTAATTAATTATTTTTTATTGATATTGGTTTAGCTCATACACCTTCCTATCATAAAAAGAATTAACTTGTACTACCAATTAATATGCATGTACAAATTATTTTTTTAAAAAAGTAAAAAAGATCAATTATACATTTCCAAAATTTCACTCGTTAAAACATACATATTCTAATTCTCACAATATTTACCAAAATACAAAAAAAAAGACTAATTGTACATTTCTAAAAGTGTCTTCTTTAAAATACATATATAAATCAAGCAATGATAGTTTGTAAACATATAATTAAATGCACCTAGATCACACATCTTGTAATTAATTAATATATGCATTAACTTGTTTTAAAAGTAAAAATCATTAATCAGTGCTTTCCAAAAATGCTCTCATAAAATCACAAAAAATTTTATCCTCATCTTTTATACACAGAAATATATATATATATATAATATATATATATATATATAACTGCTACGTTGTACAATATTATTTTTTGATTAATAATTTATGATATAATATTATATTAATAATTGTAATATTATATTTTTATGTTAATATTTTTCATAATTATTGTAATGGTAGTGATCTTATGTAACAACACATCGTATATATTAAGAAATTAATGGTCAAAATTTTTAATATTTAACTACATAATTTTTAAAAACAATAATTAATATGAAATGGGGCAGTAATAAGAAAAGTGCCCATTTGAGATACTCCCCTATAATAAAAGCAATTGTGGGTTCTTCTCTTATTAGTATTACAAAAGGTAAAGGACTTTTGGTTTACCGCCAGAGACATCCATCGACAAATCAAAATTCATCTCCCTCTGTCCCAAACTCCCATTGGACTGACAATTCTAACATTTCAGGTAAACCCCAACTCCTGCCATTTTCACATCTTTATTTGTACACTTTAGTCTTCTTCTTTTGTCTCCTTCATTGACCCTATTCTTTAAAAAATGGAGTTCTTTTTTATTAAATTTGATGTTTTACCATTTGCATTCCGTCTGGATTGGTGTATTCCTTGATGTTTGTCCAACACCCAAAAACCCCATTTGCACATTTTGACAACCAACAAGGTTTCAGGTGTTTGAAGATTACTTTGGGATCAGAAATCTGCATCTGGAATTCTCTTGTTTTTGTGTTCAAGAAACATCGTCATTTTTGCTAGTAGGAGAGAGAAAGAGATGTGATGAACTTGATTTCTTTAACTGGAGATAAAAGGGTTTAACTGGGTTTTTTGCTTTCTTTAAACCCTCCTCAATTTAACTCTAATTTTGTGCGTGCCTTTTCAGGAGAATTGGATACTGTTCTTGACGTAATGGTAGTTTTTCTTCATTATTAAAAATATATAAACAAAATATGATTTTAGGGTCTCTGTTATAATCAAGAATGGCTATTTTTCATCGTAGATATTTCAATTTGCAAATGGTATTCTAGGGAGGGTCACTCAAAAGTCAAAACTAACGCCTGCTGCTTTTCATTATTTTTTTGCTTGAAATGTTCAGTTCCCAATAGAGGGGGGGGGGGGGGGTTTGATTTCTTGCTTCCATGCCCGTTAAGCTGTGCTGACCGTGTTCTATACTGCGGTTGGCAAACTGCCACGTGCCACATGGTACCGCAGTTTGCCACAACCCACCACATTTCACCGCAAATCATTACTTTTCTTTCTTCTCACTTTTCTCTTCTACTTTTTACATTCTCTCTCCTCACCTACCCCACATACCAATAACCTACCACAATTCCACCACACCTCACCGCAAAATACCGCAGTATAGAACACGGCCTGATTCGGGTCCTCTGTATTGATTTTTATTTGGTGTTTGTTTACCCTGAAATGATAGCTACTTTTATGTTCTCTGTAATGTTCTCTGTAATGGGCTAATTCCGGGACAAATACCCCATGTAGGTTTCTATTACAAAGTTGCAGTCATAGAAGCTAGAGGATTGATTGAGAGTTAGGAATGGACTCCCGCAATAAGAGCATGAAAATGTGCAGAGACTTCACAAGGGGTAGATGCAAGCGTGGGGGGTCTTGCATTTTTGTTCACAGCTTAGACAGGAGGAACATACTTGATCAGGGAACATCGATTGGTGTTGGTGTAGATGGGAATCAGGAAAAGGTTAATGAGAGGTCTGACGACAATCAGGATACACACACACAGAGGGACAGCAATGCTATCAGTATTCAACTACAACCAGCTCAATTCAATGTCAGAACCGACCCTCAGCCTCACTCCAAGATAAAGATGTGCTTCGAGTGGATCCAGTATCGTACCTGTTCTTATGCTCCTCACTGCAAGTTTGCTCATGGAAATGCAGGTAATACATACCCCCTTGCTCACTTTTCAAAAACTATGTGAGATATTACAGTTACTCCGGAAGACAGTGCAGTTTTCTGCTTGAGATCATCTTGTATGTGAAAATGCGTTCTGATGTCGACTCCATTGTCTTATGTATTAGTACAAGTTCAGGGACAAGAAACCCTGTTTGAAGAGACACGGCATCAAACTTCTAAGTCCATTAATAAAAAGAATGCCTCACTAGAAGATTAGTAACTGGCTGTGACTATGGGAAATCCTTGTTTCTGCAGCATGCTGCTGTTTCTATAAAATGGGTTCTTAAAGTTCATGTCCCAAATTTGATTAGGAGGTTTCCTAATTGATATGCTCAATTCTAAAGGATTCAGTCTGATAAATGCATAATGACTTGTCATTATGAATATACACAAATGTCAAACCTGTCTGTGCCAATTCCCATCTTTACATATCTTCTTGTTATCCTCTCCAGAATTGGAGCAATCAACCTCGGCTACTGGGTCACGGTTTGGAAATACATTGGCTGCTTCAAGAACTCAGAATGAGGATGCCACAGCTTCTAATGCAGGCAATCAAACTGCTGGGCAGAAAGATCCAAAGAACAAATGGAAGATTGGTAAGAAGATTCCTACAATCTATGCTGATTGGCCAGGTGACCTCAAGGGGAATTTCCCTGAACCCCAGTAAGTGGTCACATTGAAGTTCATTTTTGGATCAATAGACACAATCAGAGCCTCAGGGAGCAGTACATCAGCAGAGTTGGGGGAAGGAAAGAAAGACTTTTCTTTGTCAGATGTAGATATGGATAGGGTCCACCAAGTGATTCAGCTTTTTTCAAAAAGTTGATTTCTGATAGCATAAAATCTTTCGGGTTTATTTCATGATGCTAACATTTTGTAGAGAAGGGTATCACAGGACATTAGATGGTAGTTTAGCTACAGAAAAGAGTCAGAAACATAGGAGCAATGGTTTGTAAATACAGTAGCCATGTTTCATTTTTCTCCATGAAACAGATGGAAGTGAAAAATTCAGGAGGCTTAACGATTGCAAATTCCAAACTTCACTCAGAATTGCCAATGACTTCATACGTGTGTGCCAGTGGTATTGAAAAATATAGAAATTCCTAGCCAAATGAAAGGAAACAACAAAACATATATCTGTAGAGGGGGGTGGATTTTGACAGTTAAAACAAATGAACATTGAGTAATACGGCATTTTTGCCCGTAACAAGCTCACAACTTGTCCAATCGTGACAATTTTCTCCTCAAATCAAATATGGTTTCTAGTGAACTATATCTGCATCAACGAATGAGCAATCACAAAACTGTGTGCTGGATGATTACATAACAAACATTCACACATTTAGCAGTTCCCACAAACGTATTTATGATGAACATTCTTCAACAGATTCAGACCATCTGATGGTAGACCTCACTAATGCGTCAACAGGATCGATACATTTCCTAAGAAGAGGGTCATCTCGAGGCAAGAGGTTGCACAAGTCGTGTGAGGCAATAATGATCATATTCACTGCCCTCACCAACAAAAGTTGAAGTACAATTCTCAGCAAGTTCCTTGCTCCTTCCATGTCTTTTCTATTCAAGGCTTCCACAGCAGGAAGCAGAATGTGCTCCATAGTTGCTTTGTCTGGAAGTACTACCTCAAATCCCTAACAAGATTTAAGGTGGGAAAAGGATTACTTAGCTGGTTATGTTGGGATCATAATAAACGGTGCATGAAAGATTCAAGACTCTTAGGTCATGCTGTTGATCATTGGTCAGAAACAACCGGCAATCTACATTGGGTTAGCAGAATTCAGGCCCACTCATGATCCAAAGCTCACAAACAAGTCTATATTAGAATGTACCAAAATAGGCGAAAAGGTTAGTATGCAGTGTCATACTCGTAGTTCATTTCAAGTTATTATGTCTCATCTAGGATTAGCTCTTATGTTATCAATGCCAGGAAAACTCTAAAGCACCATGGCATTGTTCTTAAACCGTTGTAGACAATATGCAACTCTCCACCAGTTCACACTGTCCAAGCTACACACACACACACACACCTTTCCAACAAGATTCTCAATCAAAAGGAGCATACCTCATTCTGTAGCTTCTGCTGATAAAATCCTGCTTTGAGAACAGCATCAGTGGCAACCAGACCAATCCGCAATGGGCTCCCTGTTTCAAGGGGCTTTAAATTGGCTTCCTTGAGCTCCTTGGCCACGCACTCACCCATATGAAGAACTGTGAGGCCACATCCATCGGAAACATTGTCATACCAGGAATGCAACAGATGACAAGGCATGACGAGGCAGCGAGCACCCCCTCGCTCAAGATACTCCCTCTTATGCCTCAACTTCTCCACAACCGGAGTGTGATCAAACTGAGAAGGCGGTGCTCGGCTGTAAAGTGAAGGAGAAGAGCTCCTTTCGTAGATCAAGAGCTCCTCACTCAACCCTGGATCAGAGCAAAGCAAGAAAGGTGGGCACTCTTTCCCCTCATTTGATCTCCATTCTGTGAGTTTTTGCAAGAAATTCAAAGTTGAGTCCATGGATGCTCCTCCAATTATGCCAATTGCATTCGCTTGGTTAACCACACAACTGACACTACTGTCTTTCGTTGGCAAAGACATGTTTGGAATACAACTTCTTCCACATTTTTGAGAATTCTCACTTTCACCAATGTGTACAAGCATTGAAGAGGAGTGGGAGGCTAAAGGTGGAAACACTTTTGTACAAGAATGTGTTCTGTCACTTCTGTGCCTACAATTCTTCCCAAAGAACTGAGCTGGGAAGTTCAACTTGTATATAGACATTGACATACTCCCATCAAACATTTCTTATACCATACAATCATACATAAATCACACTTGCCTGCATATGTAACACCCCAAAACCCCAAATCTCAGGCAACAAGACAGCAATATGGGGAAATGGTGAAAAGGGTTTCCCCTTAATCAAGCATAAGGTCCTAAGTGTTACCAAATACTCTATGAAACATTTATACACTTGCAGAACTTTAAAGTTAAAGCCTTTCAGCAACTTTGAGCAAAACCCACTTCAAAAGTCAGACAAGTCTACCAACCTGCACAAACCCACTTCAGGAACAATGGACTATGCCAGAATCAAGCGAAACCCACTTCAAAAATCTGAATATCAACCCTGCCCAGATTTAACCTTGCCTCCCCAAAACAAGAGTTTTTTTTAAGGGACTTTTTTTTTTTTTTTGTGTGTGTGTGTGTGTGTGTGTGGCAGCTCTAGAAGATCATAACTTTCAGTTAAGAACACGAAACCCTTTCACTATGATTGTACCACAAAATCAACAAGGGTTGTTGTCAGTTGTCACTGCTCTAGAATGTTCTACTAAGGATTCCAGGAAGTTTAGAATGCTTTCCACTTTCATCACGCAAAGGGCATTGGAAAAACTAAAACATGAACCCAGAAAAATTGATCATGAGGGGAGAAAATACTGGAGATGGTAGGGACAAGGAGAGGGAAACGTGAACCTCTGAAAACACCATTAAACACTCACCAAACATTCCACACAAAGACGGTCCAGTAGCCACCTCGAAATGAATGTGAATAGAATCCGTGTTTGTCTATACATGATGTCTGGGAAATCAAAATAATTTCCTACCTTATCATCTCCGTCTGTGTATCAACTTGTTCTATCTATGGAGATCACGAAGGGAAATTCCAAATATATTGAGGACTGAGGATTTGTGAGATCAATTTTTTTTTTGGGTGTTACTCATAAATTCCAAATTAGTTGATACTTTAACTAAATTTTGATCATTAATTACTCATAGATTACAGTGAGTTACAATGTGAAATTACCGTAGTTAGAAAGATACTTTACGAAAAATTACAATTTAAGTAATTTCATATTGTAACTCATTGTAATTTGCTAATAATTAACGGTCAAAATTTTGTCAATGTGTCAATTAATTTGGGACCGAGGGAGTATGTTTTGTTCTTTTATGTGGTATTTTACGGAATGGTGTGGTGGGGTGTAGTGGAATTATGGTGGGGTGTGGTGGAATTGTGGTAGGTTATTAGTATGTGGGGTAATTGATGAGAGAGAATGTAAAAAGTACAGGAGAAAAGTGAGAAGAGAGAAAGGTGAGGAGAGAGAAAAGTAATGATTTGTAGTAAAATGCGGTGGGTTGTGGCAAATTGCGGTAAGTTTAGCTCTGCCTTCCTCTTTAATTTAAAGGAAATGTAATCTATCTATATAATTACTGCTCCCTCTGTTCTTTTTTACCAGTCATTTACGGTTTTTAATGTCAATTTTTAATCAATAATTTCTAATATAATTTTTTATAAAAATATATAATATTATTATTTTATAATTGTATTTTTTATTACCAATCTAATGACATCAATTTTGAATGATGAATCATTGTACAAATTAAGATATTAACGATCAAAGTCTTTAACATAATATTCTAGGCGACAAATATATAAAAACGAAAGGAGTAGCATTGTGGCCCGACCTCTGGATAAATTAATGCACTGTTCTTTTATGATGTGTGATAAATTAATTTTACGATCACATTCTTAATTACTAGTATATCCCATCTTTTTTCACATTATTAATACCTCCTTACCTACCTGACACAAATATTTAAAAATTGATATATTTAATAAATAATGTGATTGATGTGACTTGTCTTATACACGATACCTTATTAAAAATTATAAACTATGTATTTAAAAATTCATACACTTACGTGATGTGACTGATATAATTTAGATTCTCAATCACTATCCTATCTACCTACTCTATCATACCTTTCCTACCCTCCAACTGTCTTACACTCTAAAAAAAATAGGGCTCAAGTTTTTAAACTATTAAACTTATCAGTGTTTATTTAAATCTAGATACACTCAACTCATATTTTTATTGTCAAAATTGCCCAAACCCAAAAAATACGCATGACATATATTCACCTTAACCACATATGCACACAGTTTTTATTCAACCCTTCCGTCCGAATTGATAGGTCTAATAATATAATTTTCAATTGATGTTAGGATCCTTAACTATTGTATTCGAGTGCAAAATGATAAATTTGAGAGTGAACATAAGCTACAAGGGAAACGATTTGTTATTGTATTACATTTAAGGGTAAAAATGTAAATTCATGTGTGAACACAAGCTACAAGGTAGACAAACAGATAAGTTGCTTATTATTATATTATATCTAAGGGCAAAAAAGTAAATTCGCGTGTGAACACAAGTTAACAGGTAGACAGGCAACTAAGCTGCAAAACAACAAATGCAACCGCCATTTTTATTATTTTTGGAGAGAGAAAGTGTAACTGTCATTTTTATTATATATATACTAGTAACAATGCCTATCTTACAGACGAATCCCTAATTTGATTTGTTTTTATACAGAATTATATTCATCATAAAAATATTATATTTTAATATAATTTTATAAGCTCTAATATTTTCTCTATTTTTATTTATTTGTCTATTTAATAAACTTTTTTTTTATCCTCAATTATTTCTTATTTTAAATTAAATTATTAATGTAACTTTTATCAGTATTATATCTATATTATTCATTTCTCTAAAATCATAATCAATTATTTATCAATTTAGATAATTTTATAAACTTTGTCCATAACTTTGTTAGCTATTTTAATTTCTCCCTAACTTCTTCAAAGTCTAATAGTCGAGAACATAAAGAGGTTTTTTTTTTAATAAAAAAATCAAATTGTGGTGAGCAATTTTTCAGAAGAAATTAACATGGACGAAAATTAAATTCGTGTGTCAACAAAAAATTAAGTGTTTACATGAACTCGAAATACACCCGACTTATAGTTTTGATGTCAAATTTGCTTTGGTTATTGTACTCGAGGGCAAAAGAGTAAATTTGTGTATAAAATCCTTAGTTATTGTGTTCGTGGGCAAAAGATTAAATTCGTGTGTGAACATAAGCTATAAGCTAGACAAGCTGCTCATTAATTATAATTATTACTACCTCCGTCCCAAAATATTTGTCCGTTGACTAAATTTTGATCGTTGATTACTCAAAAATTATAATGAGTTATAATATAAAATTATCGTCATTGTAATCTTTAGCAAATTATCTTTCTAATGGTAGTAATTTCATATTTTAATTCATTATAATTTGTGAGTAATTAACAGTCAAAATTTAGTCAACGAACAAACATTTTGGGATGGAGGTAGTATATTCGATGACGAAATAGTAAATTTGTGTGTGAACACAAGCTAGCATACAGATAGACAAACAGTTGATTAATTAATTATTATATTTTATGACAAAATAGTAAATTTGTATGTGAACACAAGCTAGCAGACAAGCTGCAAAAACACCACATACAAACAGTCACGCAAGTGAGTAGGTAGGTAGGTCACTCTCTCTTTTATTATAGATCACTAATGATATAAGAGTGTGTCATCTTTAACAAAGTAGAAGAGTCACTTGCATTGGTTTCTGTGATAGTGTTGTGTTGTGATGTTTTTTTTTTATTTTCTTTTTTCCTTTTTTTTTGTTTTTTTTGTGTTTATTTCTAATTGTAATCTTGTTAAAAACTTTGACCGTTAATATCTTAATTTGTATAATGATTCATCATACAAAATTGATATTGTTGGCTATTAAAAAAATATAATATTATATTTTTTTTATAAAAATTTACATTAGAAATTATTGATTAAAGATTCACACTGAAAACCGTAAATGACAAATAAAAAAGAATGGAGGGAGTAATTTTTTTATAAAAATAAATGAGGTAAAAACTTTTTTCATTCATTCATACGTTATTTTATTAACTTTTACAAGCTTATTATTTATATAATTGGAAAAATATTGTAATTTACTAAAGGAAATAAAAGGAAATAATAGAATAACAAAGGATATATATATATATATATATATAATTAGTTTGAATTAAGTTAGTTGTTGGGCGAAAATATTTTATTAACTTTTACAAGCTTATTACTTATATAATTGGAAAAATATTGTAATTTACTAATTTCATTATACTCCCTTCGTCATTTTTTATTTAATCACTTAACTAACTTTTTTTGTTCCTTATTATTTATCATAAACGTTTTTAATCATTGATGGTATTTTGTCATTTAATTTATTTCTATCTAATTTTTTTTACATTAATTTCTTCATTTTTCTTTCAAAATGATGGATAAAAAAATATTGAGAAAGTTATTGATAAATATAATCTCAAAAATACAAAATAAATGCCCTGTCCATTGGACGGGCAATTTCATCATACTTGCCTTAATTTGTGTGCATGGTATTGTGTTGTGTTGTGTTGTGATGTGGTTGATTTTTCTTTTTTTTTCCTTTTTCTTTCTTAATCTCTTGATAAATTGTGTGGTAAAAATATATTTTTTTATTTATTTTATCAACAATTTGAAAATGGGCTCATATCTAAAATATTATATAAGTAATACTCTCTCCGTTTTTTTTATCTGTCATCTAGGAATAATATCTTAATTTGTATAATAATTTATGATACAAAATTGATGCCGTTAAATTCGTTATAAAAAATACTATTAGAAAAGTATAATATTATTTTTTTTGTAAAAGTTTTATGTTAGAAATTTATTGATTAAAGATTGATCTAAAACCGTAAATGACCCTTAATTGACTCGAAACTAACTTTTTTATTCCAAAACAATTGTCACTTTTCATTTTTCAATACGTAATTTAATTATTTTAATTTAAATAATTATGTTAACTTTTGTTTTTTCAATTAATAAGAATTACTCATACTCACATTCTCTCACTACCTACACCTTGATATCCAAAAAACACCTTGGAAAATAGTATTATTTACTTATGTGAGTATTTTCTTAGTTAAACCCTTGCTATGTGAAAAATTTGAAATATGTCAATTAATATGGAACAGAGTGAGTATAATAACAAGGAGTTTCTCTTGTAGTGTATGTTCACATTCAAATTTACCATTTTGTCCTCAAATACAATTGATAACAAATGACTTGCTTTGTAACTTATATTCACACATGAATTTGTTGTTTTCTCTGGATACAATAAATAAGGATCCTAACATCAATTAAAAATTATGTTATTAAACCTATAAATTCGGATGAATGGGTTGAATACAAATTGTGTATATATTTGGTAAAGGTCGATGCACGTCATGTGTATTTCCGGTTGAGAAATTTTGACATTAAAAGTACAAGTTGTTGTATCTAGATTCAAATAAAAACTAATAATTTAATAGTTACAAAACTTGGGTCATATTCTAAAAGATAGTTGGAGGATGGATGGAGTAGCATGGAGTGGGTGAATAGGATAATGTTTGAAAATGTATGTCACTTGCTTAAAAACAAGAGTTTTTAAATATAGTTTATAGTCACATCACTCACAATATTTATTAAATGTATGAAGTTTTAAATATATACTATAAGGATACGTAAGAAGTATGAATAGTGTAAAAAATGTGGGATAAAGTAACTAAAAATGTTAAGGATAAAATAAATTTATCATATCACGAAAAAAATATTCAAACCGGTCTGTAGGACGGGTACCATAACTAGTTTAATAATAAAGTGCAGGGTTGAATGGCGACATTGGTGTGTTGTAATTTTGGCCCTGGGTGTTCTTTTGATGGGGCTTTGGATGTGCTGGGCGGGAACATTTGTGTTTTAGTTGCCTTTGTCTTTTGTATTTTGGGCCGTGTGGCTTTTGGTTTGAATAAATGGGCTGCAGCCCGGTAACTTTAAAAAAAAAAATGATGAGTAATAATTTTATGGATTGAATTATTTTACTTTCATTATATGTCATTTAAAGTGTGCATAAATTGTCTTGAAGATAAAAAAAAATCTAATTCAAGAATATAATTTACATTATAAATTAATATACTAATTTAAATTACTTGACAATTATAAAACTTTATAGTTCTTAAATACAACTATATAATTTGGTATCATCATTTAGAGATGTTTCCATAACTTTTTTTTTTCTATTGAACTTATCCCTTTTTATTTTTTAGAATTACATTGATTGAACTTAAAAGAAAAGCACGAATAATCTATTTTGTAAGTGAAGCATTTAATTTATTTTGTCTTAAATTGGTTGCACTTTATTTTAAATTTATCACAATATTAGTCACTTCACTTTACAATTTCAATATAATATTAATGATTGTTTTTCAAATTTACCTCTTACCTTTTATCATTCTCAATACAATTATATAATTCCCAAAACTAAAAAATGACAATTACTTCCTCCGTTTTCTTTTATCTGTCACTCACGTTTTTTGAGGTTCATTTTTAGCCAACAATTTCTCACATAATATTTTTACTAAAAAAAATACGATATTATACTTTTTCAATAGCATTTTTAATTAAGAATCTAATGGTATCAATTTTGTTTGATGAATCTTTATACAAATTAAGATGTTAGCAGTCAAAATTTTTGACACAATTGCATGGGAGACACTTTAAATAAAAAGGAGCGAGTATTAAGGAATGGATGAATTAATAAAGTAAAACTAACAACTATCAATGCAAATCCATTCACAAAATTAAGGCTCGTTTTTTTATGCGATTGGTTGCGGTGTGGTAATGGTGCGGTGCGGTGGAATTTAAAAAAGTGTGGTGAGTTGTGGTGAAAATTGTGGTAGGTGAGGTAGATTAACAGACAGAATGTGAAAAGTAGAGGAGAAAAATGAGGAGAGGGAAAACTAAAATGATATATTGGTAATGATTGTGGTATGGTGGAGTGTGGTGGAAAATTAAGGCGCCGTTCGGCTGGCAGGCTGAGGCGCCACACCGATGCGTAAGCCCATGTGAGGTGCTGGTGGAGTCCCCCAATGCACAGGTCGCATGCACCAATTACTCGTTTAGGCGTTGGGCGCGGCTGTACCGACTATAGTAGCATCTAGTTGTGAGAGACGTGGGAGTGAATCGAAGTAAGAGGCGCTGGTGGTGTCGATACTTGGCACCGGTGGCGCCTAAACGCGTTGGTGGTGCCCCAGAAGCGCTGCTTGCGTCCACTTTTTTCATTGTCTTCCCGTTTTACTTCCTCCTTCTCCTCATTTGGTTTCCACATGCAACATAATATATATATATATATATATATATATATATATATATTAGAATGTATAATAAAAATGGTTTTTGGATGATAATATACTGATCTTTAGGGGGTTGGATTGTAATATACCAACCTTTATTATTAGACAACAATATCCTTAACTTTTATACCTAGGTGACATTATTATACCAACAGTAACTAAGGGGTGGTGAATTGGTCTTCATGGGTGCTAACGTGGCTGGCGAAGGGAAAAACTAACCCAAGCCAATTACCCCATTAACCGCTTAGTTTTTCTCACTAACCCACATTACAAGACATTGGTTGGTTGTGTGTCACGTCAATATGAAGACCGATTCACCACCCTGTTAGTTACTGTGTTAAGGCCGATTTTTTTTAACGTGGGTTAGTGAGAAAAAAACAGAGAGGTTAATGGGGTTATTGGGCAAAGTCGATTATTTTCCCTCCGCCTGTCACATCAGAACAGAGACCAGTTAACCAGTCACCACCCCTTAGTCACTGTTGGTATAATAATCTCACCTAAGTATAAAGGTTAGAGATATTGTTGTCCAATAATAAAGGTTAGTATATTACAATCTAATTTCCCCAAAGGTTAGCATATTGTCATACAATATCCCTAATAGAAACTCAAAAGGTTAATCTTTGATCTAGTAAAAGAGGAAAGACAACTAAATAGTTCTTGAAATTGTTAAAATAGAGTAGCTGTACTAACATTACACTCGCAAAGTTTGCGCACCTAATTGGTAAAACATTGGGCACATATTACTTACATATGCTAATTAAGTGGGCAATGAAGTAGAATGTGGACCCCTAACTTTGGTACTTCTAGGAGCCTTAGAATTGTTGACATAGTTGACAGTCCATTCAAGTCTCTTCATTTCCCTTTGTTTCTTCCTTTGTTTCAACTGCTCGTAAACCTGACTCGCTCTAACAGCTGAATGGTAAGCTTTGAAGCTCTTGATTATGTGTCGAATGTCAGCTTTGATCGACATTAGGGCTGTCAAGATGCCGAAGAAAATGGTTGGAGAGACGTACACTGACCCTGGTACTTCTAACAATGTTTCTTCTTCCCTAATAAGCTCCTTGGTTAAGCCCCACAGCAGTAGGAGCATCCCAAATAGGCTTAACCTGTCTTGCTTCACAAGACCTAGTATTGCTCCTGCCACTGACAAGTAGCTCCCAGCTAATATCTGCAGACACAATTCAATACTACCAGGTTAACAAGTCATTCGGTACAATGACAAAGGTAAAAATGCCTATAATAACCAACTTCATTTAGGGTGCGTTTGGTAAGATTCCTAGAAAAATTTTTCCCGGGAAAAAGTTTCCCTGGAAAGTTTTCCATTGAAAATATTTCCGCGGGAAATATTTCCCTTAACCCCCCTCTAAGGGAAATTTTCCCTAGGAAAACCTTGCAAATGGTGGGCTCCTTGTAAAATTTTTCCGAGGTCAATGTACAACCAAACATGGGGAAAATAAGTCAACTTGGGAAAATTGACCATTTCCCCGGGGTTTTTGACTAAACAAACGCACTCTTAGTATTAACAATATTAGCATTACTGCCCAAATCCTGGTACCCCTTACAAGGTTTACTGAAGTGGAGGGTGTGTTTGGTTGGTCAATAACCCCGGGGAAATGGTCAATTTTCCCGGGTTGACTTATTTTCTCCATGTTTGGGTGTGGGTTGACTTTGGGAAAAATTTCACGGTGGGCCCACCACTTTCTCCATTTTCCTAGGGAAATTTTTCCTTGGGGGGGTTAAGGGAAATTTTTCCTAGGGAAATCTTTCTCATGGAAAACTTCCCATGTGAAATTTTACCCGGGAAAAATTTCTCTGTAATTCCTACCAAACGCTCCCTAAGAGGAAAAACTATATAAGAGCCTCCAAACTAAGTTAACGTGAAATGAGACAAATTGTCATTGATTTAACTTCTAGATACGGTAATGTCTGTATATCTCTAAAATCTTTCACATAAACTGGACTTTCCTTATGTTTAAGATCATGTGTGACAACATTAACGGTTTATATAATAGATATTGGTTTAAGTTTTGAATAGTTGTCTAAGTTTGACAGAGCCGGTATTCATTCAGATAAATCATGTGCGCTAAGTTTTAGCTATTAGGTTAGTTGTTTAATGTAAATTGTTATACAAGGATTTACATACATTTTCACAAGTCTTTTTTTTCTTTGAAAAATATGGAACACTGCTTTTGACTAGTCTAAATGGGTATTAAGCATATGTTTGGCTTAATTTTAAGTAGGAGTTAAACAAACAGAAATCTGACCGTAGCTAATATTTATGAAATTTTAAATTACTTTTCAAAAATAATTTTGGTAAAATTTAATTCCAAAGTAGAAGCAACAAATTATTAAATTTTCTTGCATTTATCAAGGGTCGAAATCATAGAAGTTTTAGCATGATTATTATTTCTGTAAAACTTTTACAGAAATAATCATAGAAGTAATTATTATTTCTGTAATGTATATGAGCTGGCTTTTTATGGGAGATTATGATTAAAACTTTTAAAGTATCTCACAAGAATTTATTTATGACTCATTGTAGATTTTACATTATTTTGTAATTTTCTCAAAATTTATAGTAATTTTATTATTGTAAAGGAGTTATATCAGGTTAAGTAATACACATTATTCATTTATAACTTTAATAAATAGTATATCTTATCGAAGTGCTATAAATACAATTTTAATACAAGTAAGAAAATATACAAAAATAGATAAATTACAACGTGGTTTTAGAAAAATTAGGACAAATAGACACAAAATTCATTAACGTTTCAAAAACATTAGTTGAAATACTAGTTCAAACACTAAAGCTTATTGAAAACTAATATTTGACCAATTTGTATTTTATTTTAATCAAAATGTTAAAAGCTATTGTCAATTGCATCCTAAGACAATTTTAATCAATTTTGACGATAATAGATAAAATAAAGGTTAGTTCACAAAACATAAATACTCTACCCGACCTCTTTGTCCAATACTTTGAGATATTGAAAGGCATAAGGAAAAAAGAGTTATATAACGGACCTCTAGATTCTTGAGATCAATGAATACAGAGGCTTGTTTAACATGAGTGAGGTTATACAACTCCAAGAGATCACCATAACTGGGGATATTTAAGCCATTAAAGAGAGAATAGAAAACTGCGCTCGGGTAGAGAAGAAGCTTCACAAAATCAACAGGCAACATTTCACTGGCTATCAGCTGTGAAGATGTTACTTGAATTGGGGTAGTGCAAGTACCACTCCTACATCGAATCCTGAAATTAATTAAGCACAATCATACCTCGCATTAACATCTTTGTCTTCTAATTGTTCACCAATCCTCTACAATCATCACAATGTTTATCACATTATCAATCTTTTGTTTAGAAAGAGGTAGTCCACTGCATGAGGCGTCCAACAAGTGGGATTTGGCTCTCTATGAACGGTAAATGTACAACCTGCCAACAATGATTTGAATCGAATGATCCACCCAAACTTGACCGAAACCCAAAATGTCAAAAAAGACCTAAAATCAATTTGAACCTGACCAACCCAATTTCACTGAAGTTATTCAATTTTTTTCGTAACATTATCTTATTGAACTAGAAATTATAAAGCATCCCAAAACTATCTCGATCACCTTGTTGATCTGAATATGGTCCAACCCCGCCTGAATGACCAAGTTGTCAAAAGCCTAAAAAGAGAGCCAATCTTAGTTACCACAAGAACATATGTACACATAATGCATGCCCTTAACTAAGGTTTCAAATGCAGATTTTGCATGGGCTTTGTTTCTTATAGTAGATGTAATTAGATTGAATCCTTACTTTATAGAACTTGATTGCATTATTAAATGATTCAATCTATGGCTATACTTGTACCTATTTATCTATCAAACAATGAAGTAGGCAACCATATTATTAACACCATTTTATTTAATCATCAGTAAGCTCCAAAAATAAAGATAAGAAACCACCCAATACAAATAACATCGATTGCATTATATACTATTCGATCCAAAAGATCATCTAACTCATAGACACAATTATTTCCAGGACAACAAAAATGAAAGGAAAATACTAAACTAAGCGACATAATTGTAGATTAATAGAGATAATTAGCATGAATTAATTTGATTACCTGAAGAGGGGGATTTGAAAGATGATTAGAAGAAAAAATAGGCGAGAAGCAATAGAAGATATGGCCTTCGCCTTTCTACGAGAACTTGATTTTGAAGAGGAGGAAGAAGAAGAAGAAGAAAACCCCATAATTTGCAAGGTGTTCTAATTAATTTCCTGCCTCTGTTTTAATGGTTTTCCTAACTATAATTATGTAGCAACTGACTTCAAGTGGACCCTCGTTCATATTAATTATGGATTAAGATGGCCAAAGTCAAACAGATGAACAAAATTGTGTTAGTGGTTGTCCACTTTCATGCCCTTATGCAATTACTCCATGACATTTGTCACTTATGTCAACCATGCAACTATATTTTTGGCCTTAATTTTTCAATTTTTAAATTATTTGCCTATAAATTTGCCGGCATTTGTGGAAATCCCTTTTATTTTTTTACTGAAAAATTGGATGTTTAGAATTACATTTAAGTTATCTCGTAAACCCTGTGATTTTAAAAGCATTTTTTTTTGGTAGGCTACGAAATATTTTATTTATAGGTATATGTACGTAAAATTTGTTAGTAATTACAACAAGAGGTTAAGATGCCAAAAAGTGCATAAATGGTGACCGATATGCATGTAATGATTGAAAGCAAGCAAAATGTGGCTTAATTTAATGGGAAATTGACCTTAAAGGATATCTCATTAAGTAAACTAGTTTTAATATCACTACAACATGAAACGCCTACAGCGACCGACCGTAGTGACCAATACCTATCGGTAGCTGGCATCGACATGGGCGACCGATACCTAGTGGTCGATACGCTATCAGTCGCACGCCCTCTCCAACGACCGATATAAATAATCGCTGCAAGCCGTTTTTGTTGTAGTGTATAGGTTAAACGTGTATAGGTTTTAAAAACAACATCCTTAATAATAGTTTGTCAGATCAAGATGAATACTGGATAGTTCATGTGATTAACATTACCTTTGTATTAGATATATTAAAAAAAGATAAATGTTAATTCTTTAAGGAAAATAGAATGTTTTATGTAAAAAATGATGGTTGACTCTACTGATTTTGCTTAAAAATAAACGTCCTTAATAATAATTCGACTATGACTTAGTAAGGATGTTGGCTAGTTGGTGCAATTAAAGTTATCTTTCTTCAGTTTTTTTTTTCAAAATAAGTTAAATAATTCCAAGATTAGTTTGCAAAACAACTCTTTCAGAATTCAAATAAGATAAAACAAATAAGCTCAAGTTAGTTCACTATAATATGTTGAAAATAAGTTTAGATATGTTATACTTGTAATGTGCTCAATCAAAATAAATTGGAACGAACACTTTCAAAAATAAAAATATAGTGATAGGGAAGCAATATTATTCATTATTACGATTATGCATTATAGATATGATCTTCCTCATGATTGTTTTTTTTAATGTTATATGATTATAATTCCTATTTTGGAAAATATTATCGTATACCTTAACGTACAAATCATTACTTTTCTATTATTGATTTGTGGTATTGCATTTACTGATTATCGAATACCTTAACTTAGAATACAAATATGACACAACAAACAATTAGATACACGTAAGCTTTAGAGTAACACGATCTCTAATATATACTCAACATTGAACATTATCTTCAAACAATTACTGAAAGATAATTATAAAAGTATACCTTTAAGAAAGTACTTTTTTTTTTATAGAAAATTTAATGCTTATAGTTCCATATGATATATCATAACATACTTAGAGGAATTAATAGTCCAAAATTTCAATGTGGATTGATTGTATTGAATTTAATCCCAACAATAGGTATATGTATAAGGTCGTTTACCATAAAGTTAATACTTTTGAAATAATATAGTAATGCTTTTTTTTTTTTTAATGAAATTTGAACATTTCAGTCTATAGAAACAAAAATGATTAAAATTAATATTATATTTTATACAAAATTTAAAAAAAAAAATTAAGATAACGACAAGGAATCTAAAAGAAGTTAAAAGAAAATAATAATAAAATGTAAATTAAAAGGAAAATATAAACAAAAAAAGTAAAAAAACAAAAAAAAATGAAGTGAATGATGACTCTAATGTAAAAGTGAAATATAGAATATATTAAAAAATTAGTAACTAAAATTATGGTGGTCAAGCGGTATAGAAATTGGAGGGTTTTCCTAATTCGTATTAGAGGTTCAAATCTTGTATATAATAATTTCAATGATAACTATTTTGATGCAAATAAAATATATTGTAATTACTATTCTGTCCTAATAATTTATCAATGGTAACACCTAAAATAGGCAAAGTGTCACGGCCTCGAATGTGATTACTCTTAATTTGATTGATAATTTTTTATATAATATTTTATTAATAATTGCAAATTTATACTTTTAGGATAGTATTTTTTATCAATCTAATGGTAGTAATTTTATATAACAAGTCATGATACATATTGAAAAATTTGTATTAAAAAATTTACAAATTTAATTGCATAATATTTTTAATGACAACAATTAATATGAAAAGAGGAGAGTACATTAGTCATCAACTAGTTATGCTTAAAATGAGGATTTAATTACATTGAATTAAGTAAATACATAATCTTTTTTTTTGTATATATAAAAAAAGCTACCGAGAATGATGGTAAGTTGATTATGATTAATTTAGGTCCTTGGATAACTCAGCTCCACAAACTATAAATAGGCAAAACAAGTGTGAAGGACAAGATAATGGATGACAAATTAGGGAGGTGAAGTTGTATAGAGGGAAGAAAGAGAAAGAAGAAAGAGAGAGAGAGAGAGATTGGAGGAGATCGATCTCATGGGTGAAGCGAGCTTACAAAGATCATCGGTGTCGTTCCGACGGCAAGGCTCCTCTGGCATTGTTTGGAAAGACCTACGTTTCTCGGGGGAGCTGCCTCATAATCCTAACAAACCAAAACCCAACGTTGATAGTACTGCTGATGAATTGCAAGGGTCCAACAAGCAGAAGAAGCCCCAGTTACGACACCAGGACAATGTTCTTGAAGGCCCTCCTGACATTCGTTCTGGGTCAATGATATACAGGGAGGTGGTAGAGGAATTGGAACCACCTTCTTCACCTCCACTCTCACGTTGTGGATGTTGCGGTGTACTCTCCAAATCGTCTCCTTCTACCCGATCTAGAGGTCTCCGCCTTGTCAAGTCTCGTCCTAGGTAGCTTAGCTTAGCTTCCCCCCTCCTCTATGCGTTCTCAAATTAGCCAACCATTTGTAATTAATCCCTTTTCTGTTAGGATCACATTTTTACCATGTTTAGGCCCTGTTCTTTTCTGCGGTTGGTAAACTGCGGTGCCACATCCTACCGCAATTTGCCACAACCCACCACATTTTACCGTAAATCATTACTTTTCTCTCTCCTCACCTTTCTCTCTCATCACTTTTCTCCTCTACTTTTTACCTACTCCACATACTAATAACCTACCACAATTCCACCACACCCCACCACACCATTCCGCAAAATACCGCATAAAAGAACACGGCTTAGAGTAAATCACATCGCCCCCTTTTTTTTGTGGTCAGTGTCTAGAGTAAATCCACCGTATTTAGAGATTTCATCTGCTGGGACCCATAAAAGAGGGATCCACATTAAAAGTTGTAATATCATAACTCATGAGTAGACAACAGATTTATGTAAATAGTATTATTATGTTTTCTTAAGAAGTGGATACAACAATGATTATGACTTGATAGACCAAGGGCCTGTTCAGCAACAACGTTTTGTGTAGTGTTTAGAGTTTTCACCCGATAAAACGCTATTTTTCTTAATTATATCTGTTCGGTAAATTAGCGGATCATGTCAAAAAGTAGCGTTTTGCATCTCATCTTCTAGACGTTAATCTTCTTAACGTCAAAGATAATTGAAAGCTTTTTCATATTTTGTTTCCAAAAATATCCTTGATTGTTTTTATTATATTACACATCATGCCATTCGTATAAAGTGCATTGCTCACCGCTTCCCAATTTTCATCTGTGATTTCATGACCCTGTCTTTACTCTCTTTTTTGTTTCCTTCTCGCTTTGCAAATGCCTCTTTTGTAACTTCTCCACCCATTAATAATATGAGGTATTATAATTTTAATGGATTTGTCTTATTGAGGTGGTTTAATATATGCATTTTGATCAATTTAATCAAATTATGTTTAAATCACAGCCACACCAAAATATATGGGTGTTTTAAATTAATTTTGTATTGAATAAATAACTAGAATTTATTAATAATAAATAACAAATAGTTGAAAAAGAACAACCGTAGTAGCAGCAACAACAATAATAATAATATGCCCTTTTCCGTCATTTTAAGTTCAATACATCGTTCATCCGCTATTTTTACCGAACACTTATTATTAAAATGCAAATTAAACAGCTATCCGCTAACAGCTAAATGATAAACGCTATCTGCTACTAAAATCGCTATCTGCTACTAAAACAGCTATCTGCTACACAAATCGCTAATTTTGCCGAACAGGGCCCAAGCATAAACTCTACACGGCATTATAACTAAAACAAGGACAATGACATGCGTCTTGAGTCAAGATGGCTAATAACTGTCTTGAATTCTTCATAATTTATGCTTTAATGGGTTTAAATAATATTATCTTTAATAACTACACAAATTTAGCAATAATAAGAAGATAGAATTTGTCGGCTACGTTGAAAAATACAAATAATCATATAATCATATCAACCTTAATAGAGAATTCACATTTTATGTTTAATTCTTTATTTATAAATAACATTAATTTTATATAATTTTTGAGTGGTAATAATCCTCGAACTAATGAAAGATATAATTATAATGATTTAAATATGTCCAAATATAGGGAGTGTTTGGCTACCCAACTTTTTGGGTAGCTTTTAATCTTTTGGATAGCTTTTAGCTTTTTGACCAATGTTAAAAAGTTACTTGAGGTGTTTGGTAAGTAGCTTTTTATTTTAACTTTTTGGACCCAAAAAGCTAGTTTCTAAAAAGCTACTAGATGAAGCTTTTTGAGTTAGTTTTTCACACAAAGCTACTTTACCAAACACTTCTCCTACAATTAGCTAACCCAAACATCTAAAGTCAAACAGTTAATTCAAATAAATTTATCAATTGTATTCTGAGTAAAGTATTAAATACCACACCACCACTCTGGTAAACAGAGCTATGATTTTTAAAATAATCTAAATAAAATTCAAGATGGTTAGTTATCATCTTAATTCAAGAAAGTTGTCATTTTCACTAAAACAAATAGGGACATAAAGAACAAACAAACGTTGAGAAGCTTGGCAAGGAGAACAAGAAAGTAACTTGAAAAGCCTTTGCGATATGCTATTGCAAGAAATATGTATATATATGCTGTCAATTAAAGGCTTATAGAGCTCTGTTAAGGACATGTCAATCGATCCTTTAGTTACTCCTTCCTGGTCCCTTTGCCTCTTCAATAGCAAACTAAAGGGATTGCTTAATTAGTGCATGACAAGTTTGGATTATTTTCATCGAAATAATCCGAATATTCAATTGTAGAGATAACATTATGACATAAAAGCCTCTGACACTCCATGGATGGTGATTGAGAGGATTCATGGATTATGGATTTGTTTGATTTACCGCTCAAAAGGGGAATTAAAATTGATTGTTATTGAAATTTGGGTTTTATGTACGACCATAATTATTAGGTCCTAATATTCAATAGGGTTTATCTTAAGGGAATAGCCGCCTATATATAAGGACTATGCTAAATTGGGTTAACTGTGAAACACTGACAAATGGATGATCAGTAGCCTCCCTACTCTCTATCTCTCCATGTCTAGCAAACCATCTTTGTGTTAGGGTTTTAGAGTGTGAATTCACCGGTGACTCTAGTAGCCACCATAAACCATTTCATGATGTTCGTAGGCAGATAATGACATAAACGATCCTTCCGCTTCCGCGTAAAGGTTAGTCCTATTTATAATTCAACAGTAGTATCAGAGCCGATTATGATCGTTTCTATCCCTGATTAAATGAATGATTTGTTCGTTAGATTATTTTGTTTGGCTGCGTATTTTGTGTTTGTTACGCAAAAGTTTACTCAAAGTGTTTTCTTTGTGTGCGAGTAATACTGTACCGGCACATAAAGTTTTGGAATCATAAAGCCATGGTGTGTTTCAGTGCTTGTATCAAATTCTTTCTAGCAGTTTTAATCACATCCAAATTGACACCAATTATGGGGTTTACTTTACAAACCTATGTGGCCATGATTGATTCTCAGGCCTGATTTGGTATGATAGTCTTCATTTAACATGGTTCTCTCCTTTTCTCTTATACATTGTTGATGGCTAATGATTTGTTCATCAAATTGAGAGTTTTTTTTTTTTTTTTTTTTTTTTTTTTTTGAGATGTGAATACATAAACGATAATCGCCCTAGACCTCGAACCCAGTCCAGCCGCTTTCGCCTTGGTGGCCATGGCGGTGGAAGAAAGTCGGTCGTCGGCTGCGTGTGTGTGACATGTCGCTGATGGAGATTCCGTTGTCTTTCTTCTTCCTCCAATCACCCAAATATTCTGATTTGTCAAACTCGACGGAAAACTTGCGAAATCGGCCGACATTAAGACATGTGTCACCGCCTGGCAGGCGCGTCGGCGGTGTTTCTGGCACCGATGGAGTCGCCGTTAGCCCATCTATGTGATGGCGGTTTTAGTTTTGGAGTTTGATTGTTGTGTGTACAGATCAAGTGTTTGGAAAGGGGGCGAATTGGATGGTTGACTTAATCTGGGTGTGTGAAGACCACTGCGGCTAAGTGTTAGTGGTGGCAGTTGGAGATGAAGGCTGCCATGGATGGAGGAGTTGCAACTCTCCATGGTTGTCTCTGTTTGTTTCCACTGGCAGAGAAAGACAAAGAAGGGTCATATGGGCTTTGTGTTTGAGACCAGGTATTATTTTATATACTGAATGTGTTATTATTATAAAAGAAAGAGTTGGAGGCTAGCTAGTTTTTGGCCTTGAGTTAGCCCTCAGTGGGTGCTTTGTAATTTGTTTTTTTTATTTTTTTATTTTAAGTTTTGCTTCTTTAATTTGTTGATGGCAAGTTTAACTATTATTTTAATTATATTTTTATGTGTTAATCATAATATTTGTGATTAGAATATTTATTTAAATTTATGTAATTATGATAAGCATGTTTTAGATTGTAATTAGAATATGCTTTGTTAATTTGATCGTCTATTACATGTTTCTCGAATGATTATGTGTCAGACATTATGTTAGGAATAATCGTATATCATATCATTCCGTTTCATGAGCATGTCATATATTTTATTATTTATTTGCTCATTCATTTGGAATATATATTATAGAAATGTGTTTTGTGTAATTTACCGATTGTTTAAATATGTGTGATGTAGATTTATTTTATTTGTTGCATATATAAATTGGTTTTATGAATGCTAGTTCAATAAATTTTATTAGTTAAATTTATCTGAGTTGAGTTCGTGATTTACTTTAGTTTTATTATGTATTTTGTTAGACATATAAATGTGTTTTATAATTAATATCTTAGTGTTATGTAGTAAATCATGATTGTATGTACGTAGTATAATTTGTTTTATATATGTTTATATGAGCTAGTCTTGTGTGGTGTTATATATTCGGATTTTTATGAATAAGCAATTAACTATAATTAAGTTTGTCTTAAGGTAAGTTCTTATGGTTAATCAATCATACATATTTTTTTTAAGTAAATTAGTTTTATTTAAAAATAACTAGTAATATTATATGAGTCAGTCTTATATAATTATAAGTGTAATTTTGTTTTACACGTGTCTAAGTGATTGATCATAATACATTTGTACAATTTAATCTCATAGATAGGCAAGTCAACTCTTTTATGTGTATTTTGTATTACATAAAAGAATGTTGAGATTAACATTGACTATGTAAATTTGTTTTGCATATTCTAATATTAAAAGGTTGCAAGATTTTGTTTATGTAACCTTAATCGATTAAACAGATATAAATGTATTTTAGATTATTTGTTTTTTGTGACATTAATCGATTGAATTGACATATAAATTAGTTTTATATGATGCAGTTATGTAATCATGTCTCACTTGCCGAAAATTGATTATAAATTATATAAATTAGTTTTATATAATTTCTTATTTAAATTCGTTATACATTTATTAATCAATTAAGATTACATAGCTTCTGTAGAAACTGTGATGCCCTCAACACCACTACCGCTGAGGACCTCAGCCATGTTCAGAGAGTTTTCTTCGAAAGATCAAAAATTAGGGAAGTATCTTGAAAATCTCTTAAATATTCCTAACATATATTCTGAATGATATCTACTGATTTTGTTGTATATTCTTGCAGAATATATTTGGGTAGATAAGGATTGAAGCTTCCAAAAAGAATGAAGATTGAAGATCAACATAAATATGGAAAGGATCGACCATGCAAGGAACGAAGAAGTAGTCGTTATTGATGACATTCAAGGCTTATAAGAAGGCACCAGCTTCCTCCTTGAATAATTAGTCGATTCCAAGCAAGTAATCAAGTGTTGGAAATCTCGTGAGGTTTCTGAGTGTAGCCAATGAATTCTTGGTAAGAAATGTAGCCAGTAAGGTACTTCTGGTGAGGTGTAACCAAGGTTCATGGTGAGTTTTGTAGCCAACTATGTTGGTGAGGTGTTGTGTAGCAAAGCCTTGAAGCACTAAGGCTTTGTGAGTTTGTTATCCATTGTAATTCATCATGTTCTTCTCTGCCTCATCTGTGAGGCCCCTCTTCTCTGCCTCGTCTGTGAGGTCCCTCTTCTCTGCCTCATCTGTGAGGCCCTTCATCACAAGCCTCGTCTGTGAGGCCCCTCCTCTCTGCCTTGTCTATGAGGCCCCTCCTCTCTGCCTCGTCTATGAGGCCCCTCCACGCCTTCATCTGCCTTGTCTGTGAGGCTCCTCTCAGAACCTCTCCCAGAGTGTTCTGCCTTTGTAAGCAATATCAAGGACCCTAACAGTTCTGATCTTGCCGAGTTCTTAACCTCCTCTATCTCTCTTGTACCTCAACGTTTATTTAATAAAGAAGTATTATTCAATTTCTTAACGTTCTTGTGTTTATAAGTTTCAACCCCCCCTCTTGGGCTCCAATAAGTGGTATCTGAGCAGGTCCACTCAAGAAGAGACTAATCGCTCTGTGAAAAAGATCGGGGGATAGTGAAAGCAACAAGATGTTGTATCAAGGGGGAGATTGTGGAAATGCATCTCACCTCGAAGGACCATTGCCATCTCTCCTGCACTGATTGAAGGGGAGTCAACTCATTAAGGTCCTCACTACTTAGTTTTGTCTTTCAAACAAAAAGGGGGAGATTGTTGAAACTGTGATGCCCTCAACACCACTGTCGCTGAGGACCTCAGCCATGTCCAGAGAGTTTTGTTTGAAACAACAAAAATTAGGGAAGTATCTTGAAAATCTCTTAAATATTCCCAGCATATATTCTGAATGATATCTACTGATTTTATTGTATATTCTTGCAGAATATATTTTGGTAGATAAGGATTGAAGTTTTAAAAAGAATGAAGATTGAAGATCAACATAAATATGGAAAGGATCGACCATGCAAGGAAAGAAGAAGTAGTCGTTATTGATGACATCCAAGGCTTATAAAAAGGCACTAGCTTCCTCCTTGAAGAATTAGTCGATTCCAAGCAAGTAATCGAGTGTAGGAAATCTCATGAGGTTTTTAAGTGTAGCCAATGAATTCTTGGTAAGAAATGTAGCCAGTAAGGTACTTCTGGTGAGGTGTAACCAAGGTTCATGGTGAGTTTTGTAGCCAACTATGTTGGTGAGGTGTTGTATAGCAAAGCCTTGAAGCACTAAGGCTTTGTGAGTTTGTTATCCATTGTAATTCATCATGTTCTTCTCTGCCTCATCTGTGAGGCCCCTCTTCTCTGCCTCGTCTGTGAGGTCCCTCTTCTCTGCCTCATCTGTGAGGCCCTTCATCACAAGCCTCGTCTGTGAGGCCCCTCCTCTCTGCCTTGTCTATGAGGCCCCTCCTCTCAGCCTCGTCTATGAGGCCCCTCCACGCCTTCATCTGCCTCGTCTGTGAGGCTCCTCTCAGAACCTCTCCCTGAGTGTTATGCCTTTGTAAGTAATATCAAGTACCTCAACAGTTCTGATCTTGTCGAGTTCTTAACCTCCTCTATTTCTCTTGCGCCTCAAGGTTGTATCTAATAAAGAAGTATTATTCAGTTTCTTAACGTCCTTGTGTTTATAAGTTTCAACCCCCCTCTTAGGCTCCAACAGCTTCAATGTATAAAATAATTTAGTTTTATTGATAATCAATCAAATGAGAGACTTAACTAGTTATGTGTGACATAGTGTAGAATTTGTTTCACATATGAGTAATCTATTATGGTAATGTAGATGAGTTTTATATTTCGTTTTTATGATTTTAATTGATTCAAAGTTAGTAAATTTGTCTTATACAATAGTGTGTAAATAAGTTTTACATTGAGTTGAAATCATTTTTGTAGTGATTGGATGAATGTGTTAATGTGTTTAAACATTCTATTCTATAAGGAGATTAGTTGCTCTTATGGATTTTCGTAATTGAATTTTTTTAGAGATACCTAATCCGTCTAGTATGTGATGATTATGAGCATAGTGAAATTTTCAATCATATGACATGGATGATGGTTTTCTGAACATTCAATTATAAGAATGTGCCTAAATGTCTTATTTTATTTGTGTAGACATGACATCTAATACTTCTCTGGTTGATGTTCACTTCTAAGGTGTTGGATGGATCCAACTTCGACTTGTGGAGTCTAAGTATTCAATTTATATTGAATGAACGAGATGTGTTAGTCCATCTGTCTGCGAAAATTTCTCCCCTACAACTAAGAAAGACGATGACCTTGATATTACTTCTGTGCAATATCAAGAAAGTTTAGTAGCGTACCAAGAATGTGGAAAAAGGATTGTAGAGCACGTTATACTATGTTGTATTACATGCATGACGACGTGATTAGCAAGTTCGAGCATTGTTCCACTGCAAAGGAGTTGTGGGATAGCTTGAAGGTCAAGTTTGAGCAGACTTCGGAGACGAGGCTTTGAGCATTGCATCTTGAGTGGATGTCTTACTCGATTGACTCAAGCCGGAGTATCGTCGAACATCTTAGAATCTTGAAGGTTATGGTTCAAGTTTTAGAGGCTGGTGGGATAGAGGTTCCTGAGATTTACCAATGTACAAACTTGCTTTGTGCACTTTTGTTCGGTTCTCAAAAGTGGAAATCATTTGTCTCACTGATGACTCGCAGCGATCACAATCAAACCCTAAATGAGATGGCTAAGCACCTTGAATTAGAAGAGGAACGCTTGAAGGTTTCTACTCTCTCACTTAAGGTACCTGTTGCTAAAAGTAGGAAACAGGTTGGTGCTAAGAGTAAAGGACAGAAGGGTATGACGCGTGTGAAGTGCTTTAAGTGTAGGAAGAAAGGTCATTATTGCTCAAGATTGTCTTGAGTCTCCTAGCATGTTGTAGCCTTTGGGCATTTGGAAAGGAATATGTTTTATTTTCAAAATATTATTCATACACCTAGGGTGTAATGTTTTTATCTAGAGTTATTTTTCGCATATTAGTGTTTAAACTTCCTTACTTTATTTTTGAATTGCAATTAGTTTGTCTTCAAAAATAGCTTTTTATGTTTCTCTTTGTTTAACACTTAGTTGGGTGTTGTTATGAATAACTATGTGTGTTTCTATTTGTTGATTCAAGTTCTGCTTTTGGTATTGCATATAGCGTTTAAATCTATTATCTACCTAGGTAATTATGGGACTGTTTGACTATTGCTTGAAACTTTAAATTCGTTTATAAGTTTTTGAGACAGTGATAGTAACTTGTAATGTACAAAAGAATTAAGTTTTCTTTGTACTATAGAAATGGTTTCAAATTGTTGATATGTTCCAAATTTTAATTCTATTTCATGAACTTAACATCTTAGTGGTGACTGAGTTAAATGAATTACATATTACTTGGCATGATCAAGTACTAGTTGGCTTTGATCAATCTTCTAATTAGTTTTATGATGATCACATGCCATATGATATTTTAAACATACTTTGTGTTGCTTATAAAATGTTTCAACGTTCATTTTAGACCATCTATGTCCATGAGAGTTGTATTGTTATGTGCAAAACTGTACCCATGGAAACTTAGTGTTGAAAATTGCTAAAAGTCTCGTAGTGCCTTGTTTATAAGAGGATAAGTTCCTAGAATAATGAAGCTATAGACATTTAAGTATTTGTGTGTGTTACAACTACTATCCCTCGGTGAATGGGAGGGGATGAATAGCTAACTCTCATTTTCACCGAAGATAATAAGAATAGTGGGAGAAATTCCTTATTTTCTATTATTAGTAGTTGTCTTAGTTGGAGAAAGAGCAAAAGGATAGTGTTTTCTTTAGCATATCCTTTATGTTAGTCTTAAGCATGAGATTAGTTCTCATATTTAATTCTAAGACATGTAGTTAGTCATCATGTTTAAAGACTCATAACTCTTGGAGTTAGTGGGAGTATCTCTTCACATATTCATGATTCTAAGTGTCTTAGTGATAATGGGAGTAATCATGAATAAAGGCTAGATAGACTATGTATACATGTCCTTAAATCCAAAGAGTGTCATGAAGAAATAGTTCTTTAAAGTACTTTTGAGATTGGTGAGAATATCTCTTTGTGAGGAAGTTATATTTTCACTAATACTATCAAAAGTGGATATATGGTTGTACTTTGAGTCATATGTTAGACTCAATAATTGTTGAGTTGCAAGATTGGATAGGCTCCTAGAACAATGTTTTATGTGGATTATTCTTGTTTTGTATCAAGAATGAGAGAAGATATAAGTTGTCCTCTTAAGAAATCTATGGTGGCTTTGAACAATCTTCTTGATCATGGTACTTGTCATTTGACAAGACTATTTGTTGTGTCTTGTGAACATAAGTTTAGATTATGTTTCTAACCATGTTAATGACAAGTGCTTAGTCAAATATTTAAGAGGTGGTCATCCCTTGGTTTTGTTATGAGGGATACATGGTGGAGCTTAGTATGTCTACGCATACAAATAATTTAAAACATCCTAGGAAATTTCTTAAGTGTGCTGGAATGCATACGTCGAGAGATTCTTAGAATGTCTTCTAATTATATGTTGTAACCGCCCACGCTGTTACTCAATTTATATGTACCCGATTTTGAGTTGGGATAATATCTAAGCAGAATTTAACATAAGGAAAACAATGTTCCTTTTGTGGGTCTTGTTAGCCTGGAATTGTAAAGAGAATGTGTTCATACTATCTTTATGATGCTATGATATTGTAGTACTCGGTACTAAGCAAAGACTGATTAACAAGAATGCCAAAATAAGTTTAAGCTATTCTAAAGATTTAGCCTATATGAGATTCATATCTTAATTAATCATGATGTCATAAAGTGTATGTGTTTAAACTGGACTATGGTGATAAGTTCTCAATTCATATAGTGCGTTTATATGTTCTAAAGGTTACGAGATTGTCTTGTTTAGGATATTGAGAATATTTTATTTTCTTTTTTCTAATTATGTGGACACATTAAGTCTCACCAGGCTTAACTATCTTGTCGCACGGATAGTTTTCCTAACACTTAGGTAGTGGGTAGGATGAGACTGGATCATGTTGACACTAGGTGTGTAACATGAATTCGAATTCATACTCAACGTACACTACATGTGTAACATGAATGGGTATTCATACTTTGAGTATAGAATTGTATAAATGATAGTCGCCTTAATAAGTTTAAGATGAGATTCTTGGCGACTCGAGCATGAAATGTTGTAGTTTTCATGTTAAAGCCTTAAGCCAAATTTGAGTGGGTGATTTGCACTTAGTATGTGAATATAGTGGCTCGAGTTAGTCCTTTAAGAAAGAGTTAGACTTATAAATTTGCATGGTATAAGAGAGTGACATGCTCACCTTAGTGGGAGCTGTACCGTGGTGTACATATTTCATACATGTGCGCTTTGTCGACCTATAGGGAGTGTCAAATGAATCCCTTCTTTTGTCTCTGTGTGAACCCATGACTGTGTTGTCAATTTGTACGATACCCTTTGACCTATGAACTAAGATGTGGAAACTAGTTGGATGTTGCAACTTTAGTGTGAACTCCAAGAGCCATGAAATTATACGGCTCAGCGGAACACATTAGGAAAGCAGTCTTATGAAGTTGAAACGTCATGAGTGTCTAAGGAAGAATCGATCCATCTTCACCATGTTATCCCGGGCGATTATATTGGAAGTATAATCATATGACATGTCAGGCATAAAGGGACATAGTATGCCATGTGGTGAAGTGAGGATAATTTAGGGGATCATTGCTTGTTCGTTCTGTTTTTGAAAGTGTTATGTTAGTTAGATGGTGACTTAATATAACACTACTTGTTACTTTTGGTCCCACGCCCTATTACCCGTATGAAGCTTGGCGAGACCTAATGAGAAAAAAAAAAGCTTGTGTGGCCGAGTGGGAGTATTGAAATTTGGGCCTTATGTACGGCCACATCTATTGGGCCCTAATACCTAATAGGGTTTAACCTAAGGGAATAGCCGCCTATATATAAGGACTAGGCTAAATTAGGTTAACTGTGAGACACTGACAAATGGATGATCAGTAGCCTCCCTACTCTCTATCTCTCTATGTCTAGCAAACCATTTTTGTGCTAGCGTTTTAGAGTGTGAATTCACCGGTTACTCTAGTAGCCACCACAAACTATTCATGATGTTCGTGGGCAGATAATGACATAAACGATCCTTCCGCTCTCGCATAAAGGTTAGTCCTATTTATAAACCAACAATTGTAAACTGAGATCAACATGTTTTTATGAGTTCATCGAAGGAGAAGACAGGAGACAAAACACAGTTAAGGACATGAACGGATAAAGGGCATCTTTGGAGATCTCTTGTGGCATAAGAGTTTTCAACAACTCCCATATCAAAGGGGAGGTGAAAAGAAACAAGAAAATAATACTCCCTTCGTTCCATAATAATTGTCATTTTGTTGACCGTCATGGTCTCCGATGTCACTCTTTGTTTGATAATTATTTTATATAATATTATATTAACAATTGAAATATATACTTTTAAGATAATGTTTTTCGTTACAAATCTAATGGTAGTAATTTTATATAGCAAATCATTGTATAAATTGATAAACATATGGTCAAAATTTTTAATATTATTGACTGTACAATTTTTAAAGACAACAAGTAATATGGAACAGAGGTAGTACATAAGCAAATAATAGTTCTCCCATAAGGCAATCAGGGTCATGAAGTTGGAATAAATTTTAATAAAAAGAACATTGTACTTTTGTTGTCTTATAGAGATGTACTACTATATAATGGGTGGGAGCATATAATAACCCTAATTATACTAGCTCGATTACTCATTAATTACAAAACTTGGGCCTACCATACAACTCCCCTCAATCATATCAAACATACTTTCCCAAGGAAACAAAACAATTCGTTATAGCTGTTGGATAATTTTAAGTGTACGAGATATAAGACTAAGACACACTAAGTTGACCCATAGCTTAACCCATAAGATCAATTGGGTATAAGGAAAAGTCTCATTGACTTTTAGAGCCAAATTGGCAAACATAGACAATGTTAATATCAATATTGATCATGTAGCTGAACACATGGTGAAATTCCCTAGAATTGGACTAACACGGACCGTGTTGGATAAAACATGGACTGTGTTGATCATTTAAGAACAGTAGACAAGCAACATAGTTCGTGTTGCCATGATTGAACATGTGTCGTGTTGTATGGTATGATGTTAGATTTGTTGTTTTGCTGCGACTTTCCATTTGAACTATTGAAGGCATGTCTCATTGATTGAATAATTAAATAATAATGTAATTGTTATTGAATTATCCTACATGATATATAAGTCACAACCTTTGATGATTCTATCCATTTCAAGGGATGCAAGCGTCTTATCTAGTTGCCTCTTCACATGTCTATAAAAAAGTTGTCATGGTGTTGTTCTTTAATAAGATTTTCATTCCAATAAGAAACACATTTCTCAAGATTTAATTTGATGGCAACAAATTCTAGAGTCAATCTAGGGAGTTTGAAACTAAGACATTGTAAGTTATATTGGTAGTTTTTTTTTTCAATTATTGAATGCCAAAATGATTAAAAGTTTACAAAATACAACGAAACAACATTATAGAATAGGATCACCAACTTTAAAAGATAAAAAGCTACAGGAAAACACCGCTAAATAATCAAAACGACAAGGACTTGCACACATACGACAACCAAGATGTCTTCTTTTTTCATTTGTGACCTTAAAAAGAAAAACAACATCAACTAGGTGGTTCGTCAAGAACTCGCATGCCTATATTATTTCCAATAATCACAGTCATGCGCTCGCTCAACTTCAATATCATCAAGAGTATCATCTTCCAGTTTGTTTACGTGTCTATTCTTCCTAATCTTCTATCCATCCTTTTGGCCAAGAGCGACTCTACAAGTCGCTTCTCGAACAAGTTGCAATTTGGATTTTATCAACATGTTCTGTTTCCTCTTACTCTTAGGTCTGGCCTTCGAAACCTCAAAGATGGATTCCTCAAGATCAGCGAGCAAGTCTCACTCAGCAGCACCCTCAAAGGATCCAATCGAGTTATTAAGGGTGTGATGACTGTCAAAGTTGGCACCCTATTCTCTGTCCTCCACTCGATTTAATTTAGATACATTCAAAACAACATCCTTGTAAGTCAGCCTGCTTACATGCTTATTGTTGTCCACAACAACATCAACAGGGTATGTAATGATCTTGTGAAAGGCAAACACTGACCCATCACTATCTAAAGCGTCAAGAGAGTCTGGCACAACTGTGTCCTCTTTTTCAATATTTCTCAACTCATTGATAACCTTACGACTAGGGGAGGAGATGTGCACATCATTCGCAATAAGAAGATCTCCATCAATATTATTTTTCGGGACCCATTTTTGGACAGATTTTGCAATAGCCTGTGGCCTAAAAACATGCATTTTATTGAATTTATCCCAGGAGACAAAGAGCTTATTGTGATCGACAATTCTAAGGTTCATCCCTTCAATGGATTTCCTTCTTTTATCCATGCTTGCATACAATACAAAACCGAATTTTCTACCATTATTGTCAATTTTTGCAGGGATATGTGCATCAACAACACCAACAAACTTTGTAAACAAACTTTTCAGCCTCAAGATTTCCAAATTGATAGACAAATTATCAATAAATAAGGAGCATAAATGCTTATCATTAACATGCATTACAGGCATAAAAGGGCCAACCTTAAGGAGTAATTATATGTTCTGGTAGAAATCTCTATAGGTTAGTGATTAAGTATGTTTAATTACAACTATATTATTTGATCATACTACATCACACAAGTCAGGCCTTGAAACGATATATGTATATCCCACAATAACAATATGGTATTATTATATGATTGGGAAGTGTCAAAATTGAATTTTAGAGAAAATTCAATAAGACACACGGACCGTGTCTATGGTAACATGGACTATGTCCGACATGACAGAGACCGTGTCTCGCACTACAGCAGAAATTGGGTTTCTGCCTGCTGATACGGACCGTGTCAGACATGACACAGGCTGTGTCGAACCCCATACACGCAATTTCTTTGAGGCGTATTAGGGTTCCCTTTACCCCTTCTCCAAGTTATTTGATACTATATAAAAGGAAGGAACCCTTATAGAGCCTTGGCAAGCCTTTTGTGATGCCTTGAGGAGAGATTTTGAGAAAGACATTAATGCCTCCTCTTCTAGTTCATAAGTTATTGTTTATCAAACAATCGAAAATATATACACGCATATATCTCTAATTGAGATAAGTCTCAATTGTTCGATCTAGCAATTGAGTCCCTAGGGTCGCTATTTGGGCCTATAATAGGATGAATCTTGATATTTTGATTAGGAGTAGGGGTAGGAGTAATATGGTAATTTTACACGATTAATATTTGTACGATTTTATTTGTTATTTTATGTAATTAACTTTGGGTGATTATTTTAGAAATTCATTTATTTTCTTATTTATTATTTTTAGTTATGCAACAAAAGTTTATTTTATTTTATTTTATTTTGTAATTTATTTTTAATGGGTATAATTATACCTTATTTCTCCCAAAACCCTACCGAAGAAAAACCATAATCCTAACTCTCCTCTCTTCCTCCTTCTCCCTCTCTGGTGTAATCGCCTTTCGTGCTGCCAGTCTCGTCGCGGACAACTAGTGGCGGATCCAGACAATTAATTTAGGGTGTCCAATATATTTGTTATTACATAAGCGTTTTTTAAAAACAATAAAATTTAAATAAATAACAATAAAAATAAATATTAAATGACATATTCACAAGCTTAACAAAATTTCACATCATCATATAATATGCCAACCAGATAAATTGAAATTTCACATTAACTATGTATTTATATCTTAAACTTATATTGATACTCAATTACACAATTTATTGACTTACACTTTTTGTTTACAAAAAAAAAAAAAATTTGGTACTCTCTCCGTCCCAATTAATTTGTCCAGTTTATTTCTTCACGGCCTTCAATGCAACACTTATACCGTTAATTTTTCAGGTTATATCTTAGCAAGACTAATAATATTGTATTCATGTAAAATATTTTTCATCACAAATCTAATAGTGGGTAGTCTTGTAATAACTCAATATTGATGTGTTTTCAAGTGTATGTGTAAGATTGATGAGTAATAAGTGTGGAAAATTAAGTGTACTAAGTTTAAGAATACAAGACAATTTTGTCTTATTTTTCCACATGCTTAATTTAATTCAAGCACATGTTTTTTGTGTGGATAAGGGTAGTTAGGCATGGTTAACTATCCTAACTTCCTTATCCATGCAAGTACATCATCACCCTATCTCTACCCTATCCAAAAGTGCATCCTTACACTATAAATAGGGGTGTTCCTCCCCCCCTTCACACTTACTTCATTCTTTCCCATACACACTCCTTTCTAGGTTGTGACTGCAGCACATCTTAGGCGAGGATTGAGAGTTTGTTTTAAGTCTCCTCCTATAAGGCAAGAGTTTTATCCTGCGACTATATACGGTCGGTATATAAGTCTAAGGAGAGTAGGTACGCCTATGACTCTCTTGATTATCTAAGTTTCCCATCCTTTTTTACCCCTTTTTTCCCAACAATCTAAGACTTATATATCCTAGAGATGGCGTCATTCAAGGATTTGACATCTGGTTTCCAAAAACTTGACAAGTTTGATGGTGTGAATTTTCGCCGATGGCAAAAGAAGATGCACTTCATACTAACCATGTTGAAGGTGGTCTACGTGCTAACATCACCATACCCCGAGGAGTCGGATGATGAGACTTTGGCGGAGACGAGAAGACGCCAGAAATTCAAGAATGATGATTACATATGCCGTGGGTACATTCTCAACGGCATGGAGAACACCCTATTTGATGTTTATCAAAACATGGAGACCGCTAAAGATCTTTGGGAGGCATTGGAAAATAAATACATGTCGGAGGACGCATCAAGTAAGAATTTCTTGGTTAGTCAATTCATGAATTATCGCATGATTGAGGGTCGTCCTGTTTTAGACCAACTTCATGAAGTCCAACGTATTTTAAACAATTTTAAACAACATAATCTGAACATGGATGAGTCTATCATAGTTTCTGCTTTGGTTGATAAGTTACCTTCCTCTTGGAAAGACACTAAGAAAACCGTTAAACATAAGAAAGAGGCAATGACTATTGAGGAACTTGCTAACCATCTTCGTATCGAGGAAGAGTTGCGTTTACAGGATGATCCTAAGGATGCCTCTAAGGTTCATGTTGTACAAGATGGCGGTTCTAGCCATGATCAAAAGGGCAAGAGGAAAAGGCCTAATGACAACAACTAGAACAATAAAAGCAAGAAAGTGTCCAACAATAACAAGAAGCCCTTGTGTTGGGAGTGTGGTAGTCCCACACATAAGAAACGAGATTGCTATGCTTGGAAAAAGAAAATGACCTATTCTATAAAAATGACAAGGGCAAGGAGAAAGCACTAAGTGAGTTCGTTGCTATGATCAAGGAACAAATCAACGTAGTATGTGAGGACTACGCTTGGTTTGTTGATTCGGGTGCCGCTAGGCATGTATGCAACAATCGTTCCTTCTTCACAAGTTTCACTCCGATCGAGGAGGGCAAGAGTCTCTACATGGGAAACAATGCTTCGGTTCCGGTGAAAGGTGTTGGCCAAATCGATCTCAAGTTCAGTTCCGGCAAAACTCTTATTCTTAAGGATGTTTATTTTACCCCGGAAGTGAGTAAAAATCTAGTTTCCGGATTTTTGTTATGTAGGCATGGATTTTACCAAGTGTATAATGGAGATAATTATGTACTTTCTAAGGGTGGTATTTTCGTGGGTAAGGGCTATGTTAGTGGGACCATGTTTAAGCTTAATGTTGTGTGTAATGACTTTATTGATATTGCTAATGTTAATGAAGTAATTTCTGGTTATATGTATGTGCAACCATCTTCCCTTTCTTCTTTATGGCATTATCGTCTTGGTCATGTGAATTTTAGGAAAATGCAAGTCATGTCTAGACTTGATTTAATTCCACGAGTAGATGATAATATAAAGAAGTGTAAGACATGCATGATAACCAAAATTACTAAAGCATTTTTTCCATGTATTAAGAGGGAATCTAAGTTACTAGATCTTCTTCATAATGACTTGGGTGATTTTCACACTAATCCTACAATTGGTGGTAAGAAGTACTACATCACTTTTATAGATGATCATTCAAGATATTGTCAAGTCTATTTATTAAGAACTAAAGATGAAACACTTGATAAATTTAAATCATTTAAGGCCAAAAGTGAATTGCATTGTGAATCTTTTATTAAAATCCTTAGGTCAGATAGGGGTGGGGAGTATTATGAGCCTAAATACTTTCAAGAAACCGATATTGTTCATCAAGTGACAGCCCCCTATACTCCTCAACAAAATGGGGTGGCAGAAAGAAAAAATCGAACTCTTAATGAAATGGTTAATGCTATGCTTTCTAACTCTGGATTAAGTGAGAGATTTTGGGGTGAAGCCATGCTTTCCGTATGCTACATCTTGAATAGAATACCTACTAAGGATAATTCTATTACTCCCTATGAGATTTGGAACAAACTTAAACCAAACTTAAGTCATTTAAGGGTTTAGGGGTGTAGGGCAATTGTTAAAGTGCCCGAACCTAAGAAGAGAAAGTTGGGTGAAAGGGGTATTGAATGCATATTCATTGGTTATGCTCAAGATAGTAAGGCTTATAAGTTCATGGTTATTGAACCTAATGAGTATGTAACGGTGAACGCCGTTATAGAATCCATTCATGCCTTATTTGATGAGCAAAGATTCCATTCAATACCAAGACCCAAAGATGTCACTTGTGATATGGTTCCAAATGAACAAGTATCTAATGAACATCATGGAAATGATGGGCCTAGAAGAAGTAAGAGAGTTAGAAAAGAGAAATCATTTGGGGATGATTTTTATCTCTACTTGGTAGAGGGAACAAGGGATGAGATTTGCAATCAAATCCCTTACATCCATACCATTTATTGTGATCCTAAGACTTTTAGTGAGGCCTTGGGATCACAAGATGCCCCCTTTTGGAAGGAGGCTACACAAGAAGAGATGGATTCAATTCTAGAGAACAATACTTGGATCCTTGTAGATCCTCCACCCGGTAGTAAGCCTATCACTTCTAAGTGGATTTTTAAGAGGAAAAGGAAAGTAGATGGTACCATAGAAAGGTACAAAGCCCGATCAATTGTAAGGGGCTTTACGCAAAGACATGGTATAGACTACTTTGACACCTATGCACCGGTGGCACGAATAACGACTATAAGAGTTTTAATAGCGTTAGCCACTATTTTTAAGCTTGAAATTCACCAAATGGATGTTAAGACTGCTTTTCTGAATGGTGAATTATAGGAAGAGGTGTACATGAGGCAACCCGAAGGCTTTGTGTCTAAGGGACAAGAAAAGAAAGTATGCAAACTAGTTAGGTCTTTATATGGTTTAAAACAAGCTCCTAAACAATGGCATCAAAAGTTTGATGAGGTTGTGCTTTCTTTTGGCTTTGCAATTAATGAATCTGATAAGTGTGTGTACTATAAGTTTGAGAATGGAAAAGGAGTCATTATTTGCTTGTATGTGGATGACATGTTGATTTTTTGTACTGACATGGAACAAGTTGAGAAAACTAAGAGTTTTCTCTCATCCAAGTTTTCCATGAAAGACATGGGTGAGGCAGATGTGATATTGGGCATTAAGATCATTAGAAATAATGATGGTATTAGCCTTTCACAATCTCATTATATCGAAAAGGTGTTAGAGAAGTTCAAATGTAAGGAACTCACTCCGGTTTCAACACCTTTCGATGCAAGCTTTCATTTGGTCAAGAATGAAGGAAGAGCTATTTGTCAAGAAGAGTATGCCAAGGTTATTGGTAGCTTGATGTATGCCATGACAAGCACAAGGTCGGGCATTGCTTATGCAATAGGCAAATTAAGTAGGTACACTAGTAATCATAGTAAGTACCAATGTCATGCAATAAGGAGGATGCAAGTTGGGCTAGTGATAAGGAGGACTATTCCTCAACCACGGGTTGGCTTTTCATGCTTGGTGGTGGAATTATTTCTTGGGCTTCCAAGAAACAAAGTTGCATTTCAGATTCCACTATGGCATCCGAGTTAGTGGCCTTAGCCACTGCTTGTAAAGAAGCGGAGTGGCTTCGGAATTTGATGTTGGAGTTGCCAATTTGGCCTAAGCCTATGGCACCAATCTCTATACATTGTGATAGTAAATCTACCCTAGAAAAGGTGTATAGTCATGTCTACAATGGCAAGTCAAGGCATATTGGACTTAGACATGCATACATACATCAACTCATCAAGGATGGGGTAGTGACTATCGGATATGTGCCTTCAAGTGAGAACCTTGCCGATTCCTTGACTAAGGGACTGTCCAAGGACTTGGTGATTAAATCATCAAGGGGGATGGGTATAAGCCCTATCTTGACAAATACTAGTAGTAGTGCCTCTTCTTGATACTTGGCTTGATGTCAAGCCCTTGGAGGGTGACTTTATTGCATAGTGTTTGTGTTAGCACAAGTTTCAAAACCATCCCAAGGGTAAGTGTTGTGCATAAGTTCTGTAATGATAAGAGGATGAGTGTTTACTCTTAATAGACTGATTAAGGATGGGTGCTTGATTACAGGAGCATATAAGTTTTAATCTGCCTATGTGAGCAAGAAGTGTAGCCACTTCAAGGAGCTACTAGGCTTGGCTTTGATTTGCTCACGAGAGGATATGGGACACACGGCGGTTAATAGTGTCATAAGTTTGAGGTTTCTTGATTTGGCTAAGTCATGTCGGTGTGATGTATCCAAATGTTCAATAAGGATGTGAAGTTCAATGCTTTGTCAACTATCACATTCAGACATTTCTAATTATGTTCACTACTTAGAAGTTCAACTCGTAAGAAACTATCTAAGATGCATGACTAACCCTTACTCTCTTGTGTGTTTTGAGTTGTATGATTTAATGTGTTTTGTTGGCGGAGGTGTTGGAATATGAGTTAAGAATTCCATACACTTGAAATGGCGGAGGATTGTTGATGTTTTTTCAAGTGTATGTGTAAGATTAATGAGCAATATGTGTGGAAAATTAAGTGTACTAAGTTTAAGAATACAAGACAATTTTGTCTTATTTTTCCACATGCCCGATTTAATTCAAGCACATGTTTTTTGTGTGGATAAGGGTAGTTAGGCATGGTTAACTATCCTAACTTCCTTATCCATGCAAGTACATCATCATCCTATCTCTACCCTATCCAAGAGTGCATCCTTGCACTATAAATAGGGGTGTTCCTCCTCCCCTTCACACTTACTTCATTCCTTCCCATACACACCCCTTTCTAGGCTGTGACTGCAGCACATCTTACGCGAGGATTGAGAGTTTGTTTAAGTCTCCTCCTATAAGGCAAGAGTTTTATCCTGCGACTATATACGGTCGGTATATAAGTCTAAGGAGAGTAGGTACGCCTACGACTATCTTGATTATCTAAGTTTCCCATCCTTTTTACCCCTTTTTTCCAACACTCAACATATAATTTGATAAATTAACGATCAAAATATAAAAATTTTGACCTAGTTAGTCAACGTGGACAATTTATTTGGGACAGAGGGAGCAATATTTTAGGGTTTTTGGGTTGCTGCTAAATTGAACACCCCTTTTATGTTTTTTGAAATTTTTTTTACGGTGTCCACTTGCTCCAATTAAGAAAATTTCTTCCAAATAATATTAGAGAATCACAATTTTTTCTTTGGCTAAGGGTGTCCGTGGACACCCCTACCCAGTCTACATATCTGCCACTGCGAACAACCACCAGTCATCGCGGGTGATGGTAATCCATCACAACCACCAGCCCATCTCCCTTTCTCTTTTTCCCCCTTCAAGTTTTCTCTCTCTCACACTCTCCCTGCTCCGCCCACAGTTCCACCGCAACACCACTGCTCTCGTTCACGCCACACTACTCGTGTAACGCCCCGACTCTTGGGGTATTACTTAGCAATATTTTAATCCATTTAATCTTGATTTAGCGGAAGCGTATTGAAAAGCCGAGAGCGTCACGCCGCTTTCCCAGGAAGGAAAAACAAGGCTTTTGCTATGTAAATAACTGAAATAGAAATATATTTCATAAGGAAAATTTTAGAAAATGAAAAGGTCGTTCAACTACAATGAAAATACTAAAACGTATGGTCAAAATGAAGAGGTGAGCCAACTACTAATATTGAAACTTAAAACTATGTGGCAGCCTGAATTGCTATGTGAGTTATTCTTGCCACGAATCTGCCCAAAATGTCCCGCTGATACCTAAAAACAAAACATTTGAAAAACATGGAGAAAAATGAGACGGAGCTCAATATATTCGACACTTTAATGTAAAAACATTTTTAAAACAAATAGTTTTATTGGGGCCTAGTGTAAATTCATTTTGAAATGAGGGAGAGGAGAATATGCTCAAACAGTTGCAGGTTATTATCTGAATGTGGAACTCTGCCCAAATAATATTGATAAAATAATAACAAAATGTAACAATAATGTTAAAATAGCGCAACAATGATTAGAACATAGACAAATAATAGACATTGGGTAACACAAAAATAAATTAAGCACAATATAGTTACACATAACCAATAATTGTTAAATAGTAACGACGCACATCGAACATTGAATTGCGATAAAGGTTAGTAATTGGATCTTGGAAGCCAGCACCCCCTTCCGGCGCGGTTTCCCAAGGCACATGCACTCGAGGACGGTCAACCATCGATTAGGTAAAAGATAGACCATGAAGACGCATGTGTTCTGGCCGATCAACCCGATTATTAAATGGAAAATTAAACGTTAGGGTTTTTGAAAACGACATTGGGTGAGTCCACATATATTAGTCATAAAACAATGTTTGAAAATAATAAAAACAATAATTATTTCACTTTAATTAGAGTAGCTTATGTTTTTACATTTAAACAGTTTCGAAGGTTACAGTCATCGAAATATACCTGAGCTTGCAGATAAAACGAATAAATCTTCCTTTCGACTCGAGAAATCTGATTTTGTATAAATATAAATAAATAGTAGTAATATTAATATTAAGAATAAATAATTGAAATCATTAATAGAAATTGAAATGTAAAATGGGTGTGGAAAAATTACCCAAGTGGATAATATGGGCTACCAAGTTTAGGAGGCTCAAGAGGGAATAAAATTAAAAAGGGGCCTAATTCCCCTTTCTTCCTCTATTTGCAAGCACAACTGTAACACCCCAACAGCCTTAGCCACAAGATTATCCTTAACCATGCTATAACCCTGTGATTAGCGCAGTGGAAAAGACAAGTATTGAGGCTGAAAGAACCCTAGAGGGGGGTGAATAGGGTTACTGAATTTTTCTGCACAAATCACAACTTAGCAAGGACGTTAGGTTCTCAGTTTAAACAGACTGAGAATTTCCTTCACAGGAAGCAAAAATAGAATTAATAAAGGACAGAATATATGAACTGAATAACCTCCTTTATTGTGAACAGAACACGATGAACCTAGGATGAATGTCCTTAGGTTTTACAATGAACCAAGCGCCTTACTAGGACGCTTCTTATTTTCTGGAAACTAACACACACCAAATTCAATCTTTGGTATTCAAACTCAGTCGATCCTAATTCCGTCTAGGAAACGACTACACAAGCAACAATCAATCCTAAATCCGTTAAGGATTGATTTCACTCAAACTTCTCACAACACCAATTCTCTCAAGAACACCAAAACAGAAAACTCTATTTCTATTTTGAACACCCGATTTCTTCCATAGAATCGTTAATATTCTTCGTGCTTGGTCTTCCTTATTTATATCACGAATCTTTGCTTCCGTTGAGTGAGGAATGGATCTTCCTTGCCTTGATTTGCTTCTACTTTCCTCGGCGAATGTGTTCTTTTCCTTTTGAGTTTTCCTTCCAATCTTTTTCCGATTTCGCTGCAAGAAAATGGAATACACTATCAGTTAGTTTGGTTAGAAATTTAGGCAGGAATTAGAAGATTCTTGCATGAAAGGAAATCTTCCCTGATTTGGTGCTGTCGTTTGTCTTTCACTTCAAAACGTCTTGGATGGTGGACACAATGTCCTTGGTGCTTTGCTCTGATGTCCTTGGGGTGTGATACATGAATGTCCTCTACACTAAGGGGTTAAAAGAGGGTTCTCAACCCTTTTTGAGTGAAAGACAAAACCAAATGCAAGCATAGTATGCAGAGCCGATATGTATAGTAAGCGGATAAAGGTCATTCTGAAACGTTAGCAAAAGATAGTTTAAGTTATTTTACTCCGACCGGATAATAGTACGCCATACTACGCAGAATCATCTCCCTTTTTGACTTTGATGCAAAAAGGAAACAGGAGGAATGTTTGTGAGAAGAATAAGTTTTTAAAAAAAGGAAGTAAAGATATTAAGACTGAGGATCAGCAAGGGGGGTGTCATCAGCCGTCTTGGGAGAGCTTGGTGGAGGATTTGCTACCGGTGTGCTGCACCTCGATCCTTGTCTCGAGGAGTTGACCTCTTGTTGAATCGCACCACCTCTGGTGAAGGGCCTCGATAGCATCGTGGATGCGAGAGAGATGACTTTGAAGAGCGTCGTGAGGCATCCTTAGCAGATGATGTAGATGTGGAGCCCGGTGATTTCATCAAGATAGAGCCATTGGGGCAACTACTTCGCTTGATACCCAAGGGTAAAGGAGGAGAGAGGTGCCGATCGCAGGCAAATTAAAGGAGGACTTCTGATTGGCGGGAAGGGAACATGGCAGAGCTAAGATTTTAGGAGATGGTACGAAGAAAATCTTTCGAATGACGATGTCGAATGACGACCATGGAGGACATTTAGGAGAAAACACAGCCGTTGATAGTTTCTTTGTTAGATCCACTGGGCAAGATACTGACAAGACGTGTAGTAAAGAAAACGAGCCTCAGCCTCACAACCCGGTGTATTGGGTGGTTTGATTCACTGGGCGAGCAAAAGCGACGGAGTGGTAGAGATAGAGGTTTTTTGGGCCTGATGGAAGAGATAGAGGTGGGTTTAGCTGGGTCCTGAGATGAAGCAATGCTGGTCGACTAGGAGGCTTTAGAGAATTTCACGGAATCTATGGTTTTCTACACCACCATAGGAGCTCAGCATCGAATAAGATTTGCATAAAATTCAAGAACCCGAGAGGATAGATGAAAGACTTATAGTCAAAAGGCAAAGCAAACTGGGCCTCGAGAGCGAGAAGAGCTCAAGAACAACGCGTTTTGTGTAGTGTTTAGGTTTCACCGATAAAACGCTATTTTTCTTAATTATATCTGTTGGTAAATTAGCGGATCATGTCGGAGGTTAAATAGGAAAATGACAGAGGAGTAATTAAGAACAACCGTAGTAGCAGCAACAACAATAATAATAATATGCCCTTTTCCGTCATTTTAAGTTCGATGAGGAGCATTAAAATGCAAATTAACCTATCCGCTAATAAATGATAAACGCTATCTCTAAAAATCGCTTATCTCACATTAAAACAAATTATCCGCTACACAAATCGCTAATTTTTTAACAGGCCCAAGCATAAACTCTACACGGCATAGAGTTTATTGAGTCGAGATGGCTTAATAAGTATCTTGAATTCTTCGGATTTGAAAGGATTTGAATTGCCCAACTTTTCTTTTAATCTTTTGATAAATTTTTACTTTTGACCAATGTTAAAAAGTTACTTGAGGTGTTTGGTAAGTAGTTTTTTTATTATTAACCCAAAAGCTAGTTTCTAAAAATTACTAGATGAAGCTTTTGAGTTAGTTTTCACACAAAGCTACTTTACCAAACACTATGCTCAAGGAGGTCAGATGACAATGATGTCAAGGACCTTGATGAGCTTATAAGAGTATAACATACCAATTATCTATTACAAGGTAAAAGTTTAACAAAATTTCTAAACCAACCTGGTTGCCAAACAGAAACATATGATTTTTAAAAATGGTTTTATGTACCATAATTATTAGGTCCCAATATTCATATGCTTAGTTTATCTTGGGAATAGCGCATATATATGGACTATGCTAAATTGGGTTAACTGTGAAACATCGACAAATGGATGATCGATGGCCTCCTACTCTCTATCTCTCCACGCTAGCAAACCATCTACATTTGATTGGAATTTCGGAATTGTATCCCAAGGTCCTTCATTTGTTCGATCCATTAAAGTTAGGCGCAGCAATTCCACGCAATGACTCCGCTTTCATCGGAGAGGCAACCGTGATTTTCGCTTTTAGAACGCTGTGATATCGACTCAAGCATTTGACATCCTCGAAATTACTTTGCGATGAGTTCTTGATCAGGCAAAGTCCGTGATCATCTGATATATCACCCAGTTGAGACATGAAGAGTTGTGGCTGAAGTGTACCACAAGAATCCTTGGTACCGTGTACCGAGTATCTTAGACTCCACCGCAATTCTTTGACCGCCCAGTCGAGTGAGATTCTTGGAGCAAGCTTTGAAATCGGGCGCACAAGCTTCTGTTAATTTCATACGCTAAACATAATGTCGTGGACGATCATGTTAGATAAAGAAGAGATCCGATCATACCGTAGTGTTTACGAAATGGCCTTACCATTGATCGTGATCAAGTTTGTGGTAGAGGACATCGGGGTGTCATTGTGAATAAGCTTTGCACTATATTTTTTCAAGAGCTCTTTCACATACTTACTTCGATTTATGAAGATGCCATCTTCATTTTGCTCGATTTGAAGCCAAGAAGAAGTCGAGTTCTCCTACTAGGCTCATCTCAAATTCCTTACTCATAAGATCGTAGAAGTCCTTCACTAGAGTTTCATTAGTAGCACCAAATATAATGTCATCCACATAAACTTGAATTATAGTATAATCCTCGACTGAGATTTTGATGAATAGCGCTTTGTCAATGAGACCTCGCTTGAATCCACTTTTCAGGAAGGAGCTCAGCTGGGCCTTCATACCAAGCTCTAGGAGCTTGCTTGCCCATAAAGGGCCTTTGCGCTTGTAGACATGAGTGTCGGATCTGGATCATTTTGTTCAAATCCTCGAGGTTGGTCAACATATACTTCTTCCTTCAGATGTCCATTTAGGAAGGCACTTTGACGCCCATTTGGTATAGCTTCACGAATCGATGATGCATAGGCTAGAAGTATTCGAATGGCCTCTAGTCGGGCAACGGGGCAAAGGTTTCATAATCAATGCCTTCTTCTTGATTGTATCCTTTCGCCACCAATCTCGCGCTTGTTTTCAGCCATGTTCATCTAGTTTATCGCGAAAGACCCATTTCACGCCTATGACTGGATGATGTGACAAGCTGTTGAGTTCTTCTTGCATGGCAAGAATCGATTCTTGTCCTAGGGCTTCTTCAGTTTCTTTGGTTCAATCAGGAAACAAATGCATGAAATGCACAAAAGTTTCTAAAAGAGGATCGAGTTCTAATACCTTTCCGGACACGAAGGAGGTTATCATTATGGAGCGGTTTGAACTCAAGGTCCTTGATGACTCCTCGGTGCTCTGTTGTGCAGTATCATTTATTTGAGGAGTTTCTGTTGGTGAAGGTCCTTGTCCTTCACTTGAAGAAGGTCCTTGTTCTTCATCATGTGCAGGTCCTTGAGCTTCATGTTCCTCAGGTTCTGAAGTTGATTGCATAGTGTCATTTGGAGGAAGCTCTTCATTTTGTTGCAGAGGACCTTGCTGAAATATACGAGGGGTGTCCTCATCATCATCATCTTGAAGGATCTGGAATTTGATGGAGGACCTTTCTGATGGAGTGGTGGAAGTTTCATTGAAGACAACATGAATTGATTCTTCCACCCTTTTGGATGCTTTAATGTAGATTCTGTAGGCCTTGCTGGATAAGGAACATCCTAGCACTCGGGACAAGACACACAATCCACCAACATATACATAAACCACCAAGTGAATGCTACACTTAAACCCATACATAAACAATCACCGAAACCATAGATATCACACTTTACACACCCATCAAAGAAATATATATATATATATATATATATATATATATATATATATATATATATATATATATATATATATATATATATATTAAACTTTCTCCAATGCAAATTAATCTTTGGAACCATGAAGATCACTGAGGTCACAATCCCTCTTTAAGACTACCTTGCACGTGGAAGTTCTACCTCTGCTTATCCTTGTCTTTACTTTGGGAGCTCGGACCGCCTAAAACGAAACATTGAAAACATACGCAAAGTGAGTGGGGAAACACTCAGTACACAAACCTCCACCACGTCAAACCGTTCGAAAACGGTTTTAGTGCCGGCATTTAAATTCATTTTGAAAACGAGGACGGGGCTAAACATGTATTAAATGGATTTGGCATAGATACAAACATATAAAAGTAGACATGATATATATATATATATGATATATATATATATATATATATATATATATATATATAAAATAGAGTGGTATCCCTTACGATCGGTGCAAAGCACCTAACACGCGCATGCCCCAAGCCGATCTGGAGTTTGGGTTGGGTGGATCACTAGCAATGACACACCGCAGTGTCTGACACTGATCGTGAGCATCATATAAATGAATAAAGGCTAGCACTTCACGTAACTTAGCTAGAATTATAATAATATGGCGGGACCACTTTTGAAAATAATAATGTATAACATAGATCATGATATAAATTGATATGAATAAGCATCGTACCGTGCTTGAATGATAAAAGTTGAACCTTAGAAAGTAGAAAGTAGGAAAACTTCGTGCCTCGAGCTCGGGACTGGCTAGGTGACTTGGGAACTATAATAAGAAGTGTAGAAATTGAGAACCAAAGAGGGTTCTTAGTGAGCTACAAATGTTAAGTAAAATAAGAATTTAAGAATGAAATAGATTAGAAGGAAAAATTTCAGGTTTTTAGAAATAAAGTTTTTAACATGACTCTAGCTAGGAAACTCGGAATTAAACAAACGAGTACTTCTTGGAATAGGGAAAATCATGATCTACAACTTTGTCAACATGACCGAGGTCTAAAAATGGAAGGAAGGGCCTGTAAAATGGCCCGGTCAGAAGCTAATTCAAACGGTATTTAAGACATTCGGTTTGAACTATTAAGGTGAAATTGGTACAAAACCTTGGGAATAAACCATGGAAAGCTTATCACTTATAGAATAAACTTAGGCAATGAGATTTATGAAGTAAGAAAACCAAGAAATGGAAGACTAAAGTGGGAATCAAAGTGTTCTTTGAACTTAAACGGAAATGTCGTCAAGTGACGAGGAAGAGATTCTTAAAGGTGAAATGGTGGATTTCGGAAATGTTTGGACAAAGCATTGAAGTCAAGGACTTAGAACACATCTTGATTATCCTAGTATTGAACAAGGAGTTCCCAACCATTTAGAGTCTTTAAAAGATTAAATTTGATTCACTAAATCCCAAACTAATGATAAAAATTTATGGGCATAACATACACGGACAGCCCGTACTCGCGACCCCATATCTCTCACTCCTGACATCGGATGAATACAAATCATACCTTTCTGGAAAGCTTGTAAAGTGACCTAAAACTTTCATGTTCTCCACAGAAACTAACAAGGTCTCCAATTGGACGAAAAATTACCCTCAAGTCACTGACTCAGAAAACATATTTAGTTTCGTGCCGTTACGGTTTTGGCCATATCTCGGGCCACACATGTCGGAATCTCGAAATTCCAAAGCCTATAGTTAGCTACCACACTGGACTATCATATGGAGTAAAAATCTGGGCTAAAACCATACTCTTAATCCTCTGTAAAAATCAGATTCCCAAACAGAAACTTTAATGCCCTTAATCCCACTTCTAATGCTTGTTTAAGCTTCTAAATCATAATAGCTAACATTCATCATATTTCCAGAAATGAACATTCAAAACTTACTCAAATAACATCATAAATCTCACATGCAACCATGGATTAAATCATGCTACTTGAAACAATGCTTGTACTAGCACTCCTTCCCCAAATTCTCACCAATTCATATCATTTAAGCACAAAATCACTTAATTAACATAACCAATACTTATAATCAGTCCCAAAACTCAATATTCCTTCAACAAACTCACATGCACAAAGATAGAATCATCATACACCATAAATCTATCAAGAACTCTTCATGAACACCCAAAATTTACATGCATTCAACCCAAAACTCAAACCCTAATTAACCTAACTTAACCACAACATAAATTCATGCTTAAAAACATAAAAGAGATGAAGAACAACAAGAATCACACAAATTAGAAGTGAAAATCAGATTTGAAACATAAAGAGTTGAGTTAGGGTTTTGAATATATACCACTTGAGAGAGAAATTGGAGAAGGAAACAAGAGAGGAGGGAAGGAGGGTGGCTCGGCCACCCCAGCACTGGGCCAGTTAAAATGGAGGTCAGTCTTTCTGAGCGAGAGGAGAAAGGGGGAGGAGGGTTGAGGTGAGATGAATTTCCGATTTGTAAAATGAAATAGAAGGCCTTATTACTCCCCCCCTTGTATATATAAATACACTCCCTTAATTAAATTAAAACACTACTTGAACCACTCTTCTAATTAGTAATTAGGCTAACAAAGGTGTCATTAAAATTAGCTAGGTAAGGTAATTGGTAATAAACTAGATAAAATTAATTAACATAAAACTTGATAAAATAGTTTAGCATAAATTAAATAAAATTACTTGGGAATAAATTGGGTAAAATTAACTAGTACTAAACCACATAAAATAAATTGGTAGGACATATTAATAAAATGAATTGAGCAATAAAATGTACTTAGGAAGGTTGGGTAATATAAATCGTAAAAGAAATGGATTTGAAATTAATATAACCTTCTTCGGTTTAGAAGCATAAAATTGAGAACCATAAAATACATTATATAACTCATCGTAAAAATATTAATAAACTCATAATAATATTTACAACTTTAAATCCGAGGTAACATAAATTCAACCCATTTAGCCATCGCCTTGCTCGAGACCTGCCACGCATAAATAAATAAATAATAGAAGTAACAACTGCAATAACCACAATAATAATATTCATGTCGTGAAAATAGAAAAAAATAAAAATTTATTAGCATATTTTAGTTAATTACCGTAGTTAAGGTCTTAATTAGTACGGGTTTAGGGCGGGTCGTTACAACAACACAAAGAGAGAAACAGAGGAGCAGAGATGGGTGGTCATGGGAGGCAGACGGTTGAGCTGTGCGACGGAAAGAGGCACGTCGGTCGGAAATTCGCCGGAGATGACGGCGAGGACCACCACAGAAGAGGTGGTTGGAGTAGTCGGGTCACGAAACGGGAAAAGCGGTGGGTTTTCTGGGCATTTTTCGGGTGTTTTTCGGCAGTTCTTTTGGTGGTTTCCAGTAAGTTTTTGTCACAAAATGGTAAGTACAATCTTAAATTGATGAATTCGGGTTATGGGTGTGAGTTTAGATTCGATTTTGGGTTGGGTGTTGATTTCAAATGGAGATGGATGAGAGATGTGGTGTGGATTGATTTGGGTTTTCTTGATGGTGGCTGGCGGCGGTAATGGTGGCGGTTGTTGGGTGGTGTTACTGGTGATCGAATGGTGGTGCGTTGATGGTGGACGAGAAAGAAGAAGAAAATGGTACTGGTGGTGATGGCAGTGGGTCGATGAAGAAGATGGTGATGATGTATGGTATTGTTTTGCAAGATTATTTATAGTTAATTTTGGTAGGCTAATAGCTTTGATGAGTGATCCCTATCTGTCTTGCTGTTAAAAGGAGAGAAGAAGAGCAATTTAATTTTGCCATGGAAGTTGAAAAAGGAAGCCATTAGTGAAGCTTGAGGAGGAAGAAGGAGAATATGAGAGGAAGATGAGGTGGTGGTGGAATTACTTTCTCAAAAACCAAAGAAATCAATATATTTACTAATAGTATTTTACAAATCAATAATTAAAATGTGTGAAATATGAAATATAAAATAGTATTACTACTTTGATTATATTAAAAATAAAAGTAGGTAAAAGTAACATATTTATAAATATTATTGTGTACAAAATAAGGAAAATGGGCATACAAAGATTATTTTATAAAATATGAAAGGACAATGTTTGAAATAATAAGTACTATTATTATTTTATAAATTAATAAGTAAAATATGAAAAATGTGTGACATCTAATAATTTATAAAATTTAGAAATTAATAAGAGTTAAAATTTAACTATTAAAATTATTCATATTATAGTAAACCTAATTAATTGAAAAGTAACAAAATGTAGCTAATTAAATCAAATACTGCACAATAATCAAAATTAAAATTTTAATTAGCATAATATTAAAGTTTAAAACAATACGCGGTGTTACACCCTTCCCCCCTTAAATTAAGTTTCGTCCTCGAAACTTTTAGTAAAACTGAAAGTAATGTTAGTAAGAAGAAAATAATTTAAAATATGAGAATATAGCTTGCAGTCTTGGTCATTCTTATGTGGCCATTCATAAGAAATTCCCATAACTACGAAGCTAAACTCTCATTTTCTTACTAATATAATAACGACTTATATACGGGACTATCAAAACATTTACACATTAGTATTGGTACAACAAGGCACGTTTAGGAACAAACATACATCATTAATAATGAAAATAACAAAGCAAGAGGTACGATTTGACAGGGATAATAGGGAAATCGCCAGTGGATATAATATGGGAATTCATGGAAACTCACTTAGCAAAAAATCACATACATTCAATGCATAAAAGACGTATATTATCAATAACCCTTACCAGCTGGGTGGAAAGGTCTCTTAACGACTCCTAGGAGCTTCGACCCTTATGGTTAAGGTGTGAGTTGTGGGAATAGGTTTAGCCTTCTCAAGGTTTACTGCTTTCTCTCGGAGGGGGCAAGAAGATATTTTATGGTTTGGATCCTCGCACCAATGACACAAATTAGTACCTATTCTACACTCATTAGTCGTGTAATTTTTACGCCCACACTTCTCACATAACTTTCCTGACGAAGGGTTCTTCCCTGATGGGCTAGAAGTGAGCTTCTTAGAGGGCTTAAACTTTTCTTTATCGGTCAACTTCCTTTTGTTCTTCCCTCGACCAATATTTTGAATTTCCTTTCTCACCCTTTCTACAAACTCAGGACCACTTTCTTCCGTATTTTCGGTTTGATTCTTCATCTTCCTAAGCCACTCGATAAATAACTCACCTAAATCTTCCAAATCTAAACCCAAAGCATCCTTATTTTCCTCACAGGGAATGTTCTCCAAGACTTTGGGAGGCTATGTGGGGTTTGGTCAACAGTATGAGATTCAAGTGCAGGACGTTTGCCTTGCAATTCATTTTGGGTGATCGTCTCATTGACTTCTTTCTCCTGTTCAGACATCCTGGTAAAAATACTAAATTAGGTAGGTCTTAGGTAGGGCCACTAATGCTAACACATACTTTAATAAACACATACTCTTGTAAAATATTAAAAAGCATATATCACATTACATTTGGCTTGGAATTTAAAAGATGCGAGATTTTGAAAACGGCCCCAATTGAAAATGGATTTCATACACTAATTAATAATAACATCATATAATTGCTTCACATAAATATACCAATCCATTAAGAATATATCTAATATCTAACAAACGTATACTTATTTCTTAGAACTCTAATCAGAATACAAAAGTGTGTACTTAGAATGATGAGGAGGGTAATAATAATTTCGATCATGCAAGAGGACTCATAAATCATAATACGATATGTCTAGAGCATCTAAGGAGAAAACCTAAATCATACCCTATATCATGTTATTCCCTACGAACCTATATAAGACCAAAGGCATGGAGATGCATCTTAACTAACCATGTATGACAACATGTATGGTATTCATAAAGATTATTTATATGCATGTAACATACCTAATCGGATGGAAAATAATTCCACAAGCAAACTAATTTAGTAAAACCTAATCTTGAGCGAATGAATGAGTAACATGCATTTCTAACTTACTTCACACGATACATATTTGTCAAGTTGATACATAAATCATAGTAAGCATGCAAATTTTCACAAAATTACAACCTGTCTTTATGATCTTATCACACACACATATTAATTTATCAGAAAGACATGGTAAATATTGTCACATAAAAATCACGTAGGAAGCAAGATCATAAATCACATAAATAAAGGAAAAAAGAGGTTAGCAAACTTAATAAAGTATTGTTCGGTTGTAATTTTTGTGGTTTTATAAGCTAGGGTTGTCGGTCCACAGGGATGGGTGTTAGGCTTGATTGAGGTAATCGGTTTGGGTTTGGGTTTCTCACAAGTGCGGAAAGCTATAAATTATGTAAATTAAGCAATAAACTAACCTAGACATGATAATAATCAAGGAAGCAATAAAAGATGAAAGCAATTAAGAACAAGAAATAAGAAAGCAATAAAAAGCAATGTAATAGAAAGCAATAAAACTAATAATGAAATTAGGCACAAGAGATTATACCTTTGATGATCTAAACTTCAAATCTTCAATCTACCTTTGCAATTTCCCCTGAACAAACAAGAAATTATGGATTGGATTACCAAGGATCCCCCAAATTCTCACTAGGAAGTAGAATTGGAATTCCTTGACCCTCTTCCCCACTAAAAGATGGATTTGATTTGGCTAACCCTAGAAAGCTTTTGAAATCAACATCAATAGAGAATAGAGAGAAAGAGGGAGAGAGAGAGAAAGCTTGTAAAACTTCAATGAGATTAAAAACTTCAATGAGATTACTTGAAAGAAGAGTTTAATAACAATTGCAAGAAGACTTAAAGAAAGCTTGAAGAACAATGGAGAAAACTTGAAGAACAATTGAAGAAAGCAATTAAATCTAATCTAATCCTACTCCTAAAACTTAAATAAAAGCTAAGCTAAAAGATAAAAACAAAGATAATTAGTTCTGAATACATTGGGTATTTATAGAAGAAGGAGAACAAAACCCAAAACCCTAAAACTAACTCAAGAAACGCGATGATTTCCCGCAGATTTCCGCGGGAGACTCGGAGGAGAGTCAAAGTGACTCGGCGTCGAGTGTTGTCCCGCTCCCTTGGCCTATGTCTTTGTTGCCCCAGAAGCCTGACTCGGGCGAGTCAGCAGATGACTCGGGGCGAGTCACTGTTCTGAGCAGCTTTTCTCTGCCGACTTGAAACGCACATAACTTCTTCATCCGAACTTCGTTTTAGACCCGTAAGATATCGATGAAAAGCTCTCGGTGTGTACTTTAAGCTCCCAAAATTTCAGACCAATCGGAGTTGTAACGAAGGAGTTATGACCTAAAGAATGAAGGTACACGTATTTCAAACCTTTGAGTCTGTACCGTTCCCCTGTTTTGCGCCAATTTTGACATGGAATTTCCGGCTTCGGTTTCGCCTCGGCTCTTGGCTCGGGTTGACTTGGTTTGACTCGGGAAATCGCTCCAGATTCCCTAAAAACCTTCAATTAAGCCCAAACTTCTTCTAACTCCTTATTTTCCTACAAAACACCAAATCACTATATCTAATATATACAAAGGGCTAAAATAATCACAAACACCCTATAAAGGAGATAAAATTCGGCTTGGAACGAGACCGAACACCACTCCAACACAAGGGTTTGCTCGCCCCGAGCAAACTAAAAACAAAGAAAAAGACTAGAAAAAGAAAACTAAAACACTAACTCACTTTCGCAGGAATCGCGGATGGATTTAGCACATGCATCAAGCCCTTTAAACCCCTGCTTGGGTGGAGGTAGGTCTCGTGAGGGTTTATAGCAACTATACCCACAAAAGCCAAAGAAAAAGGAGAGAGGGAAAGTGAAAAAACAAAACAAGTTTGAAAAGAAAGAAAAGAAAAACTGCTCGTCTCAAGAATCGAGTTGTTTCAATCAAGAAAACGATGTTAATCCTCCAAAAGGAACCGTTATGAGCATCTCACATACACCTAACCCAAACAACTGCCAATCTTAGGGGTTTTCGATCCCTTATACCTCATGTAAAGTTAAATCTCACTTGCGTAAAAGTTTAGAAAGTTCTAACTGATTCTGATCGATCCCAAAGACTCACGCCCGAGCGTAAAAACAAACGAAACGAACAAGGAAAGAAAAGAGTTGCCCTTCCCCGCATTTGGTCGCCCTTGGCTTGGTGAGGGCCGTAGGTGATGCAAGGAGAGGCCCCACATTTTATTAACGCTTAAACTTTTTTCTTCTTTTTGGGTTGGGTAATCCCAACAAATTTTCTTTCTTTTTTTTTTTACTTTTTAATGGTCGGTATTAGCCTTATTTTCGGGAATTGGACGGCCCAAAATGGGGTTTACCCTCCCAACATAGTCTTTTCTATTCACCTCTTTGTCGCGAATGATATAGAAGGGGGTTTAAGGGGTAATAGCGTCGTACCGCTGATACCGGGCCCGTGTAGGTTGGCTAAGTGTATGGTGGTTGATGTCGTAAAGCCGACACGCCCCACTTAATCAATTTATTTAACTTTGCTTCCTTTTTTTCTTTCTTTTGCTTTTGTTTTTTCTTTTTTTTTCTTTTTAGAAAACAAGTTCGGGTACGAATCCCTAGAATCTCCCAGTTTCAACCAGAACGTGAATAGAAAGAAAGGGGATCTCGCTAGACACTTAATGAAAGGAATCTAATAAAGTGAGTCATGACAATCGCTCGAAATAGGGTCGAAAATGCTCAAACCGGTTTCTTTTAAAGAAGATTAAGAAAGTCTTCCTAATTTAGACAAAAAAATCCAAGAAACAAAGTAAAAACGATAAACGAAAACTTTGGAGGTATTTCACTCCCTTTTTTCTCCTTTTCACACAAAAATTTTCAAATTTTTAGACACAAACTACGAAAAACGAAAACAAAAGACTTAAAAACTAGGTGATCTACCCATGACAAATGGAAAATAGTACCCCCACTCCAACACAAAACATCACAATGTCTCCATTATGAGAAGGGTGTCTCAAGTAAGGTAGAAGACCTAAAAACACACAAACAAACACATAACAAACAAAATGGTGGCGACCCGAGCCCACACGGCTCCAACAACAAGATAGACCCAGCACTCACACTCAAGGGGTTCGCCACCCAAAAAGAAAACCAAGCATGCATCATGGATCATTGATATATTCACATAAAGAGAGTGGAAAGAAGTTACCTCGAAGTCTTCAATCAAGCTTATTCAATCCACGATCCAAAGAACATCACACCAAAGGTAAGAAATAAACAAGGAAAGCATACTATGTGTGAATGGTTCACATGCAAGATCGAAAAGAAAAACAAACTATACAAGACTCTAAGGACTAAAGAAAATCAAGAAACTAAAATAATTACAAAACAACTCTCACTCTTTTTTTCTTTTCTTAAACTCAAAAACTGGAATGCAAACTACCCTCCCACTCCAACACAAAGAGGTTGCCATGTCCTCAAAGGAAACAGAAGAAGGTAAGCAAGCACCCCAAAATAAAAGAAAAAGAAACAAACAAAAAGAAAATAAAAGAAGAAAAGAAAGACCAACTCACTAATTTTATTTACAAGAGAAGGGAACGATATTACCTGGTTGGATATTAAGCATACCCAAACAATGAAATCTCAGAATAATCAACTATCCATGGAGCCTCAGCCACTCCATCTCACCTCAAGACATCGGGCACCATGTCAGAACCATTCAACGCCCGGAGTAACAAGTCATGCATCCGTGAATGCATCTCAGAGTGATGGTGGTAAGAGCACACTCGCAAAATTACATCAACAAACATTAGTGCTCTTAACAGTTTATCAAATGCCTTAGAAAAGTCAAAGAAATGATGAAATGCAGGAATGTATAAGACTTTCCTAGGCACTATAAAAGGAGACATGACAAATGGATCCTCCCATTGATTCCTAAATGGAGATTGGGTATACAAATCAACGGAAGAAGGCAATACAACACATTCCTTAACCTCTTTATGCAACGACTTGGATGCAAACAACGACTCATAAAGCATATCACCATCAAAAATATCATTGTCACAAACCAAGTTCAAACACTTAGGATCAATCCCCATAGACTCAAGTTCATTATCACAAGTATGCACATCAATGGATTCACAAGAAAAGGTAGCCAATGCCTCACTTATGCAATGATTCTCAATGAAAGTGAATAAGTCAGTATCTAGCACACATTCAATCACAAAGGATTCAACTTCACTCTCAACAAGATCATGTTCAAATTCATCACAAGCATCATGGCATTCAATAAACTCAACCTTTTCTTCACACAAAGGTATGTCCAATGGGGTGGACAATGGTTCATCATCAAGCATGTATTCATCAAGTTCTACATCATCACACACAGAATCAACAATGTTCTCATGCTCACTAGGTGGAGCTAGAGCTAAGGACTCACTAATCCTCCATACAAAACTATGTCCATTACCGTAGTCATCATCATAATCATAATCATACACAGAAGAATCATCATGCATTTCAGGACTCACTGACGATGAATGACCTTTTTCAACATTCGAATCAACCAATTGTGCAAGATAAGTTTCTACCCTAGGTTTCAGCACTTGTTCGAATTCTTGCATGCATTCATTCATCCTATCTTGTAAACCATTTATTTCAGCACCAATTTTATCTAGTCTAATGTCCATACAAGATTCGGAATCATGAGATGGAGATTCACAATGCACACACAAATGACGAGACTCAACAACATCACATGGAGAAATATCATAAGAGTTTTTCACATAACGTTTCGCATAGTGCAATTGAGCATGAAGAGCGAACGGATTACCAAAATAAGAACCCGATGAATAAAAAGTCTCCCCAAATTGGCGAGTATCCGTGTACAACCAATCGAATAATTCCCAAGCCCGATACTCTTTTTCAACATTGAAATCAAGATAATTCAGAAGAGAACGGGTCTCGAAGTTCAATCCCTCGTTAGTAACAACTAACACTTCCCAATTAGAATAAATATAACCATGAGGGGCCCAATAAGCAAGATAATCATTTAATTTATCACGATAATCACAAAATAATTCTTGTTCATTTTGAGGGACGCTAAAACATGCCATTTTCTCTTTTTTTTCTATTTTTCTTTTTCTATTTTTTTTCTTTTATATTTTTTTCTCTTTTTTCGATATTCAATTTTTTTTTACTACATTTTTCTAACTTAATCAAAAAAGCAATTAAACTATTTACATACAAATCAATCACCTAATCTACCAAACAAAGACATCCCCGGCAACAGCGCCATTGTTCGGTTGTAATTTTTGTGGTTTTATAAGTTAGGGTTGTCGGTCCACAGGGATGGGTGTTAGGCTTGATTGAGGTAATCAGTTTGTGTTTGGGTTTCTCACAAGTGCGGAAAGCTATAAATTATGTAAATTAAGCAATAAACTAACCTAGACATGATAATAATCAAGGAAGCAGCTTCCAAATGAAAGAAATTAAGAACAAGAAATGAGAAAGCAATAAAAAGTAATGTAATAGAAAGCAATAAAACTAATAATGAAATTAGGCACAAGAGATTATACCTTTGATGATCTAAACTTCAAATCTTCAATCTATCTTTGCAATTTCCCCCGAACAAACAAGAAATTGTGGATTGGATTACCAAGGATCCCCAAATTCTCACTAGGAAGTAGAATTGGAATTCCTTGACCCTCCTCCCCACTAAAAGATGGATTTGATTTGGCTAACCCTAGAAAGCTTTTTAAATCAACATCAATGGAGAATAGAGAGAGAGAGAGAGAGAGAGAGAGAGAGAGAGAGAGAGGAAAAGAGAGAGAAAGCTTGTAAAACTTCAATGGGATTACTTGAAAGAAGAGTTTAATAACAATTACAAGAAGACTTAAAGAAAGCTTGAAGAACAATGGAGAAAACTTGAAGAACAATTAAAGAAAGCAATTGAAGAAAGTAATTAAATCTAATCTAATCCTACTCCTAAAACTTAAATAAAAGCTAAGCTAAAAGATAAAAACAAAGATAATTAGTTCTGAATACATTTGGTATTTATAGAAGAAGGAGAACGAAACCCAAAACCCTAAAACTAACTCAGCAAAACGCGCATCAGCTTCGTAGATTTCCGCAGAATTTCGGGTGACTCGAGCGAGTCAATAAGTGACTCGGGCGAGTCAGTGTTCTGTCCCGCTCCCTTGACCTATGTCTTTGTTGCCCTAAGCCCGACTCGGCGAAGTCCAGATGACTCAGGCGAGTCATCGCTCGCCAAATTTTTCCTCGCGACTTGAAACGCGCATAACTTCTTCATTCGAACTCCGTTTTAGACCCGTAAGATATCGATGGAAAGCTCTCGGTGTGTCTTTAAGCTCCCCAACTTTCATACCAATCAGAGTAGTAACGAAGGAGTTATGACCCAAAGAGTGAAGGCACACGTATTTCAAACCTTTGAATCTGTAGCGTTCCCCTATTTTGCGCCAATCTTGACATGGAATTTCCGACTTCGGTTTCACCTCGGCGCTTGGCTCGGGTTGACTTGGTTTGACTCGGGAAATCGCTCAGGATTCCCTAAAAACCTTCAATTAAGCCCAAACTTCTTCTAACTCCTTATTTCCTACAAAACCCCAAATCACTATATCTAATATATACAAAGGGCTAAAATAAACACAAACACCCTATAAAGAAGATAAAATTAGGCTCGGAACGAGACCGAACAAGTATAATGAAGTACTAACCCTAGGCCCGCAATCTCTCACCTATGTCTACAAAAATTTATTTACCAAATTTTATATTTTATTAAACCCTATGGCTCGACCGCTCTGATACCAGTTGTAACGCCCCGACTTTCGGGGTATTACTTAGCAATATTTTAATCCATTTAATCTTGATTTAGCGAAAGCGTATTTAAAAGCCGAGAGCGTCGCGCTGCTTTCCCATGAAGGAAAAGCAAGACTTTTGCTATGTAAATAACTGAAATATAAATATATTTCATTAGGAAAATTTTAGAAAATGAAAGGTCGTTCAACTACAATTAAAATACTAAAACATATGGTCAAAATGAAGAGGTGAGCCAACTACTAATATTGAAACTTAAAACTATGTGGCGGCCTGAATTGCTATGTGAGTTATCCTTGCCACGAATCTGCCCAAAATGTCCCGCTAATACCTAAAAACAAAACATTTGAAAAACATGGTGAAAAATGAGACGGAGCTCAATATATTCGACACTGTAATGTAAAAACATTTTAAAAACAAATAGTTTTATTGGGGCCCAATGTAAATTCATTTTGAAATGAGGGAGAGGAGAATATGCTCAAACAGTTGCAGGTTATTATCTGAATGTGGAACTATGCCCAAGTAATATTGATAAAATAATAACAAAATGTAACAATAATGTTAAAATAGCGCAACAATGATTAGAACATAGACAAATAACAGACATTGAGTAACACAAAAATAAATTAAGCACAATATAGTTACACATAACCAATAATTGTTAAATAGTAACGACGCACATCGAACATTGAATTGCGATAAAGGTTAGTAATTGGATCTTGGAAGCCAGCACCCCCTTCCGGCGCAGTTTCCCAAGGTACATGCACTCGAGGACGGTCAACCCTCGATTAGGTAAAAGATAGACCATGAAGACGCATGTGTTCTGGCCGATCAACCCGATTATTAAATGGAAAATTGAACGTTAGGGTTTTTGAAAACGACAACGGGTGACTCCACATATATTAGTCATAAAACAATGTTTGAAAATAATAAAAACAATAATTATTTCACTTTAATTAGAGTAGCTTATGTTTTTACATTTAAAAAGTTTCGAAGGTTACAGTCATCGAAATATACCTGAGCTTGCAGATAAAACGAATAAATCTTCATTTCGACTCGAGAAATCTGATTTTGTATAAATATAAATAAATAGTAGTAATATTAATATTAAGAATAAATAATTGAAATCATTAATAGAAATTGAAACGTAAAATGGGTGTGGAAAAATTACCCAAGTGGATAATATGGGCTACCAAGTTTACGAGGCCCAAGAGGGAATAAAATTAAAAAGGGGCCTAATTCCCCTTTCTTCCTCTATTTGCAAGCACAACACAGAGAAAGAAAGAGAGGAGCAGGGGTGGGTGGTCCTGGGAGGCAAACGGTGGAGATGTGCGACGGAAGGAGGCACGTAGGTCGGAAATTCGCCGGAGATGACGGCGAAGACCACCACAGAAGAGGTGGTTGGGGTAGTCGGGTCACGAAACGGGAAAAGCGGTGGGTTTTCTGGGCATTTTTCGGGAGTTTTTCAGCGGTTCTTTTGGTGGTTTCCAGTAAGTTTTTGTCACAAAATGGTAAGTATAATCTTAAATTGATGAATTCGGGTTATGGGTGTGAGTTTGGATTCGATTTTGGGTTTGGTGTTGATTTCAAATGGAGATGGATGAGAGATGCGGTGTGGATTGATTTGGGTTTTCTTGATGGTGGCTGGCGGCGGTAATGGTGGCGGTTTGATGTATAATGAGACCAAGGATGATCAAATTATACAAAAGCTAAGGATCTTTAAAAACCAAGATAAGAATCTTGCTTCTCAAAGTTCTTAAGGATCCAAAAATGAATGAAAAAGGATGAAGATAAACGAAAAGATGGTGAAATTCGTTTACCAAGATTGTAGATCAATTGAAGTTTTGATGAATGATGGATGAATGACGAATTGAGGGGATGAACGATTGATGAATGATGATGAACGATGACTCCTTGAACGTTTGTTGGACGAATATGGAGTGGACGAATGGTTCTTGATAGATTGATTGTTGATTGATGCTTGAAAGATCAATCAAAGATGGATGAATGCTTGAATGAACGAATTGGATGAATGAATGATAGATTTGGCTCTTGAAGATTCTTGGAGGATACAGCCACACCATCTTCAAGAATACTTCAATTTCTTCCTGTCACCACTTAGGACGCCACCCTAAGCTAGAAGAAGATGATAGAATCGAATCTCCCACAAGAGAAACGAAAAACTAGCAAAAGCTAGAGAGAAAACAACACCATGTGTTTGTATTTGATTTATTGAATGAATGAGATTACAAGAGGCCTAAGAGGGTATTTATAGTAATCCTAAGCCCCCTTGGACGTGCACTATTCAAGAAATTAGGCCCCTTGAGGCTTACATCATCCTACACATTTATTACATCATAAAACTCTAAAATACAACTCTAGAAAGAAAAGACTATAATTCCTTCAATACTTGTCCAAACTTCAAGAATCAAAAACCATTGGAAAGCTCTTTCAATGCTCTTCAATATGTCTTTGGATGACTTCCTCATTAGACACATGTATCTAGAGTTATAGAGTAAATTATCTAACTGCCCTTGTTGAAATCATTCAAACAAAAGGGATACTTGAGTGAATGATGCTCTTTTGCCATATAACCGAGTATTAGGCTCCTATGATGCATATTGGATGTCTTCCTTGATGTCCTTGATGTATATGGCCATCAAATATACATCATACTCCCCCGGTTGAAAAAGTTTATCCTCAAACTTTGAGCATCAACTCTCTTACTTGCCTTCTTCACAAAAAATTACAAACTTTCTTTTTAAAGGCCTTGAAATCATCATATACCCCTTTTCTAAACTTCTTCATCTTTCTCCCAAGTAATCCATGGGCATTATAAGACTCGGATCCTCGAATGAACATAGAGATTCCATGTAGCTTCTCAATTTCCAAGTGAAGCTTCACCACTTTACCTTCATCATTTAGCATGAAACAACCTACTTTGATGACTTTAGCTTCTTGGTTCCTTCGAAGCCTTGGCTTTTCAACCATGAGATCCAAGTGGGTATCTCTAGGGTGCACATGAAAAATTCGCCTCATAGGAAATCTCAAGATTGGGTGGTGGCTTGGATCCAAATTACTCTCCTCCAAATTTGTAAGAATAAGACCCTTATGCTCTTCATGCTCATGATCTTCCTCCTTCATAATCGACACAATGTGGCTTTCTTCCTCCTTGGGTCGAGAAGATGGTGCTAGAGGTGTCAAAATGATCTTCTTTTGATTGAGAGTGAGAGTATAAGTATTGGCTCTCCCATCATGTATGACACTCCTATCAAACAACCACGGTATTCCCAACAAAATATGGCAAGTATCCATAGGAATAATATCACACCATAATGAATCTTTATAATTCTTCCCAATTGAAAGACTTACCAAGACCCTTTGATCCACACGAATGCCTTGTCCTAGGCTTAGCCATTGTATAGTGTAGGGTGTGGGATGAGGGCTAATCTCCATTTGCAATTTCTCGACCATTGTTGTAGAAGCGACATTGGTGCAACTTCCTCCATCTATGATCAATGAACATACTTTTCCTTTGATGGTACAACGAGAGCGAAAAATAGCCTCCCTTTGTACTTGATCATTTGGCACTTGAACTTCATTTAAGGCCCTTCCTACTACAAGTAACTCTCCATCATCCGGCTCCTCTACACATTCTTCAACATTTTCTTCCTCATTCACGTCAACTCCTTTTTCCTCCTCAAATAATTCATTATCATACGTTTGGTACCCAACCAAAGACACTTCTTTCTTGTTAGGGCATGCACTTTCAACATGATCAAAACTTTGGCAACATAGACATGTACTTGGGACCGTGGGATGGGAGGTTTATAGGTCTGTTTGAGGAGCTTTGGATAGTAGGTGTGGGGAGGTTTAGGGGTTGATTTTGTGGAGCTTTATGTTTGGTTGTTTGGGGAATGGTTGTCTTTGTTTTATTTGGGTTTTGTCCCAAAGTTCTCTACTCCTTACTTGTATTTCAACATCAAGAGCTAAAGAACTCAACTCTTCCAAGTTTGTGTAAGGTTGATTTACAACAACATGCCGAATGTAATCATTAAGACCAAGAAAGTAACATACCAAAACTTGTGGATCATCCTCCTTAAGGGCATACTTCCATAGTCACACTGAATTTATTGTATTCAACCACATCCTTGCTCCCTTGCTCCATTCTTTCAAGTTTGTCGATGTAGTCTCCTTTGTAATTGAATGGCAAGAACTCTTCTTGAAATTTATTTCCATTCTTCTTGCTGGAACGTTTACTCTTTTCATAAGATGCTTCATATTCAACTTCATAGGGGTAAACCTTACGTGAACAAGCGCTTCTTGATCCTCCCTTTTGAAGGATCCCAAATACTTCCATTTGTTTCGTAAGATCATCAATTTGTTGCTCCAAGCATTTCAATTCACTTGGTGAATTCATGAAAGATCTTTTGCAAGCCATAGAATATGAATCTTGAAGAAGAAAGATTCAAACAAGACTCACGGTTTTGGTGTGGGGATGTGGAGGACGAAATGGGGAATGTGTTTTGGTGGATTTTGTGTTCGAATTGGGGGTTCTTTGTGGGGCTATGGGGTTCTTTTTGTGGTTCTTGGTGGACGTGAGATGGGGATGATGGGGGGGAATGAATTTGTGATGGAAAGATGGTGAAAAGATTGTAAAAAGATGGATCAAGAACTAAGAGAATCAACTCCTAAGCTCTGATACCAATTTTGATATATAATGAGACCAAGGATGATCAAATTATACAAAAGCTAAGGATCTTTAAAAACCAAGATAAGAATCTTGCTTCTCAAAGTTCTTAAGGATCCAAAAATGAATGAAAAAGGATGAAGATAAACGAAAAGATGGTGAAATTCGTTTATCAAGATTGAAGATCAATTGAAGTTTTGATGAATGATGGATGAACGACGAATTAAGGGGATGAACGATTGATGAATGATGATGAATGATGACTCCTTGAACGTTTGTTGGACGAATATGGAGTGGATGAATGGTTCTTGATAGATTGATTGTTGATTGATGCTTGAAAGATCAATCAAAGATGGATGAATGCTTGAATGAACGAATTGGATGAATGAATGATAGATTTGGCTCTTGAAGATTCTTGGAGGATACAGCCACACCACCTTCAAGAATACTTCAATTTCTTCCTATCACCACTTAGGACGCCACCCTAAGCTCGAAGAAGATGATAGAATCGAATCTCCCACAAGAGAAACGAAAAACTAGCAAAAGCTAGAGAGAAAACAACACCATGTATTTGTATTTGATTTATTGAATGAATGAGATTACAAGAGGCCTAAGGGGGTATTTATAGTAATCCTAAGCCCCCTTGGACGTGCACTATTCAAGAAATTAGGCCCCTTGAGGCTTACATCATCCTACACATTTATTACATCATAAAACTCTAAAATACAACTCTAGAAAGAAAAGACTATAACTCCTTCAATACTTGTCCAAACTTCAAGATTCAAAAACCATTGGAAAGCTCTTTCAATGCTCTTCAATATGTCTTAGGATGACTTCCTCATTAGACGCATGTATCTAGAGTTATAGAGTAAATTATCAAACTGCCCTTGTTGAAATCATTCAAACGAAAGAGATACTTGAGTGAATGATGCACTTTTGCCATATAACCGAGTATTAGGCTCCTATGATGCATATTGGATGTCTTCCTTGATGTCCTTGATGTATATGGCCATCAAATATACATCACGGTTGTTGGGTGGTGTTGCTGGTGATCGAATGGTGGTGCGTTGATAGTGGATGAGAAGGAAAAAGAACATGGTAATGGTGGTGATGGCAGTGGGTCGATGAAGAAGATGGTGATGATGTATGGTGTTGTTTTGCAAGATTATTTAAAGTTAATTTTGGTAAGCTAATAGCTTTGATGAGTCATCCCTATCTGTCTTGCTGTCAAAAGGAGAGAAGAAGAGCAATTTAGTTTTGCCATAGAAGTTGAAAAAGGAAGTCATTGGTGAAGCTTGAGGAGGAAGAAGGAGAATATGAGAGGAAGATAAGGTGGTGGAATTACTTTCTCAAAAACCAAAGAAAACAATATATTTACTAATAGTATTTTACAAATCAATAATTAAAATGTGTGAAATATGAAATATAAAATAGTATCACTACTTTGATTATATTAAAAATAAAAGTAGGTAATATTATTGTGTACAAAATAAGGAAAATGTGCATAAAAAGATTAGTTTATAAAATATGAAAGGAAAATGTGTGAAATAATAAGTACTATTATTATTATTTTGTAAATTAATAAGTAAAATGTGAAAAATGTGTGACATATAATAATTTATAAAATTTAGAAATTAACAAGAGCTAAAATTTAACTATTAAAATTACTCATATTAGAGTAAACATAATTAATTGAAAAGTAACGAAATGTAGCTAATTAAATCAAATATTGCACCATAATCAAAATTAAAATTTTAATTAGCATAATATTAAAGTTTAAAAAAATACGGGGTGTTACAACTCGGCCAGACCACCATGACACGACTATTCCTGCTATCAGATGTCGTCGCACTGACCACCGTTACCCTCCCCTCTCGACGTCGCCACCAGACCACGAAGAGTAGCGAAGTTTCGTTTGTTGCTATTGTGCGAATCGTTGTCGCAACGCCGCCCAAGTCAATCGACGCATGTCCCTGCGCCACCAAGAATGCCGCCACCGACACCACCCTCTCCCGCCTGATCGCCACCCATAGTTAGCCCAGCCAGCCACCTTGTGATTAAATAACCCTAGCCTAGTGTATTATTATTATTATTATTATTATTATTATTATTATTATTATTATTATTATTATTATTATTATTATTATTATTATTATTATTGTTATTATTATTATTATTATTATTCACAACTAAAAATATGTGTATTACCAACCACTTTTTTCCAACCAATTTAAAATGGATGGAAAAACCAACAATTTTAGCAACCATTTCATATTCCAACTATTTTTCAAAAATTTTAGTGGGAAAAAGAGTTGGAAATTCCAACCACTTTTGCTTAAATGATTGGAAAATTTTTCTACCATTCTTTTTCCTACTATTTGAAAATGGTTGGAGAAATGGTTGGATTACTAACCATTTTTCCAACCAATTTCAAATAGAAGGAAAAAGGATGGTAGGAAAATTTTCCAACCAATTTTAGCAAAATTGGTTGGAATTTCCAACCCTTTTTCCCACTAAATTTTTGAAAAATAGTTGGAATATGAAATTGTTGCTAAAATGGTTGGTTTTTCCAACCATTTTAAATTGGTTGGAAAAAAATGGTTGGTAATACAAACATTGTTAGTAGTGATGATTATTGTGCATTCATGCAAATTAATATTGATTAATGTAAATTATTATTGTGATGATTGCAAATTATTATTAGTATTATTATTCTAATTATTCTGCCTGGAACATGCTATTGTATTGTTTCATTAATTATGATTGTAAAATTTGTGGAAAGCCATGTTTTTAATCTTTTATTGTAGTGGTATGTATGCATGAGTTAGTGAGATGAACTAGGGTTTAGGTTATAATTTTAGTTATGTTATGAATATATGAATATAAGAGAAAGTGATGAGAGAATAGAGATAAAGGAATTGAGAGAAAGAAAAAGAATGAATATTTCATTGCCATCATCGAGGAAGTAGTTATAATATAAAGATTCTTCATCACTAAGAATACTTCATCACTAAGAATACTTCATCGCTAAGAAAACTTCATTACTAAGAAAAGTAGAGTATGGACATTCACACAGTTATTCCATAACACTTCCCCTTGAATGTCCATTGCCAAAAGAATATGCCTCATTAAATTAATCCTTACTAGGAAAACCCCCATGGGAAAAAAACCCAGTAAAAGAAAAAGAGTACATAATTCTTGATACGCCAAAATATGTTGCCTCATTAAAAACCATTCTAAAGAAAACCCAATGGGACAAAACCTCAAATAAGGGAAAAAGAGTACAACACGTGTTACTCCCCCTGATGAGAATATCAATGAAGATCTTTGAGTTGATGTAATTCAACTTCATCACCAACTTTTAAACTTTGCAGTCGAAAGTGGTTTGATACATGAATCAATTTGAAACGAATTTGCTTAATATCTGTTTCAGCGTGCACATAACTAGTATGTGATCAAGTGTCGTAGGATTTAGGTAAATATCCGAGATCAGCATAGTTAATCAAACCAATTTTGAGCTGATGGGGATAATGAATATCTAAATCGCTAGTATCTTCGAGGTACCGAAATAGATTAGATCATGTATGATTAACAAAATACGCCAGTGCTTCAATATCATTTAAATACGACACTTCAAGACCCAAATACAGTACTTCAGGAATCAAATACGGTACTTCAGGACTGGTAAATTTCTCATCATTTTTCGGGATCGAAAGGGGGATTGTTTCATATCAAATGACTGTACCATTACTTGGGTACTTAAAAGGGAGTGATTGGCTCATGCAATATTATCTAGCACTTTTGCTACAAAAATAGCTTTATGTGTAAAAAGTTCTTTCTCAAAGTGTGCAACTTGTAAACCAAGGTAATAACAAATTTTACCAAAATCGTTCATTCTAAATACACTTGTAAAACAATCCACAACTTTTGAGGCTCTTCAGGAGTCCAAACCATCAATAACATTTACAAACAATTAGGATCTGGATCATTTAATCATTTCATTTGACTATGCAATATGCGTCCATATTGCTTTAATCACATAAATGTCTATTAACTAAATCACTAATATTCTCGAGAATTTTAATTTGTACTTCCGACACTTTGAACCCTTCAGGAGTTTTATATAAACATCATTATCAAAATTTTCATAAGCTATAGCGATATTTATAATATGTATACTTAGCTTTTCATGTAATGTCAAATTTAAGGTATCGTGATGTAGTGACATTGACTACATAGGAGTGTATTCCTTCATAATTGATACCAAGTCTTTGCGAAAGGACATATGCAACAAGTCGCTCCTTGTGCCTCATAACCTCCTTTTCTCATTCTTTTTTCACACAAAGACTCAAATTGTATCCCACAAGTTTTACACCAGTTTAGTGTAAGGACAACAAGTCCTGATATTTCCGATTTTACAAGCGAATCTAATTCTTAAATTCATCTTTCCACTTGGCCAATCTCATCTTTGTCTGTATTCATAACATACCTAAATTCACGATCCTCATGATTACTCACAATAGTGAGCGCTATATTATATAATCAAATATGATATCGAAGTCGACTAGATTTCGGTTCCACTTTATCCATTTCATGACATAATTAATTGAGATCTCATCATTTTCGCGAATTTCAGGCACCTGAGCTTGTGGTGTTACTTCCACATATGTCATGATTGAAGACTCTTTTAGTGTCAAAATTTCCTCATTTCAGTTATCATTAATCGTTTGCTCCTTTTCTTCAAGGACTTTTGTTGTCTTTGGAACCAACTGGTCTATCACGCTTCATATATGGTCTAGACTCATCAATAATTCAATTTGTCCTACTGGGACATCAATAGGAGCATTAGTAGTTGGGACATAGGATTTAATAACTCTTTGTGGGTCAGTAGAATATCTAGCAATAGATTCGCTCAGTTTGCAGACGAATTATATTTTGAACTTCCAGTTCACATTACATTGTATGAGGATCATAATAATTCGTTCCGACTTATTTCCTTGTTAATAGTACATTTCTCACTTTTGTATCGTTCATGTTTTTCAATTCCATGTTCCTACCCCTGGTAGGGATGTCATCTTTTAAAATATTAGCATAACTACGACCACGACTATATCGATTGTCACGGCTGACGTGACCTTTGTTTTGCTCATGATTCTTGAGTTTATATCCAACCACATTCACTTCAGGAAATGGGACAAAATCATTTGGGGGTTCTAATGATCCCATAGGTCAAACATTTCTCATCTAAACATTAAACTCCACACTCGTAACAAAATGCTAAATTTAACCGACGATACAAATTTTATGAACCTCAAGCATACTACATCGCCTTTCAACAATCTTTATGTCAATTAACAATTCTATATTCTAATTGGTAGGAAAACGAACTTCTAGTTCACTAATGAGATTATATAGAGCTTCAATGATTGGAGTGAATTTCTGATTCACTACTAATATGTGTAATCAACAGAAACAAAATTCAATATTAGTGGTAGGATGAACTTCTGGTTCATCAATGAGATAAGTAATCCTTTTTTTTTTTCAATAACAGAATGAACTTATGGTCACAATAAAACTAGATAAAATTCTTAACATTAGAGTGAACTTCAGGTTCACTAATGAAAATAAGACAAAATTCTTATTATTGGATCAAACTTCTCGTTAACTAATAAAATTAAATAACATTATCGATATTAAAGCGAACTTCTAGTTCACTCATAAGAAACTTTCGACATACAAGTGAACTTCTGGTTCACTTAATGAAGTTAGGTAAAATTCTTACCATTCCGGTGAACTTCCGGTTAGTGAACTTATAGTTCACTAATAAAATAAAATAAACTTTGTATTATTGGGACAAACTTCTGGTTCAAAATCGAGATTAGACAAAATATTGGCCATCTTAGTGTCATCAAAAACATTCCCTCAACCAATATTTTCAACATATCATAAATAAAACCTAATTCCAATTAATTCATGTATTCACTAGAATATAAGTAACAATGTAGGGGGGCAATTTGATTGAAATTAAGAAAGAACACAAATCAAATAAATGTTTCAAATTAGAAACTTACACCAGTGGCTTCGCGCGCATGCAATTGTACCAAATTGGATTTCAACTTCAACAACTGGGTCCTCTAAGCACTAGCCCATGCGTGAGTGACTTTTCATCTCCTAAAAGAGCCAAACCCCATCATTGTTAGTCAACAAATGAAGCTTCTCCATGCTCGAATTTTCTCCCATGGACCTCCCGGCTCGTTAAAGTTCATGCCACAATTATGTAGAATGCTTTAATTAATTGGTAGAGTTTAGTGCTGATAACGAATTATGAATATATGAATATAAGAGAAAGTGGAGAGAGAATAGAGACAGAGTAATTGAGAGAAAGAAAGGAATGAATATTTCATTGTCATCGAAGAAGTATTTATAATACAAGAATTCTGGATTACTTTATCACTAAGAATACTTCATCGTTAAGAAAATTTCATTATTAAGAAAAGTAAGAGTATGAACATTAACACAATTATTCCATAACAAGTTATTAAATTTTAGTTTATTGAACGCGATTGAGTTATAATGCGTGATGGATGACTAAGCGAGAATAAACTATTGTGCTCTGAAAACTTTTCATAGGATAACTTTCAACATTGCGGAGGAATTAATTTGTAATACTCACGTTTTTGTCTTAAAAAACGAAAAAGAAAATATGAACCCTAATTGACACCTTATTGATTTTATATGAATCATACTATAAAATAAAACTAGTTTACATTTACTCTACTTGTGCTTTGGTATAATGATTTTTACACATCCCACCTTTAGAAAATGAATTTTATCCTACATGATCAATAGTGATATAGATTAATTATTATAAAAATTGGTGAAGTGTGACAGAAAAAACAGAAAATATGATTTTTTTTTTCAATAACTATGTACATTAAACGACCTTGTTTATGCAAATTAAAAGATGATTTTGTCCTTTATGTTATTTTGGAAGAAAAACCTCAATTTCCTTGTGAATTAAAAGACAAATCTTCCTCTCCAAGCTAGAGCAAAAAACTTAGCCTTTGCTATAAATTTTAACCAGAATTAAAATTCGTGATTCACTCATGGATGTTGCGAGTCTTACTGAATTTGTGCGTGTTTGAGGAAGTGAATAATCTCCAATGCATGGTGACTAGGGGTGGGCAACGGGTCGGGCCGGGTTCGGGCTCACTCATAAATGGCGTGGGGCGGGCCCTAACGAGCTAGGCTTCAGGGGGCCCTCTGCGGGTTCGGGTGGGCCTGGGGCTAAACTTGTAGGACCGGCATAACTAATTTTTTTTGTCATTTTTCAAAAACAAGCACAATCCATTCCGTAAAGAAGAGTTCCAAAACTGAAGTGCAAATAATCAATAATGACAATTAACCTCTGAGAAGAATGCTATGGTAAATTGTTAATATTACATCTAGAAACCACACTCAAGAAGGCCAATCAAATGCCAAAATGACAAGCTCCAAGAGTAGAAAAGAAAGAGAGCGGAATTTGGGGTTTTGGGTGCATATTCAGTTCAAACAAACCAATAATGTGAATCAGACCAACAAACTAGAAAACGGAATTCAACAAAACAACCCAGAGGTTGTCAATCCAGAAAATTAAAATCATAATCCGAGAGTAATGAAGAGGGAGAAGAAGAAATACAAGTAAAAACCCCTGAAAATGAAACACTTAACAAAATCCTGAAATGAAAATCAGACTTAACAACCTGTAAATTTAAATTTAGAAAATTAAAACAAGTAAACCAAGACAAACAAAGAAATCAAATTCATCTACCCAGATATATCACACTCAAAGAAACCCAAAAAACAAAAGTAATCGGAACCTAGAATTTGAACATGTAATCGAACTTAACAAAAAAGTAAAAATCAAATTATCACCTGAATTATTAAAGTTGGATTAACAATTGAAATGAAATATACTATCAATGGCAAAAGAAAAAAGAAAGGGACGAAGAGAAGAGAAGGCAAGGAAAGAAAGAGAATGAGGGGATGATATAGGGTTTATGATGTGTGGACTAAGTATTTTCCAGGCCATTTCATAAAAACTCCAACTCAATCTAACTGGTCCACAAGAAGCCCGCGGGGGCCCGCAAAGAAACTTAAACAGGCATGGCCCGTAAGTTTATGCCCGCCCCATTTACTTATTTAAACGGGCTGAGCCCGATTTTTCATATCTATTCGCTAGGTCCCTTTGGGTACCCGACCCATTACCCAGGCCTAATGGCGACAATCTCTGTGTGTGTTTTCTGCAGAGTGACTCCAACTTGGGAGTCAATGAATGTATTTGGGTAGACAGTTGATTAGGGTTGTGAATCTTGGTTTAGGGTTTCCATTAGCTTGATTTTTGTCGAAAAATAGGGCTTTGTGAGGTTAGAAAATAGAGATGTTTATCATTTGCTTATGTTTAGGGTTATTTATCCATTCTTTTATACGGTTGATGCGGTGTGATAATGGCATGGTACGGTAAAATTTGAAAAAATGTACTGGAGTGTGGTGAGTTGTGATATATGGGGTAGGTAATGATGTATGCACAGACCAAACCGAATCAGAGTGCACTGATCTGGACACACAGCTGAGGTCCTCCAGACCTCGTTAGCTCAGCAAAGGCAACTCTTCAGATGAAAGAAACATCAAGGACCGAAAACAAACAAGAAAAGATAGATAAACTAGTGATTCTAGCTGATACAGGCACACCACAACTAGAACAACAAGGGCAAGGGACTTGAGGGCCTCAATGGATACAGGCGCACCACCATTGAAGTCACCAAGCTCTACATCCACCACAAGGATTGCCAAATCCTTGATACTGTAGTAGAATTAACCAAGGTTGAGAGTTTAACGTCACTCACAAACAAAGAAAGCTCGAAGGCTATTCTATTTCATCAATCTTATATATTTGTGTTGTTTACAATGACCTCACAGTGGGTATATATAAACCCAACTGAGATATCTAATTAGGAGTTTCTTGAGCAAAAAGAAAACATCCTAATCTTGTTTAATTAAACTAATTACATCAAAATAAGCTATACCTAACATAGGAAGCTTCTAGATCAATTGAAGGACTAATAAAAGCATCACACATGGCATCTTCATGAAGCTTCTAGAACATCACACATGGTGCTGAAATAAGAAGCTTCTAGATCATTTAGAAGGCTCTAGAAACGTCACACATTGCGCTTTCTTGTTGGAGCATCTTATTTCCCTTGGATTCCAAATCTATGGCCTCCATGTGGCAGATTGTGTTTCCTCATTCAGTAGAAAGCTCCCTTGGGCCTCCAATAAACATAAGATGACGCAACCCAAGCAAAGAACCTTGCTGAGGCACCAAAAGGACAAGCTGATCCCGAATGAGGTCCTCACGCGCACATCCAGATTGTAATAATTGTGCTGGACGCAAATGACCTCCAAATAACTTGAGCTTGGACATCCTCATGACTGATCTAGGCGACGTCCTCACATCCATCTGACTTCAAAACATCCTCCATGAATTTTGAACCCTCAAGTTTGAGACTAAGGTCAGGCGAACATACATCAGGTAAGGAGAGAAAATGTGAAAAGTATAGGAGAGAGAAAATTAAAGAAATATATTGATAATGATTGTGGTATGGTGAGGTGAAGTTTGGTAGAAATTAAAAAGTGCGGTGCAGTGTGGTGATACCGCTCCGCAACCTACCGCATAAAAGAACGGAGTCTGAATGTATTGTGCTCTTGATTATTTTTTTAAATTTTTTTTGAAAGCAAATTCTAAAAGAACAAATCAAGCTGTGACATTGAGTTTTGAGAAGAGAGAGAATGGGGGATCCGTTTGTTGTATCTGAAATGATGCTAGAATTTATTGCAATATATAATGAAAAGGTAAAAAAAATTATATTTCTCAAGATAGAAAATATAAAAATCATTACAGTACAAATGTAACTTTCTTCTACTAATTCGACTATTTAAAAATTAATTTTCAAAGAAAGCGTGTAAAATTTGATAAAATAAAATAAATATATATTACTCATAAAAAAACTCAGATTAGGAATTGAGTGGACGGGAGACCGAACGGAAGATGTAAGTTGGCATATAAAAGTTAAAAGTGAGGCGACGGTGGAGATCTGGTTGTTAGACACGGCTGAGAGGGAAGGGAAGTAGACGCGAAGGAACCAACTGTTTACTCACTGTTTCACTATTGAATGATTGACGTGATGATAAATAAATAATTAGCAGGAATCCAACCCAGACGCTATACATACATATGCAGATATGCTTACCAATTCAATTAATTAACATTTCTGTCACACTCTCATGCCAACAAACATCCCACTTGCACCCACCTAGTGTGTCTCTCTACCGACACTTGAATTCCTTCCTTGAATAAAACGCGAAACCCAATCTCATTTATCACTCTCTCCCTCCCCTTCTTCCCTGTCCGCCATTGTTGATTGCTCGAGCTCTAACGTGAGAATGTACGGCAGAGATCCATGGGGAGGTCCACTCGAAATAGCTGATTCAGCTACTGATGATGAACGAAGCCGAAATCTGAAGGACTTCGACCCAGCTGCGTTGTCATCCAGGCAGTTGGATGAGACCCAGCAGAGCTGGCTATTGGGCCCTGCTGAGCAGAAGAAGAAGAAGAAGTATGTCGATCTCGGATGCTTCATTGTTAGTCGTAAGATCTTCGTTTGGACTGTCGGTACTATCATCGCCGCTGGATTGCTCACGGGTTTCATCGCTTTGATCATCAAGCTTGTGCCTAAACATCACCATGGACCTCCTCCGCCGGATAATTATACTCAGGCACTCAATAAGGCATTGATGTTTTTCAATGCCCAAAGATGTATGTTATCCGATCCCAGCTACCTACCTTAATTGTCTCCCATTCTGTCTCTCTTCTCTCTTCTCCTGCTTAGCTTATTGATTTTCATTTTTCTCTGTTATATCTTACTTTATTCATGTATTTTGCTGATCACTCTGTGTGAATGGGGTTAATATATGGGTTAGTTTCAGGTTCGATATATTAGTTTCAGGATTCATATAGATCGATGTGGTAACTTAGTGGTACAAGTGAGACAGGTGATCCTAGCTGAATAGGATGGATCCAGAAGAGGTTAGTTTGGGCTGATAAGACAGCAAACCCCAATCTTGATCCAATCTTTGTAGCATGTGAGGTTGTGTTATGATGCTTTGCTGTTATTCATTGTTTCGCAGCTGTTGTATTGTCTTTTAAGTCAACTAAATTATAGTATGAATCCATTTCCCTTTAAAAAGCTCAGCTACGTAGTGCCTGGAGAAAAGCAAGATACTAATATATAGGGACATTCTCTCTCTCTCTCTCTCTCTCTCTCTCTCTCTCTCTCTCTCTCTCTGTCTGTGTGTGTGTTTCTAGTTCTGTGCATCTTTAATGGCTATAAAGTCAGCAAATCTGGGTTGCATTGCTGTCAACCGGAAGATCTTGTTTGTTACAGTCCTTGCTGCCGGCTTAATTGCTGGCTTGACCACATTGATTGTCAAGCTCGCTTCTCACCACCATCATCAGTCTCCCACCACCGATAATTACACCCAGGCACTCAACAAAGCCCTCATGTTCTTTGATGCTCAATGCTGTATGTTGGATACCCTTTCTTTTTCTGTATCAACCCAGATCTGATGTTTCTCTTTATTATTATTATTTTTCATAATTTCGGAATAGTTTGCTTTGGAGTTTGCCATTGCAATCGTCCAACGAAATCACAACTGGTTTTGGAAATTTGTTGCTGGTTGTCTTGGTACTCGTAGATTCATGATTCTTAAGTTTGCTTGGATGTTGAGTAAAAGTATGGCTGTTTACTTCTAGATGGCAGTTGATGTCTCTGACTGAACTTAGAGATTCAATAGATAGATTTTGCTTATACGAGTCTCTGATGCACTTGAATTTTGTGCGACCTGCAGCGGGGAAGCTACCAAAGCACAACAATGTGTCTTGGAGGGGTAATTCTTGTTTGAATGATGGCAAGTCTGATTCCTCAACAATTTTTAAAGACCTAAAGGGTGGCTTTTATGATGCTGGGGATGCTATCAAGTTCAACTTCCCTGCCTCTTTTGCTATGACCATGTTAAGCTGGAGTGTGATTGAATATAGAACTAAGTATGAGGCTGCAGGGGAGCTCAATCATGTTAAGGACATCATTAAGTGGGGAGCCGATTACTTTCTCAAGACCTTTAATTCTTCTGCAGATACGATTGATAGGCTTGTCGCACAGGTAGACTCATGTCCGTTATCTCTAATTATGTCTACTTTGCCACTTCATTTTATTTTTTGCATTGTTATCTGCTTCTGTATAACCTTGTTGTTATCATTGTTTTTATCACTCTTCCGTAATATGTATTGTTGTGCAATTTAGTGTGAAGATTGAGATGATTTGTCACATTTTCGTGGAGTAAGATAATGTCTACCATCCGTTTGCAACCACTTTCCTTAGGTCTTCAGTTAGATGTGAGGGGTCAGCCTTGGGCTCTCCTTGGTGTGAGGAGTTACTGAAATCAGAACTTGAAACATTATTAATCAGGAAGCCAAAAAAGCTGTTGTTTCCTTTAAGTGGTTATAGGCCTCCAGGTGCATCAAGATAGATGATAAATCTACAGCTAATGTAGTATCAGGCAACAAATGCAAGCTAGGCACTGTGTTGTGTTACTTCTGTACTCTCAAGATAGCCTATCTACTCAGTAGCGGTGAGGTTGCATCTACTTGGTGAAACTTTAGTGGTGGCCCTGCTGTAAATTCTGTTCTGCCTTGTGAATACGACTTGTGTTCTACTCCAAATCTGAATCACAATTCTTTTTGTTGTCAACTTAACTAAGTTTTGTCATCATCTTGTGGCAGGTTGGTCAAGGCGATACCTCAGGAGGTAGCACAACTCCTAATGATCATTACTGCTGGATGCGGCCTGAGGACATTGACTATCCCAGACCAGTAACAGAATGTCATGCTTGCTCTGACCTTGCAGCTGAGATGGCTGCAGCTTTGGCTGCAGCATCCATTGTTTTCAAGGATAATAAAGCATATTCGGAGAAACTTGTACATGGTGCTGGAACACTGTTTGCGTTTTCAAGACAGCAAAGAGGCAGGTACAGTGAGGGTAATGAGGCTGCTATCTTTTATAACTCAACTATGTACTGGGATGAATATCTTTGGGGTGGAGCCTGGCTGTATTATGCAACTGGTAACTCTTCATACCTTCAACTGGCAACTACTCGTGGACTTGCCAAGCATGCGGGTGCATTCTGGGGAGGTCCAGATTATGGTGTGCTCAGTTGGGACAACAAGCTTGCTGGAGCCCAAGTAAGTTCTTCCTTTGTTTCTGCCTCCTACATTATACATAATTACGTTCACGGTGGATCATTGCCCCATTTGTAATTGACCTTCACCTCATGTGCTACCGAATCTCACCTTTGTAACACATTCATTACAACATTTTTCTGAACTAAGCTTGAAATGGAAATAACATTTTAGTGATCTGGTGGTTGCCCAACCGAACCAGTTTCTGTATAGATTAAAATTTGAAAACCCAACCTTTGTAGTTTTATATCCTTCTGCCAATTTATTTTCCGAGTAATGATAAAAACACAGCTGCAATCATATATTTTTCTAGGACATTTCACTTCCAAATGCCAAAGAATGGCTCTGCTATTTATTTAGTACCTGAAATCGTTTACATGTAGGTCATTGGCGACGCCTTCCTCCTAGTACTTGTAATATAAATAGGGTTGAGATCTGGATCATATTTGCAATCACCTTGGGTTTAGGCCAAATGACCTTATAAATTGCTGCATAGTTTAAGCTGGGCGTAGCTATTGGATATTATTAATTATTGTTTCTATTTTATCTACTCTATGGAGATTTGAAGTTCTACTGTGGTTGTCAATGACAACATGAAATATAAAGAGGGGAGAGTGAGTAACCAAAGACTGGTAATTTGAACATGAATGTTGTAATACGTTGTTTACATATCTGAAATAAATTCACCATGGACCCTATGTAAGTGAGACCCGCACTGGGAGTTATATATTTGAAATAACCATTATGACTGTTTTCTCTTTCAGGTGCTTCTAAGTCGTCTGAGATTGTTCTTGAGCCCTGGTTTTCCTTATGAAGACATGCTTATGACTTTCCACAACCAGACCAACATAATTATGTGCTCCTATTTACCATACTTCAATAGCTTTAACAGAACAAAGGGTATGCTGATTTTTAAGTATTTTGAAGAATTGTTTTTTGCTGCATTGTTATCACACAAGACATCTAAATGTCGTTTGTTTGCTCGGATGTTTTATAGGTGGCTTGATCCAATTGAACCATGGTAGACCTCAGCCTCTTCAATATGTAGTGAATGCTGCATTCTTGGCTACCCTTTACAGTGACTATCTTGATGCTGCTGATACCCCTGGTTGGTACTGCGGCCCGAATTTCTACTCAACTGATGTTTTGCGCGATTTTGCCAAGACTCAGGTACTTACTGTGTACCCTGCGCTCATAACTATGTCACAACACAGTTGCATAATCTTTCAATGTCTGAATTCCTAAACTTGTTTGCAGATTGATTACATTCTCGGGAAGAATCCTCGCAAAATGAGCTACTTGGTGGGGTTTGGTAACCATTATCCAAAGCACGTGCACCACAGAGGGGCATCAATCCCGAAGAAAAAGGTAAAATACAACTGCAAAGGAGGTTGGAAATGGAGAGACAGCAAGAAGCCAAATCCAAACACCATAGTAGGAGCGATGGTTGCGGGACCAGATAGCCGTGATGGCTTCCATGATGTTCGTACCAATTACAACTACACAGAGCCGACACTTGCAGGGAATGCGGGTTTAGTGGCTGCGCTTGTTGCCCTTTCTGGTGACAAGAGTATGGGAATTGACAAAAACACGATGTTCTCAGCTGTGCCTCCCATGTTTCCGACTCCCCCACCACCACCAGCACCTTGGAAACCTTGATAGCCTACCTCAGCAATGGATGGATGAAAATGCAATCAGTGGCAATTGTTGTCATCATGGGGGCCTTGGATACCTTTGATTTTGGAGGACACAAAGGATCAAGCCATCCAAATGGATGTGCATGGGTCTGCCTAACCACAGATTGTTGCTGCTCCTTACTTGATTGTTGCTCACTCAATGACTTGGCCGTTGCCTCATTCTTTGATGTACCTGTATACCCACCCCCTGTATATGTATTCATTCATTTATTTTTCTTTTTTGTTGTGAGAACCAAATTACCCATTGTCTACACCACAAGCAGTGTTTCTTCGGGCCTGCTTTTGTAATCTTTCTTTTTGTTGAAAATGACAAGTGTCTTAATTCGAAATAGTTAAATTGTTGACTCAATTACTAGCTTTCTTTGGAGCGGTTAATATTAGGTTTGGATGGATTGGATTGGACTGGATTGGATTTGATAAGTTTTTTTGAATTTGGATAAGTTTGGATTTAGTGGTGTAGGAATTTTTTTATTATTAAATTTGATATGTCTTGAAAAAATAAATGAAAATTCAGGTGTCATTAATGAAACAAAATGAAAATATTAATTGTGTTGTTAGGGTGGGAAAAAGAGATAGATGGGTTTAAGCATTGTAATCAATGCCGACATATGTTTCTCTGTCTCTTTCTCTTTCTCTTTTTCTACCATCTCCAACGTTCACTATCGATCTCTCTTTATCTCTGTCTCTCTCTTGCGATCTCCGTCTTCTCTTTCGATCTCTCTGTCTCTCTCTTTGGATCTCCTTCTCTCTGTCGATCTCTTTATCTCTCTCTTTTGAACGTTGTCTCTTTAATATGGGAGAATCAGACATCCATTAATGGTCAAAGCAAGGATTTGAAAATCGAATTCTTCATTAGCAAAGACGTACACAAAAGTTGACAATAATTGAAAATCATGTTTCATCTTTGTCTGATATCAACAGCGGTATCCTGCTCGTTTGGGTATACGAATTCCACTGCTACCGTTCAACAGGTACTATCGGTGGAGGAGAGGTGGGTAAAGACACAGGGTAGGGGGTGGAAAGCATTGTAGCTGGGAATTAGGGTGTCAGGCAGAAGCGAAATATCAATGGGTGGAGGTTCAGGCATGTGTGGATTTAAAGCTTTGATTCTGCAGCACATTTCATCCACAGGGCATGTCAAGTGGACGGTAGGGTTCCGTAGGCGGAAGGATATCAATGCAAGCATTATAAATTCAGTAAGAGTCAAGTGAAGGTATAGTTCTCAGTTATATTCTTGATTTTGTAGTTTCTTTTTTTATTTCTCAAAATTGACTTGCGTTTTGTTCACTGATGAGATAAAAATTGGCGATTTCAATATGTATGGATGATATCAGTTTGGAGAAGATTGCATAAAGGGATAATTTCTTACTTCTGTGAAAGGTTAGCCATTACGGTTTGATAATATATGCTTGATGATACATTTTGGTTGGTGGGAATATATCACTGATGATTTGAAAAGTTCAGTTTGTCTGTGTTGTATATGATGGTCGATTGTGATAGAATGATAACAATTTGATTCTTGGTAGATTTCTAATTTTCTATTGTGGTCCGATTTTTGTAGATTCCCTTGGTTCTCGACTCTTATTGGGTTTCTTCTGTAGTTTTTTTTGTGTGATGAAAACAGACAAATTAAGGTGAATTATGGCATTGTATGTGAGAAGACATATTTTGTTGGCAACCATGTGCTTATTGATGGTGGACCTATTTTGTTTCAGAACTAGCTTGTCCTCTTGCAAATGCCACTCATGTTAAAAAACTAATGTTATGCTATCTATAGAAACTATGCTGTCAGTTTGCCTGTGTTGTATATGATAGTCGACTGTCGTAGAATGTTGTATATGACGGTTGATTGTGGTCGTTTGGAAAATTTCATCCATGGACATTCTGTGTTTGGCAAGGTTACTAGGTTAGTAAAAAAAAAGTATGAATTATGAGTGAAATGTGAGGTAATGTAAATAAGAGTGAGATGTTTAGAATTAATTTATCATATATATCACAAAAGAACAGGACCTAAGACATTATTTTCTTCTCACAAAAAAAAGACATAAATGTTTACAAAATATGATAAAAAAATTTACACTACCCCCAAACTTTCACCAGTTGCTTATGTCTCAAATGTTGTTTGTTTCAATGACCTTCTTTGAAATACATTATGTGGATGACTGAATCACCGTCCAATTGAAAGATTACGAACATGAGGATCCTAGTAATGGGTTAAAATGGTATAATAGTGTTTGTTGATAGTGGTTCCATTAACAAATTTGACATCCAACTTTTTTCAATAAACATTGGCACAATGTATCTTGATTCATTAGTTAGTTACACCATGGATCGTCGGAGGCAATCAAGTAATAGAAGAACTCGTAGACCTGTCTGCGGTGAACCGTGAACAAGAGACAATTGCATTGCTCGAAGTATATCTTAAAGCCAAAAGAGATGGTGTTTTCCAAATTGATTTAGAGAAACATATAGTCGGCCAAATGCGGATGAGAGATTACAATAACTGCACCGCAAGTAGCTGCAGTTAGTTTTGTCACGCGGCACAACAGGAGTAGGGTATGGTGGAGGAAGGGGGTCAATAAAACTTAACCATGGGCAAAAAAAAGCTTTCAATAGGGTAAGAATGTTACTGATTTTAGTACTTGGCTATTTATTTATGTATACATTGTATGGTGTTTGAAATTGAGTTGCACCTTTCTTATTGAATTCTTGTTTCTTCCAGACGTACCCCCATCCCAAGTTTAATTGTATAAGAGATGGAATGCCTCCACCTGGTCTGGAGTTAATGACTGAACTTTGGGGTGAAAGTGTTGCAACCAGACAGCATACAATGTCACCGTCATTGCTTCAGCGATGGTAGTGGTGGCGGGGAAGGCACCTGGGCAAGAGGAGAAGCTTGGCAGCGTGGTGGTTGCAGTAGGTCAGATCGTATAGGAACTCGCCGCGGTGAAGGGAGTTGAAGGAACCAAATGTCGTCTTTCAGTGCGAAGCATCCAGTCGGAGATGTGTCAATGAGGTCTTGGGAGAGTAGGTCACCCCCAAGGGAACCAATAGTAGGGGGTTGGGATGAATGGGTTGGGGCTGGTTCAAAGCGGCGAAGCATCGATGACGGGGAAAGGGCATACAAAAGAGTACAATCCAACAACAACGTTGGTGGTTACGAGGAAAGATCAACGATTAGGAGCTTCGCGCCGGCACCAGAATACCATCATCAAAGTGTGGGTGAGCCAGAACCAGTGACCTCTAACATCTGATTTATGTACACATCTATACAAAAGAGGTTGTTGGCATACCTATACTTCAGCTCCAAAGGACCTCAGTTTATACACTGGACCCTAAGATACATTAAGCAAAACAAAAAGATCGAGGAAGTGTACGATTATGCAGATGAATTATTGCAGTAATGGTACGAAGATGAGATGGCGGACATGGGGAATCCTAGTGGAAGTGGAGGTGGGGATGGTGGTAAAGCATGAACCCTAATTGTTGCAGGTTATTCGTGGTGGTTGTGGAGGTGGGGGGGGATGATGTCTGATTCAGGGTGGTAGTGTTGGGGGGGGGGGGGTTGGATGGTGGTGGTGGTGGTCATTATGATATTGATGTTTTTATGTCTAATTGTTTATTTGTTAGTGTGATTTGCTGGTGATTGTTTGAGTTTGTTTTTTTTTTTGTATTGTTTAAAATGATGGTCGTGTTGTTTCTTTGGATGATGTAAACATTATTGTCATGTTGTATAATAATTGAGGTGTTTCAATCATATTCGGTGTTTTGTTTAGACATGTTGAATCCAACTGAATGATATTACTACACATTTCCTGATGAAGAAGAGGACGAACAACACTTGGACAGTTATTTTGGTAACGCCCTACGCAATATGTAAGCCGAAAGGAGACGACTCGACAGGCCTCGTCTTCCTTGTATTATATGCGGGGAAAGGGGTGACGAATTTGTTCATCAGGTACTATATGGTAATAGGCCAGATCTTTCACATAAGTTGTTTAGGCTTAACAAGGAAGTCTTCCGTTCATTACTCCATTTATTACGCACAAAATCTAATTTAGCAGAAGGATGAAAGTTGTACCTTCTAGAGATACTGGCAATGTCTCTGTACATCGTTTCATGTGGAGCGTCGTACACCAACAACCACACCTGTTTCCATCGATCTAAGTCTACTGTATGTAACTACCACAACCAAGTCATAGAAGCATTGTGCAGACTGGCAAAGGACATTATCAAGCCTTATCGTAGCCAACATGAAGTACACCCAGTGTTCAACATACCGGGCAATGAAGCATTGCACCCATTGAGAGTTTGTTTCTATACCCTTTCAATTATATGTATGTTTCATATTGTTTTCATTAAATTAGTGTTCTAAAACCATAACAATAGTAATATGATTGAAACCTTTAATGCAGAATGCCATAGGAGCCCTTGAAGGCACACATATTAGATGTGTTATCAGTGATAAAGAAAGGGATGCATACTTCGACAGAAAGGGTAACAAAACCTTCAACGTGCTAGCAGTTGTTGACTTTGACAGATGGTTCGTATTTATCAATGCCGGCTGGGAAGGCAGTGCATATGATGCCACAGTACTCTGGTCTTTTGTTCACAATGAAGCTATGAACTTTCCCCATCCTGCAGAAGGTATGCAAAATTCCTTTTTTTTTCATTAATTTCGAATAACGTCATTACGGCATATGAACGGTTAATAATTATTTCAGGCAAATATTACTTGGTTGACTCCGGTTACCCTAACATGGAAGGATACCTAGCCCCTTTCAAAGGGGAACCATACCATCCGGATTGCTGAGAGAGGGGTTACAAATTTAGGTTACCAAGCCAACTACAACAAAAAGCACTCTAAATTGCGTGAAACAGTTGAGCGGGTTTTCAGGGAGATGAAGTGAACATGGCGTACTCTACGGAACATGCCTGAAGTCGCCATCGACAATCAAGTTAAAATTATCTTCACAGTTTGTACACTCCACAACTTCTTGAAACTGCATAAACTTTGAGTACCTGTGACGCCAAACACTTACGTTAATGAACCAATGGTCCCTGTTAGGGAACATTCAACACGCTCAATGGATGTGTACCGAGAGTATGTAGCGACTTCAGTTCACTTGATGACACAAAACGAACAACCACTTTATGATCCATTGGATAATCCGTTTTATGTTGATCAACATTAATAATGAAATTATACCTGTTGGATTATGTACGCAACTTGTTATGCAAGCCTTCTAATGTATTTATCTAACCCCATTTCAATCAATCAAGGCTGAGACATATTCAATTGTTAAATGTAATCAGACATTCATTACCGTTCCAACTATAAGGTCAACACACATTCATAACTAGTTTTTTGCATCCTCAACGGTCAAAAGAAATAAAAAACCACATAAAAACACCACACACAAACATTCCCCACATAGCTAATTAATGCCTCTCGATGTTTATAATCACGAACCCTTTTCTTCAACATCCTATTCTTGGCACGGAGTTCTTGCATCTCTAAGTCAATGTCACGAAGTCTACGTTGTAAGCCCAACATATCTTCCTCTAACTTGTCCTTTTTACGAATGACAGCAACTAACGTCGACATCGTCGATTCGCATACCACCTTCCCAAGCCATTTGAACCATCCACAACTTTTCACAGTTCCAATGTTCACGCATATTGCAAACCTCTTTCCCAGATTGATAACCGTCCCAGATGTCTTTACTTCACAAAATTGACCACATTTGCACTTGAATTGTTCATTCGCATAGCATGGGCAACTAAAGCATGCAGGTGAAAATACTCCGCAAACTTCACAACTGCATAAATGTGACAACATGTTCATCATAAGCTAACATACAAACATTACTTGTACCAATCCCTTTACTAATCTAAACTATTGTAAAATATAATTGAATGTTGATATGTATAGTTTATTCAGTTTGATAGTTGGAACAAGGTTAAACAATGGTAGTTGGTTTGTTATAATACAATTGAATGTTATATCTTCTCTTCTTTCTTCTTCTTGTTTTTCTACTACCTTGTTGTATTCAGCCCTCCTCAATTCATAATTACATTTTATCAAATAGTCAGTCCACAAGTTCTGTTCGTTAAAATGTTTCTGTTTCTCTTAGTATTTGTTTCTTAATACTAATATTTTTGCTCTTACATAGCTGTTCGTATCAGGGTATAAGATTGAACTCCGATTCAAGGTGGTGGTTCAATAAGTCAAAGTTACCAGACACTACAATTGAACTTCGATTCATTTGACCTACCCTAATGACAATGGTAGGTTAGAAACTTGGAGCGTATGAGCGTGGTGGAATAATGATAGCTTGAGTTTGAAAACACTCTAAAAGGGGGAGAAGGAAGAAACCCTTTTACTTGGCCTTGACAATGGAGGAGGTTGATGATGAATCTTCTTCAAACCCTTGCTTGATTAACATCCATATTTACTAATAAATGCAAATCCATAGTGAAAATAAACCAAGCAATCAATACCCACACATATCTTGAACACCAAGAACCCATGGATATGACCTTGGATAAAGGAACGTTCCGCCACCAATGGCCTAACACTCCCCCATGATTAGCTAAAGGTAATCCACCACTAATTAATAAAGGAATGACTTGCTAACACAACCAATATTCAATGGGATAAAGTAAAAACAAGGTTTGGGGAGGAAACTTAGGAAAACCCTAGCTTAGCATTAGTATAATCTAAATAATCTATCTTAAAAACAGTGAAAAAGGAGTATTTATACAAGGGGAATTAAGCACTAAACAAATTCGTTTAGGCCCGAAAATTACGCGCAAAACAGGCCCGTCGCGGGCGCGACGGAGCGAAGGCAAGATGGGTGATTCCGGAGGTACACGGCGTCGCGGGCGCGACCTGGGACTTCGCGGGTGCGACTTTTCTGGGCTCCAAGTGTCGCGGGCACGAACCTGGTCGTCGCAAGCGCGACCACGTTTTGGCCAAGTCGTCGCGGGCGCTAAGGACACCGTCATGGGTGTGACCTTCTAGGCAGTTTTTCGGCCAACTTCAAACTCGCATACCTTCTTCATCCGAACTCCGTTTTAGGCCCATAAGGTATCAATGGAAATCCCTCGGTGTTTACTTTAAGCTCCCAAAATTTCAAGTGGATTGGAATTGTATTGAAAGAGTTATGGTTGAATGAGTGAAGGCACGCCCATTTCTAGCATGTGAACGCCTTCATTACCTAGTGTTTATTCATCTGGGACCACGACCCAACCTCGATGCCAAATATTTATGATCTCCCAGGATGACCCGACATCCCAAAGGCCTTCGGGGTTGTTGACAAGTTCCGAAACTCTTTATTCTTCCCTTCTTGAAAAGGATTTGCCCTCAAATCCAGGGGGTTAGAAACAACCGCTGTGAAGATTGAACCCCAACAATGGGCGTCTCGCCAAAGCCATGCTAATTTGATGCTCACCACCCCACCCTTCTTGAAGGTATAACAATTCTTGAGAACATGCGGGTGAGCGGACTTAGCACGGTGATGCTAGTTACCTCCTCTACTCATGATCTTGTTGAAATCCACGATGTAATCATCACAAGAGAGCTCAACGCCCAGTGCTTGTTGAATCAATGGCTTATCCATCACACCATTGATCACAAGTTGAGTAGGCATCCGACTCGTATCAAACTCCACTACAAAACACTCATCATGGAGGTGCAAATCAAGAGGGAACCTGGGGTTTGGGGGTAACGGGTAAGGGAGGGTAATGGAGAAATTTTGAGGAGTTAAGGTACTCTCACTCACTATAGGCTCACCACACGGCAAGGACAAAACCAAAGGATGTCCATCCCCTCCATGGGTACTCTCTTCCCGTGTTTCTCGCTCAATGAGAAGGTTTGTAAACTCACTTCCCACCCCGGGTTGTGGAGGTAATACTTCATGAGGGGCTAAAGGTATGAGTCTAACCCTCCTATCTTCATGAGTGAAAGTGTATGTGTTGTCCAATCCATCATGCAACGTGCACTTGTTGGATTGCCATGGACGCCCCAAAAGAATATGACAAGCACTCATCGGAACAACATCACAAACAATAAAATCTTCGTAAGTAGGGCCTAATGACAAATTAACAAGGATTTGCTTCGTTATCTTGATGTTGCCTTGATTGTTGAGCCACTTGAGGGAGTAAGGCTTGGGGTGAGGTAACAATGGTAATCCAAGCTTTTCGACCATGAGAGTCGAGGCAATGTTGGTGCAACTTCCCCCGTTGATGATGACATTGCACACCTTTCCTCCCACGAAGCATCGTGATTGAAAATCATCTCTCGTTGGTCCTTGTCAAGAGGGAACTCATGAGCGTGCAATATCCTCCTCAAGATAAGTGCATTACCTTGTACGGGTGGTATCAGATTGGTGTTATCATCATCGGACGTAACCAAATCCTCGACGACCACTTCGGGTTCTTCTTGTGCTCTTCGGAGCTCCTCATCAATCTCTTGAACCTCTTGAAGGGTCAAAGCTCTCCGATTTGGGCAATCCGCTTGGAGGTGACCATACCCTTGGCATTTGAAGCAATTCTTGCCTTCCATCTTCCGAGGAAGATCTGTAGGAGAAGGCATGGCAATCTCCTTGTCCTTGTCGATCTTTGGGATAGGTGTGGACCTAGGAGTCTAACTTGGCCTCGGAGTGCCGGAGTAGGAAGAAGGTGGGTTAGAAGGTGAGAAGATGGGCCTAGTCAATGGCTTGGAGGTGATCTTCTCGTTCCTTCACCTTTCAACCTTGAGAGCCAAGCTACATAGCTCATCCAAACAGTGGTATGGTTGGATTTCAATTTTCTTAGCGATGGAGGAACCCAACCCATTCAAGAACCTCATCATGGTTTGCTCTTCGGGTTCTTGAAGATCACTTTTGATGAGGAGTTGCTCGAACTCCTGAATATAGTTGCTTACAGTCCGTTTGCCTTGAGTGAGGGCATAGAGTTTCATCAAGATGTCTTGTTTGTAGGTGTTGGGCAAGAACCGACGGTTCATCAACTGCTTGAGCTGTGCCCATGAAGTAATTTTTACGCGACCTTCCCTAGCCCTTTGCACTTTGACGTTCTCAAACCAAAGTGAGGCGGCTTTGGAGAGTTTCAGGCTTGCGATCTTAAATGCTTTCCCATCGTTGAACTCTTTGGTCTCAAAAATCCTTTCCATGAGTTGCACCCATTCGAGATAATCATCGGGATCATTGGAACCGTTAAAGTTCAGAATATCGATCTTGACGTCATGGAACTCGTCGTGAGGGGGCCTCTCAACCATTTCCCGGCGTCGACGTCGTTGAATGGAGTCTCTATCATTTTCGCTCGACTCAAAGGCAGAAGGAGGACGGATAGGACTTGGATTGGGTCTCCGATGTACGCTTGTCACGGGGATGACCTTGGCGCTCTTGGGCGAGGTTGTTCAATTGAGCCACAAGAGTCTCAAGGGTGCGCTCAATGGTGGAGAGTCGGTTCACCACAGCTCTAGCGCGAGGACTACCGCAGTGTCTTGATTCCTCTCGATTGGAACTAACTTCTTCTTCCTTATCGAAGGATGGGTGAGGACGTATTGTGTTTGAGTAATTTTTGTTGAGTTTGGGGGTTTTCTTGTAGTTGGATAGTGTTTGACTTGGGGTTCTTTGTGGCTAATTCTCAATGACATTTAATCGAACACCTTCTGTGAACTATCTCCAACTCTCTTTTCAATGCTCCAATGGACAACAAAAACCAACAAACACAACACAATAGAATATACTCCAATATTCGTGGAGGGCATAGGGAATGGGGAACACCAATATTGCAATCAATCCAACAAGAATCAACAATAGAGAAACTCTACTTGCATAGACGAAATCCAAAACTCAAGCTAAACCGAACCTTGGCTCTGATACCAAATGGAGCGTATGAGCGTGGTGGAATAATGATAGCTTGAGTTGGAAAACACTCTAAGAGGGGGAGAAGGAAGAAACCCCTTTACTTGGCCTTGACAATGGAGGAGGTTGATGATGAATCTTCTTCAAACCCTTGCTTGATTAACATCCATATTCACTAACAAATGCAAATCCATAGTGAAAATAAACCAAAAGCAATCAATACCCACACATAGCTTGAACGCCAAGAACCCATGGATATAACCTTAGATAAAGGAAAGTTCCACCACCAATGGCCTAATACTCCACCATGATTAGCTAAAGATAATCCACCACTAATCAATAAAGGAATGAATTGCTAACACCACCAATATTCAATTGGATAAAGTAAAAATAAGGTTTGGAGGAAACTTAGGGAAACCCTAGCTTAGTATTAGCATAATCTGAATAATCTATCTCAAAAACAGTGAAAAAGGAGTATTTACACAAGGGGAATTAAACACTAAACACAGTCGTTTAGGCCCGAAAATTATGTGCAAAACAGGCCTGTCGCGGGCGCGACGGAGTGAAGGCGAGATGGGCGATTCTGGAGGTGCGCGACGTTGCGGGCGTGACCTGGGACGTTGCGGGCGCGACGTTTCTGGGCTCCAGGTGTCGCGAGCGCGACCCAGGTCGTCGCGGGCGCTACCACGTTCTGGCCAAGTCGTCGCGGGTGCGACCTTTTGGGCGGTTTTTCTTCCGACTTCAAACTCGCATAACTTCTTCATCCAAAACTGTTTTAGGCCTATAAGATATTGATGGAAAGCTCTCAGTGTTTACTTTAAGGTCCCAAAATTTGAAGTCCATCGGAGTTGTATTGAAAGTGTTATGATTGAATGAGTGAAGGCACGCCCATTTCTAGTCTTTGAACGTCTTCATTACCTTGTGTTTATGATCTTCCGGGATGACCCGACATCCCAAAGGCCTTCGGGGTTGTTGGCAAGTTCCGAAACTCTTCAAAACCGCTAACAACAAAATAGTCATTCCAATTGAACAGTCTGTGTTTGATGTTAGTGGTTCCTAGCCTAATCTTCAATTTCAGTGAAAGTTTACAGACACAATTGTATACATCCAATAAACACACAATTGTAATAATAATGGAAAATTTGACACAATCAACAAAACTAGAACAATCATAGTTTTCCATTCTTGTTGATTGGGAGCAAGAGGCTTATGATGATGGGCTACTGTTATCTACTAAGGGTTCTATTGAGTTCAAGCTCTTCATTCACAGTTGTAATAACAATGGTTACCAACAACAATGAAATTTCTATCCACTTCACATTTAATTTTCATGCAATGAACCATATATTCATCCAAAAAACAAACAGTTGTAATAACAATGGAAAATTTGACAGTTTAATTACCCAGATAATTCGACCCAACTATTTCAGGAGGTTCAATACAAGAACACCGTAAAAATTGGACTGTTTCCTCAAATTCAATCATATGAAGTGTTGAAAACACTATATTAGTAACATCTTCTCACAGATCAAGTAGTTTTCCAACTCATTTAGCATCTGACGAGCATCAAATCCAAAATTTGCAATAACTTCAAAATTTGGTTCTCACTATTCACCACTCCAGACAAAGGGGAAGAAAGTTTACAACGACTTCGAAATTTCAACAATCACAACATAAATTAACACTTAAGGGTGTTGGAAATCAAATATGGAAGAGTGATACTTTACCTTCGCATAATTCTAGCCGGAAAAATGGAAGTTCACCTTGGCCAAGTTTCAATGTCGCCGTCTCTGACGCCGTCGTTGCCTGTCTGGTGTGACTGTCGTCATCGCCTTCCTCCAGATCCACCAAAATCGATTGGCCTTCCGTTGTTCTCCTCTCGTCGCCTTCCTCCAGATTCACCAAATTCTCCGACCGTCTGTTGTGCAGGGGCAGAGGTTCTCTTCGTTGCCCTTTCTCTCCACCTCCGTCAGTGACATGTCTTCCTTCCTCAAATAAATTAACCTTTGCCTTCAAAAATAAAGGCCATCTTCTCCAGCAAGCCAAACACATACAAATTTTTCATAAATATTATCATCTAATCTAAACAATAATTACAATCACTAATTGTAACATATAAGTTTTTTCGTTTTTATTAAATTACTTTTGCTGAATATAAAAGTATTTTCTAAAATTCATTTTGATTTAAATTTGAATTTTATAATTGATGTGTTTTTTTGGGAATTGTATGATTTGGATAAATTTGGATGAGTTTGGATTGGATTGGAAAGAGATACCAATCTAAAGAACAGGAAAACATAGGCAAATCAATTAACTATCAGCGCTATTTTTTTAATGGGGGTTCTAAACGTTAATATATTGTACTTTGGGTTGGGTTGGATAATAGTGTACTTAATTTTTTTTCTTAGACAATAATATATTGTATTTTCGAGGTGTTGGATAATAATTGACCTAATACAATTCCAACGGTGGCTAGCCCATTGACGATCTAACGTGGTAGGTTAAGGAGCAAAAAAATTTAAATCATGACTAAACTAATTCCATGTCAGGCATTGTTAACAAGTGCAAATGAATTTTAATTAATTTTTTTAAATAACACGTCACTACTTTACATTTTTCCTAACCTAATTATTTTTTTAAAAAAAAATAGAATTCATCATTACTTATTTGGACTTGCTGTCATGACATTAATTTAGGGTGTGTTTGGTTGGCCGGAAAATCATTTTCGGTGTTTGGTGACCGGAAAATGGAGAAAATCTTTTTCCAAGAAAATGGTTTTCCCCCAATCCTTTGTAAATTGTTTTCTTATCTCATACCCAAAAAAAAATCATTTTCCCAGCCCATTTCTAACTCTATTTTCCCGGTCCAATGGCATTTTCCCGGTCCATATCTGCAGTCACTCTCGGTCAAGCGTTAGGGTTTGGTTGTCGCCCATCATTCTCATCGTTCTCTTTCTCTCTCTTTCTCTCCCATCTTTCTCTGAAGCTTCCTCTCAATGGCAGATTAGGGTTTTCTCGCTCGTTCTCTCTCATATGCTCGTACCTTCAAAGCTTCACTTGTCTTGTCTCATTCTGCTTGTATTGCTCCCTCATACACACCAGACTGCAGATCTGCAGAAATCGGAAGTTACGAACCCTAATTTTTCTTCCACCTCTGTAAGTTTTATTTGGTTCGATTTGGTTCAAATTGTATTCTGTGTATTGATCTGCATCTCTTATCCTCTCAAACACCTCCATCGCAAATTGTATTATGTGTATTGATTTGCAGATCTTATCCTCTCAAACACCTCCATCGCAAATTGTATTCTGTGTATTGATCTTGCAGAAATCGATGCTTGCAGTTTGTGTATTGTGTTCAAATTGGATTGTATTCTGTGTTCTTCGTCTTATTTGGTTCGATTTGATTGCGTATTGGTAGACTGGCAGTCATTGAATGGTCTAGAATTCCATATCATTAGGTTTGTTGGTGCTTTTAAGTTGCAAAAACTAAACTAGGAATCAATCAAGTCTGGAAGTGAAATTGAAGCAACAATTGTTGGCATGTTGCACTGTATCAATGACAATATCAATTAGTATTTGAATCTTAGCTTTGGCCTGTTCACTTGTTTGTGAGGATAGTCCACTAATTGAATCTTAGCTTTGGCCTATTTAGTTTAGGGATGACTATGGACCCGCCGGGCAAGGTTGTTAAAATCGGGATCCTAACTCGAAACTATGGGGAAGTTGGGATCGGAAATTAGCCCATGTAGGATCGTGGATCGTGTGTAAATTGTAGAATCATAATGAGGATTTTAGACCATAAAATCGTAGGATCATAAATCAGAATCGAGATTTTAATAACTATGCCCCCGGGTGAATGTGTTGAGAATGTAATGACTCAAATGATATGGACAAGTTTTGTAATCCCTTAACCATTTTCCTTATTGCATTTTCCTAATTGCCAAACATGTGAAAATCATTTTTCAGGAAAATCATTTTACTGTATGCCAAACATGTGAAAATCGTTTTCCAGGAAAATAATTTTCCTTTGTGCCAAACACTTGAAAATATCAATTGAAAATTCATTTTCTAAGAAAATCATTTTCCAAGGCAAACCATTTTCCTAGAAAATGATTTTCCGGTCAACCAAACACACCCTAAAAGAAACTCAATTTGAAACATTTAATTCATCATTACAATTTCTTCAAATCACTTCAAAGAAATACTTTCAAGTAATATTAATAATATGACTCATTAATAATATCCACCAATAAACTTGTAATCACCATTCCCCAAGATATATTTTTAAAAAAGTCCATTGTGGAGAATAAATCTCCAATGTCAATACCAGTAGAGTAGTGGGCACTAGGCGTACACATGCACAAATACATAATATAAATATGTAGGTGCACACACGCACAAATGCATAAATACACAAACACACACGTGTGTGTGTGTCTGTGTGTGTCTAGACACACACACATGTTGAAATAAAAGTGGAGATGTAGGATGAGAGTTGCTTAGATAATCAAGAGAGTTGTAGGCATACTCACTCTCGTTTGACTTATATTCTAACTGTATACAATCGTAGGATAAAACTCTTGTCTTATCGGGAGGAGACTTAGCAAACTCCTAAATCTTGTCGAAGATGCGCTGCAGTCACAACCTGTAAAGTGGGTGTTTTTAAAAGGAGTGAAGTGACATAAAAGTGGCAAATGCACTCTTATTTATAGTGCAAGGATACACTTTTTCATGACCTTATGGATAAGATGATGATACATATCATCATTGATAAAATAGTTAGGATATCCAACCAACACTAACATTCTTTATCAGCATGAAAAACATGTGTAAAATGAATTGGAAACACGTGAAAGGGATGAAAAAGAGCAAAACTGCACCTAGACACCTGACATAGACCGTGTCAAGGCTTGACACAGCCGTGTCAACTGTGTAGTACCTTGAATTCTATGTTTCGATGCTTGTCACTCCCGTGTCCAACCATGACACGCTCTTGACAAGCACTTTACGTAAAATTTGGTCAACTTCAAGGCCAGTTACTCCCTTTTCAAACCATAACACTCCCGTGACAGGTACTTTGTACAAAAATTTGGTCTTGTTGGACCCGAGATGTCGTCCAAGGCCATCTTTTGGTCCTCTTAGCCTATTTTTACACTTTAGACTTAGTTTCTCATACCTTTTCAGTGAACCTTACCCGTGACAGTTTCTCATGCCTTATTGTTAAGTCAAAGGTATAAGATGAATCCTCCATCACTCCTCGAGACTAATCTTTACCCGCTGACTTTGAATGGGCAATTCATAAGGCAAGATGATAACTTCCCATGGTACGGTTTCCGGGAACCATGTTATGACAAGGATTAGGGTGTCCAAGTTGTTGGTCTTGAGATTTTTAACGACTGCAATACCCCGATAGAGGAAGAGGAATATGTTATTGTTCCTAGACCTAATGAGCAACCACCAGTCGAGTGGACTCATCTCCCAAGGAGCCGTATTTTTGGCCTACTATTAGACCAAGAACAAAACGAGAAGAAAGAGGTTGAGCCGCTTATTGTTGTGTAGTCCAATCTAGAGTTCAACCCGAGTAGAATGATCAATGATGGGGATTTCCATGAAGTTACCTGGGGTGATTCTACCGAGAACAAATGTACCTTAATACTAGGAGAGTCTTTTAAAGTCTCGTCCAAGTTGAACACTAATGGGTATGTCATCGAGTCTGGATCAACTAGGGCTAGCTCTAAGGCTGATGTCTCTGTACTTTCTACTGCATTCAATAAAGTGAACATTCCTAACTATATTGAGTATCATTCCCCTCCCCTAAACTGATGTGCCAATAATTATGAATTTGGTGTTGAACCTTTCAAAGACTTTAATGAATTAACACAAGCTATGGATGAACACGATAATCGGGTGGCTGAGGTAGAAGAGACAATTACCGTTAACGTCGGGACACCTTAAACTCCCCTGGAATTGAAAATTGGCAAATTTTGAGAGGTTTTGCTTCTGGTCTGAGTGAGCCTTGGCTTGTGCTTGGTGACTTCAATGTTATTCTTCATCTTGATGAACGTTAGGGTGATATCACAGTTGAATTTACCGATATTGTTGACTTCAAAAAATGTTTAGAGGAGAGTGAGTTGCTGGAGCTTCCTTATTTTGGTTCCTATTATACTTGGAATAATATGCAAACTTGGTCACAAATTGATTGGTGTTTTGCTAATTCTAGTGGGAATAGTATGGGACATAGCCAGGTTGATTTTTTTGGCTCTGGGGTTGTCTGATCAATCCCCTATTCTTCTTTCTTTTCCTGGCATGCTAAAAGTTTAAGCTACCTTTCTTTATTGTACTATCTGATAGCTCGGGCTTGAGTACTAAAATATTATGCTCAACGCTCTGTCGAGTCTTGTTACTGGTTGTGATATGTATAAGGTGCAGCGGTTGCTTAAGAGTCTCAAAGTGCAATTTAAGGAACTGCAGAGAGAGAAATTTTATGATATTTTCTCTTAGTTTGCAATTGAGAGACATAAAGTGGAGGACACTCAACTGCAATTGGCTGCTGACAGACAATTTGTTGATTAATAGTTAAGGAAAAGACTCAAAGAGATGAGTATGTCATAATACTTCACTCTACTCATTTTTTATCAAACAACAAGTAAGATTGGGTACAACAAGGTGATTGTTCTTCCAGGGTCTTTTTCTCCAAAATGAGGCAACAATAACTTGAGTCTTTCATTTACTCTATTGAGACTCCTCTTGGTCATATTGTTCGAGGTTATGATCAGGTGGTTGCGGTTATCTTGGAATAGTTTCAGAAGTTAGGATCTCAATCTTATGATAGAAGCCCAGTTACTATGGAGATTTTTTCTTAAGGGAGTGTGGAGCGTTACCGTCACGTGATGGGGTGGAGATTAGCTTGAGTGGATGATGGAGACTCAACAATCAACAAAGGCTTGTACACCCAAAGGAATGGATATGACCCTATGGCAAGGTAAACCACAACCCAAAGCCTAACACCCCACCATGATTATCATAAAGGAAAATCCAGCAAATAATCACTAAAGGAATGACTTGAAACACCACCAAAGGGATTGGATAAAGTAATCAAGATTTTTGAAGAAAACTAGGGAAAACCCTAACAATGCTTAAGCATCACATTCATAATCAACAAAAACTGTCTACAACAGTGCAGGGGGTATTTATACAAAATGGGGAAAAACATAAAACTCAGAGTTTAAGTGGCCGAAAACACGCACTGGAAACTAGTGGTCGCGGGTGCGACCAGGCAGCAAGGCGGCAGCAGCAGCAGCCGAGCAAAATCAGGTCGCGGGCGCTACAACAAGGTCGCGGGCGCGACAGAGCATCGACGGGGCAACAGCAGCATCCGAGCGGTGACAGGTCACAGGCGCGTCTAGTGTTGTCGGGGGCGCGACGGCTCTGTGGAAGAGGGGCGCTGACAGCGTTTCCTTGGCCCTTGACAGTGTTTTCCTTCGATCGAGACTCGATAGAACGAAACTCTCTGGAACATACGTTAGAAGAATAGCATCTTGAAAGATCCTCTTCTGTGCAAAGGACATTGATTTGTGCAGGATCAAGGATGGATCAAGGACGTTTATTTAAACGCCATGGCAACTACAGCAAGGGAATATATTTTGAAGTGAAAGACCAAAGAAGAGCAAAAACCAAATCAGGGAAGTATCTCTCAAATTGATTCTCTAAAGATTTAGCCGCCTATTCTCTGATTTAAGATTAACTAATTAATCCCCTTATTTCAGGAAATACCGAATCAAGGAAAGAGAAGAAAAGATTGAAGTAGAGATATTCTAAATCAAGACCAAGAAGGAAACAACAATTAAGGAAGTTATCATTCAACACAAAGAAGGAAGGATTCCAAATTGCAACGGCTCTATGGCGTCTGGAAGCTAATTAAATAGAAGACATCCTGCTCATGGAAGATCAACTATTCCACGGATGAAATAGGGTGTTTCAAACAGAAATAGTGTTTTCGTGTTTGAGAGAAAATTGTATGTGAGATTACTTGTAAGAGTGCTTTCAAGTTCTTAACGGATCTAGAACTGTGATAGACTCTTGTGATCAGATCCTAGACGGACTTAGGATTTGAATAGTGTTAACACCAAACAGAAGCTTTGGTGGGTGGTCATTCCTCAACAAATAAGAAGCGTCCATAGCAAAGAAGACCAAGGTCAACATACTAGTTCAAAAGTATGAAGGCTTCAAGATGGAAGAAAATGAGTCCATTGAGTCAATGTTCAAAAGATTCAGTGCAATCATCAACCATCTCAAGTCCCTCGGAAAATCTTATTCCAATGAAGAACAAGTGAACAAGGTCCTTCAGTGCCTTCCTAAGCACAAGTGGGGACCAAAAGTAACGGCAATAGAAGAAGCCCAAGATCTAGAGACCTTGAAAATTGAAGAACTAATTGGCAAACTCCTTGCACATGAGATACGACTGTCGGAAGGCAGTCAGACCAAGGACATTGCCCTCAAAAGCACCAAAGAACCAGAAGAAGAATCAGAGGATGATGATGAAGAAACCATGGCCATGTTAGCTAAAGGTTTCAGACTATTATACAGAAAGAATCCCAGATTCCGTGGCTATCTAAGAGAATCATCCTCTAAACGACCTTCACCCAAAGGTAAAATTCAAACCAAGGATGATAATGAATATAAATGCTTTGCTTGTGGTGCAACAGATCACTTGGTCAGGGAATGTCCTCATGTAAAGAAAGTCAAGGAACAAAGTGACTTCAGAGGAAAAAGATTGAGCAGCAAAGCCATGGTTGCCACATGGAGTGAAAGTGAAGGCAGTGAAAGTGAAAGTGAGTCCGAGGAAATTGCTAATCTTTGTCTCATGGCAAAGGACCTTACAGAAACACAGGCAGATGACGATAATGAGGTATTTATAAATCTCTTTCTGAAATGTCCTCCACATAATTTGAAACCAAGATTGCTCAATCTGCTTGATCACATTCCAACTCTCACCGACAAAGTACAATATCTCACTAGAATTGCTGAAACAAACTCCAAAACTATAGAAACTCAAGTAGAGATAATCAAAAATCTTACCTCTGATAATGTTAGCATGAGAAATGAAATGATACAGAACCGAAAAGAGCTGAATTCCATTCTCAATAAAGAGATAAACCAAGTTCACTCTACCATAGTTTCTAAAAAGAAAACCTCTACAGATAAACCTGGTTCACCCAGAACCAAATCAGAATCCCTACCCCGTCACAGACCCACAAATATACCAAAACCAAGAACCAAAGCAACGTGGGTTCAAAAGAAGCCAAAAAACAAGCCTGTTCCCCCAAACAAAGAAACCCTTCATAAACGACCTTTAGTGCAGGTATGTCTCAGGGCTCACAACGACCTCTGGTATTTGGACAGCGGATGCTCGAGACATATGACTGGAGATCCAACCAAATTCAGAGAACTCAAGGACATCAAAAGTGGGAAGGTAACGTTTGGAGACAAAAGCCAAGGGAAGATCCTTGGAGTCGGCAAGGTCGGTAAGGACTCAGTAAACTGTATAAATGATGTATATTATGTAGAAGGTTTAGAGTATAATCTTTTAAGCATTTCTCAGTTTTGTGATAGAGGTTATAAAGTATGGTTCAATAAGAACTCATGCGTCGTAGAAAAAGAATCTCATGAAATAGTCCTTAGAGGTCATCGGATGAACAATGTGTATGTTATTGACCTAAGCGATCATATGACAAAGGACCTTACCTGTCTTAGAGTTGCATCAGATGAAACCTGGTTATGGCATCGTAGATTGGGACATGTGAACATGAAAACCCTTCAAAAGCTAAAACACCTAGGCTTGGTTAGAGGACTACTATCTCAAAATTTCATTCGTGACAAAGTATGTGATGCATGTACTAGAGGCAAAATGCACTGAACCTCCTTCAAACTCGTGTCTCAAGTAACCACCTCTAGATGTTTAGAATCACGATATGGACCTCTGTGGACCAATTCCATACAAAAGTCTAGGAGGACGTTCATACATACTAGTCATTGTTGATGATTATTCTAGATTTACCTGGGTTTTATTTTTGAAGGATAAGACAGAGGCTTACCCAGAATTTGAGAAACTATACAGGCAACTCAAGGTCCTTACAGGACTTAGTATGATGTCTATAAGAACAGATCATGGAAGAGAGTTTGATAACCGAGATCAATTTGGAAAATTCTGTGATCAAGAAGGGGTTACACATAATTTCTCTGCCCCAAGGACACCACAACAGAATGGTGTTGTTGAACGGAAAAACCGCACCCTGGAAAACATGGCCAGAACAATCATCTGTGAGAACAATCTACCCCTTTCTTCAATGAAATTATAAATGCTTCAAATTATATTCTCAACAGATGTACCATAAGATCCTTCATGAAAAAGACACCCTATGAGTTGTTCAAGGGTAAAACACCAAACGTAGCTCACCTCAAGGCCATTGGATGCAAATGCTTCGTTCATAACAATGGAAAGAAGGTCTTAAGCAAATTTGAGCAAAGAAGTGAAGAAGGAATCCTGGTAGGATATTCCTTATCTAGCAAGGCCTATAGAGTCTATATTAAAGCATCCAAAAAGGTGGAAGAATCAATTCATGTTGTTTTTTATGAAACTCCCACCACTCCATCAGAAAGGTCCTCCATCAAATTCCAGATTCTTCAAGATGATGATGATGAGGACACTCCTCGTATATTTCAGCAAGGTCCTCTGCAACAAAATGAAGAGCCTCCTCTAAATGACACCGTGCAATCAACTTTGGAACATGAGGAACATGAAGCTCAAGGACCTCCACATGATGAAGAACAAGGACCTTCCTCAAGTGAAGGACAAGGACCTTCACTGACAGAAACTCCTCAAATGACTAATACTGCACAACAAAACACCGAGGAGTCATCATGGACCTTCAGGTTCAAACCTGCTCATCCAGCTGACAACCTCCTTTCAGGTCTGGAAACAGGTATTAGAACTCAATCATCTCTTAGAAACTTTTGTGCCTTTCACGCATTTGTTTCTCAGATTGAACCTAAAGGACCTGAGGAAGCTCTCATGGACAGCAACTGGATCCTAGCCATGCAAGAAGAATTAAATCAATTCGAGCACAATCAAGTATGGAAGCTTGTCCTAAGACCCAAACACCATCCAGTCATTGGTGTGAAGTGGGTCTACCGCAACAAATTAGATGAACATGGCACTGTCACTAGAAACAAGGCAAGGCTAGTCGCCAAAGGATACAACCAAGAAGAAGGCATTGATTATGAAGAAACCTTCGCACCAGTTGCAAGACTAGAGGCCATTCGGATACTCCTTGCCTACGCTGCGTCAACTCACATGAAATTGTATCAAATGGATGTAGAAAGTGTCTTCCTTAATGGATACCTAAAGGAAGAAGTCTATGTGGAACGACCTCCAGGTTTTGAACAACAAAATCCAGACACTCATGTTTACAGACTTCAGAAGGCCCTTTATGGGCTAAAACAAGCTCCCAGAGCTTGGTATGAGAGACTAAGTGCCTTTCTTCTAAGAAATGGATTCATAAGAGGTCTCATAGACAAAACACTGTTCAACAAAACCTCAGGTCAGGACTCCACTATTATTTAAGTTTATGTAGATGACATTATTTTTGGTGCTACTAATGAACTCCTAGTAAAGGACTTCTCTGATCTTATGAGCAAGGAATTTGAAATGAGTCTTGTGGGAGAACTTAGATTCTTCCTTGGCCTAAAAATCAAGCAGCATGAAGATGACATCTTCATCAATCAGAGTAAGTATGTCAAAGAACTCCTAAAGAAGTATGAGCTTGAAAATGTCAAGCACTGTAGCACTCCAATGTCCTCTACCATAAAGCTTGATCATGATCAAAACGGTAAGGACATTTCTGACAAACAATACCGAGGTATGATTGGATCTCTCCTCTATCTAACTGCTAGTCGTCCAGACATTATGTTCAGTGTGTGCGTGTGTGCACGCTTTCATAGTGCCCCTAAGGAATCTCACTTGATTGCTGTCAAAAGGATTCTGAGATATCTTGCAGGCACAAAGGACCTTGGGCTATGGTATCCTAGCAACAACCACCTTCATCTTGTGGGATACTCAGACGCCGACTTTGCTGGATCAAGAACAAATCGAAAAAGCACTTCAGGAGGATGTCAAATGCTAGGCCTATCACTCATATCTTGGCAATCAAAGAAGCAAAACGCTGTTGCCCTCTCCACAGCAGAAGCTGAGTACCTTGTCGCCGGTGCCTGTTGTGCACAACTCTTGTGGATCAAGCAACAGATAAAGGACCTTGGCATTGAAACCTCAAGTACTCCAATTAAATGTGATAATCAAAGTGCAATTCAAATTACCAAAAATCCAGTTCAGCACTCTCGCACCAAACACATTGAAGTGTGACATCATTTTATCAGAGATCATGTGGACAAGGGCCATATCACTATGGACTTTGTACCCACACATCAACAACTGGCAGACATCTTCACCAAGCCCCTCCCCACTGAGCAGTTCATCACTAACAGAAGGGAGCTTGGCATGCTTCAACTGAGTGCCTAGTTGAGGGGGAGTCAGGGCTCATCTTTCCCAGGTGAGCCAAAGGACCTCACCCACCAGGTATGTACACTAAATTCCTTTGCTCATAAAGGACCTTGACACTCTTGTCCTGGAACCACGTTGAGCATTCGCATATAAATTCTTGGCAAACAGTTATACGGACAGTTCACTTTATAACTGCTCTGGGTAACTGATATTTTCAAAATTTTTAATCAATCCCCGCCTTTTTTTGTTTAACTACTTCTCTCCTTCCTTTCCCAAAACTTTTTCTTTCCAAAAATTCTTGTTTATGTTTTGGAAGTTTATTTCCTCCTTCCATACCAACTTCTCTCCTTCCCTTCTCATCCGTCCTCCACTTTCCCCCCTTTCGGATTCCAAAATCTCTTAATTTCTCCATCAAATCACAATAAAAATCTCCAACCGTCACACTCAATCCTCCCTCTCTCCTTTTATCGATAATCGTGCTCTCTCATCATTTCCTTTTCCTTCCCCATATCCGACCTTCCCCCTTTATCATTCACCCTCCTTATTTAACCGACCCCACCCTTCCCACTTTTCACTCACTCATCCCCACCAACCATCTCTATCCCTCCTTTCATCCATATCTTCACTTTTCACCATGGGAAAGCGACCTGCCATCAAGCAAGCAGCCTCCTCTGGGGTTGCAAAACGCACTCGATCCAGTAAATCCTCACCCATCCCCCCGACTCTACCAACTCTCACAGTTCCTCCTCTGATGCAGTTCCCATTCCACCACCCTCCAACTCCACTCTTAACTCACACCTTCCCAACGTCTGGAACTCTTCTCCAAACGCCCACTGCTGTGCTGTGATACTATCGACTTAGACTCCCTCATTGAAGCCTTTCCCTCCTTTTCGACCCTAAAAGACATCGGTTGTCAATCGTTCTTCAACTGTGACCAAAGTGTCTACCCATCCCTTGTTCATCAATTTTTCGCCAATCTTGTGGTCAATACGGGAAAATCTTCCCTTCATTCGAAAGTCTCAGGTACTGACATCTTTCTCTCTGCAAATCTTGTTGAAAAAATTCTGAATATCACTCCCAGCATAGCCAAATCTCCTCTCCCTTTACCCTCTGACCCAAAGCAAGAACTCTTGAAACTGTATGGTCGTCCCTTTGAAACCAAAAACACTCAATACACTGCATTGACCTCTGAAGCCCGCTTTTTGTACTATACCATTGTTCGAACAATCTTACCCCATGGCTCAAACAAAGAAACTCTAAATGAAGCCTGCGCCTACTTCCTTCTGAACATCCTGAATGACCGCCACCCTGAGATAGGTGACATTGTTATCACCAACCTCATTCGGGAAGCATCCTCCACATCTGGCCCTTTGCCCTACTGCAACCTTCTAAACAAGGTCTTCCAAGCCTATGTGGTCCCTCTACCTGCCTCAGAACGAGTCCCTGCCCTTATCTCAAACATAGGAATTCCTCTTCTCAAGAGTCTGGGCTATCAACAACAAGAAGATGGGACTTGGCTTCATTCAGATGAGATAAAGGTCGCTACGAGCTCTTCATCGCCACGCTAAGGAAGTTCAGGACAATCTGCAGATCCAAGTCTCCAACCTCAGGAGTGAAGTCCTCACCCTCCACCAAGAAATCCAAGGTCTTCAGAATGTGCATGTATCTCTCCACTCTGCCCTCCGCCAAGAAATTCAAGGCCTTCAGAATGTGCATGCATCTCTCCACTCTGCCATCACCTCTCTCAAAGATGTCATCTCGTCTCTGCTGCCCCCTCCCACCATTCAGGCCACTCCATGCCCCTCTCCTGCTGATGACCCCAACCCCACTCCTGATGCAGACACTCCCGATGTCCCCCTTCCTTGAAATCTCTTTTAATTTCAAAAAACTTTTGTGCCAAACATACCTCCTGTTTCCTTTCTGGTAAAAGCCAAAAAGGGGGAGATGAACTACCTCTTTTGCTTTGTTGAATTCTATTTTGGGTCTGTAATTAAAAACTGTTAAACTGCTCTCTACTAATATGCATGCTTTTCTAGCTAAACTCTCTATATGCTGCATATCTGTGTTTGCTAAACTGCTAAACTGCCCTCTGTTAATATACATGCTCTTCTAACTAAATTCTCTATATGATGCATATCTGTTTTTGCTAAACTGCCATGGAGTTTTGTCTTTCACTCAAAAAGGGGGAGATTGAAAGATCCTCTTCCGTGCAAAGGACATTGATCTGTGCAGGATCAAGGATGGATCAAGGACGTTTATTTAAACGTCATGTCAACTACAACAAGGGAATATATTTTGAAGTGAAAGACCAAAGAAGAGCAAAAACCAAATCAGGGAAGTATCTCTCAAATTGATTCTCTAAAGATTTAGCTGCCTATTCTCTGATTTAAGATTAACTAATTAATCCCCTTATTTCAGGAAATACCGAATCAAGGAAAGAGAAGAAAAGATTGAAGTAGAGATATTCTAAATCAAGACCAAGAAGGAAACAACAATTAAGGAAGTTATCATTCAACACAAAGAAGGAAGGAATCCAAATTGCAACGGCTCTATTGCGTCTGGAAGCTAATTAAATAGAAGACATCCTGCTCATGGAAGATCAACTATTCCACGGATAAAATAGGGTGTTTCAAACAGAAATAGTGTTTTCGTGTTTGAGAGAAAATTGTATGTGAGATTACTTGTAAGAGTGCTTTCAAGTTCTTAACGGATCTAGAACTGTGATAGACTCTTGTGATCAGATCCTAGACGGACTTAGGATTTGAATAGTGTTAACACCAAACAGAAGCTTTGGTGGGTGGTCATTCCTCAACAAATAAGAAGCGTCCATAGCAAGGCGCTTGGTTCTAAGTGAACCTAAGGACGTTTACCTTAGGTCATTTTCACCACTTTCTGTTATACTTAAATAAAGGAGGTTATTCAGTTGATACATATATTGTCCTTTACTTCAATTCTATTATTAAACTGTTTTGAACCTTGGTCTGAAAAGATTAAGGAACTAACGTCCTTTATCAAGTGATTATTGTGCAGAAAATTTTAATAACCCTATTCACCCCCCCCCTTTAGGGTTCTTTCACAGCTGTTGACTAGATGCTGCCAGCGGTTAGCAGCAAAGCCCCAAAACTCACACACAACCCAGGCGATCGCGGGCGCTACCTCTGTGGTAGCGGGCGTTATGTCGCCATTCCCGGACGTAGCGAGCGCGATAGGATATGAAGCGGGCGCTACGCTTGGCTTACCTAGCACTGTGGCGGGCGCTACAAGGGCGTAGCGGGCGCGAAGAGGTGCTGTCCTGGGCATCCTTGCTGTACTCAATTCCCTCTTGCGTTTTTTGTTATGGCCCACTCCCGAACCCTATGCCATGTAGGTTCTCATCCCGGGACGGTCTCGGGTCCCACTTGAAGTGGATCCCACACCCGATGTCGATCAACTCATGCCTCCAGGGTCCCGGGTCCACCTTAAAGTGTACTCCACACCCGACCGTGACGTCGTTTTCCTCGTGTTGCATGGAGGGGTTGCGGAAATGCTTGCTGACCATGAAAATGGAGGCTCGGGCCCCATCCCGATACGTTCCATATTCCCCTTCTTGAAAAAGAGTTGCCCTCAACTCTTGGGAGTTAAAACCGAGGCTCTCTCTACAACTTGGCTCCGTAGATCCCCGAACATCTCGATCGCAATGAGCATTCACACGAGGTGCCCAACAAGCTTCGAACCCCATAATGTATCCATCATCCAAATAAATGAACGTGGTTGGGGGCTTGTTGTGTGGAGATAAGGGATTAAAGGAAGGGAAAGATAAATTTTGTGGTGCTCAGGAACTCTCAATCTCACTAGGCTCGCTACAAGGTAAAGACAAAACAAGAGGTAGCTCGTCCTCACCAAGAGCACACTCATCCCATGTTTCGCTCATCATGAGAAGGTTCCTCAACTCACTTCCCACCCAGGTTTCGATTTGATGTGGGGTTAAGGGGTTCAAGTAATCGCATTCAAAAGAACGATCTTCATGCAACATACACTCCCACAAACATCGCATACCAAATTTCTAATAGTACTCATTCAACAACAAATCCTCGAATAACCAATGTCGACCAAACAATATGTATGACTCATTCAAAGAGTTTATGTCACCACGACCATCATTCAAACAATATTCATCGAAGGACGACACAAATGAAGAGCTCATACACATTGATTGAACTAGAATCAAGGTATCATCAAACCCAAATTTGCCACTAGACAACAAACGAACACTAAGATTCTTAGTATGCCACTCAAAATATAGAGAATGTTCAATCGTGGACATCACATGTTCATCATACCACTTATCATACCAACAATCAACATCAAACAACCAATGTCTCCTACAGATCATGTACGACTCACCCAAAGACTCTACACCACAATGTCCATCTTTCAAGCATGATTCAATAAATTTCATAGGAGAGCCTTCAATTACCTTATTCTTCCCATGGAGAAGAATTCGAGTGCCCATGAGTGGAAGGGATTGTGAGCCATCTCCATTGATGTTTGAGTCCTCGATTGGTGGCAATGATAAAATCAAAGGAGCTTCTTCTTGGGCCTCCTCAACAAGGACGAGAGGAAGGGCAAGATCGATGTTCTCATCCTCCTCTTGGCATGGAGCTTCAATAATAGCTTCGGAAGCCTCACAAGGTTCAATGGAAGCTCCCTCGTTGGGCAAGAGATCGACCTTTGCTCGCTTAACTTCTTCTACCACGTCACTTATAGGCTTTTCCACACCAAAAGATTCTTCAATCCAAGCTCTAACCATAGCCATTTTTGGACAATGCAAGGAATCATGCCCCACAGGCCTACATTTGACACACTTTTGGGATTGACCTTGGTGGTTCAAAGCAATGTTGTTCACTTGGACCTTAAGGTTCTCAAGAGTCCGCTCGATGGTGGAGAATCGATTCTCAAAGGTAGTGGCGAGTTAGTTCTCGAGAGATCGAATTTGAGAACTTCGGCTTTGGCTTGACTCCTTTCGATTGGAACTATTTTCACCATCCATGTCAAAGGAGGGGTAAGGACGGATTGTGTTTGGGGAATTTTTGAGGAGTTTGGGGGTTTTCTTGTAGTTGGCTAGTGTTTGGCTAAAGGTTCTTTGTGTTTTTCTCACATTGACATTTCATCGAACACCTTCCGTGCATCATTTTCCAACTTCACCTCAAAGCTCCAAATGACTTCAAAATCAATAAATACAAACACAATATAATGTATTCCAATAATCTTGGATAGTAAAGGAATGGAGAACACCAATATTTGCATACAATCCACAAAATCCAACAATAGAAAACTATACTAGCAAGAACAATGAACAAAACTCAAGCTAGAACAAACCGTGGCTCTGATACCAAATGGAGCGTTACCGTCGCGTGATGGGAATGGAGATCAGCTTGAGTGGATGATGGGGAATCAACAATCCACAAAGGATTGTATACCCAAAGGAATGGATATGACCTTGTGGCAAGGTAAACCATAACCCAAGGCCTACCACCCCACCATGATTATCATAAAGGAAAATCCAACTAATAATCACTAAACGAATGACTTGAAACACCACCAAAAGGATTGGATAAAGTAATCAAGATTTTTGAAGAAAACTAGGGAAAACCCTAACAATGCTTAAGCATCACATTCATAATCAGCAAAAACTGTCTAAAACAGTGCAGGGGGTATTTATACAAAATGGGGAAAAATATAAAACTCAACGTTCAAGTGGCCGAAAACACGCACTGGAAACAAGTGGTCGCGGGCGCGACGGTTAGGTCGTGGGTGCGACCAGGCAGCAGCAGCTGCAGCCGAACAACATCAGGTCGTGGGCGCTAAAACAAGGTCGCGGGCGTGACAGAGCATCGACGCGGCAACAACAGCATCCGAGCAGTGACAGGTCGCAGGCGCGACCAACCGCGATAGCTCTGTGGAAAAGGGGCGCTAACAACGTTTCCCTAGCCCTTAACAATGTTTTCCTTCAGTCGAGAGAAAAGAACTCTATGGAACGTAAGTTGGCAGCGGTTGACTAGACGTTACCATCGGTTAGCAGCGAAGCCCTAAAACTCACACACAACCTAGTCGGTCGTGGGCGCTACCTCTATGGTAGCGGGCGTTACGTCGCCATTCCCAAACGTAGCGGGCGCGACAGGATATGTAGCAAGTGCTACGCTTGGCTTGCCCAGCGCTGTGGCGGGCGCGACAGGGGCGTAGCGGGCGCGAAGAGGTGCTGTCCTGGGCTTCCTTGCTCTGCTCAATTCCTTCTTGCGTTTTCTTGCTATAGCCCACTCCCGAACCCTATGCCATGTAGGTTCTCGTCTCGAGACGGTCCTGGGTCCCACTTGAAGTGGATCCCACACCCGATGTCGATCAACTCATGCCTCCAGGGTCCCGGGTCCACCTTAAAGTGTACTCCACACCTGACCCTGACGTCGTTTTCCCCGTGTTGCATGGAGGGGTTGCGCAAAAGCTTGGTGACCATGAAAATCGAGGCTCAGGCCCCATCCCGATACGTTCCAGAGTGTGTTGTCTATTGAGCAACAATTCTCATTAGTTTGGCCCTTTACTCCTAAGCATGTTAAGCAAGCGTTTTTCTCGATAGATCCTATCAAAGCTCCTAACCTAGATGGTTTTAGTAGTTGTTTTTATCAATTTAATTGGGATTCGATTTGTGGTATAGTTTCTTTAGCTATTTTAGAGTTCCTCTTAAACTACGAACTGCTTATAGGTATCAATACAACTTCTGTCACTCTCATTCCTAAGATACCTAATCCTTGGTCCCCTATGGATTTTAGGCCTATTTCTTGCTACAACATATTGTATAAGGGTCTCTCAAAGATGCTCTATGAGAGACTGCATTAATGTTTGCCAGATATTATTAGCCAGAACCAAATAACCTTTATTCAGGGAGAGCTTTGGTCCATAATGTTCTCTTATGCCAGGAAATGGTGTGAGGTTCTAAACGTAGTTGCATTTCTCCAAGGTGTTTATTGAAGGTGGACCTCCATAAAGCATATGACTCAATCTATTGGGAATGTATTAAGGAGGTTCTCTATGCTCTACATTTTCTAAAGACTTTCATTAATTAGATTAAGCTCTACGTGACTACTCCTTATTATTCTATTAAGTTTAATGGAACTTCTCATGGGTATTTTCGAGGTGGGAGGGGTCTTCGACAAGGGGATCCACTACCCCCTTTATTGTTTTTAATCGTTATGGAATTCTTCTCTCAAAGACTTCACTGATGATCTTTGTTCTCAACAAAGTTGTGTTGCTTGAATGCAGTGTGTAATGGAAGAGTTTTGTCTACTTTCTGCTACTAGTGGATTAGATATCAATCTGTCCAAATTGTAGCAGGTTATTCTGATCAGGTTCGAGATGAGATTGTTGCTGCAACTTAATTTTCGATGGGTTATCTTCCCATTAGGTATTTGGGTATCTTTATTTCTGCTAATAAGTTGTCTAAGGTTGAATGTTCTACGTTGGTGGATAAAATGTTGGCTAAGGTGAAGCTTTGGTCGTCTAGGCATATTTCTTATACGAGGCAAGTTGCTCTTATCAATTATGTGCCTATCGATATCTCTTATTATTGGGCATCTGTTTTTACCTTTCCTAAGGAAGTGTCTAACAAATTATTTGGATTTGCCGGAATTTTCTTTGGTCTTCTGATTCTCACTACAATTTAATTTGAAAAACCTAAATCTAAAAAACTCAAATCTTCATCTTCTAATCTTCATTCATTGTCCTATATTCCCTTCCCCCTCTATTTAATTTGAAAAACCAAGTCAATCTCTATAATCTTATCTTTTAATTCAATTTCATACTTTCTCTCAAACCTAGGTCCATCTCCATCCTCTCTCATGCCGCCCAACTTTCTAGTCACCTCCAACCTCACCAGCGCCGACCACTGCCCAGAACCATTGGCTGCCCCCCCCCCCCCCCACACACACAATTCTCTCACTCACTCTCTCATATGAAACTCAATTATCTGTCATCCACTATCGAATCCACCACCCCCACATCTCTTCTTCTTCCTCATATTTATCCAATCTCCGACAACCACCACTTAGTCATGCGTCACTCACAACAACAACCCACATCCCCATCTCATTTCCCCACCCTCTAATGCCATCTGTGCCCCTGTTTTTCTTGTCTCCTCCATTCTTAATTAAATATGGGAATTGTTGTTCCTCCACTTAATGTTCGTTCGCCCGATCTCTCTGTGTTTCTGATTGTTTTTTTTCTCCTGTGTGTGGTTTTTCCCGTGTGCATTTATTTCATGTGTATGACTTCTAATTTATAAGGAGGGGTAGTGGTAGGACTAGAGGGGAGTGAGTAGCCAACGTCAGAGTTGATGGCTGATGTTGGGGTATGGAGGTGGCGAGGAGCGAGAGTTTTTTTTTTTTTTTTTTCGGGGGGTGAGTTGTGGTTTTGAGGGGATGAGGGGTGGGAGAATGGAGGAGTGGTGGCGCTATGATCGGGACGTCACCAATGACTGGAGAAGTCGTTGGAGGTGACGGGAGGTAGCCGAAACTGGTGGTTGGTGGTGGGAGTTAGACAGAGGGTGTGAGGGTTGAAAGAGAAGAGTTGGGGGGGGGGGAGGGCATGTTTTGGGGTTGATTTAGTGTCCAAAGCGGCAGGTCAAACAAAAAAAATTCGTTCAAGTACATTTTTGATAAGCCTAGTTAGAAACCACTTGACTACAACTCCAAAACTTAGTGGTAGTTCAACAAAAATATAATGGGAAGGTCTGTGGTAGTCAACTTTTTTTTTTACTACTATAGTTAAATTGAATATTAACCATTGATTATAAATAGATTAATCTTGACCCTTGATTTGATTTTTATTAATCTTAAATAAATGATTTTATTTTTTTATTATTATTAAGTTAATATTATTTTATTGCATAATTTAGTATATCAAATATTTTAATTTGGGTTAAAATCTTTTGCGATCTTAACAATTATTATTCGCACCTCACTTGTAATATCAAGCTCTAGTTTTTGTTTACAGTGATATCATAAAATCATGACCATGAACAGAGCCTCCCAGTTCCTTCGATCATCTCCCTCTACTCCATCTGGACCACCACTGCCTCTCTAGTTCCATTAATTGATAGACCAATTTAAGAGCTGGTCTCGAGCTTGATTTTCCTATTTGTGATCTTTTTATCAAGGTAGTAAGTTAGAGCTCCTTGTTCGTAGGATGGAATCTGAATCTCGGTGGAAGACTCACTGGTGCCATATTTCTTCTTATTGACTAGTTTCAGTTTAATTAACTAAGTTGCAACTATTTATTATAGAAACAAAGAGAAGCTAAATATTTAATTTCCCCCTTTTCTTTTGGTAAGGAAAAGGAGGAAAACAGTGAGAGACCTATAGAGAGAGGATGGACAAGGTTGAAGGAGATGGTGATTGGAGTCATCGATAACCTTCAATGGTGTGATCAACTGGGAAACGATGGTCAGATTAATTGATGGAAAAATTCTAATTTGATGGAAAATATATTTAATGAAGAAAATAGGAAAGAATATTTGAGAAATCTTAAGAAGATTTTGGTGATAAAAAAATTTAAAAATATTTCAATGGTCCAGATCAAATTTTAATAGATCAACGGCTAATATTGATTAACTACCGTAGTCAAAAAAAAATTTGACTACCTTAGAATTTTTCAAATATAATGGGTAGAAAGCACTAACTTAAATTTCCAATCACATATAGTATGGATTGTTAGAATCCAATTTTCTTTATAGATAAGAATTTTTTTATATTTTTCCACGTTTACACATAATTTTTAAAATTAATAGTAATGGTAAATTTTAATATAATTATATAAATACTAATCCGTCGATTACAAAGTCATGAGAACATTCATAAATTGTACTAAATTACGTTTACATCATTTCACTTGCACTTACCTTGGCACCTAATATGCACCACACTAGTAAACTACACTGGCGTGTACTGATCCACGCCAACCTGCAACGGCAAACAATAGCTGTCCGAATGTTCCCGGGATTGAGAGATTATTTGAGGAGGGGAGATTATTTGGTGGCCTAGGAGACGTGGCCCGCAACTATTTCACACGATATTTTTGAAAATTCCATTTTTTTCCTATTCATTCATTCGACTTTTCCCATTTATGTTTTGGATAATGTGAGCGGCGTTTCTTGGCCAAAGCTGTGCCCCCCTTTCTCATGCACTGTAGCACTCACTCGCACTTTCTCTCTCTTCCTCCTCCATGTCCATGCCCCCTACACTTTGAATTCTACCCATAATTCCTCGCTTTTCTGCTTCCAACCTACGCCAATGGCTATTGGCAGCGCTCTATCTACTGTAGATTCTGCTCGATTTATCGGTATCTTGATTTTTCTTCGTTTACTTTGTACGCCTTTCAGTTTGTATTTCGCTGCTTTATTCATTACAATTTTACCGATTTTGTTGGGTCATTTGCTAGGGCTAAGGCTTTGCCGCGGCGATGATGTGCTGTATTTTCCCAGAAACCGTACATCTATACCTGCATACCCTTGCCGGTATGGCCCTGCTCTACTTATGGATTATTCTTATCCATAATAATCATTATCTAAATTTCGCTTTACATGTTTGGAATCCTGACTTTGTCATTTCGATTGTGGTGTTTGTTGAATTTTGAGCATGCATGGATGCCTATGTGGGTTCGAACTACGAATACTAAACTAGGGTATGCCAGTGTGGTTTAAATTTGCTTGTGGTTTTGGTATGGCAACTACTGTTTAGGCATTGAATCACTTTTCCTGGCTGACCAACCATGTTTGATCTGTTGTTGGATACTGATACTAGGGGTCCCTGAAATTCTTCTACTTCAGTTTGGCTCATATAGTTTGCATGTTTAAAGGAAACGATGCTCGTGGTGAGGGAAGAAACAGACTTGTCAAATTGGGGTTGTGAAATAAAGGGAGCTAGAGTGTAGACTGCCATGAATAATTTTTCCTAGTTGGTTTCATTTGAGTGAAAATGGGCGAAACTTTAGTGTATAGATGCAAACTGGACTGAACCCTAATAATCCACATCTCCTCTAATGAATAGTTACATCTTGGTTTTGTCCATTGGAGTCTTGGAGATATAAAGAGAACTCTTTTCTTACCTCTTTTAATTAGATATAGCAATTCATTTCCTGCTTGTCATGTTCTATTTTGCATACTATTCCTTGCTGTCTTAAGACACTGTGTACAAAAACTGAAATGCACATCATGGAACCTTTATCTATTTGTAGAGGCCTGAATGCCTGATTCTCTAATATAAACAAGGATTTGTGACTGGAGCACAGTGTCTTCTGATTTATAATTATTACATTGTATGTACCAAAGTATGGATATAGATTTCAGTTCCTTCTAATTTGGGTGACCATTTCCCACTACTCAAAGATCAATCATGCAGCCAGGACTTAGGACAGCTAATATAATCTAGCCTTATTATGAAATACCTATGATCACATAAATAGTTCTTTATTCCTAAACTCTTAAACATGTATCTTAGTAAAGAAGGAACTGTTCATGTTGTCTTGTATGATGTAGAAGCATAAATCCACCACTAAGATTCATGCTTAATTAGGGACTTGAGATACAGTGTGTTCCAGTTAGTTTGTTCAGGGAATTTGACATCTGTCACTGGATTTTTGTATCCTTTATTGGTGCACTTTATGTGATTTCTCGATATTCTATAATGTGTTATTCTAAGCATTACTTTATTTTATTTAATAGCTTTTTCTTATAGTTCTGTAAACCTTGCATCATTCAATGCTGACCACACTTACCAAGCGATGATGTTCTCTTTTTCTGTTAGGTTACTGCCACGGGAAATGTGCACTTCTCAAAGTATATTCCATTGTGCAGGAGTCTCAGCAGAGAGTAAGCCTTATATGAAAGCATCCAAATGCTTAATTGTTAGCAAAAGTTTCTTTGGGTCATCCGAAGAGGAGTCGGTATCTTGTGGATCCATCAAAAGTCACTCCCTCCCGTTGGGATCATTGTTGACTTCTAAAACTCCTGACGTACCGACATCTCCTGTTGTTGGTGAGGACAGAATAGGAGTGTTGTTGCTAAATCTTGGAGGCCCAGAGACATTGGAGGATGTGCAACCTTTCTTGTATAACCTTTTTGCGGATCCGGTATGTGTTTCTTTTATTGTAGCATGGTATTCTTGGAGTACTTTCTGGTTAACAGGTTATTGTTGCCGCTTTACAATTTTAGTATCATGTTTGCACGCACTCATGGATATTCATACAGATTGTTATGAATTTTGTGATGCCGTAATATTTAGCTAATTATTTCTTTACTCTTGTTCTGAAGCGCCCACTCAACTAGGGCTCCTTTTCTTGAGGGTACCTTGATTAGTAGTTTCTGCTTTGACAAATTTGTTATTTTGACTGGTCATTGAATATGGGAGGGGGATGAGAGCATTTGCGTATGGTATCTTTATTTGAATAGCTCTCTCTCTCTCTCTCTCTCTCTCTCTCTCTCTCTCTCTCTCTCTCTTTCTGTGTGTGTGTACATTTCGCTGTATGTAGCCTTGGGAGGAAGTTGCCAATGTGAAATGGATTGTAAGTGGGCCATTCCCGTAGACATAAAATAAACGGAAGCTAGATGCTTCTGAGTTAACACAATGGATTGGATACATCTTGCGGCGAGGCTGGAGAACAATGAACATTATGAAGATTAGCTAGTATGAGATTTCAGTTTATGATTGGGTCATACCAGTGGTCATTCTAGGTTGATTTGAATTAGTTTTGAGATATCACTCACGTCAACGGCCGACTGTATTTTGTGCATATATCTTGGGATTAGATTGCTCGCGATGTGAATTACATTGCAACAGTGACATTGCCTGAACTTAGTCCAATGAGAGATGCAGTCATTGATCTTTTTGAAAATTTTCATTTTGTTGAAAGGATCTTCCACAATCTTTTTATTTAATTATTTGTCATATCAGACTGTTAATGAGATTGCTGGACTCAGAAATCATCAACTTCTTGTTTCGCTAAAACAAAACCTTTTTTGATTTTGTATTTTGTGCTAAATGTGAGATGCCTTGATAGAGCTTCATTTGGAGGGGTTGGGGCTTTGATGAAGTTATGGAGGAAGCATAGTCTATAAGAGCATTTTGAATGGTGTTACTTAATATGGAATGTTTATACTTCTGTGCAATTTCTCTTGCAGTTTCAATTGTCCTATGTTTTTCCATTTGTTTTGCTGCAATATCCTCAGTCTTGCTGTGCCTGACCAAATCACTCAACAGGACATTATTAGACTACCGAGGCTGTTTCGGTTTCTCCAGAAGCCGCTGGCCCAATTTATTTCCGTTGCAAGGGCCCCCAAGAGTAAAGAAGGTTATGCTTCAATTGGTGGTGGCTCTCCTCTTCGTCAGATAACAGATGCACAGGCTAGTTAATATTCCTCATTATTTTGTTGTAACCTTGTGGATTATAGTGCAGGGTAATCCTCTGAATTTTATTGGCAGCACAGTGTAGACAAAGATGACTATCTAGTTTGTTGTTGACTTTTTGCTTATAAGATGGACTGTCTGCAAACCATTGTGCCAGGCAGAAGCATTGAGGAAGGCTCTTTGTGCGAAAAATGTCCCAGCAAAAGTCTATGTTGGTATGCGTTACTGGCATCCATTCACTGAAGAAGCAATAGAGGAGGTATGACTTGAATTTTCAGTTTCAATTATATTGAGTAGTACTATAAGTTGAATCTGGAGATGAATCCAAGATCAAAGATTGCTTGCTAGTTTGACCAATCGTGACTTGTTAGCCTGCTGGTATGGAAGGTGGTATAGGAGGAAGGGATAAATCAGGGTGCATTTATGTTCTGTTTCTTAATTTTTTCAATAAAAATAGCAAGACTTGTTGATTTCTATAATGTTCATACTCTTATGCGTTCTTTGGTTGCGCAGATAAAACGAGATGGCATTACAAAGCTAGTTGTGCTTCCTCTTTATCCACAATTCTCAATATCAACTAGTGGTTCAAGCTTGCGATTATTAGAGAGTATATTCCGGTAAGCGCTGTCTCGACTGTATTATATAATTAACTGCTGGTTGTATGCTTGGTCATGAAGTAACACTTTATTGACCCCCTGGATCTAGGGAAGATGAATACCTTGTGAACATGCAGCACACAGTCATTCCTTCCTGGTATCAGCGAGAAGGATACATTAAGGCCATGGGGGATTTGATTGAAAATGAATTGAAAAAATTCGAACGTCCACGAGAGGTATGTTTAGTTCATCATGCCTGCGTGTTTATAACCCAATTCTTGCAGGCAGGGTTCTTTTGTTATAATTTATTAATATGTCCTACATCCATAGGCCTCTCTGTTCTCCAGGATTGTGATTCAGGATTCCTATTTCTTGCATATTGACTATAGATTGTAGGAATCGTGCGAAACCTGGACATCCTTGATGATCACATCCATATTTAGAATTAGCTTCAATTGTTGTGGAGGGGTTAACAACATACGTATTACATTTCAGGTGGTGATATTTTTCAGTGCGCATGGTGTGCCATTGGCTTATGTTGAAGAAGCTGGTGATCCTTACAAGGCTGAGATGGAGGAATGTGTGGACTTGATAATGGAAGATCTTGAAAAAAGAAACATTCGCAATTCGTTTACCCTTGCCTACCAGGTACTCAGCCAAATTGTTGTTGGTTTTGTGTTAGTTGCAAGGTTTGCACATTAGTGGTCTATATTTTCTGCCCCTTTGTGTTTGCCCCCTTTGCCTTTTGTGGGAGGCTGGGGCCATGGGGAGGTTGTCGCAGATTAGAGTTTATGTGGTTTTATTTTTATTTAAGTTTTGATGTCATGTTAGTGCGTAATGTGTTGCTGTTTATATGTTTAATTGTTGTGGTGATGGTTTGTGACTTTTGAGTATCTATGAATCTTACTCCTATAGAGTAGGGTTGGACCTGTTGAGTGGTTGAAGCCCTATACGGATGATACTATCATTGATCTTGGGAAGAAAGGTGTGAAAAGTCTTCTTGCTGTCCCGATTAGGTATTACATTTTATTTTATGGCTTTAGTTTCTAAACCATCCTTTCGTCGGCACTTTTGATTATCATATGCTTATAATCTTACAAAGTAACTCAAAATATCCTTACAGCTTTGTCAGCGAGCATATTGAAACCTTGGAAGAGATTGATGTAGAATATAAGGAGTTGGCTCTAGAATCAGGAATAAAGAATTGGGGACGTGTTCCTGCCTTAGGATGTGAACCCACCTTTATTTCAGATTTGGCTGACGCTGTGATTGAAAGCCTTCCATATGTCGGAGCAATGGCAGTCTCTAATCTTGAAGCACGACAGGTACATACACAAGTAACCTATGAGTGTCAAGTATACTATTCGTGCTCCTCTAATAAGCTGACTTGAGGACAAATTAAAAGAAGTGGGTAATGTCTTTGCTATTGTCTTTTTGTTTTTGGCATGTTAGTCATTGTGGTGGGTGGGATGTGTATCTAAGCCCTAGGAACGAGGAAGACACTATATCTGAAATGTTGTTCAAAGGACTGGCATTATTTTGGGTTGCTAAGCAGCTCACTGCATCTTTTGATTAATGATTGCTGGATGTAAACTTGCATTGCTGCTCTCCCCAATATGTAAGGAAACTGCTACCTGGTTGTCATTGTCAGGGAACATTTCCTGACCAGCATATGATGTTAGTATGAATCTCGTGACTTTCTATAATACATCTGATCAAGTGAAAGATGTTGAAAATGTTTCAAATGAAGTGAGTCCTCCCTCCCCACCACCATTAAAATAATAAAGAAGAAGAAAAGAATAAAGGGCTAGCATTCTTTTGTGCTTGTCAGTGCATGGCTAATGTTGAAAGCCCTGTAAAATCAGTAGTTTTTCTTTGAGGGAAGATACATTCTTAATATTCTAGAGTGAAGAAGATATAGAGAACATTCAAGGATAGGTTATAGGTAGGATAATGAGGATGAGTTGATTGGTTGGTGGGGACAACAGGATGTTACATGCAATGCAGATGAGAGCTCAATGACAAAGAAGTAATGCTGGATTTGGCCTTGGAATGGATTGAAACGTCATACTTGATTCCCCAAGTCCAATTAGGGCACAGATTCCAAATGTTTGTGCATTTCTTTTAGTTATGGTTGTTTTCGTTTGTGGTAAACTAAGAGTAAGGCTTGATTTTTGGCAGTCGCTTGTACCACTGGGAAGTGTAGAAGAACTTTTGGCGACATATGATTCACAACGTAGGGAGCTACCTCCACCAGTGACAGTTTGGGAGTGGGGCTGGACAAAGAGTGCTGAAACTTGGAATGGGAGGGCAGCTATGATAGCAGTTCTGGTACTTTTGGTGCTTGAGGTCACCACTGGGCAAGGTTTTCTTCATCAATGGGGCATATTGCCACTCTTCCACTAGACCATGCAACAACTGTAAATTTTGATCCTCCCCCTCCCTCCCTCCCTCCCTCTTCTCATATTATTTATTCATACTTAAATGTTTTATATGGATGGTATACTTGTTCCAACATTGTAACACTTGTATAAAATCTGCTATAGTCAGAGACACAGCTAGCTATGAGCTATCCATGTCTATGACCCCCATTTTTGTGGGAGTACAGAGAGTAGCATTTACACTTTACAGTATGGATTTTGATGCTTTCTTAGAAGCTAGTCATGTTGGACCTTGAACAAAGGTAGTTTATACAGCAGATTTTTTTCTTTTTCTTTTTCTGTTTACAATACTAATATGTCAAACGTCATCTCGAAGATATGTGATATGCCAAATGTAGGAAGCTGCGCCCTTGTGTTTTTTTCAGCCTGTCTTTTGTGAGGGTCTTCGATCCTTGCTGCAGAAGGATGCAACAGGTGGTGAAAGGACAAGTCCTAAAGGACAATGCACGAAGTTTCACCATAAACTCAAGCAAAAAGCCAGAATAAGTAATTAACTTTGTCGAAGCCAACTTGGAAATTTAAGATTACTATTTTGCATGATTTTCCCCTTTTTCTTGGGTTAGCAAATATAAGGAAAATCTGATTTCTAATTTTCAAAAATATGAGCCTTGGGATAAGATATATTTTTAGTATTTTGTCTTGGTATAAAACTTATACATTTAGATACTAAATTGAAAAAAAAAAACAATTGATTTCTATAACTATAATATTACATATAAATTGTGTAAAATTATATTTTTATTCATAATTTTAAAAATTTACAAAAAGGTGACTAAAACATACTTATCGGATGTGGGTCGTTCGCTTAGGTTGTCATTTGTAATTGTTGACATAGTTAATATAATTCAAGTTTTTATAATTGATATAATTAATAGTATCTATCAAAAAAATTGGTGTAAAAACTATAATAAGTATTTAATTTCATTGAAAGTAAAACACATAAACTAAGCCTTTTCTCAAGACTAGTATCACTTCTCATAAAAAAAAACACGTACCCGCGGGTACCCGCTCTACCCGCCCCGCAAAAAGCGGGTAAGGGTACAATTTTTTTAAAAATACAGATACGGGTACGGGTTGGGTATGGGTACGGGTACATGGTAGTACTAGGTGGGTACCGACCCGACCCGCCCCGCAAATAAGAAGCCCAGAATTTAGCCAAGGCCAACTCAGATTTCGGCCCAGAAAGACTGTGTCTCTTTGTCCTAGTGCCCTTTTTAATTTTTCCCCGTTACTCCCTCAGGGCTCTTTTCTTATGCTCTATGCGCTGCTAAATGTTCTTTTCTTATGAAAATATCATATCATTCTGATTTCTGAAAATATCATATCATTGCCCCGAAAACAGTGGTTAAATTACCCGAATATAACCCGTTAATTTGTGCATATGGGTATAAAGTGGGTGGTAAAATTTAGTACCCGTTGTACCCGTTGTAATAATTTAATTGTACCCGTTAATTTGTACCCGTTAATTTGTACCCGTTAATTTGTACATAGTACCCGTTGTACCTGCAGACCCGGTGGGTACGAATAAGGGTACAAATATTTAGTACTCGCTAAATATGGGCAAGGGTAAGGGTAGTGATTTTGAAAACGGGTACGAGTAAGGCTACGACTCTACCCGCCCCGAACCTGCCCCATCGCCATCCCTAATTTCAAATTCTAGATGTGCATAATTTTCTTCGGTTTTAAAAGTATTTTCGAAAATAGTTTACCATATTTTTTTATTAAAATTTAATAATATATTCACTGTATATTAATTAAATTTTATTACTTTATAAAAAATTAAATATTAATTAGTAAGTTTTAATAATTGGTTTTTGTGTTTTAATGTTTTATATATACAAATTATTCAATTTTAACAATTAATAAAAACAATTAAATATTACAAGTGTATCCAAAATATAATAAAATACTACCTCCGTCCGAAAATGTTTATCATTTGATTAAATTTTGACCATTGATTACTCATAAATTACAATAAGTTACGATTCAAAATTACCACTATTAAAAAGATGCATAAGTTACAATAACGGTAATTTCATATCATAACTAATTGTAATTTGAGAATAATCAATGACCAAAATTTAGTCAAATGACAGACATTTTGGGATGGAGGCAGTACTAGCTTCTACCACACTTGTTGCTCACCTCAATTTCTAATATATTCTCCATCATTAACGATATCCAACATGTAATATTATCTATAGGTTCATCTTCTTTGGTTAGGTTATTTTCAGGTTTGAATGGATAAATTAAGATAAATTAAGATAAGTAGGGATAAGATGTGATGCTGTTTTTAGGGAAATTGCGTTTTTAGAGTGAATGATTTTTTTGAGAAATTGTGTTCGGTTTGTTTAAATTTAAATAAGTGAGGACAAGTTGTGACAGTTATAAACCAAAGAACCGGGCCGTAGTCTGTACTATTTTTGAAGAATACGATTCAGGAGCTAAACCCAAGTTGCCTCCAAATTCTGATTTCTGACATAAATATAAATCACAAAGTTGAAGAAACAACAGAAGTCGCATGATGAACAATACATTTAATAAGCTGTGTGTATATTTCAGCAATCAGGATGAGGAGTGTGATGAAATCTCCCATTTATTCAATCTCTTCTTCTGCTTCAGCTTCAGCTTCTACTTGGAGGCTTAATTGTTTGGTTATTACTGTAAATATCGTTGTGCATTTCACTAGTATAGTCGCATTTGATTTTCTTCTTCAGCTCCCAGATTATGAGTCTTCTCTTAACAGACCCGGAAGAGGAAGGGTGTTTCATCTCAATGCGTTTGGTGCTGTCGGCGATGGCCTTCATGATGATACTGAGATAAATTAACGCAAATCCAGTACTATAATCGTTTCTTCTTTAGTACTACTGTGGAATTTTGTGGTTGTTCCGGAGTCTTGTATGTTCCTGGAAAGCCATAACTTTTTTGGGGCTACTTCTGGTTTCATTTTGGCATTAAGGGTCGAATTAGTGCTTTTCATTTGGGGAATTTGATAGAGTTGATGTGTAATATTCTTAAGTTATAGTCTAGCACTCTAGCTTGTTAGTTTGTGTCCCGGGGATCAATTATCTGGGGTGCATGGAACCATTATAACATTGAACTATTGAAGTGTCTATTGTTGTGGGTAATGACAAGGTGGAACTGATTATTAGGTAAATATTGGCAGTGTCCTGGATTTTTATCCATCTTCGGTGCTCAAACGTGCTTCCCCTAAGAGTTTGTTATTGTTGTTGTTGTTGTAAAGATGAATAGTGAAGGGCAAGAGATGCCCGAAAACAAGCCTAAATATTGTTTCATTGAGGCCGTATGTTCTGTGAAGGGTGGCAAATTTACATCTAGTACATGCTGAGCTGAACAAGGACTGATTTCTGCTTCTGCAACAGTAGAGAAGAAATTGCCCGTTAGGTTTTTCCCTCCATCCTATAGAAAATCATTTATTCACTCTAAGCTGCTAACCTCCAAACTTCACATTTTCGTAGGCTTTTAAAAGTGCTTGGGAACTGGCGTGCTCTTTATCTCAGCCATCATTTATCGTAGTTCCTAAAGGACTAACTTATTTGGTACGGCCGACTGATTTTGCTGGATGTCGATCAAAGGTGACTCTAAGGGTATGTGGTTCTCTTCATTGATTTACATTATTTCCCGAGTTCAAGTGCTTTTCTGCTGTTATCTTCAACTTGATTATAACTTATTTCAAATGGTAAAATGTCTTTCCACTATTTGACATATGTGAACTTCTCCCTTAAGCAGATTCTAGGTGCAATTGTTGCTCCAAGAGATCCTGAAGTATGGATTGGTTTGAACCCTCGTAAATGGCTTTACTTCCATGGTGTCAAGCATCTAGCTTTGGAAGGCGGAGGGACAATCAATGGGATGGGGGAAGAATGGTGGGCTACATCCTGCAAAGTAAATAGAACTATAGTATGTCCTCTTTGCACCAGTGAGCTTATTTTTACTACTCTGAAGAATGACATCGATTTCCCCCAAATGTCATATCTCTAATTGTCATTGCGCTTGCCCTTCTTTTCTTTTGCTTCTCGCAGCCTTGTCACCATGCTCCCACGGTTGGTTCTTCCTTCAAGTGCTGTGATTCATAACCTGGTTTATTTATCACCTGTGCAGTTGTGCTCTAAGCTGCTTGACTTTCTAGCAATATTTTGATGTCATCTGAGCTTGACGTGGTTGAATGATCGTACTGCAGACAATAACTTTCCACAGGTGCAAGGGCTTAAAAGTCAGAGATATCAACATTATCAATGGTCAACAAACACACATGTCCTTCACCAATTGTGTTGGGATTACTGTGTCCAACATCACAATAAAATCACCGCCTGAAAGCCCCAATACAGATGGAATCCACATAAGTGCTTCCAGTAATGTTGAAGTTAGGAACACTGTAATTGGAACGGGTCAGATACCTCTCTGTAGTATTTTTTATAAGTTCTGTTTGTTGAAGTAAATTGCTAGCTAATTCTTTCTTCCATTGAAAAGTTTTGTTTTTATGTTTTGTTTACTTTTCTTGTTGGGGGCTGAAGTGAATGACCAGGAAACCCCAGTGGCCTTGATGCATGGGACTGCAGTTCCCATATGGTATCATACCATGATAGGAGCCATGTTGGATCATTGTTGTAACATTTGTAGCTCCATTAGGACTGTGGATGATTCACTAGTTTGGTAAATTTTCCAAGTGCTTTCATCTGAGATCTTTGTGAACTTATGCAGGGGATGATTGTGTTTCCATAGTGAGCAATTCTTCAAGAGTTCTAATCACTGGTGTTCTTTGCGGGCCTGGTCATGGCATAAGGTACTTACCAATCTGAATCCCATGTTTATTTCTGCTAACCAGTTTCCTGCTATGCCTTTGACCTTGAATCTTATGATTTCTGCTAGCATCGGGAGCTTGGGAGAATCAAATGAGTTTTCTGAGGTTCACAGCATACTTGTTGATGGGGTTTACCTCTCTGGCACTCAGAATGGTGTCCGAATCAAAACCTGGCAGGTATGAAGATGCATGGTTAACATAAATAGGTTTAACTTTATGATGTATTTTGGCTCCAAAGATCATATTTTTACATCAAGAACAACAGATCCCCAAATGTATGATTTTCAAACTCCCAAAAGACTTCTCCAAAACAGAGCAACAACGACAACCACGACAAAATCAACACAAAGACCCAACTATCAACAAGAAAACAAGAAGAAACAAGAAGATATGAACACCTTTAAAAATTACTTTCCCCAGTGAACTAGGAATGAATGATTAGAGCAATGCATAAAGGGCTCACCCACCAACATAGCTCCAATCAACTCCAAACTTCTCACCCAAATCATTCTATAGAAGCACCAAATAATTTGTAAAGGGAAGGGATCAAACACCATCAAAGAAAGGATAAAGTTTGAGAGGGTTTGAAAGTGGTCTCAAAATACCATTCATATCATTCATAATCTGCCGAGCTCTCTCCAAAGGCCAAGCATGTATGGCTTGTTAGGGAAAATCCCTAGGAGGAGTACCCCAAAATTAAGGGCCAAGATTAACCCTCATTACAATCCCAGGGTTTAGATTGAGTCTATCAATTACATTTGATTGGGAGTGAAGGGGTAAATAAAGAAAATTACATAAGAATATTGAAAACCTGACGCTCAAAACGAAGGAGAACGTTGCATTTGAGAAGCAAAGCTGCGCGAACGCCACAGTTGTGTCAAGTAGTGACACGATCGTGTCACTTGAAATCCCACAAAACGCCCGTGAACTCGAAAACGACACGATCGTGTTAGGGAAGGGACACTATCGTGTCCTACCTAGACATGATCGTGTCATACACGATCTCTGCATTTTTCCTGAATTTAGCTTGACACGCTCGTGCAGCCAAATGACACGCTCGTGTCGTGTCTCCCTTCTTTGATTCCTTGGTCTTTTGTCCTCCCATGTTGACACGACTCCTTCTTAGCAATCTTGAAGGTACCTTAGCTCCCTAGAGACCCCGAGAGGCCTCAGGAATACCCCAAGTACTCAATACACCGGAAGAAAACCCGAAATCACTCGACCTAAACCTTGTGAAATATGTAGTCAAGGCCTCAGGAATACCCGGGAAGTTGGGGCGATGAGGCATGTATCATCCTCCCCTTTTTGAGAAGGATTTTCCCTCAAATCCTCGGACTCCTCTTCCTTTTCAAGATAGGGTGTGAGGTCCCTGATGTTAAATGTGGATGAAATATTCTTTATTTCACCGGGCAACTCCAGCTTGCATACTCCATCTCCCATCCTTTCAATCAACTTAAACGGTCTATTGCCCCTTGGTAATTGCTTGTTCTTCCTCAAGGATGGGAACCGTTCCTTGCACAAGTGTAGCCAGACAAAGTCACTTAGCTCTTCTTATACTTGTTCACCCTTGCCTTGTACAAATCATTCACCTTCTCGATACGAGCCTTCGTTTGTTGATGCACCTTCTTGATCTCCTTGGCCCTAGTAGAGGCCTCAACATTGGCCCGAGCATCAACCAACAATGGAATGAGGTCGATGGATGAGAATGGATTCACGCCATATAATGCCTCAATTGGAGAGACTCCCGTGGCATAATAAGGAGCCTTGTTGAACGAACTCAGCAAGTGGCGACCTCAAATCCCATCCCCTCACGTTGCTCTTGATCAAGCTCCTCAATAGAGTACCCATTATCCTATTCACCACCCAGTTTGGCCGTCTGTTTGCAGGTGATAGGCTAAACAACTTGGTGCCCAGTAACTTCCACAATGTCCTCCAAAAATGACCAATGAATTTGGTATCCTGGTCAGACTCAATACTCTTTGGGATGCCATGAAATTTGACAATCTCCCGAAAATACGCCATATCCAATTTTTACAAGTATTTGTTCATAATAATTGTTTATAAAACAATATTAACCACTTAAGATAAAGTTCAACATAAAAGTAACCAGTAAACTTATAGAGTTCATCCATAAAACAATCGAAATTTCCCTACTTAGCATGAGTGTATTCATTCTACATCCTCCTCTAAATCCGCTTCAAGTTATAGATCATCCACGGACAACTCAGAAGTGTCCGATTGCCAAAGTGGGTGTCGGACACGTCCTGTGTCGATGCCCATGTCGACGATGTCGTGTCGTGGTGGACATGAGTGCGCCTGCTATTTAGAAGAGTCGGAGTATCAGAGTGTATCATGCTCCTGTTGAATTGCCATAGACGCCCAAGCAACACATGACATGCGTCCTTAGGAACAATGTCATATAAAACATCTCAATAAGGGCCAATTGAAAATGAAACAAGAGATTGTTGTGTTACCTTAACATCAATGGAATCATTGAGCCATTTGTGGGAATATGGCCGAGGGTGAGCAACAACGGGAAGATTCAACTTTTCAGTGGGGGTGCAGGATGCCACATTTGTACAACTCCTGCTGTCAATGATCACGTTGCACGTTTTGTCTTGGATCTTGCATTGAGTGGGGAAGACGATCACCCGTTGGTTCTTGTCCCGAGGTCCTTCTTCGATGTAAAGAGACCTTCTATCTCTCGTTGGGTCTTGTCCAGAAGTCCCTCTTCGATGTATAGAGACCTTCCAAGGACTAGAACCTCACCAACTTCAACATCAACTTCAATTGTATTCTCGGCGTTCCCGGAGATAACCTCTTCATTTTCTCGCTCATCAACTTCCTCGTGAGTCGTTTCCCTCTAGAACCACTTCTTTAATTTCTTAGATAGTCATAACTCTCTTGGGTACTCGACTTGGTAGTGACCATAGCCATGACATTTAAAACATTTGCATCCCTCTAGTTTCTTAGGGGGTTCCTTGGGAATCGCTCGTGTAGCAGTGGATGGCCTATAAAACTTCGAAGGAGCATCGCCCTTAGAAGCACTACCCTTAGTGAATGAACCCCTCTTGGTGAAGGATTTGGACCCTTTCTTCTTCTTCTTCTTCTTCCTTCTATCCTCAATGAGAGTGGCAAGCTTGTAAAGGTCATCGGAGGTGTAGTAGTGTCGAAGCTTGACCTTGGAGACGATTTTGTAATCAGGGCCGTAAAGGAACCGGGCCATAAGTTGCTCTTGCGACTCTTGGGTATCAGATTTCATCAAGAGCCGCTCAAACTCTCGAATATACTCCGACACACTCTTTAACCCTTGTTTGAGTGAGGATAGTTGATTGTACAGGTCTTGCCTGTAGCTTGAGCGCATAAATCGACGCTTCATATGCTTTTTAAGCTTCTCCCAAGTTCGGTTTCTGGACTTGCCATCCTTAGCACACTGCTTCTTGAGATTCTCATACCACAAGGAGGCATACTTGGTCAAATCCAAAGTGACAATCTTGAATTGCTTGACTTTATCATACTCTTTGATCTCGAAGATCCTCTCCATGGCCCGAACCCACTCAAAGTAGTCACCGGGGTTGGAACTACCATCAAAGGTAGGGGGCTGAACTAGGAGGTCGCCTAAGTCATCTCGGGGGCTGGGGCGTACGACTTTGAGGAGCCTCTACGGAGGAGGTATCATCCGATTCTTCGACCGATCCTTCATCATAATCGAAGTTAATACAACCCTGGGGGCCACGAGGTGAAGCATTACCGCCACCCTTATGAGGAGGAGGGAGGTCTAGGATCCCCTTCACCTCTTTTTGGTACTCGAACACGGAGGCCATCAATCACTTGAATAAGATCTCTCATTTGACCTTGGATCGCTTCTTGCCCATCGGCAAGCCTTAGCAAAGTTTGATCGAGGTTTGAATTGGAATGGGGAGTAGGGTAGGAGTTTCTCGCTCGCCCATTTGACTAGATGTCAAGGGCATCTTGTGGAGTTTGGGTGTATAATGTGGGTGGAAAACATGACTGGCTGAGATTTGGGTTCTTTGTAGCTAGGAGTTTTTGTGTGATTTCGCGAGGCTATTTGGTGGGGGGGAGATGGGGTGTTACTGACAAGGGGAATGACAACAATGGTAGCAATGCACAAGAGCACCAATATTCACCTATTCATACACCAAATATCAACCAACACAACAACCCTTCCAACAATGCTCCAACAGAATATCTCCCTATCACACACCAATTACAACCAAAATCACCAAGAATATCAACCAAAAGATGCCCAAATCAGTAGCCCAAATTTCCAGCACAAAATAGAGCATAAATGAGTGTAAACATCTACAAGAACACAGCCAATCTAGCCCTCCTAAGCTCTGATACCAATTTGATGCATGCTTAACATGAATAGGTTCAACTTTATGATGTATTTTGGCCCCAAGGATCAAATTTTTGCATCAAGAGCAATAGACCCCCTAATGTATGATTTTCAAACACCCAAAACACTTCTTTAAAACAAAGCAACAACAACAACCATACCAAAATCAACACAAAGGCCCAACTTTCAACAAGAAAACAAGAAGATACGAACACTTGTAAAGATTACTCTCCTTAGTGAACTATAGGAATGATCAAAACAATGCATAAAGGGCACACCCGCTAAAACAGCTCCAATCAACTCCAAACTTCTCACCCAAATCGCTCTAAAAAAGCACCAAATAATTTGTGAAGGGAAGGGATCAAACACCACTAAAGACAGGATAAAGTTTGAGAGGGTTTGAAAGTGGTCTCAAAATACCATTCATATCATTCATAATCTGCTGAGTTCTCTCCAAAGGCCAAGCATATATGGCTTGTAAGGGAAAATCTCTAGGAGGAGAACCCCAAAATTAAGGGTCAAAATTAACCCTAATTACAATCTAAGGGATGAAATTGAGTCTTTCAATTACATCTGATTGGGAGTTGGGGGAGGGGGTAAATAAGGAAAATTACATGAGAATATTGAAAACCCAAATCTCAAATGAAGGAGAACGTTGCCTTTGAGAAGCTGGGCTGCACAAACAACACGATCGTGTCACTTAAAATCCCACAAAAAGCCCGTGAACTCGACAACGACACGATTGTGTAAGGGGAGGGACACAATCGTGACCCCCTGTTAGGCTGGGTCGTCACGATCTTCCTACCTAGACACGATCATGTCATACACGATCTCTGCATTTTGCCTTGAGTTTTGCTTGACATGCTCGTGCAGTGAAACGACACACTCATGTCGTGTCTCCCCTCGATTCCTTGGTCTTCCATCCTCCCATGTTGACCTGACTCCTAATTAGGAATTCCGAAGGTACCTCAACTCCCTAGAGACCGCGAGGGGCCTCGGGAATACCCCAAGTACTCAAGACATCGGAAGAAAACCTGAAATCACCCGGGCCAAACCTTGTGAAATATGTAGTCAAGGCCCGGATGTCATGTGGTGCCGTCTTGAGTATGGTTTCTTATTTAGCTCTTGGTAAGCTCAACTGGGGAAGCTGGGGGGTGAGGCATGTATCATATTCTTTTGATATGAGCATACATTTGAGTAGGATCTAGAGTTGCTTGTACATTTCCCAGTCCATTTTGTGAATTTTCACGGTACATATCCATGTTATTGTTGTTTTTGACAGGGGGGTGCCGGGTTTGCCTCAAAGATTGTATTCCAAAATATATGGATGGAGAACGTCTCAAATCCAATAATTGTGGACCAATATTATTGTGACTCACTGGAGCCGTGTGAAAATCAGGTCTTAGCTTTGTTACATTTTCCAAATTTGATATAAGATAATGATCAATATATCATTGTGTCTCACTGGAGCCGCGTAAAAATCAGGTCTTAGCTTTGTTAAATTTTACCAATTCAATATAAGATACTCGCTGACCATTTTGTTACCTTTCCATTCTACATGACCGATTGTTAATAACTTGCAGACATCTGCCATACATGTAGAAAACATATCATTCATTCACATCAAGGGAACTTCAGCCTCAGAAGAAGCAATAAGATTTACTTGCAGTGATACAATTACATGCCGAGGACTGTATTTGGAGGACATCCAATTGGTAACTTACACTGGAGTTGTAACCTCATTTTGTTGGAATGCTCGAGGCTCGAGTTCTGGGATAGTCATTCCTCCACCTTGCTTTCCTACTAAGGAAGGAGCTGCCTTGCAGAAAATTCCATCCAGCAGTATCTAGTCAACTTGATACCAGCAATTTGTGACTTGGACAAGGAACTAAATATAAAGATACAGCATGGTTGCCACAATGTCTGAAGCGAATTTCAAACCACATTTGTTGGGTAGGGTTGAACTCATTGCCCCTTTCAGCTTACAGAGGGATCCAAATTTCTTGGTTATTCAAGTTAAGTGTACATATGCTTTCTGGGCTATCGATAGAAATTTGAAATTACAGTTGTGCAGTTAGATTGCAAGCCATTCTTGATTTGTGAATCCTAAGAAAACTGTGGAACTATTGTTTGGGTGCATAAATGGCGCAGTCGTGTATTTGAAAAGTTGAATTATGTAAAAGATGCAAAAAAAAAAAAAAAAAAAGTTCCACAAAAATACGAGCGACTCTCCAACACACAACAACATCGTGGTACAAACTAGGAGCTTAAAAACAGAGTACCATAGGCTAGTGTTAGTGGCAAAATATGAACAAGGTAATCTATGTACCGTGTTTGCCTTGAATTTCAAAGACAGCATTACTATCTGGCCGTGATTTTTGTCAACACTTAACTTTTTACTGTTCAAGATGTATCCTTTTTTTTTCCTTCTTTTTAATGGGAAAGATAAACTCAACCACATTACACATGTCTTTCACCATCAGATCATAGATTATGAGGTCCATCATTTAATTAAACCTTACGGTTCGGGTCATATGGATGCAGATGAATAAGGATATGACCTATACCCTTTTTCCAGATCTACGGATAAAAGAAATGAACAAAAGCTAAAGCAAGAAAAAGTTTCCGAAAGCGAAAAACCTAGCTCATTATTTGGAATGGCTTTCTTGAGCTTGGAAATGATGCTTAGACTATCCCCTTCCATGACAACTTGCTGGTAACTGTATTCGTGCGACATTTTGAGAGCAATAAGGCATGCTCCAGCTTCGTTCTAATGTGTCCCATTAAAGCCCGACCATTGTTCCACACCCACAAATTTAATTAGTCCTTTCTCATCTCTTCCAACTGTTGCAGCTCCAGAACCCAAATCCCCCAACTTTGCTCCATCAAAGCTAACATTTAGTATACCCAGGCTCGGAGGTGGAACAACCCAACTCTTTTTTTTTTTTTTTGGTGTTTGTGGTCTCATGTGTAATGTCGTCCAAGGATTGAGTCAATACTAGTCCAAATTTATCCATAGTCCATGAGTTTGTCATGAGAAGGTTGCGTTATTGTTACTATCGAGTTTGGTGATAGTTAGGGAACACCAGGGAATGGGCCTTGGGTGATTGGGGTTGAGGAGGGGCTATCTTCCATCAACGATAGACAAACACCTAGTCCCCCTAGGAACTCCCTTGAAGTCATATTTTTCATTTAGAAAGATTAGTTAAAAAGTATCTAAATCTTTTGGAAAATCATGCCTTAAGTCAGTCCAGTTTCATGCATGTAAGAAGGGTTGGGTTTCTAAAGGTTTTATGTAAAAAAAGCTAAGCTTAAATTCCTTGGTCTTGATTTGTGATTTAAAGGACAACAATATGAGTCTTTTAGGTGTGGAAATGAAGATGTAAGAGGCTTGAGTTTCCTTCTTTGAATGCTTCCTAAATACCCATAATCTTGCTATTTTTTCTTACTCAGTTTGATTTTCTACTTGCTATCTTTTGCTAGTGATGAACTTGTCTTGAGTAAGCCTTTCTTTGTTTCATGGATAGGAGTTGAAGAATGTTGTGTTTGATAAATGATGATGATGATGCTTTAGAGAGAGAGAGAGAGAGAGAGAGAGAGAGAGATGACCTAAAATGAGGGAGTGACGGAGCGAGATGTGGCTTATAATGAGTATTCTTTTGCCTTATCATCCATGCCATATATTACCCCTTGCCATATCACCCATACTCCTTGCCATGTCAACCATGAGGTCATTACTCCAATATCTATTATGTGTACTAAGACCATATGCTCCCATTCCATGTATGCAGTAAGTGACATCTAATTTATAAAAAATAAAAAAAAACCCTAACTGCCTCTATAACTGAAGGTATCCACGTTCATCAACTACATAAATTGATTCATCCTCAATCTATGCCCCTTCCTCCTCCTCCTCTTCCCTCCTCTCTTCGCACCCCCTAACCTCCACCACCGTCGCTGCTGACACCGCTGCCACTACTCAACTCCTTGCGCTCCTCCATCCTCAATCCCTACCAACACAGGCCACCTTCCATCAATAACCACCGGTCGACAACCACCACCGTGTCTTCGACCAACCATCAACAACCTATGCGAAACCCAGTGCACCCCAGGTTACGGTTCTTGCACACCCATAGCCCACAGTTTGCTTCACTCCTCCACCGCCAATTGCAACCTAGTCACCGGAATCCTCCACACCACCGCTGCTTCCATTGAAACCTAACCACAGCCACTAGCAATGGCACGTAACTATTGCTGTAGGTATCTTGTTATACTGCTTCATTACTTAGAAACCACATCCAACGCCAAAACTCACAAAAGAACCATTGTTCGCTCATAAAAGAACCATTGTTCACTCATAAGAGGGTCATTATTCACTCATAAAAGGAGCATTGTTCACTCATAGAAGGGTAATTGTTCACTAAAAAAAGGATATAATAGATCGCGGGCCACACAGTGATGGCATTGTTCACTTGTAAAAGAACCACTGTTCACTCGTAAAAGGGCCATTGTTCAATCACAGAAGGGGCATTGTTCACTCATAGAAGGGTCATTGTTCACTCATAAAAGGATATTATGGACTTGACTTGGCAGTGTCAACTCCATCGTTTACCCTATATGTTGACATTTTTCACTAGATATATTGTAATTGTTCAATTAGATAACTATAGTTTGTTCACTAGAAATGCTTCCATTGTTCACTATATCATTATTTACTAATATGTTTAGGTTTTTCACCAAATATGTTTATATTGTTCACTATATACCTTGTCATTGTTCAACTTATATGTAGAGATTGTTATTCAATTTATCTTTGGATTTCAAAATTTTCAAGCCTATGTTAAACTTGCAAAATAACATGTTATAAACTTGTAAGTGAGCAATATTGAATAAGCTAGTATACAACTATAATAACATATATAATGACAATTTATAAGTGAACAATCACTTTTATGAGTGAACAACCTAACATCTACAAGTGAACAATCATATACTGATGGGAGTGAACAACATCAAATTCTGTTAAGTATTGCGACAAAACCAAAAAAAATAATAATAATAATTCACACTGATGTGACAATTTGTCCTAGTTAGCGGTCATCTTCTGGAGCACATGCTCTAGGAGCACATAATAACTTGCATCATTACTCCTTGCAATGTCACAAGGAGAATATTACTCATTGCCATGTCATCCATGAGAATGTTACTCCTTGCCAGCAATTTATGTTCCTAGCCATATCATCCATGAGGTCATTACTCCTTGCCATGTCATAAATGAGAGTATTACTCCTTGCCATTTCATCCATGAGAATGTTACTTCTTGCCATGTCATCCATGAGAATATTACTCATTGACATGTCATCCATGTAAATATTATTCATTGTCTTCTCATCTATACAAATATTAATTAATCCTTGTCATGTCAACCATGTCAAGTGTATAATTATTAATTAAATGTATATTAGATAAAAAAATATTGGATAGCATGATCACTAATACCAGTCCTCATTTGGCCTATAGTGAATCCAAAATTGGGTTGATAAAAATGGTTGAAAAAAAATTCGTGATAATTTTAACAATTGGGAAAATTTCTTAATTACGGATTTATAAAACAAATTAGAAGTACGACACTTGTGAACCTAGGTTTCTTTTATTTATTTATTTTTTACTTATGATTCATATATTAGTATATCACGTGCTGCAACGCAATATAATATATAATCCTAATATAAATAACAATTTTCCATATTGAATATACTTATCATTTATCATATTATATAATGTCCCAATATAAAAAATTAACACACAAAACATAATCAACAGTCACGTTTATAAAAAGTGCCATGCACTCATATGCATTCCTTAAATTTTTCATGGTAAATTTATTCAATCAATTCACACTAGACCAGGTTGGTCCGATCCAATGCCTAAACGGGTCGGTCTAGGTTTGGACTAAATGTCTCCATTTTGGTCTACGGTTCAAGCCTTTTGAGATTTTGGGTTGGTTTAGTCCGGTCCGCATTGACTCAATGAACACCCTAAAGGCAAATTGATTAAGTCGAACCTAGAATAGTGATGTGATCCCAAATCGATCTTATTTAGATATAGATTAAGAAAAACAAAATTGTAAGATAAGAGATGCACAATGCAATAAATCATGGAAAGAGTTGCTTCCTCTGAAAAATTTCGACCCATTGGAAATTTTCAACCCAAGATTTCCTCTGGAAAGTTTGCTGGAACTTCCTTGAATAAGCTTTCCCATGGCTTCAGTTTGAAGCTGAGTGGCATGATCAGCGTGGGCCGAGTTTGGGGCATCCTACGGCAAGAGGTAAATCTAAGTTTTGGACGGTTCTAAATGTCTTAGGAACCATCTTGTCAACATAGAGAGTTCCTTCCAAATGATCACATTCATGCTGGAGAATGCGCGCCTGCCATCCTGAAGCCTTCACCTTCAAACGCTGTCCATACCGATCAAGCCCTGTGACTTCAACATCAAGGCATCGCTCTACAACTGCTCTGTACCCATCCACACTGCAAAAACCCATACAAAACTTTCAACAAGAAGCCAATATATTGTGTCAATATTTCAGTATATTCCACAAGAGGTTCCATGCCAAGAACAGTTGAACTTGAGCTTGCAAATTAATTCCACAATGCAATTTGTAGGGAAAACAAAGGTAGGCTAGGACGATTCTTGATGAATGAAGAGAAGATAGATTCAATCAAGGGGCAATGCCTACCCCTAGTCTTTCTACAACTATCAGTCTTAAAGTGGCTAACCCCAAATGTTCCCATATGAGCTACCTTTAGGAAAGGAGGGAGGGACTTGGTCATTTCCTCAGATCTTCCAATGTCTCACACCCTCACCTTATTCCTTCCCCTCATCGGGATCATTTTTGGATTCACAAAGCAAAAATTTCACAACAAACCTCACTAACGTTCTAACAATCAACCTTCCTACCAAACTAAAACATAACCAGACATCAGTGGCAGAGCCACAATAGTATGACTGTATTATTGAGGTTCATGGACCCCAATAAAAAAAAAAAATAAAAGATCCTATAACATATACATGGTTGTTAAGTTAAAATTATATATTTGTGTGAAATGGACCCCATAAAAATTTACTTTTTGATAGTTGATCTTTACAAATTACTATCTTCAATGGTTAAAAGTTTCAATCATAAGCTACTAATCTTATTAGCCCTCATTGCTCTCTGAATATTAATAAGATATAAGGTATAAAGATATAGTAACTCATAGGTTATCTACTTAATTTGCAAATAATATGTTGGGTTGATTGTGAATTTTATGAGATTTTTTTCACTACTATGTGAATATTAATTCGAAGTCCAAGATAAAATTTCACACGTCAAACCAATTTTTTTCGAAAAGAAAATATATTGAAACTATCTTTTAGGATGAAATTAGAACTAATAAGAGTGGTTTAAGTCACAAGAAAAATATCGAAAATACTCTTAATGTGAGTTGGACCCCATAGAGAAAAAATTCAAGATCTGCCACTGCCCCACATCCCATGTAGAGTTATGTCTACATAAGTAAGCCTGCACCAAGGCGGCAAGAGGATTTTTATTCATGTATTTATTATTTAGAAAACATAAGCATGCCTGCCGACCATTTTTCCCTATTTCAAGGATAACCAGCAACAGGGTTTACGGGCCTGGGGCAAAGGGTAGAGACACCAAACATGGCCCATCAACCCTACAATTTCCATACAAGGGAAAGGTTTTGTTTCCACCACCAGTCTAACCTTGGTGGAACTAGAGAGCCCAGAAGATAGGGGCTCTTGGCTACTGCCTCTTTGTTGTTATGCCACTACACCCTTAGAATTTGATAATTGATGTACGAGAGGCTAGCTAAGCTATATGTGCAAATTTTGACTACGTCAATTCATCCAAAAGAATGAGCAGCATATTGTCAATGCATCTCTATTAGCAAGATGTTCTAGTTCAGTGTACAAAAGCTAAAGAAGAGCTCGTCAATAACTGCTTTGAGTACTTGGAAAGCGGAAAAGCAGTGCTGGCTTTCCTGGAAGGCAGATGCTATACAAACAACAATTGATTGTGTGTGTGCAAAATCACCACATAATGTGATTAATGAACAAGACTTAAGGTATGGAAGCTATTGCAAAAAGGAGATTGTGGTCTAAACTTCTAATGCCTGGTCAAAACCAATTCCTAATAGGTAGGAACTACCAAAAGCTAGCATCGTATATAAAGCAAACATAACACCTCATACCTCAGGCAGCCTTCGAAGAAAAGAGCAGTTCTGTCACTCGTCTTTTTCAGTTTTGGGTTCACGATAACCTGCCTCAAATCTAACAGCTTGTCACAATATATCGAGAAGATTGCACTGGGCCAGCAGTTGAGTAAAAGAAACCAAAAAGGAAAAGGCAGAGTGACATATTTGGGAAGTTATTGACCCCTTCATACCAGAAGATCAAAAGGGCGTCTGTCCTGAGCCTTAATTGCCTCTTTGGGTGCATAACTGATGTACTCTTGTGTATCCTCCAACACAATAATCTGTGCAATGTATGAAAATGTATCAATGATTAGCCCTTTAGCTCCTCATTGGTTGAGACACATTTGGATAGGCAAGTAGCTATCTTAAGCCTTCCCCCCCCCCCCCCCCCCTAAAACTTGATTACTTGCTATGATAGTTTGTTTGTTATGAAATAATAAGACTAAAGTTGGTGCTCTTGGACTGTGGCTGACTTGTTCGACTTCAAAAATACAAGTTTCAGTCACCCAACATCAATTAGAAACTGTGAATTAGGAAAAATTATTTATTTTTTCAGCTTATATAGTAATGAACCAAAGCAAAATGTCTATCTCAACCTCATGTACTTGTTTCCCATGGAGTAGTAACTTGTGAATGATTTTAAAAAATTGGGTCAATGGTAACCCGTCTCTGTGAATTTTGAACTTTAGTCAGGCTTGATAACAGACCCACACCCTGTTTTGCATTGGGATTTTGGGTATTGGACTTTGTAATGCCAAAAAAAACCAGCAAAAAGATGACGAACCCTCAAACTCAAGACATGGCTACATAGCAACAGTAACGAAGAATAAACCATACATTTTTAGCCAGATGGAAGAAGAATCAATAAGCAGGGTCGGAATTCAAACAGAGAATCACAGGGTAAAAATTAAACAAGCTGAATCAGTAGTAAAAATAAAAGGTGAGAAGTGTATACCCTTAAAGGGATGCCAATCTGGGGGGCAGCAAGGCCAACTCCAGGAGCCTTCCTCATAACATTAACCATATCATCAATAATGTTCTGAATCCTATCGGACCCAACTTCATTCGGGTTTACTTCCCGGGCCGGCTCATGTAAGACCGGGTCGCCCGCTTTCACCAAATCGGGCATTTCCGGCTTCTTTTGGCCCAGACCCAGAAACCACCCCGCCCGAGCTAGTGAGGAGGAGCTGTGGGTTCTTGAGGTTGATGGCAACACAAAATGCGGCCCAGATTTCAGCGGGTTCGGCCAAACGGGCCCGGGTTCAGAGGTGGCTCGGTGTGAACTTTGGAGACGGAGATGAAGATGGAGATGGACAAGTGGGTTTACGAGTAATCTGGAGTTGGGTTTCGGAGATGACACAGATAGTATGCGGGTGGAGAAGCGAGGTAACGCCTCCATTGTTGGGTTCGGCTTGCTATGCCTCTATTTGCTGCAACTTTGTTCGAGGTGTGGTTATTGATGATTGGGAGTTCGCTTATTCGCTATCAATTCACTCCCTCCCTTGGCATAGCATGGTTTTGGAATTATTTTTTTTGGAACCAATAAGAAAATTAATTCATACCCAAAGTGTCTCCAAGTACTTAGCTGACAAGGCCGCAAGTGCATGGGTACATTGTGACATGTCAAGGTCGATCTCAAAAGGATTTAGTCTAGCAACACAATGAACTATGTTCCAAACATGATAACAACAAGAATTAAATTGATTCTTTCAATCGAATCAATAAACAATAAAACAGGGAAGCTTTTAGTAAACTAAGGATTCAATCTACTTAATTGCTAAGTTAATCGGATTTTGGATTTTGGAAGCTTTTAGTAAACTAAGCGAATAAATAAAACATGGAAACTAATCTAGCATTAAATCAACGGAGAAAAACTTACAGGGAATTGCTTTTCTAGCAACAAGTTTGACTATTAAAACATATTTTGTGCAATTATTCTTTCAATTGAATCAAGAATTGATAACCACAAGATTTCTACCGCTTTTTCAATGCTTAATAAAATTACTCTAATTAACCTAACAAACAACTTTCGTATGTTTTTCATGTTAATCAAAGTTGAAGGTCTTAAATAATCAGATTATCAAATTGATTCCCTAGTTTACTAGTCTTTTCTCAAAATTTGCAAAACTAGGTAGAAATGTCGATAGTCAAATTATTCTAATTATTTTTTCAGTATTTTTGAGATTAATCTAAAATTACAAGCATTCGAGACCATACAAATACTCATGAACACGAAGAACACAACCTTCTATTGATTCAAAAAAAAAAAAGAATTCAAGTACAAACTATGAAAATCAAATCAAACTTCATTGTTTCGGTTTGTAAAACCGTAGAAAACTAAAATCTACTGACTTATAGTCATCGAAAGCATGAAATATGTTCCAAACATGATAATCAAACCTTAAAACAAAAGGAAATATGAGAAGGGTTGAACGAACTACGAATAGAATTCTGTTGAGTCTTTTGATCCCGGGTGGAACTTTCTCAGCGAATGCCGCTGATTTCTTCTCGAATTTTGGTTCTTCGTGATACGCCGCAAGTGCACGAGTGTACGTGTAGCAAATATCAAGGACGATCCCACATGGACTTTGCTAACTACACACCAAACTAGCTTCCTATATAATTGCTAAATCGCTCGGGTTTTAGATTGAGGATAACTAATTCTAATTCTAATCACTAAAAGGTCAAATAATTCAAATATTCACACGCACTTTTCTGGATTAGTCAATATAAAAAGACGTTCAGGGGATAAAACCTAAGTAACTCTATGAATCGAACAAGTAGATTAAACATGTTTGTCACTAATTTGGTACATTTTAGAGTCGATAATTGCATAAATTATTCCGTAGCGAGCTTTTGGCAATGAAACGGATTGCTTAGTAAAATCAATCACCTACTGTCGTGGTTATTTCAATTTTATCTAAGTTAAAGATCAAATTATCTAATGACCCCTAATTACAAAGTCTTCTATGTCTAGTTCACTTCATAACTAGTTTAATCCTAAGGGTTCCGATTATCGAATTTCTCCGTTCAGTACTTCATTCAACAATCTAAATCCATGCTAATGGTGCGCAAACAAAAGCAATGACATACATAATCAAAGGATAAATAAAATGCATTCAAACTAGATTAACAAACTAGTCTAGTCCAACAATATCCAATCCATAAAAGAAACTAATAAAGGTTTATCCCCCAAACTAAAAGAAACTACTCACTACTCATGTTCGATTCACTAAACATATGAAATTCTATACTAAAATGCATGAGAACTATAAGAAAGAGAAGTAACCCAAGTGTCGAATCAATCCTTGCTTGATTGGTGATCGGTGGGGACTTTTGCTCCTCCACTTCAATGGATTCTTGCAAGTTGATCTTCAAACTCCAATGAACTCTCAATCTTCAACTATGGATGTACTTGGATGGAATAGTGGATGAAGGGATGGATGAATATGATGATGAGGATGATGAATGAATGGGAGTGAATGACAGCAAAAACAGCTGGATACATCAATTATATAGCATTAAGAGCAACCAAAACGCCATTTTTGCATTAAACAGGGCAACACGGGTGATCCCAGGTCAACACGGACCGTGTTTCTTTCAACACGAGTCGTGTTGAAGTGACACGGACCGTGTTGCACACTGGAACCAATTTTCTGGACTTTCTGACCCCTGAAACAGGTCATTTTGGGTGATAGACCACCCGTATTGAGGCCTGACAATGCCCTTCAAGTACTTGGGCTTGAGTTTGGGCCTTGGGGTGGATTTCTCTCTTGATTTGTGATCTACTTGGACTCCTTTGACTTGGTTTTGAGCTTGATTTGATCCAAATAACTCCATTTTCCTACAAAACTATACCAAACTCCAACCAAGCATAATATAGAGAATTCGGGTATAAAAATAATACATTCATAACTAAAATCACCCAAATTAACTCTAAATAATCCTAGATCACATATATATAAAATACACTTATCACTTCGGTTCTCTTGATTTGATTTAATGATGGTTCTTGATGGGGTACGGAAAGAAAGTAGCAATCTCAATCTCTGGAACTGTCTCCTTTCTCTCAATGAATGATGATCGATCCAAAACCCCTTCCTCTCTTTTCTTTAACTGCCGAAAACACAGCAGCGACGCACAAAACTAGACCACCACGGTCCGTGGTCTCCACCACGGGAAGACCGTGGTGGCCACTTGGAGCGTTACCGATCGCGTCGAGGGAGATTGAATAGCTTCAGTGTGTGAATGGGAGCGATAATCAACACGAACAAGGGCTTGAACACGCAAAGGAAGGATATGACCTTGAGCAAGGAGAGCCCACAACTCTAGGCCTAATACCCCATCATGATTATCCAAGGTAATCCACTAAATAATCACTAAAGGAATGACTTGCTAACACCACCATTAACAAATGGATAAAGTAAGAACAAGATTTTTGAGAGAAAACAAGGGAGAACCCTAACATTGCATTAACAAATCATTCAAAAACATCAGCTGCCTTGGAAAAGGGGAAAACAAGGTAATTATACTAAACAAAAAAATTAGGTTAAAACTAAGCAAAATAAACGAAACAACACGCGCGTCGCGGGGGGGTCGCGAGCGCAACACGGAAGGTCGCGGGCGCGACGACCTACCGTCCGCCACAAACCGTCACTGGCCGAGGTGGGTCGCGGGTACGACGGAATGGGTCGCGAGCGCGACGAGCTTCTGTTACGGGCGCGTGACCTCGATCGCGGCCGCGAGGTACGCTCGCCCGTCACTGGCCGGGCGGTCGAAGTGTCGTGGGCGCGACATTGCTGGTAGCGGGCGCGACGCCCAGACCAGCACGTCCTCGCGGGTGTGAGGGCTCCGACTCGGGCGCGACCGACGCCTGTTTGTTGGCGTGGCTCTTGCCTTGAGTTTATCGCATCGTGGTACTTCCAAGCCTCGATACTCCTCATTCCCGGGATGACCCAGCCCGGTCCCGAGGCCTCCGAGGTCGTTGACAAGTCCTGAGCCTCTCCTTACTCCAACAAGGATGGCTCGCCGAGGCCACAATAGTGTGATGCTCACCATCCCGCCTTTTGTGAAGATGTAACGATTCTTGAAAACGAGTGGGTGAGCGATTTTAGTCCGGTGATGACGGTTCGGATTTCATCCACCTTGTCTTTAACCGCAATCCCGACTTTGAAAGCTTGGCACCGAACCCGATACGGTTCATACTCCCCCTCTTGAAAAAGAGTTGCCCTCAACTCTTGGGAGTTAAAACCGAAGCATTCTTCATCAATTGGCTCCACGAAGCTCCAAACTTCCCAAACGCCACGAACATTAACGTTAGCCATCAAACAAGCATCGAACCCCACAATGTACCCATCATCCAAATGAAAGAAAGTGGCTGGAGGCTTGTTTTGTGGAGGTGAAGGGCTAAAAGATGGAATAGGAAATTTTTGTGGTGCTTGGGAACTCTCAATCTCACTTGGTTTGCTACAAGGTGGTGACAAAGCCAAAGGTAGCTCGTCGTCACCAAGAGCACACTCATCCCGTGTTTCGCTCAACATGAGAAGGTTCCTCAACTCACTACCCATCCCGACTTTTGAAGTTTTGGTTTCTCGGGTAGAAATGGAAAGTAGTTTGATTTTCTTGCCTTTATGGGTGAATGTGTAAGTGTTGTCCAACCCATTCTGCACCGTTTACTCGTCGTATTGCCATGGACGACTCAATAAAATGTGACAAGTGCTCATAGGAACAACATCACAAACAAGGGAATCATCGTAGTTAGATCCAAAAGAAAAATTCACTAAGACTTGCTTAGTTACCTTGACGCCGTTGTGATCGTTGAGCCAATGGAGTGAATAGGGTCGAGGGTGCGGTAATAGAGGCAAGCCAAGTTTCTCGACCATAGTGGTAGATGCGACGTTCGTGCAACTTCCTCTATCAATGACAAGAGTACAAACTTTTCCACCCATGAAGCACCACGTTTGGAACAACATTTCCCTTTGGGCCTTGTCGAGAGGAGTCTCATGGGTATGTAAAGCTCTCCTCAAAACAAATACGCCTCTACGTACGGGGGGTACGGGGGCGGCATCCTCCTCCTCACTAGTAACCGCATCTTCAACTACCACTTCGGAATCGTCTTGAGTCATTTGAAGCTCTTCGTCGATCTCATGTACTTCTTGAAGGGTCAAGGTACGTCGGTTTGGACAATCGGCTTGAAAATTGTTATAACCATGACACTTAAAACACTTTCGGCCTCCATCCGTCGAGGAGGTTCCGTTGGAGTCACCGTAGCAAGTCCCTTTCCTTTGTCAATTCTTGGTACCGGTGTGGACTTGGGTGTCTCGCTAGACTTCGGAGTGTTTGCATCCGGAGGGGGTCGGCTAGAAGGTGAATAAACGGGCCTAGACAAGGGTTTGGTGTCAGACCTTTCCTTTCTTCTTCGCTCAACTCAGAGAGCCAAACTGCACAAATCGTCCATCGAATAGTAGGGTTGAACCTCAACCTTCTTGGCAACAGCAGGATCTAATCAATTCAAGAATCGCATCATGGTTTGCTCTTCCGGCTCTTAAAGGCCACTTTTAATGAGAAGTTTCTCGAACTCCGAGATGTAATCACCGACGGATCGCCTGCCCTGGGTGAGAGCATAGAGTTTCCTCAAGACGTCTTGCTTGTAGGTGTTGGGCAAGAAACAACGATTCATCACTTGTTTGAGATGTGTCCAAGTAGAAATCCTTGTCTTTCCTTCACGAACCCGTTGTGCCTTCATATTCTCAAACCAAAGTGAGGTAGCCTTGGTGAGTTTCAAGCTCGCGACCTTATAAGCCTTTTCAACATCATATTCCTTGGTCTTAAAGATCTTATCCATCAATTGAACCCATTCGAGGTAGTCGTCCGGATCATTGGAACCGTTGAACTCGGGGATGTCGATCTTAACGTCCTGGAATCGTCACGAGGGGGCCTATCATGCACTTCTCGACGAGGACGACGTCGAGGGGAGCCTCTATCATCGTCACTCTACTCAAAGTCAAGAGGAGGACGGATAGGGCTTGGTGCACGCCTCTGACGTTCAACGCAGGGTGGAACTGGACGCTCTTGGGTGAGATTGTCCATTCGCGCCATAATTGAATTCATGTTGCGCTCGAGGGTGGAGAACCGATTGTCAAAAGTGGTGAGTCGGTCCTCGAGAGCTTGAATTCGAGGGCTACCCCGGTAGCTTGATCCCTCTCGATCGGAATTAACTTGTCCATCCATATCGAGGGAAGGGTAAAGGACGGTATGTGTTTGAGATATTTTGTGGAGTTTTGGGGTTTTCTTGTAGTTGGCTAAGGGTTCTTTGTGTTTTTATCACTTGGACATTTCATCGAACACCTTGCGTGCACTATTTTCTAACTTCACCTCAAAGCTCCAAATTGCTTCAAAAACACCAAATACAACACACAATGCAATGTATTCCAATAGTCTTGGATTACAAAGGGAATAGGGATCACCAATATTTGCAAACAATCCACAAAAACCAACACTAGAAAACTATACTAGTAAGAACAAAAGAGGAATGAACACAAAACTCAAGCTAATGCAAGCCTTGAGCTCTGATACCAAATGAAGCGTTACCAATCGAGTGGAGGGAGATTGAATACCTTGAGTGTGTGAATGGGAGCGATGATCAATATGAACAAGGGCTTGAACACCCAAAGGAAGGATATGACCTTGAGCAAGGAGAGTCCACAACTCTAGGCCTAACACCCCACCATGATTATCCAAGGTAATCTACTAAATAATCATTAAACGAATGACTTGCTAATGCAACCATTAACAAATGGATAAAGTAAGAACAAGATTTTTGAGAGAAAACAAGGGAGAACCCTAACATTGCATTAGCAAATCATTCAAAAACATCAGCTGCCTTGGAAAAGGGGAAAACAAGGTATTTATAATAAACAGAAAAATTAGGTTAAAACTAAGCAAAATAAACGAAACAGCACGCGCGTCGCAGGCGGGGGTTGCGGGCGCGACGAGCTATTGTCCGCCACAAACCGTCGCTGGCTGAGGTGGGGTCGCGGGTGCGACGCAATGGGTTGCAGGTGCGACGAGCTTCTGTCACGGGCGTGACACCTCCAATCGCGGCCGCGAGGCTGTTCTGCACCGTTCCCTGGTTGGGCCAATTCGAAGTGTCGCGGGTGCGACATTGCTGGTAGCGGGCGCGACGCCCAGACCAGTACGTCCTCGTGGGTGTAACGCCTCTGACTCGGGCGCGACCGACGCCTTTTTGTTGGTGTGGCTCTTGCCTTTAGTTTATCGCACTCCTCATTCCCGGGATGACCCAGCCCGGTCCCGAGGCCTCCGAGGTCGTTGACAAGTCCCGAGCCTCTCCTTACTCCAACAAGGATGGCTCGTCGAGGCCACGATAGTGTGATGCTCACCACCCCGCCTTTTGTGAAGATGTAACGATTCTTGAAAACGAGTGGGTGAGCGATTTTAGTCCGGTGATGATGGGTCGGGATTTCATCCACCTTGTCTTTAACCGCAATCTCGGCTATGAAGGCTTGGCACCAAACCCGATACGGTTCACCACTGCTTGGCTAGTCTTCGCTCCGTTGCTCCTGAAATTTGTTCCACGACTTGGTCATCTGTGGCGGAGGTTCGTGGAGCCCTTGTTCTTGTCAAAGCTATGGGGAAAAACTAGTGTTTTGCTTTCAAATCTGCAAGTTTTCACTAAAAACAACAAGAACCAATCATAATAGAGAAATAGGGGAATATATACACATTGTCAATCTAAAACTGTTATAATCTATCGTCAAAACTCCCTAAAAATCAAGGTAAATCATACACTTATCAAACCCCTCCATGCTAACTCCTTATTTGTCCCCAAGCCATTACAAGACTCGAAACAAAACAAAAGACTCAAAAAGAAATAAAACAACTCACGATGGAAAAGAAAAATCTATTTACACACCTCCTCCAATAAAAGGGCATACTAGACAACCAAAACAAGTATATACGAAAGGACTCCTTAGCAAGATTGAGAATCAAAGTGAAACAAGAGTTGCAGTTCAAAACAGAATTACAAAGTCTAGAAGCAACATAACCAATCTAACACAACCCAAGTGCAATCAAGTTCCATTCAAAGGCTTGGTGAACTAGTTGGGATCGGTAGGACTTTACTTTAGGGTTTGTGAAACACTCTCTCTCATGTGTTTAGATTAGGTTTTGTGTTCCCTCAATACCTTTAGCCAGTGCATGCAAACTACCATAGGCTTGATAAGATTCTCAATTCTCTAGTACGTTAGACAATATGTACATGTGTCAATCATGAGGAGTTTTCAAGGGTTGTAATGGGACTTAGGTTTAGGGTAAGGAGGGAAATCATTTAAGAAATGTGGAGCTAAATAGCCAAGAACCTAGAGAGCAACAATACTTCCATTAGATGAAACGCAACACCTCTTACACCACATCTTAATTAAGCACAAATACCACCTCTTACACCACATCACAACACCTCTTACATGTGTCAATCATGAAGACCTTTCAAGGGTTGTAATGGGGCTTAGGTTTAGGGTAAGAAGGGAAATCATTTAAGAAATGTGGAGCTAAATAGCGAAGAACCTAGAGAGCAACAATACTTCCATTAGATGAAACACAACACCTCTTACACCACATCTTAATTAAGCACAAATACATCCCCGTCAAAGAAAAACTAGGACAGAGTCAGTATAAACAAAGCTCGCCATGCTAATCACTTGATATTTAAACCTTTTTCTTCTTCTTTTTCTTTCTTTTTGTTCAATATTTTTTTCTTTATCTTTTTTTTTCAATGAATAGCGTGGATACATAAAGAACAACTCATTTTCCCAACAACAAATTACAACCTTCAAAGAAGTGAGGTGATAAATAATCATAAAGAACAACATTTCCCTCATCAAGCAGACCAACCAACAAAGTCATCAATTTTACAAAACTGCCCCCAACTGAATTGTTGCTCCACTAACTTGGTTAAAGGGTGAAGAATTAAGAGTAGGCCAAGAGTGCGCACTTATAGGGTAACAACAAGACATGGAAAAAAAAAAGTTAGCAATGGGCTAACAAAAAGTTGTCATATCGTTAGGTGGCTTTTTGGCTATATAGCTACAAACTGGTACCTCAATCATATCAACACAATTCACAAGTCAGATACAATTTTGAAGAGAATCAAGCCAAGTTCTAGAGATGCACACATGGTAAGGTCACACTCAAAAGAAGATGAGACTATAAAAATAATAGTCTTTTCAACTCAAGAGAGTCTCACGAGTTGACCTACCACAATCACTACAATTTAATTCCTTTGATGCACCAATTACCAAAATTTCACCATCATGCACAAGGATCATTCAATGCCAGATGAATTACAAACAATACAAGCAACCTCAATTAAACTAGCATCCAAGTCTCTATACATGCAACTCTACAAGCAGGTAACCCCCCTGACACCATATTTTGACAATGATTATCTAGGATAATGCTTTCCTAAGACAATAATTTCCTAAGTGTCAAGGTCACTTGTGGGGGATTTCAGGAAAATTCAAGATGAGTAACATTTCGGTCCATGGGACAGGGAATGGTGATGGAGGCGCTAGGCCTGAAGGATTTGCTTCTTGAAACATTGGACTTATTGCTTCTAAATCCATGTTGATATACGACAAGCCCTCGGTTTGATGTAGACTCTTGATGACACTGTCCTACTTTGGAGGGCACTTTGGTGATTTGCAAGCCCCCAATTTGGTGTGAATTGACAATGCACGGAGAAAGAGGCATGACTTCCTATGTTGCATTGATGAAAGTGTGGTATGTCCTTAGTTGTGAGCCTCGAACTCTCATTTTTTTTTTCAAATTATCTTTTTTGTTTCTCTCCTTTTGCCTAACTTGCCCAAAGGGTTTTCAAGTTACCTCTATTTTTCTTTTCTTTCTTTCTTTCTTTTTCCTTTTTTTTGGGGACCACTATTAGGACGTCAATGAGCATGAAGATTAAGGACCTTGTTGGATAGGGAGTTGGTGTCCCTCTTAGAAGCTATCTCTAATAAATATCTTGAATGAAGTCACAAGAGTAGCGGAAGCCCCCAGTTTAGAGTAAACTAGTTTATGGATCTATTCATGATCATGCGGGTGTCAGTTATCCGCTGATTTGGATGCAGACGACTTTTCACTCTTGTTGGGAGGTAAGCCACATTCAGGTGTGCTGAGAGTGGGCATTAAGAACTGAACCCATACGTGTAGTAATGACCTAGCTGAAAAGCCTCAAAGGGTGAGATAGAATGAAAAGACTCAAAAAGGCTGGAAGATGTTTAATGAAAAGGATTGTAGACGATGGTTTATTAATGAATGGGGATAAAGATACACTTAAGGATGACTGTGTTTTAAAAGGGAGAAGAGATGATCAAAAGGGATAGACATCATCTCTTGGGAAAAGGTTGAAACATGGTGTTGGAATGATGTCAAGTCTGACAGAAGGAAAATGGAGGGTTGTTGATGATGATGATAGAATCTAGGGTTTCCTCTCCTTTTGCCTAGCCCGTCCCAGTGGGGTTTTCAAACTAGTTTAGAGTAAACTAGTTTATGGATCTATTCATGATCATGCGGTTGTCAGTTATCCGCTGATTTGGATGCAGACGACTTTTCACTCTTGTTGGGAGGTAAGCCACATTCACGTGTGCTAAGAGTGGGCATTAAGAACTGAACCCATACGTGTAGTAATGACCTAGCTGAAAAGCCTCAAAGGGTGAGATAGAATGAAAAGACTCAAAAAGGTTGGAAGATGTTTAATGAAAATGATTGTAGACGATGGTTTATTAATGAATGGGGATAAAGATACACTTAAGGATGACTGTGTTTTAAAAGGGAGAAGAGATGATCAAAAGGGATAGACATCATCTCTTGGGAAAAGGTTGAAACATGGTGTTGGAATGATGTTAAGTCTGACAGAAGGAAAATGGAGGGTTGTTGATGATGATGATAGAATCTTGGGTTTCCTCTCCTTTTGCCTAGCCCGTCCCAGTGGGGTTTTCAAACTAGCTTTTTATTTTCTCTCTTTTTTTTATTCTCTCAAAGACTAATTTCTTCAAATGACGAATGCTCTCTAAAGTGAAAGGTAAGGGACTGGCCTCGAAGAGGTTCTCCTACGTATTCGAGGTGGAATGAGGTCATTCGTAGTTCTTTAAGCGCAACTTCGAAGAGTAGTGCCACAAGGCCGACTTAATGGATCAAAAAGATGGTTATGAAGGCTTGAGGGTTCATAGGTTATTGATAGTTATTGAAAGCTGAGGAAGGTTATGGAAGATTGAAAGGTATGATGAAGTGTATGGATGATGATGTGAAGGCTTTGGGATCAATGGGATTTTCTCTGGTGTGCATGATTCTTATTTCCGCCTTCTAATTTCTTATTTTCCCTCTTTTTCTTTTTTTTCCTCTTTTTTTCCTTTTCGTCCTTTTTCCTCTCTCTCTCTCTCTCTCTCTCTCTCTCTCTCTCTCTCTTTGTTGGCATGTTTCAAGATATGGATGGCCCAAAAGGGGTTTACTTTCCCAGCACAGGTTTTTCCATACGCAAACAAAGTGCTTAAGGGACCGTACCACTCATGTCGACCTATGTTGGTGGACCAACAAAGAACTCTACCTACTCTTTTTTTTTTCTTTTTTGCTTTCTCTATTTTTTTGGCTCTCTTTTTTTTTTTTTTTTTTGCTTTTTCATGGGTTGCCTCCTGTTCTTCTTTGGTCATAACACACCTTTTGGATTAGGTTTAAGGGAGGAAAGTATTTTGAAAAGGTTGAGGTGATGGTAAGGCTAGAAATGTAAGTGGTAGGTGGCCAGTCACGATGGGATGAAAAAATGAAGGTAATGTAGTGATGAAATGAAGGCTGGGTTGAAGCTCCTTGTCCTCGACACATTTAGTTAAGCTAGGATTCCTAATGAGGAGTGATCACTTCTGAGAGATTATTGGTTTTTGGTCTTTCCTGATGACATTCTCTCCTTGTGCTCGGCATGTTGGATGGAGGTGCAGGCTGACTTTTCTCTTCAATTTTATTCTCTCTTTTTGCCCAATTTGCCTCAATGAGGTTTTCAAACCGGCCACTCTATAGCTTTTCATGAAATGAAAGGTAGAGAACGAGGTATATGACAAAAATGGAAGGATAAGAGAATGTGAATTTGTCAGACTTGGTTTGTAATGATGGTGGATGGATGAGAGAACTTTTCAACTCAAGTTTAAAGCACAAGCATGAAATTCTGTTTGATCAAATACCAATGAGAGCAACTGAATTCAAGAAATGAATTAAGAACCGACTCTTAACTTTAATAGTCTTCAGAAATGAAATGCTCGACAACCCTACACCAAGCTAAACGCTTCATTATTTAAGTTATCAGTAGCGTGAATTTTTTTTTCGATCAATACGATATCGATCGCTCTGTTAAGTCGTCGTATCCTTGTTATGTTGTAGTGTTGCATTAATACTTTCAACAAACCTCATAAATAGGGTAAAAATCACTTACAGTTTATTGAAGTAAGGTAAAAATTATTTCACAAAGGTGTGGTGTGATAATTATTATGCCAAATTTCAGATAGGATAAAAAACACTTAGAACTATTGTGAGGTAATCTAAAAATTATTTTACAAAATGTGAGGTGTGTAAAAATTATTATAGTAAATCTCAGGTAGGGTAAATGTAATTTACTCTACTTATTTTAGCACATAGCGATAGGAGAATGAAGCTTGAGTTTTTTGAAATTAGGGATGACCTAGGTTATGGACTTAATTAAAATTTGTTAGACCCGACCCATTTATATGAGTCTGAATCCAAATTTTATAGATCTGGCGGGACTTGAGTCAATTTTGGGTCCAAGTGCCGTAAAAATATAGTTATACACTACTAAAAATGTGTGTACTACAAACCATTTTTTCCAACCAATTTAAAATGGTTGGAAAAACCAACTATTTTAGTAACTATTTACATATTTTTCTAATTTTCCAACTATTTTTCAAATTTTAGGTGTGAAAAATGGTTGGAAATTTCAACTATTTTCGCCAAAATGGTGGAAAAATTTTCCTACCAACATTTTTCCTACTGTTTGAAAACGGTTGGAGAAATGATTGGTGTATTTTTCCTAGCAACCATTTTTCCAACCATTTTCAAATAGTCAGAAAAATGTTGGTAGGAAAAATTTCCATGCACCATTTTGGCGAAAGTGGTTGGAATTTCCAACCATTTTCGCACCTAAAATTAGAAAAATAGTTGAAAAATTTTAAAAAATATAATGGTTACTATTCCAACCATTTTAAATTGGTTGGAAAAAATGGTTGGTAATAGACACATTTTTAATAGTGTTGGACGAGTCCTAACTTTGGACTCGTTTGAGATCTATGGCCCTGTTTATTTTTTGTTTAGCAACAATTACAATTATTTATAGTAGAAAAAAAAATACACCTTTAGGTATAACTTTTGAATTTTGAAGTTAATATAGTGTATGGATAATAGTGGTAGGAGAACATTTATTATGGTATAATCATATACAAATATCCATGAAAAATATTTGTAAGATTTTTTACTTTTGTAAAATTTGGTTGAAATTTATATTATTTATCACTAGGCCTCAGCCCGTGCGATGCACGGAATGAACTCAATTAGTTACTTTTGAAATTTTATAAAAGTTATAAATGTGAAATTTACTGATGAATATTGAGGAAAACGTTTATGAATGTGAAACTTATTGATGGGGAAGGTAAAGGATTATGTCTACATGATTCTGAAGTACGATAAGATTGATCTTGCTTGCTCCTGACTGTAGATGAAGAGAAGTTTAATTTTGGGATATTTAGTATGTTGTTTGTGAAAGTAGATGCATAATAATAGGATAATATATGAGAAATAGATATAACCTCTAACAAATATGTTATATTTATATAGATATCTACAAAAACTCATGAATCTCATTGACCTAACCGCAAAGGTCATGTTAATAATCTAATTGTTAATTGTTTTGAAGTGTTTTGGATATTAAAGTCATTAGTTATGGATGGTTTTGTTTTAGTGATGTAATTAAATTAAAATTGAATACTACTGTTTGAGATTTCGTAGGAGTCGTTAAGGATATATTTTTTAATTTCTTGAAATCTAAATAAAATCTGGAAAGAAATAGAAAATAAAATACAATTTAAATTGAAATTGAACACTACTGTTTGAGACTTAGGCCTTGTTCGGCAAAATTAGTGTTTTAGGTAGCGGATAGCGGTTTAAGTAGCATATAGCGAATGACTGGTCAAACGAGAATTGTGTTCGGTAAATTTAGCGGTTGAATTAGCAGATTAATGTGAGTTGACATAAAAGGATATCAATAATTTTCAAAAATAAAATTTTCAAAGGGTATTTTTTGACTAAAAAATATGAAACGCTACTCCAAACGCTAAACGTTAACTTTATTAACGTTTCGCAAAACGCTCCTTAAAACGCTAAACGCTCCTCAAAACGTTAGTTTACCGAACAATAATATTTATGCAATTAGAGTTTTGACTTGGTCAAGATGCTAAATGCTACCCCAAATGCTAATACCGAACACAACCTTAATAGGACTTGTTTTGAATGTAACTATTGTCAAGCATATGTGGATTAAGGATATATTTTTAATTTTTTAATAATAAATAAAATATGGAAAGATATAGAAAATAAAATACAATTTAAATTGAACACTACTGTTTGAGATTTAGTAGGACTCGTTTTGAATGTAACTGCTGTCAAGCAGACGTGGATTAAGGATATATTTTTTAATTTCTTTAATTGTAAATAAAATTTGGAAAGAAATTGAAAATAAAATATGACTTACTGTGTTGTGATTGGTCTCAACTCCGAGAAACGTTCCCGTGTCTTTATTTCGTGGGACCCACACTGATTTCTATTATAATATATAGATTATTTTGCCAAAATAATTACTGATATTTGGACCAAAATAATTTAATTCAGTATTTATCTATCTTTTGATTGGATAAAATCTCTACAATTAATCTCCATTCTTCATTTAGCGGGACCCAAAAAATTTACTATTAATATTATATAGAGTATTATTATTATTATTATTATTATTATTATTATTATTATTATTATTATTATTATTATAGGCAACACCAAAATAATTACTGTTATTTGCATCAAAATAATTTAATTCAGAGTCCAAAGTAGTCAAAGATTAGTGATACTTTCTGGTTTTTTAATTTTAAAATAAAATCCCGATTGAAAATAACAAAATAAAAATAGAAAAAATATAATTTTCTACGTTGTGATTGGTCAATTTCTCTAGAATCATTCCCATGGCTCTATTTCGTGGGACTCACAATGATTTCTATTATAATATATAGATTATTATTATAGGAAACACCAAAATAATTACTGTTATTTGCACCAAAATAATTTAATTTAGAGTCCAAAGCAGTCAAGTATTAATGATACTTTATAGTTTTTTTAATTTTAAAATAAAATCCGGATTGAAAATAAAAAAAATTGAAAATAGAAAAAAATATAATTTTCTACGTTGTGATTGGCCAATTTCCCTCCAATCACTCCCGTGGCTCTATTTCGTGGGACTCACAATGATTTCTATTATAATATATAGATTATTATTATTATTGTTATTATTAATTTTATAGGCAACACCAAAATATTTAATGTTATTTGTATCAAAATAATTTAATTCAGAGTCCAAAGCAGTCAAACATTAGTCATAATTTCTGGTTTTTTTAATTTTAAAATAAAATCCGGATTGAAAATTAAAAAAATTGAAAATAGAAAAAAATATAATTTTCTATGTTGTGATTGGTCAATTCACCTACAATCAATCCCGTGGCTCTATTTCGTGGGATCCACAATGATTTCTATTATAATATACTAGGCTTCAACTCGTGTGTTGCACGGAGTGAACTCAATTAGTTACTTTTGAAATTTTATAAAAGTCATGGATAAATGACTGTCCATACAAATAAACCAAACGAAATATTAATGAAATCTATTTGCAAATACAGTGAATGCGAATAAAGTAAATTTAAAAAGATTTGAATATAAAGTATAGTGAAAGTGAGTAAAGTGCATGCAATTAAACAAAGGTATATGTGACTTACATTAATGACGATAACTTGACTGTATGAAGTGTTAATAGTAAATAATTATATCAAGAATGGTAATGTGAATTGAATCTGCAGAATTCAAAGTAGTTTTTGAATATATCATTACAATGAATGCAATCAATGTAGAACCCAATAGGTTTAAATATCTATATAATAATGACTTGAAACTAACCTTAATGAGAGTATGAATTGGGAATGTCAATAATCAATGGAGACGAATATGGGGAAGATCAATTGTGACTCTGGCTGGTTTGTGAAAGTATTGTATTTATATGTTTTGGAAAAAGTAATGAACGTAACCTAGCTGCAATTGTGCCAGATATTTTAACAGTTGTAAACGTGATCAAACTCCAAATTCATATGGGATTCTTAAAAGTTTTTTTTTTTAATTCTAAAGTAAAATTAAATCTGAAACAGTCTTTTAACAGCTGTAAATGGGGTCAGAGTCCAAAGCAGTCAAGGTTTCAAATAAAATCCGGTTGAAAATAAAATAAAAAATTATTGATAATGGGGTCAGAGTCCAATGCATTTTGATTTTCATCGATTATTACTATGATTTTTAGAAATATTTTTTAGTTGCAGTTGTGCCAGATATTTTAACAGTTGTAAATGTGATTAAACTCCAAATCCATATGGGATTCTTAAAAAAAATTTTTTAATTCTAAAATAAAATTAAATCTAAAAGAGTTATGTACCAGCTGTAAATGAGGTCAGAGTCCAAAGCAGTCAAGGTTTCAAATAAAATCCGGTTGAAAATAAAATAAAAAATTATTGATAATGGGGTTAGAGTCCAATGCATCATAAGTTTTGATTTTCATCGATTATTACTATGATTTTCCGAAATTTTTAAAAAATATTTCTAAAAATTGGATTTTTTTAATTGTGGTTGGTTGAAACTCCTTGAAACGCTCTCGTTGCAGTATTTGCTGGGCCCCACATAGATTGTCATTATAAGTATATAAATTATTATTATTATTATTATTATTATTATTATTGGCAACACCAAAATAATTAATATTATTTGCATCAAAATAATTTAATTCAGAGTTCAAAGGAGCCAAGGATTAGTGATCCTTTCTATTTTTTTAATTTTAAAATAAAATCCGGATTGAAAATTAAAAAAAATTGAAAATATAAAAAAAATATAATTTTCTATGTTGTGATTGGTCAATTCCACTACAGTCACTCCCGTGGTTCTATTTCGTGGGACTCACAATGATTTCTATTATAACATATAGATTATATCAAGAATGGTGATTTGAATTGAATCTGCAGAATTCAAAGTAGTTTTTGAATATATCAATTACAATGAATGCAATCAATGTGGAACCCATTAGGTTTGAATAGCAATATAATAATGACTTGAAGCTTACCTTAATGAGAGTATGAATTGGGAATGTCAATAATCAATTGAGACGAATACGGCAAAGATCAATTGTGATTATCGCTGGTATGTAAAAGTATTGTATTTATATGTTTTGGAAAAAGTAATGAACGTAACCTAGCTGCAGTTGCGCCAGATATTTTAACAGTTGTAAACGTGATCAAACTCCAAAGCCATATGGTATTCGAAAAAGTTTTTTTTAATTCTAAAATAAAATTAAATCCGAAACAGTTATGTAATAGCTGTAAATGGGGTCAGAGTCCAAAGCAGCCAAGGTTTCAAATAAAATCCAGTTCAAAATAAAATAAAAAATTATTGAAAATGGGGTCAGAGTCCAATGCTGCCTAAGTTTTGATTTTCATCGATTATTATTATGATTTTCTGAAATTACTTAAAGTTTTCTAAAAATTGTATTTTTCTTAATTGTGATTGGCTGAAACTCCTCAAACGCTTCGCTGATTCATTTGTTTCACATAAATCACATTATAAGTATATAGATAAATTAGTGATTGGTCTATAAATATAGATGTATTTATTACCTTAAAACCTAATCGAGGAGCGACATTGATAATAAAAAATGACAATAAGAGGTTATGAGATGTGCAAAAAAATTAACTTTAACACTTGGATTCATTCAGGACCTAGGTAAGACCTGGAGACCTATGAACCCACGGGTGTGGCCCATGTGGGTCTAGGTCCAGCTTCTTCAGACCAGGTCAAGGTTGGGTCGAGTTCCAAAAATCAGTTCGAATCTGGGTCCACTTGGATACAGTCCAAACCCAGTCCATTATCATCTAGAACCAACACATCTATTGTACACGTGCATCCTTTTATTTACTATTATTATTATTATTATTATTAATATTATTATTATTATTATTTCTTCGTTGAACAATGAAGCAGTCTCCGTATTAATTCCCACAGTTTGACCATGATTTGCCCATACTTTTCAACAGCCGCACGCACCCACAACTTTCTTAATTAAGTTTTGTTTTGCAACTGAAAAACAAGTAACAAGTGGGATGATGCAACCCGCATTGAGATCCACAATTAGGTGAACGCGTTCCCTTCCAATACAATCATTTCCCACTTTATAAATACCTCCTCAATTCCCTCTCTCAATGTATCTTCTCACAACTCACACGACAAACTTTTCTCCCTCACCAACAGCTAGCTTGAAAATTGAAATAGAGAGCAAACACATGCAACACAGCATGGAGAATCAAAGGCGGATGTTAACCAGGAAAGGTGGCAAGATGGTGGCCGTAAGAATAGACGATGATGAAAGAGAATGCCTTAGGAAACTTGCTGAAACTCTTCCTCTTCCTAATTCAAAGGCTGTTGTTGGTAATAAAGGGTCAAACAAGCAGCAACTGGAGACCAATAAATCTGAAGATGTCAACCAGAGTGCTGAGAATTTTATCCAGAAATTCAGGCAACAGTTGGCCCTTCAACGTCTTCAATCTTTGGAGAATTATTATAAGATGCTTGCTAGAGGCTTATGAGTACACCTATTAATTAATTACCGATCATCCTAAACAAGCTTTCAAATTTTGAGGATTTTGTTTCGGATAATATTGATTGAATTTAGATGTGATTTGTATCTCTCCATTTCTTTATATCTTCATTCATAATTGAACACGTACTGCGTTATCTGTATTCGTTTCTCTAATTACTCCTCCGATCTCAATTCTTTGGTGGGCCGTTTGTTTAATGGGAATTGGTATTTGGGAATGGAAATAGATGAGTAAGGATTACAATTACCATGTTTATTTCATGGTAATAAAAAAAAAAATGGGGAATGGGAATGAGAATAGAAAGGGTGAATTCTTAAGAATCTATTACCATCGGGTGTGGTAATTGGTCTTGGAAATTCATTAGTCTATTTTAAATTACAATATTACCCTTAATATTACTTTCCCTAATTTAAAAAAATAAACCAAAACGTTTTGTGATTATCAATATTGTTTAGGCTAGTCGTTTGATTCTCCTTTCCTATTATTATAAATATTTTTAGCAATATTACTCACCCTAATTTTTTTATTAAAAAAAATCTCACGTTTAAAAAAAATTTAGCATGTTAATTACTCACCCTAATTTTAAAAAAAATAAACCTCACATTTTAAAAATTCTTTATGAACTTTAATTTTTTTATTTTTTCTATATGGTAATTGACTTTCTAAAAGTAAATGTGTGTCAATTATGATTTTCCAACGATTTCAATTTATTAAAACATTCATAAATTAATAAAAACAACATTTTAGTAAATGTATTTTCATTCCCAATCATATTCCCAATATCAATTACCATATAACAAATAAAAAGGTTGGTAATTCATAAAGAAATCTTAATTCCCATTCCCAGTAGGATTATGAATTCCCATTCCCATTCCCATTCCCAATTCATACCAAACGGCCCCTTAGAGTAAAGCATGCATGTTTGACTTATATCAAGCAAATAATAAGCAAAAGTGAAATAAAATGTTAGACTACAAAACTATTCCTAGGGCTAGAACCATCGTGCTGATATTCAAACCTGAGACCTCTTATTTATTGATCTCGCTCTGAAACCATATGAAACCATCTTAAACAAAAGCTTAAGATGATGATTGTAGTCCTAAGAATGGTTTTGTAGTCTAATATAAGATCACTATGATAAATTGAGAAAAATAAAAATAAGATCAAAGGAGACATGAATTTAATTTGGAAATCCAAATGGGAAAAGATCATGGGTGGCAAACGCATAAACAAATTCACGATCAATATTACAACGAACAAACTCACCCTAACATCAATATACATAGAGAATATATCAACTCATTCAAACTCTCACAGATACTCCGATCAATGAAATAATATACATAAATAACTGAATTTTTCGAGATACATAAACCTCTTCGCACAGTAGGGCCGTCAAATTAGACCCCATCAAAATAATATCATAGTACTATTTTCAAATAATAGTTTAATATAATTAGGAAACAAATAATTGTAGGCTGATTTTAACATACTTACTAACAAAGTAAAGTAGCAAACCAGTAGTTCTTATATAAGACCGTTAATTTCTAGATAAATTTATTGTACGACGTATAATTTTGGGGATATTTGATTGGTGAAAGAGCTTTTTGGGGTAAAAGAGTTTTTTGGGGGGTTATTAGCTGTTTTGACTAAGTCAAAAGAGTTAATTGAGTATTTGGTAAACAACTTTTTCAATTAATTATTTGACCTCAAAATCTCTTTTTTAAAAAGCTAATTGAATGAATTTTAGGGATTAATAACTTTTTATCTATTTGGTATCAATATTACACTGTTACCCTCATATTTTCACCAAAAATACATTATATGTTATATTAATAATGATTTTAATAATATTTTCTTAATACTTTTAATATTTTTTTTACAAAAATTATATCATGTGAAATTAATTTTTTTAATTATTTGGATAAAAGACATGTTTTTATGGTGTTTATATCTGTCCAATGATTTATTAACAATAAATCCATGTTATTAAGAGTGGTCCCTCACAATAACTTTATTTTTACCAAAATAAAATAAATGTAACTTAAGGAGAGCAAAAACTAATGATTAATTTAATATTTTTATAAAATTAAAAAATTGTTGATCTTATTCATTCTAGTGATACAAGTAATGAATATTTTTTATTTATAAAGTTTAAGTAGTATTATATGAAAAATAGAGTTGATCATATTGAATAATTATCAAATATCACAAATTAATACTAAAGTAAATATATTTCATAATTATAAATTTGTAATTCATTTTGAAACACTTATAAAAATATATTGAAACAATTACATTACTATGGACATAAATGAAAATTCAATGCTCATATTTTCACAAACAACTAATTTTACCAAATATTTTTCATGTGAACAACTAATTATCTCAACAACCCTAAACTAACATAAATAGTTAATAGTTACCTGTTAATTCAAACAAGTAACAGTTGATTAGCAAACATAGCGTTTGTGGTGAGATTTTATGGATATAAGGTTGACTATTAATTTATTTGAGATGATTTGATAAAAATTATTCTTTGATAAATTATTGGTATAATATTAAAAAATTATTGAAATATGACTTATTAAGCGTAGTGAAATATTAAAAATATCATCTATACATTGTCTCTCGATAAATTTATGTGAGACGGTTTCATAACATAATCAACGCAAAGTGAAATGCTATATATATATATATATATATATATATATATATATATATATATATATATATTTTTAACAAGGTAAGTGAGAGTAGTGGTTATGAATTTCTTCTCACAAGAAATCCACCCACTCTATCCTCATACAAGAGGTTGTTGAATTCTCTATCATCTATCTGTTCCCAAATTTCAGCTGCTGGCACATTATGACCTTTTTTTGAAAGTCATTCAGCTGCTTTATTCGCTTCTCTATAAACATGGGAAATATTACTCTAGGTGAGTCGGGAAAGGAGGTAGCGGATCTCATCAACCAGGGTTTGTATCTGCCAAGGAATTGCAAAGTTACCAAGGATGGCTTGTACTACCACCAGATTATCTTCTTCAATAAAGATATTGGAATAGTCTGAACTTGTCGCTGCTATTAATCCATCTCGAAGAGCTCTTGCTTCTGTTACAATGATTGGAGAATCTCCTTCACGATGATTAGCATGATGAATCTGATTGTATCCAGATTTCTTCAAATTCTATTCACATAGGAACCCCACCAAATGATGTTAAATTAGTTTGATCATCCTGAATATGACAATCTATGATACATTTACAGTAAATGAAAAGCTTTAAATTTGGGTACATAAACAGATAAATTGAGCGGTCAAAAGCAGAATGTTTAGCAAGTCAGAGCATACCCAGGCTGTGATGACCCAATAATTTGAATCTGTGGTTAAGGATAAAGATGACAGTGGTGGTATGACGTGAGTTGGGCCAGTAAAAGAAAACAATGCACCGAGCGGGTTAGCGGCCACTAGGTTCCTTGATTGGACCAATTACCATGAATAGACCAACATGAATTCATTTTCTCACGGCTCTTGATATATGCATATCAATCTCTACTCATACAACTTGTCTTGGACTTTATTTATACTTAAGTTTACTATTTTACCCTTAAATATAATAAGTAAACAGCTTATTTTGTAATTTGTGTTCAAAAATCTACTATGTTACCTTTAAATACAATAATAACCAAGAAGTCTGACATTGTGCTTATCATGTAATATTAATAGAGATGAATCGATATTCCCACGCCATCCATATTTAGGAGCCGATCCAAAAAAAATTGGAGTAGAATCTGGCCACGACCATGCGACCATGGCAAAATTCTAGCCCCCTTTCCAAGGGCCGGACACCAATGGCCACTGGCCTAGCACCTGTCATGGCCGCATGGCCTAGGGGCTAGAAATTTGGAAGCGGGTCTATTATTGGTATATCATTAAGATGATTTGATTAGACTTCAAGTGAGTTAACATGAGTAAGGTCCACAAAAGGTTGAAAAATGTTTTATGACAAACAAAAATATCCTTATTTGAGGATTAAACAACCTTAGTCGGTTGCCAATCACAACCCAAGTAGCACAACGGAAAGAGGAAAGGCCTACAACCTTCACCCTTTTTCCGGGGTCCTATAAGTACACTCCAATACTGATAATGTAATACATATGCAAGACAATACAAAGAAAAATGTTATTCAGGACCCATGCTTTGCATATAATTTTATCACATGATGACAAAAACCCAACAGCTAATCACAAAGAAGCTCAAATGATTCAATATGAAGCCTCAAATAGGTTACACACAAGTTATCTAGCTTCTATGACAATTTTTCATCTTGAACCACAATAATCGAATACCTGTACAAGTCATTTCCAGACATAACAGAATTAATCATTAAAAAAATCTAGCAAATTAAAACTGAGAGACACAGTATGCTGTAGGACCTCGGAAAAAAGAGAGGAGGTCGAAGGCCTCCGTGCTCCCCACGTTGCACTACTTAGGTTGTGATTGTGAGCCAATTAAGGTTGTTTAATCCTTAAATAAAGATTTTTTTTTTGAAAGAAAAAACTTAAGAGCTAAACTCATGTAAACTATCACGGAATCGCGTCAAATTATGATCAATGTGTCGGTAACAAGCCATTTTAAATTCGAGGCAACGATGGAGCAATGGGCCGCTAGCCTGGTCCCAAGGCCTTGCGGCCGTGGCAGGTGCCCAAGCTGGGCCCATTGCGCTAGGCCCGTGAAAATTGATAGTAGGACCTGGCCAAGGCCGTGGCCAAGTTCTATTTCCTTTTCACCGGTCGACCCGTAAATAAAACAATTGGATATTACCGGCCCATTTCAGCAAATTTGTTACGAAAACGTGTCAATTTAAAGGAATTTAGATGGAAAAAGAGTCACCAGTTGATTTAGAGAAAACAACGAACCAAAAGAAAAAAAAAAAAAGAAAACTCTGGTATGAGAACTCACATTCGGAGCCTAGGGGTAAGGTTACGAATCCGAGGATTAAAGAATTATGGGATTCACATGTTTAAAAAAACAGGTTCTACTAAAATCGAACTTGAAATCAAAAGAGCGGGGATAATTTTAATAAATTTCATAATATTATATTCTGAACATGCAAACAAGTGTAGTGTACATTTATAAGTTATACAAATGTGATTTTGAGAATAAAATTACATGACCATAAAATAAAGGACCCTAAAATAAATGAGCAAAAGATGATCAAACCTCACTCGTTTGCCGGTATCGAAGAGGAGTATGACGAAGAACTTAGGCACCACGCTCCTTTAGAAACCCTTATATCGGGATGACCCTTTCAAGAGGAAAAAAGAGATGATGGTGGGAAGGAATGATAATGATGAAATAGAGAATGACTATGAGTGTTTTGTGATGAGAATTGTTGATGAAATGAGTGAAGGAATGGGGGGGGGGGGTATTTATAGGTGAGGGGTGAGGTGATGACGATGGAAAGAGGGGAGGCATGGTCCAAAGATTATGCCCCTGTGACTAATATCAAGGCCGTTGGGCCTTCAGCATGGCATGAGTCAAAGTCAGCTGCAACGATCATGGGATTGCATGACATTGGAAGGAAAAAAAACGACGCGCAAATCGAATTCATCTGAGCAAGGCCCTGCGGCCTATGGCGCTTTATCACATGGATCGTTGACATGGCAGGTGAAAAATGGATCTCTGTCCCGAGCAAGGCCCTATGGCCTTGGTGAATTTTTTTGGGCCAGGTCCCCGCCTTAGGCCCAGATGGACGTCAAGCAAGGCCCTGTAGCCTTGGCTTTTGTTTCCCAGGCCGCCGTTGCTTTTGGGCCTTCTCCTCGGCATTGGCCAAGGCCCAGGGGTTTTGGTAACTATTTTGGCCCAATTTTCGGGTCCTTGTATTTAGCATGCGCGACTAAAAGTTATCGGTACAACATTCGGTGTCTACAGAGATCCCCCACTTTGATCGAGTCCGAATAGGACGAAGGTCAAAGTAGCCTGATATGCTAATTGCTTTTCCGAAATGACGTCGGTGTTCGGGAGACGGACGGTGTCGGTGTTCGGGAGACGGATAGTGTCGGTGCTCTTTTAGTGGCGACCGGAAGATGGATGATGTCGGTGCTCTTTTAACAGCGACCGGAAGGTGGATGATTCGGTGCTTTTTTAACGGCGACCAAAAGGTGGATGATGTCGGTGCTCTTTTAATGGCGACCGGAAGGTTACCTGCATAACACAGAGAAAACACGTTGTTAGTTTTTTTAGCATGAGAATGATTGTTCTTTTACCTTGGGCCGGTTAGGCAAAGTCGAGCCCATGATGGGCTACTAAGGTCGCAGGGCCTTGGTCCTTTCTTGACTGGATTTGGGCCTCCCTTGATGGTCTTGGGCCGGTGTGATTTTGCGAAGGCCCAGCGACCTTCCCTGATTTTCTTCTCTTTTTTTCCTTCCTTGTTGGTGGAAATCTTGAATGGGGCCCACCTCTTGCGTTTTTCAAGAAGGGCATGCGGCTTTGCCTTTGCTTTAGAGGGCACATGGATAGAGTTTTGGATTTCCAACCAATGGGGTGCGTTTAGCATCTCGAGGTGGGTCCTTGAAATGGACGGTCCGTGTTCTCCCATCCTTTCTATAAGTACCTTGCTCCTCTCATTCATTTCGTCACACCTCTTCCATTCACTTCTTGAAACTCCTAAATAGCTCTTTCATATTCTTTATTGAAGGTCTTCGGATTTCCTTCAAAAGTTACAACCACGAAGCCATAGGAATCCTTCTCTTCCCCATGCAGCGGGATGGCCTCATAAGGGCTCTTCGAGGCAGAGTTTCGTGCCCAGGGTTGAACCTACTCCCACTGAGTTACTTCTTCAGTCGTGGAATCATGTATGGTATCATCGGTCGCACATCAAGGTAACCTTTGAACCTTTCTTTATTCATGCTTGTTTTAGCATAAAATAAGCAAGTAGAAATGTGAGTTTTCATGTCTTGTCGAATTTAGCTAATTTAGATCGCATGGATAAGACTTAGTTATCTTGACCCTTACACATTATCTCATAATTTCTTGATGTCAAAACCAAAAAACGTCCGGCCTATTCCTCTGCGTAGGCCCTGCGGCCTGCATGTAAGTTTTTTGGATTCCATCGACCCTAAACAATGGCCCATGTCCCGGCATAGGCCCAGCGGCCTATACGTCTCAGTGGGCTCAATCCGATCCTGGCCCAACCGAGAGAACAAGCCCATTTTCTTGGTGTAGGCCCTGCGGCCTATACATTTGTTTGTTGACCCAACCCAAGTCAGAGTGTAGGCCCTGCAGCCTACTCATATGCTTGTTGAGCCATTTACTTGCTCCACCCTTTTCATTTGGCCCAGTGCAAAGTGTAGGCTCAGCGGCCTACACCGATTTCTATTGGACTTTTTTTTTGCTTTCTTTGTGCGCACATCCTGGCCTAAATTATAGTGTAGGCCCTACAGCCTACAATGCGCGCCTTTAGGTGGGCCCATTTGTCGCTTGTGTGATTTTGAGACTCTGTATGCGAGTTTCAGGTGGACTCCTTGCAAACCAGTAGGAACCTGAAGAGTCCCCTGAAAGTTGCTGCATCTATCCCTGGTGATTTTGTGCGTGACACCTTAGCAAAGACTGGTTTTACCTCCTTTTGGGCATGCTTGGTGGTCTGGGATTGCAAAACCCACCATGTTCTGGAAAGGGCCTTGGCGGAGCTTTTTTAAGATACAACCAATACATTTCACCTACTGGTGGGTGAAATAACAGTGACTCCCACAGATTTTGTCATGGTTACCGGCCTTCGTTGGGGAGGTCAAAATGTGTCGTTCGAGAGGGAGATCCCGCTGGAAGTCATGACCATGTTGGGCCCAACATTAGCACGTCTCCGGTTGGGGCAAGGTTTGACCAACCTGTCTTATACGCATTTTGAAGCAGCCCTTCGTGACAACAACTTTCAAGGATTTTCGATTGATCAATGTCGCTTTTTGTTCTTGGCGTACTTTATCTCTTCAACCATCTTTGCCAATCGTACTGACAACATCACCCTGTCTTGGATGGAGAATCGGTTGAATTTTGAGTATATTCGACAACTGAACTAGGGTAAAGCAAACCTGTCATCACGCATCCTGCTCATCCTCATTTTCAGTATGGCTCCACCTTGTGGAAGGTGCTCGAGGTATATATTCGAGACTCTTCACACTTTCATGTTGTCTTTCTCTTGTTTATGCTGAGTGTGATGTATCTCTATGCAGTCATCAACGTCGCTTTTTGTTCTTGGCGTACTTTATCTCTTCAACCATCTTTTCCAATCGTACCGACAACATCACCCTGTCTTGGATGGAGAATCAGTTGAATTTCGAGTATATTCGACAACTGAACTAGGGTAAAGCAGCCTATTCTGCTTTCCTTCATGGTCTCCGTCGTGGGGTGCAGGCCTCACAAAATGACAAACCTGTCATCACGCATCCTGCTCATCCTCATTTTCAGTATGGCTCCACCTTGTGGAAGGTGCTCGAGATATATATTCGAGACTCTTCACACTTTCATGTTGTCTTTCTCTTGTTTATGCTGAGTGTGATGTATCTCTATGCAGTCATGGGCCTATGATTCGATCGAAGAAGGGTAGGACGGTCCTAGATGTTGAACGCTGGACCGTCAAGACTATTTGGGGTAAGAAGTACAGTGTAGGCCGTTTGGACGAAGTCCAGCGCGTCCTGGACAACCTTACACCGGTATGTTCCCTTCGTATTTTCTTTGCATCGTCCCTTTTTGGTTCTGTTTTAAAGCCTTTCTTCTGCAGGCCCAAGTAAACTGGCGTCCATAGGCGGGTTTCGATTTGGCGGGGCTCCCAGCCCTCTTGCATTTGGTGGAGCATGATACGCGCCTCTGTCTGCTGATGGAAGGCCCATCGAGTCATGTTTGGTACCTAGGGGAACGAGCCACGATGTAAATCTTGGGGCGCCATCCTTCTCTTATTCCGGTAGATCCCCTAGAGAGGATGTTTGACCCTTGGCATTTAGATACTGACACCTTGCAGATTGCCCTTTTGAGTTAGGATTTCCAGCAATTTATCAAGGAGGTCTCAGCAGACCGCTTTGACGAGGAACTTGATCGGTATCTCAGTCGGTTGGCCATTAGGGTGGTATGTGTCCTTTCCCCTCCCTTTGCCTCATCCTTGTTAATTTTGCTGTTCCGCCCATTAAATTGTCAGCTGAGGCCTTATAATTAATAAAGCTGCCGAAGAGGAGATCCGTGTAGGGGAGGAGAGAGTAGGTGGTTTCTTGGAGGTGGAATGGAGCAGCTCCTGTTCCTTGCTGGAGGAGTACGAACGGAAACCGGTAACTCCTTCTCTATCAGTTGTTGTTATTTCTATGCCACAAAGTCCAAGGCCAATGGTGCATCTTTTTGCAGGAGGTGGAGGGGTTGGTCTGCATTGATAATAACAAGTACATGGAGGAGGCGATATTAGATGATTTCATGATCCTTCACCATCCGGGTGCTTATGTGCACATCTGTCCTTACAGTCCGTCCCGCAAATTCCAATCCCCTCTTCCCAAGACTTGCCTTCTGCACCATTGATCAATGCCACTCCACTACTGTATTTTATTCATTCATTCGTTCATATGCATGCATCCAAACAATCAAACTCTTGTTAGTGTTAGATCTTTATATTTATATAAAAAAAAGTAAAATTTTAAAAATTTACATGAACAAGAATTTTAACGCTAAAACTTTTTAAAAGGATAGTTATAATACTCTACTTTATTATAGACCAACTAGTCTTTATTAACGTGCGATGCATTGCGATGCACGTGCAATTTGTGTGCGATGCACCTGTTACTATATTTTACTTGTTGATTTTGTATTTAATTATAAGTATATTTAAGAGTAACAAATATTTAATCATAGCTAGCAACAAATTAGAATTCACAAATATTTAAATAATTGGAAATATGTGCTCTATCGGTGATTTGGATGTATATATAGTTTTTGTTCGATGTATATAGTTTTTTTCAGATGCTAGCCATGCATCCGATCTTTTGGGATGAATTATTATTTGCTTTCTTTTTCCTTATCAAAAAAATATCGTCCATATCTTGCAATTTCTGTTCTAATTGACATTTTTCTTGAAATGATTAAAGCTTAGCCTCCAATGATAGTGCATTTTTTTTTTTTTGACAAATTGCACTTTAAGCTTTACCAGTCTGACAATATAAAGCCCATGCTACTAGTATAATTGATGTTGCTTTCGATATTCTGCAGGTTTTTGAGCCCCTTATCAGTTGTTCCTTTGATATCATTGGTCGGGTTTGGATTATATGAGCTTGGATTCGCAGGAGTAAGTGTCACACGCTTCATGTCTTTTTTCTTCCATTTCTCCCGAGTTGTGAGTTGTGTTCCCCCAATGCGGGACATGCATGGATTTATGCTGCTTATTCACAGCTGACACTAGGGGGTTTCTTTATTGGTTTAGGTGGCAAAGTGTGTGAAGATTGGCTTGCCAGAACTTGTGCTGTTGATTCTGATCGTTGTGGTATCATAATTTGCACTAGTATTTTGTGTTTGAACTAAGCTTTCTTTGCTTCAATAGATTAATGCCAACATGAAATTTATGCAGTATTTATCAAGCAACTAAATTTGGAAAGAATGTTTTCGAGCGTTTTGCTGTTTTAATCTCGGTGGCTATAATGTGGATATATGCCCACATTCTTACGGTGGGTGGAGCATATAGTGGTGCGGCACCTAAGACACAGGCTAACTGACTTTTCTGGGCTGATAAGTGGCGCTCCATGGTAACATGACTCTTCATCTTTAAGATTTCCCTTTATTTTTCTTTCTGTCGTTTTTCTTGTTTCTTTTGTGGTTACCTATGCTTTAGTTTGCTGATCTGATAAACTACCCGTTTAGCATGTATTTCATTCATCACTTATATATTTATTCCCCTGTTCTTTTGGTTAAAGTGCATGTAGGTTCCTTCTCTTTCGCTTGAGATTTTTTCTTTCGATGGATGCATAAAAACTTCAATTTGTTCTCGATAATGTTCTCCAATTCTATATCGGTATTATGTCTGATATTGTGATCTCTATCTTTGTAGGATTAGAGTTCTATATCCCTTTCATTGGGGAGCACCCACATTTGACGCCGGTGAAGCCTTGGCTATGATGTTTGCTTCTTTTGTTGCTCTTGTAAAGGTTTGTTTTTATTCTTCTTCAGAGTTTTTGAGCAAAAATTCAATAACCATCAACATCAATCATCATGTGCCTCTAGGTATGTGTTGTGTGTCATAGACATTGGGTAGCAAATTGTAACACCCCCAGGTTACCAATCACCAGATTAAGCTAATTCACTACTTAACCCAATGATTAGCAGCGTATAATTACCTGAGAGCACTACCGCCGTCCATGAACATGGACTAGGCTAAGACCCCAACACGTCACACCAAAAGACTTCACCCAACCACATAATTAGACCACCATACAAGACAACACAAGCATCAAGATATAAGACTCCTAGAATTTATACAACCCAAAGAAGTGGAAACAACTTAACATATAAACCATTCTTAACACATGCCACAAGACCAAAATAACAACAAATTCTTATTAATTCCATCACACCCCTAATCATGGCTCCTATAACTTCCAAAAAGGAGCTCCAAGATCACCTGAGTATCACCTAGGTTGCCTTTGGGTTCCGCCCTTTCGGTGACTTTGCCCTTGCCTTTCCCTTGCGGCCCTAAAAGTAACAAACAACTTAAAAAAGTGAGTTTACTCAATACATATACTAATAGAATTGACTAAAACAAGCAAAAGTAAGACTTGATTTTTATTACCCCTAGGCGCGCAGCTCCATTTAATAAATCATTGAAGTAAAGCTTGAAAGAGAAGAGTTTAATAAATCAACTTACAAGGATTCTCATTTTTGGTAAATTCCTGACTTCACAACATAAATATCCATTTGACAGGAAAACCGATCATCGGTTGATTAGAAGTGTAAAGGCAAACCATGATTTTTCCATAATAAACTTGCAAAACTAGGAATACAACCACAATTTATAAGGAGCATAAATTCATACGAAGCTATAGAGGTGTTGAAATTAAAATACTTATAATCGCAAAAGTTTACAAAGAGAAGGTAATGTGTTATGGTAGAACTTAACATGGATGCCCCTACTTGCGATCATCGGCTAAGCCTCCGTATGCACATACCCGGACCGATCGGGACGTCCGGATGGTGGATATCTATCCTATTAGCCAGATTTTCCTAGTGTGCATCTAAGGCACAAAATACTTTCTCATGAGGTGCTCGAGGCACGTGAACATGGTGTGTATTAAACACTAATTCCATGGTGTGCTTTTATGCACATAAATCAGGGGCGGGGCTTTATTACTTAAAACAACGGCTAATACCTTGGAAAATTGTAAGCCGTAAGGTAAACTTTAATTAAAACTCGACAACAAGCATGAAGAGAACTTTTCCTCAAGTAAAGCTAGCTTATAAAAAGGGCTTCCTAAGAGGTAAAATCCTTGATTTTTGTATTCGATTGAAATCTAGTTACTTACGAAATAAAGGAAATTTTCCTCTTTAATTGCATAAAACAACACTAATTCTTAAAGCATGAAGTTCACTTCTAAGATCCAAAATTTTACCTATAAAAGAGCATCTTCCTTGTGGGAACAATTTTCAGCATGTAAGCATGTATATAAGAACCATTTTGGCGCATAATTACAAGAATACAGGAGTAAATAATTTTAGTACATGTATGGGATAAAAACTAAGTAGTACACGTACCTGACAACGAAAATTACCAACGAGCAAGGACTTGAACAGTGCACGGGCAACGATCACTTGAGCGAAACTTAGAGAGGAAGAAAATTTAGAGTTAGATCTTCTCGTCTAGATAGGAGAAAAGCGAGGAATTCTTAAAGGACAAAACCGGTTCGCAAACTAAAAGAATTTTCCTACTTTTACAAAGAGGAAGGTAACTTTCGCTATAAATGTCAGATTGCCACATAAGAGTATTTTTCGGAAAGCTTAGGATATGCCCTACAACTCTATAGCTAACTCCGAGGCTAAAAACATGATTACAGGGGTCAAAACGCTTAATTACACAATCTGCCCAGAATTTGTACAAGCCGGATAACGTTTTTCAGAACGCGATATCTTGAGCTATACTACTCAGTTTTGGGCCTATAAGCTGTCTACGGAAAACTTAAAAATCAAACTTTAACTTATCTTTTTATCCCCACACGATTTAAGCTTGGGAAAAGGCCTAATTTTAACCCAACACAAGAGCAGTCACTAACTTCTAATTCTGGAAAAATTCCAGAACCTCTGTTCTTCAAACAGACACCTATAACTTGCTCATCCGACGTCGTATGAACGCAAACCATACCATTTCGGAAAACTTAAATAGTCCTCTAAAACTTTCATGTTCAGACCCGATGCCATATCAAACTTTAACTAGACGAAAACTAGCCATTTTCATTCTGCCGTCACTTGAATTCCAGATTCCCATCATTTTACGGTTTTGGTCATAACTTCTAAAATACACATCGAAAAGTCGATCCGTAAAATCCGGGTTTTAGCTAACACTCTTGTCCACCTAATTAAATCCTAATATCAGCAAAAATCCTCTTCATTTTATGAAAAACGCAAAACCAACCAGAATGCACCTAAATTGTTCAAAACTCACATGCATGTCTAAGTCTTTGTGATTTATCCAAGAATTCTTCAAAAACCATCATGGTATCATCATATACACAAAAAATCAGCCTTATTTAGTCAAAAGGACACTAAAAACAACTATTTTAAACTCATGCACAACCACAACCACATTCACAAACTAGCACCAAATTCCACATGCATCACTACAACACCCTTTTTAATTCCAACTTATGCATAGATTGTAAACATGCACCTTGAATCCACTAACTTTTCTATATTCTCCCAAAGAATTAGGCTTCTAATACTACATGCATGTTTATTTTCATAAGAAGACCTCTTGAAACAATCAAAATAACAAGGATCTAACAAGAACTCACCACTTCCTTTCTTCCAACTTGAAACCCTCCTTTCTTTCCTTGAAGAACTCAAGAATTCTCACACTAAATTATGAAAATAACATCATTTATAAATAAAAACTCAGATTACCACTAGATGTGACCATTAAAAAGGAAGGAGGAGACAAGAGGGAGAAAATTACACTTGAAAAAGGAAAGAGGAGAGGGAAGATGAAGATGGTGGTGGCGCCGGTGGCCGGCGGTGGTGACGACGGCCAGCGACGCCCCGGTGGCCGGCGGACAGACAGGCGGCAGGGGAGCTGGCGAGAGAGAGGAGGGAGCCAAAGAGTCACACCCAAGAGTTTGAATGATAGATTAATTTTGAGAACCCCCTCACTTGATACTCCTTCCTTCATTTATATAACAATAAGAGAACCCCCTTCCCCTCCTTCTCTCTTGCTTGGCCGGTCCAAAGGGTCCCCAAAGGCCCAAATATTTCCTCAATTTATTCTCCCACATTTAACTTATAACATTCCTAACTCAATTTTCTCAAAATATACAACCTACAAAAATTATCCATGGTGACTAAAAGTAACGTAGCTCTTGCTTTACTTTTCAAAAGTAACCCCTTAAAACATCTAATAAACTCATCCTAAAAAAAAAGAACGGGGTTACGACCGATATGAGTATTTTAAATTTTTGGTCAAGACGAGATATTATTAACGGAGAGAAATTCATAGAAGATTAGAAAACAACGCGTTGCACCGTTCAAGTCCGTTTTTAAACTGGTTATATAAAAAAATAAGCTAAGGAGCACGCGCTTTATTTAATCTATAAGTTCATTCTATCAAAAATTTTTGATTACGACGTTAATCACACGTATAATAAAGGGGCTTTTCTTGGGTTGTTACACAAATCCTATGTTAATTTTTTTCCAGTTGAAAATAATACAGCAACCCGCCTCTAATTCTCGCACTTTGTATTACATATGCAGTCCACTGGTGCCTTCATTGAAGTCTCAAGAGCTGTAAGGGCGACAATGTTGCGCCCTGCTGTTCTTAACCGCAGTGTTGGCCGACAGGTATAGTTATAAAATATTCACGTTGTTTTCAGCTGTTGTGTGTTGTTAGTAGCATTTCTATAGCTGGATGTTTGGCCATCTCTGGAATCTCCCTTTACAGAAAGTTTGCATATCATTTCCCAAAGAAAAAGGAGACACCACTTGAGCTCCTTCTATCGCCTTTATCTGATTTTAAGCTTCCTCATATATTATGCTGGAATTAGATCTTAACTTATGTGAGAGTAGATTACTTGAGATGCAATAAACGCACTTTCTGTCTGAAGCCTTACATTGTCTGTTATACTAGTCCTGAATGATGTTCTAATATGTACAAGGTAACTTTCTAGAATTTGCATGTGAGCTAAGTTTTCTCCAACTTTAAAAGGGAATCGACATTTTGTTATCTGGGATGTTTGGAACTGTGACTAGATCCTCTGTTTCTTTGTTAGGCACACCACATAATGCCACTAATTATGAACCTAAATTTCGATATTCTATGTTTACAGTTTGTATGTATGTGCAGTGAGAATGCATGACTTTTAACACTGACACGCGTTGGCAGCAGAAGGGTAGTCCAAATCTCAGCCGGGTTTATGATATTCTTCTCCATCCTAGGTCTGTGTATATATACCAAAAATTGTTCTAGCTATATGATAAGTGAATTTTATATAGTAATTTTTTGGGATTTTTAGGTATTTAGCTTGTATATTTTAGTCGATTTTCTAATATAATTTAGTATTTTTATATCAAATTTATGCAATATTCTTCACTTGGTCGGGAATTGGTTTGTTTTGCAGATTTTAGTGAAATTCCCCTAAAAAAACAAAGAAATAGAGAAGAATATTGAAGAATTTAGGAGAAATTGGAAAGGAGGAAGAAGTATTTGAAGAGATTAAAGAGGAGAATGAGAATTGGAAAAAGAGTAGCAAGAATTGATACAAAAGAACAAGAAAAGGGGAAGAGGAATTAAAATAAATGAAGAAGAGCTGACCCAATTGCAAAACTCGGCCCACAAGCAAAACAGTACCATGCAACAAATGATCATCACCCAACGCTTGCCCTTGATCATCACAGCTACATCACGCACAGCAAGTAGCTGCATCACAGCCTTCACACAGTGTCTAACTCTCCATCCCTCGCACAACACTTCACAGCAGCACAATCAGCACCTCACCAGGGCTTAAATCAGCAGCCAATTTCTTTGTTTAAGGATAAACTCGATGTTTCTTGATTAATTTATAGTGTGTGATTTCAGTTTTAGGTTTTAATACAGTTGTTTAATCTCCGTGTTTTGTTTGTCATAGTAAAATCTGGCTAACTGCCTTTTGCTTGGTATTAGATTCTTAATAACATGACGAAAGTTTGAATTTTGAATTGAAAAGACGAAGATTGAATAGGCGTAGAAAATAGTTAGTAATAATGATTCTCGCCTAGAGTTGTGTTATAATCGATTCTTATCTTTGATTAGGTTAAATAGTTATGAAAATAGGATGATTAGTCTAATCTCTGTAACTCATTCAAATCGAAAGATTGCTGTGAAAGGCCCTAGAAAGATTATAGATCCCGACATTACCAATATTATCTTGAACTAGAATCACCGCTTAATTGATTAAGTTCTAGAGTGGACTCCCCTAAACTCCCTTAATTATCTGATAAAACCTTTAAAGATTATTTCTTTCTTTTTTCTTTTTTTTTTGAGGAAAGATTATTTCTTTCTTGTTATTTCCTTTAATTCACTCTTCCACACAATTATTTGATCGACCTAGCATCCTTTGTAGTGTACTAGTTTAGTGCGTAGTTGAGCACAAGTCCCTGAGAGAGAACGATATTTTATTACTACACAAACCCGTACACTTGCGGTATACAGACCTGATATGTTTAGGGCATGTCAAAGTTTTTGGCGCCGTTGCCGGGGACTTGTTTCCCCAACTGCCATTAGACGAATGCATTTTAGTTGACTAGATTTTTATTGCTTTTCTTGAAACCCTAAAAATCAAATAAAAATTAATTTTTTTTTAAAATCTAAAAAACATGGCACCTTTTTATTTTCCTCAAGATGGATGTGAATTATTTGGCGTTATTTTGAACGCTTAAATGTTTTTCTTGTTTCACGTGATATCATGTTAGGAAAACCTGAAATTCTTGATATTGTTTTCGAAGGTGTGAATATAGAAACACGTAATCTTTTGGATTATTTCGGTTTTTATGATAAATCTGTTGATGATGCTTGGAATTCACTAGAGTGGCTTGCACGCGATACGCATGACTTTGAAAATTCTAATTGTGCATATAAGTTTTTTAATCCTTGTGCATACCATGCTAATTTATACATCCAACCTCGTAATTCAGTTACTTGTGCTTTATGTCGTTTTCTGAACATGATGCTTCTACCTGCCCTGGTGTTGCTAGACTTGGATCTTTAATAATGCAAAGGTGTGACTTGTTGCATGATATTGACCATAGTTCAAATTCTTCCTATTTTAATGATGGAATATACGATTATAGTGAGTCTACTTTCCCTTCAACAGTTAGTTTAGATGATTATTCTTGTCCTAGTTTAACTAAAAACACTACTGACGATGTTTTTGATTTGCATGATACTCCTTTACCTTTTTCTCAGTCAACGGGGCTTGAGGTGAGTGAACCTTATGGGGTAGATACTAGGACAAAGATAATCTTTGTCATGATTCAGTTGATTTTATTTATGACGAACCTGGAGAGCCTGAATTAGAAAACAAACCACCAGTAGATGTTTCCACCCAAGACAATAAGAAAGGACCAAGTAACCCATCGGTAACTAACTAGAGAGTCTATATACCGCCCATTCTGTTTCCCCAAAGGATAGCCAAAGCAATGCTCGATAAGGCGAGGTCTAAGGCGAGTGAGACTTATGAGTTAGATTCTAAAGATGATCTTCATCATGATACGGTTGATAGTGTTTATGAGGAACCAAGCGAGACAATTAATAGTGAATTAAATTTTTCAAACAAGGATCCTGATAATATTGTACTCTCTGATTCCAACGATTTATTTCATGCTTCTATTTCTTTTTCACAACCTTCTGTTTCACCCGAAACCCTTGAGAAACCCATACCTGATGAAAAGACCTTTGATGTTCATCATAATGTAGAATATGAGTTTAATTCTTGTGAAACTAACAATATCAGTGATGAGTTATCCTTAGGTAAATTTAGAGATACGACCTCTCCCTTGATCCATATTGGGATACCTAGAGGACATTCCTAGAAAATTCCTGTGGACCACATATCTTTAATCTTTTGATTTTTCTAGTGAATTTGATTTATTACTAAAAGCATTACTCATGTTTTATTTTATGAGATTTCAGTTGCTCTCTTATCTACTAGCTTGCAAACCACAGGAAAAAGAGTTTGACAAACTACTAAGGGCTTTGATGGCATCTGGAACGAAGACCCGGATCTTGACCTTTCAATTGAGTTTATTCTAATTATTTTTAGAACTCTTAATTTCTCTTTAATTTTCTTAATTTGATTTTCATTTTCAATTTTAATTTGAGTATTTGGTTATTTGAATTTTTTAGACCCTAATATTGTTAGTATTGTTGGTTGAATATAGGTGAAATAAAAGACTAAAGTAGGACGGATAACGAGAACAAACGCCGGAGTTTTCTCGAAATCGCGACAATGTTCAGGCACAAAACGCTGGCAGCGCCTCACACAGAAAACAAAAAAAAATGGACTTCAAAGGACGCTGGCAGCGTATTTAATCCAAGGGCAGCGTCTTCTTGTTTCACAACTTATATGCCCTAATTCTTTTCTCTTCTCAGTAAAAATTTTGAATTACCTAAATTTTTTGAATTCTTCTACTTCCCTTTTTCTACTTCTTTCTTTTTCTTTTAATACTTTTATTTCTTCTTTTGCACCTCCCCGATTCCCTCCTCATTAAACACCCTATCCACAATTAGTTCATAACAATTTCCAAATCTGAAAATTTTCAAAATCCTTTTACTTGCAATATCTACTTCTATTTGTGCTCAAGCAACTTCGAGGTACGATTCTTATTTACTTCTTCAACTTTATTATTACTTGCTAGTATTTTTGGTTTGTTTTTGCATACTTGAATATGTTACCTACTTCACCATTCGCATGCTCATAGTTTGGCGCACCTTGCTTCAGTAGTTTTTGATACTAGCTTGTATATTTAGGTTGTTTAATTAGGTAAGTTTTATATCCTTGCTATTATTATGCATAATTGAAGTAGTGTTCTTGTTATTAGAATGGAATGTGATGATTGGAAGTTGAATTTGTTGAATCTCTGTTTTGGGAGTCTCAAGTTTGTTATTCTCTGTTCTTGATTAGTAAAGTTGAGTGGTTAAGGTTGAAATCTTGAATCTTGCATGATAGTTAAGTAATGTGCAAGCATGGGGGAATCATGATAGTTTTAATTTTGTTATAAATTTGTTATGAATTAGTTATACTTTGCTAACAACTTCAGATTTTCCCATCTTACCTATGTCTTTTGCATTGAGGACAATGCTAGATTTAAGCATGGGGGGTGTATATGCTATGTATAATTATTTTCGCCTTATTTTCGTGTTTTTCTTTCAAATTTTTGTTTTTTTTCCTTTTGTGAGTTTTAGTTAATTTCTTTTTCTTTTTCTTTATTTTGAGTCTTTGTGTTTTTAGAGTGTTTTGTTAGAGTTTTTCTTTCTAGTTTTGTTTAGATTAGGTAAACCTGCATTCACCTAGGTTGTATTAGTTAGACCATGTTAGATTTTTTTTTTCTTTTCTTTTCTTAGTTTGCCTGATCTTTTTCTTTTGCATCCACTTTGAAAAATCCAAAAAAATTAGAAAATTAGAAAAGACCAAAAAAAAATTATAGGATTAGAATTAGTCTGTCAGGAACACCTTCGGTGATGATTTGTAAACCAATCTTACTTTCAGTTTACCTTGCTTCACCTAGAAAAGTCTGGATGAGAACTTAAAAGTTTTTTAAAACCGTTTTCTTCAAATCTTCTGATTTTGAGTCAAGTTATGAAAAGTGTGTTTAACTACTTTGACTATCTTAGGCCCTGTTCGGCAAAAAGAGCGAATTAGATAGCGGATAGCTGTTTGAGTAGCGAATAGCTGTTTAGGAAGCGGATATCTGTTAAATATTAGCGGATATCTGATAGGTGTTAAAGTAGCTGTTTATAAAGAATGTGTTCGGTAAAATCAGAGTTTGGCATAGATGGTGAATGTAAAATGACCAAAAAGGGTATAACCACTAACCATTGTTGTTCTTGCTATTATTATTATTATTATTATTATTATTATTATTATTATTATTATTATTATATTATTATTATTATTATTTCCTATGTTTTTTCTCTGTCATTTACGCTTTTCAAAGTCAATGTTTAATAAATAAATTTTCATATAAGATTTTTTTATAAATATAATACTATATTTTTCTAATAGTATTTTTTATTAATTATGAGTCTAACGATATCAATTTTGTATGATAAATCATTATATAAATTAAGATATTAATAGTCAAAATTTTTGACACAATTTCCCGAGTGACACATAAATAAAAATAGATGGGAGTATTATTATCATTATCATTGTTATTATTATTTAGCATCTTTGAAATTATTATTATTATTATTATTATTATTATTATTATTGTTATTATTAATGTAGGTACCCGGGAGGCCAGGAGTAGCTACCTATGTATGTCCAGTTGTCCAATTTCAATTTGTTAGACAACACCAATTTTGATTGGTTAGAGAAATTATAGAAACAAATGTTGGAGGTTAGAGAATTGAATTAGGGGAGGCATATTTGGACTAAAATGTTGTAAATGTTGTTTGTAGTACTTGACGTTACTAATAGCAACGTCAAAGAAAAGAGTGGTAAACGCTACCTCTTACGCTATAAGGTGACACAAAATATTACTTTACCGAACAGTTAAATTTAATAAAATAGCGTTTTGACTAATCAAAACGTTAAAAGCTACTCTAAACGTTGTTGCCGAACAGGGCCTTAGTAGGTGTTATGTGTGCCGCAAATCTTTGGGCTAGGTTTAGTTAATTGAGCCCTATCCCGTGAGTCTACATAACCTAAAATTATGGATTGATCATTTTTATCAATTCCTTTTATTTCTTGAATGACTCCACCATTAGTTGCACCTCTAGAACTTATTTTGCATCTTGTTTGAAACTGCATCTTTGCATTGCATATTGTGAGAAAGTGATTGAGACATTCTTTTCTTTATTAATTGAAACTACATAGCCCAATAGCTTTCCCAACAATATTACCATTCTTTAGCCCCGCCTAGCCTTTAATTACCTTTCCTTTTGTGATGAAACCCTGATAATACAAGCCTTGGCCTGTGATAATTCCTACCCTTTTCCTTGCGTGGATGTTGTGAGAGTTCATTGTTTTGGGAGTGAAAAATTGGTTTGGTGTTGCTACGAATGGAGTACGATGTTGGGGTGTGAATTTTAATTTTAATTGAATTGGGACACATTATATTTCCCAATTAATTATGAGTTAGCCGTTTGGTTGTGTTGTTATAACATATGAACCTAGGTCAAGACTAAGTTTATACATTCGTGTTTCTTCTCCCTTGACACCCACCAAAAAGAGAAGTAAAACAAATAATATATATATATATATATATATATATATATATATATATATATATATATATATATATATATATAAATAGAATAAAAAAGGGGTTTTTTATGTTAATATACTGAACTTTTGAGGTATTGGACAATAATATACTCAACTTTGATTTTGGACGATAATACACTGAACTTTGGGGGGTGTTGGACAATAATGCACCCGGAACAACTCCGGCGGTGGCTAACTTGGCGGCGATCCTACATGGTCGCCTGCCACATAGGATCGCCACCAAGTCGGTCGCCGTCAAAATCTCTCCAGGTGCATTATTGTCCAACATCCCCTAAAGTACAGTGTATTATTGTCCAAGGTCAAAGTTCAGTGTATTATTGTCCAATAACCCAAAAGTTCAGTATATTAGTGTCCAAAATTCCTTTAAAAAAAAGAGAAAAAGAGTTTCAAAAAGAAAATGGTAAATTAAGGTGTTTGATATCAATGAGGTAGAAAAGTGATTTCCTTGCACAAATTAAGCAAGAAGGTGAGATTGAGAGCATTTCATTGTTGAAAATCAATCCATGCATGGCTCTTTAAACTCCTCACACCCAAATATTACCACTCCTTTCCCTTAACCTAAGCTTCATTACAACCCTGAAAGTCCTCTTGATTATCACTTTTGTATTTGCATACTAGCAGTGGAAAACGAAATTCTTACCAAGCCTATGATAGGTTGTTTCTTTTGGTCTGAATATGAGAAAAACCCACGTGCATATTTAAATTTGAATGTTAGAGTTTTCAATTTTTATAAAGTGAGGTTCGCCCGTTTGACTGGCCTACGTCCATAACCAACCGTGCATATTTGCATTTATCTTAAGACTGTTAGCGGTTTTTCGCATTTAATGTACTTGTTCTCTTTCTTTGATTTCGAAAACTTCATCCTATCTATTTTGTACTGATTTTTGTTCTCTTCCAAATCGATCTTGGTGTTGCTTGGTGGACTGATGTGTTTGATTTGGCTAGCCTGAGGGGGTGTTTAATTGTATTTGTAACCCTAACGCTAACCCTTTTAATTTCTTTTATTTCTTCTTTTTCCTTTTTATTTCTTGAGTCTTTTCCTTTTTAATTTGAGTCTTTGTTCTCTCCCTACTATTCTTAAGTCAGACTTGCTTGGGGACAAGTAAGAGCTAAGTATGGGGGGATTTGATAAGTGAATTTTATATAGTAATTTTTAGGGATTTTTAGGTATTTAACTTGTATATTTTAGTCGATTTTCTAATATAATTTAGTGTTTTTATATCAAATTTATGCAATATTAGTCACTTGGTCGGGAATTGGTTTGTTTTGCAGATTTTAGTGAAATTCCCCTAAAAAACAAAGAAATAGAGAAGAATATTGAACAATTTAGAAGAAATTGAAAAGGATGAAGTATTTTCTAATATAATCCAGTGCCCATGACAGCAAGTTGTCGACGCTACGCGCTAGCAGCGTGTGTCCACCGCTGGCAGCGCCTGTCTCGCCCGTCTCGCATTAAAAGTCATCTGTCGCATCGTTTATTATTATTATCCTAGTTTAGGGTTTTATCCGGGAATTCTCTTCCTTTGGGGAGAATAAAAACCCAATCCCTCTATTCATTATCGATGGAACAATTTATTATTTTTGTTCCACCAAATTTTAGAATAGGGTTCTTATTATTTTCCTCCCTTCAGGGAGCCGATCTAGTAGATTAGGAACAAAAGAGGAGGAGAAGGAGATCGAATCGAGTGACACGAAGAGATAGAAATCGACGACTCGGATGTTCAGTTTAATTTCTATTCATTATCGATGGAACAATTTATTAGTTTTATTCCACCAAATTTCAGTTTATGTTTTGTTATTCAGTTTTTATTATCGTTTTTCTAGCTTTTATTATCATGAGTACTTAGTTTCTTCGTTTAGGGATAAATTCGATATTTCTTGATTAATTTATAGTGTGTGGTTTCAGTTTTAGGTTTTAATACAGTTGTTTAATCTCCGTGTTTTGTCTGTCATAGTAAAATCTGGCTAACCGCCTTTTGCTTGGTATTAGATTCTTCATAACATGACGAAAGTTTGAATTTTAAATTGGAAAGACGAAGATTGAATAGGCGTAGAAAATAGTTACAAATAATGATTCTCATCTATGGTTGTGTTATAATCGGTTCTTATCTTTGATTAGGTTAAATAGCCATGAAAATAGGATGTTTAGTCTAATCTCTGTAACTCACTTCGAATCGAAAGATTGTTGTGAAAGGCCCTAGAAAGATTATAGACCCTGACATTACCAAAATTAGGATCACCGCTTAATTGATTAAGATCTAGAGTGGACTCCCCTAAACTCCCTTAATTATCTAATAAAACCTTTAAAGATTATTTCTTTCTTGTTATTTCCTTTAATTCACTCTTCCACACAATTATTTGATCAACCTAGCATCTTTTGTAGTGAACTAGTTAGTGCGTAGTTGAACACAAGTCTCTGAGAGAGAACGATATTTTATTACTACACAGACCCACACTTGCGGTATACAGACCTGATACGTTTAGGGCCTGTCACTATACAGTTGGGCTGATTTTTCCAGAGTTCCCTGAATTCAGTTTTCCAAATCTACTTGCATGATGTTATAAAGAAATTCGAAGTTATATTTGCCTCAATTCCTTCGTCACTTATTGCTGCTTTGTACTGCCATTTCTTTGCCTATGTTGGTAAGTTTGTAGTTCTAGATCGGTAGACATGAAACCACAGTAGGGATCTCATCGCTTCACAATATATCACTTATCTCCTATTTTATGTGTCACAAGCTCTGTTGGATTAAGCTTTCTTCAGTTCTGCAATCTTAACAGTTTCAGGACAATGTTCATATTGGGATTCTCAATCTTCCGCGGGTTGTCAATACCTCAATACTTCAATGAGTGCAAAGCTATTAATGGCTATGGTCCTGTCCATACTGGCGCAAGTTTGGTAATGCGTCATAAATTCGTTCTGCTTATCTCTCCATCCCTATCACTCACACGCTCGACACTGGCAATTTTTTTGGGGGGCTATTTACTAACTGTTAGAGTGTGAGTCCACTTCTGTAGTACCTATCTAAATGCTTCTAGCTAGGGTTAATACTGATAAAAACCTGACGATTGAATTTTTGGTCGTCTTAAAAGTAAGTACTCCACCCAGTTAATCCAGTTTCGATGTACCTTTCCAATATCCGTTGTGAGTCTGATAGTAAAACAGGAAAAATTGACCCAATCTAGCCCAAATATGTTCCATCAATGTTATTTGCCTCCCGAAAGGTAAAAGCAGACTTATTGAACTAAAAACCTAGTGACCCGAAAGCAACCCAGGCCAAACTTGATCATGTTGACATGAACTGATGAACATGATCGGACCCAAAACCCTATCCAATGACCCAATTGCCAGGCAAGCAGCTTTTATAATATCCCTTGAATTTGTTTCAGCCAGCTTCTCAGATTTAGCAAGAAAACTGACAGCACACATGACATATAGGGCGATTTAGGGTTTCTAGGGGTAGTAGCAGTTGTTTCGTATATATGTAATGCTTAGTTCTATATTGCTTTACTAATTTTATCCCTCTACCTACTATAGTGTTAGTGAACCAAGTTAAATATGTGTTATTTGTCTATTTCGCTCTTACTTGCCACATCTATTATAGCTGTAGCCAATCTGTTGATGTCCTGCCTCTGAAGTAGGGTTTGGTTGGAAAACTTTCATGGAACAGTTAGTCAACTTTCCCATGTTTAGTTTTTCCTAATAGATGGGAAAGTCTGAATGTGGGACTCACTTTACCAAGAGGGCCAAGGAGAGTTTTTTTTAGGAAATTTTTTCCTATGAAGATCTTTTCCAGGAAACTATCAAACACAATGCATATTTGCATGATGCCAATGAGGTCTTCACTCATTGTTTAAGATTGCGATATGTTTGGTAATCTGATACGATGCTTAAAATGACAATTTGACGATATGGTGAACATGTCGTTCTCCTCTGAGGTGTTTGTGGCGAGGATCATTGCATATTTCCTAGACAACACGATCAAGCAAAACGACTCCACAATGAGGAAAGATAGAGGGAGGCATTGGTGGGATAAGTTCAGATCATTCAAGACTGATTCAAGGAGTGAAGAGTTCTACTCACTCCGCTTCAACGTCACCCTTCTGTGTGATTGATTCACTGAGTGTCAAAATTGGCCTCGTGAAAACTGTTAGGTTTTAGGTTATCTATTTCCTAAACAGATACAGATTAATTAGCGGAATATTCATAACAATTATAAATAATTAATCACAACAATTGCAGAGGCTTTAGTAATTATACCTGATCGCTAATTCCTGCTGAAGAAGAGGTTGACCTTCCAGATTCCAATGCTGAAGTCCTCTACTGAAAAGTCCACGCAGCACTCCGGGAACCCGACTGCTAGATCGACCCGATCGAGATGAATCTCAATCTAAGATGTATGTATTTGGTATATGTGAATGTTTCAGGAAACAAAGAATGTTTCCTGAAACTAGAACTATAAACTAAAAGAGAGAGGAACTCAGGAAGTCACCCTAGTATCTCTCTAAAAGTCTCAGGAAGTTGGTGTGGAATAATATCTCACAGAGACCCCTTTATATAGTGTTTAGAAAACCTAGGGTTAGGGTTCAAAACCCTAAAGGGTCGACTTAAAGCAACGGCGCGCTTCTCAGGCCCAACACGGTCCGTGTTGGACTCCAGAAGGTCCAATAACTCAGCCCTGGACACCACGGACCGTGGTGTCTCAACACGGATCGTGTTGGGTCAACCCGGTCTGTGTTGGCCTGATTTCTCACGGAAATCAGTTTCCAACTTTTCTAAACGTGATACAATATCACTTACGTTACATACATTGTTCCAGGGCACTGACTTTTGTGACCCAGTAGAACCAAATAATATAGTTGTAATTAAACATATTCAATCACTAATTAGAGAGGTCTCTAGCAAGACATATAATTACTATATTACTTTGGTTTAATCTCCGTGTATACCGAACATTGTCGGGACATTTCCAACAATCTCCCACTTGTCCCACAAGTGTTCGATTCTTTAAATTCCCTTGTCACTTACTGTCTCTAGTCGGATAAGTAAGCTAAAGTCATCCTTATGTAAGATCCGAACGTTCCTCGATCTCCGAGTTAGACTCTGAAAAGCAGATGATCAACTATTGATTCATCTGAGCTCGGCCAAGCATTTTCAGTCCAATCTCACCGAGTGGCCAATAAGACAACTGTCCCTAATAGGGAGGACAATGCCATTGTTTATTCCGTGTTTTTGCATGTTTTACCCCTTTATTCTATGACTTTTTGTTGGTTCTTAATAAATTAATTAGGTTTATTATCATGTTTTTATTGAGTTTTATTAGATTTTATCTCATTATATCATTTTAGTTTTTTTTTTTATAAATTGAAACAAAATTACTAAAAATTGAAAATAAAAATTAAAAACCTAAAACTAATCCTAATCTATCCTTAACCCAGCCCAGAAACCTAATTCTCTTCCCCTTTTTCATCCCTAGCCCACCAATCTCACTACCCCAGCCCACTAAACTACCCACATCCAGCCCAATTACCCCATTTCCATTTAAGCCTATCTACCCCACTACCCCACCAAAACCCACCGACCCAAGCCCTAATTCCCTAATTCCCACTACCCGTTTCCATCTTTCTCTTTCTCTCAGCCAAATCCAAATCCAAATCCCCAACCCTAGTCCTAATTACAATTTCCCCATTTCCTTTCTATTTCTCTTTCCCGTATCTCTTTCCTCTTTCTCCCTGATTCTTTCTTTTCTTCTTCGTCCTTTTCCCCCTGTCTCTCTACTTCTCTCTTCTGCGCACCACACCACCAAAGCCCTCACCATAACCATCTCCATCCCTCATCATCTCATCTCTCTTCTCTTAGTCATTTCTCATCTCTTTCAATTTCTCGTGATATTTCTCAATCACTCACTCTTTTTCTCTTCATTTTCAGATTTGGTTGAAGAATGACAGAAGAAAGTACAACAAGCACCACCATCGCATACTCCACCACCATCTACGCATACCTTGAGGGTCGAATACATCTTCACCGTCCAAATTCGAAGAAAATCAAAGGCTCAGATTTGAGGAGAAGGCTCGGTTCGAGTATAAAAAGGAGAAGAAGAGGCCGATTTGAAGCTGGCATGGTTGGTTTTGGGGCAAGTGACAACCCCCTAGCCTTCCATCCACCTTTAGGGTTTGTTTAGATTTAGGACTTTAATTTATTCGATCTTAGGATTAGCTCTAGATTTAATTTCGTTTTCATGTTCGTTTGATCTTAGTTTTTGATGTTAGAATATATGATTCTGTTTAGTTTTGGTTGATAGATAACCTTCGAATTTCTGATGTGATACTATTAATTTTGCAATTCTGATGTTTGATTTGGTTTATTGTGTATATATATTCTATGTAGTTGATGCCTTCTCTTTCTCCCTTGTTTCTTGCGTTCATGTTCCTTTGGTTCTTTGCTTCTTTTTCCCCTTTGATCTGGTCGGTCAATAGTAGCAGAAGGTAGTAGTAGTTAGTAGATTTAGATTTTAGTTTTTTCTTTCTTTTTGATAAATCTTAGTTTTTTTTAAGTCAATATTAGGGTTAGTCTTGATCTGGGTCCTTATTTAAGTCATTAGGTTTTGGGTTTTAAATGGTCCAAGTCCTTAGGTCACTAGCAGGTAGTTTAATAAAAACCAAGTTCTAGTTTTACTAATTGAGTTTCTCATGCTCACCACATAATCTGATAAATCTTTAAGCAATGAAAGTTGCCAAGTGTGAGTAGGGAGGATAGTTTGGGGTTTGTCACGAGAATATTCAAATCTTTAGCTAGGTCATTGAGATTGTCATCTTGTAGTTTCATTTGATTAATTACATGAGATTAGTAATTAGGAGAATTTGACTAGCCTTTACATCCTTGAGAGAGGGGCATTGGTGAGCTAACATGGGCAATTGATCACTTAATTTGGTTAAGTTAGACTTGGTGATTAGGTCCTCTTTTTGCTATTTCTCCTAGCTTTTGTGTTTAGTTCATTTTAGATTTATTTGCTTTGTTAGTTGTTAGTTCTTTGACTCTCAAAATGAACATGAAATCTAAACCTAGTAGGTGAGAGTTCGAGTGACTTTTAGTTTCGGTACCCCAACTCCCTGTGGATACGACAATCAAAACCCGCACTATACTGCGAGTTAAACAAAATGGCGCCGTTGCCGGGGAGTTGCGCCTACCGACCTTTTAGTTTTCTTGAGCATTCCCTCTAGGTTTTAAAAGGAAAAAAAAAATTTTAAATTTGAAAATCTGAAAAAAAAAAATAATTAGAGAAATGGCATGTTTTAGCTTCCCTCAAGATGAGCATGAGTTATTTTGTGATTATCGTGATAGATTGGATACTTATCTTGATTATTGGGCTCCATATGGATATGATTTTTCTTGTGGGGAAGTTTTGGGTATCTTTAATGAGGGTGTGAATTTTGAGACTCGTAAGCTACTTATTCACTATGGTTTTAATGCTAAAAATGATTACGAGGCTTGGGATTTTCTTAATTGGTTGACCGAGGATACTCGTAGTTTTTTGAAGAGTTGTCATGCTTCGGGTTATTATTCTGATAATCTATGTGCTTATTATGTTAGATCTCACTTTGAAAATCTTTGTGCGAATGTTCCCCCTTCCCCTTGTATTGATTTGCATACTCAATCTCCATTTGCGGATTGACCAAGGGAAATATCTTATGAAGATTCATATGTGAGTATTTCTTCCCTTCCTCCTTCTATTCCTATGCATGTCCCCTTCCCGTGTGATCAATTTGAATCATCTATTCATGCTTCCGACTCTTTTACTCATGTTGTTGACCCGACCTTTATTGAATATAACATGGATTACATGCAACAACTAGTTAGAGAGCAGAGGGAGCTCAAAGAAGAGCTTGATTTGATAGTTTCTAGAACGTGAAACTGCACGAATATGCTCACATGTCAAGACCTTCCTCTCCCAAGGAATGTGGTTTAAGTAGAGTTGAGTCTTTTTCCCCATTATCCCCTGAGATTCATGTTGATCCCCCTTTGTATGATTATGGTGATGATGACTCTTTTTATTCATCTTTGACTTGTGTGCCTCATTCTCATAATGTAGAAACTATCCCTCATGATGTTTATGTGTGTGATTATGATTCATTTTCTATGGATTACAAACCTGAGTGCTACACCTCCACCACTGATATTCATGATGATGAAACTGTATGCGATGATGAGAGTGTTGTCATGGAGAGTAGTCCTACTTTTCCTTCGCACACATGTGATAATGTTAATGAGTTAGATGATAATCTTGGATTGGAACTTGCTAGTGATCATATTGTTGAGGAAGTTGATGACTCTTCTATATGCTTGGAATGTGATGATGTATCCCCCTCTCCCGATCATGTAATCCTCCATCATTCATTGTCTATCACTCCCTCATCCGACCATGCATGCCTTGAGTCTCTAGGTACCTTTAGAGGGTATGATCCTCTCCTTGACCCTTATCTTGTTTATCTAGATGACTCGCCTAGAAAAATCATGATAATTCATTTCTTTCATCATTTTAGTGATTTTTCTAAGGATTTTGATAAGATGTTGAGAACACTTACCTATTCTGACTCATTGATTTTCGTGTTCTCATACATCCATGACTCTGAGATGCATTCGAGGATGCATGATCTTCTCCTACGGGCGTTGAATTCTTCCGATCTTGAAGGCCCGAATCTTGAAGAATAAAGAGCGGCAGATGCTCCAATTTTGATCGAGGTTATCCAATCTCATTTCTTGTTCTTTGAAGACTAAGTGGTAACCTCGTCCCACCCTTTCTCTTTTTGTAAATATTTCTTTGTTTTTGTTTGTATAGTTTGTTTTCTTTTTGCATGCTTGTTTTTTTTCTTTTTGGTGGCGCACCCCTAGTTTGCTTTGTGTTGGGTTTTCTTTGTTGTTGGAGCCATGTGGGCTCGGGGCGCCACCCCTTTCTATGTGTTAGATGTTTGTTTATTTGTTTGCTTGTTTCCCACTAGGTGTTTGTATATATGTTTTTTCTACCATTCATGAGACACCCTTCCCACAATAAGGACATTGTGGATTTTAAGTGTGGGGGGGGGGGGGGGGGAGGTAATTATGTTTAGGTAGAGCACCTAGTCTTCTTTTGTTGCTTTTTCTTTCTTAAAAAAAAAGTGAAAAAAGTGCTAAAATGTGAAAAAAAAAAATTTCAAAAATTGTTGTGAAAAATGAAAGAGAAAATGGGAAAAAGTTGTGAAAAAAAAAGCCTAAAAAGAGTTTGTTTTTCTTTTAGGAGATGTTCTTGTCCATAATTGTGTAGATAGCCACCTAATTGATCGAACTAATCGATTAGAAGCGGTCGATATGAATGATCGTAGGCCTTAGTTTAGTTGATTGCCATGATTTACATCTAATAAACCCCTCTTTTGATTGAGAAAGTGATGTCCTTACCATTTACACGCCTATTTTTGTTCCTTTCTTTGCCAAAGTTGGTTGGTCTTAGAAGTCTAATGCTCTTGCTCGAGCCTAATAATCTAATTGAGAAAGTGAAACCCCGCTCTATGTCTCCTACGGCTGTCACAAAGCCAAGGGCGACGACAAAATAGAGTTGGGTGACACTTAACAAGAAAATCACTAAAAAGTGCGAAACCCTTCTCTATGTCTCCTACGGCCGTCACAAAGCCAAGGGAGACACCAATAGTTTTGGGTGACATTCTAAAAACTTCGAGAATGTGGAGCCCTTCTCTATGTCTCCTACGACCGTCACAAAGCCAAGGGCGACACCAATAGTCTTGGGTGACACACTAAAAACTTCGAGAATGTGGAGCCCTTCTCTATGTCTCCTACGGCCGTCACAAAGCCAAGGGCGATGACAAATAGTTTTGAGTGATACTTAATTAACTCGCTAAATAAACCCGAGCTCGAGCATGAAAACTTCTTCGATCGTTCGACCTAGGCTAGAGAGTGCAATTTGAGGCCCACTTGCACATATGCACAAGGACTTCACTCATCATGAAATCGCTTGGGGTTGAAAATCTCTAGGATTGGCATTCCTCTAACCTAAGTGTCCTTACTTGCTCATGTTTGCCCCTTCTCTTTGATTGGTAAGGTCGGTTGGGTGTCTAGGTGCATTGTTAGGGGCTTGAATATCTTCTTCTCTCGTGTTTTCTTTGTTTTTGTTTTTCACTCTTCATCCCCCTCTCTCTTCCATTTCTTCTCATGGCTTTTGTGGGTAGAGTTGCTACAAACCCTCACGAGACCTACCTCGTCCACCCGGGCTACCGGGGGGTTTAAAGGGCTTGATGCATGTGCTAAATGCATCCGCGATTCCTGCGAAAGTGAGTTAGTTGTGTTTATTTTGTTCTAGTTTCTTAGTTTCTTTTGGTTAATTTTGCTCGAGACGAGCAAAAGTCTAAGTGTGGGGGGGTGTTTATTCCGTGTTTTTGCATGTTTTACCCCTTTATTCTATGACTTTTTGTTGGTTCTTAATAAATTAATTAGGTTTATTATCATGTTTTTATTGAGTTTTATTAGATTTTATCTCATTATATCATTTTAGTTTTTTTTTATAAATTGAAACAAAATTACTAAAAATTGAAAATAAAAATTAAAAACCTAAAACTAATCCTAATCTATCCTTAACCCAGCCCAGAAACCTATTTCTCTTCCCCTTTTTCATCCTTAGCCCACCAATCTCACTACCCCAGCCCATTAAACTACCCACATCCAGCCCAATTACCCCATTTCCATTTAAGCCTATCTACTCCACTACCCCACCAAAACCCACCGACCCAAGCCCTAATTCCCTAATTCCCACTACCCGTTTCCATCTTTCTCTTTCTCTCAGCCAAATCCAACTGTAACCCAGACACCGCCTTTATAGCCTACTGTTACGAAAGGCGTTTGACGCGCTCCAAAGTCATAGCAGATCATGCAGTCTGTGTACTGAACTCAGGATTCAGGAATTTTGAGTGGTGAGAGCTCCTATGACAATTCCCAACTTAAAGAGCTCCTACTGCGGGTCAGTTCGGTAGTTGTTCTCAACAATACCCATGTGATTGATTTATGATGTCATCACATCATTATGATCACGAAACTTGATCATCACCTCAATCCTACATGCTAATTGTGTCGATATTATCACTGTTCCTACGTGATAATACAATTAGGAACTAGGTCGACTGTCAACCAGGTTTTAGCGTCATCAAGTTCACTAATGGGGCTTCAGAAATCAGACCTCATCCAATTTCCCATTTTGAATTCGCTAATCCTTTTGGACATTTACATAATTCTAAACCACAATTAATGTAAATTTTGGAATCTTATTCTTAATGATGAATCAACAAGGTCATAATTTATGAACAATTCATGTAAATTTAACTTGTTAATATTCCGGAATGTGTTTAATACCTATTGCCCATGCATGACTATCATGCTATAACTACAATAGGGGTTTAGTACATAATACTTGCAATGAACCTCACACATTTATCATCTAATTAATGACCTTTCATACAGGGAGATATTTCCGGAACTCATGTTTGGATGCATAGTGAGCTTCAGTTCCTTTGCTTGAGTGATGGCTCCTGTCAACAAGGCTCCCTTTCTCTTGCAAGGCTAGAAACATCATCCAGTTCTAATACGAACTTCACAATCCTAACAGTTTCTGTCACAACTTCTAAAGTCGTGCCATGCTTGTCTTATTTGCAGAATTAAACGCATGTCATGTTAGGAACATCTTCTAGCTCACCTCAATACCACTCAGACAGATAGTATAATTTTTTCTGACCTTTCAGATAATTATATTTCTCTGTCATAAGCGTAGCATCAATGCAACTCTTCACACTTAGCTTTAATCAACCACTTTAGATTTAGGATACATCCTTAATTTTGCTTGTACATATACACAATGTATATGTTATGTTGGGCTTTGAACATCTCGTGACATACATTAATCTCACGCCTTAAGCGTGAGCTATATGTCTCATCTCTTTTAGATCCTCTAATTGTTTTGAGACAATCGGATTTCCTAAGGATATGCCATGATTTATGGAAATTAATCCATTCTCGAAGTGGGTTGAACTTATTCAACACCTAGGCAACTTTGATTCAAACAATCAAAATCTTTAATCTATCATTATAGATCTTGTCTCCAAGAAAATTCTTAGCCCCACCAATCCTTCACTTTGAAAATTATTCCCAAGTCAACCTCAGTAGAAGTAACATGGGAATCTCCTTCTCAGTAGGCAGTATATCAATCACATACAATATCAGAAAATGCATTGCTCCCACTGAACTTCTTGTAAACACAATATTATCTTTGGTACTTCCCAATATATCAAACTTTTGATATCCTGGTCAAGAAGGTTAACGATTCCAACTCCTAGAAGCTTCCTTAAGACCACAGATGGTCTCTTAGAGGGGGTTTACAAGTATTCCAACAAAAGACCATTCAGTTGTGTCAAGTACACATCTTTCTTCCAAATCTAATTTTGAAGTCAGTCTTGATGTCTATCTTAATGAACCCATGTTTTCCCTTAAAACCCTCCTATGCCTGATGGATCACACCTTCAGACAAATCAACCGAGTTCTAAAATTGGTTGCATACATGGAGTCCATTTTAGACCTTATGAAAACTTGATTTGCTAAAGCTTCTTTGATGTAGATAGAGTCATTACTTTCTAACAGTAACGTCTCACACTCATCCATAGAAGATCGATATCTTTGTGGCTGACAGAGTTGTTTACCTGACCTTGCTTGGAGTAATGTTCATGACACCTCCTCCTCACCGTTTTGAGGAGCTTCTACTGCCTCAACCTCGTTCTTAATTTTCCGACCAATAGGAAATCTTGAACTAAGATCAAGTAGCGGAGTTTTAGGTGATGATTATAGTGTTTTGTGTCTCTTGAACTTTGGTAAGTTCAAAAACTCTCCCACTCTTTCTTGTACAGAATAACATATTCTCTAAGAAGCAAGCATTTTGAAACATAAACGCTATCCTCTACAATAGTTTGTAGAAGTGATACTCCTTTCTTTCATAAAATGGTTCAAGAATCTCTCTTCTTCATATCATATATGGTGACTTCTCTAGTGCTTCAGGTAATCGCTATTCAGTAATTAGAGCTATGGTTAACTGCGTGTATCCCCAAAAGGTAATCAGCAATGTTGACTCAACCATCATTGATCGCACCATATCTAATAAGGTGTGATTCCTCTTTTTAGATACGTCATTGAGATGTCGTATTCCTAGAGGAGAGAGTCATGAAATAATTCCACATTCTCTAGAATGGTCAATGAAATCTTTGGCTCAAATACTCACCTCCTCAACCTAATTGAAGAGTTTTGATTTTCTTGCCAAGTTGGTTTTGTACTTCACTTTGAAATTCTTTGAACATTTTCAAAGGATTTGAACTTGTGGCATATTAAGTAGATATACCCATATCTACTAAAACAAATCGTCACTGAAAGTGATGAAATAGTACTGTAAACCTTCTTCTTAGCACTAGTGCTCATAGGCCCACATACATCAATATATTTGCATCCTAATAAGTCATTAGCTTGTTCACCAATTCCAATAAGAGGTGATTTTAGTCATCTTACCCATCAGACATGCTTTATAAACATTGAACTTTTCAAAGTTTAGGTTTTAGAAATCTGCACTACGGTTTCTGAATGCATTTCTGACTAATATGACTTAAGCTTATAGTGCCAGAATTATGTTTCATTTGAGTCATTTGTTCAAACTCTTGGCTCAACCATTAGCATCCTTTCGATCGTATCTAGGTGTTCTCTTTGTTTCGCCAAGGCTACTTCATTTTGGAAATCTTCAAACTATTTTAACATTCCAGCTTCAGATGAATCTCATAGACATGAATCACCATGTGTTATTTTATTCATCTTTGAAGATTTGAAGTAATTCATCCCTTGTAGTTGTGCTCAATTGGCTACATACATCCATATGCATGAGTGTTTGTTGGCACGCTCACCCTTTCTTGTAAAAGGTACAGTCATGTTTTGCAGGCATCACATGTTTCAAAGTCTTATCATTCAAAAGTATATCACTGTGATGCTTCTGAATGTGCTCTGATTTGCATAGATAGTTACAAGTTTTATGTTTGAACATGAGTTATTCCTTTTAAACCTTTTGGTTTCGATGTGTTGGGTGTGTTTATCCGAGATCCTCTCTTTCTCTAATTGAGAGTAAGAAATCAAACTTCTACTTATAATGAGAACATAGAATCACCTATATATTTCTCTTATAAGTCTTGAGGAAATGGATAAACAACCAACTCTTCATAAGGAACTACAACTAATTGCATGTTCCTATTTGTAGGGTGACTCTCATCCTTCAAAGCACATCTACTTTGCTGTAGATCCTGCACATTTACATAAATGCGAGTTTCACAGCCGGTATCTGATACTCAAAGTGGGTTTAATAAGGGTAGTGTGTATCATATACGCATTTGCCTAAAAATGAAATCATATCTCAAGTCTTCCTTATAGTTATTTACGCTCCCAGTGTCATACATGATCTGGTTGTTAACCAGTTGTTGTCATTGTTTGGGTATGTACAACTGTTTGTCCTTACCTTTCCTTTGACTTCTTGTCTTTGATGGATTTTTTAAATCTTATTTTCCCTTTCACTAAAAGACTATCTTTGGTTGCCAACCTTTTGGCTAAAGGGGAATCTGAGGTTTCTCATGTTTTAAAATGGTCAAATTATTTCAGAATATGAGTGTCATCAATTGGCCTTTATCTAGCTTAACCGAGACTATCTAGTTATTGGTTTCATATTTAGCAACTTTAACTAGTTCGATGAACTTGGTTTTGAGTTGGTAATATTGAAATGCTTCCTTTAATCTTCAAACATTTTGAAGTTAAAGTCGCATGAATACTATGACTTTACATGTATCCATTTGGTTTGATTGACCTCTTAATATTGATGCTTAGCTCAATGTTATATCAAAGACATGTTTCTTTTAATCGCCTTCAAGACAATCTTGCGATGGCAATGCCAATTAAGGAATTGGTATAATTGTTTTTCTCTTTCTTAAGGAGAAAAATAATATTTGATTTGTGGTGGATGTTTGAGTGAAAAAGATATAAATAATTCTACGAGATAAAATTGGTTCATTTTAGTTATTATTCATCAAAAGAAATTAAACTAATTTTAATTTCAAATCAAAACACTTTATCAACTCTCACTTAGTGTTTTAATTAACGAAGACCCACAAGACTCATTGGCTCAAGTGGACTTTGGCCCAACAAAACTCGATTCCATGTTATCTCTGGTGGATCATCTTATGATCGATCATTCAAAATGACTCTTGGTAAGAAATTTGTATTGAATACAATATTTCTCTTCTTATGCTCTTGACCCAAAACTATTTTGATAGCCAATTTGAATTGACCTAGCTCTCACCCTACTTATTAATGATGGACAAATAATTCGCTTTGACTTTTTTTATTTTTTCATCTAAGTGGTGTTTCAATAGGTTGAGCAATAATGAGAGTATGTTTTATTATCCTAAGCATGCAATTCTAGGTGAACTCTTTCGAAAAGCATAAAAGGAATAATAAAACAACATGCTATAACAAATTAAAGCATAAAATAAAACCTCTAGTATGACCACCTAGACTTAATCAAACTAATTTAACTAAGCCTTGACAGTCTTCAAGAGACTTTTCTTGGATTTTGCAACTTCCTTGGATGGACTTCCACTCGAATCACCACCTCCATTGTTGTTGGGCTCCCACTCAACTTGATGTCTCCAATTACAAAAATTTACAAAGTAGACCTCACAATTGAGACCTTACATGAATTAAAATAAACTTAACTGAAAAAAATTAAATTTAAAATTAATTCAAACGACGGCACACATGCCGTATTTCACCCAACCCGGTACGCAGACCGGTAAAACCGACTATCTATGGCCATACTAGAAGCACATGCAAACAGGTAATATTGCAATAATTGTATCAGATATAACACATGCTTAAATAACAATTTATAAAGGCATATATAATTGCAACACAACACATATAAGGAAACAAATACTAAATAAGGTTTCCTAAAGGTTTGCATGATTAATAAAATAAACAAAATTCCAAATTTTATGTTAGTTACCTAAACAGATTTAGGATTTTATACCTATACATACAAAATACTTGAGTTTCCTAAAATCAAGAAGTCTAAAAGATACTATATCTTTTCAAAAAATTACTTAGGGGTACCCTAACTTTTGGTGAAATGTTTTTCTGGTACCCCAACTTTTAAAAACTAATTTTGGGGTACCCTAACTTTTAGAATTAGAAATAATTAGGTGAATTTTCGGCCAATTATTTGAATTCAACGGTGAGTTTTAGGCGGGAAATTGATTAAATGTTTTTGTGGATGAAAATGTCCTCTGTTTTTGTGGACGAAAATGATTTGAATCAATCGGAGTTTCGCCGGAAATTCACCTAGTAATTTCTAATCCTAAAAGTTAGGGTACCCCAAAATTAGTTTTGAAAAATTAGGGTACCAAAAAATTGTTTCTTCAAAAGTTAGGGTACCTCTAAGTAATTTTTTGATATCTTTTAAAGATATTGTAAGTTTCCTAAACTTTACAAACTAATAGATTTTATGCCCATCAACTGATTTAGTAGGAATAGGATTTAATAATTAATTTCTAAAATTAATTACAAACCCTAAAACACACGAATTCACCAAAACTACTGGCGACACAGTCCATGTTGGATCAACACGGTCCGTGTTGCTTCTCAGTTTTGGTTAATTTCGTAATGAAAAACTTAAATAAAATTATCATAACTTATCAAATTTAATAATTTCATATCACAGTTTTATCTAATAATCCAATATGAAAATTTTCCAGAATTTCAACAATTTTCAAAAGATTGTAAAATTTGAGGGAATTAAACCTTTTAATTCTCCGTTCAAGAGGAAAATAAATAAGAACAATCTGATAAGTTCAAAAATCAAATTTTATAATTTTCCCATACAATAGGTTCATCCAATATGCTACTGTAAAATTTTCAAAAATTAGAATAAAAATAAGAGAAGTAAACAGTTATACTTCGCTGTTAATCTGAAAATTAAAGGAAAATTAATTAACGATTTCAAAAATTCACGAAAATTTTATCTGTAACAGAATGGTTGCTCGGTAATTTCTATAAATGTACAAAATTCAGAGAAGCAACAAATTTATTTCTCTCAGACCTGAAAATCCAAATTAAAAAATATAATTTGATAGGATAAAATAACGAAATTTTTTTTCCATAAAAGTATGGTTATCCCGTAACCTACTATAAAATTTTCAGAAGTTTTACAAATTTCTACAAATTTATAAAATTCAGAGAATTAAACGATTTTTATTTCTCTTTAGATCTGAAAACTCAATTAAAAATCCATTTTAATTGGGAAAAATCTACAAAAATTATGAAAAGTCCAAAACACTTCCGGAAACCTCCAGTTAAAATTCAGAATTTTTCGAATTTGTTTGATATTTTATTTCGATTTTTCATTAATTTACCGTAAAAGGAATAAATCAAAAAATAATTCTACAAAGCCCTATTTTGCGAATTTAGACCTATTTCTTGTATTGCCTACTGTTTAACAACATTAAACAAGATTATTTCTAAAACATTCAAAATTAAATCGAGTTCATGCTATATTTATTAAATAAACAAACATAAAATCGATTAATTAAAGGCAATAAGAAATAAATAGTAACAAAGCATGAAATTTTACAATAAAATTCCAGATTTACTATCATGAACAGTAAAGATTAAAAAATTCATAAAGATTCAAAATATTAGGCATAAATTTACTCTAGCATATTCATAATGTAATTCAACTATTGACAAAATTACTTATGAATTCAAGTACAATACTTTAGCATGCAATTGGTGGCTCTGATACCACTGCTAGGTTTTAGGTTATCTATTTCCTAAATAGATACAGATTAATTGGTGGAATATTCATAACAGTTATAAACAATTAATCACAACAACTGCAGAGGCTTTAGTAATTATACCTGATCACTAATTCCTGCTGAAGAAGAGGTTGACCTTCCAGATTCCAATGCTGAAATCCTCTACTGAAAAGTCCACGCAGCACTCCGGGAACCCGACTGCTAGATCGACCCGATCGAGACGAATCTCAATCTAAGATGTATGTATTTGGTATATGTGAATGTTTCAGGAAACAAAGAATGTTTCCTGAAACTAAAACTACAAACTAAAAGAGAGAGGAACTCAGGAAGTCACCCTGGTATCTCTCTAAAAGTCTCAGGCAGTTGGTGTGGAATAATATCTCACAGGGAAAAGGGTTCAAAACCCTAAAGGGCCGACTTAAAGCAACGGCGCGCTTCTCAGGCCCAACACAGTTCGTGTTAAAACAACACGGTCCGTGTTGGACTCCAGAAGGTCCAATAACTCATCCCATGGACACCACAAACCGTAGTGTCTCAACACGGACCGTGTTGGGTCAACACGGTCCGTGTTGAACCCAATTCGGTCCATGTTGGGCTGATTTCTCACAGAAATCAGTTTCCAACTTTTCTAAACGTGATACAATATCACTTAGGTTACATACATTGTTCCAGGGCACTGACTTGTGTGATCCAGTAGGACCAAATAATATAGTTGTAATTAAACATATTCAATCACTAATTATAGAGGTCTCTAGCAAGACATATAATTACTATATTACTTTGGTTTAATTTCCATGTATATCGAACATTGTCGGGACATTCCTAACAAAAACTCCAAAAAATTCCCTTAAATACAAAGAATCCAAGCCTCATCCATTCATCGTTAGCTTAGCTCATTGAATCCCTCAGCTCCTCAAAATGCCCTCTTTGTCGAGTCAAAATGACGAAAGAGAAACTTCCTCCTCTTACCCTATTCTCCCACCCGAACCGTTTATGTCTCAACTCATGCAACAAGTTGAACGACTTATTAATGGCCAAATTATGCTTCAACGCCATATGGAGCTTGAAGGATGGAGGAATATTCATTCAACGCTTGAGTCTCCATTGCAAGAAAAGGTTGAAGCTCTTAGCTGTCAAGCAACGAGAAGAGTTGACGAGGTTCCACCACCACCTCTCTAACCTCAACTTGGTGGACCTCCTCCTCCTCCCGGTCATGGAGTTGATCCTCTTCATCGCTCCCGAGGTCGCCTAATCTTCGATGAGGGTGAAGGATCAAGTGAGGACTCGAAAGATACATCCTCCATGGGAGTTCCTCATAGGCCTCGAGATGACTGGGGTGACCTTCGAGTTGTTCCTCCTACCTTCATCAACAATTTGGATCTCAATGAATTCATTGATTGGGTGCATGCTATGGAGAAGATTTTTGAACTCATGCATTAATTTTGACGAGAGGAAACAATATAAGGTTGCCACCCTCCAACTCACTAAGTATGCATCCCTATGGCTTGAGAACTTAGAGAAACAAAGGATGAAAGATTGCAAGCGAAAAATCTAAACTTGGCTGAAGCTCAAAAAGTACTTTGTGAGGAGGTTTGTGTCCACCCACCACAAGAAAAAACCTCTACAACAAGTTGTTCTCTCTCAAACAAGGCCGCAAGAGTCTTGGAGAATACATTTGGGAGTTTGATCGAGTTGATCATGATGCGGTGTGATGTTCAAGAGTCAACAGAACAAGTGATGGCAAGGTTTCTCAATGGCCTCGATAACAAGATCACATCAAAGGTGAGATTCTATGAGTATCACCTTATCAACGACCTTTAGAAGCTTGCCACTTTCGACGAAGAGAGGAAGAGGAAGTCGAAGGGTACTTCTATACCCTTTACCCATGAGTACAAAGGAGATGAATCTCCTTCTTCTTGTGAGTCTCGTTCCCCTCAGAGCACCAAGTCTACAAAAGGGAAATCATCGCCTTGTAGGATCCTTTAACGAAGAAAGAAGGAAGAAAGTGCTTCAAATGCCATGGATATGGTAACTACCGTTCCGAATGCACAACAAAAAGGGTTATGACCCTTCAAGAAGTCAAGGAGATTGACAAAGAGATTGAAGAAGTGCTTAAGAAACAAGAAGTGGAGATTCCGAAAGCACTTGTGGGCAATCTTGAAGTCCAACTCGAGGAAGGAAAGTTACTTGTCTTGAGGAGAGTACTTCATTCCCTCGAAGCTCCTCTTGACAACAACCAAAGTGAGATGTTATTTCAATCACGATGCAAGGTCGAAGGAAAGGTTTTCGACTTCATCATTGATAGCGGGAGTTACACCAATGTCGCCTCGGCATACATGGTAGAGAAACTCAGCCTCCCAACCAATCCGCATCCCCGACCGTACCATCTCAAGTGACTCAGTGATTGAAATGGCTTAAAGGTAAACCGATAAGTTCTAATTCATTGGTGAATGGGTTCTAAGTGTAATGACTCTCTTTTATGTGATGTGATACCGATGAGTGTGAGTCATTTACTTTTAGGGAGACCTTGGCAATTTGATCGGACCATTGAACAGGATGGCTGAAGGAGCACGTATTCCTTCGAACTTGGCCAAGAAAGACTTGCCATATGCCCTCTAACACCCCATCAACTAACCATAACTCAACCTGGGGTGGGAATGAGTTGAGGAACCTCCTCGTTGAGAGAGAAACACGGGAAGAGAGTATCCGTAGTAGGGATAAACATCCTTTGACCTTATCCTTGTCGTGTGGTGAGCCTAAAGTGAGTGAGTGTACCTTAACTCCTCAAAAATTTCCCATTTTCCCTCCTTACCCATTACCTCCGAGCCCCAAGTCCCCTCTTGATTTGTATTTCCATGATGAGGGCTTTGTGTTGGAGTTTGTGCAAGTTGGGGCCTACCGAATTTGTATTTGATGGTGAGGGATAAGCAACTCATTGAGCAAGAATTGGGTTTTGTGCTCTCTTGTGATGACTATATCATGGAATTCAACAAGATCATGAGTGGAGGAGCTAACCGGGATTGCCGTTTTGCGTCCGCTCTCTCGCGTATTCTCAAGAATTGTTATGCCTTCAAGAAGGGTGAGGTGGTGTGCAACGAGCTAGCATGGCTTTTGGGAGACATCTACTATGAGGGTCCGATCTTTTTTGTGGTTGTTTGTAACCCCCAGGATTTGAGGGCAAATCCTCTCCAACTCGGAGAGTTTAATCCATGAGGATCAAGGGTGTACTTAGGACCTCACTAGCCTAATGGCCCAATCTTGATATTTTCACATGCCTTGGAAAATTTGGTCTCGGATCATAGAAGTCTCGTGGTGATCCGGCTAATTTTTCAACACTCAAGATCGAAAAATCACCCATGAAGACAAGAACGGAGCTAGTAGATTCAACGTCAAGTCGAGGAGTCAAGTCGGGGTCATAATCCAGCCAAGGGGCATTTTGGTCATTACACAAGCATCAGGATGGAACCATAGAGCATCAAGTGAAGCCTAAAAACCTACTTCAAGGAGGAAAAGAAGAAGTCATGAGGGAACAGGACCAAGCCATGAGGACCAAGTTGAAGAATATCATGTTTTTGGGCAAAATAGGGCAACGAGAAAAGACATATTTTCAATCTTTTGATTATAAATCCTCCACTACAACTTTGATAACTACCAAATTCGATGAGCGTATAGTACATACTAATATCTTTCCGTCGATATATTATATGACCAAATCGGAGTTGAAATGAAGAAGTTATGTGCGCTGGAAGTCAGCTGACGCCAGGAGATGCTGCCTCCTGGAAGCTATATGCGCCAAAATAGCGCCAGCCGCGCCTCACCCTGCTTCCCTGTCCCGATTCTCTGGGTTACGCACTAGCTGCGCCTTAGAGGCGCCAGCCCCTAACACGTGTTTTTTTCTCAGTTTTTCGGTTGTTGTATTTCTCTCCTCCCCCTTATAGTGTATTGACTTTCTTTTGGAAGACTTAAACATTTTTGCATGAATATTGTAAACACTTTGAAGATGAATTCTTCTTAGGTATTTGAAAACCTCCCCGAAAATCTTCCTTCTTGCTTTATCCATTTCAATGATGGTGCTAGTGGAATGTTTTCTTTAAAGGTTGTGTGGTGTTTTCTTTATCACAATCCCGGTGAGTTCTTTGAGTCTCTCTTTGGGTGTTGGCGGTTCTCCTTTCTACATCCATGGAAGGTCCTAGTTCAATGTGGTGAGATTCTTTATCCTTGTTCACATCTTGTTGTTGATTTTGTTGTTGATGCATCAAAACCCTAGAAATTGGTGTTGCTCTTGAGTTCTAATTTGGTGCTTTCCAAAACCCTAGAGTAATTGTGATCCTTGGGTGATTAATCTTACTTGCCTAGTTGATTTCCGGATCATCATGTCATAGGAGGAGCGATGGTTGTCTATTTGTATGTCAAGGTGATCCTAGTTTGATGGAAGGAAGGTTCGGGAATTATGATGACAGAGATGTGAAAGGATTTCAAAATCCAGGATTTACTTTCCTTTTGCCTATCCTGCCCTAACGATTTTTCAGGATTACAAATAACTTTAATAATGGACTAAGAGAGAAAACTTAAGCAATGGATGCATCAAAACCCTAGAAATTGGTGTTGCTCTTGAGTTCTAATTTGGTGCTTTCCAAAACCCTAGAGTATTTGTGATCCTTGGGGGTTATGTAGTGAGAACTACCCACCTTATTCCTTGGGTAAGATAAGCATCATTTGACCTAAGCTTAATATATAACATGACCTTATTAAGAAATCTTTAATTTGAACCTAATCATTACTAAGGTACTTGATGATGTATGGACTTTATGGACTCATATGGATGTTATGGACATACATGACCTTTCATGGATAATATGAACTCAAATGGACCATATCATATAACTAAACATACTAAATTGATAACTACGACAACATGACACATAATTTTTTTTAAGACTAATGGTGATTATGGCCTCCCTTAAGTCCCAATGGAGATCCACCACTATTACATTAATGTTTTACATTATACATATTATATTTTATGCATGTTTTGCGCCTACCCTCTAATATTGTATATTCCTCCCTTCATAATGAATACTAGTGAGAAAGCCCGTCCAGTAGACAAGGTTATTTCTGATATTTCCTCCATTCCAATAAATCGGTTAATTTTTTTAAATTTTGACCATTAATCGTTCAAATTGTATATTGAATTATTGTGCATAGTTATTATTGTCAGATTTGTAATGAAAAATATTTTTACTCAAATATAATATTACAAGTTTTGTTAAAGATAAAATGTGAAAACTAATAGTCAACATCTTGCCTTGAAGACCATAAGAAAAAAAAAGAGACAAATTATTTAGGTCGAAGGGCATACTTTATAATCTTGTGGCTCTTGATTCACTAATGAAAAAAAAATACATCCCCAAGTTTACTTTTGCAAGTGACAATGAATCATTTTATCCCGTACTTACGTGAATTTGAAATACACCCGATTGTATTCACCTAAACCGAAATACACCCGGGTCTTGTTTTACAGTGGAATTTACCTGAAAACTAAAATACACTCGAGCTGTATTTACCCTAGAAAGAAATTTTTACTATCAAAGAATATCTGACCCGTATTTACCTGAATTTGAAATACAACCGAGTCATGTTTTAGAGTGAAATTTACCCGAAATTGAAATACATCTGACTCATGTTTACCCTAACCAGATATACAGTCGACCTATATTGCCTAGTTATTGTAGTCGAGGGTAAAATCGTAATTCATGAGTGAACAGAGGCGAAAGATAAGTTGCTAATTAATTATTATATTCAAGAGCAAAATAGTAAATTTACATGTAAACACAAGCAAATAAGTAGGGAAGGAAAGCAACAAAACACAAAATCAGAGAGAACTACAGGGTATTACCTGATGGAAATTGCATCATTCAAGGAAAGTTGATAACTTTAGGATGAAGGAGCTCATGATGGAAGGAATTAGATTTGGGGAAGCTGATTTGATTTTTATTATAGTGCTTCTTCATTGAGATTTGATCCCCAAATTATGGGGGATTTTGGCTGACTATACCTAGGCCTTTGTTTAGGTTGCGGGTTTGTTATGTTGCCCTTTTTCAAATACATGCGGGTTTCTGTTGATGTACTTGTTTGGCACATTAGTTTTATGATTGAATAAATTTAGGTTAAGAGGCCTCTAATTATTAAAAAAAATCATCGGAATGAGGTAAAGAAATTATTTATTACGGATAGATCTAGTTTTATGGTTGTTGAAATTGTAAATGTTAATTAATTTGACAAATAAAAAAGAACAAAATACTTAGAAAAATTAGCAAATAATTAGGGATATAGATAGTAACTCATAATATAATTCCAACAACAACATTTCAAGTGTCCGCCCCAACTACCACAAAGTTAAGATACAAATATTAATGATTTTTAGTTAGAGACATTTAATCTCCAAAAAGCGAAGATATTGCACTAACAATATTGCCTAGACCTGGCAATATTTATCCGAAATTATATTCGATCCAATCCACCGAATCTGAACTTAAACCGCACTCGAATATGGGGACCCAGTCCTTTACCCGAACCGTGGATCAAACTGATTTGAATGGCAACCCAAAAGATAACCAAATAAGAAAGACATCTAACATAATCTGAACTGACCCGAGGTTGGCCCGAACCGAGTTAGAACCAACCCGATTTACACCCAAACTAAACTAAACTCGACCTGATTGTAATCGTTTAAAAAGGGGGAAAGTAAAAAATCGTTGACATAAAATTGATTAATATAATTTCAAGACTTTATCACTGTTCCTGAATAAAAAAAAGTGTTATATAAGCACAGGTTTTCATGAATCACCGTTTAAAAAAATTAATGTTTATATTGCTAAATAATTGATCGTATTTATATATATTTTTTGTCAAATAAAACACGTACCGTAGTTATACGTTCAATCCTCATACCGTATTTTACTAATATGAAATTCAGTTCATATTAATAGCCCGATAGTTATAATTTCACAAATGTCTTTCTATTCCCTGTAGATTTGTTGTAGTCAACGTGAACTTCATAATTTCATATGCTTTGACTTTCAAAAGAAAATTTCAATACTAATAATAATTAAGTTAACCACAAGTGGGCTTTTGTGTCAATAGTCATACTCGATAGCCCATACATTATCATTATTTGTTTAATTTTACTTTCAACCGATACAATAATTAATATTCTTTTTGGTCATTTCCATATAGTACAATGCAAACCAATGAATCATATACCATAAATCACTACTAAAAATATGTGTATTACTGACCACTTTTTCCAACCAATTTAAAATGGTTGGAAAAAACCAACCATTTCATATTTTTCTAGTTTTCCAAAAAATTTCTACTTTTAATTAAGTGGGAAAAATGGTTGTAAATTCCAACCACTTTTGCTAAAATGGCCAATCATTTTCATACTGTTCGAAAACGGTTGGGAAAACAGTTGGTAATTCAACCGTTTTTCTAACCATTTTCCAATATAAAATGATGGTAGGAAAAATTTCTCACAATTTTAGCAAAAGTGGTTAGAATTTCCAATCCTTTTTCCCACATAAAATTTGAAAAATGGTTGGAAAATTTTAAAAAAAATATGAAATGGTTGTTAAAACAGTTGATTTTTCCAACCATTTTAAATTGGTTGGAAAAAATGGTTGGTAATACAAATATTTTTAGTAGTGAATAATTAATTATTCACTTAATATTTGCTCAAAGTTTGAAACATGGCATTTGAATAACATTTAAATTTTAACATAGTACAAAAGCAACTCGGTCTAAAAACAACCTGACTCAAATGCAACTCGATCTGAATATAAATACAACTCGAAATTCACCAAAAACAATGAACCAAAGCAACTGATTCAACGCAACCCAGCTGAATTAAGTTTCACCCGAACCAAACCTAAGTGTCTAGATTCGGCGAAACCCAATCCGAACCTGATCCAACTCGGGCAAGGTCCACCAGGACTCAAATCGAACCCGATGCCTTTCTATACTAAGCCCAAACCAATCCAAAACATGGTCGGTCCAAACAAACCTGAATTCAAAGTCGCTTGATCTGAACCCGATCCGACACACCCGATTGCTAGGTCTACTGTTACCTCTTCTTTTGGTAATTAACATTAAAACATCTTATGACATATACTTCCTCTTTCAAAAAATAATCTTCTTTCACATTTTTCAAAGTTATCTTTATCTAATAATTTCTTCTATAATATTTTATCCAAATTTTATACTTTTCTAATAATATTTTACATTAATTAAGTGATATAAATTTTATTTGATCAATTATTATTATATACTAGTCCTTTGACCCGTGCGTTGCACGGGGCAAGAATAAAACACACATTATTAAGAGCAAAACTTATAAAAGCGTATATAACTACAATGACCACATATAAATGTGTGCGTTAGTTATGCTTTTTTAAAAAAATTCATATGATAAAAAAAAAAACCAATCCTTTTAGATAATTTATCTATGTGTTGAATTAGAACAGTTTAATGCCTTAGAATTAGCAACAATGAAATTGTCAATAACACAATTTGCAATATATACTTCTAAAATGTTAATAGAATCTAAAAGATTCATTCACTAAATTTGCTTAAATAAAAAGAGGAATAAAAACTATTTTTGAAAAATCTAAAAATAGATTCATACAATAAGAGACTCACTAAAATGATAACTATATGGATAAATTTGTATTATTTAGAAATTGGAATTCTATAAACTAAAAAATAAAAGATGATTAAGGTAGTGTTAGAGATTTTGAATAATAAGTGAGCATGACAAAAAATGCACTTCTATGTTAAATCACCGTAGTATTTCTCCATTTAATATTTATATATTCATCTTCATGCTCTTGTTTAATGTCTTATTACGATCGTAACAAAAAAAACGTTCTTTTATTAATTTAATTATTAAAATTGCCAAATAATATTATATACATATTCAAAAGCAAACTATTACAGAATTATTACATAGTTTTTTTTTCTTAATAATAGTAGAATAATAAATTTGTTAAATGTAATTTTGTGATAATGTATGGTTAAATAAAAATTAATTGGTATTCTTCAATAAAATAAAAAAAGAACTTAGTATTTTTTGTGTCAAATACATGAACCCGAGAGCATTATTTAATAAAAATGTTAATGGTACATATGTATAATGTGATTTATTACTTTTCTTAAGCAAGAGAGGAAATGTTTGTTGAAAATTCATGATGAGTGTACACAAATTTTATTAAACTTTGCAACATAACAATTATGTCCATTATAAATAAAATAAATAAAAGAAGATATTAATACCAATGTAAATTCAGTTAAAATTAATATTTCATATAATTTTTATAAAATGTATCAAATATTATGAAGTTAGTAATGTACATAAAATGTAAATAAACTCAAGAGACAACTGAGAGAATAAATAATATTATATTGCACGATAAATTACGCCATTTATATATATTTCAACTTACCGTGAGTTTTTTGTTTTTTTTTTTTGGGAAAGAGCTTACCATGAAATCTTCATACTCCACCTATATTATTCGGAAACTTTGAATAAAAAAATAGTTAGAATCCCAATTACGCAAATAAAGAAAAACTATTAACATAATATAGGACAACAATATATTTAGAAATGTCAAATAAAAAAAAAAGTTAGATAGATATTCACAATTGGACAATTGAAAGAAATATTTCTCCTGATAAACCAATAAGATATTATAAATGCAATCATCTTACACTATACAACAATTCTTAATAATTTCTCTAAAGTGTCAACCAAAATTTTATGCCTGCACAAACAAAAACTCAAATTATAACAAAAAGAAGTTTAAAATAAATAAATAAGAAATTTATGCAAATGTATGAGTAAAAATATGTGCAAACACTATTTTTGACATCATGTCTTGCTCAAAGGTTTTGAGAATTTGATTATAAATTGGTAAATAAGAATATATGCATGTAATGACTATTGAGTCGTATATAAAAAGGGAAGCATAGCAAAATGAGTAATGGAATGATATGTTACAAACTTAATATGAAAAAGAATTAAATACAATAAATATGACACAATAAATCATAGATAACGGTTGAAATATTGCGTTCTCAAAGGTTTGACCTTTTAATTGTTTGCATTTGAAAATTTTTAGGAGTGTGCATTCTTCTTTTTCTTTTTTCTTTTTTAGCAAACTATGAGATATTGCATTTATAGTTTTAATATTATTTTAACACTTATTGAAAAAAATACTATTTTATCACTGAATATAATTTTTCCATTACACAATAATATTTTAATTATCCTTTTGAGCATTTTTTTGTATAATTCTGAATTTTTTTAATATCATTTTTTTTGTAGAGTTAACATCAATATTATTTTTGTTCTTCTGTTCAAAAATAAAAATATTCATAGATAATAATATAATTATGAAATATTTGCATTTATTTAAATATATAAAGATGAGTGAAATATTTTCTGGAAGGATCTAAGTTAGTTTGGTTTATAAATAATTGAATGTAAAATTGCCATAGAATTGCATTAAAAGGTGAAATTCTCCTACGCTGTTGGTAATATATTTGTGATGCAATTACCTTATAATTTATTAGTTTTTTTAGTCACTAACCGAAATTCCATACTTACATATTATGAGGTGATTAGTTAATTTATACCAAAATGAAATTAATAAATTAATTTTTGAAGCCATTAACTAAAATTCTATACTTGCATATTATCAAGGAATAACTAATTATTTTACAACAAAAAAGAATCAATTCGTGAATAAAGGTAATTTGATTTATAAATAGCTAAAAGAAACTCACCATATGGTTACATATAAGGAGAACATCCACATATTGTGCGAGTAAGATATCATAGATACAAATCATATAATCATCTTCCAATTTTTATATAAATTTTTGAAGTCGTCAAGCATACTTCTATACCCTGCATATCATCAAAATTCACACTATAAAAAGTTAGAATGCAATAAAAAAGCAGATAATATATTTGAGAAGTATATATTCTGACAACACTTCCCATTTTTATAAATTAAATTTTAAAAGGCCTCTATGTTTTTGCCTATATATATTCAAAAATAAACTAAGAAAAAAAAATTGTGCTAATATAAATTTTGAGGGGTAACGATACCTAGCTCAATGCAAATGTGCAATGTATCATAAGATGGTATTTATAAGAAATTGCAATGAGTCTTAGTTCAAGGAGAAAAAAAAAGGCAAATAAAGTATAAATAACAAAATTAATAATGAATATCATAATGAATGGAGCATAACCGTTATGAAAATAAAATGACCAAATTATTAACATATTAAAAAATGTAATCAGCAGTTACACTTACAAAGATGTCAAATTAATCATTAATAATTAAGCCCTTAAAGACTTTTTTTAGAAAAAAAAGCAAATAATAACAATTATAATTTTCCAAAAACACCCTCACTAAATCACACAAATTCCAACCTCATCCTTTGTACCCATAAATAAAAGGTAAAAGTAACCAATTAATGTTTTCCAAAAATACCCTTATAAAATCACACAAATTCCACCATTGCCCTTTGTACCCAGTTTTATATATATATATGATATTAAAAAAATTAGTGATTCAAACTTTTGTCATCAATCATTCAATCTCACTGGAAAAAAAAGAAAAATAAAAAGAAAAAAAACCCGAATGGAGTATAAGAAAAGCCAAATTGTCAACAAAAGAAGATTGCGATCCACCTAATAGATAAGGACAAAATATCGGAAGTAGCTGCACAATTTCTCCAATCCATCAATGATATGCAAGAGTATCACATGGGAATGGGATGATTGCATTAAAGATGGCATCCCCTTGTCAATCATACATAATAAGAGTTCAGCACCCAGCAACCTAATCAATCAATGTCCCATTTATATGTATCATGCATGAGGCTCAAAACCTCCGAGGGGAGAAAATATCAAATACTTGGGTTCACAATTATACAAGCACACACAGATAGCTACTCGTTCTCTTTCCCAAATTTGGTTGTGGGTATCTTTATCCTTTACTTGATTTTGACATTGTCCTTGATTAAGATCCTTATTCATCCCGACACAAACATATAGGGGTGCGTTTGGTTGGTCAAAAACCTCGGGGAAATGGTCAATTTTTCCGGGTTGACTTAATTTCCTCATGTTTGGAAATAGGTTGATTATGGGAAAAATTTTACGGCGGGCCCACCATTTCATACAATTTCCTAGGGAAAATTTCCCTTAGGGGGGCCTAAGGGAAATTTTTCCCGGGGAAATCATTCCTATGGAAGACTTCCCATGAATAGTGTTTCTACCAAACGCTCTCTAGGTGTATTTTCGTTTTGGAGTGATGATACGTGTCTTGAGGCAAGACACTGCTTAAGTGTCTTGCTCCTTTCGAAATTAATATTTATTATTATTTTTCTTTAATGTTTTTGATAAATATTATTAATTATCAATTATAAGAAGTTTGGAATGTGTTGGCTACGCCAATAATTGAAATTGACACCTTAATGAATGAATCTCATCCGTTGGACATATTTTAGACATCTTTTTGTAAATTTTAAAAAATATAGATAAAAGTGTGATGTATTATTATAGTTATAGAAGTCAATCATGTAATTTTTTTTCAATTTAATTTACAAATATATAGGTTTTATACCATCACAAGACACTTAATGTGTCTTGTCCAAGACATTTATCATTTTCGTTTTGGTAATTATGTACTGCTACCTCCCTCCCACTTTATTTATCCTTATTATCAAATGATACGTGTCTTGTCTTGGGACTTAAGTGTCTTGGGGCAAGACACTGTTGAAATTAATACTTATTATCATTTTTAACCCCAAATTTTTTTACAGTTACTATTCATTATCAATTAAAAGAAGCTTGGAATGTGTTGACTACGCCAACAATTAAAACTGACACCTTAATAAATGAACATCATCCGTTAGGCATATTTTAGACTTTTTTTGTAAATTTTAAAAAATATAGATAAAAGTGTGATTTTATAGCATTTATATGTATTATTATAGTTATAAAAGTCAATCACGTAATTTTTTTTCAATTTAATTTACAGATATATAGGGATTTTATACAAAGGCAAGACACTTACAACCCATTTGGCATTGTAACGCCCCGGAAATTCAATTATAAAAAGTCAAAGTCAAACTAACGTTAACAGACAAAACTTAGCGGAAGACTTCAAATTTAGTTTGGGCGTCACTGCCGTATCCCCGAAGGAATACAAGGCGAGAAAGGAAACACAACTGTTTGCTAACGGTAACTACTAACAACTCAAAACAAACTTTAAGAATTCATAACGAAAACAATATAAAAGGTTCAAGGACTTCTAGACTCGTCGTCCTCACTTCTAACTCCCGTCCCCAGCATTTAGATCTTCACCTGAAATCAAAACATTTCAGAAAATGAGGGGGAAAACTCAATAATGTCTACCCCTAACGTTTAAAACAGTTTAAGTTCATTTCAATTCATTTTGGGGAGAGGGATCAAATCAAACTTTTTACAAACCTTTAACCCTTAACTGTTTTCCTCAACCCATCCAAACCATATTTTAATGTGCGGGCGGGATACCAAATCCCTTAAAGTAACATCGCCTACCAAAGGCATCAAGAACATCGCCTACCAAAGGCATCAAGAACATCGCCTACCAAAGGCATCAAGAACATCGCCTACCAAAGGCATCAAGAACATCGCCTACCAAAGGCATAAACATCGCCTACCAAAGGCATCAAGAACATCGCCTACCAAAGGCATCAAAATACTATCCTATATCAGGGAAGGAAGCCCTGATCTCCTGGTCCATAACCCTGCAGGTTGTTACACCTGCACAACAAAGTTATCCTCAAACCCGCTTAACGTTTCCACTTGAATTATTTAACAATATTCAAACTCGACTCACAACTCTCAAGTCAAACCATCCCAAGTTATCAAAACCATTAACAAACTTTGAATAAAAGACCATCCAATTTCTCAACTCAAATAAACCAAGATCACAAACGAATCAAAAAGATTATCAAAACAGATGGTCGTATTTCCACAAAAGTCCCTTTTCGGGATGCAATTCTCAAAATAGATTATAAAACATCAAAACCATTTAAAGAGCATCCCTGTGGGGATTAGAGCATAGACAATTACCTAATATACTTCACAGCACAGCAAAAGAAGAACACACTTGAGCTCACTAACGTCTCGCACTAACTCGAGCCTAGAATAAAAGTAATTATCTAATCAAAACGCGTTCTAACGAAGTTAGAATTAACTATTAACTACCTAACCCATCCCCTAGGAACACTTAGGTTCCTAACATTTACGAAATTACACTTAACATCTCCAAGATAACACATAACATGATTACATATTATTTTCACTCAACAATTATTATAAAAAGAAGCAAGCAAAGGACAGATTATAACGTTCACATAAAACGGGTCACAACTCGACTTCCCGACATCCTATGGGGCTGGTTCTGGACTTTTCGGAAACCTCAGGATGTCTACTAAAACTTCTATGTTGATGGTTAAGCCCAACTCAGTCCCGAAGGACCTTAAAAATACCCGTCTTTCCCATTGGTCCAGATCTGACAGGTTCCGGTAAAACGGTTATAACTCGGGCTATATAAATCAAACGTTCGATCCGTAAAATTCCTATGGTCCCTAACATCTAAGGGAACCTCCAGTTCAAAGGGTTTGATCAAAAGGTAACTACACTAACCGTGGCAACCCGATCTTTAGACACTAACAAAACTATCCCGTTAACGGTAATCAATTAATTTGTTATTTCGGTTCTAACTTTTACCAAACGGTCTCGGGGTTCTAATTTGGACTCGAAACAGTAGCTAGGGTCTAAGATAGGAAGTCCAACTCAACTTAGGTCCAACAATCAACCTTCCCATCATAAGAACCAAATTACAACACATGAATCAACTTTAATAATTTAATCTAATGCTACAATCATGCATAAAATATCATACACTAACATGGCATACCTCATGTACATAAATTCTAAACTAACCTTGTACTAATCATGCATGAAATATTAACGCTATCCTAAACATGAATTTCTTAACCAATAAACAAGAACCTTAAGAACATGTGAATAACCTATAAAGAACATATAAACATTTAAACTTCTAATCAAGAATCCTAAACAAACTAATTTCTTTTAAACAAGATTAACTCAAGAACCAAGAACTAATAAACATAAACTCAACCTAACTTATTTAGGCAAAATTAAACATGAATTACACAAGAAAGAACCCTAAGAAATAAAAGAACATGATATTTAACTTAATGAAACAAGAACCTAACTAATTTACAAGAATCAAGAAGACTTAGGTTTCCATGTACAAGAACCATAAAGAACCTAGTAACATTAAACTACTAATCAAGAACCTAAGGTTTTAATAACAAGAAATCAACCTAATTCATGTAACCAACTTAACAAGATTTAATCCCTAGGAAACAATAAAAGACTTAACGATTAAACAACTAAACATTCAAGAATTTAACCTAAGTAATAAATTTCCAAGTACGTACATACAATAATATTGTGGTCTAACGATTCATGTAAAGAATACAACGAATATTAAAGAATCACTTTCAACCCTAATAATAAACTATTACAACCTAAATCTAATTACAATTAATAACATAAAATTACACATAACAATTAGAAAAATTACACAAAATTACAACAAGAAAATAATTACAATTAATTTCCCTAATTACAACACTAATAATACAATAATTATAAAACAGAATATTTATAACAATAATAATTACAATTATAAAATCAGATTAACAATAATAAAAACAAGAAAAGAAAAAGGAAAAAGAAAAGAAAAACAAGAAGTATACAGTTAGGGTTAGGGTTAAGGTAGGGTTTACGTAGGGTTTCTTGGCGGTTCCGCAGCGGCGTCACGCACGAGGGGCGGCGGTCAGAGGGTGGTGCGACGGTCGAGGCGGCGACGACTGGGGTGTTCGACGGTCGAGGCGGCGACGAGATGCTGGTGGCGCGGTTCGAACACAGCAGCAACGTCGTTCCCTCGTGTGCTGGGCTACGGCGACGACTCCGACGGTGATAGCTGCGTCGGGCGGCAGTGCGGCGTTCGCAGGTGGTCGCCGGGGATGTTGGTGGTGGCGGTCTGAGGCGGAGCGAGGGGACGAGAGAGGTTCAGCGAAAGAGAGAGAAAACGGGAAGGAGAGAAAGAGGGGTGGTCGGGAATGGTGGTTGCGGCGGAAGTTCCGGGTTGTGGTGGTTGCCGGCGGTGGCGCTGGTGGCGCGGCTGGGCGGACGTAGAGAGAGAGGGAGAGAGAGTTGGGGAAGCTAGGGTTTGGTATTGATAGTTTAGGGTTTTGAGGGGAAAAAAGAGTTTATATACTAATACCCAATTTAGGCCCAAAACTAATCCTAATCCAACCCATTTAACAAATAAAAACTGATTTTTCTAAAAACCTAATAATTCTAATAATAGTAATAATAATATTAATTTTAATAATCATATAATCACATAACAAATAATATTCACGTAATTATTCACATAATAATATTAACCAGCATAAATTACTAATCTACCCATGTTAGTCCCTCAACGGTCCTACGAGCTCAAGCGTTAGCATAAATAAACACATTACGAACAACATTAAATAACGAAGTCAAACCTATTCTATTAACGACGTCACGGTCAACATCGTTGGATTTTTCGGGGTTTTACATCATTACCTTCTTAAAAGAAGTTTCGTCCTCGAAACTTAAACTTAAACTTAACCCTAACGATCCGGTAAGGAAACTAACGGTTTCATTCCTCCTAAAACTCGAGGTTTTACAACATTACCTTCTTAAAAGAAGTTTCGTCCCCGAAACTTGACGCGCCTTAGTCTTGGAACAAGTGAGGGTACTTCTTCCTCATTTCGTCTTCTGCTTCCTGAGTTGCTTCACGTAGTATGATTCGCCCATCGCATTTCTTTTACCAAAGGGACTACTTTCCTCCTAAGCTGCTTTTCCCTACGGTCTAATATTTCTAGCGGTTGCTCTTCATAGCTCAGATCTTCTTGCAGCTGAAGCGGCTCGGGATCAATCACATGGGTCGGGTCCGGAACATATTTCTTGAGTTGTGACACATGGAAGACATTGTGCACTCTGGGGAGTTCTCCGGCATTTGTAATCAGAGGCGACTTCTCGATCGTTCCAAAATTGGGTATGGCCCGATAAACCTTGGTGTCAACTTCCCGATGGCCGAATCTCATGACTCCTTTGTAGGTGAGACCCGCAAAACACGTATTCCCTACTTCAAACTCTAGAGGTCTTCTCCTTTGTCAAGATAACTCTTTGTCGACTTTGTCTGCCTTCATCTTGTCTTGAATGATTCGAACCTTACGAGTAGTGGCTGTATTAGGTCCGGTCCAATCGTTAGAGCTTCATCGATGTCCCGCCAACATAGGGGTTCTACATCTCCTTCCATACAAGGCTTGAAGGGTGACATCCCTATACTAGCATGGTAATCGTTGTTGTATGAGAACTCAATGAGAGTCAACTCGTCATCCCACGAGTCCTTGAAATCTAAAGCGCATGCTCGCAGATATCTTCGAGGGTTTGGATGGTCCTCTGCCCATCCGTAGTGGGTGAAAGCGGTCTTGAACTTGAGCTTTGTGCCAAACGCCTCTTGTAACTTTTTCCAAAACCCGATGAAATCGTGTCTCTATCTCGAGACTATAGAACTGGTACTCCGTGTAACCTTACAATCTCCTTACATAGGCTTGAGCTAGTGATCTAGGGACCAATTGTTGGCGATGGCTAGGAAATGAGTGACTTGGTCAAACGATCTACAATCACCCATATTGCATTGTGTTTCCGCCGGTCCTTGGTAGACCTATCACAAAATCCATTGATATCGAATCCCATTTCCACTGGGGACGCCTAACGGCTGCAAGTCCTACTGGTCGTTGATGCTCTGCTTGACTCATTGTGCAAGTAAGACACTCGCCACAAAGTCCGCCACTTCTTGTTTCATATTACTCCACCGTAACATCCGCTTAAGATCCTTGTACAACTTATTTCCCGGATGCACCGAATATGGCGTATTGTGTCCTCTTCTAGAATCCTCCTTTCGCTTCTTCCATATTGGGTACGCATGCGTTATGAAACCGTAATGTACCGTCTTCGTGGATCACAAAGCCAGGGGCTTTCCCTTGCAACACTTCTTCCCGTATCTTGGCAAGCTGTAAGTCCAGCTCTTGGGTTCTCTTGATCTCCTCTATTAGAGTAGGTTGTAACTCCATGGCATTCAATACAGCTTTCTTCCCAGGTGTTACCACATTAATCTCCAACCTCCTAAACTCCTCGCACAACTCGCGATCGCCATCAAGTGGTTTATAGCAGGATACGGTCTTCTACTCAAGGCATCAGCCACTACATTCGCCTTTCCGGGATGATATTAGAAATTCACATCGTAATCCTTCAGAAACTCTAACCATCTTGTCTGCCTGAGGTTCAACTCCTTCTGTGTGAAAAGGTACTTTAAGCTCTGATGGTCTGTGAATATCTCGCAGTGTACTCCATAAAGATAATGCCTCCAAATCTTAAGCGCGAACACCACTGCTGCCAGCTCTAGATCATGAGTGGGGTAATTCTTTTCATGCGTCTTCAGTTGTCTGGATGCATATGCAATTACCTTCCCATCCTGCATGAGCACACAACCTAATCCACCATGTGATGCGTCACTGTAGATGACAAAACCTTCGTTACCTTGAGGTAAAGCAAGAATAGGGGCCGAGGTAAGCCTCTTCTTCAGCTCCTGGAATGCTTGCTCACCTTTTTCCGACCATGCGAACTTTATTGACTTCCGAGTCAAATTGGTCAACGGGGTGGCGATTTTCGAGAAATCTTGCACGAACTTCCTATAATACCCTGCCAAACCCAGAAAACTCCTAACCTCCGTGGCATTCTTCGGTGTCGGCCACTTGGTGATGGCCTCTACCTTTTGGGGTCATGCCACTCCTTCCTTAGACACCACATGTCCTAAGAACGCTACTTGTTCCAACCAAAACTCACACTTCTTAAACTTCGCATACAGCTTGTTGCTCCGTAGAGTCGTCAATACTTCTCTCAGATGATTCGCATGCTCCTCTTGTGTTCCTGAGTATACCAATATGTCGTCAATGAACACCACCACAAACTTATCCAGGAACGGCTCGAACACTCTGTTCATCAAATCCATGAAGGCGGCTGGGGCATTTGTAAGCCCAAAAGGCATGACCACGAACTCATAATGACCATATCGAGTTCGGAATGCGGTTTTAGAGATATCTTCCTCGCGAATTCTCAACTGGTGATATTCTGACCTCAGGTCTATCTTAGAAAACGTTGTCGCTCCCCGCAACTGGTCGAAAAGATCATCAATACGAGGTAGAGGGTAGCGATTTTTGACGGTAATCTTGTTCAACTCTCGGTAATCGATGCACAACCTCATGCTACCATCCTTCTTTTTCACGAACAGTACAGGTGCTCCCCATGGTGACGTGCTGGGTCGTATATATCCCTTTTCTAGCAGCTCGTCCAACTGAGTCTTCAACTCCTTAAGCTCTGCGGGCGCCATGCGATATGGGGCTTTTGAAACAGTGCGCCCGGCCCAAATCGATGCAAATCTACCTCCCGATTGAGGCAAACCGGAATCTCCTCCGAAACACATCGATACTCCCGCACTACCTGGATATTCTTAATCGTAAGCTCCTCCGCCTTGGTGTCGATTACGTTGCATAGAAACCCTTCACAAACTTGGCCTAACAACTTTTGAGCCTTGTGAGCAGAGATGATCCGCACACTCTGAAGATGCCTATCACTCCAATGTACTACCTTCTTCCGTTTGGTCCCATTAAGGTCACCTTTGCTTATAACAATCTATCTGGCTCTATATTTTGCTAACCATCCATCCCCAAAATAACGTCGAACTCCATTAGGTCAAACATATAGAGGTCACCTCAAACTCTGTCCCGCTATCACTATAGGGCATCCACCATATAACTCTCCACAACTAATGGTATCCCGAGGTAGGGCTACCGACATAGGCTTACTATTCTCCGAGGGTTTCATCTTAGCCTTCTACTATAGCTCGTCCAACAAAAGAATGACTAGCACTAATCAAACAAAGCAGATATAGTGTAGAGGTGGAGAGAGAAGGTACCACAACGCTCGCTTCATTCTCACCTCTTCTTTCCTCATTACGTATACTGCCCTCCTCCGCTTCTTGTCGCATGACGAGGCGGGTTTGCTGGCCTCCCTCGGTTATTCTGATTTCCATCAGATCCACTTTGGTTTTGCTGTTGTGGCCTTTGGTTCCCATTATAGCCTCCCCGGTTTTGATATGTTGTCTGCGGAGCTCTCCAATTCCCATTATTTCCGTTGCTTCCATTGTTCCCTCCACTTCGGCCCCCTGTCGGCTGCTGAGGGCACTGATGTACCTGATGTTGGAAACTTCCGCAGTTGAAACATCCTCCTCGCACGTTCCTTACTCTACAATCCCGTGGATAATGGCCTGGTCGACCACAAACCTTGCAGATTGGGGTATTCGACGGTCTACGCCCCGAAGACTGATTTCCCTGCCAGTTGCTAGGGCGGAACCTCTTCTCCTGAAAATGTTGAGGTGGGTTAAAGCGGGGTGGTTCTTTCCTCTTTTGCCCTTGTATGCCTAATCGCTGCTCCATGTCATGCATCACTCTTTCTACAGTGAGGGCAACGTTCAGCATATTCTGGTAAGACGTGAACTCCCGTGATGACATGCGATCCTGAATCTTGCAATTCAATCCATCCCAGAAGCGGTCCATCCTTAACTGCTCAGTGGCTACCAAAGCAGACGCAAAACGAGATAGTTCAGTGAACTTTGCAGAGTAGGCAAGCACGCTAGTTTCCCCTTGGCGCAGATTCATAAATTCTTTTTCTTTGGCCTTCTGGAGAGAAATTGGGTAAAATCGATCCCTTAGCACAATCTTGAAGCGGTTCCAGTCGAAACCCGGTTCAGTCCTTATTTCCTTCACACTGGCCCACCATAAATCGGCCTCCTCCTTCAGGTGGTAAGCAGCAAAATCCACCCTTAACTCCTCAGGACAGCGAGTTGTGTCGAAAATCTTCTCAATTTCTCTAACCCAATCTTCAAAGACTTTGGGGTCAGCTACCCCTGTGTAAGTGGGCGGGTTGAAGCTGTTGAACCTCTGGAGAAGAGCGGAGGGGTCATCTTCCCTCCCTCCTCCTTGTCGATCCACCACTTTCCTCAGTAGGTCCTCGTGCTTGCCGAGCATCTCAATCATTAGCATGCTAGCAAGGTCGTTCCCCGGTGTTGCTGTACTCGACCCTGGTATCAAATGAGCCAGGCGTTGGCGCAGTTCAGTTGCAGTTTGAGGGCGCTGTTCGGTCACAGCTGGTGTACGCTCCCGAGTACCATGGTTAGGTTGAGTACCGTTCACGTCCGACATCCTGATTCAAAGGGTCGATTTAGTCTACTTAAAGGGTTTCTAATCCATAGTCTCAACAACATACTAAAGGTAGCTACTTGGTCCGGTCTTCTCATAGGGTGCTAAACAATACGAAAACGTAATTCTATTTCACCAAGTAATTTCTTATGTCAACAGTTTATTTCATGAATTCTCATCACATTTTGCAAGGTCACAAAACAATATTTCTATACACCAATGTAATCATGTACAATATTTCCAAAAGAATAACAAGTCAATATTCAGATTATACCACAGTTTAACAAAAAAATATCAACATAACAACTATACACCAACACTCAACACATAGCAGCCATCCCACTCAGATGATTCTCCTGCATCGAGGGTTCTTCCTCGCTGAGACTGGAGTCCACTCAGGATCACTCGTCTCATCCCCCGAGCTCTCCTCGGGGTCTTCTCCTGTTTCCCGGTCCACCTCATCCTCCTCCTCGGGTGGAATATCATGCTCGGGCTCAACGGCGGGTGCAGCCGTGACCCTAGAGGTTACCTCGGGCTCGGGATCCTGGGCGTTGTCCTTGGCGGGGTCCTCCTCCGGATCTTCTTCAGGGTCATCCTCATGATCCTCAGCTGGTGCAGGGGCTGGGTTCACCTGGACCCTCTACTCTACAAGCATCCCAATCCGGCGATCTTAGAAAAGACCCGGGATTCGATGCTCGATTCCACCGGTACCTCGACACCAACAAAGACGGTGTGGTATCGCTCCTCCGGCGGTGGTGGCAAAGAATGACAAGACAAAGATGGCCCCACCAGGGATCATCTCGTAAGGTGAATAGAAAAGCATTGGCCTGTGCTTCCTCGTTGTCACGCAAGCAGGAGTTCGGGACATCCTTGGTGTATCGTTCGATCTCATCGTAAAAATTTAGCATATGGGTTCCCAAATACCCACCAGGAGGAATGGGTGTGTAACGGTGAAAGCACGGCGTGGGGTGCTGGTGACAGTGTGTGCGTTGTGCCATCCTACAAGGTTAGAACGCATTACTCATAAAATACTGATGATATAATCAAAATAAAATATTTAGGGAAAGCATGGAACCATTTTCCCCCCATCCTACGCTCATCACTCCGAACTTAGCTTCCTAGGGTCCATCTAAACCTAAAGGACTCTGAGGAGCTACTAGGTCGCAACCCAGAGCTCTGATACCATTCTGTAACGCCCCGGAAATTCAATTATAAAAAGTCAAAGTCAAACTAACGTTAACAGACAAAACTTAGCGGAAGACTTCAAATTTAGTTTGGGCGTCACTGCCGTATCCCCGAAGGAATACAAGGCGACAAAGGAAACACAACTGTCTGCTAACGGTAACTACTAACAACTCAAAACAAACTTTAAGAATTCATAACGAAAACAATATAAAAGGTTCAAGGACTTCTAGACTCGTCGTCCTCACTTCTAACTCCCGTCCCCAGCATTTAGATCTTCACCTGAAATCAAAACATTTCAGAAAATGAGGGGGAAAACTCAATAATGTCTACCCCTAACGTTTAAAACAGTTTAAGTTCATTTCAATTCATTTTGGGGAGAGGGATCAAATCAAACTTTTTACAAACCTTTAACCCTTAACTGTTTTCCTCAACCCATCCAAACCATATTTTAATGTGCGGGCGGGATACCAAATCCCTTAAAGTAACATCGCCTACCAAAGGCATCAAGAACATCGCCTACCAAAGGCATCAAGAACATCGCCTACCAAAGGCATAAACATCGCCTACCAAAGGCATCAAGAACATCGCCTACCAAAGGCATCAAAATACTATCCTATATCAGGGAAGGAAGCCACGATCTCTGTCCATAACCACTGCAGTTGTTACACTGCACAAAGTTATCCCGAAACCCGCTTAACGTTTCCACTTGAATTATTTAACAATATTCAAACTCGACTCACAACTCTCAAGTCAAACCATCCCAAGTTATCAAAACCATTAACAAACTTTGAATAAAAGACCATCCAATTTCTCAACTCAAATAAACCAAGATCACAAACGAATCAAAAAGATTATCAAAACAGATGGTCGTATTTCCACAAAAGTCCCTTCTCGGGATGCAATTCTCAAAATAGATTATAAAACATCAAAACCATTTAAAGAGCATCCCGGTGGGGATTAGAGCATAGACAATTACCTGATATACTTCACAGCACAGCAAAAGAAGAACACACTTGAGCTCACTAACGTCTCGCACTAACTCGGGCCTAGAATAAAAGTAATTATCTAATCAAAACGCGTTCTAACGAAGTTACAATTAACTATTAACTACCTAACCCATCCCCTAGGAACACTTAGGTTCCTAACATTTACGAAATTACACTTAACATCTCCAAGATAACACATAACATGATCACATATTATTTTCACTAAACAATTATTATAAAAAGAAGCAAGCAAAGGACATATTATAACGTTCACATAAAACGGGTCACAACTCGACTTCCCGACATCCTATGGGGCTGGTTCTGGACTTTTCGGAAACCTCAGGATGTCTACTAAAACTTCTATGTTGATGGTTAAGCCCAACTCAATTCTCGAAGGACTCAAAAACACCCGTCTTTCCCATTGGTCCAGATCTGACAGGTTCCGGTAAAACGGTTATAACTCGGGCTATATAAATCAAACGTTCGATCCGTAAAATTCCTATGGTCCCTAACATCTAAGGGAACCTCCAGTTCAAAGGGTTTGATCAAAAGGTAACTACACTAACCGTGGCAACCCGATCTTTAGACACTAACAAAACTGTCCCGTTAACGGTAATCAATTAATTTGTTATTTCGGTTCTAACTTTTACCAAACGGTCTCGGGGTTCTAATTTGGACTCGACACAGTAGCTAGGGTCTAAGATAGGAAGTCCAACTCAACTTAGGTCCAACAATCAACCTTCCCATCATATGAACCAAATTACAACACATGAATCAACTTTAATAATTTAATCTAATCCTACAATCATGCATAAAATATCATACACTAACATGGCATACCTCATGTACATAAATTCTAAACTAACCTTGTACTAATCATGCATGAAATATTAACGCTATCCTAAACATGAATTTCTTAACCAATAAACAAGAACCTTAAGAACATGTGAATAACCTATAAAGAACATATAAACATTTAAACTTCTAATCAAGAATCCTAAACAAACTAATTTCTTTTAAACAAGATTAACTCAAGAACCAAGAACTAATAAACATAAACTCAACCTAACTTATTTAGGCAAAATTAAACATGAATTACACAAGAAAGAACCCTAAGAAATAAAAGAACATGATATTTAACTTAATGAAACAAGAACCTAACTAATTTACAAGAATCAAGAAGACTTAGGTTTCCATGTACAAGAACCATAAAGAACCTAGTAACATTAAACTACTAATCAAGAACCTAAGGTTTTAATAACAAGAAATCAACCTAATTCATGTAACCAACTTAACAAGATTTAATCCCTAGGAAACAATAAAAGACTTAACGATTAAACAACTAAACATTCAAGAATTTAACCTAAGTAATAAATTTCCAAGTTCGTACATACAATAATATTGTGGTCTAACGATTCATGTAAAGAATACAACGAATATTAAAGAATCACTTTCAACCCTAATAATCAACTATTACAACCTAAATCTAATTACAATTAATAACATAATGTAAAATCCCGAATTTCTGGTTAACGCGACCGTTAGTTTCCTTACCGGACCGTTAGGGTTAAGTTTAAGTTTAAGTTTCGAGGACGAAACTTCTTTAAGAAGGTAATGATGTAAAACCCCGAAAAATCCAACAATGTTGACCGTGACGTCGTTAGTAATTAGGTTTGACTTCGTTATTTATTATTTATTCGTTTGTGTTTTATTTTGCTAACACTTGAGCTCGTAGGACCGTTGAGGGGCTAACAAGGGTAGATTAGTATTTCTTTTTCGTGAGTTAATATCTTTGTGATATTATAAATATCATTATGTGATTAATTACATGAACATTACTTGCTATGTGATTATATTATTATTAGTATTAGTATTATTATTACTATTATTAGTATTATTAGTTGTTTTTTTTTTTAGAAAAATCAGATTTCTTTAATTGTTTTAGTTGGGTTGGGTTAGGTGTTAATTGGGCCTTAAGTCTTAGCTAAGTATAAAACCTTCTCCCTCACTCTAACCCTAACCCTAATCTCTCCCATCTCTCCTACACCCCTCTCCTCCTCTCTCGCGCCCACCACCACCGCCCAAAGAACCACCGTAGTCACCCATCTCTCTCTTCCCCTTCTTTTCTTTTTCTATTTCTCCTTCGTCCTTCCCTCGCTCGCCCAGCCACCACCACCGCACGACGCGCCCTAGCCGCCGCCGGAGCACCACCGTCGCAACCGTCGGACAGCAACACCACCGCAAACCACTACGCCTCTCCTCCCCTTCTGCCGCTCTTTCTCTTTCGTCTCTCTCCCGCCCCTTCCGTTTGTTGTTGTTGCGGGACATCACCGCCGACCACCGTTCGACGACGCTGTGACCACCGCACCACCACGCCGCAACCATCGCCGCCGCCGGAGGACATGCACGGTTCCAGAACGCAAGGGTCGACCTCACTGTTGCTGCTGTGGACGTCGCTACAGCTCGAACTCCGGCCACCGCTGTGATTTCCGACGCCGCCCCTGACTGCCGACCTCGACCCCGACCCCCGTCACCATCCTGGTCGCCAGTAAACCGCCAGAAACCCCCCCTCTGCGTAAACCCTAAAACCCTAACCCTAACTATCTCCTTTTTCCTTTATTATTCTGTTGTTTTGAAATTTTATTATTATTATTATTATTATTATTATTATTATTATTATTATTATCAGTTTTATTTTCTTTTATTTCTGTAATTTTGTAATTTAGGGAAGATTATTTGTAAATATTTCTTGGTTGTAATTATGTGTAAATCGTTAATTGTTATGTGTATTTTGTTTATTTTTTATATGTAATTTTATTGTAATTAGATTAGGTTGTAATAGTTAAATCGTTAGGGTTGAATCGTTTATTGTATCTTTAACTTATAAATTATGTTAGGATTTAGACCACATTATTATTGTATGCACGAATCTTTAAAGTATAATTATCTAGATTAATTCTTGAATCGTTAGTTAAATATTTATATGTTCTTTAAATTCTCTTAGGGTTCATTCATGTTAATTTCATGTGTAATCTTGATTAAATAAGTGAGTTGGTTAAATTACTAAAAAGGAATTCGATTCTTGTTATTAATTCTTGATTCTTGATTATTTTCCCTTGTTATAACTTATTTGTAAATAATCCATGCTTTAATCTTTAAAATCTTGGTCAAGTAATTTATGTTTTAAGTAATTTTTTTATTTCTTTTATGACTTTAGGGTTGATTAAATTTATTAAAGTGTCTTTCATGTTTTCTAAATTAAGTTTACTTCTACAAGTTTAATTGTTGGACCTAAGTTGAGTTGGACTTCCTACCTTAGACCCTAAGTATCGTTTTAAGCCCAAGTTAGAACCCAAGACCTTTTTGGTAAAGGTTAGAACCGAAATAACAAATTAATTAATAACCGTTAACGGGACAGTTTTGTTAGTGTCTAAAGATCGGGTTGCCACGGATAGTATAGTTACCTTTTGATCAAACCCTTTGGACTGGAGGTTCCCTTAGATGTTAGGAACCATAAGAATTTTACGGATTGAACGTTTGATTTGTATAGCCCGAGTTATAACCGTTTTACCGGAACCTGTAAGATCTGGACCAATGGGAAAAACGGGTGTTTTTGAAGTCCTTCGAGACTGAGTTGGGCTTAACCATCAACATAGAAGTTTTAGTAGACATCCCGAGGTTTCCGAAAAGTCCAGAACCAGCCCAGTAGGATGTCGGGAAGTCGAGTTGTGACTCGTTTTATGTGAATGTTATAATTTGTCCTCTGCTTGCTTTCTTTTTATAACAATTGTTGAGTGAAAATAATATGTGATCTTGTTATGTGTTTTATTGGAGGTGTTAAGTGTAATTGCATAAATGATAGGAACCTAAGTGTTCCTAGGGGATGGGTTAGGTAGTTAATAGATAATACTAACTTCGTTAGAACGCGTTTTGATTAGATAATTACTTTTATTCTAGGCCCGAGTTAGTGCGAGACGTTAGTGAGCTCAAGTGTGTTCTTCTTTTGTTGTGCTGTGAAGTATATCAGGTAATTGTCTATGCTCTAATCCCCACCGGGATGCTCTTTAAATGTGTTTTGATGTTTTATAATCTATTTTTGAGAATTGCATCCCGTAAGGGGACTTTTGTGGAAATACGACCATCTGTTTTGATAATCTTTTTGATTCGTTTGTGATCTTGGTTTATGAGTTGAGAAATTATGATGGTCTTTTATAAGTAGTTTTGATACTCGTTTTGATAACCTGGGTTGGGTTTGACTTGAGAGTTGTGAGTTGAGTTTTGCATAAGATACTAAATAATTCAAGTGAAACATTAAGCGGGTTTATCACAGTCGTAGCTGTGGTAGGCAAAGTGCAGGACCACAGTCGTAGCTTTGTGGTAGGCGGAAATGTGGACTCTTGATATTGCAGTGCGTAGCTGTGGTAGGCAAAGGGCAGGACCACGGTCGTAGCTGTGGTAGGCAAAGGGTCAGGACCTGGTGGTAGCTGTGGTAGGCAAAGTGCAGGACCACAGTCGTAGCTGTGGTAGGCGGAGGATCCGGGATCCAGATGATATTTGTTACTTTAAGGGATGTGGTATCCCGCGCATAATAAAATATGATTTGGTTGGGTTGAGAAACAGATTAAGGGTTAAAGGTTCATGAAATGTTTTGACTTGTTCCTCTCTCCCAAAAGGAATTGAAATGAACTTAAACTGTTTTAAACGTTAGGGGTAGACATTATTGAGATTTCCCCCTCATTTTCTGAAATGTTTTGTTTTCAGGTGAAGATCTAAATGCTGGGGACGGGAGTTAGAAGTGAGGACGACGAGTCTAGAAGTCCTTGAATCTTTCATATTGTTTTCGTTATGAATTCTTAAAGTTTGTTGAGTTGTTAGTAGTTCGTTAGCGAGCAGTTGTGTTTTCCTTTCGCCTTGTATTCCTTGGGGATACGGACGACGCCTTAAACTAAATTTGAAGTCTTCCGCTAAGTTTTGTCTGTTAACGTTAGTTTGACTTTGACTTTCTATAATTGAATTTCCGGGGCGTCACACATAAAATTACACATAACAATTAGAAAAATTACACAAAATTACAACAAGAAAATAATTACAATTAATTTCCCTAATTACAACACTAATAATACAATAATTATAAAACAGAATATTTATAACAATAATAATTACAATTATAAAATCAGATTAACAATAATAAAAACAAGAAAAGAAAAAGGAAAAAGAAAAGAAAAACAAGAAGTATACAGTTAGGGTTAGGGTTAGGGTAGGGTTTACGTAGGGTTTCTTGGCGGTTAGGCGGCGTCGGCGCAGGCGGCGGCGTCGAGGGTGGTGCGACGGTCGGCGGCGGCGATCGGGTGTTCGGCGGTCGGCGGCGGCGAGATCTTGTGACGCGGTTCGAACACGCGGCAACGTCGTTCCTCGTGTCTTTGGGCTCTGGCGGCGACTCACGCGGTGAGCGGTGCGGCGTTCGCGGTGGTCGCGGGGATGTTGGTGGTGATGCGAGGCGGAGCGAGGGGCGAGAGGTTGTGAAGAGAGAGAAAACGTGAAGGAGAGAAAGAGGGGTGGTCGGGAATGGTGGTTGCGGCGGAAGTTCCGGGTTGTGGTGGTTGCCGGCGGTGGCGGTGATACCGTGGCGGACGAGAGAGAGGGAGAGAGAGTTGGGGAAGCTAGGGTTTGGTATTGATAGTTTAGGGTTTTGAGGGGAAAAAAGAGTTTATATACTAATACCCAATTTAGGCCCAAAACTAATCCTAATCCAACCCATTTAACAAATAAAAACTGATTTTTCTAAAAACCTAATAATTCTAATAATAGTAATAATAATATTAATTTTAATAATCATATAATCACATAACAAATAATATTCACGTAATTATTCACATAATAATATTAACCAGCATAAATTACTAATCTACCCTTGTTAGTCCCTCAACGGTCCTACGATCTCAAGCGTTAGCATAAATAAACACATTACGAACAACAGTAAATAACGAAGTCAAACCTATTCTATTAACGACGTCACGGTCAACATCGTTGGATTTTTCGGGGTTTTACAGGCATGCAATTGGAATGAGAATTCATAATGAGACTTGGAATGAGAATTAAAATATCTAAATGAATTACCAACATTCTTGTTTGTTATATGGTAATTCAAATTGGGAATAGACACACATTGACTCAAATTTCTTTTTATTAATTTATAAATTTTTTAATAAATTGAAATGATGGAAAGTCATAATTGACACACATTTACTTCAAGAAAATCAATTACTATAAGAAAAAATTTTTGAACCCATATAATTATATCTGTAAAGAATTATATGTACAACTACCCATATAATTATATCTACAAAGAATTATACATACAAAAAATATATTACCTAACTAATTTACAAAGGATTATATCTACACAACAGTGATTCAATCAAATTGAATGAAGAAGATGACTTACATGATTAACCAATTGTTGACGGCTATCATAGGATTCAATAACTCAACTTGCGGCTATATATATTTATATATATATATATATATATATATATATATATATATATATATATATATATATATATATATATATACACACACACACACACACACACACACGTATGAAGGTTTACTATTATATTAATTATAATTAATATAAAAAAATGAGTAAATCCTAAATTGCATTAGCAATATATCAACTGAAGGAAACGTAATAACAATAATATTTGATTAAGATAAGCAAAAGTAATACATGTTGGTGTCGATAAAATTGAGAATGATTAAAAGAAAATGAATAAATAAACATGAGTTTTATTTTTTTTTAAATAGGGGTAGTTTTGGTTTTTAATAGTGACTAACGAATTCACAATGTTAATTACCACCTCCCCATGGTAATAGATTATTGGGAATAAACCTCTTCTATCCCCATTCTCATTTCCCTCTTTTTTTAATTACCATTTCACAAAGATGAGAATTCTAATCCTTATCTCTTTATTCTCATTCCCAACGTACCCTCTATTCCCTCTTACCAAACGGCCCATTAAGATGTGTCTTGTCCCAAAAATTTTATCATTTTCATTTTAAAAATCCTATACATTTAAGAATTAAGATGAAAATTTTGCATTAATTGAATTAATTGAATTAAAATTATTATTATTTTCTAAGGGTTATAAGAATTACATTTATCAAAATATAGATGTAACAAATACTTTGGGATAAAGAAATACATTTGTCAGATTAGTATTATTATTATGAATAAAACTATTGTTTGGGGACTTGTACTTTCATCCGGTTTTAAAATTAAGGACTATATATCCTACTCCCTCCTTCCCATTTTATTTGTCACTTAAGACATGATTCACAAAACCAATAAAACTTCCAATGTGCATTAATTTGCATTCTTGGAAATGAGAAAAAATTGAATAAAATGGTGAATAAAAAAGAAAAATGGTGAATAATAAAGAAAAATAGTGAATAAAAGAGAAAAGTTGAAGAAAAAGATGTATAATTTGATAAATTAGTAATTAATGTGTTATTGGAATTGTAAGGTGACAGATATTATGGGAAAAAAGAAAGTTAGTTAAAGTGACAGATAATATGGGAAGGAGGGAGTATTATACTTGATGCTGGTTAGAGCTAGGTGTTGGAAATATGGGGAAACACGATCACTTGCACAAGATGGGGATCACTTGGGTGGCTAAGTGTCGAGGGTAAATCTATTTCCCTTTAAGACTTATTCACTAGACCACGAATAGACTCAAGGGTAAAACCTAACTTTTTATAAGTAAAGTTACAAAACTTCTCAAGGACTCTCAAGAATATTGCTACAGTTCAACACCTTAGAAGTGTATTGAAGCTCTCTAGGAGAAGAAGAAGATGTTGTAGTGCTGAAAATGAATGAAGAATTCATCCTCCTTTTATAGTGATTTTTGAAGCAATCAAGAGGTTCAAACTTGCCAAAACATGGAGCTTGATCCTTGGTATATGTCCAAGGATTATTAGAGAGGAGTAATCATGATTGATTTCTCACTCAACCATTATCCCAAACTAGGCTCCATATTAATCTGGGATTTCAAATTCAATCCTGAATGGGTTTCAACGCGGTCCGTGTTGGATTAATACGGTCCGTGTTAAGCTATCACAGTCCGTGTTGACCCCGAGCACACTTCTATGCTCTCTGAACACCAACACAACCATGTCATACTTAACACGGTACATGTTAGGTCCTTCTTTCTTATTAAGTTTTTTTTTAACTTTTCGGTCAATCCTATACTTATAACTCTTGAAATATTCCAACACTAGGCATGTACAACTAATTTTAACTAAACCACAAAATTGATATGCAATTATGTATACATTCAAATGATCAACTTGGATTTCATAACCATTACAGGACTCTGAGTGATGAACCTGATCAATTACCATAATTTCTACTACAATATCAAAAACAAACTTATGTTTATTTTTTTTCCTTGTCGAAAGATTGTCGATAAATCCCGGTGTTTATTTGTTGAGATTGGGTCGGAAGCCAATTGAAGTGAGAGTCGTTCATTGAGGGATCAAAGGGGAGAGGTGCTGTTGTTGGTGCTGAAGAAGATTAACCCGAGAGCAAGAGCGAAGCATGTCTCCAGCAAGGGGGATTACTGGGAGGTTGTCGCAGTTGCAGATTTCAATCATGAAGCCATCCGGGTCATGGAAGAATATTTGATCCACATACACCCCACCTTCTTCTACCCTTGCTCTTATGTGCTTTATTCCCATCTCTTGCAACTTCTTCTCTACCATCCCCATGCTCTCGCACTGCATACGTACATTACCAACCACAATTTTAGCCTCAATAAACATACCATATTTATATATATGGTACCATTTATATGTCTGATTTAAAAGAAAGTTCAGTATAATAAATGAAGGTAGGACACAATTGAGTCCTACTGCCACATAGAGTGTATATGCTGACTCATGATGTAGATAACCTGAGAACTACTTATTACTAATAGGGTGCTCACATTTCTTAGATTGCTTCACAAATTGGGACCAGCAAACAAATCAATAAAATCAATTTGGTGTTTTCTGGTGGAGTTGCTCACGGGTACGTAGTTCGAGTTTCGCACGTTTGTATTTATAACAGAGTGAGAGGCGACAAGTACTCATCATCCGGTATTATTAATCTTAGATAGTGGCAGAAACGATTTCTCTATACAAAAGTGATGTTTACATGGATTAAGTTGCCTACAATTTAATCTCATTGAAACTTGAATCTTTAGATGATTGATTGTGGAAAAGAAATTAATGTTGGTTGTTAGAATATAATATTACAGATTCACAATGTCACACTTTTTTCTTTTTTATGGTGCATTAATTTTGTGAAATAATTTTTGATGATACAATATCTCTCGAATCGTATAATTATAGACTTCATCCTGATCAATATTGTTGAACCATTTACTACATGGAAGAATTTTTCAAAGAAAAAGATAAAAGAGGACAAAGGGTATACGTAAAATCATGTGCCTTGATGGTGAAAAGAACAAGCTATATACGTACAACATGGAGGAGACAAAACGATTATGACAGGAAATTGAAAGTTGCTACGTACGTTATTATTCGTTTCCATTTAAATATGTCATCAATCATCTATCTACCTCCCCTAAATTATGCCTTAAACCTCTCATTTTTAAATCATTAAACAAGGAAACTAATAATACTATGTAAAATGATTCGGTAACTAATTAACAGGTGTAAGATACACATATGGAAATCGAATGAAAGTTAAGTACCAATTAATCATTGATTTCTTATGTTAAGTACCAACTAATAAATGATGCAACATAAAATCAACATTAACCAAATCATGCATCAACTTAACTCTAACCTATACTGAATGACCTGATAGCTGATATATATAGCTAGATTTAGACACTCAATCCTGGGTAAATGCATGGCCTCATAAGTACTTTATAGCTTCTTAATCTATCCGCCTCATTTCTGTGAAATGAATATGAAAACTAGCCCAACAAATTTTCAAAATTGCGAGCTCCACACCAAAATTAGTATGGATAACAGAAAATCAAAAGCAAATTAAAGATGAATCCATATATATACCTGGAAAGAAATGTGATTATCTTTGGGATTTATTTCTGTCTTCATCGGCAATTTATCTGGTTCTTCCGCTTGTAACAAATGGATTCCAATTCCGTATCCGAACAGCCTTCAATTAGTAATTTTCAGAAATTAATACAGTAATTGAGTAAATATGAAAAAGCAAGGAAACAGGAACAGAGAAAAACTGATAGAAAAAGAAAAAAAAAAGAATACCAAGCGCCATTGAAATCGAAGGAGCCAGGTCTGCGAATGGGGATGAAGCCGAGAACATTGAGGTAGAAATCCATGGATTCTTCAACTGATCTGCATACGAGGGAGACGTGATTCAGTGAGGTCAGGTGCAGGGGGTTTCCCTTGTTCTCCTTCATCTTCCAAATATTCTAGAATGATCTCAGAGAGAGAGAGAGAGAGTGATTGTTTGGTTGATCGACCGATTTATGAGGGAATGATTCTGGAAAGAGAAGAGAGGATTGAATAATGAGTATTAGGGAGGGTGGGGGAGGGAGTTTAAATAGATGATGATCAGAGTCATATGATTGCCAGGTGTCAGGATCAGAGTACAAGTGACACGTAGATTCCACGTTGCTGACAAGGTGTGGGCCCCTTGCTACTATACACCAGAGTGCATTTGCAAGTATGGTGGTATGCGTTTTGTTTTGGGCAGGCCGGCCATTCATACACGTACCTTCGTAGTAAATATTAGTAGTCCATGTTCCCGTTTGCGAACGCGGTATGCAGTCAATTGACTCTATTCAAAATTAAAAGTAACTGCTGCCTCCGTTCTTTTTTTAACCATTTAGAAAATTGTATTAAAAATTTTGACCATCAATATCTTAATTTGTATAATGATTCATCATACAAAATTAATGTCATTAAATTAGTAATAAAAAATACTATTAGAAAAGTATAATATTATAATTTTTTATAAAAATTTGATATTAAAAATTATTGATTAAAGATTGACACTGAAAACCGTAAATGACAGATAAAAAAGAACGGAGGGAATACAATTTTTTCCACAAAATTATTTAAATTTTAATTGCGATTGAATATTACTTCGATTTCATTAATATTCAGCTTTTTCAATTATATTAAATATTAAGTTTAAATTTTTTTTAACAAGGGTAAGCACAAACAACCAAAATAGTCCATCTCTTAAGGGTTTTACGAAGGACATCATCATACAAAATATTAGAAAATTTTAAACTCGGGCTATGATCCCAAACTACTATAGACTGAAGCGGGCATAAATTAGCTAGCTAATCTATTGCTGAATGTCCTTGCTGATAAAGAGTTGTGAAGAAGTTGCCATAGAAAATGTTTAAGCTTAGGTTGAATTTTAAATTATTAGATCCTGTGGAACAAAACTCACCACTACTAGATAAACCTCATCACAAAGAATCTTTCATATTATTAAACGGAATAGAAATTTTAGAAATAGTATATAAATTGAGCGCTCATTTGCCTCAATAGAGAATTCTACCACAAAGAATCAAGTCATTCACTTTTAATGAAACATGAACTAATTCTAAATCTTCAACATTATTTAAAGTCAATATATTATCAATCTCACACCAGTTATTTTTCCAAAAAATTATTTTCTCACCATCGCCAACTCTCCAATGCAACCCTTTAAAGAAAAAGAGTTCAATTACTAAAAATATATAGATTTTCAAGCCCACGAATCTCAATGTTTAAGAGGAAAGAATTTGAGAGATTATTAGCCTTCATTTGTTCTACCCAAAGCCTCTTGCCTAACAAAATTTTTCACAATAATTTGCAAAGGAAGTGCTATTAACTACTTCCATTTCCTAAAACTTAGTCCACCTAAATTCTTGGGACAAGACTTATGCTACCATGGGGAGCCAGCCCCCTCCCAAACCACCAAAAAACCCTTACCACCAAAAGAAAATAAAAAAAATACAGCTAATGTTATCAACTTGTCGAACTATATCTTTAGGGATCTAAAAATATTAGAAAGAACGAATATGTATAGAGTCAAGATGGGACTGTATAAGAGTACTCTGAATGTAGGCCTTGATCTTTTAAATGGTGTGGTATAATTCGATACTACAACTCATCAAACTACCCAATATTCTTCTATATTTCACCACACTTTACTACAATCATTATCAATATATCTCCTCACTTTTCTCCTCTGTCTTTTCACATTCTGTCTTCTCACTTACCACATCAATCACACTTTTCACAAATCTTTTCATATTATTCCATTATTCGCCCCACTTTCCACAATTTTACCACACCACATCATTTTCGTATCATACCAACTGCATAAAAGAACCAAACATTAGAAATGAACTTAGTTTTCCTTGGGTTAATTTATTAGCTATTTTAGTAATGAAATAGACATGTCCAGTGGACAAGATTAATGACTCTTCCCAAGGTGGAGCTCCACACATTCTTCAATTATACTACTAAATTCTGAAAGTTATATTTATATACTCCCTCCGTCCCTTTTTTAATATCAAATAAATTAACTTTACAAAACTAATGCATCTTGGAAATAGGGTGAAAACATTATATATGGACAAGTGTATCCCTCATTAAGGGAAGAGATGAATAAAGGAGAATTTTAAAAGGTAAAATAAATTTTGATTCATTAGTTAAGGGTAATATACGTACTTTAATATTGAAAATGTAAATTTGAAAAATAAAAAGGGACAATATAATTAAGAAAATTGACACTCATTAAGGAACGGAGGGAGTACATCTAAATTATTGAAAAAAATATCTTTAGTATAAATATCGTTGAATTCATGGCCTAGAATCCCTCAATCTTGGTGGCCCCTTAGGGGTACGGTGCTCATGGATTTACACTTCATCCATTGCATTTATCTACGCCCAAATACATTTACAGTTTTGCCACTAATATATGTACTACGAGGAAATTTATATGATATTTTGGCCGCCTGTCCATGTCTTCCTGACATTGTGAAACACGTTGGCCTCCAAAAGTCTTTCCCCGTCTCTTTTGTGTTTTTGAATTTTATCTTTTGTGTTATTAACAGATTAGTACATTTTTACTGCTCAGTCTGCTTCTTTACAAGTGTCTTGATAAGCAACATTGCAAATGTTGATAGTTTTGCTATTTGATAAATAGGAGGGTGGAAGGTGAAAAGTTCTACATTAGTAGTGGAAGGGACTTTTCACTAGTTTATAAGAGATAGTACTACTTGGGCTTATAATTAGATAATAGGCTACTATGGAGGTAGTGATAGTACGAAGGTTCAATGCGGACGCACTTGCAGCAGCGTGTGCATTGGCGAGCACTTAAGACTTTACACGTTGTGCGCGCGATGTCGGAGATTTATAATGTATTAATTACATTATAATTATTCGTTTTATTATTTATTTAATTTGTTTAGATAAATAAAGACAGTTATCTCCAGATTTTCCTGGATATTATAGGACAGTTATTTTAATTAATTAATTTAATTAATTAATTTTATTAACTGCAAAGCCAAAATTGTCTCAACCACTCATCTCTATCCTGTTCTTCCTTACATTATATTGCATAGAGAAAGAGGGAATTTCTTACTTTTTGCTCTTATGAGATTTTCACTAGGCTTGATTACTCCTGGAGGGATATTTGCTAATCTAGAGAGCATCTGAGTGATAGAGGGCAAGTAAATCCTTAAAAACAGTGAATTCAATTCACGTTCAACCCTTTTCTTCTCAAAATCGCTTAACAATTTTAAGGAACTATTATGGCTGATTCTGCAAGTTCTTCTGCTTTGAAATTCATGAATCCCGATTTCATGAAGCAAGGCAAATTCGATGGCACAAACTACAATCGTTGGACGGACAAGATGATGTTTTTACTCACTGCCTTGAACGTTGTCTATCTTCTGGATCCAAACATGCCTGAGATCGAAGATGCCAAGGAACGGATCCACCGGAGCGTAAGCAAAAGGTCGCAGAACTACAGAAGAAAAGGAAGGATGATGAGTTTGTGTGCCAAGGACACATTTTGGCTGCCCTCGCAAACAATCTATACGACCTTTACATGATGTATACTTCTCCGAGAGCAGTGGCGAATCCAAAAATGAAATCAAGTGGGTTCAAAGTCAAACATAAAAAGCCAAATAATAATTCAGAAAGTTTACTATATTATTTGCATTAACTGATTGATGTAATTCAACACCACGCTCCGTATTTTCTTCATTCAAAGGAAAATTTAGAACTTCAAGGAAATTGTGATTAAGTAGGTATCTTTTGAATATACTTCCATTTAAACTGAAAAAGAGATATTATGACAACAATTATTCAAGTACGTAAATGTCATTCAAACTAATTATATTTAAACTAATCCAAATTAAAAATAGAATAAATTAAATTAAAATTAGAAGAGAGCTGAACAAAATAAAACTAAAAAAAAATTATCGAGCTAAACATTCAAGTTTAATAGACAAAGTCTACTAAATCAACCGATGAATAGCAAACAGAGTATTATTTCTGTAATACCCCGGGTATGTGGTTAAAGTGTAGCTTAAAAGGATTGAAATGACTACTTATATCACCAAGGTGCACCTTATTTTATGGTAGCTCATCCGTTGGGAACTCCTTAGTTAAGCGTGCTTGGCTGAGAGTAGTCTCAGGATGGGTGACCTCCTGGGAAGTTTTCTCAGGCAGCGTGTGAGTGAGGACGAAGCACGCTGGAAAGATTTGTGGTGATTTGTGGGGCCAGTCAGCGATCCTTGAAGCAATTATTGATAATGTCTGCGGCCCGGGAGGGGCCGGGGCATTACAGATTCTAAGAACTATACTAAATTATCACACTCAAACCAATATAAATTGAATAAATTACGCTAAAATTGAACTAAAATTTGCAGAGATTTAGGCCGTGGGAGCAACATTCGAATTAAACTAAAATCAGAACACGCTAACCACCACACTGCAAGTACTAATATGTTTTTCAATTGTCATATATTATATATATAATAACCAACTCACTTTTACTCTCAAACAAAATACTTTCAACTTTTTTTAAAGCGGGGTCACTTGACCCCACGTGAACCCATGCTAAATCCGCCCCTGTCCGAGAGAGATTTGGAAGAAATTGGAGGACAAGTACACCACCGAGAGGCAAGGTACAGACAAATTCCTATTATGAAGTTTCTGGAGTTTAAGATGACTGATTTTATATCAATTCTGGATCAAGTGCATGAGTTGTTTGTCTTGGTTAATAGCCTTTGTGACCTTAAGGTGATTTTAACCCGAGGCATTCTAAGTGGGGGCAATTATTTCGAAGTTACCCCCTACGTGGAATGATTATAGGAAGAAACTTCTTCATATGCAAGAAGATTTCACTCTTGAGAAGATCATGAGACATCTCCGAATTGAAGAGGAGACTCGGAAAAGAGATGTCTCGGATCTTCCCAGCAGTTCTAAGGTGAACAACGTTGAGGATAAGTCAAAAAAGAACCGTAAAAGGAAGGCACCCGATTCTGATAAAATTGACAAGAAGAAAAATTAGAAATGTTATGGTTACAATGGGAAAGGTCACTACATCAAAGACTGCAAATTGGTTAAGAAACTCAGAAAGTAGACCCAAACACAAGGAACATCACCTAAAGCTAATATGGTAGAGAAACAGATTGAGGATTTTGTTGTCATGATTACTACTTCTGTCAATAATCTGCATATTGACATGGTAATTGAAGTGAATATGGAAAGTGCAAGATCCGGTGCTTGGTGGATAGATTTTGGTGCATCTGTACATGTGTGTTATGACAGGGCACAGTTCAAAAGGTATGAGGAAATTGTTGAGAAAGAAGTGTTGATGGGAAATCATGCAGTTGCAAAGGTCCTCGGACAAGGCACAGTGGAGCTACAGTTCACATTCGATAAGAAATTGACTTTGAAGAATGTTCTTCATGTGCCAGATATGAGGAAGAACTTGGTTTCTGAAGGTCTCTTGAACAAGGGTGGTTTTAGAATAGTCATTGAATCTGATCAAGTTGTACTTTCTAAGTCTGGAATATTTGTTGACAAGGGATATTATTGTGATGGCATATTTAAGTTAAATATTGATGGAATAAATGTTGTTTCTGTTTATATTGTGGATTCTTGTTCTTTGTGGCATGCTAGATTAGCACATTTAAATTTCACATCCTTAGAATATATGCAGAAACATGGCTATATTTTTGTGAATGATAAAATCAAGAAAGATAAGTGTGAAATTTGTATTCAAGCAAAGATCACTAGGAAACCCTTTCCTAAGGTAGAAAGGAAAACTGAAATTCTTCATTTAGTTCATTCTGATATATGTGAATTTAATGGCATGCTAACTAGAGGAGGTAAACATTATTTTATAACTTTTATTGATGATTGTTCAAGATACACCTATGTGTATTTAATGAAACATAAGGATGAGGCGTTTGATTTATTCAAACGCTATAAGGTTGAAGTAGAAAACCAAAAGGGAAAGAAGATTAAGGTTCTTCGAAGTGACAAGGGGGGAGGGGATATTTTCCTACTGAATTTGATGATTATTGTGAACATGGACTTATACATCAAAAATCAACCCCTTATACTCCCCAACAAAATGGGTTGGCAGAAAGGAAGAATCGTAACTTAGGAGAAATGGTTAATTCCATGCTTCTAAATTCTAAATTTGTGGGGCGAAGCTCTACTTACAGCATGTCATATCCACAATAAAATTCCATCTAGGAAAAGGAAAATATCTCCATATGAGATATGGAAAGATAGACAACCTAATTTAAATTAGTTTAAAGTGTGGGGGTGTCTAGCCTTTTACAGAGTTCCTGATATTAAAAGGACTAAAGTAGGAGCTCGAGGTGTAAGGAGTGTATTTGTAGGATATGCTCAAAACTCAAAGGCATACAGACTGTTAGATTTAAAAACTAATGTCATTGTAGAGACAAGGGATGCTGAGTTTTTAGAGGATAGACTTTGTGTTGATCTTGTTGAGCATACTACAAGAATTGATGTGACACAATCTTTGCCACAGGAGGACGTTCCTGAAGCATCGGGAACTAAAAAAAAGTCTTATGCTTCCCCTATAGAGCCTAGGAGGAGTTAAAGAGTTAGGAAGGAGAAAAACTTAGGGTCATATTTCATCTCTTTCCAAGTGACATTGTTCTTAGTGGAAGGAAATAGGAATAAGGTCACTAATAAAATTCCCATGATTCTTCATATTGAAGAAGAAGATGATCCAAATACTTATAGTGAGGCAATGGCTTCTAGAGATTCATGTTTTTGGAAAGAGGCAATAGATGATGAGATGAACTCAATATTATCCAATAATACTTTGGTTCTCACTTATTTGCCTCCTGGGTCCAAACCCATTAAATGCAAATGGGTTTTTAAGAGGAAAAGGAATATAGATAGGTCTGTACACACCTTTAAGGCTAGGCTTGTAGCCAAAGGTTTTACTCAAAAAGGGGGAATAGATTATTTTGATACCTATGCCCCTGTAGCAAGGATTTCCTCCATTAGGACATTGATGGCTTTAGCATCAATACATGGAATGTATATACATCAAATGGATGTTAAAACAGTGTTTCTAAATGGTGATCTCAATGAAGAGATCTACATGGAACAACCCGAAGGATTTGTTCTTCCGGGAAATGAGAGGAAAGTGTGCAAATTAATAAAGTCATTGTATGGATAGCAAGCGCCTAAACAATGGCATAAGAAATTTGATGAGGCGATTCTTGCTAGTGGTTTCATACATAACAACGCTGACAAATGTATTTACTCCAAGTTCACTCAAAACTATGGAGTTATCATTTGTCTTTATGTTGATGACTTATTAATTTTTGGCACAAACATGATAGGAATTGAAGAGACCAAGAGGTGTCTGTCTTCAAAGTTCAAGATGAAAGACTTGAATGAGGTTGACACCATCTTAGGTGTTAAAGTGAGGAAGCATAGTGGGGCTATGCTTTAAACCAATCCCATTATGTATCCAAGATACTGGATAAATTCCAACATCTTGGGATAAAAGAGGCAAATACACCTTCTGACATTAGCATGAAACTAGTTGAAAATAAAGGTAGGTCAGTGGCACAAGTTGAGTATGCAAGTGACATTGGAAGTTTGATGTATGCTATGCATTGCACAAGACCTGATATTGCTTTTGCTGTGTGCAAGCTGTCAAGGTACACAAGTAAACCTAGTACTATGCATTTGAAGGCCATAGCTAGCGTACTTGGTTACTTAAAGAGAACTAAGGATTTGGGAATTTTCTATCAAAATTTTCCTAATGTCTTAGAAGGTTATACAGATGCAAGTTGGATCACTTGTGCAAGTGACAACAAATCCACAACAGGTTGGATATTCACCCTTGGTGGGGGCACTATTAGTTGGGCGTCAAAGAAATAAACTTGCATCTCTCATTCAACTATGGAGGCTGAGTTTATAGCCTTAGCTGCAGCAGGAAAGGAAGCAGAATGGCTTAGGAATTTCCTATTGGATATAGAGTTGAGGCTACAACCGATGTCATCTATTTCCTTGTACTGTGATAGTGAAGCTACACTGTCTAGAGCATACAACAAGGTGTATAATGGTAAATCTAGACATATTAGCTTAAGGCATGAATATGTAAGACAACTCATTATGGATGGAATTATTTCCATTATATATGTTAAGTCTTGCAACAATTTGGCAGATCCTTTAACAAAGAGTTTGTCAAGGGATGTGGTGAAAGGTACCGCAACGAGAATTGGCTTGAAACCCTTCTTTGAAGTTAAGTAGTGATAGAAACCGAACTTTACTTTAGTGAAAATTAAATATAAAGTTTAATGGGTAATAACAAGTTACTATATAACTTATCGCACAAAGGGAAGGATTTAGTGCACAACTGCTCCAACAAAGGAGGATGAGCATAGCTCTTAATGAAATCTTAGTCCAAGTAGCAAGGACATGGTTAGAAGATTTCGCCTATATGAATAAAGAGGTGGTGTCGCCTCTAGTAAGAATGTTGAGGGTTCATTCTCGTAATTATTCATGAATCCAAGATGAGCACATGACCATAATAGTGCTAAAGCAATCTAATTCTCATGTAAATAGAGATTGAGGTTATGTGTGTGGTATTTCCAATTTTATGTGAGAGTGCTGGTTTAAACAACTAGTCACCTAGCACTTAGTTGAAATTTAATTTGAGATACTTACACTAATTAAACGTTTAAATCGAAAGATACCTTTTTGTATTCATAACCCAAATTTAAGGAAGATGCTTATCAAATACAAAATAGTGGGGAATTGTTGATAGTTTTGCTATTTGATAAGTAGGAGAGTGGAAGGTGAAAAGTCTCACATTGGTAATGGAAGAGACTTTTCACTAGTTTATAAGAGATACTACTACTGGGCTTATAATTAGCTAATGGGCTACTATGGAGCTAATGGTGGTACGAAGGTTCAATGCGGACGCTTGTGCGTGGTGCCGGAGCCGGAGACTTATAATGTATTAATTACATTATAATTTTTCGTTTTATTATTTATTTAATTTGTTTAGATAAATAAAGACAGTTATATCCAGATTTTCCTGGATATTATAGGGCAGTTATTTTAATTAATTAATTTAATTAATTAACTTTATTAACTGTAAAGCCAAAACTGCCTCAACCACTCATCTCTATCCTGTTCTTCCTTATGTTATATTTCACAGAGAAAGATGAAATTTCTTAGTTTTTGCTCTTCTGAGATTTTCACAAGGCTTGATTACTCCTGGAGGGATATTTGCTAATCTAGAGAGCATCTGAGTGATAGAGGGCAAATAATTCCTTCAAGACAGTGAATTCAATTCACGTTCAAGCCTTTTCTTCTCAAAATCGCTCAACAGCAAAATCAATATACCCCTTCTAAGACAGGAATAAAGGAGAATTTTTAAAGATAAAATAAAACTTAAATATATTAATTAAGAATAATTTAGATATTCTAATTATTGAAATTATAAAACTGACAAATAAAACAAGAGAAATTGATTAGGAAAATTGACACTCATTGAGAAGCGGAATATAAATTATCCTATTTATAAGCAGTATCAAGATGACATTTCCGGGTCCCCAATTGTGCTCCCACTACCCCCAATTGCTTTTTTTTTTTGCTTTTATCTTTTTTATATTTTTACAGGGCATGCTAAAATAATGATAATAAAAAATTGAAAAGTTCAACTATATAACAATGTTGATAAAACACAACAACAATACTTGTTATAAAATACTAATATAATGTTCATAAATAAATCATACAATATTCTTAAACTCTACTTGATTAAAAGTAAAATCGTTTTTTATACCTCTGTACTACGATGGTACTCCTGTGCTCACCAATTCTCACCAGTTCACCATGCTTGGTGCGCCCATTTGATAGCATGCCAAACCGCCCTATCAAATGTCATGTCCTCCCCGAACCTAGGTGTCCTAGGTTTGGTCTTATCACCTCTCTCATGGACTTCTTAGACCTCACACGCCTTTGACGACCAAGGGAAATCCCAATCTCTTCGCACCTCCTCACATGGGCATTCTCGTCCCTCTTATAGACATGTCCAAACTATCTTAGCAACTTCTCCTCAATTGGTGCTATCCCTAATTTAGTTCGACGCGTGACATTTCTAATCCTATCCAACTTGGTATAGCAACAAATCCACTTGACCATCCTCATCTCTGAACGTTCAACCTCTTGCAATGCAGCTTCTTGACTAGCCAACACTCAGCGTCGTACAACATCATCGGTCTAACAACTTGCAGTAAACCTGGCCCTTAAGCTTAAGCGAAATTCTCTTATCGAACAACATGCCTGAAACTGCTTTCCACTTCTGCCACCCAACTTTAATTTGATGTGTAATATCCTCATTGATTTTCGGATCACTCTATGAGATAGAACATAAGTATCTGAACTTCTCCACCCGTGGAATGGTCACCCCTCCAATAAATTACTACTTGCCTATGAGTCTTATTCTCACGTCCACCAACAAAATGCATCACATATTTTGTCTTTGATCTACTCAGTCTAAAACCCTTAGACTCCAAGATATCTCTCCAAAGCTCCACTTTCTCGTTTAATCTATCCTTTTATTCATCTATGAGCACAATATCATCCGTGAAAAGCATACACCAATGTAACTCATCCTGAATTCCCTTAATAAACTCATTCATAATTGAAGTGGAAAGAAACAAATAAGCGTTGAGCCTCGACGCACCCCAATATCGTATGAAAACTCATTCGTGGTACCTACAGATGTCCGTACGAAAGTACTAACATTATCATACATGTCTCTAATCGCTTGAATATAAGCATCTTGTGTCCCTTTTGCGCCGAGACACTCCCACATCACTTCCCTAGGGACCCTATATCATAGACTTTTTCTAAATCTATGAACACTATATGTATATCCTTTTCCTGTATTGCTCCATAAGACCACGTAGCAAATGAATAGCATCATGGTCGACGTGCCAGACATAAAGTCAAACTAGTTCTCAAACATGTGAAGGATCTCTCTCAACCTCTTCTCAATCACCCATTCCCAAATCTTCATCGTATGAGTCAAAAGCTAATCCTTCTATAATTATTGCAACATTAGACGTCTCCTTTGTTCTTGTATACTGGTACAACTGTGCTACTCTTCTACTCATCAGGAATTTTAGACGATTAAAAACTATCGTTTAAGAGTTTTTTTAACCAACAAATAACTTCCTCTCCCAAACACTTCCATAACTCCATTGGAATCTTATCTGGACACACTGTTTTTCCCCTCTTTATATTCTTCAAGGCTCCCCTAACATCTTCAAATGAAATTGACGGACATGTTGCATTGTTTGAACTCCTCGTGCTCTGTCGTAAGCCCTCTCCATGCAAGGTGACACTTTCGTCGTCATTAGAAAGCGAAATTTATCAATATCATTTCTTAATGTAATGAAAAAATACAAATAAAAATACAATAAGAACTATAACGAAAATCATAAATAAATACAAATGGGCTAAATTAAAATCTAAAACTGAATTCGGCCTAAATGTAAAATCGGCTCATTGTGAAAATATTTTAAAACACTGAGGAACTCGAAGCGAATCGAATGCAGTGAGCCCAATAATGCTATCATTTTTTTAATTTATAAGGTTCAACTATCTCCTCTTATTTTAATAAGCAAATTGAGTAAAATAAATCACTTTAGGTAACTGTCAACAATGCTCATTGTAGAATCCTCCCCTCCTCTCTTGTTGGAAAAACCCTTATAACCGTTGCTTTACTAAGTTGTGGCTATTATTAGTCACACATTCGCTGGTACGTGGTAAGCCCTAATATTCAAATTGTATTATGTATTTTTCATTTATCAGATATTTACTAGTAGTTATCTTTTTCAGTTCAATAAAATTTCTCTCCGTCGTCATGCGAGAGCTAGTGTTGGTTTTTGATGTGTTCATCACTCAGTGCAAGTTTTGGTGGCCTTGTTATTTTGTGTGGTAGTTTAAAAATTGACCAACCATAACCATATCAACCACATCTAATGCTTAATTATTTTGAATAAGGGGAATGAATCAACAATAAAAATTTATATGATTCTATGATAAAGACCGTTTTGTTAATTATAATTGATTACATCAAATAGATATCTATTTTAGAAGATTAAACTATAGCTCGTCGAAATTCAGAAAAAATACAATAAAATCAAAGAGCAGTGGCTAGAAAAATGCTACGAAGTTAGAGCCAATAGACTTTGTATTTATCATTAACTTTTAATATGAGAATTAGTCTTAAATTCTTGATGTTTAGGATTTTTTTCTTAATCAGGTGATTTTTGTTGTAGATGTTGTATAATGTTTCATTAATAAATTTCCCTTATTATGAAAAAAAAACCACTTAGATCAAATTATGAATTTTATTTTGACAAAATTTTAGATTTTTGTCCATAGACTTTTATCGTAGCTTTTTGGAAGTTTGCAAAAGAATTTATTAATAAATATTTCTCAAATTCCATTATGAAAATGGCAAGTGACTTGGATCAAGATGGTTATTAAACATATTGAATTTTACTTAACTTACTTTAAAAATTATATTTAAACATATTTAAATCATTATAAATGTATTTTTTATTACTTTGAGAATTATTACCAATCATATAAAAATAATTTTATACGGATTTTTGGACGTCAATAATACCAATGTTGGGAGTATTGGACACTAATAATACAGATTATTTTCTTGGATACTGACAGTACCAACTATCAACCTATTTTCTACATACCAATAGTACACCACCGATTGATATGGTTTTATTCAAGAAAAAATGACGTGGGCCCATAATGTGTGATGTCGAAGGCGGGGCTTGTGTAGAAACTGTTGACGGGGACACTAATCCGTCTTCCACGTAACAGATTATTGAGCCACGTTATCTTTCTGATGAATTAAAACTATAACAACTTGGCAGTGTACTGTTAAGGGAAAATAGGTCGATAGTTGGTACCACCAATGTTCAAAAAAATAGTTTGTATTATTAGTATCCAATACCCCTAAAGTTGGTATTATTGACGTCCAAAAATCTATTTTATAATATATTTTTTTCATAAATATAGAATCATATATAAAATGTGCATTCTCTGTTATGGTTGATAATATTAGATTATTATTTATATTTGTCGATATAGCCAATAAATGTTATGTTATTAATGTCGACACATATATGTAATTACCAAAGAAAATATTATTTAATATCATTAAAATATAAATTATATGGCAATTCAAGATGGTTATTGACCATCATGATTCAAGAAGCGTGACATTGTCCTGCCTAGAATTGCAAATTTAAATGCTATAAAAAAACAAAATGGCAACTTTTTTTGTAACACATATACAAAGACTGAACTATTATTACCTAAAAAAGACGAATTTATAGAAGTGGCTTTTTTTTTCTAAAAGCATTTATTTTTATAATAAGAGACGACTGATAATTTTTATGCTAAATGTCCAAAATTATCCAAGAAATTCTCTAAAAAATTTTCAAAGGAGTACTAGTTAATATCTGTTGCTCATATATACTATAGAAGTATCCTGGAAGGATATAATTCTGTAGATATTCTTTGTAGTTATGAAAAAGACATACAACTCTAAGTGGAGAAAAATCTGAAGGATATTAATTATCACCTGTGTAGTCGATATCTTCAAATACTCGTGGTGGACAACGAGCTTCATATTGTGGGAATATACACATGTTTGAATCAATTGAATGCCCCTGTCAAGCCAAGAAGACCAGCTAGGTCACGGAAATGTTTCAACACACTAATGATTGACATATAATGCCAACAAAAATGATGCTCGAAGTTGTAATCTAACAATTTTTATTTTTTTTTTATGGGGAGAAATCATGAGGTAAATCTAACAATTTTTTTATAGGTAGCCATTATGAGGTTGATTTTGTTTTAATAAAAATTCTGGTTAAATTTGCCTTGTTTGTTGGACCGTTATTCCAGGGATAATCACTAGTAAATTTTACCAGGTGAGGAGGAAATTACCAAATTCATGACAAACATGATTGATTAACCTCACAATTTTCATCTAGTAAGAAATTTTTGCTTCCACCAAGACTCGAACATTGGTGGAAAGGTTAGATGATGGGAGTAGTTGCCAAGTGTGATTTTCACTTGGCTATCACCTCCTGGATGAAAATTATGAGGTTGTCGTGTCCTACTTGTCATGAACAATTCGGTACTTACTCTTCTAATCCCTGATATTTAGAACTTAATAGCAATTACCATTAAAATAGAAGCTCAACAAACAGACCAACTTTACGTTTTTACAAAGCATTATTCTTTTGAAAAATGAAAATAAACAAAAAAATATCTAATGTGATTATATTAGATATATCAATGAGAATATATCAGTAATTAATAAGGAGAAAATAAAATTTACTAACAATTATTAATAAATAATGACTTTCATAGTATTTATGTTTATTGAAAACTATTGTGAGAGCCCGCAATTGTAGAACATGTTTTTAAGTATCCATTAATTTATACAAACAAATTTTATTGTTCATTGATCATTATCATCGTCATTGTCATTTTTATTACTGTTGTAATTATTATCATCCCTATCTTTTTTAATGTTTTCATGGTAGGTTTCTACATCTATATAATTAACTATTAACTGTTTGAGTTATTTTTCTCTCAATCATTTTAAATTGAATTTAGCATAAAGCATGATCCTATAAAATGATTTACTTTTTGTAAAAATATTTTTACATTACATTGTGTTAAATATTTTCGGTTTTAACTCATTTTTCTTCATGTTTTCAATGTTCTGTTTTAAAGTATCAATATAGGATATTATCGACAGATTCGTGGCAGGCATAACTCAATTAATAAATCAAGTCACAACATAATTTAATTTAAAAGTTTTAGTGTTTAGACAATAATAGTTGGCTGACCAAGACATTAGAGTAACAAGTTTGATTTGTACACTTATATTGTGGTGGTACACTTTTCTCATAAATATAATTTACCTTTATAAGTTACTCTTATGGAAATATAGTGTATCTATGTTGTTTGTATTATTATAACCTTCCTTTTTCCCTTGTTGGAGAAGGGTTATATATATACATATATATATATATATATATATATATATATATATATATATATATATATGCAAACCTAAATCAATGCAATGTCGCTGATGGGAGGGAAATTTTACAGAACAGCAACACTCCTGCAAGAATCAAGTGGAAGAGACGGCTTCCTCAGTGCTATTTATGGGGGTTTCATCTACCATATTTGGCGGGAGCGAAACAACTATGTTTATGGTGCAAGTAAACGGCCTCCAAAGACAATTGCAAATCATATCAAGGAGGAAATTAGAAATCGTGTCATAATGTTGGCAAAAAATAGTAAACAGTACAATAGGTGTTGGGACATGGTTCTAAATATGATGTAATTTGTATGAGGTTTTGAGGCCTTCTCCTCTTCATCTGAATATTTTTTATCCTGTGTTTCGTGCAAATATATACATATATATATATATATAGTTAAGATTATTTAAGACTACAAACAGATTATATAACATGAGAAATCATGTATAATAAGTATAAGAATCATATATAAGCAAAACACAAGCAATATGATCACCATGGACGATCGAGTTGGACTTGACACGAGTCGTGTCATGGTCCGTAGAGCACAAAATGAGCACCAGGCTCAACACGAGCCAGGTTAACCCTGTCATGAGCCATGTTACCAAGGACACGGTCTGTGGTAGCTTCCAACTGCTTATTTAATGCTCGACGACTATATAATTCAAATCATTAAGGTATAATCTCCTATTAACATCATAATATTGACCCAAACAACTATGCTATGATTATCCTATGTGGTCAAGTGACTTAGTCAAGGTCATGATTCTCATTAAGGACCTTAATTAAGTCTTTGACCAAGGGTTAGGGGGGGTGTAGGATGACTCCCATAAATAGGAGTCATTAGGTAGCCATTTGGAGACATAATCATCTAATTACATCATTTCATTCTTGTCTAGAATGCAGCTATACTCGAGTGTTTCAAGTGAGAAACAAGTTTCTTGAGTGCATTCGTGCTAAGTTTTATCCTGTTGAATATTTACCATATAGTAAATAGTTATTGAGAAAAGTGAGTTCATCCACGACTCTTAGCGATATCCTAAGTGAGCTAATCATTGGTTTCTATACCAAACTCCCTTCCTCCAAAAATCTTAAGAACTATTTAGAATGGCATCACTTCGTGAGAGATGTGCAATTTCTAAAAGCTAGACCGGTTTGAAGGAGTGTACTTTCGGCGTTAGCAAAGCAAGATGCATTCCTTACTCACTACTCTCAATGTGGCCTATGCGCTTAACATAGAGATTTCTCCCAAGGTGGTTCAAGCATCTTCAACCGAGAAGCCTCCCAGGGATTGAGCCGGAACACCTTCCAAGGACGACGATAAGAACAAGAATCAAGGTGGGGAGAAGACACCAACGAAAGATGCTGAGGATATCTGGCAAAGGCTCAAGATGGAGAATGATGACTACGATTGTAGAGGATGCATTCTTAATGGAATGACCAACACCCTTTTTGATGCATATCAACATGTGGAGATGGCCAAGAAGCTTTAGGAGATGTTTGAAGCTAAGTATGTATATGTCAAAAGATACATCAAGTATGAATTTTCTTGTTTGTCAATTCATGAAATTTAAGATGGATGATAATAGGAAAATTCCAAATCAATTTCATGATATTCAACGTATTCTAAGTAACTTCAAGCAATATATATAAATAAATAAATAAATAAATAAATAAATATATATATATATATATATATATATATATATATAGGGAAATTGGATTCTAATAATCCCTACTTTTGCAAATTGGATGACAATAATCTCTACTTTAAATTTGTATTCTGGTGGTCCAAAAAAAATTAAAATTGTAATGTAGTGGGACATAATTAAGAGTATACCCTGAATATCATAGATTTTGTGTTGCATTTGATTCAAAACTTTGTATAACACTTTACCACGATTTTTAATGAATTTACAACACTTCTCCCAATTTTTTTGAATTTTTTTTCTATTTTTTATGATTTTTTCAATTTTATTCTTTTTAAAAAATCATAATAATTGCTCGGAATCTTAAAAAAATATTTTAAAAAATATTTTAGCAACTACACTTTATTACCTATCTGGGGGCAAGACCGAAAAAAAACAAAAACAATATGGGGTAGACATGAAAAAAATAAAAAGAATGTGGTGATAGATTTGGTACTACTAAAATACAATTTTATTTTTTTTGGACCACCAGAATACAAATCGAAAGTAGAGATTATTGCTATCCAATTTGTAAAAGTTGGGATTATTATAATCCAATTTTCCTATATATATATATATATATATATATATATATATATAGGGAAATTGGATTCTAATAATCCCTACTTTTGCAAATTGGATGCCAATAATCCCTACTTTCAATTTGTATGCTGGTGGTAAAAAAAAATTGTATTATAGTGGTACCAAATCCACCACCACATTCTTTTTATTTTTTTCATGCCCACCTTGTTTTTGTGTTTTTTGTTCATGCCCCAAGAAAGAAAATGAAGTGTAGTTATTAAAACATTTTTTAAATTATTTTTTTGAGACTCTGAGCAATTATTATGATTTTTTAAAAGGAATACAAATGAAAAATCGTAAAAAAAATTGAAAAAAAATTGGGAGAAACACCATAAATTCATTAAAAATCATGGTAAAGTGTTATACTAAGTTTTGAGTCAAATGCAACACAAAATTTATGATATTTAGGGTATACTCTCGATGATGTCCCACTACAATCCATTTTTTTTTGGACCACCAGAATCCAAATTGATAGTATGGATTATTATTGTCTAATTCGTAAAAGTCGGGATTATTAGAATCCAATTTTCATATATATATGTTTGTGTGTGTGTATCAATACAATACATACATACATACATACTTACATACATACATACATATATACACACATACATACATATACACACACACACATATACACTTCAATGCCTGCCACGTCATTATCGTAGCCCTTCCTTCCTACCCACCCACCCCCCACCTCCCCTTCAAATCCTCCCCCCCCCCCCCCCACCACTTGCCTGTGACCCATGAGAGAACCAAACTCGAGCATCAGATCTAACCTGACCTTTACGCACGGCGGAAAGAGGCTAGACCAGCGTCGTGATCCTCGTTCTCGGGCGAGTCGCCAGGTACCGGCCACTATCATCGCCGACAAGTCGCTCTCCCTCTCTTCCATCTTCTTTGTCCCTCACAGTTTCTCTATTCTCCAACGAACACTAGGCTTTTGACAATGTGTCTCGGCCACACTCGGGTTGCCGTCGACGGTAGGTTGCAGTGTTCGTGTCATCGTCTTGGTCAAGTCGAGGGTTGGGACGAGGGTTTCAGTTTAGCGGTTGGGCTCTACATGTTTCAGATATATTTTTTCTGAATTTTTCTGTTTTCTACCTCACATTCATTTTTCCCAACATAAAGTTCATTTGAAAAAATATTAATATTCCTATTTAGTTAATCTTCATATTTAATGTTTCTTTTTTAATTAATCTGAATAGTCATTTTCACTTACTTTTTCATTTTGAAACATTTGGTATTCGTTTTTTTGTTAAACTAAAGTATTCATGTGTATTAAAAAAATGTATTATTTTTTTATGTTAAAACTTAATATTCATCTTAAAAATATTTGATATTCATGTCATAAACACACAAGAAGATTCATTTTTTGAAAAATCTATGTTTCATTTTTTTAAAATAAACTTAATATTCATTTTCTACTACTTTCATATTCATTTTTGTCAAATTGATTATTCGTAATATTTTTAAATTGTATTAAGTTTCTTGAAATTGAATATTCATATTGTATTATCATAGCATTCATTTTGTCCTAACATAAAATTTCTTTTTTAAAATCTTTGTATATATTCATTTTTTGAAAAAATATGATTCATTTTTGAAAAATCTTAAAATTCATTGCTACTACCTTCATATTCATTTTTGTCAAACTGAATATTACATTCCATTCATTTTATTGAAAATTAATATTCATATTGAATTATCCTCATACTAATTTTGTCTTAACTTAAAATTATGTTTCCAAAGTATTTTTTTAGTTTTCATTTTATCTAATTCTTCAAAAATTAATATTCATTTTCCAAAAGAAGTGTATTTATTTTTCACAAACATATAATTAACTTTTCCTAATGGGTTTTTGGATGCTAATATACTGAACTTTTGTGGTATTGGACAATAATGCACTGAACTTTGACATTGGACAATAGTACACTATTTGGGGGTGTTGAACAATAATGCACTCAGAATAATTTCGGCAATGGCTGACTTGGTAGCAATCCTATGTAGCAGGTGGATGAGATGAATTGGTCCAAAAATATTTAAATTTAGGACATGTCAGCTAATCCATATATAAGTAAAAAGAATCAACTTTGAAAAAAAGTAAAAAAACATAAAATCACATTTGTTTAAACGTGTTTCCATTGGGAGATTGTTGTTGTAGTTGTATAAAATCACCTTTGCTTGTGTAAATTAGCTGACATGTCATAAATTTATATATTATTTAGCATATTCATCTTCTCAGTCTACTATGTAAAATCGCCATCAAGTCAGCCACCGTCGAAATTGTTTCGAGTGCATTATTGTCCAACACCCCTCAAAGTTCAGTGCATTATTGTCCAAGGTTAAAGTTCACTGTATTATTGTCTAATACTCCAAAAATTCAGTATATTAGCCTCTAAAAATCCTTTCCTAATTTAAAATTTATCTTTAGCAGAAAACCATTGCTATTCAATTTCTATACACATAATATTCATTTTTGTTACATTTTCTGTTCATTTTTGAACCATTTCATATTCATTCAGTATGATAACTAAACACTTTATTTTTTTCAAAAAATAAAAAACTGAAAAAAAAATTCATTTTGTCAAAACATTAATATTCCTTTTGTGTAAGGTTGATATTCCTTTGGCTACATTTAAATATTCATTTTTGAACCATTTAATATTCATTTCAATTTAATAACTAATTAAATTTAGTAAAAAATTAAAAATTAAAAAAAAACTCGGGTTAGCATTTTCCCGGCCCCTCCTCGTAACACTCACCCAACTCCTCGCGCAAACCCACCTCACAACCTGACCTGCCAAAAACAGGACGATGGCAATCGAACACGGTTCAGTGATGATACCACGAGGATTACCCACTAGTGGTGATCGCAATCTGGGCAGCGAAATCGACCAATTCTCAAAAACGAATCAACCCAATCATTAACCCATCGTCGCCGCCTCTCTGCCACGAGGACACGACCTCTCAGTTCGCTTGAACATGGCAACTCTGGCGAGATCACCTCGACCCTCCGTCATGCTTCCAAATGTTGTGAACAGTCGGGTTGGGCCTTATAGTAGCTGCGCTCAGTAGGGATTTTGGGGGAGGAGGGTTGGGGTCCTACATGTCGCTCGTTGGTTGCTAAGATTGGGTGTACATGGATCACAATGTATGGTTCAATTTGAACTCTTGATTTTGGAAGGGCTTAGAGCAAATGCAATAGTATTCCAAGGTTTTAGAATGCAAGTGGTGCTCCACTGTTGTTACATCACCCATCTTTAATTTTTTGAACTTTATTCTATTTATTTTACAACAATAAAAATTCATTATACTTTTCTATCTTAAAATATTCATTTGTAAAACACAGTTTTACTTTAATTCATTTTCATTGTACTTTTTAAGTTTTGTTTTATTATTAAATATGATAAATATTTAAAAATAAATAGTCACTTCTTAAACTATTTTTCTAAAGGAAGAAAATGAGACGTTGGAACACAACTCCTTACAATATAGAGAAATAATTTTTTGGGTGATGATAAGTGTCTTGCCCCAAGACACTCCTTAAATGTCTTCACCCTTATAAAATCAATACTTATTATCGTTTTTAACCCCAATTTTTTTGACAGATACTATTAATTATCAATTATAAGAAGCTTGGAATGTGTTGGCTACGCCAACAATTAAAATTGACACCCTAACGAAGGAACCCCATCCGTTGAGCATATTTTAGACGTTTTTTTGTAAATTTTTAAAAATATGGATAAAAGTGTGATTTTATACAATTTATATATATTATTATAGTTATAGAAGTCAATCATGTAACTTTTTTCCAATTTAATTCACAAATATATAGGTTTTCTATAATGACAAGACACAAAATATGTGTCTTGCACAAGACTTTTATCATTTCACTAATTTTTTTAACAAAAAAATCAAGTAGCCGATCAGCAGCTCTAGTAATTGTTGGAATCAGATTTTGGTGTCAAATGACACTTAGTCACTTTAAAAAAAAGGATTATTGGATAATAATACACTGAACTTTAGGGGTATTGGCCAATAATGCATTGAACTTTTTTCTTGGACTCTAATACACTGAACTTTGAGGGTATTGAACAATAACGCACTCAGACCAATTCAACTGGTGGTTGACGTAATGGCTGTCCTACTTTGAGGTGTCGTTTTTCTAAAATTTTTTTCAGAAAAAACTTTTGTCGTGTAAAAAAGTACACATAAGTAGGATGACTAATATATTCTTTTACTTTAAAATATTCATTTGTAAAACACAGTTTTACTTTAATTCATTTTCATTGTACTTTTTAAGTTTTGTTTTATTATTAAATATGATAAATATTTAAAAATAAATAGTCACTTCTTAAACTATTTTTGTAAAGGAAGAAAATGAGATGTTGGAACACAACTCCTCACAATATAGAGAAATAATTTTTTTAACAAAAAAATCAAGTAGCCGATCAGCAGCTCTAGTAATTGTTGGAATCAGATTTTGGTGTCAAATGACACTTAGTCACTTTAAAAAAAAGGATTATTGAATAATAATACACTGAACTTTAGGGGTATTGGACAATAATGCACTGAACTTTTTTCTTGGACTCTAATACACTGAACTTTGAGGGTATTGAACAATAACGCACTCAGACCAATTCAGCTGGTGGTTGACGCAGTGGCTGTCCTACTTTGAGGTGTCGTTTTTCTAATTTTTTTTCAGAAAAAACTTTTGTCGTGTAAGAAAGTACACATAAGTAGGATGACTAATATATTCTTTTGGAAAAAAAATAGAAAAAAATACCTCAAAGTAGGACAGCCACCACGTCAACCACCAGCTGAATTGGTCTGAGTGCATTATTGACCAATACCCTCAAAGTTCAGTGTATTAGAGTCCAAGAAAAAGTTCAGTGCATTATTGTCCAATACCCCTAAAGTTGAGTGTATTATCATCCAATTATCCTTTAAAAAAAAATCAAATAGAGGAGGAGAGTATAACGCTACAACGTGTCCAGATTGGCGTGCTTAAATTGGAGTTTTGGGAAACAAGATGAGTGCTAGAGAGAATTCTGAAGGCGATCTGGAAGGCGATCTCAAGGATGGCACCTTGAGTTACGAATATGAGTCGATGGAAGAGATTCAACCCCATCCTAGTGAACCCCCTGGAGAGGGTTGGACCGCCAGTGAGGGGAAGAAATCTGGTGGGGTGGTGGAATCTAAATACATGAGCGAGAGATCATTCAGAGATGCTGTGACAGGTAGTGAAAGACACTTCCCAACCATATCCTCACTGCTAGTGGAGGATGAGGCGGAGTTGATCGAATTTGTGGAAGGTAATATTAGTTCGGGAGAACCTAAGGTATGTTTCTCTTCCGAACAGCTAAATACTTTTCGTGCCCCCTGGGCTAATACCCTAATGGGTAAGACTTTAGGCACCAAAGTTAGGCTTGATATTATGCAGAAAAGAATCCCTCAAATTTGGAGGACAAATGGAAATATTGAAATTATAGACATAGGAAATGATACTTTCCTGTTTAAGTTTGAAGATAGGGTAGATATGGAAAGAACTATCCTGGGTAGTCCTTGGTTTATCTTTGACCACTACCTCATGCTTACTAGGTGGAAGCCGAACTTCAGGCCTTCAGCATCCATTTTCTCGTCTATGGTTGTCTGGATTAGGTTACCTGAACTTCCCGTGGAGTATTTCCACCGGGACGCCTTGTTTGAGATTAGCAGGTGTGTCGGTATTCCCATTAAGATAGACTATTCCACTGATAGGGTAACTCGTGCTCGTTATGCAAGAGTGTGTGTAGAGGTGTCTTTGTTGAAGCCCTTGGTGGCTAGGGTTTGGGTGCACAACTTTTGGCAGACAATTGAATATGAGAATTTACGCATGCTTTGCATGTAGTGTGGGATTGTCGGACATGTGAAGAATAACTGCCCCCAAAACCCTAGTCCCAAATTGACCGGGAATGAAGAGAGCGGCATCCAAAAGCCTGCTAAGGAAGGCCCATCGGAGGGGCCTGGCAAGGTTTCTATGCAACTTGGACAGAAGCAGGAAAAAGGAGTTGAAGAACCAAAATGGACTCTAGTGGATAGAGGTAGAACTGGTAGAAGGAATTACCCTGGCCCTGGCTTATCCAATGGATGGGACAAGGAGCCCAAGAAGCAACATAATGGTTATGTTAAGGATAAGAATGTTTGGAGTGGATCTGATGGTAGGGGACATCCCATTGTGCTAAAGCCAGACCATAGAGATCATAGAGGCCCATCTACTAACAATCGTAACCCGCCTTTAAATTTTGGAGAAAACAATACCCAGCCCAAGGAGAAGAGGAATGGAAAGGCCCATAAGTTTTCTGGGATTCCAATAACTAATAAACCGACCTTTAGAAGGAAAGCTATTCCACTTTAGAAGGAAATCATAGGGAAAGATTTCATTCTAAGAATGCCCCTTTAACTCCCCAATCTAACGCCATGCAGACCACTGTTAACCCTGCCATGCGTGAAGTTATTCCTGAACTGGATACTGTTGCTATGCAGCAGGAAGGAGTTGAGAATGATTCCTTGGCTATTAAAGGCATTAATGGAGCTTTCATTGCTCCAGCCTCCTCTGTCAGCCTACCTTCTTCTAATACTCCTAGCTCCATCTCTCCTTCTATTAATGGGCAGAAATCTACCTCCCAGGCTACCCAAAGGAAAAACAGTACTCAAAGAGGAAAATCACAATCATTGCATCCCAACCCCCAGAAACCAAACTCAAATCGCGTTACCCCTGTCAGCCCCTCCTAGACAATTTCAATTCCCTCATCCGATGGATCAAGAACAGTCGTCGGCCAGACCAGTGCCGATCAAGTCAAGACTAACTACCCTACAACCGGTGATTCCCCCATGGATGAGTCGACTAAGTTGGGGACCCAGTGGGATGCCAACGAACCAGGGATTAATCTCTGCGATACCGGAGATCCAGGAGCGGAACTTCTTCCCCAACTTCGCCATGTCGGGCTATGGCCGATCCTAAAGCAGCAAACCACAGAAGCAAACAGGAGAACCAAAGAACTGGTGGAGGCGCAAGTTCGTCAGGCAACCAGAATCCAACACATCATCAAGCCCTTAACTTGGGCGAACAGGGATCAGAGGTTCGTGGACTACGTTCCACCTCCAGAAAACTTATCTCTGATAGATGTGCCCAGGCAAGGAGAGGTCGTAGACTTGACCCACTTCAAAAGCAGGATTCAGTGCTTCTTCATCCCCAACCTAACTAGGAAGCTGGGGATGGACTTCCTCTACGACTATCCCATAGCGACGCACCCGAGGATAACGGTGGTGCTCATGCCGCGAGTTGTGGTAGGATGGTCGGAGATCAAAAAGAAGAAAGAGGAAGAAAAGAACAAGGAGGAGATGAAAGGTGTGATAACGTACACCAGGCGAAGCAAGTTGAAGGACCATCCCCATTATCAGTCTAGAATGAATTGCACACCAAAGAAGATTCTCGTTTGGAATGTCAGACGGAACTCGTCTGATGATTTTCTGGTTCATCTTTTTGATCTGTTGGATAGGAACAAGCCAACCATTCTGGTGATTTTGGAGGCCCTGAAGCCTCTTTCTGAACCCAACTTCATCCGTCATAGATTTGGGTTTGAAGAGTTTGGGTTCGTTGACATGATCTCGATGAGGGGTGGGATTTGGGTCTTTTGGAAGAAGCCTGTCACCTCCTTTGAGTATGTGGGATATAACGGTAACCTGTTCCATAGCATCGTCACCTTTGCTCAGGAGGACCCGAAGGTGATGATTACTGGCATGCATGCTCCTAGTGACAGGTTCTCAAGAGGTAAGTTCTGGAACTCTCTGGAAAATGATCCCCCTCCTTCTGATTTTCCTTGGTTAGTTTTTAGTGACTTAAATACGGTTACTAACCCGTCTGAGAAAAAAGGTGGTCGACCTGTGTGTGAGGCTCAGTGTGCTAATTTCAAGTTGTTTGTGGATAAATGTAATCTTATTGATTTGGGTTTTTCTGGTTCCTTATTTACTTGGGATAATGGACGCACAAGAGGGGAAAATATCAAAGAGCGTCTTGATAGAGTTTTGGTGAACCCTAGTTGGTTACAGACCTACCCGCATTCTAAGGTAATTCATCTTCCCCGTCTCTACTCTGATCACTTCCCAATTTTAAATGATTTAAACCCGACCAGACCAAGTTAAATCACCCGTTTAGGGGCTTGGTTGCTTGGACTAAACACCATGGGTTCCTATCCTTCTTTAACTCTTGCTGGAACCCTGATGCTAATCTGCTAGATAATTTTAAGGAATTTAGACTAAAAGCCCCTCTGTGGCACTCCAATGTTTTTGGGAATGTGAAGGCTCATAGGAAACGTGTCACTAGGGCTGTTCATCGGTCCGAACTAGAGGACTAAGCTGGACCGAGGACTGGACCGCCCGAACTTTGTTCGGTCCAGTCCTTGGTCCAGTCCGGACTGGACTATACATAAGGAAACCTTATAATTTTAGTAACTTCAGTCCTTCAGTTCGGTCCATGGACTAGACCGAGGACCGAACATCAAATTTTTTTGGACCGAGGACTGGACCGAACTTCCCTCGGTCCAGTCCAGTCCAGTCCTCGGTCCAATCCGGTCCAGTCCCCTTTTCGGTCCGGACTGGACTATGAACAGCCCTACGTGTCACTACTAGGTTGGGGGGAATCCAGAAAGCTCTGGAGAATAAGCATAGCCCTTTCCTTGAAATTCTGCAGACTGATCTTTTGGCCTTGCACCATAAACTCTGCCAGATGGAGAAAAGTATGTGGGCTCAAAGGGCCAAAGTTAACCACCTAAAGTATAAAGATCTTAACACTAAATATTTTCATATGGTAACTAGGGTTAGAAATTGTAAACAAGTTATTGATCATGTCAAGGATGGGAATGGGTTGTTAGTGTCTGGCCCAGAGAATATAAGAGTCATGCTGACTAAGCATTTTGAGACTTTGTTCCAATCGCATGCGTTTCCTAGTTTTCAGGAGAGCAGTCCCTCCCCTTGCGAGTTCTTTAAGGATTTTCCTGATATTGGTCTCTCCTTCTCTAAAGAGGAAATTAAGGATGCCCTCTTCTCTATAAACTCTTTCAATTCTCCTGGTCCTGATGGTATCCAGGCTCATTTCTTTAAGAAAGCCTGGGACATTATTGGTGATCATGTTGTGCAGTTTGCAAATGATATCTTCCATCATCCTGATCATATTGGTGAAGTTAACCAAACCTTCATTAGCCTGATTCCTAAGACGGATAATGTGGAGTCCGTTAATGAGCTTAGGCCCATTAGTCTGTGTAATACCAGCTATAAGATTATTAGCAAGGCTATTGTTCATCATATCAGGCCTCTCCTGAATGACTGCATTCACCCTGCCCAGTCCAGTTTTATACCCGGCCGTAATATTGTTGATAACATCATTCTTATTAAAGAGGTTGCTCATTCCATTGCCAAGTGTAAAACCAAAACTAAGCTTGTTGCCATTAAGATTGATCTGACCAAAGCCTATGATAGCATAGAATGGAATTTTGTTGAGCAAACTTTGGAGTTTTGTGGGTTTCCAAATGCTTTAAAACAACTTATCATGGCTTGTATTAGATCACCTAGGATGAGTATCCTTTGGAGCGGCCAACCGGGGCCCTGGTTTTCCCCCAATAGAGGGCTTAGACAAGGTGACCCGTTGTCCCCCTATATTTTTGCTCTTTGCATGGATAGGTTGTCTAGGAGTATTAATGAAGCTGTTGCTAGAGGAACTTGGAAACCTTTCTCTTGTAAGCAGTTTTCCACTTCTCACGTTTTTTATGCAGATGATGTGGTGTTGTTTGGGTCTGCCGCCCCCTCAAATGTCAGGAATATGATTCATACACTCAATGTTTTTGGTCTTCACTCTGGCCTTCACTTGAACCCGACCAAATCTAGAATTTTTTGCCCTAGGTCTCTTCACCACAGGGATAGGGACCTTCTGACTCATACGGCCCAAATCCCTATTTCCACATCTTTTGGGAAGTATCTTGGTATTCCTTTGACTACTCTCAAGCCTAGACTTAGTGATTTTGATGAGCTCCTGAGCAAATTTCAGAAAAGGTTGGCTGGGTGGCAAACTAAGTTCCTCAATTTTGCTGGGAGAGTTACTTTAGTGAAGTCTGTCCTTTCTGTCGTGCCTGTTTATCACATGCAATCTGGCCTTCTTCCTAACAAAGTGATCCAGTCCATGGAAACCTCTATAAAGCGTTTCATTTGGAACAAGTCTGGATCTGAAAAATTCATGGCCCAAGTCAGTTGGGATAAGCTTTGTAGGCCCAAGTCTTTTGGTGGTTTAGGTTTGCGTGACCTTAAAGTTTGTAATAGAGCTTTCCTCACTAAGCTTCTGTGGAAGGTGGCTACTGCCTGGGATATTCCTTGGGTTCACCTCATTGAGCAGAAATATTGTAACAAAACCCCTATTCTCCTTTGCTCCCAAAAACCTTATCACTCTCCCTTGTGGAAGAGCCTTATTTCGATGAACCCCTTTCTGCATGAGCACATGAAGAAATAAATTGGCGATGGCACTAATACTTCTTTCTGGTTTGGTAACTGGATTGGTACTGGGCCTCTTGCTAGCAGAGATGAGTTGAGATCTGTCACCTCTAGACATCACAGAGTTAGTGACTTTATCCTGCATGGGGATTGGGATGTGCGAAGTCTTCAGGATTGCCTTCCCCATAACATTATGTTAGAAATTGTTAACATCCCTATAAGACACCAGTCTGATAATAGTCATGGGTATAGTTGGAGGTCTTCGTGGCCCGGTAAATTCAGTGTTGGTCAGATTTACAAGGACCTGAATTTTGCAAATCTGAGGTCTGTTGCATCTCAGCCCCCCTTGTTTAAAGTAATATGGAAGGTTAGGGTCCCTTCCAAAATCCAACACCACTTATGGAGAATGGCTCATCAGTCCCTTCATCTTGCTGAGACGTTTTCTTATAAAATTTCAACTTTGGATCCCACTTGCTCCATCTGTTCAAACGAGAATGAGTCCCATCTGCATCTATTTCGCAACTATAAAGTGGCTAAGACCTTCTGGTTGACTTTGTTTAATAAAACCAATAGGGTAAACCTAATGATCAGGATTTCTGGGGTCCCACGAGTTGGAATGACTGGCTTTCTCTCAACCTCATCAACCAACCGAAACCCTGGTCTATTTTCTTTGCTATGGTTGCTTGGGCTATTTGGATCTTCAGGAATAGCTTTGTCATGCAGAGAGAACAAGGTAATTTCAATACTATTTTTTCCATTGTTGGACTAACTGTTGTTTGTATGAGAAATGGCAGGATTACATTTTTACCAATAATGAGAAAATCATCAGCTGGAAGCCGCCAAGCTCTCATTCTTACAAGATCAATATGGAAGTTTGCAAGAATCAGGAGACTAGCTGCTTTGTGGGAGCTGCCATCATCCGTGATAGCAGAATGCAATGGGTGGTGGGAATCACTACTCGTGTGTTTTGCACCTAGACTACTGCAGCTATGCTGGTCACTCTAAGAGAGATTCTTCATCTCGCTTGGGAGAGAGGAATATCCCCGTTGGAGGTGGACCTTGAAGACTACATCATCAAAACCTTAAGAGACCCTCCTCGTGATGCGGAACCTCAGATGCTGGAGGTCATTGAGGATATTGAGGCCATCCTTGGAAGGATGGCGGTCGGCAAAGTGGTTGAAGTATATGTTAACCTCACGCCTGCTGTGCTTGCGGAGCAGTTTGTGCATCAGCAAGATACGGTCATTGTTCATAATCATACCCCTCAATGTGTGACTATGGCGATGGAACTGGACGTAAAATCTTTCTTCTATGATAAACAAGTGCAGCAAATGTTGGAGGACCGGGATCAGGATTTCCATGACTATGACTGATGAGAAGCTGTGCAGGGTTTCTTTTGGTATCCACCACTGGGTTTGGTGGTGGATTAATGAAGTGTGGATAAGTAGGGTTGGTTTTGCTTTATCTGGATTGTGTAACACCCGTATATATTTTGTTAGGCTTAAGGCTAGATGGTGGGGTGTTTCTTTTGGTTTTGTGTATAGGGTTTTAGGGTGTCAGGGCTTTTGCATTGCTGTTGGGTGCTCTTTGGTGGCTTGGTCTGAGTTTTTTGTGCCAAGCGCCCCAGATGTTTGTTTTCAGTTGCTAAGTTAATTTAATTTTTTCGCTTTCTTCCAAAAAAAAAATGGAGTTTTGGGTTGTAGGAAAACACTACCCATTTTTACATGTTCGAACGCACAATTTCAATTCGTGCCCTTGCTCTTAGATAAGCTCATCCTATCGTCCCACCATATATCTCATCCCAACAAAGTCACTCCTATATATATATATATATATATATATATATATATATATATATATATATAATGGTAACTAAGACAATAGGCCAATGTATTCGCAATGTTTGTAAATTGTAAGTGGTTTTTAACATTGGCAGATTTGGTAATAAGCTTCAGTCACTGTAACTGAAACGACATATTACATCTAGATGGTGAAAGAAGAAAGCGACCTAAGTCACATGACGACTAATCGCCAGGTGAAACAATCACATATGCGGCCTAGGATCTACAGGAAAGGAAGAGGATAGCATCCGACTACCCTCAGACTTCAATCCAACTTCCCACACAATGTCATTCACGTCATAATCGAATTTGACGATGCCGAATTTCTTGCAAATGAGAGCTTGATTATTTGTCTGTAAACAGACCGCCAAGTTGAAGGAACTAATTCAAGTGATCATGGGAGAACTCGATCAAGAATAGGGAAGCACCGACAACGGTATCAGACAAGGCACGTTTAGACCCAAATTCAAAATAAAGACATCATTAAAGATAATCCGTTCTTTATGATTCAGAGTATAATCATTGAAGACATGCTAAATATGTTGGCTCTGTAACCCAGCAAGTGATGCATTTCCACTTTTGTTTTGTCTGCAACAAATTTACCATGCAGAGTTTACCCCAAGTTTCATAAACTCGTCCTTCTCCAAACCCTGTAACCATAAGAGACATTCTACACCATTGGAGAACTTCCTGAACAAATCTATGACTGATATGGATTCTGGAACTCTATACAGAGAACTGGGTATAGTCTCTAGATAATAGCAAAAGGCAGTATGTCTAACAAATCAGAAGATTGCAAGAAGTTTTCTTGGAATCGAGACTACAACCTTCTTTCAGCATGAATTCAACCATCTGGGACCAAGCTATTGTATCAAGACAACCCAACCACTAGCCCATATACAATCACATCATGGTACCTACCACCAAAACAAAATGTTCAAACTAGGTTACATACATGCCCGGAAACAATACACACAAAGAAAACTACACATCGGGGCCATCTGACACTGGGTGCGACTCCAAGAAGAGTCTTATGGTCTTATATATGAGGGAAGGCTCAGCCATAGCCCCATTTCCGTAATCTCCACACGCTAGTCTCTTAGTCACTGGAGGAATCAATGTTATGCCGAGCTCATCGATCGACACTAGGTGTTTCTCTGTGAATGGGTTGTTCCACATGAAGGTGTTCATAGCTGGCGCCACAAATAGGGGCTTGTTGTAGTCCCATGCCCGTACAACGCATGTAAGCAGATTGTCACACAAGCCCCCAGCAATCTGCAAGAATTAACAAAGAGTTAATATGACAATAATGAGCTGCACTTAAGTATAACTGAAAGCTAAAACACAATTGCAACCAAACTCTGAGAGAGGTCGTATAAAAGTGGTACCCAAAAGACAATGAACCATATAGCATCAATAAAGATCCTTACAGGAATCACACCATGTCTACTTAACCATAGCACTTCCAAATTCAAGTTTCCAATCAAGAGCAACTACGGTTTTTAAACTATCCCAACAAATCCACGAGTGGAATTTCCAGATTAAGCGAGAGAGGTAATGGGTATGAATGTAGACAGGGTAGTAATAAATAACCATAATGTCAGCCCACCCATGCAGCTTAATGGAAATTCAAGTTACCTTGCCTAGAGTATTTGCAGACAGGGGAGCAATAACCATAATGTCTGCCCACCTACGCAGCTCAATGTGTAGAACACTGTCCCCTATTTTCTTCCAGCTAGTCCATTCATCCTCATCAGTGTAAACAACTACATCACTAGGAATTGTCATCTTATCAATAAAGTGCAATGCAGAATTGGAGACTACTGCTTTGACTTCAGCCCACTCTGAAAAGCAACGGCAGAGATTTCCGAACTTGATTGCAGCAACACTTCCACTGGCAGCAAGAAGGATCCTCGGCCTCCTGGGCATAGCATTAGTATTTGTAGGTTCCATGTATGAAGTAACAGTCTCTGTCTGTGCCATCACCTGTAAGTATACATGAACCTTAGATTCTTGAGGATTGAAATTTCACCGACCGTCAAATGATAGAAATGCCACAGTATAACCAAACAACATGACCAATGTGGGTCATGAAAAAGCAAGTCAAAAGAGGTTTGGATCTAAGTGACCTTTTCCCTTGGCACACAAAAGGGTTATTACTAAAAAATATGAAAAAGAAAAAAAAAAGAAGCTATGAAGGTGCACATAGATTCTCAAACATTGAGCATTTGACAAAACTTCCAGACCAAGAACACAAAACCATCACAATGCACAAGTCAATCATTTAAAAAGAGCTACAGGGATCCATAGAGAAAAAAAACAATTGTTCATAGTGCAGTACTTCAGAACATCCACTAATGCTGTATATTTACAAAACTCTGAGTTTATGAAATATTACATTGACAAGCTCGAGTATGAAGTTTGACAAACAACCAGCACTAAATAGCCATCCCATAACAAGCAACGATACTGACAACAGATAATTCACGATCTTGGATCTTTAAGGTATGAATGTAGTTATTTTACACCAATATTTAAAAATTAATACCCCATTATACTGTTGCCTATTGCCATGCCTAACAAACTCATAATATTCCTAGTTAACAACCAAGGGTGCATTTGGTAGGGATGAAAACCTTTTTCTGGAAAATGATTTTCCCGTCTCCAATGTAGTTTGGTATATAAGCCTCGGTAATTCTCTCAATCATAGCACAAATTTAACCCCAACAGTACTAACGGTCATACTTTTCATTACCCCACCCCCAACCCCCCAAAACCCAAAAAAAAAAAAAAAGTTCCCCAACAGCGAACATTGAGCAAGATCGACAAAAAGATGATTGCACAAAAAATGGACAGATTATCACAGCCATTGACACAAGTGCAAGCTTTGATTTCAATTTGCGAACAAATACAACAACAAAAAGATAATTGCACAGAATATACAGATTATCCCAATCTTCAAGAATTTCGATTTCATTTGCAAATAATCGTAATAAATAGTGCTAAAGAAATCAAGGCTTGAACCTAAATCTTTATGTTGATGGATAGATTGTTCAGTTCAAACGAAGTGAACTACATTAATATAGTGAAAAGTAGAGAATGAAACTCACAGCACAGCAGTCACAGCAGTGCAGTCGTTTTCCGGTGGCCGGACGCCGGTCTAAGAGTGGATCGCGGCTGCGCTGGCGTCGTTCGGTCGCGTCTGCTTGCCGCTGCAATCTGGTGGTGGGCGGCGGTCACTTGGTGGGGGAGCGTGGGGTGGGCGTCGACCGAGACGAGAGAGGAGCGAGCGTCGAGCGGTGGTTTGGGGTCCCCGTAATTGTTCTGTGTTCAACTTGAGAGAGAGTCAGAGAGTGAAATTTTTTTTATTTAATTTTCTCATCTTACTCAATATTGAAAACAAAATAATTTTTTTTGGATGAAATATTTAGGATTGGGTAGATGCTAGATGGGCTTGTTTATGCGACCTATTGCGGTGGAGTGGACAGCCATACTAATTTTTTGTGTCTTTTTTAGAAATGTCCTATACATTCATATATTTTCTTCTATAAGTATTACACATTGTGTAAAAAAAAATTTAGACCACCCCCAGCCTAGTAGGAGAAAATATATGAATGTATAGGACACCTCTAAAAAAGACACAAAAAATTAGTATAGGTGTCCACTCCACCGCAATAGGTCGCATAATTAGGGATAAATGACACAATTTGCCTTTTATTGTATTAGTTTTTTGCCCATTCTTTTGAATGAGTGTATTTTAGGTAAATAAATGTGAATGCAAAAAATATATATAGGAATAAATGATAGAAGCATTAAAAATATAATAGAAATAGATATATACATACCAAATATGAATCCAAACAAATGGGGTACCAAATTAAAATTATTGTTAAATTTACAAATAAGAAGTAAAATTATGTATATAATCTGAATGTGCATCTATTTGAGTAAATAAATTGAAAAAATAATAATATAGAGATATAAATAAATAAAAAATAATGGAATCAAGAATATGAATCCAAACAATATAATAATCACTAATTATTCCTCGACAGGATAATAATAATAGATATATAATAATAATAATAATAATAATAATAATAATAATAATAATAATAGTAGTAGTAGTAGTATTATTATGATGCCTTGTATGAAGGCCCTAGTTAACATGTCATTAACTATATAATGCTTTGTAGTGTGTGAATTCATTGTAGGAATTAAAACATACAATATATTTACCGAAAAGATGAAGCAAAATAGAATATAGACCTGCATAAGTAATGAATTAGCTTCCATAAAAAAAAGTAATAAATTAGCACTAATTAAATTTATAAGTAAATAATAAGAGTCGTAAAATAAATAAAATTATAAATATGGAAATTGCATTTGGGGATACTAAAAATCGGACAGATGGATGGTACCATGTTACTAAGGCTTGGTTCTTTTATGTTGGTAGAGTGCGGTGCGGTATCACACTGCACATCACTTTTAATTTCTACCACATTTTACGGGACTAAACTACATTACAATCATTATGAATATACTTCCTCACTTTTTTTTCTTCTCTTTTTCTCCTCTACTATTCACATTCTTTCTCATCACCTATCTAACTTACTTACCATAATTTTTCAAATTCCATCGTATCGCACCATTACTTTATCACATCAGCATTATAAAAGAACGGAGCTTAAATATCAAGTGTTCCCTAGATCATTTTATCTCTCAATTAGTTTGGGTAATGAATAAAAGGTGGCAAATTTATCAAAATTTACCAAAATTAATATCAATAAGTAATAACCAAATCAATCTATAAATGAATTAGGGTAAATTAGAGCAACTAAAATAATATAGACATATAAGGTTGGAAGTCACCTACAATATTGGCATAAGATTAATAATCCGTTCAACGGTTTTGCTAAATGTCGCCCTGGGGGCGATAAATAAGAAGGAATCTTATCCATTAAATATTAGGAACTTTACCTATATATGATAAAAAGATAACTATATTATCTCTTTTTTAGATTCTATATAATTAATTACTTAATCAAATCCCTAAAATTCTTATGATCTTGTTTTTTATGGAAAAAAATCATATATTATGTTATTATCACAGCATCGTTTTAGTTCCTACATTCTAATTGCACAGTATATATTATGCTTCCTAAACAATTACAGTCCTGCAGCTAAAATTGCTTCAATAGTTAAGTTTGGCAACATATATACTCCATTGACGCATTCAAAAATCAAAGATCATGCATGACCTGAACATATATAATATTTGACATGTCATTCTACTCCTTTTGCTAGTCTCAACAAATTACCTACAATGCGAAGAACTTAGTGGCATTAATTCAAAAGTTCATCAAACAATTAGTAAAATATACTTCACCACTAAAGAGAGGTTCTCTAAGCCTCTTGCACTGATTTTTCATGGCCTTTAACGTTTACAAAATCATTCCCTATTAATTATAGTACAGTAGAAGCCTAGTTGGACTCTTATTTTTGAGTAAAAAGAATGAAAATATTCAAAGATTTTTTCTTAAAAAAGAGAAAATATTCAAAGGAATTAAAAGAAAATACACTTTTCATAAACGTTTTTCTATGTTATTTTTTAGTTAAAATATTCATAATTTATTATATATAAGATCTTTACATATTTGATTAAGTAGTTAATTATATAGAATCTAAAAGAGATAATATAGATATTTTTTTATCATATATAAAGAAAGTTCCTAATATTTAATGGATAAGATTCCTTCTTATTTATAGCCCTAGGGTGACGTTTAGCAAAACCGTATTTCCAATAACCACTATCTACAGTCTCCTGGACTCCCAAATTAAACGGAAGTATTGAACATACACATATCATTAGGCTGAACTCAACTTTCTTTCATCTTTTTTTTGTTCCTATTGTTTTAAGCTAAATTTATAGAACCGTGTGTAACTAAATGCAAGTCTCCTGGACTCCCAAATATAAACATACTACAGTGACCAAATGGGAGAAGAATATTCAACCCAAAAGTAATAAATTTAGTTAAGTTAAATAAATTTATAACCTTGAAAGTAGAATAATAGTTTGCTTTTCAAGAGCTAAAGATGTTGATCACAATAGAAAGACTGACGATATATTGTTGAATCCCTCGATCTCCTACCATCATACTCGTCCCTATCCATTAATGGTGTCCATGAAAATCATATCTGCAATGCTTGTTAACAAAAATAAGGCCGCAATCATGACTCATTATAAAACCCAACACATTTTCACTAAAAAAACAAAAACAATACGATAAAAACCCCACACATTTTCACTAATATTGACGCAATTTATATATATATATATATATATATATATATATTGCTCTGTATTTTGATTAGATGAAACAGAACCAGAATTTTTCATAATACAACATATAACAACACGGTCAGATGAAATGACAACAATAATAATGATAGAGGGAGTAATTAGGCACCAAGAAAAATATAACACTCCCAACCGCAGACCTTTTGTTTTTTTCTAAAAAAGACTGTATTCTTTAGTAGTTTTATTTGTAAATGGAGATAGAGGTAGTAATTCCTAATTAGAGTTTGGCAAGCACAAAAAATAACAATATAAATCAAGCAATTACAGATAAAGTACCATAGTATAGGATGAGATGGTATCATCTATATTAACTAATTAGTAGGCCACTGAAGAGAAATTACCATAGTAATGTCCTCATCTTTATGGCCAAAGGAGGGAAATCGATTAGTAGGCCACTCAAGATTAGCAAACAATTGAGATTCAGCATATCTATCCACACCCAGAATGACTTATCATCAAATTCTTCCTCATTTGGCAAGGGATTCAAATCATCTCAGATATGGAATTTAAGCATTTGATCTCTAAAATCATGAATCCAGAAAATTAGAACACTACATTTCAAATTGAAGATGTACATGAACTCTCAGAGAATGAATTTGGGTTGATATGAAAGGTTATCTTTATATAATATATACAAAATTGACTGAATCTGATTTTAGTGAAGAAATTACTTGAAATCAGCCGTTGGACATGAGTGAGCCATGTAGCCACAGCGTCCCCTCCAGAGACACCAAGTCCCTCTATCATTAAAAGCCACCCAGTCAACTTTGCCGCGGTGAATCGACGATAAGCGTTCTCTGGCCATCTCCAATGGTGGGTCAAATTTCACCCACTCATCCTATAAAATATTATAAATATAAACCATCACTCACTTGCAAGTAAGGTGTTTCTACAATAGTGGGTAAAGTTTCATCCACCCATCCTATAAATTAATTATTAAACCCACTTTTTTATTTTGATTTTTATTTTTGAAGGTCATTTGAAAAGACAAAATAATATCTAAATGTGGTGGCCCTACATGAGATTCTGACCAAGTCACTTGTGTTTCTCACCAAGTCACTTGTGTGGATGGGTGGGGAAAAGCATTCTCACCCACCCTTTAAATTTTCTCACTATTGTAAATTTGTTCTCACCCATATTTGTCTTGTCTTTTGTGTCGGGTCACTTGTGACTCATCATTGGTAGTGGCCACATACTAGTTGTTGTCGTCCTCGATAATGGCGTCGTTGGAATCCGTCAAGTTTGAAAGTGCAAAACCAAAGAGTGAGAATAGACTGAGCGTTTTTTTTCTTTTGGAGAGAGAGAATGAGAAATAGAGAGAAGTGAGGTTTAGAGAGAGAGTGGGGGTTGAACAGATACTGAGAGATGGATGGTTTTTTTCACCATAACTGTATCAATACTTCCTTTTTTTTCAAATGGATGAAGGACCCAGATTTTACATTTAGGCTTTGTTTGGAAGGAGACTTAAAAATAAAGAGTAGGAGTTCATAAGAGTAAAGGAGGGTGAGAGTATGGGAGGGTTCATAAGGGTAACTACTTACCCCTGCTTGGCAGAACAATTTGGAAAGTTCATAAGAGTAAAATGTTATTTGACATATTTTCCCATTCATAATTTATGTAGTTCAATGGTGAAAGTATGTGAGAGTTAGGGGTATAATAGTCATTTTCTATGTTATGTATGATATACACATCCTTACACCCCAAATGGGGGTGTTAAAAAAACAAGAGTAAAGAGGTGTAAAGGGGATAAACCCTACTCCCTCTTACTCTCTTCTCAAGCAGGAGTAAGGAGGAGTAGGAACCCTTCTTAACCCCTCCTAACATCCCTTTACCCTTCTCCCAAGCAGGCCCTTGAAAAAAATCAATGGTCAGTATTCTCTATGGCACAAGATGTTAGCATGGGAGGAGGGAATCACTGTAGGTAAATTATGGAAATATCATTATGCAATTTTAATATATATATATATATATATATATATATATATATATATATATATATATAGGGAAATTGGATTCTAATAATCCCTACTTTTGCAAATTGGATGGCAATAATCCCTACTTTATATTTGTACTCTGGTGGTCCAAAGAAAATTAAAATTGTATTGTAGTGGGACATAATTAAGAGTATACCCTGAATATCATAAATTTTGTATTGCATTTGATTCAAAACTTTGTATAACACTTTACCACGATTTTTAATGAATTTACAACACTTCTCCCAATTTTTTTGATTTTTTTTCTATTTTTTATAATTTTTTCAATTTTATTCTTTTTAAAAAAATCATAATAATTGCTCGGAATCTCAAAAAAATAATGTAAAAAATGTTTTAGCAACTACACTTTATTACCTATCTGGGGGCACTAGAAAAAAATAAAAACAATATGGGGTAGGCATGAAAAAAATAAAAAAAATGTGGTGATGGATTTGGAACCACTAAAATACAATTTTATTTTTTTTTTGGACCATCAGAATACAAATTAAAAGTAGGGATTATTGTCATCCAATTTGCAAAAGTAGGGATTATTAGAATCCAATTTCCCTATATATATATATAATAATAATAATAATAATAATAATAATAATAATAATAATATAGATAGATTGGAAAGGACCTTCATTATGTATTGATTATGTACTACTGCATCCGTCTCAAAATATTTGTCATTTGACTAAATTTTGACCATTGATTACTTATGTTGCGTTTGGCTGGTCAATAACCTTGGGGAAATGGTAAATTTTCCTAAGTTGACTTATTTTCCCCATGTTTGGATGCGGATTGACTTCGGGGAAAGTTTTCACGATGGGCATACCATTTTCTCCATTTTCCTAGGAAAATTTCCGTTAGGGGGGCTAAGGGAAATTTTTCCCAGGGAAATCTTTCCCATGGAAAACTTCCCAAGGGAAATTTTCCCAAGGGTTCCTACATTACAAATTACGATATAAAATTACCGTTATTAATTAGAAAGATGCGTTAGTAAAAATTATAATTGTGGTATGTAATTTCATATCTTAACTCATTATAATTTTAGAATAATCAACAGTCAAAATTTAATCAAATAACAAACTTTTTGGGGTGGAGGCAGTAGTACTATATTAGTGTTTTGAAAACTTTAGATTATCTTATGGTAGACCTGGACATTGACTGAATTGATCGAATGTTCGGACACAATATAATGTGTCTCTTTTTTCTATTGTCTAAATATGATTGAGACCCGGATTTAGATCCGTTTGAATTATCCCACCCAAAAAAATCGGGTCTGGACATCCATTTCTCGTAGAAATGTTGACATTGAGTAACCCAATTCGAACTGGACTCGAATTTTTGCTACGCTAATTATAAATTTACCATACAACAGACCAAAGAGGTGGTAGCTTGTGGCAACCATCCCATCATCCAACCTTTCCACCTAGGTTCAAGCCTTCGTGGAAGCGAAAATTTCTCGTTAGGTAGGAATCGCGGAGTTGATGGGTTATTATGCATCATGGCGATTTGGTACCTCTCATCCTCGGCCTATAAAGCTTTCCGACAATTAATCCTAAATAAAAGCCCATTGAATGTGCCAAATTTACCCGGGGTTTAAAAAAAAATACTATACAATGGAGATGGAGGGTCCAAGGTTTATAAAGGTTGTGACTCATCATTGGTCGTGGCCACATACTAGTTGTTGTCGGCCTCGATAATGGCGTCGTTGGAATCCATCAAGTTTGAAAGTGCAAACCCAAAGAGTGAGAATAGACTGAGCGTTTTTTTTTTCTTTTGGAGAGAGAGAATGAGAAAGAGAGAGAAGTGAAGTTTGGAGAGAGAGTGGGGGTTGAACAGATACTGAGAGATGGATGTTTTTTTCACCATAACTGTATCAATACTTCCTTTTTTTTCAAATGGACGAAGGACCCAGATTTTACATTTAGGCTTTGTTTGGAAGGAGACTTAAAAATGAAGAGTAGGAGTTCATAAGAGTAAAGGAGGGTGAGAGTATGGGAGGGTTCATAAGGGTAACTACTTACCCCTGCTTGGCAGAACAATTTGGAAAGTTCATAAGAGTAAAATGTTATTTGACATATTTACCCTTTCATAATTTATGTAGTTCAATGGTGAAAGTATGTGAGGGTTAGGGGTATAATAGTCATTTTCTATGTTATGTATGATATACACATCCTTACACCCCAAATGGGGGTGTTAAAAAAACAAGAGTAAAGAGGTGTAAAGGGGATAAACCCTACTCCCTCTTACTCTCTTCTCAAGCAGGAGTAAGGAGGAGTAGGAACCCTTCTTAACCCCTCCTAACATCCCTTTACCCTTCTCCCAAGCAGGCCCTTGAAAAAAATCAATGGTCAGTATTCTCTATGGCACAAGATGTTAGAATGGGAGGAATGAATCACTGTAGGTAAATTATGGAAATATCATTATGCAATTTTAATATATATATATATATATATATATATATATATATATAGGGAAATTGGATTCTAATAATCCCTACTTTTGCAAATTGGATGGCAATAATCCCTACTTTAAATTTGTATTCTGGTGGTCCAAAAAAAATTAAAATTGTATTGTAGTGGGACATAATTAAGAGTTTACCCTGAATATCATAAATTTTGTGTTGCATTTGATTCAAAACTTTGTATAACACTTTACCACGATTTTTAATGAATTTACAACACTTCTCCCAATTTTTTTGATTTTTTTTTCTATTTTTTATAATTTTTTCAATTTTATTCTTTTAAAAAAATCATAATAATTGCTCGGAATCTCAAAAAAATAATGTAAAAAATGTTTTAGCAACTACACTTTATTACCTATCTGGGGGCACTAGAAAAAAATAAAAACAATATGGGGTAGGCATGAAAAAAATAAAAAAAATGTGGTGATGGATTTGGAACCACTAAAATACAATTCTATTTTTTTTTTGGACCATCAGAATACAAATTAAAAGTAGGGATTATTGTCATCCAATTTGCAAAAGTAGGGATTATTAGAATCCAATTACCCTATACATATATATAATAATAATAATAATAATAATAATAATAATAATAATAATATAGATAGATTGGAAAGGACCTTCATTATGTATTGATTATGTACTACTGCATCCGTCTCAAAATATTTGTCATTTGACTAAATTTTGACCATTGATTACTTATGGTGCGTTTGGCTGGTCAATAACCTTGGGGAAATGGTAAATTTTCCTATGTTGACTTATTTTCCCCATGTTTGGATTCGGATTGACTTCGGGGAAAGTTTTCACGATGGGCATACCATTTTCTCCATTTTCCTAGGAAAATTTCCGTTAGGGGGGCTAAGGGAAATTTTTCCCAGGGAAATCTTTCCAATGGAAAACTTCCCAAGGGAAATTTTCCCCAGGGTTCCTACATTACAAATTACGATATAAAATTACCGTTATTAATTAGAAAGATGCGTTAGTAAAAATTATAATTGTGGTATGTAATTTCATATCTTAACTCATTATAATTTTAAAATAATCAACAGTCAAAATTTGATCAAATAACAAACTTTTTGGGGTGGAGGCAGTAGTACTATATTAGTGTTTTGAAAACCTTAGATTATCTTATGGTAGAACTGGACATTGACTGAATTGATCGAATGTTCGGACACAATATAATGTGTCTCTTTTTTCTATTGTCTAAATATGATTGAGACCCGGATTTAGATCCGTTTGAATTATCCGACCCAAAAAAATCGGGTCTGGACATCCATTTCTCGTAGAAATGTTGACATTGAGTAACCCAATTCGAACTGGACTCGACTTTTTGCTACGCAAATTATAAATATACCATACAACAGACCAAAGAGGTGGTAGCTTGTGGCAACCATCCCATAATCCAACCTTTCCACCTAGGTTCAAGCCTTCGTGGAAGCGAAAATTTCTCGTTAGGTAGGAATCGCGGAGTTGATGGGTTATTGCCTGTCATAGGCAGTTTGGTACCTCTCATCCTCGGCCTATAAAGCTTTCCGACAATTAATCCTAAATAAAAGCCCATTGAATGTGCCAAATTTACCCGGGGTTTAAAAAAAAAATACTATACAATGGAGATGGAGGATCCAAGGTTTATAAAGGTTGTGACTCATCATTGGTCGTGGCCACATACTAGTTGTTGTCGTCCTCGATAATGGCGTCGTTGGAATCCATCAAGTTTGAAAGTGCAAACCCAAAGAGTGAGAATAGACTGAGCGTTTTTTTTTTCTTTTGGAGAGAGAGAATGAGAAAGAGAGAGAAGTGAGGTTTGGAGAGAGAGTGGGGGTTGAACAGATACTGAGAGATGGATGGTTTTTTTCACCATAACTGTATCAATACTTCCTTTTTTTTCAAATGGACGAAGGACCCAGATTTTACATTTATGCTTTGTTTGGAAGGAGAGTTAAAAATGAAGAGTAGGAGTTCATAAGAGTAAAGGAGGGTGAGAGTATGGGAGGGTTCATAAGGGTAACTACTTACCCCTGCTTGGCAGAACAATTTGCAAAGTTCATAAGAGTAAAATGTTATTTGACATATTTACCCTTTCATAATTTATGTAGTTCAATGGTGAAAGTATGTGAGGGTTAGGGGTATAATAGTCATTTTCTATGTTATGTATGATATACACATCCTTACACCCCAAATGGGGGTGTTAAAAAAACAAGAGTAAAGAGGTGTAAAGGGGATAAACCCTACTCCCTCTTACTCTCTTCTCAAGCAGGAGTAAGGAGGAGTAGGAACCCTTCTTAACCCCTCCTAACATCCCTTTACCCTTCTCCCAAGCAGGCCCTTGAAAAAAATCAATGGTCAGTATTCTCTATGGCACAAGATGTTAGCATGGGAGGAGGGAATCACTGTAGGTAAATTATGGAAATATCATTATGCAATTTTAATATATATATATATATATATATATATATATATATATATATATATATATATATAGGGAAATTGGATTCTAATAATCTCTACTTTTGCAAATTGGATGGCAATAATCCCTACTTTAAATTTGTATTCTGGTGGGCCAAAAAAAATAAAATTCTATTGTAGTGGGACATAATTAAGAGTATACCCTGAATATCATAAATTTTGTGTTGCATTTGATTCAAAACTTTGTATAACACTTTACCACGATTTTTAATGAATTTACAACACTTCTCCCAATTTTTTTGATTTTTTTTTCTATTTTTTATAATTTTTTCAATTTTATTCTTTATAAAAAAAATAATAATAATTGCTCGGAATCTCAAAAAAATAATGTAAAAAATGTTTTAGCAACTACACTTTATTACCTATCTGGGGCAGGAACGAAAAAAATAAAAACAATATGGGGTAGACATGAAAAAAATAAAAAAAATGTGGTGATGGATTTGGTACAACTAAAATACAATTTTATTTTTTTTTTTGACCATCAGAATACAAATTAAAAGTAGGGATTATTGTCATCCAATTTGCATAAGTAGGGATTATTAGAATCCAATTTCCCTATATATATATATATATATCATAATAATAATAATAATAATAATAATAATAATAATAATAATAATAATAATATAGATAGATTGGAAAGGACCTTCATTATGTATTGATTATGTACTACTGCATCCGTCTCAAAATATTTGTCATTTGACTAAATTTTGACCATTGATTACTTATGGTGCGTTTGGCTGGTCAATAACCTTGGGGAAATGGTAAATTTTCCTAAGTTGACTTATTTTCCCCATGTTTGGATGCGGATTGACTTCGGGGAAAGTTTTCACGATGGGCATACCATTTTCTCCATTTTCCTAGGAAAATTTCCGTTAGGGGGGCTAAGGGAAATTTTTCCCAGGGAAATCTTTCCCATGGAAAACTTCCCAAGGGAAATTTTCCCCAGGGTTCCTACATTACAAATTACGATATAAAATTACCGTTATTAATTAGAAAGATGCGTTAGTAAAAATTATAATTGTGGTATGTAATTTCATATCTTAACTCATTATAATTTTAGAATAATCAACAGTCAAAATTTAATCAAATAATAAACTTTTTGGGGTGGAGGCAGTAGTACTATATTAGTGTTTTGAAAACCTTAGATTATCTTATGGTAGACCTTGACATTGACTGAATTGATCGAATGTTCGGACACAATATAATGTGTCTCTTTTTTCTATTGTCTAAATATGATTGAGACCCGGATTTAGATCCGTTTGAATTATCCGACCCAAAAAAATCGGGTCTGGACATCCATTTCTCGTAGAAATGTTGACATTGAGTAACCCAATTCGAACTGGACTCGACTTTTTGCTACGCTAATTATAAATTTACCATACAACAGACCAAAGAGGTGGTAGCTTGTGGCAACCATCCCATCATCCAACCTTTCCACCTAGGTTCAAGCCTTCGTGGAAGGGAAAATTTCTCGTTAGGTAGGAATCGCGGAGTTGATGGGTGATTGCTTGTCATAGGCAGTTTGGTACCTCTCATCCTCGGCCTATAAAGCTTTCCGACAATTAATCCTAAATAAAAGCCCATTGAATGTGCCAAATTTACCCGGGGTTTAAAAAAAAATACTATACAATGGAGATGGAGGATCCAAGGTTTATAAAGGTTGTGACTCATCATTGGTCGTGGCCACATACTAGTTGTTCTCGTCCTCGATAATGGCGTCGTTGGAATCCATCAAGTTTGAAAGTGCAAACCCAAAGAGTGAGAATAGACTGAGCGTTTTTTTTTCTTTTGGAGAGAGAGAATGAGAAAGAGAGAGAAGTGAGGTTTGGAGAGAGAGTGGGGGTTGAACAGATACTGAGAGATGGATGGTTTTTTTCACCATAACTGTATCAATACTTCCTTTTTTTTCAAATGGACGAAGGACCCAGATTTTACATTTAGGCTTTGTTTGGAAGGAGACTTAAAAATGAAGAGTAGGAGTTCATAAGAGTAAAGGAGGGTGAGAGTATGGGAGGGTTCATAAGGGTAACTACTTACCCCTGCTTGGCAGAACAATTTGGAAAGTTCATAAGAGTAAAATGTTATTTGACATATTTACCCTTTCATAATTTATGTAGTTCAATGGTGAAAGTATTTGAGGGTTAGGGGTATAATAGTCATTTTCTATGTTATGTATGATATACACATCCTTACACCCCAAATGGGGGTGTTAAAAAAACAAGAGTAAAGAGGTGTAAAGGGGATAAACCCTACTCCCTCTTACTCTCTTCTCAAGCAGGATTAAGGAGGAGTAGGAACCCTTCTTAACCCCTCCTAACATCCCTTTACCCTTCTCCCAAGCAGGCCCTTAAAAAAAATCAATGGTCAGTATTCTCTATGGCACAAGATGTTAGCATGGGAGGAGGGAATCACTGTAGGTAAATTATGGAAATATCATTATGCAATTTTACTATATATATATATATATATATATATATATATATATATATATATATATATATATATAGGGAAATTGGATTCTAAAAATCCCTACTTTTGCAAATTGGATGGCAATAATCCCTACTTTAAATTTGTATTCTGGTGGTCCAAAAAAAATTAAAATTGTACTGTAGTGGGACATAATTAAGAGTATACCCTGAATATCATAAATTTTGTGTTGCATTTGATTCAAAACTTTGTATAACACTTTACCACGATTTTTAATGAATTTACAACACTTCTCCCAATTTTTTTGATTTTTTTCTATTTTTTATAATTTTTTCAATTTTATTCTTTTTAAAAAAATCATAATAATTGCTCGGAATCTCAAATAAATAATGTAAAAAATGTTTTAGCAACTACACTTTATTACCTATCTGGGGGCAGGAACGAAAAAAATAAAAACAATATGGGGTACGCATGAAAAAAATAAAAAAAATGTGGTGATGGATTTGGTACCACTAAAATACAATTTTATTTTTTTTTGGACCATCAGAATACAAATTAAAAGTAGGGATTATTGTCATCCAATTTGTAAAAGTAGGGTTTATTAGAATCCAATTTCCCTATATATATATATATATATATATATATAATAATAATAATAATAATAATAATAATATAGATAGATTGGAAAGGACCTTCATTATGTATTGATTATGTACTACTGCATCCGTCTCAAAATATTTGTCATTTGACTAAATTTTGACCATTGATTACTTATGGTGCGTTTGGCTGGTCAATAACCTTGGGGAAATGGTAAATTTTCCTAAGTTGACTTAATTTCCCCCATGTTTGGATGCGGATTGACTTCGGGGAAAGTTTTCACGATGGGCATACCATTTTCTCCATTTTCCTAGGAAAATTTCCGTTAGGGGGGCTAAGGGAAATTTTTCCCAGGGAAATCTTTCCCATGGAAAACTTCCCAAGGGAAATTTTCCCCAGGGTTCCTACATTACAAATTACGATATAAAATTACCGTTATTAATTAGAAAGATGCGTTAGTAAAAATTATAATTGTGGTATGTAATTTCATATCTTAACTCATTATAATTTTAGAATAATCAACAGTCAAAATTTAATCAAATAACAAACTTTTTGGGGTGGAGGCAGTAGTACTATATTAGTGTTTTGAAAACCTTAGATTATCTTATGGTAGACCTGGACATTGACTGAATTGATCGAATGTTCGGACACAATATAATGTGTCTCTTTTTTCTATTGTCTAAATATGATTGAGACCCGGATTTAGATCCGTTTGAATTATTCGACCCAAAAAAATCGGGTCTGGACATCCATTTCTCGTAGAAATGTTGACATTGAGTAACCCAATTCGAACTGGACTCGACTTTTTGCTACGCTAATTATAAATTTACCATACAACAGACCAAAGAGGTGGTAGCTTGTGGCAACCATCCCATCATCCAACCTTTCCACCTAGGTTCAAGCCTTCGTGGAAGCGAAAATTTCTCGTTAGGTAGGAATCGCGGAGTTGATGGGTGATTGCCTGTCATAGGCAGTTTGGTACCTCTCATCCTCGGCCTATAAAGCTTTCCGACAATTAATCCTAAATAAAAGCCCATTGAATGTGCCAAATTTACCCGGGGTTTAAAAAAAAATACTATACAATGGAGATGGAGGGTCCAAGGTTTATAAAGGTTGTGACTCATCATTGGTCGTGGCCACATACTAGTTGTTGTCGTCCTCGATAATGGCGTCGTTGGAATCCATCAAGTTTGAAAGTGCAAACCCAAAGAGTGAGAATAGACTGAGCGTTTTTTTTTCTTTTGGAGATAGAGAATGAGAAAGAGAGAGAAGTGAGGTTTGGAGAGAGAGTGGGGGTTGAACAGATACTGAGAGATGGATGGTTTTTTTCACCATAACTGTATCAATACTTCCTTTTTTTTCAAATGGACGAAGGACCCAGATTTTACATTTAGGCTTTGTTTGGAAGGAGACTTAAAAATGAAGAGTAGGAGTTCATAACAGTAAAGGAGGGTGAGAGTATGGGAGGGTTCATAAGGGTAACTACTTACCCCTGCTTGGCAGAACAATTTGGAAAGTTCATAAGAGTAAAATGTTATTTGACATATTTACCCTTTCATAATTTATGTAGTTCAATGGTGAAAGTATGTGAGGGTTAGGGTATAATAGTCATTTTCTATGTTATGTATGATATACACATCCTTACACCCCAAATGGGGGTGTTAAAAAAACAAGAGTAAAGAGGTGTAAAGGGGATAAACCCTACTCCCTCTTACTCTCTTCTCAAGCAGGATTAAGGAGGAGTAGGAACCCTTCTTAACCCCTCCTAACATCCTTTTACCCTTCTCCCAAGCAGGCCCTTAAAAAAAATCAATGGTCAGTATTCTCTATGGCACAAGATGTTAGCATGGGAGGAGGGAATCACCGTAGGTAAATTATGGAAATATCATTATGCAATTTTGATATATATATATATATATATATATATATATATATATATATATATATATATATATATATATATATAGGGAAATTGGATTCTAATAATCCCTACTTTTGCAAATTGGATGACAATAATCTCTACTTTAAATTTGTATTCTGGTGGTCCAAAAAAAATTAAAATTGTATTGTAGTAGGACATAATTAAGAGTATACCCTGAATATCATAAATTTTGTGTTGCATTTGATTCAAAACTTTGTATAACACTTTACCACGATTTTTAATGAATTTACAATACTTCTCCCAATTTTTTTGATTTTTTTTCTATTTTTTTTAATTTTTCAATTTTATTCTTTTTAAAAAAATCATAATAATTGCTCGGAATCTCAAAAAAATAATGTAAAAAATGTTTTAGCAACTACACTTTATTACCTATCTGGGGGCAGGAACGAAAAAAATAAAAACAATATGGGGTACGCATGAAAAAAATAAAAAAAATGTGGTGATGGATTTGGTACCACTAAAATACAATTTTATTTTTTTTTTTGGACCATTAGAATACAAATTAAAAGTAGGGATTATTGTCATCCAATTTGCAAAAGTAGGGATTATTAGAATCCAATTTCCCTATATATATATATATATATATAATAATAATAATAATAATAATAATAATAATAATAATAATATAGATAGATTGGAAAGGACCTTCATTATGTATTGATTATGTACTACTGCATCCGTCTCAAAATATTTGTCATTTGACTAAATTTTGACCATTGATTACTTATGGTGCGTTTGGCTGGTCAATAACCTTGGGAAAATGGTAAATTTTCCTAAGTTGACTTAATTTCCCCCATGTTTGGATGCGGATTGACTTCGGGGAAAGTTTTCACATGGGCATACCATTTTCTCCATTTTCCTAGGAAAATTTCCGTTAGGGGGGCTAAGGGAAATTTTTCCCAGGGAAATCTTTCCCATGGAAAACTTCCCAAGGGAAATTTTCCCCAGGGTTCCTACATTACAAATTACGATATAAAATTACCGTTATTAATTAGAAAGATGCGTTAGTAAAAATTATAATTGTGGTATGTAATTTCATATCTTAACTCATTATAATTTTAGAATAATCAACAGTCAAAATTTAATCAAATAACAAACTTTTTGGGGTGGAGGCAGTAGTACTATATTAGTGTTTTGAAAACCTTAGATTATCTTATGGTAGACCTGGACATTGACTGAATTGATCGAATGTTCGGACACAATATAATGTGTCTCTTTTTTCTATTGTCTAAATATGATTGAGACCCGGATTTAGATCCGTTTGAATTATCCGACCCAAAAAAATCGGGTCTGGACATCCATTTCTCGTAGAAATGTTGACATTGAGTAACCCAATTCGAACTGGACTCGACTTTTTGCTACGCTAATTATAAATTTACCATACAACAGACCAAAGAGGTGGTAGCTTGTGGCAACCATCCCATAATCCAACCTTTCCACCTAGGTTCAAGCCTTCGTGGAAGCGAAAATTTCTCGTTAGGTAGGAATCGCGGAGTTGATGGGTTATTGCCTGTCATAGGCAGTTTGGTACCTCTCATCCTCGGCCTATAAAGCTTTCCGACAATTAATCCTAAATAAAAGCCCATTGAATGTGCCAAATTTACCCGGGGTTTAAAAAAAAAATACTATACAATGGAGATGGAGGGTCCAAGGTTTATAAAGGTTGTGACTCATCATTGGTCGTGGCCACATACTAGATGTTGTCGTCCGATAATGGCGTCGTTGGAATCCATCAAGTTTGAAAGTGCAAACCCAAAGAGTGAGAATAGACTGAGCGTTTTTTTTTCTTTTGGAGAGAGAGAATGAGAAAGATAGAGAAGTGAGGTTTGGAGAGAGAGTGGGGGTTGAACAGATACTGAGAGATGGATGGTTTTTTCACCATAACTGTATCAATACTTCCTTTTTTTTCAAATGGACGAAGGACCCAGATTTTACATTTAGGCTTTGTTTGGAAGGAGACTTAAAAATGAAGAATAGGAGTTCATAAGAGTAAAGGAGGGTGAGAGTATGGGAGGGTTCATAAGGGTAACTACTTACCCCTGCTTGGCAGAACAATTTGCAAAGTTCATAAGAGTAAAATGTTATTTGACATATTTACCCTTTCATAATTTATGTAGTTCAATGGTGAAAGTATGTGAGGGTTAGGGGTATAATAGTCATTTTCTATGTTATGTATGATATACACATCCGGACACCCCAAATGGGGGTGTTAAAAAAACAAGAGTAAAGAGGTGTAAAGGGGATAAACCCTACTCCCTCTTACTCTCTTCTCAAGCAGGAGTAAGGAGGTGTAGGAACCCTTCTTAACCCCTCCTAACATCCCTTTACCCTTCTCCCAAGCAGGCCCTTAAAAAAAATCAATGGTCAGTATTCTCTATGGCACAAGATGTTAGCGTGGGAGGAGGGAATCACTGTAGGTAAATTATGGAAATATCGTTATGCAATTTTAAAATATATATATATATTTATATATATATATATATATATATATATATATATATATATATATATATATATATATATATATATATATAAGAAATTGGATTCTAATAATCCCTACTTTTGCAAATTGGATGGCAATAATCCCTACTTTAAATTTGTATTCTGGTGGTCCAAAAAAAATTAAAATTGTACTGTAGTGGGACATAATTAAGAGTATACCCTGAATATCATAAATTTTGTGTTGCATTTGATTCAAAACTTCGTATAACACTTTACCACGATTTTTAATGAATTTACAACACTTCTCCCAATTTTTTTGATTTTTTTTTCTATTTTTTATAATTTTTTCAATTTTATTCTTTTTAAAAAAAATCATAATAATTGCTCGGAATCTCAAAAAAATAATGTAAAAAATGTTTTAGCAACTACACTTTATTACCTATCTCAAAGGGCGACGAAAAATAAAAACAATATGGGGTACGCATGAAAAAAATAAAAAAAATGTGGTGATGGATTTGGTACCACTAAAATACAATTTTATTTTTTTTTTTGGACCATTAGAATACAAATTAAAAGTAGGGATTATTGTCATCCAATTTGCAAAAGTAGGGATTATTAGAATCCAATTTCCCTATATATATATATATATATAATAATAATAATAATAATAATAATAATAATAATAATAATAATATAGATAGATTGGAAAGGACCTTCATTATGTATTGATTATGTACTACTGCATCCGTCTCAAAATATTTGTCATTTGACTAAATTTTGACCATTGATTACTTATGGTGCGTTTGGCTGGTCAATAACCTTGGGAAAATGGTAAATTTTCCTAAGTTGACTTAATTTCCCCCATGTTTGGATGCGGATTGACTTCGGGGAAAGTTTTCACATGGGCATACCATTTTCTCCATTTTCCTAGGAAAATTTCCGTTAGGGGGGCTAAGGGAAATTTTTCCCAGGGAAATCTTTCCCATGGAAAACTTCCCAAGGGAAATTTTCCCCAGGGTTCCTACATTACAAATTACGATATAAAATTACCGTTATTAATTAGAAAGATGCGTTAGTAAAAATTATAATTGTGGTATGTAATTTCATATCTTAACTCATTATAATTTTAGAATAATCAACAGTCAAAATTTAATCAAATAACAAACTTTTTGGGGTGGAGGCAGTAGTACTATATTAGTGTTTTGAAAACCTTAGATTATCTTATGGTAGACCTGGACATTGACTGAATTGATCGAATGTTCGGACACAATATAATGTGTCTCTTTTTTCTATTGTCTAAATATGATTGAGACCCGGATTTAGATCCATTTGAATTATCCGACCCAAAAAAATCGGGTCTGGACATCCATTTCTCGTAGAAATGTTGACATTGAGTAACCCAATTCGACTCGACTTTTTGCTACGCTAATTATAAATTTACCATACAACAGACCAAAGAGGTGGTAGCTTGTGGCAACCATTCCATCATCCAACCTTTCCACCTAGGTTCAAGCCTTCGTGGAAGCGAAAATTTCGTTAGGTAGGAATCGCGGAGTTGATGGGTGATTGCACATCATAAGCGATTTGGTACCTCTCATCCTCGGCCTATAAAGCTTTCCGACAATTAATCCTAAATAAAAGCCCATTGAATGTGCCAAATTTACCCGGGGTTTAAAAAAAAATACTATACAATGGAGATGGAGGGTCCAAGGTTTATAAAGGTTGTGACTCATCATTGGTGGGCCACATACTAGTTGTTGTCGTCCTCGATAATGGCGTCGTTGGAATCCATCAAGTTTGAAAGTGCAAACCCAAAGAGTGAGAATAGACTGAGCGTTTTTTTTTCTTTTGGAGAGAGAGAATGAGAAAGAGAGAGAAGTGAGGTTTGGAGAGAGAGTGGGGGTTGAACAGATACTGAGAGATGGATGGTTTTTTTCACCATAACTGTATCAATACTTCCTTTTTTTTCAAATGGACGAAGGACCCAGATTTTACATTTAGGCTTTGTTTGGAAGGAGACTTAAAAATGAAGAGTAGGAGTTCATAAGAGTAAAGGAGGGTGAGAGTATGGGAGGGTTCATAAGGGTAACTACTTACCCCTGCTTGGCAGAACAATTTGGAAAGTTCATAAGAGTAAAATGTTATTTGACATATTTACCCTTTCATAATTTATGTAGTTCAATGGTGAAAGTATTTGAGGTTAGGGTATAATAGTCATTTTCTATGTTATGTATGATATACACATCCTTACACCCCAAATGGGGGTGTTAAAAAAACAAGAGTAAAGAGGTGTAAAGGGGATAAACCCTACTCCCTCTTACTCTCTTCTCAAGCAGGATTAAGGAGGAGTAGGAACCCTTCTTAACCCCTCCTAACATCCCTTTACCCTTCTCCCAAGCAGGCCCTTAAAAAAAATCAATGGTCAGTATTCTCTATGGCACAAGATGTTAGCATGGGAGGAGGGAATCATCAGAGGTAAATTATTGATATATCATTATGCAATTTTAATATATATATATATATATATATATATATATATATATATATATATATATATATAGGGAAATTGGATTCTAATAATCCCTACTTTTGCAAATTGGATGACAATAATCTCTACTTTAAATTTGTATTCTGGTGGTCCAAAAAAAATTAAAATTGTATTGTAGTGGGACATAATTAAGAGTATACCCTGAATATCATAAATTTTGTGTTGCATTTGATTCAAAACTTTGTATAACACTTTACCATGATTTTTAATGAATTTACAATACTTCTCCCAATTTTTTTGATTTTTTTTCTATTTTTTTTAATTTTTCAATTTTATTCTTTTTAAAAAAATCATAATAATTGCTCGGAATCTCAAAAAAATAATGTAAAAAATGTTTTAGCAACTACACTTTATTACCTATCTGGGGGCAGGAACGAAAAAAATAAAAACAATATGGGGTAGGCATGAAAAAAATAAAAAAAATGTGGTGATGGATTTGGTACAACTAAAATACAATTTTATTTTTTTTTGGACCATCAGAATACAAATTAAAAGTAGGGATTATTGTCATCCAATTTGCATAAGTAGGGATTATTAGAATCCAATTTCCCTATATATATATATATCTCATAATAATAATAATAATAATAATAATAATAATAATAATAATAATAATAATAATAATAATAATAATAATAATATAGATAGATTGGAAAGGACCTTCATTATGTATTGATTATGTACTACTGCATCCGTCTCAAAATATTTGTCATTTGACTAAATTTTGACCATTGATTACTTATGGTGCGTTTGGCTGGTCAATAACCTTGGGGAAATGGTAAATTTTCCTAAGTTGACTTATTTTCCCCATGTTTGGATGCGGATTGACTTCGGGGAAAGTTTTCACGATGGGCATACCATTTTCTCCATTTTCCTAGGAAAATTTCCGTTAGGGGGGCTAAGGGAAATTTTTCCCAGGGAAATCTTTCCCATGGAAAACTTCCCAAGGGAAATTTTCCCCAGGGTTCCTACATTACAAATTACGATATAAAATTACCGTTATTAATTAGAAAGATGCGTTAGTAAAAATTATAATTGTGGTATGTAATTTCATATCTTAACTCATTATAATTTTAGAATAATCAATACCAAAATTTAATCAAATAACAAACTTTTTTGGAGGAGGAAGGGTAGTACTATATTAGTGTTTTGAAAACCTTAGATTATCTTATGGTAGACCTGGACATTGACTGAATTGATCGAATGTTCGGACACAATATAATGTGTCTCTTTTTTCTATTGTCTAAATATGATTGAGACCCGGCTTTAGATCCGTTTGAATTATCCGACCCAAAAAAATCGGGTCTGGACATCCATTTCTCGTAGAAATGTTGACATTGAGTAACCCAATTCGAACTGGACTCGACTTTTTGCTACGCTAATTATAAATTTACCATACAACAGACCAAAGAGGTGGTAGCTTGTGGCAACCATTCCATCATCCAACCTTTCCACCTAGGTTCAAGCCTTCGTGGAAGCGAAAATTTCTCGTTAGGTAGGAATCGCGGAGTTGATGGGTTATTGCCTGTCATAGGCAGTTTGGTACCTCTCATCCTCGGCCTATAAAGCTTTCCGACAATTAATCCTAAATAAAAGCCCATTGAATGTGCCAAATTTACCCGGGGTTTAAAAAAAAATACTATACAATGGAGATGGAGGGTCCAAGGTACTAATAGCTCAACTTGGCATCTCGCCGGCCTTCTATATTGAAGGTTGTGGGATCAATTTTCATAACTTACTCTTATCTTTGGTTACAAACCAAGCCTTTGCCTTTTGAGTTAAGTGTTATTGTTGGCCCGCTGGATATTTTATTGAAATAGGAGACCCTATGAATGATACAACATATCAATGTAAAAAAAAATGTAAAAACATACTAACTTTTTCAAAGTAGTTGATGAATGAAATGTAATTTTATTTGAAAAATGGTGAAATATATTTCATTTACTTCATTTGGGCGTTGATTAAACTATGTCGTAGTTTAATTTTGTGAAACCTGAAATAGGAAAACCTAAAGAACTAAGTAGGCATGGCAATGGGTCCTGGACCCGGTCTAGACCCTGTCGGACTCAGCCCATTAAAACGGTATGGGTCCAAAAATTTTGGACTCTGTAGGCAGCTCTCACATTTTGGGACCCCGAGTTCCATGTCTTTCAATTCTCATGGAATGAACCATGTCTCCTTCTGGAGGAATGGGCGTGCATATCGACTTTGATCTTTACGCCCCTCCAACGACTCCTTCTATTAGCCACAATCATCAGGAGAAGTTCGAAGAGTTGACGAATTTCAATCCTCGGGCTTTAGGGCATATTCCGGTGGACAATATGGTTGATCTACAAGCCTTGGTGGAATTCTTCTAGTCTCCCGAGGCGCTTTAGCTCCGTTCAGCTGCAAGAGTTCAAGGTTTGGTCTTTTGCATTCACATCGAATTTTTGTTTTATCATGGGGGTTCGAGATTTGCTCCTCTTTCTCTTATCCATATTGTGGATGAAATGGCCCGGGGTTATAATCTTGTGTCGATGACGATCGCGAAGAGCCTACTTAGCTTAGATTCTTGGAACTCCAAACAAATCTTCAGGCGAAGCCTTCTTGCTCTTCAAGTATAAGTCTCGGTGTTTTTCCCTTTTTCTCGCATTTTTTGCTTGTTTTTTCGTATATTTTTTCATGATTTTGCATGGAATCACAAATTGATCCATGTTGAATCAGACACCGATGATTTTACATCTTAGTATGATCTACTCCCCTATCACCGCCTCAGAGTTGGCAAATTTTTGCCAACGAAAGAGTAAGTATGATGCTTGTAGAAGTTTTGAGAGTGCATCACTTTCTTGAAGAACCACAAAGAAATCCAATGGTGGATCCAATGGTGAAAGGTACCTTGATTCACCAACAATTCTCACAAGGTCACCCATGTGACCATTTTGGGTTTATCGGAGCTAATTTACTACTTCTGGATTGAGTCATGAGGCAAATGGGCTATCTTCAGGACATACCCTCTCTACATGTGAGATTTCCGACCTCACTCACTTGTGAGCCTCAGTCATTGAATCTTGGCTGCGGTATTGGAAGAAGAGATCCGAAGTAGAGGCACTTGCACCCCATTGAGTCATCACCTCCTCCACGACGCAGGGGCGAACCCAGAAAATTAAAAACTTAATCAATCTACTCTATTGTTTGAATCAACACATAATGCACAACTCAATAAAATCATAAGTAACTATTAATATTTTTTTAGTATTTTCTTAACCCTAAACGTAAAGTTGTAAAATTATTGCAAGTATAAATCTTAAATTTTATTTTTGAAAATATTTTCTAAATTAATTAAAATCTTCTCATTTTGTAACTTATATACCGTATAGAATAAAAAGTACATGTAGTTTGACATTTGGTATAAACTTGGAATAAATAGTCTATTGAAATTATTAATCTAATTGAGAAAATAGTTTAAGAAAGTAAAAAGACACAAAAACTATAATGCAGAACTTATGATTTTATTTTTAAAAATAAAAATTCAAAAGCAAGAAAGACTTGCATGGTCGAGGACGTTGACGACACAATCAAGGACACTGATGATTGGAGTTTGTAGGAACCCAAGAGGGGGGGTGAATTTGACAAATAAACTCTACACACTAGGTAAGGACGTTAGAGCAAACTTCCTTGGTTTCAAACCAATGATCAAAACACAGTGTAACTGAAATACCTCATTATATTAATATCAATCAAAGAACAAGTTACACTTACGAAACAAAGGAAGAAGTAACAGCCTGAAGGCAGTTACTGATAGGTTCACTGACCAAGGCTGAAGGTCCTTGTGTAGACACCGGAATTTATACCGGTATAATCCCGACTCAGCAAAATCAGTGAATCATGTGGGCCAAATAATAAACGGGTCATTGGGCCCGAGAAAGTCAACAACTTGAGCCCGAAGAGTCAAACAGGCCGCATGCATTCGCTAAAACCCAGAGGGGTTTTAATTTTAAGTGAACAAGCCCACACAGAAGCAGGCCCAGAAGCGTGCTCCGGCCCAGGGAGCTTAAAACCCGCCTAGGTTTTAAGCGGAGCAGCGCACGTCGTCGCTTTGCTCCACGTCACCGATCCCCTGATCATAGCCCCACATGGTTGTCTTTTGCCCTTGACTTCCTATAACCCGCCTAGGTTATAGTCTCTGGATGGCTTGATTTGTGGGGTATGTCGCCCATGGTTTCCCTTCAAATCCTTCACCCCTTCAACTATAAATACCCCCTCCATTTCACCTTCATTTTCATGGACAATCACCCTCTACCACCCTTAATCTACTAAACTTCAACCAACTACTATCTCTTCTCTCATTTTCATTATCTATTCTCATCACTTATTCCCATACTATACTACCATTCTCTTAAAATAATCACACTCACACAATCACGTAACCATCCACATACCACTTTTTCAAGCCATCCACGGTATCTCATTCAAGCTTCAAGTCAAGGGTAACTCAAAGGATCAAATCCGTCACCGCTACATCTTAAGCAAGGTTCGATTTCTTTGTTTGCATTGTCATAATTATTCATGTAATTCATTCTTTAATTCCTTTACTTATACATTATTTTGTAAAGAAAACATCGTATTTTAATCTTGCATGATTTAAATAATAACTCCGCGAAATTAACCAAACTTCTCCCCGCTCTCTTTCTTTTCAATGTTGATTTTAGTAGAGTCTGTTTTACAACAGGCGGATTCGAGAGTTTTTACAACTCTCAAATTCGTAACCTTACCCCCGAATCTAGAAATCGGGTTCGTAGACCGGGGTCTTTTATTTCTTATTTTATGGTTTGTCGATTTCCTTAAATTGGCTGGCGACTCTTTCATATTTTATAAACTCGTTTAATTATTTGAAATGTTTGGTTTTTTGCACAAAAATAATTTAAAAAATAATTTAATTCATGTCCTCTATCAAATTAAGGCTAGGTCCGAGAGAAAGGGACTAGAAGTTGATAAAACCCAGGCGGGTTTTATCAATTTTAACCCACTTTCTCTCTGGGCCGAGGAGGAGAAAGACCCAGCCCAGAATCCATTAAAACCCAGGCGAGTTTTAATGATTTCCGGCGGCCCACTTTTTCCTTCCCGGGCCTCAATTAAGTATTTTGGATCGGGATTAAATTATTATTAAGTTATTTTATGCAATTCCGAATAATTTAAATAATAAAAAACGGGTTCGTAAATAAATAAAGTTTCATCACCCCGAAAACGAATTTCGAAAATAAAAAAAATCCTTATTTAAGGATTAAGCAACCTTAGTCGGCTCCCGATCAATTAAGTAGCGCATCCGAAAACCATTTCCCCGAAAGAGATTTTTTTCCGGGTCCTACAGATTGGCGACTCCACTGGGGAGTTAAACTTAATAAGAGGGTAAAACTTGAAAAAATCGAATTGATTTGAAAGTGTAAAAGGGAGAAGTTAATTTATTCCGCGACTTTATTATTCATTTAGGCATCCTTTTGCATACCGGGCCACTAATCGGGTCTTTTGACACGTTAGCACAAAGGCGACGGTTTAGGATAACTAGGATTTCCCTTGAGAGTGGGAGGCCACTACTATGTGGATGAACTCTACATCGCTAAGCATTTGGTCGCTCCTCTCCCGGTGTTGCACTCAAAGAGCTTCCTTGAAGTTCTTTGAGCCATACCCCAACTTCTTACCTTATGGTATGATGAACCGGGGCGAGAACATGCGGTAGGCCATGTAACCCAACCATAAAAGTCCATGAATTTAGAGCCTTGGTTTAGGATATCCCTTCATGTATATGCTATGTGCTATGTGTATCCCCTCCCCTTTTTCTTGTCTTTTTGTAAAGAGTCGACCCTAGTTTGGAGGTTTTGTTCTAGTCCATATAAAATTCATTGGGTTGAGAAAATGATTATTTATTAATTAATTTAATTAGCTCAGAAAACATTATGGTTAGCCCAAGTGGAAGGGCCCATTAATGTTTGAAAGTCAATTATCTTAATCAATAAATAAAAATTAACTCACCTTTGATGATATTATATGGCCCTTTATGAAATTCTCTTAACAAAGGTCCAAAAAAAAATAATTAAAAGTCCAACAAAGTTAATGAATAAACGTTTTAGACTGTATAATAGTCACTAGGCTTGAGTAAATTAATTTATCGATTTAATTAATAAATCCATCACATTTATGGCTGACCCGTTGTTAGGCCCAACCATATTGGGTTTGTATATTAAGCCCATAAATTAATTATAACTTGCCTATTGTTGGCTTTATCAAGTCCTTTACAATATCTATTCTCCTTGAGTAAAAAAAAAATTTTAAAATTAAAAAAACAAAAAAAAGAGGTCGTCGGTCTTGTCGAGTATTATTCTAGCCCGCATAATAGCCAATATGGTTTGAGCTATCTGAGTTGTTGAGCCAAGTCACGGATTCTCCTTAAAACGGTCGGCTTGTGAATTGAAGGCCATCCGAATTGAGAAACACTGACTAAAGCCTGTCAACTTATGACCAACTCGCTATGTTTGACTTTATTCGGCCCTTTATAATACTCTATCTTTAGGTCCATATAGAGTTAGGTTATGCACTCCCAAAAGTGGGTAAGTCCTCTGTGTCAGCATATATGTGTCGAGTTGGTTAGGATCATATAGGTCATCTAGGTCATACATGCATTGGGTAGAACGTGTCGGAGAATGTCATCGAGTGTCCTAACTTTGAATTTCCATGCAGGCATCATTGGTGATCGACTCCGAGTCTGCATTCGAGATCCACGAACCTGTCATTTGATTCCGAACTCTCGCTACGATCCATCTGCAACCAATGACTGCATCATGTCTGGAGAATAGTTCCAAGAGATCCCGGTCTAAGGCACCGAGGCCAACATCACGAAGCACTTAGATGACCTTTACACCAAAAGGCAAGGTGTGGTATTTGCCAATGCCTTAGAACAGGAGCAGAAGAAGAGCAAAAGACTGAATGAATAACAACAAGTGATGGATGGTATGATGCAAGCCATCACTAAGATTAATACCAAATTAAGGTTGAAAGTTGAAGAAGACGATGAAGAGATGCAGGGATATGAATCCGAACCTGAAATCATTAAGACATCCTCAGATTCTGGAGGAATTGGGATATCCAAGACAAAGGTCAATACCCCTGAGGCATCTAAACTCACAAAAGACCCTATTGTTAAGGCCCTTGAACAGAAATTGGAAAATCTTACTAAAGCAACAAGCACTGTGTTGGTGTAACGCCTCGAAAACATACAAAAAGAAAACGTCAAACAGATAGAATAAATAACGGAAACTTATAATCTTGAGGCATCACTGTCGTGTCCTCAAGGGAACACAAGGCAAAAAGGTTTTAGAATCCATCACCAAACTAGAAGAAAAACATGAAATACTAAGAACAACTCGAAACTAAAGGTTCAATAAACAAAGTAACTGAGACTAAGGATTTAATATGCTGAGTTTCATTATTCTAACAACTTCTACTAGATCCCCACATTCTCACATCTAGTCCCCGCAAACCCCGCAATGCTACTAGTCCGTACCTGAAAACAAAACAGTTCAAACATGAGGGGGAAACCTCAATAATGTCTACCCCTAACAGTCAAAACAATTATATAATTCATTTCAACGCATTTTAAGGGGAGGGGGTAACAGTTCAAATATTTCAAAATACTTTTACCAGACGAACTTTGCCAATTTCCATTTTTAGAGCGGGTGGGGCTTCCAAACTGCCCCTCGGAGTCAAAGACTTGCCACTCATACCAATTTCTTTCCATCATCTTTCCACATCATTCTCATTCTCATGAATCCACAAATTACTAATCAACAATCCGGATGGCCATCGCAATCTCAATCCAACACTACCAGGCGTCACCTGGTCTCTTGACAATCCCCCTCACAGGTAATGACCTGATCTTAGGGAGACTGCCCGAACCCGCATATTTACTCGTATCCTTTAATTTAGTCAGGTTTACAATTTCGGTTCAAACCAAACTCGACCAAACATTTCCAAATCCAACACTTTTAACCTAAAGGCCAAAGGACTATCCATACTTTATAAACAAAGAACAGAATATTTTCAATAAATAGACAGTCAATTTAATATAAAGTCCCCTTCGGGATGCAAGGTCTAAAATACGGTAAAAACATTAAAACGGTTAAAGAGCATCCACTGGGGATTAGGGCATAGACATTACCTGCAGAAAGTTACTTCAATCAAAAGATGCACACGGAGCTACTGGTTCGTTCCCTCGCTCGAACCTAATAATTGAATATTTCTAAAATCAACAACTCACTCACCAAGGTAGCTAATTCACGTATTTTCTACCCTTTCCCAACTTAACAAATTCTTACTAATCACGTACCATGTATATTTAATTACAAAATCAAAAGCACGAAGCATTCGTCACATTTTCAAACTATGTACTATACATAACCTTTAGGACAATAAACATATAAGATATTTTCATACATAATTATAACAAGAATATTTCTCAAGTAATAGCTAGAATCTATCTTGTGACTTGCATGACACTATTCTCATAAATTACCAAATTGTCATTATTCATGCAATAATAAATACTAGGTCACAAAATCATGTTTTACTAACTTAAACTACCCTTTTAGGGTTCCTAACATATTCTTAGGTCTTTAATGTCAACATGAAACAACCCTAAAAAAATATTTCAATCTTATCAAAGACATGTAATACCAAGATACACCCAAACACATAAGGTCTCCTCAAGGACTTACAAGTCTTAATAGATACATAAAATAATACTTCTCACGTAACAAAATATCACAATACGAAACCTAATAATATTAATATACACCAATATGATAAAAGAACTTTTATCCCTAATATAGCTTTACAAAAATAGGGTAAAACAAAATTTAGTCACTTCTTGTGACAAAGTAATAATTTCAACTTAATTACTTAATACTAATAATAGTACCACTCTTAAAATCATTTAAAACTTTAATATACACAATAATAAGTTGAAACCTATTAGTTTTATAAACTAAAATAACATTACTACGTAAAGCTTAATAATAATGAAATAAATAATATCGCAACTTTTAATTTTTAAGAACTTAATAATTTAGAAGAGATCGAAGATACTTACTAGTAAAGAGATTTTTAAAGAAATAATAATAGGGATTTATTTGTAATATAATGAAACTTGGTAATATTATTTCTTATAACATGAAGAAATATTTTTCCAAACAATAAGCTTAAAAACATTATGAAAACATAACATAAACATGAAAACCTTGTATTAATAATATGAACTTAATAATTTAAAGTAATCATCAATATTTACTAAAAGGAATTTCAAAACATTATTAAAACCTAATAATAACATGAATACCTTGATAATAATATAAACTTATGAATATGGAAAACCTTTATAACATAAGGCACGGGAGAGAGAGGAAGAGTGGTGCTTGTTTGGAGGTTGGGGTGGCGGTTCCGGGTTGGTTCTGGGCAGCGTCCTGAAGTGCGGTGGCCGGAGGGTGGCGATGCAGCGACGTCAGGTGGTGGTTGGAGGTGGGTCGAAGCTGGGCGGTGCAAAGGTGGTGCTTGGTGGTGTGGGTGTTTGGGTTGGGAAAAACAGCAGAGAGAGAAGAATGAAGGACTAAGAAGAAGAAGGAAGAAGAGAAAGAAAAAGAAAGAAGAAGAGAACGAAGAAGAAAGAATGGAGGAGGAGGGATTGTAGGAGGAGAACAATTAGAGGGTAGTGGTTGTGGGTTGACGGTGTCGTTCAAATGCATGTATGAGCAGTACTAATAGTACTGTAAAAGCGTAGGAGAAAAAAGGGGGAGAGGGAGAGAGAGAGAGGAAAAGAGAGAGAGAGAGAGAGAGAGAGAGAGAGACGCGTGTCTCACTAGGGTTGGCCTAGGACAAGGTATGCATAGCTAGTGGGTTATGAAATTTGCACCAACGGTTAAACTTTGCCTTGGGCAAGGGTTTGTAAAACAAATCAGATGAAAAAGGGGGGAAAATGGATAGAATAATGTCATACCAATGACATCACTGCGACAAAAATAAAAGGAAAATACACCAAAAATGATATTATACAAATTCAAGAAGTTTTATCAGGTAATATCATAAAAATCAGGTAAAATTTCCCACAACTGATAAAAATAATTTCTACCTGTAATCCAAAAATTTCCTAACTGATATTTTTAATACTCTAAAAATACCAACGAACTCACTCGCGGTCCTAAAAGCTTCGTGTGAAAAATAGATAACCATATAACAGATAAAAACGTAATTAGGTAATTTTAACGGTAATTAGACTAGCATTTTTCGGGGTTTTACAGCCGGCCTTTGCTGACAAATACCTGGAAGTGCCATTTCCTATTCAACCAATTCTGAAGATAGCTGATAAAGTGGAGGTACCAAACTTCATATTCAAACCATCTGAGAACCCAGTTCACCACATCGAAGAGTTCATGAGGCTGACACCATTAAACCGAATTGATGTCGGTTTATACTCTAATGTTTTCCCATCCATCCTAGATGGCGAAGCCAAGGTATGGTATCATGCTTTACCACTCCAAACGAAGGCTGACTGGAATGAGTTGTTCAAAGCCTTCATTAATCACTACAGTCGCATCCAGAAGAAGCAAGCTACGGTGGATGGCCTGACCACCATGAAGCAACGGGATGATGGATCCTTCTTGGATTATTTTGAGTGATGGCATACCAAACTGTCTCACGTCAATGAGACAATTCGTCTCCATCTACAGTTGTCTACTTTCAAGCAGGGGCTGAAGGGCAGCTTATCCAAGCACTTGGGATACCACGTCATTAAAGACTTTGATTACTTGAAGGACATTTGTGTCCAACTGGAGGCAATGCGTAATGATAAGATCGCTTCGCCTGGATGGAAGGGGTCTAATTCCAACAGGAGGGCTACTAGTGCGCCTAGCCACCCTCCTAAGATTATGGAAACTAACTCTATCCAGCGCAAGGGGCCTATTATACCAAAATATGAGACCTACACACCATTGGATGTCTCTTACTCACAAGCTCTTGATCGGTTGGTCAAGAAAGGTTTTTTGGTCCTACCATTGCCAAAAGAAGAGCCGACAATTAAGGGAAGAATTGGGATGCTAACCAATTTTGCCGTTATCATCGTTGCTGAGGACATGATACTGAGAAATGCTGGACTCTCAAGAATAAGATAGAAGACATGATAAGGGATGGGACGCTGCCCATGCCAAAAGCTACCCAGAAACCTAACAATCAAAGCAACCCAATGCCCGAGCATACAAATGCTATCTTTCATGGAGTATGTAGCTTTGATCCTTCCACCTTGATTGTTAAGACGGGCCAACCTGTACCCGAGGTTGGTTTTCATGAAGACCTATCCATTCATGGTATTTGGGACAGTGATGACGATGACGAACATGAATACTCCAAGATGGAATGGATGGAGACGGATGAGCCAATGTCGGATGATGTAGCATTTCTCACCCGATCAGGCCGCCATAATAACAGGAACACCACCACCCCAGTTGTTGTTTCTAGTCCTACGCCAATGGTTAGCGATGACAATCACGTTCCTCCTGAAGACCTTCTTCTTACACAACTTAAGAAGACCAGAGCTGAAGTCACTATCTGGCAGCTGATATGCACATCACATGCGCATAGGCAAAAGATGATGGATGCTCTTACTACATTAACAGTACCCCCACGACGACTCCTGAATCTCTAGTTGCTCATGTGACTACCCAGCAAGAGGATATCACCTTTGGGATTGAAGATCTGCCTCAGGGAGGAACATCTCACAACAAAGCACTCTACCTTACAGTGCAATGCTCCAATAAGACTATCCCACTGGTTCTAGTCGATAATGGTTCAGCTCTGAATGTGTGCCCTTGGAGGACGTTACAGAAATTGAGAGTCCAACAACAACACTTGGCTCAAAATGGTGTACAGCTCAGGGCTTACGACAATTCTCCTCGAAGGTCGGTTGGGTCCATAATATTGCCCATCACTACAGGCAAAATCACTCGAAATGTGGAGTTCGTAGTACTAGACATTCCAGCCTCCAATCTGTTACTAGGGAGGCCATGACTTCATGAATGCAATGTTATAGCATCTATCTTACACCAGAAGGTAAAGATGTTAGTCCAAGGTGAAGTTATCACTATCTCGGGAGAATCCATCAATGCTGTCTTTATTCCCAAGCAAGCGACCCTTGAAGTAGAACACAGTTCCATGGACAAAGAACTTCACAACTTTGAACTTGTGGCAACTTTGAGCTTAGGATGAAGCCTCCTTTGACTTCGATCCCTACTCAAATCCCAAAGTACACGCTGCCCTCAAGAGACAAGGACACTTCCCTGGAATGCCGCTGGGAAGGAACCTGAAAAAAAAGATTCCTCTTATGCTCAAGACATTTAAATAGAAGGGGAGGTTCAGCTTAGGATACAAGCCAACTGAGAAGGATGTTAGGCTCGCCAAGATGGCTATAGCTGAGCAGAAGAGGATGGACAATCCTCCTACCTTGTTCCAAATGAAGCCCTATCCACTCACTCTGAATGGACAGTTTGTTAGGGAAGGTGATGACTTCCCTTACTGGATTCCCTTAACCATTCTACCTGAAGAATAAGGGAGTTCAAGTTGCTGGGTTAGAAGTTTTTAATGATTGTGCCATTAATAAGGCTACTGTTTTTATTCCCGCTCGGGACAAACAGCGACCATTGGAATGGACTCCTCTCGCTGGGAGCAACATATTTGGCATGCTATTCGGACAAGAAGCTGTCAAGGAAAAATCCGAAGCTGACGCTGTTATCGCTGCACTATCCAACCCAAACTTTGACCCAAGTCTCATGATCACTAAAGAAGAAGAAGTCAAAGCGGTCTCGTGGGTCGATGCTGAGGAGAATAGCTTTGTTTTATCTGTAGGAGAGTCTGTTCCTATGGACATAGAGTCAGGTCCTAAGGGTCTAGAGTCAAGTGAGTCTGGTCTTCAGTCTGTTGGCGATGTATTCCTTTCTGCATTCAATAAGATGAACCTTTCTGCTTACTCTGATTCTTCTTTCCCCTTTTCCTTGAACTTTTGCGCCAATAATAATATAGAATTTAATGAACCCTTAAAATACTTTTCTGATGAACATGAGCATAAAATGGCGGTGTTGGAAGACACCATCACCATAAATGTGGGCACGACAGAACAATCTCGGGAGTTGAAGTTAGGTAGTTCACTCACAGCAGAAGAACGGGTAGCATTTATAGAGCTTCTCAAAGAGTTTGTGAATGTATTCACATGGTCCTATGAGGACATGCCAGGGATTGACTGGGAAATTGCGGAGCATACCATACCTTTACTCCCAGATGCAAAGCCGGTTCGACAAAAGGCTAGGAGGATCAAGCTTGAATGGGCTAAGAAAATTGAAGAAGAGGTGATCAAGCAGCTTAACGCTAAGTTTATCAAAGCAGTCCAATACCCTGAATGGATTGCTAATATCGTCCCAGTGCCCAAGAAAGACGGAAAAGTGCGCATGTGTGTGGACTTCCGAGACCTTAACAAAGTCAGTCCCAAGGATAGTTTCCCGCTACCTCACATCGATGTATTGGTGGATAACACTTGCGGACACGAGTTCTTGTCCTTTATGGATGGATATGCCGGTTACAATCAAATAAAAATGGCAGAAGAAGACATGGATAAAACTTCCTTCACCACACCATGGGGAACGTACTGCTATGTAGTCATGCCTTTTGGTCTTAAAAATGTCGGCGCAACATACCAAAGGACGGCGAACACTCTGCTTCATGACATGATGCATATAGAAGTAGAAGTTTATGTGGATGACGTGATTGTTAAATCCAAGACAAGGGAGGGGCATATTCCTAACCTCCGCAAGTTCTTTTTACGACTTCACAAATACAAGATGCGGCTCAATCCAGCAAAGTGCACCTTCAGTGTTACCTTTGGGAAGCTGCTAGGCTATGTGGTCAGCTAACGGGGCATTGAAGTTGATCCTTCAAAGATAAAGGCTATCTAGGAGTTACAGCCGCCTAGGACAGAAAAGGAGATAAGAGGCTTTCTAGGACGAGTTCAATACATCAGTAGGTTCATCTCAAAACTCACCATGACCTGTGAACCTTTATTCAAGAAGCTAAAGAAAGGACGCAAAGTAGAATGGAACGATCAATGGCAAGCTGCTTTGAATAAAATCAAGGAGTATTTGCAACATCCTCCAGTCCTCATACCGCCAGTACCAGATGAGCCTCTACTCCTTTACCTTACAGTGACCAGCTTTGCAATGGGGCTATGCTGGCTCAAAAGGTAAAAGGTCAAGAGAGCGCCATCTACTACTTGAGCAAGAAGTTCCTAGATTACGAAAGTCGATATGCAGACATAGAGAAAATGACTCTTGCGTTAGTATGGGCCACCAAGAAGTTAAGGCATTACATGCTTTCACATACTGTACATGTCATAGCTGAGAATAATCCCATCAAATTCATTATGGAGCAACCAACCATCAACAACCGCATTGCTCGATGGGTAGTCATGCTTTCGGAATTCAATCTTCAATACTTACCTCAGAAAGCTATCAAAGGGCCTGCTGTTTCAGACTTTCTGGCTGCTTCACCATCACAGGAACCTCCAAGAATTCACTTGGAATTCCCAGACGAAGACGTATTCTTCACTGATGAAATTACGTGGGAAATGTATTTTGACGAAGCTTCAAACCAAATGGGTTGTGGAGTAGGAGTCCTATTAATATCTCCAGAAGGGGCACACGTCCATGTATCTATAAAGTTGGACTTTGATGCTACTAACAATGCGGCAGAGTATGAAGCATACATCAAGGGTTTACAAGCTACTTTGGCTTTAGGCATACGCCATATAAAGGTCTTTGGAGACTCTAGCCTCATCATCAATCAGGCTAAGAATGCATAGAATGTTCGAAGTGAGTGCCTCTTACCTTATCAATAGAAGCTCTTGGGACTTGCTGACCAATTTGAGCAAATTAGCTTCCAATACCTTTCTAGGGATCACAATGAACTGGCCGATGCTCTGGCCAAATTATCTTCAATGATATCAATCCCATCAGGCACGCTCCAGCTACCAATAATAGTAGAGTGGCAGTCTGAACCAGCATATGTCTGCACCATGGAAACACAAGAAGAGGAGACTGAGGAATGGTTTCTTGACATATACAATTTCCTTCGAAAAGGAGAATATCTAGTTGAGTTAGATGCTCGAGGACAATGAGCGATCAGGTCTCTAGCAGCACAATACTGCTTGATCCAAGATCTCTATACAAGAAGTCACCTACAGGCATCAATTTGTTATGCATCGATGCTAAAAGTGCAAAGGAAGTTATGGCTATGTACATGGAGGAGAGTGTGAACCTCACATGAATGGGCGTATGCTAGCAAAGAATATTCAAAGGGTTGGTTATTATTGGACTACTATGGAGGCGGACTGCTTAAATTTTGTTCGAATATGCCACAAATGTCAGGAGTATGCCAATCTACAACATCAACCTCCTTTATATTTAACTACACTAACATCTCCGTGGCCATTCTCGGTATGGGGTATTGACATCATTGGCAAGATACACCCCATCGGAACAGGAGGGCATGAATACATCCTGGTCGCCATTGATTACTTCACCAAGTTCATCCTTCAGAACATCATATGCCGATATGGAGTGCCTCATGAGATCATCAGCGATAATGGGAGTCACTTTCGAAAGGAAGTAGAGGATTTGCTCACCACTTAAAAAATTCAGCATCACCGGTCTTCACCTTATCGACCTCAAGCTAACGGAGCTGTAGAGGCGGCCAATAAAACAGTGGCAGGAATCATTAAGAAGATGGTCGTTACTTACAAAGATTGGCCTGACAAGTTGGCATTCACCTTATGGGGATACCGAACCTCTATACGAACTGCCACAGGAGCAACATCATATTCATTAGTGTATGGGATGGAAGCAGTCCTGCCGATTGAATTAGCAATCCCTTCATTACGAATAGTGGCAGAAAGCCAATTGCCAGAAGCAGGATGGGCTAGGGCAAGGTTCGAGGAGTTAGTGTTGATGGACGAAAGGCGGTTAAGGGCGTTGCATAATGTGCAAGTATACCAAAGTAGGATCACTCAAGCTTTTAATAAGAAGGTGAAAAGTCGTTCACTTTAAGAAGGTGATTTGGTGCTTAAGGAAATGAGGGCACCTATACAAGACCCAAGGGGCAAATTTGCACCTAATTGGAAAGGTTCTTATATGATTAAGGAAATTTTACCGAGAGGAACAGCTCGGCTTGATACTAGGGATGGAGAAGACATGATTCAGCCAACAAATTTGGATCAACTCAAGCGATATTATGCTTAATATAACCAAGCAACTGGAAAACCAATTTTCAGACACTTGGTGAATATTCAATATATGCTCATAAGAAGAAGGAAAAATAAATTTTGCAAGAACACAACAATTATAAACAATACTTCTTCTTTTATTAATGAATAAAATGCAAGTACACTGCTTGTAAATAAGAAAATTCAAAAGGCGTAATTAAATAACAGTTTATTCTGGCAAAGCAGTTTAGTTCCTTCACTTCCATCCATATTCTAGTCTTGTTTCACCTTATCTACTTCGCCAGTGGTCTCATGGTCAATCTCCACGTCTCTAGGCTCATTTGGATCCATCTCTTTGTCTTTAGGCTTATATCTCCACCCTCGGACCAAGCCGGTCTTTTGTCGTCACCTTCGCACCGAGACGATCCTTTATTGTTGAAAGAGGACCCAGTCTCTCTTTCACAGATGTTTGTCGCCTCCTCGCCTCTCCAGCACGGCGAGACTCGACAACCACAGTTAGCCATCCGTGATATCCAGCATCAGCAATCTGTGATACATGTGCCTTTGATGGAGCCTTAAGGGTCGATCTTCTCGCCCAGTACTTCAGCCAAGACTCTATCACCGAGCCACGAAGCTTCAATTGCTCGGGGCTTCACATAGCCGTTCAGGGATGTTTTGTTTGCGGCCCCATCTGCCGCCACACCCGCTCCGGAAAGTAGAAAGTCATGTGTGTCAAGTGGGCGACACACACATAGGCGTTGCGATAATCGCTAGTCACATATTCAGGAATGTGCCACCACTCGATCCACCATGAGATATCACGAGGCTCCTTCAGAAAGGCGATCCATTCTGTTACCGATTGACGGTCGGTATTCTTGCCCTTCCTTTAACAATAATTCGCAAGTGCCGAGGAATTACGAGGATCCTCGATAAGGCCCAAATGCTCCATCAACCATATCTGCCCATAAAGTTAGCACGGGTTACAATTGCATACCAATTATTCCCAAACTAACGGAAAAAACCCGCATGGGTTTTACAGGCAGTAGGTGGGCTGGAAACAATGAGAAAAAAGAAAGGAAGGAGAAAATGTACTTGAAGAAGTAGGGGGCTCCCACAAAGCTCATATTCTGGATTCGGATCATCCAAGCCCATCATAGTTTCCGCTAGCATCAACGGTATTAGGTTAAAGCCTCGAGCCATGTCCTCAACAATCTGGATTAGGCTTGCCGGCCCGGTTCTCCGCCCACCATGGTAGAAGCAGAATTCTCCAAGGAGACATAATACGAGTGCTCGCACTCGTATCACCGGACCATATTCCAAAGTGTCAGGAGATTGAAGGTATTCGATGATGATTTGGAAATGTACCTTATCGTCAAAAAGTGCGCTTCCTATAACCCGGGATGGAAGGCATAACAACTCCTTGTATTGTTTGACGTCATCGGTAGATGTTGGAGGTGATGTCGGCCGTGTGAAGTGATTCGTCCCGAGAATAGACGACCACTCTTCGGGAAGCGGGCATAGCTCCTTCAATGAAAAGCGGAAAACATGCATCTTAGGATCCCAAAAAGTCTCCGCCGCTCGGAGGAAGTCGTGGTTGACTCTCACTTGCCGGAGGCTCAGCAATCTTGACAGGTTATATCTCCCGAGCTCTTTCTTCTCTTCTCTGGACAAGGTGCTCATCCAAGTAGCGAGCTTCTTCTCGAAATACATGAGAGTTAGGAGGATTTTTTTTCGTGATTTTGGAGACTTCTCAATGAAGGATGCAAAGTGAAGATGATGGATGATGATAATATGCATGGGACAAGGTATTTATACACCTTCATCCATGATCAAAATGGGACAAAAACGATCAGCAAGCAATCATATAGCTGTTGCCATCACATCCCATGATTCAAGCCATTCTTCAAACGGCTAGTAAAAAAAAGAAAAAAAAGTTAAAACCCGCCTAGGTTTTAACTCCAGCAGACCGTACGCGCGCGCCTCAGCCGGCCCAAGCCCACCTTCATCTGCTGCTTAAAACCCGCCTAGGTTTTAAGCGACCTGGGCCTAAATTTATGTTCCCGCGGCTAGGGATGGCAACGGGGTGGATCGGGGATGGGGGAGTATACCCCCGTCCCCATCCCCGCTCCCAAAACTCATCTCCATCCTCGTCCCCATCCCCGCTTCGGGGAATGATTCTTGCCGCATCCCCATCTCCGCAGATTCCCCATCCCCAATGGGGATCCAACGGGGATTTTTTTAAAACTATCCTAAATTTAACTAAATTTTAATTGGATCCAGTTGTTAATCGAACCCGGTTTTTAACATGTTCAAAATACAACGTATTTAACTTACTCAAGTAATAATATATCAAAATCAAAGAATAATACATCAACAAGTGAGAATAAATTGGAAAATTACTACTTTGTCCTTCCCATTAATATATATATTAAATTTGAATAAAAGCTATTTGGTAATTTTAACATTTTCGGGGATGGGGATTCAGGGATGGGGACGGGGAATTCACCCCGGCGGGAAAAATGGGGATGGGGATGGGGAAAATTTTGTCCCCGTCCCCGAGCGGATTTTGGAAAATCGTCCCCGTCCCCGTCCCCATCCCCAATGGGGGCGGGGATTTTTCCTAAATGGCGGGGCCCGACGGTTCGGGATTCCCGCCCATTGCCATCCTACCATGGCCCATTTGTGTGTAGTTTTATCTTGGGGCTTTCTGTTTTGGCTTCAACCGGCCCATTCGTGTATTTTTGATATCCCGGTTTCTGTTATCGACCCAATGAAGCTTGGTTCTGAAATTTTTGCTCGAGTTAGCTCCGATACTTAAGTTTTTGGTTCTTTTTATTTTTCTTTTCTTTTTGGGGAAGCGAGATTAATTGGGATTAATCCCATCATGTAGAAAATCATTCAAAATTGCATTAATAAAGCGTCAAAGATGTGCATACATCGAGTCTTGCTTAAAATAAAAAAAAATATACAAAGAGTCTTGCATAAAAAAAATGTACAAAGAAGTCTTGCATTGCATAAGTTTGATCACCACAGAGAGCCTGAATCGCCGCTGTCCTCCGCCAAGTTGCCACCTACATTTGAAGCTCCCGCGTTGGAAGTGTCGGTTGTGCCAAAATAGGTATCCCATGAGTAATAATCAGGACCAGGAGCAGTCTGCCTAGGAGGCGTTGGACTGGACAGGGGAACTACGGAAAGATGTACACTCAATGGCGAAGACAGAGAGTGCTCTTGTGAAGCAGCCATCCAGGAATGATCCGGAACATGCCACTCAACAGATGGAATAGGCCATACAGGACCGGTCCCATAACCGGGGGCTAGCCAACCAGAAGAAGCAGATCCTCCAGCCAAGAATGTTGAGGCACGGACCATTCTTGAGAACCCATGAGCCATGACGGACCCATCCCAAGAGAAGGGATAGGCCACCCTGCAGAACCGGAACGAAAAGAGGAAGCATCGTAGGGTGCAAGACGTGAAGTAGCGTCATCCGCTAGGGCTTGACTGCCAGGATACCCTAAAGATGCACCTGAGTCACGGTCCCTCATCACTATCTCCCGACCGGGACGAGTGGAGCGCACTGAAGCTGGAGTACGACGAGAATGAGAAGGTCGGTATGTGGCGCTTGACTCGGAAGCATCCTTCACCCAGTAGGAATGGAGCTGAGTATCGCCACCATATCCAGCACTATGATACGACCCTCCATGACCAAGTGGTTCCTCCAAGGACATTTGAGCCATGTCCTCTTCCATAGTCGGAGGACGGTGATCTCTACTACCGGACCTGCTACGGAGAGATCCAGTTGAATGTTGGCCCTCAACCAGAACGCCTTTGCCCCGTCCCTCTGGTACAACCGCTAGAGGAGGACGAGAAGAACCGCCAATTTCCTCCCGAGATTGACCGCGAGAAGAATATTCCCCTACCGAAGAGCAGTGTGGAGGCTCCACGCGAGGAACACCTGCAGTAGAATGTCGAGATGGTTCTCTGGGAACAGACTCCGCATCGGCCTCCATATCGGCCCTTCCGACAGCATCACCTTGATATCTACCTGAACCGGTGAATCCCTGGTCAATAAACTTCCTCATGGTGCTCCACTCCTTAGTCAGTTGTCGGAGGAAAGCCCATCTCAGCTGAAAGATAATAAGACAGGGGTCATCCATAAGTAGCATCTGGGATAAAAGGAAGCAACATAAAACGAAGAATTACCGGTTTGCGATCAAATGCTTGAAGCGCGGAGCACTTGCTGCTGTTCTCCACATCCAATAAGCCGCCAATCTTTCGCCTCTCTTGTGGAATCTCCACCTCAGCAGCCTTGGCATAGGGCCCCAGCTGTAGATTTTCTGGTCAGAAGTTAGCCAAAGCATAATAAAGGATAAAGGAAGAAGATACATACCACTCGAGGAGCCAAACGGCTAAGACAGCGCTGGAACTCTTCATTGAATTGCTCCTGCGGAATGTTACGAACGAAGTTGTCAAATTCTTGACCTCAAACCAGATCTCCCAAGACACCCGGGTCGACCCACCATAGCTCAAACATATGTGCTGGAGGATCCAGGGGAATGAGACCAGGGTAACCTCCCAAAATTTGCCTTGAGGCTCTCTCCCCCAAATACCACACATAACCATAAGGTCCCTCAACCAGGAGACGAAGACGGGTGTCGTGCTCCACCAGATCCAAAGGTTGTGGTAACCCTCCGACGTCAAAATCGGCCCAAGGACGCCAGTTCACTTGATCCTGCAAAAGGAAAGGTGCATTCAAGTATGGCATGTAAAGGAAAACGGGAGAAAGATGTTAGGAATGGAGAGATACCGGTTGTAAGTTGTCCAGGATGCTGCGAATGAGGTCAAGACACCCCGATTTATACTTCTTGTCGTGAATGCCCTCAGTAGTCCAGCGTTCAGCAGTTGGTACCGTCTTATTCTTCTTTGAACGAATGCCCAGGGCCAAGATGTACTCATACGCCCATGACTACATGAACATGATGTTAAATAAGGAAGAAAGGATGAACAACATTGAAAGGAGAAGGTTCGAGCATATACCTCCACTAGTAGAATCGGCCCTAAAAAACGTCTGGAAAAGGCGTCTGGAAAGGGGTTAAACAGACGCCTAATTGGTATTGGTGTCTGATTTAAACGAACGCCAAAACCTTTTAACGCCTTTTTTAAAAAGGCGTATGGAATAGGCGTCTGTTAAAATCAGACGCTTAAATAGTGACATCTGTTTTAAACAGACGCCTTTTCCAGACGTTTACTTTACTCAAAATGAGGCAAATGTCAGACGATATTGGCGTTTGTTTGTGCATAAACAGACGCCATACTGCAGCGAAAATGGCGTCTGTTTATGCACAAACAGATGCCTAATCACTAACCAGAAATAAAAAAAACATGAATATTGAAAAAGCCGTTTAATAATTACTATATATAATATATTTTATGATTCTAATTATATTAATTGAGTGTAAAAAATAATTTTTTTTATTTGGGAGAAAATTGTATAATAAGAATTGTGGAAACATTAATAATGAAAAAAAATATTTTATATAATTATAAATTATATATATGTCAAATTTATTGATGTACATTTTTCATATATAGAGGCTTTCAATTTATAGAAATAACAATTATATATATATATATATATATATATATATATATATATATATATATATATATATATATACATATATACATACAATTTATAGATATAACAAGAACAAAATGGTAATAAATATATATTAATAGTGTTCATTTTTACACATCTTTAATACATTAAACAAGTTAAAAAAATATATCATACAACTTTAATAATGTTGATTTTTATAACTAATAGGAAAAAATAAAAACTAAATTACAAATATTATATATCTTCAATATTTTTCAATCTTCATTTTTCATTCTTCAAAGTTCATTCTTGTATCTTCAATCTTCAATCTTCAATCTTCAATCTTAAATCTTCAATTGTAAAATTTCCATATCTTGAATGTTGCATGGATTGAATTTGTGGTGGTGTAAATGAGAGAAGATGAGAGGAGATGGGAGAATATATGAGAAAAATGAAATGGAGATGTGGGAGGGAAAATTGGGAGGGAATTTTGAGCTGGTGAGGTGTATATATAGAGCCAAAATGGCATCTGTTAAGCTGCCAAACAGACGCCATTTATTAATGAGATTAGCGTCTGTTTGGCAGCTTAACAGACGCCATTTTTAGCTGTAAAAATTTGAATTTGCCGCGGCTATTATACATATATATTTAATAATTCTTATTATTATTTATTATAACATTTAATTATATATGTATGTATTTATATTTTAGTTATAGTTAATTATTTAATTATTATTGTTAATTCTAATTTTTTTAAGTGATAGGTATATATATATATATATATATATATATATATATATATATATATATATATATATATATATATATATATATATATATATATTATATCTAGCTAAATAATTTAATATAATTTAATCATGTGTACGTACGTGTTATTATATATATGTTAATTAAGTTAATTAATTTGTACGTGTATATGTGCGAAATTAAAACATAAAAAAATATGTTGATCGATGTTTGGATTAAATGTACAAGCTAAGTACGTACGTACATATAATTAATAAATATATAGTTTAAATGTTCATATATATAATTAAAAATACTATCAAAATAATTATTTTTGAGCGGCATCGTCATCAGTTTCGCTTTCTCCCCATCGTTGTCATCATCACCCTGATAGTGACCTTGCTAGGTCATCAATTCGTCGGTGGTGTGGAATAGGTATTGGCTTCATGGGATACAACGACAATTTGGAACGGTATGAAATACATTGAAAACGAAATAAGTAATTATTGGTACTTGTAAGTAGTTTAATGTTGTGATTATGGATAAAAAATGTTTACCTGGGAAAGCGAACAACGATTCCTCGGGAGTAATGGTGGACTGAGGTTGTGGTGGTTGAGAGACGGGGGTCCGACGAGAAGTGCGGCGGCGGGGCGGTGGTGGAGGAGGCTGTCCAGTGAATGGCACTTGACTTCCAGAGGAAGATCCAGCGAGGAAAGTGGCTTGTCAGGTATCAGATGTAGTTGGCTGCTGCTGGTACATTCTTTGCATTTGGTACAGTTGTTGCATTTGCATTTGCCTCGACTGTGCCGCCATGGCTTCTTCTGTTTGGCGCTGTTGTTCCTCTAATTTTCTCTGGAAATATTCCTCCATTCTGCGCCATTCTTCTTCGTTTTTTTGCCTTTCTCGCTCGAGTTAACGTTGAAACTCATCCGCACACAGGCCCAACTTTACATTTCTAGATTCCCTCGCAAAGTCCGCATGCACGATATCGAACATTTTCCACGAGGCGCCGTTCGACGGATAGCAAAGTACACCTTCCTCGCGCTTGTTCTCTGCGTGCCATCTCATATGCCCGGCCGTATTCTTCGAGGCGTACAGATGCTGCAACCTAGGGGTCAATGGAAAGTAAAACATTTTCTTGTACGGGACCCCTTTCTTTGTCGTGGTTGACGATTTCTATGGCTTATACCTAGGATGGCCACAAAATTTACATTTAGTGAGATGTGCATCGCCCTTATAGTAGATCATGCATCCACTAAGGCAACAATCAATTGTTTCATAGCCCATCCCCAACTTCTTCACCTTCTTTTTCAACTCATCGTAGTTTCTAGGGACTAGGTTCGGCTGGGGACAACTCTCGCTCATCAGTTCCATGATATCGTTCATTGCCTGCTCTAACAAATTGTGCTTCGACTTTTGACTGATCAGTCTCACAGCAGTGGACAACTTAGTATGAGTCGCAAACCCTTCCCATAGAGGCTGTTGAGCAGATTGAAGCATATCATAAAATTGTTGAGCTCCTGCATTAGGCGCCTCGTTCGCCATGACGAAATCATTCATCATCTCTTCCGTTCTGTCGATGAATGGTGGCTGATTCGGTTCCTCGTTTGTCGGGGGACTACCTGCATACGGTTCCCCCTCACCTTCCCCATCGACACCGCTGCCATCCTCATCATCATCGTCACCCCATTCTTCACCATGGCTCGTCGAACACCAATATTGTTCCATAAACCCTCACCTATACAAATGTTCTTTAACTTCATCGGGACTATATCCGCTCTTATTCTTACATTTCACACATGGACACCGATACTTTCCAGTCTTCGGATACTCATACGAATTACTCTTTGTAAATTGATCAAACATTTCTACCCCCGCAGCCCATTGTGCCCTGATAACCCTCCTATTCGGTTCAAACCTCTAGTACATCCAACGGCGATGTGGGGGCCCATCCATAATGTACGTGAATCTATTATTCAAGCCCACCATGAATTTAATTAACAATCTTCAATTATCTATCTCAGTACTAAACAATTAATGAACATAAATTATTCATTTGTGCCTAAATTCATAATTGTAATAGTTTATGTTTAATTGTGTTATTCAATAACGTACTTGATTACATATTATCAAAATCATCCAAACTCGAAACATAAGTTTTATGGCATCAACAACCAAGTTATGTCACCAGGCAAGAGGATCATGTTATTATCCAAGCAGAATGTGTTTGTTAACTGTTAATCTATGGTTGAAAAAGACTTTCATGAGTCGTACCGGCTCTCCTTTGTTTGTCTGGGACCCAGAAAGTAGCGCAATCTCAGCAGTGAAATTGCACGGGGTCTATATAGTGCTCTGGGAGTTAGAAGCATCTCGGATTCGGTACAATGCAGTGTTTCGATTGTGCAGCCTGGTGGGCAGTAAGACAAGGCGGGTTTGAAAGAGAAGCTCATAGTAAAGGGTCTAATAGAAATCGTGTTGGGCTTTCTTGCATGTAAAATTCATAGGTCCATCAAAGCATTGAATATTGTGCAACATCATCGTGCCTAAACTTTGATGGACATATGAATTTTACATGCAAGAAAGCCCAACACGATTTCTATTAGACCCTTTACTATAAGTTTCTCTTCCAAACCCACATTGTCTTGCTGCCCCTCAAGCTGCACAATAGAAACAATGCATTGTACCGAATCTGATATGCTTCTAACTCCTAGAGCACTATATAAACCTCGTGCAATTTCACTGCTGAGACTGCGCTATCTTCTGGGACCCAGACAAATAAAGGAGAGTCGACACGACTCATGAAAGCCCCTTTCAGCATAGATTATCAGGTCACAACACACACTCTCCTTGCACACTAACAGGATCCAAACTCGACCTCTTTTTATGACATATATATTCTCACTAAGATATTACAAATATAAATTATCCTACTAAAAAACCCTAAACTACCATCATAAATAACCGATTCACGTACGAATTATGTACCTACTGGTTGTTGTGTACTTAAGTAAGTTTAAATGGATGTACGTGACATAATTTATGTCTTTATTTGGCGTTATGAGTAATTAAGTTAGCAATTAGGTTGGATTAGCAACAAATTTACGCTACCAACTTTAAAGGCTAACTCACTTACTAATAACAACCAAAATCATCCAAACTCAACATTCTTTTATGACAACTAATACATATATATAAACTACTCGGACTACTAAACCAACGTAATCCTCTATGCTAATTAACATACCAATTAACCAATATTCTTGTTCCATGACGTAGTTTCAAATGCTTTTGAAGCATGCTAAACAATATTTCAAAAGTTGAGGATGATGATATTCCCCAACTTTTCAATTTATTGATTGGCGTCAAACTACAATGAATTTCATGGAATATGTAATTGGTACATTACCCTAAGCTGGCCATACTAATTACCCTAACTCGTATGAATTACCCTAATCCTTACTGATCGATTACCCTAACCCTAAACAAACTATATATTCATACTTAATCATGTACGTACACTACTAAACAAACTATTCATACTTAATTATTCACTACATACGTATAAATTAATAATTGTTTATGTATAGTAATTTTTTTTATAGTTTTAACTTAATTATTAACTAAACAACGTAACTTAAATTATAAATTCAAAAAATACAAATTAACCTAAATTTATTCATAATTTAAATTATTTTACGTACATACACATTAACTAATTAATTAAATCGTTAATACAAATCCTAAAAATCATCCTAAAATATAACACATTTGCACTCAATCGAAACACATTATAATTTCACACATTATATAACATATTTAACACATACTAATTAACATACGAAATTCGTATTACATATTAATATTTATCACAATTCTTTACTTAAACATATTTTACATGAATTGTTACATATTTTTTTTCATACTATATATAATTACTCATATTTAAATTTACCACGAAACATATAAAATTTAATATTGTGCTCAACCTAAACATAATTATAATTCTCAACATTATAAATTAAAACTAAAACTAAATCGATAACTAAAACCTAAACTACAACATACATGCAATTAGTTAAACTACTATAAAACATAAAAACAATATTTAAATTGAACAAATCTACATTACAAACCCTAATTTCACACTTAAAATTATAATTCAACATCTAAAATATATTACAATTCATAGAAATTAACTAAAACAACTCAAATTTTTCAACTTATATGCATAAACTACAATTAAACTCAACAAAACCAAACCAAACATACAAATATTCATATAATTCGTTTTTCATCAAATATAATTTATAATTTAATCACTTTTCACAATATTAATCATATTATAACAGATCTGACACAAAATAAACTGAAAAATTACCTGATTTACGTTGAAGAGGCGCCGACTATTTCTTCAAACTTTCGATCTCTCTTCCTCCTTCGACGATGACAAGGGTGGAAGTGAAACTGTGATTTTTTTACCAATTTAAACAAAAATGACGTCTGTTATAACCCTAAACAGACGCCGATTGAGGGTAATTAATTACCCAGCAGTCGAGGCGCAGAAAAAGCTGGCAAATCGTTTTATTTTTTTTATATATATGCCAAGTTGGCGTCTGTTTAGGCGCCTAGTAGATGCCCAAATAAAAAGGCGTCTGTTTAGGCGCCTAAACAGACGCCAATTTGGCATTTTTCTAAAAATAAAAAGGGATTAAAATAGCTATTATCATATTAAGACTAATATAATTTTACTGTCAGACAATTCGGCGTCTGTTACATGCAAACAGACGTCGATTTTGATTTTCCTTTTTTTTTAATTCTTTACCTACAATTTGGCGACTAACATTTTAACAGACGCCTCTTTTCAGACGCATTTCGACCCCAATTCTACCAGTGCTCGAGCACCTTCCACAAGGAAGGACCATACTGGTAACGAGTCTGGGCCGCATGAAGGTAAACCGGGTCCGCATCCTGCGAAAGCCGGACACCACGACGAAGCCAATGGATGAAATTTGCATAGGACGCCTTCCCCCAGTTCAGGTTTCAAATATTGTTGAAGTTGAGAAGGTTCCAAAACCATGTCAGGGAAATATTGTCCTCATGATTGGCAAAGAGGGTAGCCGAAATGACGTACGCCAAGAAAATGAAGCGGCGTTGCTCTATAGGCAAGTCTTGGAAACTTGCATAGCGAATGGTCATTTCAAAGTGCTTATAGGCAAGGTTGGGGAGACCTTGCTGTTGTCCCAAACGCGCGAACACTGGAGCCAACAAATTCAGAACTACTGGAGGGATCTCCGCATCAAAGACCATGTCCTGCCCACCCCAAGGAAGGTCGGTAATCATGACAAAATCTTTGGGTGTGACCGTCATCTCACCCACAGGCAAGTGAAACGAGTTAGTTGAATCCCACAACCTCTCGGCCATCGCTCGACCTATGATTCGGAACGTCCTCTTCTTCCAAGCCTCCAAGCATTTCCAGAAAGGCATGAAGCCCGCCGCGGTCAAAGTATCACGGACAAAGTTTCCCGGGATTGATTTCGCTGCCTTAAAAGGCTCTTTTAGGATGCCAGGAGTTTTCAGATTGTCCTCCTAGATATTATGGGCGAAAATTCAGCTAGTTATTTAAAATAGTGGCTCAGTTAGCATCTTGGGCTAAATTTCATGGACTCTAACTGGACCCAGCACAAACACTAGGCTCACAGTCCCGGCTTATGAAGCGGTCCAGCGAACCTCATAAACTATAGCCCAAGTCGGCCCACAAAAAAAAACAAGAAAAAAACGTACCCGCGAGTCAAAACCCGCCTAGGTTTTGACTTCGCCAGGCCAACGCATCCGGCCCACGAAGCGCGCCAGCCCAATAGGCCATAATAAAACCCGCCTATGTTTTACTTCGTCTGGTGGGCCGCTTCTTGGCCTGGGCCGAAATAAAACCCGCCTAGGTTTTATTTGTAGGCCAAGTATTGAAAACATTCTCGGTCCATTTTGCAATACGATTTGCAAATGCGTTTTCGGTCAAAATACAGAAATAAATGGGTCACTCCACATCCTAGCATGTATACTTAAAATAGCAAAAATCGACAAGATATGAAAAAATAAAAGTCATGCTAGCTCATTTTTACGCTAAACTAAGTACAAGAGGAAAGTTCAAGAGTTACCTTGCCGTGAGAGCGGCAAAACCAAGCATGATTCCAAGATTGAACAATGAGGTCAGAGGGAGCCGCTTCCATGCCAGGGACAAAGTAGCGTCGCGAAGATCTCTCATGGGGCCATGCCGCCGCATGAGGAAGAGGTGGATTCCTATGACTCCAGGGTTGCACCTTTTAAACCCGAGATTACCTCAAAGAACAAGACTTCTTTTCTAGAGAGAGAAGGAGTAAGCTAGAGAGATGTGAAGGAAATGAGGATGTAAATAAGATGAATGAAAGACCCTTGAATTTATAGAAAGGTTGGGTGAACACGAGCCGTTCGTTTCTTGAACCCGCCTCGAGATGCCAAATGCATTTCATTGGCCGAAAATCCAAAGGTTATCCTTTTGTCACCCAAAAGAGAGACAGGGTGACGTGGCGCATTTATGTCCGCAAGTGGGCCAGCCCCACTTTGATTCCTTTCACGAGAAGAAGAAAAGAAAAAAAGGGAAAATAAATTCAAAACCCGCCTGGGTTTTGTTGTAGCTACGGCCTAGAAGGCGCGGCCCAGTCGCCTTCGTCAGCCCAAGGAAGGACATCAAAACCCGCTTAGGTTTTGTGTCGCCTGCAGCCCAAGCGCACGACCCAACTCCTCACAGCCTGAGCCCACGATCCAGCACTGCGGCCCACAGGTAAAAATTCGAACCTCTTCTATTTTTCAATAAAACTAATACTCGATTTTCTCATGACTTTCAGGTCGCCGACAAAGGGACCACCATCATTCAGCATCCAGGGCCATCGGCAGAGTTTCGATGCAGTCCCAATCCTGAGCCACCGGCATCGTGCCCGGTGAAGTCTCAATCTCCGAGCCATCGACATTGTGCCCGATGAAGTCTCGACCCCCAAGGCCATCAGCAGCGCGCCTAATGAAGTCCTTCGGCATCGAAAATGCCAACCATCATTAACACCGACACCGGGAAAGACTGGAACCGACACCGGGAAAGACTAGAACCGACATCGGGAAAGACTAGAACTGATACTGTGAAAGACTGGAAAACTCCATGAACCATAGGCATCATGGCCCATAACAAGTAAGGCGTCATTCTCGCCCGAGATCAACATCGACTCATCAACGGTTCGTTAGAGCATCATTCTTGCTCGAGATCACCCCAAAAGAGGTGCATGCCGCCTGCAACCACGGTGCAGGACTCAGTTTCCAAGTGTCAACCTAGGCTTTGCAATCCAAAGTCATATCCTCATACTAGTTTGACCTTCGTCCTATTCGGACTCGATCAAAGTGTTGGCTCTCTGTAGACACCGAAATATGTACCGGTATAATCCTGACTCAGCAAAATCAGAGAATCATGTGGGCCAACTAATAAACGGGTCATTGGGCCCGAGAAAGTCAATAGCTTGAGCCCGAAGAGTTAAACAGGTTGCATGCATTCGCTAAAACCCGTAGGGGTTTTAATTTTAAGTGAACAAGCCCACACAGAAGCAGGCCCAGAAGCGCGCTCCGGCCCAGAGAGCTTAAAACCCGCCTAGGTTTTAAGCGGAGCAGCGCACGTCATCGTTTTGCTCCACGTCACCGATCCGTATGCTGATAATTCTATAACCCGCCTAGGTTTTAAACAATCTGGCGCCAAAATCTGCATGCATCATAGCCCCACGTGGTTGACTTTTGCCCTTGACTTCCTATAACCCGCCTAGGTTATAGACTCTGGATGGAATTTATGGGGTATGTCCCCCATGGTTTCCCTCCAAATCCTTCACCCCTTCACCTATAAATACCCCCCTCCATTTCACCTTCATTTTCATGGACAATCACCCTCTACCACCCTTAATCTACTAAACTTCCACCAACTACTATCTCTTCTCTCATTTTCAATATCTATTCTCATCACTTATTCCCATACTATACTACCATTCTCTTAAAATAATGACACTCACCACAATCACGTAACCATCCACATACCACTTTTTCAAGCCATCCACGGTATCTCATTCAAGCTTCAAGTCAAGGGCAACTCAAAGGATCAAATCCGTCACCGCTACATCTTAAGCAAGGTTCGATTTCTTTGTTTACATTGTTATAATTATTCATGTAACTCATTCTTTAATTCCTTTACTTGTACATTATTTTGTAAAGAAAACATCTTGTTTTAATCTTGCATGATTTGAATAATAACTCCGCGAAATTAACCAAACTTCTCCCCGCTCTCTTTCTTTTCAATGTCGGTTTTAGTATAGTCTGTTTTACAACAGGCGGACTTGAGAGTTCTTACAACTCTCGAATTCGTAACCTTACCCCCGAATCTAAAAATCGGTTTCGTAGACCGGAGTCTTTTATTTATTATTTTATGGTTTGTCGATTTCCTTAAATCGGCTAGTGACTCTTTCATATTTTATAAACTCGTTTAATTATTTGAAATGTTCGATTTTTTTGCACAAAAATAATTTTAAAAAATAATTTAATTCATGTCCTCTATCAAATTAAGGCTAGGCCCGAGAGAAAGGGACTAGAAGTTGATAAAACCCAGGCGGGTTTTATCAATTTCAACCCACTTTCTCTCTGTGCCGAGGAGGAGAAAGACCCAGCCCAGAATCCATTAAAACCCAGGCGGGTTTTAATGATTTCTGGCGGCACACTTTTTCTTTCTCGGGCCTGAATTTAGTATTTTGGATCGGGATTAAATTATTATTAAGTTATTTTATGCAATTTCGAATAATTTAAATAATAAAAAACGGGTTCGCAAATAAATAAAGTTTCATCACCCCTAAAACGAATTTCGAAAATAAAAATATCCTTATATAAGGATTAAGCAACCTTAGTCGGCTTCCAATCAATTAAGTAGCGCATTCGAAAACCATTTCTCCGAAGGGGAATATTTTCCGGGTCCTACACCTTGAGACAGCTACAGATAAGGATCGTCGTAGGAAAAAACCCTAACAGCGATTTGGAACATGATGGATTACATTGAAGTACAAACTCACAAAGTCTTAGTCCGTCAAGACTCTGCTACACATTTTCACACCACCACATGTGGATACACCAAATATTCACCAAGGTCCTCTGCTGTACCTTCTCCAGAGGTCCTTTACTAGCTACCTTCACCTTGGAACCATTGGCTACACACTCAGAAATCCCTGTGAATTTCTTACTCCGTGGTTACTTCCGTGGAATCGCCTATTTGTCTTCATCTTGTGAATGCATATTTATAATGGTAGCTTGGTAGATAGTTGGAGATGAAGGCCTTCCTTTCCTTTCTCCGATCTTTCTTCCTTCTTAGCATAATATCCTTTCTTGGCAGTAATCACAATCTTCTGGATTTCCTTTCCTTGTGGTGATTATATCCTGAAATAAGGAGATAAGAATATTATCAAATTGCAATTAATAGAGTAAGAAGAGTATCAATAAAATTCTCAATCAACTTCCCTTTTCTAGACAGAATATCTAATCAAAATATTCTGATCAGAATATCCAATCAGATCAGAATATCTAATCAAAATATATTGTGCGTGACTTTGGCTTTCATTCAAAACTTCGTATGCTTCATATAAGGTCCTTCGTGGATGCGTAGGTGAAGGACCTTGACCCTGGTCCCAACAATCTTCCCCTTTTTGGATGAAAGACAAAATTCAGCAACAATAAATTTTTTTTCCCTTTTTGGATTATCACAAGGTTAATAGGGAATCTCCCCCTTGATACAGCACTTAGAATATTTTAGAGGTCGTTTGAAACCCTGCAGCACTTGATGAACTTGTCAGTACTAAGAGAGGGTCCTCCCCCTCAATTCATGTCATAAATAAATTTGATCAATGAATGGTTTACAGATGACATACCTCAAGGTTTGTGCCAGATGAAGGACATAAGGATTATGATTGAACTTTTTACCTTATCAACGTCGTTATAGTTGAATGCATCTACGTCTGTGACTTACCTTGTTGTTTTCACTATCCCCCATGATCTTTTCCACAGAGCGATTAGTCTCTTCCTGAATGGACCTGTTCTGATACCACTTGTAGGAACCCAAGAGGGGGCTGAATTTTACAAATAAACTCTACACACTAGGTAAGGACGTTAGAGCAAACTTTCTTGGTTTCAAACCAAGGATCAAAACACAGTGTAACTGAAATACCTCATTATATTTATATCAATCAAAGAACAAGTTACACTTACGAAGCAAAATAAGAAGTAACAGCCTGAAGGCAGTTACTGATAGGTTCACTGACCAAGGCCGAAGGTCCTTAAGACAGCTACAGGTAAGGATCATCGTAGGAAAAACCCTAATGGCAATTTGGAACATGATGGATTACATTGAAGCATAAACTCACAAAGTCTTAGTCCGTCAAGACTCAGCTACACATTTTCACACCACCACATATGGATACACCAAATACTCACCAAGGTCCTCTGCTGTACCTCCTCCAGAGGTCCTTTACTGGCTACCTTCACCTTGGAACCATTGGCTACACACTCAGAAATCCCTGTGAATTTCTTACACTGTGGTTACTTCCGTGGAATCGCCTATTTGTCTTCATCTTGTGAATGCATATTTATAATGGTAGCTTGGTAGACCGTTGGAGATGAAGACCTTCCTTTCCTTTCTCCGATCTTCCTTCCTTCTTAGCATATATAATATCCTTTCTTGGCAGCAATCACAATCTTCTGGATTTCCTTTCCCTGTGGTGATTATATCCTGAAATAAGAAGATAAGAATATTATAAAATTGCAATTAATAGAGTAAGAAGAGTATCAATAATATTCCCAATCAACTTCCGTTTTTTGAACAGAATATATAATCAGAATATTCTAATCAGAATATCCAATCATATCACAATATCTAATCAAAATATATTGTGCGTGATTTTGGCTTTCAATCAAAACTTCGTATGCTTCATATAAGGTCCTTCGTGGATGCATAGGTGAAGGACCTTGACCCTTAACAGACCTAAAATGTATAAGGTGTCTGTGTACCGCAAGTGTACGGGTCTGTGTAGTAATAAATATCGTTCTCTCTCACGGATTTGCGTTCAACCACGCACTGAACTAGTTCGCTATAAAGAATTCTAGGTCGATCAAAGGGTTGTTGTAAAGTTTTCTAAAACTAAACTAAGAAAGCAGAAATTTTTAGGGTTTTAACCAATTAATTAAAGGCGTTTAGGGGAGTCTACTCTAGTCAATCAGTCAAATTATCAACAATCCCGATGCAGGTAACAAAATAATTCGAGGTGTATAATCTTCCTAGGCCCTTTCACATCGATCTTTCGATTCGAAGTGAGTTACAGTGATTAAACTAAACATTATTTCTAACTATTTAATCCAATCAATGATAAAAAAAAACTGATTACAAATTGACCCTAGGCAAGAATCATTATTTCTAAATATTTTCCAACCTATTTAATCTACACTTTTCCAATTCAAGACTCAAACTTTCGTCATGTTGTCAAGAATCAAATACCAAGTAAAAGGCGGTTAGCCAGATTTTACCATGACATACAATTTACGCAGATTAAACGAATAAAAGGATAACCTAACACCGAGACTGTATTCAAATTCAACCAAAAGACATCGAGTTTATCCCCCTAACAAAGGAAATTAGCTACTCATATTGCTAAAAGTAAGCATCGCAAAAACTAAACAATAACAAGAAAACATGAAAGTAAAATAGAAATAACCATGTTCGAATTTGCGGAATCGATCTCTTCGTGTCACCCGAATCGATCTCTTTCGTGTTCTTCGATCACTAACAACAATCTAAACTCATAACAATGTTTGCGAATTAACTGGAAAGAAACTATCTAAAATCTACCCTAAAAAGCTCTCTCAACTATCGCCTAAAGCTACGCTAAAAACTAATAAACTTCAGTCCTCTTGAAACGGCAGACAAGAACCCTTTATATAGTACCGGACTAGGGCACAAAACGCTGGCAGCGTTTCCAGAAACGTTGGCAGCGTTTAGCACCAAGAGGGATTTTCTCTATGTCTTGGCGCTGGCAGCGCCTGGAAAGCACTGGTAGCGTTTTGCTTTTTCTCGGTTGCTAAAGCTTTTGGACAAGGCGCTGGCCGCGTTTTGGAAATGCTGGTTGCGCTTTTGCTTTTTGCCCAAAGCTGGGCTGGGCCGGCTGTCTTGCGCCGCTTCCTCTTTCCTTTTCTTCTTCTCTTCAACTTTTTTTTATTTTCTTTGATTTTTCCCAAATTTTCCTCATCTTTTCATGCTTTTTGATATAATTCCATTGATTCCTTCAAAACATACCAATCTCGCGACCAAGTGTATAAATCACATAAATTGATATAAAAATACAGGATTTCGGATATAAAAAGCATGAAATAAACATGTTTTGAGCCCTAAAAACTCTATACAAAAACGACTTATCAAATACCCCCATGCTTAGCTCTTGCTTGTCCCCAAGCAAGTCAGAATTGAAACCAGGAGGATTATGGCTCATACAGGGAAAACAGAACTTAAGAAGAAAAAGAAGCAGGAAGAGTTTTCGATAGGGTTAAAAGAACAAAATTTTAACACCCCCTCAGGCTAACCATTCGAACACATCAATTCAACAAGCAAACACTATGATCAGTTTGGACAAGAGCAAAACTCAGTTCAAAAGAGAAAGGAAGAAATTTTCGAAACCAAAAAGGAGAGAACAAGCACTTCGGATGTACAAAACCACCAACAGTCTCAAGAATAATGCAAATATGCGTGGTTAGTTATGGACGTAAGTCAGTCAAAAAGAGCAAACCTCACATAGGAAAAGAATAAGAACACTCAAACACTCAAATTTGAATATGTATGTGGGTTTTTCTCATACTCAGACCAAAAGAAATAAACTACCATACGCTTGGTAAGAACCTCGCTCTCCACTACTGGTATGCAATGCACAAGTGACAATCAAAAGGACTTTTCAGGGTTGTAATGATGCTTAGGTTAGGGGAAGGAGCGGTAAAATTTAGGAATGAGGAGCTAAGAGCCATGCTTAGATTGATTTTCAACGAGTACATCACTCTCAACTCTCTTTCTTGCTTAATGTATGCAAGGAATTCACTTTTCACCCTCAACAATATTAAACTTCTCAACTGAATACAACCGGGTCAAAGCTTTCAGAACTTCAAGTTGAATCTCCCTAATCACCCTTTTATTTTTGGAACTCTTTTTCTCTTTTTTTTTAGTTTATACTTTGCTTTTTTTTTCTTTTTGGTGGGTGATTGGGGTTCAGAAAATTATGGAATTATAACTTCGACCTCAATATAATGCATGAACAACATAACCAAACACTGATTATTCAAAAGGTGGGACTTTCAGTTTCTCGCAACTTGAATCAATAAAAGCAAAAACTTTCCCAAACTTCACATTTCGTTCAGAAACACACCAAACCAACTGTTCCTTCCAAAAAAAATAATAGACTCTCACTCAACCAAGCAAGGCAAAGGGATAAGGGATATTATAGGCCAAGGCTTGTATTGTCAGGGTTCGATCATAAAAGAAGGATAAACAAAGGTTAGGCGGGGCAAAAAGAACGGTAAATATAATGTAAGGAAGGCTATTTGGCTATGTAGTTTAACAAAAAACGAATGCCTTAATCATTTTGTTACAGCGTGCAATGCAAATATGTAGTCCCAAGCAAGATGCAAAGCAAGTTTTAGAGATGCAACTGATGGTGGAGTCACTCAGGGAATCATGGAATTGATAAAGATGATCAATTCATAATTTAGGTAATGTGGACTCACGGGATGGGGCTCAATCAACCAAACTTAGCCCAAAGATTTGCGGCACGCATATTTATCTTTCTAAGATAGTCAAAGCAGTAAGATACAACTTTTGTAACTTGACTCAAAATCAAAAGGTTTGAAGGAAAAGGTTTCAAAAACTTTTGAGATCTCATCCAGACTTTTCTAAGCGAAGCAAGTTAAACTGAAAGTAAGAAAGGTTTACAAATCATCACCGAAGGTGTTTCTGATTTTAATCCTAATCCTATCCTATATTTTTTTTGGTTTTTCTAGTCTTTTCTAATTTTTTTTTGGTCTTTTTCTAATTTTCTGATTTTTTTCGATTTTTGAGATAAGTCAATGCAATAGAAAGAAGAAACAAACTAAGGGAAGAAATAAAAGAAAAATCTATATGCTTCTAACTAATGCAATCTAGGTGGATGCAATTAAAAAACTAGAAGAAAAACTTAAGAAAGCTAGAAAGAAAAACAAAAAACAACTAAGCAAAACACAATTAAAAGCTCAAATAAAAGAAAACAATCAAGCTAAAAACTAGAAAGCACTCTAAACTAAGAGCAAGCAAATAAAAGAAACACACAAAATAAGAAAATCACACTAAAAATTGAAAAATAAGCATGAAACAGGAAAAAGAAAGATGAAAATAAAAGAAAAATAAACGAGAAACAGAGAAATAAGAAGAAATATTCACAGAACTGATATATACAACCCCCCATGCTTAAACACTGCATTGTCCTCAATGCAGAAGACAACAGTGAAAGGTAAGGGCAGGCAAAGCAAAGGATCAAGGATCCTCGGTCGATGGGGAAGGGTTGGTATGGCTCGGTGGTGGTGGTGGTAAGGTCTGATCAAACATGGCCTGGAAGGCCGGTGAGGTTGGTGATCGGCCGTCTTGACGAGTCGAAACGCAAGTCAGACTGACCCCTAAACTCAGCAAAGCTCTCCCGCAACTCGTTCACACGGTGCTCGGTCCGATCGATGGATGTATGGAGGTCGCGAAGGCGCGCCTCATAGTCTACAGGAGGTTGCTCGGGTTGAGGGTCAGGGTGGAGTTCGGGCTCAGGCTCGGGCTGCTGATTGGGGTCAAATTCAGGGAAGGGGGGCATCCAAAGTAGGTTTTCAACAACTTGAGGTGTGATGTGAGGGTGAGGCACGGGAAACCTAGCGTTGTTGGGATAAACCCAAAGACAACGCAAGTCTTTGTCGAATTTGCACAAACCGAAAGAACTACACTACTCTCCATCCAGAATCATACTACCCGGGACAAGGTCAGTGAGGTTCCTAGGCGGTCTAAAGCTGAATTGGCATGCTAAGTGTGTTATATAACCCCCTATGGCAATTCCCTTGTTGGATGAGGTAGCGATACTCGAAAAGTGATGAGCAAGCATAGCTGCAGGGTCGGCGTGTGTGTCGGCGTCGAGCATGGTGTGCAACATGTAACAGTTGGCTCGGGTAGCTTTGTTTGAGCTACCGGGTGTCCCAAAGATGCTGCATGAGAGGATGCAGTGAACATACCTCATCACGGGGTTCCTAATTAGGGACGAGGGTGTGTTGCTAGGGTCCCAGTTGTCGAAGCCAGAAATCCTATAGAAGAAACCCTTTCCATCCCAGTCTATAGGTATGAGGGACGAACCCCGACATGTACGTTCAGGTGAGCAAAAGGCACGGGCAAACTCAGACACAGTCGTTGTCCTCCCCACACCTAGAAGTTAGAAACGGATGCACCCATCCCTCCCTTGGAGGTTCACTACAAGGGTAGACAAGAACTCTAAGGTGAGACCTCTAAAGATCGGCTCATCGAGTCTAGCTATGTTGGTCATATAACTACGTCCTAACAACCACATCACATCATCTAACATGCTACAGCTTCATAAGAAAGGTTCACACATGTATTTAGTTGGGATGAGGGCTCTTTGGGAAAGAGAGTCATACCTTTTCTTGATCTCCCCTTCAAAGTTGAAGGGGTTCGAGCTCCTTGAATCCTGGGAAGGCGTAGCCTTCTGTTTTCCTTTCTCGATGGCCGTAGCTTTTCGCTTCTGGCTTCCTCCGGCTCCATTATCATCGCCCGACGGAGGTTCGGAGAAGCTTGGATTTTTGGTTCTTACCATCTAAAAATCATTAACAAAATCAATACAACCACCAAAAATAAACACTAGGCATCAAATAAGCATGATCACAACGTGCATACTCAATATTAATATTCCCCTATGCTTATTTGATACTAGGAATTGAATTTGAAATAAATCTAACCTCAAACCACTCCAAAAACAGAGCATAGCATCACAACACAATCACCATCCAAAATTAAACCTAAATTTCTCAAATTTATCATCACATTACTATCACAATACACCCAACATCATAAATTACTCAATTCTGGAACAAAAATGATCAAATTCATCAAATCAAATCATGCCACAATCAAGAATTCAATCCAAGAATCAAACCCAAGCTAGAAACGTGAATCAATGACATGGTATATGGTATAAATTCAACAATTACTCAAGAAATTCAAGAATTCAACCAAAATTATACCACAATCAAAAGAGATAATCAAAGAACAAGAGGAAGAGTTTGAGAATTTCATACCTTGAAGTTAATGTGAGAAGAGGAATGGGACTTGAAAGTGTGATAGTGGAAGAGTGCAAGTGAGAGGAAGAAGAGAGAAGTAGAAGATGGTGGTGCGGTGGTGGTGCCGGCGTGTGTCGATCAAGGAGAAAGAGGTGGGTTGAGTTCTGGAGTTGGGAGCGTTTCGGGGAGGGGGACGTCGGGGTTTATGGCAAAAAGAGGGAGAAGGGTTTTCAAATTGAAAAGGGAGAGGAGGGGCCGATTAAAACAAAAGGCGGGCAAAAATCTGGGCAAAACAAACAAAGCGCTGCCAACGTTTTCAAAGCGCTAGCAGCGTTTTGTAAAAATTTCATACCTGAAGTCTTTGGAAGAGGCGCTGCCAGCGGTTTGAAAACACTGGCAGAGTTTTGCTACCTGATGATAATTAATTCGATTTCTTGGCCTTTTTTGCTTGTTTTTTCCCTTTTCTTTATCTGCTCCTTATTTTCCTTACAATTTGACATACCAAAATTCCCTACAAATATCTACCAACTTAAAATTTATTAGGTTAGAGATAATAATTTCAATTAATGACCAAAAGTTTGCTGGAATCTCTTCTTTTTCCTCTACACACTAAAAACAAAAATTAGTAAAAGATAAAATAAAAATTACTAGGAATAAAAACTGAAAGAAACAACTGAAATAAAATAAAAAGGTGGGGAGTAATGAGTATTAGAAAGTGATGTACCTCCCCGTGGTGCTTTGTTTAATGTCGTTAGCTCGACATTATGGACCCCTACTCATCGGGGTCCTTGATCTGCTTTGGAACTAGATCTCCATCATCTTTTATTATTTTTGAAACTTGCTTTTGAATTAACTTGCCTTCTCGTACTTCGTACTCCATCATCGGCTTTCCTAGTTCGATGACCATCGCTCCTTTCCTTATATCCATCTTGCAAATAACAATCGAAAGGAAGGATCTCCCTAGAATGATCTCCGGTTCTGGATCTTCACCTGTATCTAATACCATGAAGTCAACAGGAACAACATGCTCTCCTATCTTGATGGGAGTGTCATATAAGATCCCTAGAGGTTTCCTAAGGGTCTTGCCTGCTAGACGAAGAATAACATCGGTCGCCCTTAACTCCCTACGGTCATATACTCTCAAGTAAGACTTAGGTAAGACATTTATTCCGGATCCTGTATCACACAATGCATACTTGATGGGTTTACCATCCAACTGAACAGGGATCCTAAAGTTGCTTAGGTCTTCCTTCTTAGGCATATTTGAGGGTGCTATGGTTCCCTCCAATAGGTCCGGTTCAAGGTCGGTCTTTACTACCCCATGTAAGATTGGTTCTTCTAAAGGTTCGCACCTAAGGTCCACTGCCTCGCAAGTTATAGCATTACATTGAGCACCCGGATTAGGAACAGGCTTGAATTAGCAATCTGATTTTCTAAAATTTTATTATGGGTTGCTAAAGCCTCTACCTTTTGCATTAAGTCTTTTATAACCCCAACCTGTTTCTGTAGTCTGGCTATGAGGCTTTCCATCATAGTTTCTAAGTTAGACTTTCGAGGAGGGCCCTGTTGAGATGATCTTTGAGGTGGGGGAACATATTTTTGCTGTCCTTGTCCTTGAAGAGAACCAGTAGGGTTGTCATTCCTATAAGAAAAGTTTGGGTGGTTCCTAAGTCCAGGATGATAGGTGTTAGAATTCATGTCATAGTTCTGTCTTTGGTTGTCAACATAGTTGGCTTGCTGGACTTATTCACTACTTATTCCACCTGAAGGGCAAGTAAAAGTTTCATGTTCGGTCGACTGACAGACATTGCACGTCGGAGGGTTGGGTGGCAAACTCAATCGGTCAATTTTGTGTTAAAGAATCAAGTTTAGATGACAATAAAGAAATTGCATCAACATTAAGCTTACCTCCCGCCTTGTGGTGGGGTTTAGATCATTGATATGAGTTGTTTGCTAGATGTTCGATCAGACTTGTGATTTGAGGCACAGTCTTCTCCATAAGATCGCCTGCAGCTGCAGAGAGGATGATTCCTCTCGTCGACTCATTCGCTCCATTGAAGAAGGATTGGACAGGAACCCACGGTTCGAATCCGTGCTGAGGACATTGTCGAAGAATGTCCTTGAATATTTCCCAAGCATCATGCAATATCTCATCAGGCTCTTGTGTAAAGGTTGAGATTTGATTCCTCAGACTGGTGAGTTTGCTTGGAGGAAAGTACTTCGCCAAGAAAGTGCTGGCGAGTTCATCGAAGGTTGTGATCGAGTTTGGTGGAAGTGAATCGAGTCACTCCCACGCCTAGCCTTCCAACGAGAACGGGAGGAGACACAGTTTGATGGCGTCCTCCGACACGTTATTGGCCTTGTAGGTGTCATAAGCTTGGCGAAAAAGTCGCAGATGTCGGTTTGGATCTTCGTTCGCCAGCCCATGGAATGGTGCTTTTGACACTACGTTGATCAAAGACTAACGTAGTTCAAAATCATTCGCTTGGATGGTAGGAACACTGATAGCTGATTGTGGGTTGGTGACATTGGGAGTCAGATACTGCCCGAATGTCCTTGGTTGTTCTCCCATCTCTTCTTCCTTTTCTGATTCATGTACTTCTTCGTCTGTTTCTCGATTTTCTTGATGTTCTTTCTCCAGTCTAGCTCTTTTCCTTCTCTCTCGAAGTGTACATTCGATCTCGGGATCGTACTCGAAGGAGAATTCTTTTTGCATAAACCTGAAAGAGACAAAAACAAGAACACAAAGAGTAAGAAAGAGAAAATAAAGAAAAATAACGAAAAACAAATAACCTAGTACCCCAGAGCGCGTTCGTCCAATGGCGGTTGAGGGAACAAATCCCCAGCAACGGCGCCAAAAACTTGACAGACCTATAACGTATAAGGTGTCTATGTACCGCAAATGTACGCGTCTGTGTAGTAATAAATATCGTTCTTTCTCAGCGATTTGCGTTCAACCACGCACTGAACTAGTTCGCTACAAATAATGCTAGGTCGATCAAAGGGTTGTGGTAAGGTTTTCTAAAACTAAACTAAGAAAGCAGGAATTTTTAGGGTTTTAACCAATTAATTAAAGGCGTTCAGGGGAGTCCACTCCAGTCAATCAGTCAAATTATCAACAATCCCGGTGCAGGTAACAAAACAATTCAGGGTCTATAATCTTCCTAGGCCCTTTCACATCGATCTTTTGATCCGAAGTGAGTTACAATGATTAAACTAAACATTATTTCTAACTATTTAATCCAATCAAAGATAAAGAACTGATTACAAATTGTGACCCTAGGCAAGAATCATTATTTCTAAATATTTTCCAACCTATTCAATCTACGCTTTTCCAATTCAAGATTCAAACTTTCGTCATGTTGTCAAGAATCTAATACCAAGTAAAAGGCGATTAGCCAGATTTTACCATGACATACAATTTACGCAGATTAAACGAATAAAAGGATAACCTAACACCGAGAATGTATTCAAATTCAACCAAAAGACATCGAGTTTATTCCCCAAACAAAGGAAATTAGCTACTCATATTGCTAAAAGTAAGCATCGCAAAAACTAAACAATAACAAGAAAACATGAAAGTAAAATAGAAACAACCGTGTTCGAATTTGCGGAATCGAATCTTTTCGTGTCACCCGAATCGATCTCTTTCTTGTCCTTCAATCACTAACAACAATCTAAACTCATTACAATGTTTGCGAATTAACTGGAAAGAAACTATCTAAAATCTACCCTAAAAAGCTCTCTCAACTATCGTCTAAAGCTACGCTAAAAACTAATAAACTTCGGTCCTCTTGAAACGGCAGATGCGAACCCTTTATATAGTACTAGATTAGGGCACAAAATGTTGGCAGCGTTTCCAGAAACGTTGGCAGCGTTTAGCACCAAGAAGGATTTTCTCCGTGTCTTGGCGCTGGTAGCGCCTGGAAAGCACCGGTAGCATTTTGCTTTTTCTTGGCTGCTGAAGCTTCTGGACAAGGCGCTGGCCGCGTTTTGGAAATGCGCCGCTTTGTCCGCCCAAATTTGGTCACTGCCTTGGGTCGCTTCCTCTTTCCTTTTCTTCTTCTCTTCAACTTTTTTTTTTTATTTTCTCTGATTTTTCCCAAATTTTCCTCATCTTTTCATGCTTTTTAATATAATTCCATTGATTCCTTCAAAACATACCAATCTCGCGACCAAGTGTATAAATTACATAAATTGACATAAAAATACAGGATTTCGGATATAAAAAGAATGAAATAAACATGTTTTGAGCCCTAAAAACTCTATACAAAAACGACTTATCAACCCTGGTCCCAATAGAGTTGTTTTGAGTGAAAGTCAAAATTCGAATAAGCTATTATCAATCTTTCTAATAATATTAATTACTTTATTGTGTAGAATTATTTATATTATTATTATTATTATTATTATTATCATTATTTCCCAACTAATTATGTTTATAACTTTTAAGAGGAAATATATGTGCAAAAGAATGATTAGAAGCAATCTTGGAAGATCGTTTAACGAGCAAATATGAAAGTTGGAATCATGCCAGATGGTACCACGAATCTCCGAATCTAGCCAAAGAAAAAATGAAAAGAATAGGTTGAGGACCTTGATTGGATTTCTAACGAAAATTTGCTTGTAATGATTTGAAGTGTGGGTTGTTACAAGAGGCAAATGATCATATCATATATTTAAAGTATAACCACATGATGACACAAACATTGGAAAGAATAGTGCTGAAGATTCCCAAGGGCTAGTGATCATTCAAGGTTTAGCAGAAACATTGTACAAGGACCTTGCATGTTAATGGAAAAAGAGAGTTAATCACTCCATATCTATTATTTCTTGTAATTATGTCCACATTCTTAATATCACATATTAAAGGGACTAATATTAAGTGAGTCGCATTGGGAAACTCACTTGGGTAGCTAAGTGTTGTGTGATGCTTAGTGAATTGTAGATCGAGGAGGCATGTCTCCATGATTGAGATTTATAAGTTTGCATTGGAAGAACTCAAGAGAGTCAAGTACGTTGTAAGCTTACCTCGGAAGAACTCAAGGGTGTTGAGTATGTTTTAAGCTTGCCTTGGAAGTACTCAAGGAAGTTAAGACTGCCAACCATGTTGTACTTCTTAAGTGAACAAGAAGTGATGCAGTTCAAATCTCTGTGAAGAGAAGCTTAGGTTCGATGACGTAGCCCTGGTTGGAAGGGTGAACATCGACTAAATCCTTTTGTCTTGTCTCTCTTAATTTCGTCATTTAAATTATGCTTTTATGCCTTGACCTTAGTTTTTCCAAGGAACTTGCCTAACGCACGCGTTATGTTTTGTAGCCTTGACTCAATTTTAGTCAACCACCTTAATCACCCCCGTAGGGTGCTTTCAAGTTGGATGAACAAGAACTGATGGAGGAGGAGTTCTAGGACAAGATACTTACCAAGGTGACATCCAATGACTAATTAGATGAAATTACTTGGAAAGGCACAAATAAATTCTCAACTAAATCCACGGTGATGGAAGCTGAAGAAATTGAGCTCCAAGGAGTACAGAGTAGCTCTCTAATAGTTTTGAGGAAAATTGTTCCTCCAAGAGTGGAATTATTTGTTTAGCTTGCCTTATTAGGCATGTTGAACATAAGATCATTTTTAACTTACAAAGGTTTGTTACAAGTTGAGCTCAATGTATGCCCCTTTGGCAACAACACTCTAAGGATATGGCTTTTTTTGTGGATTGAGTGTCAAGTATCTTGGAAAATTTGGAGATTCATTATGCAAGAGTTGAATTGGACCACCAAATCTTGTAACCAAATACACTTAGAGAGGGCTTGGTAGAACCCCAAGGAAACGTTTCCTGAGAAAAGAGGTACCGGTGAAATTTTTCATGTAAAAAATTTCCCTGAAAAGTGTATTTTACAGTATTTGGTTGAAATTGCAAATTTTCTTACAAAAAATGTTTGAAATGTCCAAATCACCCATATTTATGATTGTTTAGCTTAGTTATATTAGGATGATTTTAGAAACTTTCACACCTTGGATCTCATTTCCCACCGTGAAAGTTTGTCCTTACACCCCTACAAGAAATCTTTTTCTCAATGATCGTTGTAAAATTGTGGGTATGTAAACTGTTTCCCATTGACAAATGGCAACCACACATGGGAAAAATTAATCAACTTGGAAAATTGTATGATAAACCATAATTTTTTGGGTTTATACTTTCTTTTCTTAGCTAGTTTTGACCCTTCAAAGGATTCTTGACCTAATTCTTGATATGATTTTGCTTACTTTCTTCATTAATGACTAAAGTGTGCGCATTTATATCTTTTTTAGTTAATATCTCCCTTTGTGATGAAAAATACCTGCTTTGGGAATGTTATGAAAGAGTGCGCGAAGCAATAGAAGGCTGAAGAGTGAAGAAAAAAAAAGCTAAGCTAAGTGAGCACAAAGCTGTGCCAATTTTAGCACAAGTTGTGCTAAAGACCATAATCCCAAAAGGTTAGCACAAGTTGTGCTAAAGACCATAATCCCAAAAGGTTAGCACAAGTTGTGCCTTGGCACAGCATTGCTTGTGCCAACTTGTAGTTGCAGTTTTTATTTCATTTATATTAGATTAAAAAGACAGTTTTTCATTATGACGTCCAATTCTAGTTTCTTCTAGGTTTTGAGAGTTTTCTCTTCCCTGTCTAGAGGCTATTAGAGTAATTTCTAGTTTTAATTTGTCTCATGTTCATGGATTGCACTTATGATCTCGCATCTAATTCAAGAAAAAGTTTGCTCTCTCTCTCTCTCTCTCTCTCTCTCTCTCTCTCTCTCTCTCTCTCTCTCTCTCTCTCTCTCTTTCTAGTTATGTTTATGTACTTTCTCGTTAGATTGGTTTTAACCCTTTTTAATTATTTTAACAAGTTAATTAGTTGTTAATTTTGTGTAGTCTAAGTTATGATTGGTGTATTCGATGTTTGATTGATTTGTTTAGGCTCAATCTATTGAATTCATGTTTGTAATATGAGGTTTTCTCTTTGCTTACCACATATTCGATGAATGCTCGAGAAAGTGTTCATTTGTATTTTTTTAGGCAATTGAGTTATGCTAAGAAGTGAGGTCAATTTGCTAGTGTAGATAGGGAAAATAGTTAGAGTTTTGACATGAGAATGTTGAATTCTGACTAGGTTTGTGGTTGTTATTCATATAGTTTAATTAGACTAACTCTACGAGAATAAGCAATTATAATAACCTAGCCCCTGACCCTCGAGAGAGGGTTTTGGTGAGTCTCTGACCCTCGAGAGAGGGCTTTGGCGTTCTTTAATTGTGTAATCGACCACTCTTAATTACTTGTGTGGAATTGGTAGGTTAGGTTGTTCAATTGATTAGCTTGTTGAATATTGATATCCCAACCTTCACATATTTTATTATTGTTTGTAGCTCGTTAGTTTCATGATCACCATCATTACCCCCTGTTTAACTTACCTAGCTTGAAGCTGTCTGGTTGCTTCTGAGTGTTTGGAACACAACTCGCTGTGGATACGACAATCGTACTCCCAGAAGTATGACAACGGTTGGCCAATTTCGCAATAGGTTTCATGCAACCAAACACACTCTTAGATAACTATATGAGGCTTAGATGATGGTGACCTTCAACAACAAGACCAGGCAAGTGCTTTAGGTGAGTGGCTTCTTTGCAATAACTTAGTTAATCTAGAATGCATAGAACAATATAGTTTTCTGAAAATAAGCAACTCTAACTAGTTACCCTTCTGGTTGCAATAAATGAAGGCTCAAGATCTAGGGATTTATGGAAAGAGTAGTTATCACTTTCCCTCCATCAGAATTAGCGTCAAATCTAAATGTGCTACCCATCCAATCTGCACGATTTAAGGAGATAGAGGAAGATAGTAGAAATCAAGATGATAGAGAGTAGGCAAGAAGAGGATGGAGAAATGGGTTTAGATGTATACAAGATTGTATAAGTCTCGCCGAACTCTTTGGTGCTGAAGGATACCTTTTACTGTTGGATAAAACTGGGCTACAGCCCGCCAAGAACAAACCAAAAATTACTCGAAGGTGCCCCAAAATTTGAGAAAACTATTTTTTGGTATCCCAACTTTTCAAACTCATTTCAGGGTACCCTTACAATTTGGGTTAGGAATTATTAGGTTCTTTTCCGGCCAAAGTGTTGAGGTTTCCGATAGATTTTAGGTGGGAAGTGGATTGTAGACTTGAGTTTACTGAAATACCCTTTGGTTGCTATGAAACCTAAATTTTATTCATTTGCTCTTACAAAGAAGAAGCTCCCCTCCCCCTTAAATTTTGTTTCTCTGTCACTTCTCTCTCCCTCACAAACAATAGCAGTGGAAGTCATTGAAATGAAGCTTGGGAAAATGTCAATGAAGGTATGCATTTGGTTAACTAACATAGAATTTCAACAAAATTAACACCCACTAACCATTGTCGACTGAGTGGGTGGTCGACAATGGCATTTTGTTTTTCTTCATGGTTAGCAATAATCTGACATCACAAACAAAAAACCAAAACTTTCTTTTCCAATTTGATTGTCCGCTACAAAACCCTATTTGAGGTAGTAGAAGAAGTGCAACATGGAGATTGAAAGGGAAATGGAAAGGGAAAGGGAATTGAGTCTCGATGGAAATGAGAAGCATTAGAGAGGTGACTCTAGTTTGGTAGAAGCATTTAATGCAGATAGTAAACGCGAGCTTTTGGAAGGGCAAGAGCGTCTTTCTCTTTCAACAAGCAATGGTATTTCGGTCAGTTAATAAAATTGATCAGACTTTAGCTGGAAAAAAGCACCTTATAATTACTAACCCAAAAAGTAAGGGTACCCCAAAATGAGTTTTGAAAAGTTGGGGTACCAAAAAAATATTTGCCCAAATTTTGGGATACCTCCGAGTAATTTTTTGAGAATAAACACAATCAAATCTTTCACAAAATAGTGACTTTTCTGTGAGAAATTCACGAGGCTTATTAAATATGTCCGTTTCATGTAGGGATGGCAATGGGCAGGGTCTGGGACGGGTCCTGCTGGACCCGGACCCGGACCCGTCAATTTTTTTGAGACCCGGACCCACCCCAAGACCCGATGGGTCCCAAAAATTCAAATTCAGACCCAGACCCGGACTCAATGGGTCCACGGGTCCATGGGTCCTTAGCGGGTCCTTAATGGGTCCAACCATATTATGCATTTTTTTACTAAATTTATTAATTTTTGGGGTTAATTTTATACTTGTATACATGTATAATAGTAACTATTCTATTTAAAAACAACTATTTTTAACACAATAAAAATATCAAAACATCAATATACTATGATACGAGCGAATTCTAAGTTTCCAACGCCAAAGCATCACCAAAGTCATCAAAACATCAACAAAATATTACAAAAGTCTCTCAAAATACAACACAACTTAAAATGCCAAAAAAAAGTTCATGATTATAAAGAGACATATATATGTTATAGTGGAGAATGGGATGGGCACTAGACCAGTAGGGCGGCTATGGTGGTCTGCGTGAGTCAGTGAGTGTGACTATGTGAGTCTAGGAGTTTTAGTCTTTTAGATTTAGTATTTTAGTGTAGTACACAGTAGAGTAGACTTGTAATTAACTAATTGAGTTTTTATTTTTTTAGAAAAATTATAAATGTTTATATTGTAACGGGTCCATGAGTAGGGTCCACGGGTCCGTGCTTGGACCCGGGCCCGGACCCATTAAAATTTTTCTGGACCCGGACCCGCCCCGAGACCCGATGGGTCCAAAATTTTTGGACCCATACCCTTCTTAATGGGCTGGGTCTGGGTCGGGTCCAGGACCCACTGCCATCCCTAGTTTCATGGTTTATCGTTTATCATTTCCTATGAATGAATATGCATAGGTTTGTTGGAATATATGCTTGAAGTTGAACTAGGTCTGTAAGCTTGGTTTATCGTTTATCATTTCCTTTGAATTAATTACTAACGAGCTCTTTGTCGATTGATATAGATTGCGTTAGGTGTACCACAAGTCCTGAGATTCACTCCTAGGGGCAATATACCTCAGCTCTCTTATTTGTTGGAGTAAGATGTGTTGTGCAACAACAACCTTGTAGGCTTAGTATCTGGCCATCCCTAATGGGTTGGTTGTCCTGCGGGGGTTTTCCTAAAATAGGAATCTGTAGTTAGTAAGGGTGGGCATAACTCGTTAATCGTAAATGCGGTTAACCGCTTTTGAGGTTTTTGGATTTTGAAAACCTAAACCAAAACCGCAATATGCGGTTAACCGCTTTTGAAATTTGGAAATCTAAGCCAAACCGAAACTGCCATTTAGATGCAGTTAACCGCTTTAAAAATTTGAAAACCTAAACCAAACCGAAATTTACATGGTTAACCTCATTCAATACACGGTTTATGCTTAACAAGTTTCCTGAAAATTTACAATAACATTTATGGAAGTAAATGCAACCATATTGCTAATAAATTTGCATTCCGATACGCATACGCCACTACTTCGAATTGCCTGCTTGAAATTTTTTTTTTTTAAAAAAAAGGAGTGAGAGATAGTGAGACATTAGGGTTTGTGTCTGTGAAATTGTGTTTGTGTTTGAGAAAAAAGGAGTGAATGAGTGAGTATTGAGTGAGTGTGTAGGTTTCAATTTCGAATTGCCCGCTTGCAATTAAAAAAATAATAATAAAATCACCCATATTTTTTTGAAAACGGCGCAACAAAGCATAGACAGTGAGTGAGAGATAGTGAGACATTAGGGTTATTTTTTCTTATTTAAAACCGGTTGACCGCGGCTAACCGTTTTATAGAAATCCAAAACATAAACCTAAACCGGTCATACCGGTTTGGTTAACCTAAACCGTTTTTATACAAAAATCAATTCGGTGAACCGCTTTTACCGGTTTGGTTTTACCAGTTTTGCGGTTCGAGTTGCGGTTTAGGTTTCATGTGCCCACCCCTAGTAGCTAGCCCAACTTACCTATATATATATATATATATATATATATATATATATATATATATATATATATATAGACACACACACACAACCATTGGTGCACATATTCTTGTTGTTGTTGGCGTTTTGTAAATAGCAGCAGGAGGATAGGATCCGTGCATCGACATATAAATTTATCGTCACTCATTAGTTAGTTTGGAATAGCCGTGGTTGATGAGGCTTCACAAGAAACTTGGGACAACCATGAACACACTGAGCTAATTAAGTATTTTTCTTATTTTTCAATAATCTTTTACAAAAATGATGGAAAACAAAAATTGATGAAGAATCTTGCATTGATGGTAAACCTCCGATGATGCACCATTCATCACCTGAATTAATCTATTGTACATCTTGTTCCCGTCATTTATATCCTCTTAGGTTCCTTTGTATTTCTTTTGTTTAAGTTCTAGCTCTGATACAAAGAATGCAAATCTGCATGACACAAGGGTTAAATGACATTAGAGTACATGCATATATTATACATCTGAAATGAAAAATTTTCAATGTGAAAAAGCTTTTCATAGTGTAGACTATTAAATAAAGTGTAACAAATACTATAATATTAGATTTGTGTGCGTTCAATTTCTACTAAAAGCATGGGAAAATTTCACTTCCTCTTATTCCCCTTTTATCTTTCTTTCCTACCTTGATTTAAGGTATTATTATGAGATATCGGTCTTAGGTGGATAATTACTTACCATTTAGAAACAATTAACATCAAATTTATACAAATTAGTATAAACACATAGGTATACCATACTAGTAGATAAAAAAGAAGTAAACAACAATTGTTCTATTTGCACATAGTATTACAATAATGTTGATTATTGTTGTTGTTGTTGTTGTTATTATTATTATTATTATTAAAGTTATTGAGATTTTTATGCACGATACTAGTAAATATAAACTATTCTATTTGCACAGGAAATATGAGGCAGGAAGAATGACACAAATTCCATGTAAAATTATGGAACAAATTAATTTTTGTATCAAAATGTTCTCTCCTTATGCTCAACCTAATATCTTGCCAAAAATAAAGAAAATTTCATTTCAATAGAAAAATTGATGATCGAAACCTGAGTATCGGGTGTCCGACCATCTTCTTTGATGAAGATTCACAATCCAATTCTTCCCCACTCAATATTATTTAGAAGGTGAAACTTCTTTTATAAATGGGAAATTGAATTTAAATAATATGAACTTTGGGCCATAGTAGACTAAATAATCTGAACTTTAGATTTAGTTCTAAATAATCTGAAACTTTGGACCCATTGGATTCTAGTAGCACGCCACTGAGTTGAGTTGAACTTAACTCGGTGGCACGCTGACGTGGCGGCGGTAGAGTTTGATTGAGCATTTTATATATGCCAACTCAGCATTGAAGGTGGAAATTTTTTTTGTCATGTCAGCATATATTACCTTCCCTTCTTCATTTCTTCTTTTCAGTCTCTTCAACTCTCTGATCTCCCCTCTCTTCCTTCAAAACGAAATGAACCCAGAGCCCCTCTTCTGTATTTGATGCTCTGTACTGTGCTGAAGAACAATGGAAAGAAGAACATGAAAACGAAGAACAACTTGTTGAGAGAAACACAACCATTGACAGAAAGAATCCATCTTTGTTGCCATTTTTGTTGTTAGAGCAAGATTTGTTCTGGAAAGATGAAGACCTCATCACTCTGTTCTCAAAAGAGAAGCAGGGGAGCTTAGAACAAGGGACCTTGTACCGTTCTCTCTCTTCAATCAGGAGAGAGTAAGTAAAATGGATGTTGAAAGTGAAAACCTAGCCGATAAATACACCGGCGAGGAAACCCTAAATTGATTGTCCGACTCCGAGTCCCTGACGGTGACGGTTTGAGCCGTGGAGAGGAAACCCTAGTCCTGTGAGAACGACTCATCACCGATGAACTTCAGATTATTACCGACGAAGACGACTCGCAGTTAAATTATCAGGTTTGCTGAAATTCAATTAGGAAGGAGAAGAGTAATCAGGAGAGAGAAAGCGAGGAGGATGATTGAATAAATTGGTAAGGAATTTAGGGGTTCCGCCATGGCAACAAAGATGAAGGAATCAGTAGAGAGAAAGAGAGGATGAATTAGGGGAGATTGAATTTGATTAAGGAAGAATGATGAGCAAAAAACATGGATCTGGGATTTTCTGGGTAATGGAGAATGATTTGATTTTGTGGGGTGGAAAATGTCAAGGAGTACAACAATGGGGGTTTGATGAAGGTGATTAATGAAGTTTTTGAGTGCAAGAAAGTATAATAGTATTGTTCTTTACAAAAAAAAAAAAAGAATTATTTTTTTACAAAAAAAGGAAGAATTATATATGCTGAGTTGGCACAATAACATGCTCAATCATCCTTTACCACCGCCACGTCAGCAAACCACCGAGTTAAGTTCAACTCAACTCGGTGGCGTGCTACTAGAAACCAATAGGTCCAAAGTTCATATTATTTAGAATCAAATCTAAAGTTTAAATTATTTAGTCTACTATGACCCAAAGTTCAGATTATTTAAATCTGATTTGCCTTTATAATTTGGGATAATTAAATAATTTCTAATGTACAAATTTAACTTCATCCCCCTTTCATGAAGAAGGCGACACCCCTTATTCGTTGTGTTGAAGTGTCACTAGAGTAATGCCAACTAAGTCTTGTTCAACTATATTATTGATTTCTCAACTCCTGTATGAAGGCTACCATATGGAACTATAAAATTGAGTTCTCTCCTCTATCTTGAGATTTCCACATGTTGGCCACCTATCCTTTTTTTTTCAGAGAAAGGGGCCATTCACCAATCTAGAGACCATTGGCATTTCCTATCTATGTAGATGATGGTCATTATATCAGTGAATTGAAGAAGATAAATAATCTTTAAGGAAGACTCTAAATGTTACATATAGAAATATGTTTTGAACATTTATGAGGCAAGAGAAGCTTCTTGCAGAAGTAAAAAGTACCTTAAATGAGGTAGAACTCAGATTGGGTCTATCTAGATAAGGAAAACGACAAAGCGAAACAACATTATTATTAGTTCTTCACCATCTTTGACTACCATCAAACCTAGAGCAACTAGAAGTATTTGGATGTACTGTTAATATATGTCCCAAAATTAACACTCTTGGTCATGTATATTAAGGTCTGACTTTACAGGGGATAACACAGTTGTGTTAATATGTACATGACTCTGTATTTGTTTAGGCGAAATATTGATATGTGGGCAGAAGATGTACACAATCAGGTGATTTTACATAGCCCAAGAGCTTAATTTTGGAATGTGGCGTTGTACTATGTGGGTTGGAGTTTAGTGCAGCCTTTGCTTAGTCGGTTGTGTTGCCCTCGTTCAATTTGCTGTAGAAACATATTCACCCCACTGTTAATCATTGTCAACAATCCTTCCCACGCACATGATCAATCATTGTATTTAATTACTAATACCTACCAAGTTAGTGAGATTAGGGCTCCACTTCCAATTGGTGTTGTGATTGCCGCACAAAGAGATCGGCCAACCTTCTCTTCCATATTTCAGCAACTTGAACATCATTATTATAAAACCATCAGAACTTATCAGTGATTAATTAAGGTGACAGATTGATTTTACTTTGATCTAGGTCTCCTCCTTCAATTTCTTGATTAACCATCTAATTTCACTAATGTTTTTGAGAGTATTGTCAAATCATATTTGAGTGTTGTGTTCGTTTCTTATCGATCTCTTTTGACACCATTACTTTGAGATCAACTCTCGTATTCTCTCTCAAATATAGTCGATTTGTTCATCTCTGTTCATGTTACTTCCCAATTCATGTTTTCCACATAAACTTTAGTGTCGATCCTCTCAATATTGTTATTGTTATTTTCCGCTAATTTATTACATTCTTGATTGTTTGTGTTTCAATCCAAACCGAAATTTTTCATTACAAGTGGTATCAGAACCACTATTAAAGAATACTACAATTATGAAGGTCGATATCCCAAAATATGATGGAGAGATTAACTTCAACCTTTGGAAGGTTCAAATGAAGACAATCCTCATACAATATGGGTTATGGAAGACAGTCTTCAGCTTTCTAAGAAACACGAATAATATCGACGATTGATGAACAATAGGAGCTGGAAAAGAAAAAGAAAAGGAAACATGAATCTTTGAAAGACATTCATTTAGAAGATCTTAAGGACAAGACTTTCTCCACTATTTAACTATGTCCGACGCCAAATGTTTAGCGATGAAGTACTTGATGAGACTAAATTGGTGGGTCTTTAGAATCGCTTAGAGCTTGGAGGAGCTTTACATGACATAGAGCATTGCCAACAATATAAGCTCAAAGGAAAGGCTTTACTAAAGTAAGATGGCGGAAGGTACTCCCATTAAAAACATTTAAGTGATTTTGATTCCATCATAGTTGATTTAAAGAGTTTTGATGTGAAAATTAAAGATAAGGAAAAGTTATAATGTTGGTTGTTTCATTTCCTAAGTCATGCAAGAATTTAAGAAGATCTTATTATATAGTAATAATAAATTGTCATTTGAGGGTGTGAATCTAATTTGTTGTCCAAAGAGAAATTTGATCTTGACTCGAAGGCTAATGATAAAGGAGAAGTCTTGATTGTTAGGGGAAGAACCTCTGATAGAAGTGAGAGTAGCAGGAAACCCTTTAGATCTAATTATAGAGGTTCTAAGACAACCAAGACTTGTAATTATTTTAAGTACCAATAAATTTAGTTATCGATTATTTAAAGTTGAAGAAGAAAAAGGAGAAAAATAACAAGAATAAGTCTAAGGGTGAGGCTTCTGTTGTTGATTCAGGGTAGGCAGGTGATGTCTTGTTGGTCACCACTTCTAATACTAAATCTGCTAATAAATGCATTTTGGATTTGAGATTTACCTATCACACGTGCCCTCATTGGGATTGGTTTTCAACCTACGAACCCCTTAACCATGGTGTTGTGTTAATGAGAGATAATGCTCAATATAAGGTCGTAGGGATAGGTACCGTCAAAATCAAAACTCATGATGACATTGTGAGAACTTTGTCTAATTTGCGTCATATTCCTAATGTAACCTTCTCTCACTTGGTACTCTTGATTGTAAGTATACAAGTGAAAGTGGAGTTTTGAAGGTTACTTATGGCACTATGGTTCTCATGAAGGTTAACAAGCGTGACAGTCTATATATTCTTGATGGTAATATAGTTACAAGTTTGGAAGTTATTGTGACTTCTTTCTTAGATGTTCATCTCCCTTGTTTGTGACATGCATGTTTAGGCTATATGAGTGAAAGAGGCATGACCATACTCAACAAGAGAGAACTATTTAGTAAAGAGGGTACAAGCCAACTTAAATTTTGTTATTATTGTGTGTTTGGTAAGCAAACAACAGTAAGTTTTTCAACTTCCACCCATCGTACGAAAGGTATTGTTGACTATATAGGCTCAGATTTGTAGGGTCTTTCTAAAGTTGCATCTTTTGGTGACAAGCGACATATGCTTACTTTTGTGAATTGTTTCTGTAGAAAAGTTTGGGTGTATTTCTTAAGGAAGAATAATGAGGTGTTTCCTACATTGAATAAATTCAAAGCACTCATGGAGAATCAAACTGGGAGAAAGATTAAGAAACTTAGAACCAACAATGGTCTTGAGTTTTCTGAGCATGACTTCAATGAGTTTTGTGTAGTTGGGGTCATTGATTGGCATTAAACATTGGTTGGGAAATGTCAACAAAATGCAATAGTAGAGCGCATCAGTCTGGCTATATTAGAGAGGGCTTATTGCAAGCTCTTACATGCTAATTTATAGCATCGACACGATTTTTGGGTAGAGGCATGTTCTATGGCATGCTACCTCATCAACCGGTCACCTTATTCATCTCTAGATTTCAAAATTCCCGAAGAGATATGGTCAAGTAATCATGTTGGCTATTCCATCTTAAGAACCTTTGGATATGTTGTTTATGCCCATGTTGTTGTTTATGCTCATGTTAATGATGACAAATTAGCACCTAGCACTGTAAAATGCATGTTTTTTTTTTTGGATATGTGTCGTAGTCTAAAGGTTATATCACGTGTGGAGCCCTAGCGAACTTGAAAAAGTAATCCAAAGTAGCGATCTCACATTAATGAAATTTTTTTTCTGGAAAGGAGTCTATTGCTTCTTCCCATAATCTAGATTCCTTACATGATGCTAACGAGAAGGTGGAGATAGAAGTTCCAACTAATGGTACCCAAGGTGAAGCTTCTATTTTTAGGTTTTGATTTGCTAATGAGGGTTGAATTTGGATTGTTTATTCAAAATTAATTTTAGGTTTTTGTTGTATGCATGTTGAATCATGTTTGTGGAAATTGTTTGCCGAAAATTGCAAAAGAATTGTTTGTATGCATGTTGAATCAAGGACCCTAGCTATTGTCCAACAAGAATTTCAAATTTCCAGTGACACTTTGGCGGTTCAGAGTTCGAAAATTCTTACACGAGTAAATTAAGACACTTAATCATTACCAAAAGTAGCGGTATCAAAAAATTATTACCACAAAACATTGGGTAACTCAGTGTAATTTTTTGGTAGATCTTGGTCTACGAAGAATATCCTTGGCATGGAGATTATAAGAGGCTTAAAGGGTAAGTTCTATTTATCTTAAAAAAAGTATCTCGAGAAAATAATAGTAGAGTTTAAAATAACCAATTGCAAGTTTGTGTCAACCCATTTTGGGGCTCATATAAAACTTTCAGCAGCTTGCTGTCTAAAATCTCAGGAGGAGATTGAGGTAATGTCTCACATTCCATACTCTAGTGCGGTTCGTAATGTTATCTATGCTATGGGTGCACTAGGCCATATTTAACTTGTTGTGAGTGTTGTTATCCATTGTATGCATAATTCGAGGAAAGAACATTGGAATGGTGTAAAGTGGATCATTCTTTATGTGAAGACTTCAACTTATCGCAATTTGGTGTTTGATATGAGTGTGTTACCTTTAATGATGATATTAGACATGTGGATTTAGATTATGCGGGTAATTTTGGTCGTACAAGGACTAATTCTTATTATATTTTAACTCCAAGTGTTGGTGATATTTCTTGGGAGGAATCCTTACAATCTATCACAACTTTATCTACAGCAGAGCTGGAGATATAGCTGCAGCAGAGGGTGTGAAGGAAGCTATTTGACTTCATGGCCTTCTTGTTTAACTTGGTGTTGTAGACGGCACTACCGTACTGCCTATGTATTTTTGGATAGTCAAAGACAATTCAATTCACTAAAAGTAGCTCGTATCATTCTAAGACTTAGAATATATTTGTGAAGTATTACTTCATTCATGATATAGATGTTTTGGATGAAATTGTGGTAAGGAAAATTCGCACTAACGAGAATCCTTCATATATGCTCATGAGACAGCTTCATATTACTATATAAGTTTGAGCATTTCTTGAACTTAGTCAGTATTATGAGAGGTTGAATACCCTTCAGAGCTTTGCCTCTTCGGGGACAGTATGACAGAGTTGATATTCTTGATGATTTTGGCCCAAGATGAGGATTACTGAGATATGTCCCAAAAATCATGCTCTTGATAATATATATGGAGATTTGACTTTATAGGAGATGATACAGTTGTGTTAATATGTACAACGTTATGTATTTATTCGGAAAAATATTGTTGTGTGGGAAGAAGGGGTACACACACAGGTACACAATCAGATGATTTTACATGATTGGAATGTAGGGTTGTGTATGTAGGTTGGAGTTTAGTGCAACCCTCGTTTTGTTGGTTCTGATACCCTCGTTCAATTTACCATTGAAACATATTCACCTTGTTGCTAATCATCATGAACAATGCTTCCTACACACAATCCATCATTATCTTGAATTACTAATGCTTATCAAGTTAGTGGGTTCAAGGATCCAATTGCAATTGGTACTGTGATTGCCACACAAAGAGATTTGCCAACCTTCTCTTCTATATTTCAACACCCACAACATCATTATTATAAAATCATCACAACTTATTAGTGAGTTTGGCAAGAGATTTATTTCCCTTTGATTAAGGTCTTCTTCCTTGATTAATTATCTAATTGGACTCTTATTGTTTTAGACTATTGTGAGATTATATCGAGTGTTGTATTGATCTCTCATCGATCTCTTTTGACCTCATTGATTTGAGATCGATTCTTTGTACTATCTCTTATATATAGTGGATTTGTTAATCTCTGTCCTTGGTTTTTCTTAGTTTGAGTTTTCTACGTAAATTTTGGTGTCTTCTCAATATTGTTATTGTTATTCTTCATCAATTTATTGCTTTCTTGATGTTTTTTTAAATCCAAACAGGTTATTTTTCATTACTTATGGTGGTTTACTATCCCTTGATTGTAAGAGGTACAATTTTGTTCTTCTTGTTGTTCCTTGTTATGCCTTTCCCATCCAACTCCAAAACATCAAGGGCACAATACTCAAGGATGGCAGTGGGTTAAACCTTAGCGTCGACACTGACACATTATACTTAGAGAAAATAGTAATATGGCCGATGGGAACAACAAACCATTCTTAGAGGACCATGCAACGCATAGGTAAAGATTTCATTTTTTGTTCAATCATAACTACCGCTAACGTTGTCCCACAACGAATCTGCAGATCCTCTCCTCGAAATAGCTTCCGAGGAAGCGAATTCCATCTAGACGGTTGCATTTGAACCAAGCGGAAGTGCATAGTTGTAGGCTCTTTCTTAAAATCTATGATCTATAGAGAACTACGAAAAAGTTCGACCTCAAAAAAATTGCTTTATGATTTCTTCATCTATGAAAGGTAGGCATAGCTGAATTTGTTGTTGTACAAATAAGTCTGGACCATTATCTAAACAACTGTCTGGCACACACCTTATTCTATGGCCTTTTTTCCCCAGTAAGTTCAAGTAGAATCGCTACATAATCCTCGCAATTCGGTCATGTTCTTCCACCATGTCACCATCCTCATCTTCCAATTGATATATGTAGGTAGCCACCATCTTTTGTTTCATCATTCAAAAAAAAAAAAACCTAGTGGAACATTGCCCTCCCATATTAGTCCAATCAAATTTGCTTTGTTCTTTCATTAAACTAAAAGAGGCTTGTATCAATCTCAAATACTCCTCTCTCCCAGATTGTTCTTTTTGCTATGTAATTGTATGTTCATTTGGTCATCATATAGTGCTATTTGTAGTTATACAAGGTCTAATCTAGTTTTCTCCTAGGACATATAAACATCACATAAAATTTTTCCTTTTTGTTGGGTCAAGGTCCTTTACCTGAGTAACTGCACAAAGGACCTTATACGGAATTTTAATGAAAGACAAAACAAGCCGTCAAAAAGGGAAGTTATTTTGTTTAGCAAAATCAGTGAGAATTATCTTCAAATCTCTTCATAAATAAACTGATATTGTTGATATATCTTGCAGGATCAATATCTTCAATGGAAATCAACTCCAAGGAAGGATAAGATTGCAAGATCAAGAAAAGGGATATTTCCTTATATTATATATTCTAATTATCTATTCTGATTATGTGTATGTAATATATATTCTGATTATATATTATATATGGGCATAATTCTTGTAGATACAAAAGGAAAGCAAGATTGCAAAAATATCTCAAAAGATATCAGAAGATGGAAAGCAAATCAGAAGGCAAAAGAAGGAAAGAAGAATCAAAGAAGAAAGGAAAGGAAGGTCTTCATCTCCAACGGTCTACCAAGCTACCATTAATTATAAATATGCATTCACAAGGTGAAGACAAATATGCGATTCCACGGAAGTAATCGCGGAGTAAGAAATCCGGAGGGATTTCTGAGTGTGTAGCCAATGGTTCGGTGGTGAAGGTAGCCAGTAAAGGACCTCTAGTGAAGGTATAGCCAAGGACCTTGGTGAGCATTCGTTGTGACCACATATGGTGGTGAAAAGATGTGTAGCAGAGGCTTAACGAACTAAGTCTGTGAGAGTTTGTGCTTCAATGTAATCCATCATGTTTCAAATCGCCGCTAGGGTTTTTCCTACGCGATCCTTATCCGTAGCTGACTCAAGGACATTCGCTTTTAGTCAGTGAATCTATCAGTAACTGCCTTCGAGTTGTTACTTCTTGTTTTTATTTCTAAATGTAATTTGTTCTTTGATTGATATAAATATAATGAGGTATTTCAGTTACAATATATTTTGATCCTTGGTTTGAAACCAAGGAAGTTTGCTCCGTCCTTACCTAGTATGTAGATCTTAATTATAAAATTCACCCCCTCAAGGACCTATACACTTTTATTAAGTGATAAGGAAGGCATTTGAAATCTTTGCAAGAATCTCATCAAGCCCCCCGTATTATACTACTCCAATTAGTAGTCTGCTTTGTAGCGTCTCCAATAGTCGGCAAGAATTCCTCATTATTGGCCTACATATTATATTACCCCTATTAGTAGTCTTTCGTACATGGACATTTGAACATTTAGTTTGGTGTATTTCGACAGTTGCGTAGACTCGAAAGACTTTGGTTTTTCTTTGCCACCGCCATTTTCTTTAGCACTCATTCTCGCAGCACAAACATAATGAAGGCTAGAACCTTTTATGAGAGAGGGAGTGGTTGGAACAAAAACAAAGGGAAGTAGATTTGACTAGGGCACCGGTCTTTTACAGTGTGGATTTACCGTGTGCTAAGTTGCGGCAGGGTGAGTTGCGGTGGGTTACGGTAAATTGCGGTGGAAATTAATAAATGAGTTTGATATATAAAAATATAAATAGTAGATTGTGGTAGATTACGGTGAATTGCGGTTGATTGCGGTAAGTTGCAGTAAATTGCGGTGCGGTAAATTGCGGTACCACATAAAACAACGGTGACTAGGAAAGGTTAGACACTGCCTGATTTGGTGACTAGCTAGTTTGTAACTGTGCAAGATTGGGAATACAAAGAACTAAAAGAAGATTCATAATTATTATTTTGTTTTAAAAAAAAGAAAAGATATGTTGTGACATCATCCTTTTTATGTGGTTGACTAACGCCGTGTAAATTCATGGGTGTCCTGGGTTAGGTAATTAATTACCGAAAGTTACCGATTGTTACCGAAAGTTATCAAAAATTACCAAAAGTTACAGATATCTAACCAAAAAAAATTAACATTTATTTATTAAACATCTTAGACTGCCATATTTTTAATACTTATCAAAAGTTTACTCATATCAAAAGTTACATAAAGTTACCAAAAATTACCAAAAGTTATCAAAAGTTACCAAAATTCAGCATTTACCATACCACAACTTACCTACCAAATTTACAGGCCCTAATCGTTACAAATAGAGTTTTTGAAGAAAACAAACTTGTATATTTGATCAAACATCTACTAGGTAATTAAGTAGATATAGGATTGTCCTTCCACAAGAGTACCCAACTTATCTACTCTTGTCTAATGTTTTTAGCTGTAAATAAAATATCTTATATCAAATAATGCAAAGCTTTTAACTTGGCTTAGTGATGTTATCTTGATTGACAATGGCTATTGTATGAATTTATAAGTGAGTTTCAACCATTTATTACAAATTAATTTTCGTTAAATAAAGATTACATTTTATTTAATGATTTTGATTGATATTTTTTTATATTATATTTTATCAAATATTTATCAAATTATACTCCTATGATAGTATTTTTTATTATAAATCTAATGATAAATATTTTATTTATTAAACCAATGTATGTGTTGAGAAATTAAAAGCTAAAGTTTTTAAATTTTAATAAATACGTAAATAAATGTGGTAGTTAATATAAAATGGAAGGAGTATATTTATATATTTTTCTGCATTTTTCTTGTTTTAAGGTTTTTTCCATTTTCATTAGTTTTTTACCTGTTATTTTTAATTTTTTTTCTTGCTTCTTTTGTTTGGAATTTTGTGCCATTGTTATTGACAAGTTTAATACTCCCTCATTCCCATATTATTTGTTTCTCAAGACATAATTTACAAAACCAAGAAAACTTCCAATTTACATTAATTTGCAATGTTGGAAATGAGAAAAACGTGAATAAAATGGTGAATAATAAAGAAAAATGGTGAATAAAAGAGAAAAGTTGAAGAAAAAGATGTATTTAATAAGGTTAATTTGATACATTAACAATTAATGTGTTATTGGAATTGTAAGATGACAGATGAAAAAAAATTAGTTAAAGTAACAGATAATATGAAAAGGAGGAGTATATATTAATTCCTTTTTTTTTTTGAGGGAATATATTCTGTCCCATTTTGATGAAGCGGGGAGGAGGACTAATTGGTATACATAAAAATGGAAGAGGAGTAATTGATATACATCAAAAGAAAAAAAATATTAAAAAAAAACTCAGCCAAAGAAGACAAAGATATACATCAAAAAAGATAGGAAAATTGGAATCTAATAAACCAAATTTTATGTCCATTTTGATCTAACAAACCAAACTTAACTTTTTGTTAATGGAAAATTGTACTTAACATAATATTTTTCTTAGTGAACCTCCACCAATTTCCGATTACAGGAAAATGACATGGGGTTTTTTTGCTGATTGAAATGAACCTAATTGAAATGAACAATGTGTTGGAAGAAAGACTCGAGCAACTGTTGTTTAAAGTGACAAGAATAGGAAATGAATTACAGAGAATGAGGGATGAGAGTCAAAATTTTGAACGTCTGGATGAAGAAAATGTGAGGCTCAGAACCAAGTTTGACAAGGAGAAAAAGAAGTGAAACCATCTTCATTTTCTTTTTATTTTTTGCCTATAAAACACTCCACATCAGCAAAAAAAACCTTCATGTCATTTTTATGGTAATCAGAAATTGGTGGAGGTACACTAAGAAAAATATTTTGTTAAGTACAGTTCGCCATTAACAAAAAAGTTAAGTTTGGTTTGTTAGATCAAAATGGACATAAAATTTGGTTTATTAGATTCCAATTTTCTAAAAAGATATCGTTGCATATCAAAGTTTTCTTTTGTCTACCTTTCTGATGAATTATTTACGTTTCTTTCATTCTTTTTGCTTGTTTTGTTTGATCTTTTGTTTTGAACTTTTATCCCATTCTTTTTGAAAATTCTACTACTTTAATCTTTTATTAATCTCATCATAGGATTTTCGGAATATAACATCAAAATTTTAGGTATTTAATTTCTACAAATCCAACTTAGAAAATGCTATTTGCTAAGATGAACTTTGGACCCTATTTCTAACACAGCGTGTCTAAGTTGAACTCAATAGAGAAATAATATGACACGGGTGTGGGTCTATATTGAAAGTTGGATTATAATGTCAAGAGTACCATGCCTTATATATATAATCAGAGTATATAATTTTATAAGCATGTATTTTTCGAACATAGGTATAATTTTATGATCATACGTACATATATAGACAATAGAACTGATATGAAATAACAGGGGTTATTTATATTTTGAACCCCGAAGTATAGGAGTATTTATTTTCTGGTCCCACGGTTTTCATTGTTTATTTTTTGGACCCTAAAGTTTATGGGTTGAATAAAAAAGGACCTTAAATTTTGTAGGTTGAAAAAAAAGCTCGTATACTATTTTTCTTTTTCTTCTTATGTTTGAATTTATCTCCCAATTAGCGCCAAACTTCAGGACTAAGGTTAAAACTAATATTAAAATTCTAATACACCTCTCTTATTCATGTCGGAACTACTTAGACCCTGGATACTTCTGGGTCTAATTAGTTCCGACATGAATAAGAGAGGTGTATTATAGCTTTGATATCAGTTTTGACCTTACTCCTGAAGTTTGGCGCTAATCGGGAGATAAATTCAAACATGAGAAGAAAAAGAAAAATAGTACACGAGCCTTTTTTTTCAACCTATAAACTTTAAGGTCCTTTTTTATTCAACCTATAAACTTTAGGTCCAAAAAATAAACAATGAAAATCGTGGGATCAGAAAATAAATTACCCTATACTCTGGGGTCTAAAATGCAAAAAATCCGAAATAACAGTGTTTGTTATGTGCATCACTAATATCTTATGTGCATTGTAAATAATTGTGTGTATAGTTATTGTTAGTCTGAATTGATAATATATGTTGATAATTAATAGTAAATTATTATAAAAATAAAAAGATGACTGATATATGTAACTAACATGCATGCCAAATATTTTTGTAAATTTAAACAGTAACAATGGCTGTCATATACATGCAACTAGCATAACGATGCGAATTATGATGGTTTGCACCCTCGAGTAAAGAAAATTAACAAATTAATGTCTTACTGTTGGCCAAATTGGTAAGACTATATTTTCCAAATTATGTTGCTATTTTTCATGGGTACAAGAAATTTTCCAATTATTAAAATTTATACCAGCAGAATGATAATGGTTTTAATGCAAGATGATCATAATTCTTGGATTTCACTTAAATTATCCCAAATTTATATATAAGCATTTTAGATCGTTCTATACGTAGGGATTTTTACATTTTGGACCTTAGAAGATAGGGTGCTTAATTCTTTGGACCCTTGGTTTTCAATGTTAGTTTTTTGGACCTCAAAGTTTGTGGATTGAATAAAAATGACCCGTTGCCCTTTTCTCTTTTTCTTCCGATATTTTAGTTTCTCTCCCGATTGGTGTCGAACTTTAGGAGTAAGATTAAAACTGATATTAAAGCTATAGTCAACCTCTCTTATTCATGTAAGAGCTACTTAGACTCCCAAGGAACCGTGAGAGAAACTAAAAAGTGTAATATAACTTCAAAATCAATTTTAAGCTTAATCCTGAAGTTCGACATCAATCGTGAGAGAAATCCAAACATGGGAAGAAAAGAAGAATGGGACACAAGACTTTTTTACTCAACCCACAAACTTTAAGGTCCAAAAATTAACATTGAAAATCAAAGGTCCAAAAAATTAATTACCCTATCTTTTGAGGTCTAAAATGCCAAAAACCTTGTACATGTATTTTTCATTACTTTGGTGGCTATGACCACTCATAAATTGTATAAAAACATTTTCTTATTTATATTTTTTCAAAAATATAAAACTATGCATATAATGTACATTTTCTGTTATGGTTTATATCATTAGTTGTCATTTATATTTTTTAACATAATCAATGAATGATATACACATATACTTGATAAATATAGGTAATTACTAGACAAATTATTATTTAAAATCATAAATTATTAACTAATGATTATTTAAATTAATTATTCACCATTTTAATTCAAAATACTCCCACTGTTTCTAAATAACTGACTTTCACGCTTTCCAAGCTTTATTTTTTTTAATAATTTTTCATGTAACATTTTATCAAAAAAATTTTATTTTATACTTTTCTAAAAGTATTTTTTATTGTGAATATAATGATATTAATTTTGTATAATAAATCATTATATATACTGAAAAGTTAACGGCCAAAGTTGATAATACGAAAAATGAGGTGAGAATTAAAAAAACTAGAGAAAGTACATGTCATCATTCATTCATAAATATATTTAATTTAGCCGGCTTTTAATAAATGTTTGCATCATTCCCTTGACGCAGGTCTTGACCGGTACTGGCCTGACCTATATGTTCGATCTGAATATGGTTATCCAGACCTATAAAATAGCCTATCATTATTATTGTGTTGTTGTAGTAGTAGTAGTTATTGAAAACAGTTTATAGAAAGAAAAAAAAAATCGAGGACGAGGAGGGTCCTGGGACCAACTAGTAGCTTCGCGGCTTATTATTATTATTATTATTATTATTATTATTATTACTACGAAAATATTACGTGTTTGTAGTAAGATAATTAATAATCATCATACATGATATTATATATCCATATAAACATACTAAATCTTTTAAGTAAGAAATGTATTTTCCATGTCACTATTAAGATTACCTAAATAAAGAAATACATAGGGACCTTTAATTAATTAAATAAAATTGTAAGGACCTTTTCATAAATGTGAAAGAAAAATTTAATATTTAAAATATCTGAATTTATAAAATAAACAAATAAATATTAAAAATTAGAAAAAGATACTTTCACAAATATTTAATAGAAAAATAAAAATAATAACTATTCTTTACAAAACAAATGAAAATTCTATTAAAAATGTAGAATTATTGTAGAACATTTTATTTTAAAAACAAATCATGATGTAAAAATAAGTTTCAAAACTATAGGTAAAATATGATTTTAAAAAATGATGAAATTATAAATAAAATATAACAATTATGTTCAAAAATTGCTAGATTTTCATCATATTTTATAATTATATTTCATTTATATTTTTGAAAATTATATGCACATCCTGATTCATTTTTAAAATAAAACATTTTCTACAAAAATTCTACATTTTAATAAAAATTTCATTTTCATAAAAATATTTATTATTTGTTTCTATTAAATATTTGTACAAATATAATTTTCTTTGTTTTTCTATTTATTTGTTAATTTTATAAATTCATTTTTTTAATTAAAGATCTTATGTATTTCCTTATTTACTTAATTACAACAATGATGTGGCAAATATTTTTTTTATAAAAAAAGTTTAGCATGCATGTGTGGATATGTCTTGTCATGAAGATAGTTATTAACCATGTTGGCACAATCTATTGTTATTATTATGTATGGAGAGTGGTAGACTTACAGCGCAAGAAAGGAGATGAGTCCGAGGAGGAAGAAGATATATTGGTAGCACTTATGGCGGGAGACGTTGTGATAGCCTGGAGGGAGATATTTCCGGCTTATGTAACCTGGTTGTGGCCTTATGAGAAGAACGAACCCCAGAAGGTATCCTGTTGCAAACCCTCCAATATGGGCTGCCCAATCTACCCATGGATTCACGAACCCGATTGCTACGTTTAACCCGATCACCAGCAGTATCGAAAATAGTTGTAGGCACTGCATGCATATTTGTATGTTTAACCCAACGTTAAATCTACGGATTAGATAAGTAACTAAGTAAGCCATGATCAGTTAATATGTACATACCTTGTCACCATAAAGACTCCAATTGGTCATGAGCTCGGACAAGCTGGCACCAAGTAGTCCAAAAAGGGCACCGGCGGCACCAACTGTTATAGTGTGATGGCTGTTCTCTTTTTCGACTAATTGCAAGACTGACATGAAACTTCCTCCAACTCCAGATATCACATACAACGGTCCAACCCTCCCTTCCATATATTTCATCATCACAAATTAAATTAACAAAAATACAATTAGTAAGCTAGCATGCATAAACAATTAAATATATACTAATCAGTAATCATGCGTTGAATGGGATGGTTATTATCACATATATAAGAACTTACAAAATCCGAAATCAGTCTCAAAACGGTTTCCAAAAATGAGAACACCAGTCATATTGAAGAGCAAAGTGACAACACCCCCATGCAGCCACATGCAGGAAAAGAGGCGACCATATTGCCCACGGTATACTAGGTCTGCCGTTAGTGCACCCATCTTTAACAATCTGAAATAAATTTATCACAATATATGCATGCTTAGTTATATATTCGATTTGTTAATTAAGCATATATAGATGCATGAAGATTGATAAAGACGTACGTGGCGGAAGAAGGTCCAATCAAGCGGTTTTCACTATAAGGCTCAAATGAGAACCTTCCAAGAGGGTCTTCTAGGACGCACTCATCATGGTTGTGGCCTCTATGTTGAGGGCAATTATTCTCGTACATGGTGTATATGAACAACCCTATCTCGACCAGGAATATTAAGGGCATCAGCCACACCGTGTACCGCGTTTGATGCGGTGGGGCGTATATTGGTGGTGGGACCGGAGCCATTCCCATCGGCATCAGTGGGCCCATCGCCATCCCTGGTGGGGGTGGGGCCATTGCTGGATGGGCGTAGTAGTACGCCATCCTAACTATTCCTGATCCGACCTTATTTGGATATGCTAATTGGTATTTGATATGATATTTCTTGATGGATAATCAATTTTATAAATTAATGATCCCTCTTAATTCCCAATTTATTTATTAGGAAAAAAGAGAGATTAGAAAAAGGGAGAGCCCTCTCTTCTTAATCAATCAAAGAGAGAACTGTCTACCTCTTCCTAATCGATCTCTAATGAAGGTGGAATGAAGAAGATTAGGGAGGGAAAAAGAGAGAGACAGAGAGAGAGAGAGAATTAAAAGAAAGGAAGGAGTTGAATGGAGGAGAGAGAATTAATGGGACGGACGTTGTTAATTAGATAACATCTCCTTTCCATTAGGACTTATATTGCCTCCCCCTAGATTTTTGCATCATCTATGTGTAATAAAAAGGATCATTATACTTGTCCTAATTGATTGCTAGTATCTCTCTCCCAAAACATTCGTCCTTTTACGTATTTCTTCAACTTTTCCTAAAATATTTATCCTTTTATAATTTCAAGTCATTTCTTTTTTATTTTTAATAAATAAATTTATTTATCACTTTTTACAATTCGAATAATTATTATCTTCAATTAAAGTATGTAGGGGTAATTTGGATAAATAACAAACTTTTTACCCCAATTTTCAATATATACTTACGTTCTCAAATTAGGTTGGCGGACAAATATAATGAGACTGAGGTAGTGATTAATTGGTAAGTGTTATCTGATGGACACCGTCTCACCATAAATTTAAAGTGAGATTTATAATTTTATAGTGACTTTACATCATATATCATATCATATATCATATCATATATACATATATTTCTGGGTACAAAGGGTGTGGATCGAAATATGTGGATTTTAATAAGGGCATTTTGGAAAATTTATAATTGATTCTATTTAATTTTTTAAAATAAAATTTTTTAATATTAATGTGTGCATTAATGTGTATGTTTGCATTAATGACTCTTATTTCTTTTCCTTTTTCCTTTATGCATTATTTTTTTTATTCTTTTAAATAAGAAAATTATTCTTTTTATTTTGTATTATTGTCTTTTTCTTTATTCATTTAAATATTACCTCGGTAATATTTTCAACAATATGTACTGATGTATAATGGGATCAAAGAGATCTCATTACACATAGAAATCAGGATCTTTAAAAACCAAGATAAGAATCTTGCTTCTCAAAGTTCTTAAAGATCAACCAAATTGAATGAAATGATGTATAATAGGATCAAGAATGATCAAATTATACAAAAGACTAGGATCTTTAAGTGGTTCTTTAAGATTGAATGAATGAATGAATGGATGGATAAACGAATGGAATGGACGAAATGGATGAATGAAATGAATGTAGGAATGGATAGAATATAAGTTTCTTGAATGATTGTATGATATTCAAATGAATCTTGAATTTGAAACAATGTAGAAACAAAACAAGATCAAATGAAAATTAGAAAGAAACTCACGATTTGAATGATGAATGATAATGGCTTTGAAGATTCTTGGAGGATACAGCCACACCACCTTCAAGAATGCTTCAATCTCTTCCTATCACCACTTAGGACGCCACCCTAAGCTAGAAGAAGATGATAGAATCGAATCTCCCTCAAGAGAAACGAAATACTAGCAAAAGCTAGAGAGAAAACAACACCTTGTGTTTGTATTTGATTTATTGAATGAATGAGATTACAAGAGGCCTAAGGGGGTATTTATAGTAATCCTAAGCCCCCTAGGACGTGCACTATTCAAGAAATTAGGCCCCTTGAGGCTTACATCATCCTACACATTTATTACATCATAAAAACTCTAAAATACAACTCTAGAAAGAAAAGACTATAACTCCTTCAATACTTGTCCGTTTTCCAAGATTCAAAAACCATTGGAAAGGTCTTTCAATGCTCTTCAATATGTCTTTGGATGACTTCCTCATTAGACGCATGTATCTAGAGTTATAGAGTAAATTACCAAACTGCCCTTGTTGAAATCATTCAAACGAAAGGGATACTTGAGTGAATGATGCTCTTTTGCCATATAACCGAGTATTAGGCTCCTATGATGTATATTGGATGTCTTCCTTGATGTTCTTGATGTATATGGCCATCAAATATACATCATGTACGGTTTACTTGCGCCCCGTGCAGCGCACGGGTCTAAGTACTATGTAATATGCTTTTGTGTAAGTTTTCCATTTTTCATAGACTTTGGGTCTATGAAAAATTCATGTAGAGGGTTGATCCTCTCTGCCATGACTTTACAAATATCCTCAAAGAAGTTTGTTGCTACTTGCATGTACTGAATCAATCACCATATATACGGCTTGTAATTTAAAATTTTTTTCTTAATATATTTGTCCAATTGAAGTATCCTTTTTTAATCACAGCATTTTTTTGCTTCAAATATATAACGTTCACTTGAGACTGCATGAGTGATCAGAATGTGTAAATTATGTTTCTGAAGGTATGCTGCCATACTAGGCTCCTCACCTGCTGACACAATTTGCCTGAAACAAGTAAGATCTTTTGCCAACTTCTGGTGCTTTTTAAGAAGCTATCAGATATTTGCTGTTTATCAATTTGTCTTTCTTTGAACTGTTTTCGGGTCACAACCTTGCCTCCCAACTCTGTGATTGTAAGTGTCTGAGTATGGATTTTTCAACAATGTATTGTGACTGCTCATGTTTTGTAGGAGCTAATAAGTAATAATGTTTGTTGTTTCAGGTTCTCGATTTTCGGGATACCCTGACTAATGCTAGGAAAGATTGTTGCACGGAAAAGAGTTTGCTTTGACTCTGTGGATCTTGATAGTGTCATATTCATGAAAAAGTATTACGTTTTTCTTATCGAATGCTAGTTTTGTTTGGTTGTCTTACGGTTTATAGACGATCTTGCTATGTTGGGTTGTATATTAAACCCTTTAATTTTGATTGAATGTGAAGTATTTGGAATATAATTTATGGGAAATTCTGAATTATTTTGGCGAAATTTCCACTTTTTTTTTGGATTATATTTGGTTTTGAATTTATACTATTTATTGAATAAATGTATGATAATTAGTGTTGTTGAACATATAGCCTTTAGCGGCATTTAATTAGGCCTACACCAGCAAATGTAATAAATGCCGTCCAAGGGTATCGCGACACTGCCTCTAGCGGCATTTATTTATTTGCTGGGGTAGGCTATTGCAGCATTTATAAATGCCGCTAAAGCTTTGTTTTGTTGTAGTGTCTATATATATATATATATATATATATAGGGAACAGATAATATGAGAAGGACATTTTGGTGAGAATGTGATAATGGATGGACATCAAGTATCGCAGAGATGAACATAATATATCGCAGAGATGGACATCAAGTTTGCATGGATAGTTGATGTCTCGCTGATGTTCACCATGCAAACTTGTTGTCCATCGATCTCTATGATATATGATATCCATCTCTACGATACTTGATGTCTATCCCTTCTAATCTTCTCACCAAAATGTCATTCTCATATTATCTATTCATATATATATATATATATATATATATATATATATATATATATATAAGTAATAACATATACATCCTCAAACTTTTGTAAAATGAAGATTTTACCTTTTTATATTTGAGAAATGTCTATTACCCACTCTGATCTTTACTGTTTCCATAAATGTATACTTTTTCTATTTAGTCAAGGACCTAAACATGCATGTTTGTTCCTATAATTTTATTTGATTTAACAAAAACACTCTTAAAATTTTTTTCCTCAGTCTTTTATCCCTCAATTAGCCAATTACAAAGCTACTCATTTCTCACTCTTTTATCCCTACGGTTTTCAGAACAATTTCTCACTTTTTTTTTTTATCCAGACAAGTAAATTTTTTTTTCTCACTCTTTTATGTTTATAAATGATCCATAATTACGAGACATACGACCATGCGCCCGGGCGTACTTTGCATTGTGAGCCCAATGCTGCCCATCATCATTTTTTTTTACCTTTTTTATTTTATTTCTTTTTTTATGTAATATTATATTTTAAAATATTTTTGTGTGTCATGTTTTTTTTTTACTTTTTACTAAAATATTTATAAATTATTATATGAATGTTCATAAAGCTAAATTAATATGTTTATAAACCAATATATGAATGCTCATAAATCAATATATGAATGTTAATAATTAGTAATAGTCTCGCTCATAATATCTAATGGTCTCATACAATGTTCATAATTTATATTAGAGTGCTCATAAACTAGTATATGAATTCTCATAAACCTAAACTACAATGTACATAAATTTATATTAGAGTGCTGAATGCTCATAAACCTAAACTACAATGCTCATTAATGCATACTAGAGTGCTCATAAACCAGTACATGAATGTTCATAGACCTAAACTACAATGCTCATAAATCTATACTACAATGAAGTACATGAATGTTGATAAACCTAAACTACAATGCTCATAAATTTATACTAGAGTATTCATAAACCAATACATGAATGCTCATAAACCTAAACTACAATGCTCATAAATTCATACTAGAGTGCTCATAAACCAGTACATGAATGTTCATAAACCTAAACTACAATGTTCATAAACCAATAGGTGAATATTCATAACCTCCACCACAAATACGTATAAACCAGTAGATAAATGTTGAGAAATCTATACCGCAATATTCATAATTTTTAAAATGAATATTGTGAAATTGCAGACACCTATTATGCTTGAGAAAATAAATTTAAAAAATGACTCAAAAATACTTCCTCCGTTCCTTATTAATGGTCTATTATCGTCATTATTTTTCGATATATACAATATTTTAGTATATGAAAGTATTATCATTGGATTAATAATGAAAAATATTATTTTAAGAACATAAAGTTGTATTTTTTAATAAAACATGCTATGAAAAGTTTTTAGTTAAAAAAAGAGATTAGGGCAATTAATATTAATGGAAGGAAGTATATGTGTTATACCCAAAAACGAAAAAAAATGTATGGATGGGCTCACGGAGCATGGTGCTCCCGGGCTCACCATCCAATTTGTACATAATTACGCATCTTTTATCCCACAATGACAAAGCTACGGTTCTCAGAACATATCTTTGAATTACAAATCCAGATGATTATGGTGGCAGCTTCAATGGAAGAGCATGAAGAACTGATGTAGTAGTCAAAGAAGAAAGGTGAATGAAAGAGGAAGAATTATAGATTCAAATGAGTATGGAGGGTTGAATAGCCTCAGCAGGAACTAAGAGTAAGAACAAGGAGAAAGGAAGAATGAAGAGGAATATAGAGTAGGAAGTACAAACAGTTTTGCCGAGGAACGAAGTGTTTCTGGGTTTCGTTTTTTTTTTTTCAAGTAAAGGGTTGAATGACAAATTGAGGGAGGGAGACTTTTTAAGGGTAATGATATGTGTCTTGCCTCAAGACATTATTTAAGTGTTTTTGTTTTTATAAAATTAATACATATTATCATTTTTAATCCCAATTTTTTTGACAGATACTATTAATTATCAATGATAAGAAGCTTAGAATGCGTTGGCAACGCCAACAATTAAAATTAACACCCTAACGAATGAACCCCGTTCGTTGGGTATATTTTATGCGCCTTTTAGTAAATTTTAAAAAATATGTGTAAAAGTGTGATTTTATACCATTTATATATATATATATATATATATATATATATATATATATATATATATATAATAGTTATAGAAGTCAATCATTTAATTATTTTCCAATTTAATTTACAAATATATAAGTTTCATAACATGACAAAACATTTAATATGTGTCTTACCCAAGACATTTATCATTTTCCTTTAATTGAAGGGTAAATTAGTAACCTCACACCTTAAGTTGACCAACCCTAATATAATAAAAGTAGGTATAAATTATATCAACAATAGTTACCTATAAAATTTATTATTTTTATTATTTATTAGGTTGGGTAATTGAGATTTTTCAAATATGGAGGGTAAAATCTTTATTTTATAAAATTTGGTGAAGGTATACGTTATTACTTCTGTATACATATATGAGAGTAATTGTGAATAAATAAATAATTCTAATTCATTATTCTCCAGCACCACCGGTAACAATTTTAACTCCATAATAAGAGTAGAGTAGAATAATTAAGCTAATAAACCTTGGGATCAACAATTACAAATACCTGTGCTCCCCATTTTTTTTTTCTCCCGACCATTAATAAATCTGTAAAAATAGGTCATCCCTCTTTCTGGCGTTACAATTATTTTGCGCAGTTACAAATACCTGTGCTCCCCATTTTTTGTAAGTGATGTCGCTCACTTTAACTGCTGCTGTCTACAGAAAATCGGTCTAGTTAATTTTTTTGAAATCATTCACTAATAATTAGTGACATATAAACTGATCGGTAGTTAATTCTACAATTAAACACACACAAGTGGTCATGAAAATAATACTCTCATATAAAAGCAAAAAACCACTAAAGGGGTTTCATATTTTAGTTTAATAATTTTAAGGTCCTATATTATGACAAATAATTGAGGGGTGACATTATTTTTGATGTAAATATTTAGGGCGACATTCCGGCTGACCAATTTACGGCCATAGATGGTGTAAAACGGTGGGTTTCATATTTAGATGTGTTTTAAATTGAAGTTTATAGTTAACTCTAATACATTAACATGATAAACACACCTAAACATAAAACTCACTATTTCGTGCCATTTTTTACCGGAAATTGACCGATGTACCCATAAATATTTACATCAAAAATAACGTCACCTCATAATTATTTTTAATAATAAATGATCCTTAAAATTATTACACCAAAATATGAGATCTCTTTAGTCATTTTTTGCATATAAAAGTAATGAAATAAAATAAAGTAGTTATCTAAGCAAAACATAAAAATGTCATTCTTACCTGATTGGCACACTGCTTTCCAGGACAATAATACTGATCGATAAAAATAGGATTAGATGCATTTTCAAACTTAATATTCTCGAAAGTGATATTTCTTGCAAACCCTGAACCTCCCTACAAGTAAGGCAAACAAAATGTTAATACCAATACGGGTGATGTTTTCAATGATTCTATTAAGAAAAATTTTAAACATAAAACTTAATCAACTTTATTTACCTGCCAAGTTTTAATTCGAGCGCCATTTTGTGTTCCTTTAAATATACAATTCAATACATGTACGTCCTCTACCGTATCGTGACCTCCATTTTTGCCCAAGCTTCCGATACTATTTTTTTAAAAAAAGCAGATTGTAAAAAATAAATTACAACAATCGAAATACCAGCTATATAAATAAAAATAAAGTTCAGAAGAATAAATATTAGGTACCTAATGCCATGTCCTGGGCCACAGGTGACTCCAGTGATGCTTATATTGTGGGACTGATTGGTAATAGCAACACAATCATCTCCTATTCACATTATCAACACATATATAGTTTAGAATATCAGTTAGGAAAATATCAAGTGTTAAAAACAAATATGGTCGATCTATATATATATATGTATATAGACGCACACACACCTGTCTGTATGGTAGAATCGTGGAAGGAAACGCTGCTAGAATAAGCAATGTCGATGCCGTTAGTGTTAGGGCTATCAGCAGGAGCTTGAATTGTCAACCGTGAAATGTCGACTCCAGTACAAGTTTGTAAAGAGATGTGGTTCGCTGGACTATTATGGAATTTCAAATGCTCTAGCTTTAAGTTGTTACATTTCACAAAAGCGGCCGTCTGTACATTAATCTCAAATTTAGTCCATCACTCAAGTAAATTACCATGCATGATAACTTCAAACAGAAATCCTCAACGTAAAGTAAATTATGAGAAGAACAAATTCATGTCTATTCAATAATTGTCTGGGGTTGGATGACTTACTGCTGGTCTCTGAACACATGTAGTTCCCTGAGGTTAAAAACAAAATACCACAATATTAATTTGTAGCAGAAAAGAATAAGGAACTTTTTCTTTTTGATAATGCAAAATTGCAATAAGATTAATTGAGCAAAGAAAACAAGAAATAATTAAGCTTACATTGCATGTTTTCCACCAGACTTCCCCTCTAGCATCAAATATTCCACCTCCATTTACAGTCAGTCCATCCACACCTGAGATTTCCACCCAACTACGTGGAGTTGGATTTGGATAATCCGATAACACATTTGGAGCCACCATTTGCCCCAGAACCTGCATTTCTTATAAAATACCACCATAAATAATAGAATAATAGAATCAAATAAATATTTTGTTAACCAACACTACAATAGAAATTGCTATTGTCATTTACCAATGTCAAGTATTTCAAAGATTACGAATTCAGTAGTTAAATCATGCGAAGAATATCTTCAGAGCATAAATTCAGTAAGTAATTAAATCATGGGATACTAACTTTTTTTGGATAACAAATCATGGGATACTAATAGTAGCATTTCAAATGTATATAATTGTCTTCACAAAATTAATATTTCTCTAATACTTATAATAATATTCTTTCCTCCCTCACAAAAAATATATTCTTTCCAATTGTAATTCTCTCACGAAAAATTCTAAGGTAGTCAACTTTTTTTTTTTTCGACTACGGTAGTTGATCAATATCAACCGTTAATCTATTAAGAGTTAATCTAGACCATTGAAATACTTTTAGATTATTTTATTTCACTAAAATCTTTTTAATATCTCTCAAATATTCTTTCCTATTTTTTTTATTAAATATATTTTCCATCAAATGATAGTTTTTTTTAAAGGAAATTTCCAATCTGGATCATCATCTTGCAATTCATCACACCATCGACGGCCGCCAATGACTCCGATCACCACCGCTCTATCCATCGCCATCATCTTTTGGTGGGGCATGGGGGACATGATCGAGCTGGACGTTGTGTTGGGCCGATCAATCTGATCACTGATGTTGTTGGTATGATGATGAGTTTGATAATTTTGATGACGTTGATTATCCCAAGCAGATGGAGGAGAAACTAGAAAGAGGATCGAAGGTATAGGAGAGGTAGTGATCGATGAATGAGAGAGGGAGGCTCGATCTGTTCATGCCTTCATGGCCATGAAAGCGACATGCAGTGTGAAATATGTTAATGCTTATACTGCATAAAATAACATGTAAATGCAATAACATTGCAAATATGATATGGTTCAATTGGCAATGTTAGGACATAATGTATATTTCAACTTCAAGGTTATGTGTTCGACTCTTTTCTGAATTTATTACTCTGCTCATCCTAACATTGTTGGCTCTTTTTTTTTTTGTAAAAAATATTAAATTATTGTTTATCATAAATATTTGTTGTTCCTTTATCAAAAAGTATCATATTAATTTTATCTTAATTTGTGAGCATGTGGTTAAATAAGGTCAAGTATAATAGTGTATATTTGCTTGATATAATAAATCTAAGGATTTTATAAAATTTATAATTTTTTGGTTATAGATTAATTTCTTTTGGAATACTTTAAATTTTAATAGATGACTACACATTTTTATTAATGTTGGAATTAGTGTTACATTAAAAATTAAATTAAGATGGTATTAGCTATTTTATTGATAATTTGAATATATTTGTGTTCATTTAATTTTGTATACTTTTAAACCTATGACTATTGTTGTAATATGGAGAGTTTCATATATGACTAGGAGCATTTCCCCATTGATATTGGAAACTTAGGTCTATAGGTTGATGCAGTAGGTGGAATTACATTACAAGTTTACCAAACGACAAATGATGGACAAAATCAAGATTACTATTATTATAATTAACATGTAAAGTATTTAAAAATCCAAAGAGCACATACACACACACACACATATATATCAATATAAAGATATTTATATTACACATAAGCAAGGTTGTTCAAATTGAGATCCTAACTCGGTTCCATGGGTAGTTAGGATCGGAATTAACCCACGTAGGATCGTGGATCGGAATGTAGATAGTAGAATCGCATCGAAAATTTTATATTATAAAATCAGAGGATCATAGATAATGTTCGCGATTTTAATAACTTGCACATAAGATCATGAGTTTTGTAAAGCATAAAGATCTAAATAAATGAGCTTGGTAGATATTTAATTTGCAAGTCACATCAAATATAAAAACATACTACTTTTATAACGAAATAAATAATAATTTATGTACATATATAATAACGTGTTTTTTTTTTGATAGAAATAATAACGTGTTTTATCATAAATTAATCCAATAAATATAAAAATATTTATATTACATATAAGATATGTAAAAAGTTTTAATTTTGAAACCTAAAAACATACTATGCTGCATCTCTAACCCACGACCATGGACTACACAAACTCCCTAGATGACCAAATGACTAATGATTACTTTCCGATTTAGAGACAACAGCGTGATTATAAAATACAGATTGGAATTAATGATGACGCGCGAAATAATTAATGAGATTACAAAAGAATTTTACTGAAATTAGAATATTTCATATGCTAATTTACGTAATAAAATAATATTAATTTAATAATAATAACAAAATAAAGTCATTTATTTAAGATTAATAAAAATAAAATTGACAGTTAAGATTACTCTATTTATGATCAATGGCTAATATTCAATTTAATTATAATAGTAAAAAAAAAAAAAAAAGTTGACTAACACATACCTTCCCTTCTCTCACACCATATTGCACCATCTTTACATATAAATCAATATCTACGGATTATCATTGACACTTTACTCAATGTTTAACTTCACAATACTTTTGATTTACGACTGCTAAGGTATGGTTGTACGTTTCTGATCTTTTGCTTATTATATCATACATGAATGGGAGTATATGCTATGCAAAAAACTCATATAAGTTCTCTTATTATCAAATGGAAACAAATCTTCATGTATCAAGTCAATAACACATGCCTATATTGTAGGTTCCCTTTTGATAATCTTCGTTTCCAACTTTTTATTATATTAAAAAAGGTATGACCACTTTAATTGCCTTAATATAATTTTTGTTAGTTGATACCTGCGTTTTTAAAATTAATTTTGTGGTTTATATTTTATATTGTAATTAATTATTTTATGGTTTATTTTCTATGTTATAGGAGCCTTTAATATATTCATTGACTGTAAATATATATTGTAAGGACAAATTACATTACTTCACTAAAATACTCCTACTTTAATCTATAATCAATAATATTGTTGAAATGACAAAAGTAGCAATTTATAACCACAAATATTGTACATATGTTAGGGGTGGCTTTGGCCATCCTCATTCTCCCAAAAAATAAAATTTATTATAATCCGAGTTAAAAATTATGGACAATATATTTTTCAAGTAAACGTAATAATATATTTGACATCTCTTATAAAAAGACCTAGATTTTCGACTGCGTGCATATTTAGTTTATAACTAATATGGCCCAATCTTATTTTGTTTTTATGTATATTTTGGTAAAAATGGAGTAGAGCAATTACTTGGGTAGTGTGATGATGAAGATTTTCATCTTTGTTATGCAAGTTCTTGTAAACTAAATTAGTATGAACAGATGAAGAATAATTTTTTTTGTCTTGTCAAATTGGAAGAACAATATGATGATCTTACCAATTGAATGAACGATATTGACAATATTGGTGCTGACAATTTGTATACTATATATTTGAATTCTCTGTTTAGAGAACATCCTACAGACTTTTTGGATCTATATATGTTTAGTGTTTGGGTACTACACATTTAAATTTTCGGTTTTGCTAAACATCGCTTTGGGGGTGATAAATAAGAAGGAATCTTATCCATTAAATATTAGGAAATTTACCTATATGTAATAAAAATATAACTATATTATCTCTTTTTTAGATTCTAACTATCTTATCAAATCCATAAAATCTTATGTTCTTTTTGTTATGGAAAAAAATAAAAACCTCAATATTCTTATCACTGCAATTGAATTTTTTTTTAATATATATTAGAAATGGTTGATATTAATTGTGGTAGGATATGAGAATGAAAAAACTCCAACGTCAAGTTTTTTCTATTATCAATTATGGCATTAGAGTTCCATTCCTACTTTCTAATCACATAATATAATCACACAATATGCTTTCTAGATTAGAGTTCCAAAACAAATAGTATACTTATATCTAAACAAATTGGAGTTATACGGCTTAAATTTTTCAATGCTTGAGTTAGGCAACATATATAATCCATCCTCCATCGACACATTCAAAATCAAAGATCATGCATGTTTGAACAAAGATAACATTTGACACCTCATTCTACTCCTTTTAGGCCCCGTTCTTTGATACGGTTGGTTGCGGTATGGTAATGGTGCGATTTTGAAAAAGTGTCGTGAATTGTAGTGAGGAGATTATGGTAAGGGGGTAGGTGAGGAAAGAAAATATGAAAAGTAGAGGAAAAAAGTGATGAGAGAGAAAAATGAAGAGATATATTGGTAATGATTGTGGTGACGTGTGCGTGGTTGAAATTAAAAAGTTGTGGTACGATGTGGTACCGTACAACAATCTACCGCATAAAAGAACAAGGTCTTTCTGTCACAGCAAATTACATACAATACAAGAAGAACTCAGTGACATTAATTCAAAAATTCATCAAATGATCAGTAAAATACTTCACCAGTAAAAAGAGGTTCTCTAAACCTCTTGCATTAATTTTTCGTGGTCTTTAACGTTTACAAAATCATTTGCTACTTGAACTGATTATTTCATAGTAGAATCTAGTTGGACTCTTGTTTTTGAGTAAAAAGGAATGAAAATATTCAAAAGAAATTTCTCAAAAAAAAAAAAGAAAATATTCGAAGTAATTAAGAAATTATACTTTCCATAGACATTTTCTACGTCATTGTTTTGGTTAAAGAAAGTATTCATAATTATTAAATATAAGATAATATAAATATATAAGATCTTTACGGATTTAATTAAGTAATTAATTACATAGAATCTAAAAAAGATAATATAGATATTTTTTTTATCATATATAGATAAAATTCATAATATTTAATAGATAAGATTCCTTTATTTATCGCCCCTAAGGCGACGTTTAGCAAAACCGTTAAATTTTTAGTAGGCTTAGAATAATTATCAAACTTTGCTATAAGATAAGTCTCAATATTAGTAGACTTCAACAAATATTCAATGATAAATACAGTATTTTCAAATGATTTTTTGTGATACTTATTTGAAAGTAGACACTTGTGTGAATGTACAGCCACAAACTAGTGAATATAGAATGAAATTGGAATTGAGGGGAAAAAAACAACGTCACCTGGATGTTAATCTTAGGAGACTTGCATGGACCTTTGAATGTGACCGGCTTCACCAAGAATGTCTTTTCTTTAGGAATTTGAAGAATGACACTTGGAGAATTTGCTTGGCAAGTTGCACTCCATGCTTTAGCAAAAGCCTAAATTTTCATCTTTTTATTGTCAATAAATTGCATATATATATAAAGAATCATAGAAATACACAGAAAAAATATACCTCAGAGTCATCCCTTTTTCCATCTCCAATTGCTCCGAAGTGCATCGCATTAAAAGAATTTTGTTGATGTTGAGCGTTACTCCATAACATTAGCAAGCTAATGTATAATACGAATACAAAAATCCGTATATCCTATAAAGATGAACAAAACATCAATACAAGTTTTTTTTTCCCACTGGTTAAAGATACAAAAATCTCAGGGGATCCTTCTGTTAAGGTATCTCCCTGAAATCAATACAAGTTAAAATAACTGTGAAAAGTATGTAAGAAAACTGTGAAAAATTAAATACAGAAATAAAACACGAAAAAAAATGGAACAAGTTTTTTGTTTTGTTTTTTAATCACCAAAATGGAACAAGTTTTGATGATTCACCATGTTGATTGTCTAGTAGAGAGGAATAAACATAATATTTCAGCGCTTGGTAACTTGTTCAAATCATGAAGTTCTAAGAACATATATACATAAAATTCTTAGCCATGCGTACTGTTCTCTTTAAGGAAAATGTGGATTTATTCAATTATTTGTTTTCTATTTAGACAAGGTGTGGCTATTTGTCATATATGTACATACAATCATGTTTAATCCTTAATTCAAAAACAAATATGTTTCTCAAAAACAAAAAACAAATATGTTAATCCGGGATTTACTAAATTCAAGATATTTGTATATTCCCTTTGTTTTTAATTATTTGCCTATTTAACTAATTTTTTTCTTTAATTATTTGTCGTTCTTACATTTCTAATAACAATTTTACTATCTCTATCCTTCATAAAAGATTTTGAAACCAATAACTTAACAATAAATCAATAATTAATGGCACTTTTATCATCTTAGGCTATGTTCGGCAGTAGCGTTTGGGGTAGCGTTTAACGTTTTGACTAAGTCAAAACTCTAATTGCATAAATATTAGCGTTCGGTAAACTAGCGTTTTGATGAGCGTTTAGCGTTTTGAAGAGTGTTTTGTGAAACGCTAATAAAATTAACGTTTAGCGTTTGGAGTACCGTTTCATATTTTTCAATCAAAAAATACCCTTTGTAAATTTTATCTTTTGGAAATTATTGATACCCTTTTTTTTCAATTCACATTAATCTGGTAATTGAACCGCTAAATTTACCGAACACAATTCTCATTTGAACAGTCATCCGCTATCCTCTATTTAAACCGCTATCCGCTGCTTAAACCGCTATCCGCTTCATAAACCGCTATCCGCTATCTAAAATACTAATTTTGTCGAACAGGGCCTTAATGTATTTCTACCTAAAATTTTGTGTTGCATTGATTTTTTTTTGCTTTTCTCCAAATCGACAAATAAAAAGGGTCGGAGAAAGTGATACTGTATAAAAGGACGTTAAATTACATGGTCCAGCCAGATAACTGACAATCCTTTTGCTAATTGATATTAGCTGAAAGATAAGATTACCCTAGAGGGAGTGAATAGGGTAATTACAAACAAAAAATTTAATTAAAATAAGATGCGTAAATTTAAATGTGAAATTAAATTGCGGAAATAAAGTGCAGAAAATAAATGATAAATGACACGGTGGTTGTTAACGATGTTCCTCCCAATGGAGTACGTCACCGCCTAGAGTTCTCCAACTCTAGGATTGAATCTCGAGCTCTTATTAGGATGAACCGTAGACAATCTTAGAGTCTCATCTACTCTCAAGATCTAACCCACCACTTAATATCACCTCTCAATTAAGTGTGGGAGGAGTCTTCCTCTCAACTCCTAATCCTCACCCTAATACTCTTGGCTCAAATAGAAAGTAGAAATGTAATACAATAATTCTTTGGTGATCTCACAAACAATAGTATGAAATAACGCTCAAGTGAGTACTATGCTTGTCTTGTTTCTTGTCGACTTCAACGATCAAGACTCCTTGTATTTATACTTGAACTTGCCATGAAATATTAGGATTGAATCAAATAAGCTAAAGGCAAGTGTTGATATTCTTGTGCTCATGTTTATCTCGTCAACCATGGAAAATGATGATATGCATAATCATCATGTGATTGTCTTGATCATATATAATTATGCATGATATTGCCGTGGCTATCTTGCTTCATGAAGGATAGAATATGATTCAAATTTGTCATTCTTTTTTCTCTGCAACAACTCACAAGATAGGGCATATATTTTGAATTAGGTAATAAATGTATGGATAATCACATGATTTGCAAATCCCATCCATATCTTCATGGTTTTATTGGGCATTGTTAATATTGAAAGGGAGAATAAATAATATGATATGTGTGATCCATCTAAAACATTCCACGCATGTAATTTATTCTATACATACATACATGATCTTCACATATCTTTCACAAATAATATGATCAATTTTTCCACTAATTAAGTAGTTAAATAAATTAATATCTATAATAGTAATTGATTTTAAGAGCATCAATTATTTATAAGTGATTCAAAATTCTTTTAACTTTGATATTCACTATGATCCATATTTAAATTATGCTTTTTGTCTTGCATCAAAATAATACTAATTAAAAGTAACTCAACAATCTCCCCCTTTTTGATGTGAGACAAAACCCTATTGTTTTTCCCTTTAGATATGTATATTTTTCTCCCCCTTTTTGTATTGCATCAAAAAGATATATATAAAGGAAAAGAGATATGAAATAACCGAAAGTAGATATAATCAAGTCCTTTTATTCAATAGTAGATGCATAGAGTAAATAGTAAAATGTTTGAGCTCACATGGGACAAAAAATCAAGGTTAAAAGAATAAAAAATGAATCAATGTGATTGCTAAAGCAAGGGAAAGAATAATATATGAGAAAAAGGGAAGTAAGGAAGAGAATTGAAAATATGTTGGAGGATTGAAAATCAATAAAAAAATCCCCAAAAAAATGGAAGATTTTGAATCACTAAAAAGGATACTGTACACGTACAAGGAAAATGAGATCAAGAATATAAGTTGCAAGTATGCACTATGCAAGTATACGTGTACAAAAAAGTTGCTCAATACACGTACCAAAAAATTGGCAATGAGATCAAATTAAAAGAAGTATTGAAAAAGAAAATTTATACAAAATGATTCCCATGTGAATTTGAGTGGGAGAGAATTATTTATTAATTAACTTCAACTCAAGTGCTCAGTAATTTTTATATATAACAATCCATATGAGAAATCATGACAATTAATTTGTCAAGATTTAACATTAGGAAAAAATAAAAAATAAAGAAATATAATAATATGTTCAATGTATTAACAATTAAGGGAATGCTCCCCCTCAACAAATGCATCCATGTTCATCATGCCAAGTTCTTGGCGAGTAAAATTAATTCGATCTTCACCAAGAGGTTTAGTAAAAATGGCCGCTAATTGAAAATCTGTTGGTACAAATTCAAGAGTGACATTACCTTTTTCAACATGGTCTCGAATGAAATGATGACGTACCTCGATATGTTTAGTTCAAGAATGTTGAACCGGATTCTTGGTTATGTTGATTGCACTTTTATTGTCACACTTGATGGGGACATTATTGAAGTTCATACCTAAGTCTCGAAGTTGTTGTCTTATCCACAAGAGTTGTGCACAACATGCGTGGCGATATGTATTCGGCTTCCGCGGTGGATAGAGCTACAGAATTTTGCTTTTTCGAGTGCCATGATATTAGGCATTGTCCAAGAAATTGGCAAGTCCCTGATGTACTTTTCCTGTCTACTTTATATCCTGCATAATCCGCGTCAATGTATCCAACTAAGGCAAAATCTCCCCCTCGGGGATACGAAAGACCAAGATTTTTCGTACCGGCAAGGTAGCGAAACATTCTTTTAACGCATGTAAGGTGGGATTCTTTGGGACATGATTGAAATCTAGCACATAGACAGACACTAAACATGATGTCGGGACGACTTGCGGTAAGATAAAGCAAGGAGCCTATCATGCCTCGATATAATTTTTCATCAACATTTTTGCCTTCTTTATCAAGATCTAATCTTTCATTTGTGGCCATAGGTGTCTTAGCATGTTTTACTTGATCCAATTTATATTTCTTTAATAGCTCGGAAACATACTTACCTTGGCTAATAAAAATTCCATCTTTGTATTGTTTGATTTGGAGACCAAGAAAGAATGTAAGTTCTCCCATCATACTCATCTCAAATTCTTTACTCATAAGGGAGGCAAATTCTTCAGAAAGAGCATTGTTAGTGGCACCAAATAATATGTCATCAACATAGATTTGCAATATTATAAAGTCCTTTCCTTTAGTCTTAGTAAATAAGGTTTTATCTATTTGACCTCTTTGAAAACCATTTTCCAATAAGAATTTGCTTAAGCGTTCATACCAAGCTCTTGGGGCTTGTTTTAATCCATAAAGCGCTTTTTGCAATTTATACACATAATTAGGAAAATTAGGATCTTCAAACCCGGGGGGTTGTTCTACATATACCTCTTCTTGTAAATATCCATTTAAAAAGGCACATTTCACATCCACTTGGTAAAGTTTAATATTCATATAGACGGCAAAAGCAAGAAGGATACGAATAGCTTCTAATCTAGCAACCGGAGCAAAAGTTTCATCAAAGTCAATACCTTCCTCTTGATTATACCCTTTAGCAACTAATCTTGCTTTATTTCTTACTACATTTCCGTTTTCATCCAATTTATTTCTAAAGACCCATTTAGTACCAATTACGGGATGATTTTGAGGTCGGGGAGTTAAAGTCCATACTTGGTTTCTTTCAAATTGACTTAATTCTTCTTGCATAGCTATAATCCAACTTGGGTCGCTTAGTGCATGTTGATGATTCTTAGGTTCTATATGAGAAACAAATGAGGAGAATGCACAAAAATTTCGTAAAGATGAACGAGTTCTTATTCCTGTGGAAATATCGGTTAAAAGATTATCCTTAGGATGATAAGATTTAAATTTAAACCCTTTTTCATTTTCTTGAGACACTTGTTCATCAATATTTTCATGAGGTATATTTTCTTCATGTATGGATTGTTCAATTTCACGAGTAATATTTCCTTCGTGTGGTGGAATTATTTCATGAGAGGTCTCTTTTATTTGAGGTGTATTGTTTAAAATTTCTTCCTCGTCATTATTATATTTATTTAATGTGAGTTCTTCAAAAGAAGTGGTGCTAAGCATGCCATCATTGGATTCATCAAAAACAACATGTATGCTTTCTTCTATAATTTTAGTCCTTTTGTTAAAAACTCTATATGCTTTACTATGAGATGAATATCCGACAAAAATTCCTTCGTCGCTTCTAGCATCAAATTTTCCTAAATTATTTTTACCATTATTGTGAATAAAACATTTACAACCAAAAGGTTTAAAATATGAGACACTAGGTTTACGTCCTTTAAAGAGTTCATAAGGTGTCTTTTTCAAAATTGGACGGATGAGACATCTATTTAAAATATAATTTGCGGTGTTAACCGCTTATTAAAAATATTTAGGTAAATTATTTTCGCAAATCATTGTTCTAGCCATGTCTTCTAAAGTGCGATTTTTTCTTTCTACTACTCCATTTTGTTGTGGGGTTCTAGGAGCGGAAAAATTATGAGAAATACCATGATTAGCACAAAACTCATAAAAATCTTTTTGATCAAATTCCCTACCATGATCACTTCTAATAGCAACAATTTGTGAATTTTTAAAAACTTGAATTTGTTTACATAATTTGGCAAATTCTTTAAAGGCTTCATTTTTCTCTCTTAAGAAGGATACTCATGTAAACCGTGAGAAATCATCAATTATGACAAGAATATATTTGCTACCTTTTAAACTTTCTATGGAGATAGGTCCACAAAGGTCCATATGAACAATTCTAATGGTCTAGATGTGCTTATGCAATTTTTTGATTTAAATGAACTACGGGTTTGTTTTCCTTTAGTACATGCATCACATATATGATCTTTTTCAAAATTGCAAGGGGGTAAACCGCGTACTAATTCATGTTTAACTAATTTGTTAATAGAATGCATGCTAGCGTGTCCTAATATACGATGCCAAAGCCATATATCATCATGAGATGTTTTAAGACAAGATAAATTTTGAGATGGGATGTCATCTAGATTAATTCCATAAACATTTTTTATTCTAGGTCCTTGGAGATTAATCTTGCCGGTTTTTATGTCCTCTACTTGACAATGAGTAGACTCAAAAGATACACGATTTCCTTTATCACACAATTGAGATATACTTAAAAGATTATATTTTAACCCATCAACGAGATAAACATGATCTAATAAGTTTTGAGAGTTTTTACCAATTTTTCCAACGCCGATTATTTTACCTTTACTTTTGTCTCCGAAGGTGACGGTTCCATGAAATTCTCTTTTAAGTTCGGAGAATAGTGAAGGATTTCCACTCATGTGTCTTGAGCATCCACTATCAAGGTACCATAGCTTTTCCTTGGATTTCAAGGGCACCTCCAAAACAAAACATCAAACCCTTCTACTTCCTTTGACATTGAAAATTGCATCACAATTACTAGAAATCATGTTAGGGGGTTTAGTTCCTTTCGGAACCCAAATTTGAATAATTTTAGGTGTTGAAATTTTATAATGACAATAATATGCATGATTCCCATTTCTTAAGCAATATTTACACTTGCTTGAACTTGATTTATGTGATGAGGGTTTAAAGAAATTATTATAATTTTTCTTTTTACTCGATGGGTTGTATCCAACCCCTTCTTTATTGAATGATGCTCGTTGAGTGCAAATTAGCCTGTCTAAATTCTCTTGTCCTTTTGTAAATTTTAAAATTATTTGTTTATTATCGTCACATTTATTTTGTAAGTCACATTTTTCTTTTTCAATATTTTCTATCCTCTTGCAATAATTGTTATTCTCCTTTTCTAAGGTGGAGTTTTTTTCATTTAATTCTTGTATCGTTCTTTTTAATTCTTTAATTTTAGATGATTGTTTTTCTTCTACTTTTGCACACTCGATTAAAAATTCAATTAATTCAGTTTTAGAGTATTCATGAAGGGGAGAGAGTTCTACCTCATCCGAGCTTTCGTACTCGGTTTCATCATTGTCCATTCCTTCTTTGGCCATTAGACATAAGTTGGCCGTATACTCCTCATCGCTATCATTGTCGCTTGAGTCGCTATCACTCCAAGCGGCGACCATAGCCTTATTTTTGTCTTTCTTTGGTTTAAGTTTGCGGTATTCTTCCAACTTTTGAAGTAATGGGCAATCCTTTATCATATGCCCTGGCATACTACATCCATAACAAGAAACATTATTAGTTTCATTTTTATTAAAGTTGGAGGACTTACCTTTAGGAGCTTTTTCACTTCTCTTTGATGAGGATCCCTTGTTTTTATTCTCTTTGGAATTGTACTTTTTCATTCGGGCCATCTTTCGAAGACCTCGAACCACCAAGGCAAGGGGGTCGTTATTGTCTTCACTTTCTCCTTCTTCTTCGGATGAGTCATCATTCTCTTTGTGACCTTTAGGCGATACCTTTCTTGATGGATGCTTCCTTCTCTTCTTCGGCTAGATGTATCTCATGGGTAAGAAGTTTTCCCAAAAGATCATCCAGTGAAAGCTTCTTGAGATCTTGTGCCTCCTCTATAGCGGTAACTTTGGGACCCCATTTATTTTTGGGAAGGCACCGGATCACTTTTCTCACCATTTCTTCGTTTGTGTATACTTTGCCAAGGGATTTTAGGTTGTTGGTGATGTCGGTGAATCGTGTGAACATGTCTTTGATTGACTCACTAGGCTCCATCTTGAACAACTCATATTGATGCACGTACATGTTCAACTTAGTTTCTCTTACTTGACTCGTACCTTCATATGTCACCACCAATTTGTTCCAAATCTCCTGAGCTGTATCACAAGCAGAAATACTATTATATTCGTTAGCATCCAAACCACAATAAAGAATATGTTTTGCCCTAGAATTTTTTGAGAGTTTTTCCCATTCAACATTAGTATATTCCTCTTCGGGTTTATCCACTAATTCGTTTTCTTTATTTCTAATCTTTGGGACAACATAAGGGCCTTTTTCAACAATCCTCCAAAGTTCCATATTAGTGGATTCAATAAATATATGCATAGCATTTTTCCAATAACCAAAATCTTTTCCGCAAAAGAGAGGTGGTCTAACAGTTGATCTACCCTCCATATTTGTGTTAGAGAAAGCCATGATCGTTCCCATAGACGGTTAAGTCACGCAAATAGGTTAGGCTCTGATACCAATTGAAAGATTAATTAGGCTAGATAAATAAATAAATTGCGGAAAATAAATAACAAAAATTAAAAGATAGACAAAATCCGGTAGTTGTTTACGATGTTCCTCCGAACTCAATTTCGGAGTACGTCACCGCCTAGAGTTCTCCAACTCTAGGATTTAACCTCAAATTATTATTAGGATGGATTTCTACTCTCAAGATCTCACCACTTGATATCGCCTCTCAATCAAGTGTGGCGGAGTCGACCTCTCAACTCCTAAATCTTCTCCCTAACAATAATTATCTCAATCACTCAAATCAATGAATAATAACTCAATACAACTTTAATCTCACACTCAATAACAATAGGAATTAATAATGCTCAAGTGAGATGCTTTCTTGTGTCCTCTTGTCTCTTCTCTTGTTTCCTTGGATGATCAAATGCTCCTCGTATTTATAGTGCAACAAGGTCGAAGAGTCAATCAAATGAATGAAGCAACTCTTGATTCTTGGCATGCATGATCCCTTGATCTTGATATGATTCTCACAAGATGTGGCATTTGAATTCTTTCACCTTATCAATAAGATATGGCATTCAAGAAGCAAGCAAGAGAATCATATCATATCATGTCATATTATATTATATAAATTTTTCGGTTTATTTAAGAATTAATTTTTCTTTGAAAAATTATATATTCCAAATGAATACCTGACCCATTACAACTGAAACCACTCAAAACTGAAAATTTTAGATGGTGGAATATAGTTGTTGGTTGGCAAAATTTATCTAATAACATATGATGTACCAAAACACTTTCGAAAGTTTTGATTTATTGGAATTCTGATAACTGTGTTTCATGACTATATTTTTGCGGGTTTTCAATAATGAATTAGGGATAGTTTTGTGTGTGAACCTTGATTTTTATTCCATTTTCCCTACTACACTTGGTGTTGTTGTTTTTGATGTGAATTTGTAGGTTTTGAGGCCAAAATACCAAACTTTTCTCAATTCCTGGCAAGAGTGAAGACACCACGGACCTCCCCTACAGAACCCGAACTGTGGTACAAATTTTGGACAGACAGCTCCAACCATGAGCTGCCCGTGTTGATGACCACGGTCCTGGCTGGGGTCGTGTTTTGAGCCATGGTTTGATTCCATTAGGCCAGCGATTCATACCATTTTATCATCCTCAGTTGGCCCAAATCACAAAGGAAGAAAGTGGGGCAATTAATTCTTTTCATTCGGTCCAATAACAAGATAGTGAAGGAGGGGAATTGATTTAATTCATTTGGCCCAACCATTCACACGACCCAATGAAAAGAATCGGAAGTGGAGGGTGTTGACTGATTCACCCCAGTATTCGGCCCATTTATTCCATTCATCCAAGCATGCATTCAGCCCATTGAAAGAGGGGGAAAGTGAGGAAATTCGTGGATCATTTGCTGGGCCATTCGTTCGGTCACTACACAGAAGAGAGAAGTGGGGCACTTCACTTCCTTGAGTCTTCAATCGACCCAATCAAAAGAAAGAGAGGTGGAGGGCATTCGAAGTCAATGGGCCAAGCCACTCATTCGTCCAAGACAAGAGAGAGAGGAAGCAATTAATTTGATTAATTCAGCCCACTAATTCTTCATGCGGCCCAATGAAATTTGAGAGAAGTGGGCAGCAAATTTATTCCATCGGTCCAAGCATTTCATTGGCCCAATCACCCATTTGATTCGGCCAGCAGAACGAAGCGTGCGAAGAAAAGAAGGAAATTGAGCCAGCGCGTGTCACGGCCTGGCCGTGAGGAAGGCCACGGACCGCGGCTGGGCGCATGTACTGGCCTTGTTCCGCAAGCAAAACGACAATAGTTTTATTTTGGGGGGCGGGGAAAAATTTAAGGATCTGCCCCCTCATACTATCATTCACCCCTTGACCGAAGAGAGAATACAAAAATCCTCCCATTTACTCCTCCCCATTGATCAAGACCAAGAACAAGATTTATTCATTCAAAAATTAAGATCAAGACTCGGGAAGAATTTATCTACGCTCGCGAGGAAGACTCTACCCCAGAATCGAAAGACTCGATACGGTTGTATTTTTCGCAATTATATTTCTTTTCGATTCTTTTTTTGTTTTGAGAATTAATTATGATATTTGGAACTTGTGTCGTGCTTTTCTTGAACATGAGTGAGTAGTTCTTTTTTAATTCTAGGGTTTTGCAACCCGAAACAATGTAGTTTGTTTAATATTATTAGTTTGTGCATGAATTCTTGTTATGAATCAATAGAAGGTTGTGTTTTCCATGTTCATGTGTGTTCTTTGAGCGCTCGAATACTCATGAGTTAGAGATTAACCTGAGAAGTACTGAAAGGTGAATTAGGGTAATCTGACTACCAACCTGTCTACCTAGGTCTGCGAAAATTGAGAAAGGAGTAGTGAACTAGGGAATCATTAGATAACCTGACTTTTTGAGACCTTTAGTTTTTTTTAACCTAAAAGGCATACGGAAGTTGTTGATTAGGTTGTTTAGAATAATTCTATTTAGCATCGAAAGGGCGATAGGATTCAGAGGTTATCGATTCTTGGTTCATTCTTGAATGTATGATTGTGCAGGCTAGGTTTTAGTAATCGAACTCGTTGTTAGGTTAGCATCTCCCTAGAAGTCTTTCTCTCTTGATAGAATCTGTGATTGAATTTTTCTTGTTTTATTAATTTGATTAGTTTTAAACCTTTTCCAAAACCTAAAACCTGATTAGCTTAGCAATCATGATAGAAATTAGTTTATTGAGCTGCTAATTGAGTCCATGTCGGATCGACCTTGACGTGCTACTACGTACACCGTGCGCTTGCTGCCCTGTCAAGTTTTTGGCGCCGTTGCCGGGGACTCTGTCCCTAGCAGTCGGTAAACGAACCTCTTGGGTTGACTAAGCTGTTTTTCTGTTTTTTTTCTTTGATTTTCTTGATTTTCTTGTTTCACTGCGTTGGTGTTCTTGTTTTTTTTTTGCTAGGATCTTTTTGTGTATGCAACGATCTCCGGAGTTTGAGTTCGATCCAGAAATAGAGAGAACTTTCCACCGCAGGAAGAGGTAGCGAATAGAGGAAACTAGTGAGAAGCAAGAAGCGAAATCTGCATCGCAATTAAAAATGCTAGTGAGAAGAACGACCGAAGACGTTGGCCCAATACATGACTCCGTACGTCACAAACCCACCCACCGCCATCAAACTACCTGAATTGGCGAACAACTTTGAGCTTAAGAATTCCCTTATAAATTTGGTTCGAGCTACGCCGTTCCATGGTCTCACGAACGAGGACACCAACCGCCACCTTCACATCTTCCGACATGCATGCGACATCTTCAAAGCCAACGGGACCTCGCCGGACGGGATCAAATTGAGGTTATTTCCATTTTCCTTGGGGGATCGAGCATGGGAATGGCTGGATTCCCTTCCGGGGAACTCCATCACCACTTTCGATCAGCTGGCGAGCGCATTTCTTGCTAAGTACTTCCCGCCGAGCAAGCTGACGAGCCTCCGGAACCAGATCTCCTCCTTCTCCCAAGAGCTGGACGAGAATTTATATGATGCATGGGAGAGATTCAAGGAGCTGCTTCGCCAATGTCCCCGGCATGGTTTCGAGCCATGGGTCCCCATCCAAGCCCTCTACAATGGGGTGGACGACAATTTGAGAGCGACGATCCTTGCAGCTGCTGGAGGAAATATCATGAGCAAAACGGTGGAGGAGCTTTATGAGCTGATTGAGCAAATGGCATCGAACAGCCACCAGTGGTCACGACCCCGTTCCACGAGAACGGGAGGTAAGTATTCTGTCGATGCTATCACATTGCTTTTCGCGAAACTTGATGCCATAAATGAAAAGATGGAAAGAATGCATGTGAATGCTTCCCCTCCTCCCCGATGTGCTTCATGTTACTCTTTTGAGCATGTTACTCTTTATTGTCCTAATGGGGTGGGTAGTAGTGTGCAACCTGACCAAGCCAACTTTGTTGGTAATCCTACCCATAGATCCCTCTTTAACCCCTACTCCTGCACATACAACTCCGGTTTGAGACCCCATTCTAATCCTTCTTACCGGAACCAAATGGGTCACCCACAAGGACAAAGACCTCCTGCTCAACCCTACCAATCCCCTTAAAATCCCAACTTAGAGCCTATGGTGAAAGCCCTACTCGAGCATCAACAAAGACAAGATGAGTTGATTAAGGCTTTAGCCACTAAGGCTGACCTTTTATCCACCCACAAACAAATACTTGAGAACCAGATAGCTATGCAATTTGGTACTTCTACCACCCCTCCTGGACCACCCGTGCCTAACCCTAAAGAGCATTGCAATGCTATAGTTTTGAGGAGTGGGACACAGATTGAGGGACCTGAGAGGCCAAATGCCAAGCATGGGGGGATTTGGGTGAGAGGAGTACTGAGAAAGAGAGTGAGGAGGAGAAAGACCATGAGAAAGAGACCATTGATGAGGGTAGTGCTGAAATCCCTCAACCATCACCATCACCACCACCTAGAGTTTATGTGCCCCCTATTCTATTCCCTTCTAGGCTTACTAAGTCTAAGACCGATGTTCAATTTGGGAAATTCCTTGGTATGCTTAAAAAGTTGAATGTGAATGTTCCTTTTCTTGATGCTTTGTCCTAAAGGCCTTTGTATGCTAAATTCTTGAAGGAGATTCTCTCCAAGAAAAGAAAAATAGATGACTGTAAAGAAATTGCATTGAATGAAGAGTGTAGCTTTGTTGTCTTGAATAATCTCACTCCAAAGCTTAAGGACCCTGGGAGCTTCACTATTTCTTGTGGCCTAGGAAACATGGACATTGATTGTGCCTTATGTGATGTGGGCTCAAGTGTGAGCTTGATGCCTTATTCCTTTTATAAGAGACTAAACTTAGGTGAGCTGAGACCTACCGCCATGTCACTGCAAATGGCTTATCGTTCTGTTAAGTACCCAATGGGTATTTTAGAGGACTTTCCTCTTAAGGTAGGAGACTATTATGTGCCTGTGAATTTTGTGATTCTTGATATGGCCGAGGACACTCATACCCAAATTATTTTGGGAAGACCTTTCCTTGCCATTGTTGGGTGCGTAATAGATGTTAAAAAGGGAAAAATGAGTTTTAAGTTTTGGAACATGAGGTTGAATTTGATCTGTTTCGTGAACAAATGCCTCATAATGTTTCTTCTTGCTGTGGTGTTGATGTGATTGGGAATGATGAGTTTGATGATGTATTTCCTGAGAGCCATGTACTTGGTGATGCGACGGATTGGGTACAAGTTATTGAACCCGAACCTAACATCACCAAGGACAAGCCTTATGCTACTAATGAGGTTGTGTTGAGAAAATTTCGCAGGACCAACTTCAAGATGTCTTCCATTGCTGAGGAAGGTGATTAGTTCGACCCTTGCTGGTGGGTTCGACTTCGAGACTTTGGGGGAACACATGCTGATGGTGTTCCAAAAGAGTTTGGCTATGATGTGGAGCATTCTCCGGACTGAGGTGAGTTTCGTCTAGCTAAAGACATTAAACTAGCGCTTCTTGGGAGGCAACCCAAACATTTAATTGCTTTATTAGGTTTTTTTTTTGTTTTATTTTGCTTTGATTGTGAAAATCTCCTATGTTGAGTACTTTATGGTGTATATTTGGATTGTCATTGAGAGTATGTACTCATGGGAGTACTTGGCTTGATGTAGATGATAGGAGAGACTTGGTTGCTTGTTTGATTTAGGTTGCCTGTCTTGATTGTGATTCATCTAGTCTTGAATGACTCTTGTGCATGATAGTGAAGTTCCTATGTTTGGTACATCAAAGGAACTAGTTGCAGTGATTGTGGTAGGTTAACTCGTGAGACTTCTTGAGCCTAAAAGACTATCACTTTTATAGTCTCATTTTCTTTTGAGTGTGACCTTACCAAGTTTGCATCTCTAGAACTTGATTTGACTCTCTTCGAAACTGCATTTGACTTGTGTATTATGTTAACTTGATTGAGGCCCATTTTGAAGCCACAGAGCCAAAAGCCAGCTGACATCTTGACTTCTTTTTACTAGCCCTTTACTAACCCTTTTTCCTGTCTTGTTGTTACCCTATATTGCGCGCCCTTGGCCTGTTCTTAATCCTATACCCTTTAGCCAAGTTAGTGGAGCAACAATTCAGTTGGGGGGCAGTTTTGCAGTCTAATTGTTGGTGACTTTGTTGGCTAGTCTACTTGATGAGGGAAGCATTTCTCATAATCGTTATTTATCCCCTCTTTTCATTCAAGGTTGAAATTGGTTTAATGGGAAATGATCCTATTTTTATGTATCTATGCTATTCACCACACACAATAAAAAAAGGAATGAAAAGTAAAAAAAAAAAAAGAAGAAGAAAAAAAGAGAAGTTTTGAGGAATAAGGTGAATAGCATGGTGGTTTTCTTACTTATATTGACTCTTCCTTTATTCTGTTTCGATGGGGAAGGTATTTATGCTTCATTGCAGTGTGATGGTAGAGGTGTTGTGTTATATGTATTGGGAATATTGCTCTTTATTCCTTGTCTCTTTAGCTCAACATTTCCCAAACGAATTCCCTCCTTACCCTACACCTAAGCCTCATTACAACCTTTGAAAAGTCCTCATGATTAACTTTTATGCATGTTGTCTATAGCGGTAGAAAATCGAGAGTCTTGTCAAGCTTATGGTAGTGTGCTTTCATTGGTTGAAGGTTTTGAGTGAACCGTCATATCTTTTGCAAATACACGAGGGGAGTGATCCACATACCCTAAAGTGAGGTTCTACCGATCCCAGTTAGTTCGCCAAACATGTGAATGAATTTTGATTGCATTTGAGTTGTGATGGATTAGCTGTGTTGCTTCCTGACCTGTGATTCTATGTCGAATAGCAATTTTTGTTTCAATTTGATTCTTAATCTCGCTAGTGAGTCTCTTTTGTGTATGCTTGTTTTGGTATTCTAATATGCCCTTTTATTGGAGGAGGTGTGTGTTTAGTTTGTTTTTGAAGTCCTTTCACCTAGTTTGGAGTCTTGTACTTGCTTGAGGACAAGCAAGGAGTAAGCATGAGGGGATTTGATAACTGTGTTTCATGACTATACTTTTGCGGGTTTTCAATAGTGAATTAGGGATAGTTTTGTGTGTGAACCTTGATTTTTATTCCATTTTCCCTACTACACTTGGTGTTGTTGTTTTTGATGTGAATTTTTAGGTTTTGAGGCCAAAAATACCAACTTTTTCTCAATTCCTGGCAAGAGTGAAGACACCACAGACCTCCCCTACTGAATCCCGAACTGTGGTACAAATTTTGGACGGATAGCTCCAACCATGAGCTGCCCATGGTGATGACCACGGTTCTGGCTAGGGTCGTATTTTGAGCCATGGTTTGATTCCATTAGGCCAACAATTCATACCATTTTATCATCCTCAGTTGGCCCAAATCACAAAGGAAGAAAGTGGGGCAATTAATTCTTTTCATTCGGTCCAATGACAAGATAGTGAAGGAGGGGAATTGATTTAATTCATTTGGCCCAACCATTCACACGGCCCAATGAAAAGAATCGGAAGTGGAGGGTGTTGACGGATTCACCCCAGCATTCGGCCCATTTATTCCATTCATCCAAGCATGCATTCAGCCCAATGAAAGAGAGGGAAAGTGAGGAAATTCGTGGATCATTTGCTAGGCCATTCATTCGATCACTACACAGAAGAGAGAAGTGGGGCACTTCACTTCCTTGAGTCTTCAATCGGCCCAATCAAAAGAAAGAGAGGTGGAGGGCATTCGAAGTCCATGGGCCAAGCCACTCATTCGTCCAAGACAAGAGAGAGAGGAAGCAATTAATTTGATTAATTCAGCCCACTAATTCTTCATGTGGCCCAATGAAATTTGAGAGAAGTGGGCAGCAAATTTATTCCATCGGTCCAAGCATTTCATTGGCCCAATCACCCATTTGATTCGACCAGCGGAACGAAGCGTGCGAAGAAAAGAAGGAAATTGAGCCAACGCGTATCACGGCCTGGCCGTGAGGAAGGCCACGGACCGTGGCTGGGCGCATGTACTGGCCTTGTTCCGCAAGCAAAACGACAATAGTTTTATTTTGGGGGGCGGGGAAAAATTCAAGGATCTGCCCCCTCATACTATCATTCACCCCTTGACCGAAGAGAGAATACAAAAATCCTCCCATCCACTCCTCCCCATTGATCAAGACCAAGAACAAGATTTATTCATTCAAAAATTAAGATCAAGACTCGGGAAGAATTTATCTACGCTCGCGAGGAAGACTCTACCCCAGAATCGAAAGACTCGATACGGTTGTATTTTTCGCAATTATATTTCTTGTCGATTCTTTTTTTGTTTTGAAAATTAATTATGATATTTGGAACTTGTGTCGTGCTTTTCTTGAACATGAGTGAGTAGTTCTGGAGTATGGCGCGGTGGGGGAATGTTGATGATTTTACTTGAGTTGTATCCTTTGTTCAACAATCGAACAATAATTGAACAATAAAGGAAAGGATATGACCTTGAGCTAGGTATTCCACAACTCTAGGCCTAGAAATCCACAATGATTATCCAAGGTAATCCACTAAATAATCACAAGGAATGACTTGTAAACACCACAATCCACAAATGGATAGGTAAACACAAGATTTTGGGAGAAAACTTAGGGAAAACCCTAACACCAATGCATAAGCATATTCTTAATCATCAAAAGCTGCAAAAAAATACTCCTAAACAGGGTGTTTATACTAAATAGGAAATTATGTTAAAACATAATAAAAATAACGAAATAACACGCTGTCGCGAGGGTGACTCGGCGAAGTCGAAGACGACGGGCGTAATGACCATCGTCCCCACCATCCGTTGCTGGCCAACTGGGGTCGCGGGCGTGATCAGGGCATCGCGGGCGCTGCAGACAGCTGTCACAGGCGAGTCACCAGCTGACTCGGGCGGGACGGTCTTCTGGGAAGCTTTTCCCTTCTGACTTCAAACACGCATAACTTCTTCATCTGGACTCTGCTTTAGACCTATCATTGGAAAGTTCTCGGTGTGTACTTTAAGCTCCCAAAATTTGAGACCCGTCAGAGTTGTATTGAAGGAATTATGGCCCAAAATGTGAAGGCACGCGTATTTCTAACCTTTGAACGCTTTCCCCTTTGCAAGTTATATACTTGGGTTACTGTTTAGACCCGATTTCGTGTCTAAATACCGCCTAAATCCTTAGGCTTTTGACTTGTTTCGTAGTTGTTTTAATAACTTTTATTGCGTTTTAGTTGCTTTTGTAGTTTCCGAAGGGTTTCACTCAAAACGAATCTAAATGGGCCTATTTTGCACCAATCTTGGGAATCCCGAGATTCCCTAAGATTCCCCGAGCCCTGTTCATGTCAAAGGCAGAGGATTAGAAGGGCCGGCCATGTCGAAAGCCAGCGGAAGCGGAGGCAGCAGCTGAAGAGTACCCTAGAAGGAACTGTGGCCGAGAGAGACCGTGGCCACGGTCACATGGACCGTAGCCACGGTATGATGGAGCCAAGACCAAAGTGAAGAGGCCTTGCACCCGAACTAGACCGTGGTCACGGTGGGATCTTCACCATGCCTAAAGAAGAAGCTGACTAAACTAGACCGTGGCCACGGTCTCCCATGACCGTAGCCACGGCGGTGCGAAGGAGCGAAAAGTTGTCAGCCCTAATCGCCTATACCGTGACCACGGTGCATGGGGACCGTGCCCACGGCGGTGCGAAGCGAAGAGAAGAAATCGCCTGCCTTACGTAGGACCGTGGCCACGGTCACCCTGACCGTGGCCACGGTCCCCTGCGGGCCAGTTTTGTCTGTTGTGTAAAATGATGAGTTTTGAGTAACAACCTTGATTACTATTTAATGTATTTAGGTCATTTTAGCAAAGGGGAGAAGGAGACAGCAGCTTTACCTATCTTTTATGACACTTTAGCACTCTTTATGACATTTTTAAGCCTTAGATTAAAGGGATTAAGGAAGATCTTTGCTGAGATTATTAGTTCTTGTATTGGATTCTCCTGATTATTATTGGAAGTTTGAAGATTATTCTCAACTTTGGAGCATTGGAGCTTTATTATTCTGAAGTTTTCTCCCTTGTCATCACAATCAATGAGCATTTCTTAACCTTTCTAATTTATTGCTTATTTACTAATCTCTGTTTTTAGTTATTATTGATATTGTTGGTGTTATTGAATGTTTATTGTCATCTTATTTACTCTTTTAAGATTGAATGAAGTTGTTGATGTTATTAACATGATAGTTAGGATGTTTAGTGGCTAGAACCTTAATGGGTTAGGGAGATATTAAGGGTGTGAATGGGTAATTAGGTTTGGGTTAGCAATTTTAGTGAGTAACTAGTTAGGAAATCAACTTCCTAATCCTATCCTTCCCTCAAGTGGGATGTATTTAGGTGCGAAAGCATCCCGAATACATCCAATGCTTGTTGGAAGGTAGGAATTAGGATAGTTAGTATTCTAGTTCGCGAAAGCGAATAGAAACTAACTAGGAAATTCCGTTCTATTAACCTTCCCGGGTCTGTCTATGGATTTCGGGGAAGTTAATCCGGACTATCCTTGAAAGAGGAAGTCCGGTGGGTATTTTTTCTAACGGAATTACCATTTGATTTCCCTTTCTCGTTACTCTCTTGTTGCGAAACCCATTTCCTCATTCCCGTTTGCATCCCGAAAGTCTCCCGACACCCATTGTTTTACCTTTTTGACTGAACATAGCGTGTTTGTGTTGTTTTCACCCTAAAGTCTTTCATCCTTTCATGATCATAAACCATACCTAGAGTTAACTAGTTGCAGCTAAGGCCCCTAGCTCCCTGTGGAAGAACGATAAAACCATGGTCTTACAAACTCCTAGAGATTAGCAAGCGCACCTAGCTTAGCTCTTTGTCTTTAGGTTGTTTAAGATCATTTCACTGCTAGAGATTTTGTTATCCTTAGTTACTGGAAATTTGATTCTTCTGTTTGTTCCTTTTATGCATGCGGACTCGCTCTCGACGAGGCCAAACTCCTGTAACTCCACCGAACCCGAATCCGGAGAGTATTATTCGACAAGCTAACGCCGGTTCGAAAGGAGCTAGACAACAAAGGGAGCGAGAGACGGTCAAAATTCCAATGGCTGAAGGAGAGCAAATTCCACCCCGTACCTTAGCATCATATTCCTTACCATTGTCGGGTATGGGAGGCGATCCTATCACATTACCAGAATTACCACCGAATGCATTGTTCGAGTTAAGGCCATATTTATTGGAAATATTTGAGAACACCCCGTACCATGGAGGAGAGCATGAAAATCCTATTGACCACATCAACAGATTCGAGCAACGCATCGACTTCGTACAAATGAATGGAGTTTCCGCCGAATACATGAAGCTGAAGTTTTTCCCTCTTACCTTGAAGGGGAAAGCATTATTATGGCTCAACACGTGTCCGCCCGGAACTTATTCAACATGGGATGCCCTTAGCCGCGAATTTCTTCAAAGGTTTTCCCCCAATGATGAGACGTGACGGTTGAGGCAAGCCATCATGAGCTTCAAGCAAGAGCCCGATGAGTCGTTATTCGAAGCATGGGGGAGATTCAAAGGTCTCCAACGGAGGTGTCCACATCATAATCTTGAGGATTGGTTATTATTTCATCACTTCTATTCCGGATTGAGTAGCTCTTTGCGAGAATCCATCGATCATGCCTCGGGGGGCATGTTCCTCAAGAAGACGGCGAAAGAAGCAAACGTATTTCTTCACGAGCTATCTCAAAACTCTCCTCATTGGGGAGGCGGCCGTGGTCCAAGAGATGGTCCTCCTCTAGAAATCAACCCTACCATTAAATTTCTCATGAATGCCGTTCTTGAGATGCAACAAAAGGCAGCTTTGGAGGAAACCACGAGGCAAGTAAAGGCGGCCCAAGAAGTACCTATGCTTATTCCGGATGCCCGAGTCTTGGTATGTGATTTTGTGGAGGGCCACATTCTTCGAAGCGATGTGAAGAGTATCAAACCGAGCAAGTCCAAGCCATCTATCCCAACAATAACCTCTCCTATACCAATCAAACCCCCATTCGTCCCCGTGGGAATTACGCCTACAACCAACAAGCTCCCCTAAACCAAAACCCACCCCCCGGTTTCCCAAATAAAAATCGCCGCCAATACCACCAAAACCACCACCAAAATCCTCACCAAGGTCAATATTCCCAAGCACCCAAACCATCACAACAAGAAACCCTTGACGAAACCCTCCAAAAGTTGGCCCTAACTCAAGAGAAGATAGCCTTATCTCAAGAAAAGATGGCCTTAGACCGAGAAAAAGGTCAAACTCGCATTAAGAACCTTGAGTTACTATTGGCCCAATTGGCACAATAATCTCAACCTATCCAATCTTTGCCTAGCCAATCCCAACCTAACCCAAAGGGGCAACTTAATGCGATTACTTTAAGGAGTGGCAAGGAGATTGATGGACCTAGAATGGTGGGAGAGGAGGTCTTAGGTGACAAGGAAGGTGACGCAGTGGATATCTCATATGAGGAAGATTTGTTGGAGAAGCGGGAAAGTGAGTTAGTATTGGGTGAGGAAGTTGAGAGAGCACATGAGGATGAATTGGGAGAGTCTAGTAAAGAACAAGAGGAGATGGAGAAGTTAAGGAAAGGGAAAAGAAAAATGGTGGAAGAAGAACCAATCCAGACTATTGAGAAGCCGAAGCTACCACCGGTCCCTTTTCCCGATCGGTTAGCAAAGCCAAAATCCGATGCAAAGTTTTCAAAATTCATTGAGATGCTCAAGAAGCTTCAAGTGCACATTCCATTTCTTGATGCCATTTCTGAAGTTCCGTCCTTCAAGAAGAATTTGAAGGAGCTTCTCACGAGCAAGAGAAGAATTCAAGAGAAATCTACGATCCATTTGACGACGGATTGTAGTGCAATTATCGATAACAAATCACCGGAGAAATTAGCCGACCCCGGAAGTTTTTCTATTCCATGCACCATTGGTGATATGCGGATTGGCCGTGCCCTTTGTGATCTAGGAGCAAGTGTAAGCGTCATGCCTTATTCGATTTGTAAGAAGTTAAATCTCGACGATCTTGCTCCTACAACAATTAACCTTCAATTGGCCGACCGTTCCGTGCGAAGACCGTTGGGAATATTGGAAGACATCCCGGTCCAATTGGGGCGGTTTTTGATTCCTTGTGATTTTGTGATCTTGGAGATAGAGGAAGATAACAACATCCCTATTATTTTGGGAATGCCATTCCTTGCTACGACGGGAGCCATTATCGATGTGAAGAATGGAAGCATGTCGTTGAATGTCGGGAATGAAAGCATAATTTTTCAACTTGAGGGGTCATTGAAGGGTCCTTCGTATGGGGATTCATGCTATGCCATTGATATGATGGAGTTCCTTCTTGATGAATATATTGAGGACTCCCATCTTCTTGAATCTATTTGTGATGATCCCTTGGGAGCTTGCTTATTGGAGTCTTTCCAATTTGAGACCGACGGCACCGACATTACTTTCTTCACCAACCTTCTTGACTCTTCACCCATGCATAAGGACATTATTATTGATGAGCCTTATATGGAGTGTATGGAGATTCAAGATGTGATCTTCAAAGGTATGTCTTCTTCTCAAATTCAATCTTCTACTCCTGTAGAGCTTAAAGCTTTACCCCCTTCCCTCCAATATGCTTTCTTGGATGATGAGAAATCTTATCCTGTCATTGTGAATGCGAATTTGAATGATTTTGAATTGTTCAAGTTGCTTGATTTGCTTAGGAAACATAGGGGTGCATTGGGTTATAGGATAGAAGATTTGAAAGGTTTATCCCCTTCCATATGCATGCATTCGATTGATTTGCTAGAAGATGCCAAGCCTACTAGGCAACCCCAATGTCGCTTAAATCCCAACATGCAAGAAGTGGTTAAAAAGGAAGTAGTAAAAGTTGCTAGCTGCTGAGATCATCTTCCCCATCGCAAATAGCGAATGGGTAAGCCCGGTTCAGTGTGTGCCCAAGAAGGGTGGATTGACCGTAATTGAAAATGACAAGAAAGAACTAGTTAGTACCCGGACCGTCACCGATTGGCGGATGTGTAAAAAATTACCGCCAATTAAACAAAGTAACAAAGAAGGACCATTTCCCCATTCCCTTTATTGACCAGATGTTAGAACGGTTGGCGGGTCATTCGCATTTTTGCTTTTTGGATGGGTACTCGGGTTTCTTTCAAATTCCAATCCACCCCTCACATCAAGAAAAAACCACCTTCACTTGCCCATATGGGACATTTGCTTATCTTCGCATGCCATTTGGTTTATGTAATGCCCCTGGGACTTTTCAACGTTGTATAATTGCTATTTTTAGTGATTTTATTGAAAAATGCATGGAAGTCTTTATGGATGATTTTTCTGTGTACGGTAATTCTTTCGATGACTGTTTGCTAAATTTGGAGAAAGTGTTAACTCGTTGTGAGGAAGTGGATCTAGTTCTGAATTGGGAGAAATGCCACTTCATGGTGGAACAAGGTATCGTTCTGGGTCACTTAATCTCTTCTAAGAGCATCGAAGTAGATAAGGCCAAAGTTGAGGTTATAGAGCGCCTACTACCCCCAGTTTCCATTAAGGGGGTGCGTAGTTTCCTTGGCCATGCCGGCTTTTATCGCCATTTCGTCAAGGATTTTTCAAAAATTGCTCGACCTCTAACTGACCTCTTGTGCAAAGATGCCCCTTTCATTTTCACTGATGAGTGCCTTAAGTCGTTTTATAGGTTGAAGCAGGCTTTGATTTCCGCTCCGGTAGTTCAACCTCCGGATTGGACGCTACCCTTTGAGATTATGGCCGACGTGAGCGACTTCGCCATAGGAGTGTGTTTGACCCAAACAGTAGACAAGAAGCCAAGGGTCATCTATTACGCAAGCCATGTGCTTGATACCGCCCAAAGGAACTACACTACCACGGAAAAGGAGCTTTTAGCGATCATTTTTGCGCTCAATAAATTCCGGCAATACCTCATATTCTCTAAGGTGGTAGTCTACACGGATCATGCCGCTATCAAATACTTGATGGGAAAGAAGGAGACAAAACCGAGACTTATACGGTGGGTCTTGCTTATGCAAGAATTTGATTTGGAAATCCGCGATAAGGCGGGCACGAAGAATGTCGTAGCCGATCACCTTTCGAGGATTCTTGTCGACTTGGAAGACACCCAACCAAGTAGACGCTTTCCCGGACGAGCGACTCTTGGCTATCAACTCGCATCCTTGGTATGCAGATATTGTGAATTATTTGGCGAGCGAAGTGATCCCTCAACACTTGAACCATCATTAAATGAAGAAATTCCTCCACGACATGAAGCATTACTTTTGGGATGATCGTTTCCTTTTCCGTCTTGCAAATGACGGGATGTACCGGCGATGTATTCCCGAGAGTGAAGTGCAATCTATTTTGACCCATTGTCATGCATTTCCGGTGGGAGGTCACGGTGGCCCCCAAAAGACAGCGGCAAGGGTTTTGCAAACCGGCTATTAGTGGCCGACTCTTTTTCGTGACGCCCATTTGCATGTCAAGCAATGTGACAGGTGTCAAAGGTCCGGTAACATCTCCCGGAAGAATGAAGTGCCATTGAACTATATTCTTGAGGTGGAAGCTTTCGATGTATGGGGATTGGACTTTATGGGTCCTTTCCCATCGTCAAGGGGTTTCCAATACATCCTAGTGGCGGTAGACTATGTCACAAAGTGGGTCGAGGCCATACCATGTGTAAGATGCGATGGGAAATCTGTTTCGAAATTCTTGAAAAAGACCCTATTCCCAAGATTTGGCATTCCACGGGTCATCATTAGTGACACAGTTCCCATTTCATCGAAAAGAGATTCGAGTCTCTCTTGGAGAAGTACGTCATCAAGCATAAGAAGGGACTTCCTTACCATCCACAAACACAAGGTCTAGTGGAAATCTCCAACCGTGCCATCAAGGAGATCTTAGAGAAGACGGTTAACTCTTCAAGGAAAGATTGGGCAGAAAAATTGGATGAAGTTTTGTGGGCATACTGCACCGCTTTCAAGACGCCGATCGGCACTACTCCTTACCGTCTTGTCTACGGGAAGGCGTGTCACTTCCCCGTCGAACTTGAGCATAAAACCATGTGGGCAATCAAGAAGTTGAACTTAGATCTCAAGGCGGCGGAGGTAGTTAGTTATTTCAATTAGAAGAGCTTGAGGAGTTGAGGCGTCATGCATATGAGAACAATAAGATCTACAAGGAGAGAACGATAGCATGGCATGACAAGAGGTTGAACCGACGTGAGTTTGTGGTAGGCGATAGGGTTCTCATTTTCAATTCAAGGCTGAAGTTGTTCTCTGGGAAATTGAGATCACGGTGGTCCGGACCATTCGAAATAGTGAGAATTCTTTCCGCCGGAGTAGTTGAGTTGAAAGATGCCCAAGGAAAGTGTTTCAAAGCAAACTCATCGAAACTCAAACCATACATCATGGGCGAGGAATATGTCGGGACAGTTGTGACATACCTTGCGGATTTTGAAGATTGAAAAGCATCGGAAAAGGTCAAGCTAGGACCTACAAAACAAGCACCCGGGAGAGGTATGAACTACTTCCCCCTCTTTTAGTGTTTTCTTTCAATTTTGTTTTTTTTTTGTTCCTTTCATTTTATTTCCCTTATTTTAGTGTTTTTCTTCTTCCTTTGTTTTACTTTAGAAAAAGAAAATTTGAAAAAAAAATCAAGAAAAATTAGAAAAGTTTGAAAAGAAAAAAAAATCGTGAGGGGTTCTACGTGAGTCGGGGTTTGAAAGTGTTTTTGAGCGATTGAAGAGTGTCCTTGAATGATAATTGAGCGAGAAAGAAAAGGGAGTGGATGACAAGAGGATAGATTTTAGGACTTAACATTTTTTTTCTCCAAGTTTTGAGCCTTGTAGATAATGGAGATGGACCGAAAGGGACCGTGACCACGGTAGAAGTTACCGCAGCCACGGTCAGCATACACAAAGTTCTCCCAATTCAGCCAAGCCGAAGATCATCGTGACCACGGTAGAAGTCACCGCAGCCACGGTCTCCGCCCTGCTTTTTCCCTTCTTTTTCCCTCGCCCGAATCACACCGTGCCCACGGTCAAATGGACCGTGGCCACGGTCTGTCGAAAACCTGCGATATGTCGGGGGTTCAATATTATTTCTCCCTTATTTCTCTTTCACTTTCTTCCTCACTCTCACCTTCGAAAACCCTCACCAAACCCTAAACCTCTAATTCTCTTCCAAAATTCGACAAACCCACCACCAATTCCTCTATTTCTCCGAACTTTCTCCTACAACCGAACCCTAGCCGCTGTTGCTCAACATTTTTCGGGCCATCTTCAAGCAAACTTCAGGTCTCTTGTTGCTTGTGGGGGTCGAAATTAGCAAGAGGAGTTCCCCATCACTTCAATCCAGTTATTCCTTGACTTATTGATGATTAAACACTAGATTTCTTATTTATTTGGGTTGAATATGGTGAAATTGCTTGTTGGGTCTTGGTTGGGTGAGTAAGTGGAGTTTGGGGTTGGAATTTTGGATTGAAATTGATTGTTGGAAGTGTCTTTGGTGAACTTTTGGTCGAATCTCATGTAAATTGATTGTGGGTTTGGTTGGATGGATTGATTGAGTTTGGAGTTTGTGTTTTTGGTTGATTTTGTCGAGATTGGGAGTGTATTGCTTGTTTTTGGGATTGAATCTTGTGGTTGATTGTGAATTAGTGTTGCTCGGGATTTTTGGGGTATTGGTTGTTGTGTGTTTCGGTGTTTGGTGCTTGATTTTCTTGCAGAGTATCCAATGGGTCGAGCGAAACGTTCCCGGACCGAGCCGGAATCAACCCCCGCCCCATCAACCTCGGTTGAGCCCAATAAAACTCGGTACAAGGGTCAACCGGCCTTGGTTATTCAATGCGACCCGAAAATTAAGGTTAATTTTCGGGACGATATGCACAAGGCCTGGTGTGAGCGGCTAAAGAAGCGGAAAATTTGTGCTCCGGATCTCTATCATGAGGAGACGGCAAGGGATGTTTTCTGTAAACCGAGCATGGACTTCTTCATTAAAGTCATGGGATGGGAAATCTTTGCCACAATCAACGAACCGATCATCGAGCAACCGGTGCTCGAATTCCTTAGCTCTTTGGTGGTAAAAGAAGACGGCACATCCAACGCCTCCTTTTCGTACATCGTGAACACAAAGGAGGTTGAATGTACGCTCAAAGACTTATGCAATGCTCTAGGCCTTCCCGAGGACGGCATACCCTACGGCGAGTGCGTCAAATTCGATGAACAAGAAGCTACGAAAGAGCTCACTTGCTGGAGGAGACGTTACCCGAGGGTTCGATCGCAACGAACAAAGTACTATTGCCCAAGCAACTCTAAGGATAGGGATTTCTGTAATCTGAGCGTCCGCATCTTCCACCGCATCATTTCGAACTCTGTTTTTGGCCGTGACGCCGGGCGTTCAAGCATCCGGAAAGACGACCTCTCCGTCCTCTATAATGCGATCAACGGTTGCCGGGTCAACACCGGCTCATGTATCCTCCATTGCCTCCGGGAAATAAGCCTTGAAACCCGGAACATGACTATTGGTATGGGTCACATCATCACCCATTTCCTAAGGAAGCAAGGGTTCGAGCCCTATCTGAGCAAGTGGACTCCCCGCTATTTCCCCGATCCTATCGACGGTGTTCGCCTACAAAAGATGGAATTCTTGGAGAAACACAAGACGCGAACATTATACCGTCACGGGAACGAACCCCACAGCGTCGTAATTCATTTGGGCGACGACAATACCGAACAACGTCTAGATGTCTCCGACTAACGCAATTGGTCGTGTGGCCAAACCTTTGGGGATCGATTTGTGGTGGGTGGTCCCGGGGATCGAGCGGAGGAAGGTGAAGACGAAGACGAAGAAGAGGAGGAAGAAGAGGATGAGGAGGAAGAAGAACAAGCACAAGGGGATGAAGCCGAGCCGATTCAACAACGGGACGCCGCTCTTGAGCATATCAGCGAGCAACTCCAGGAGCTTCATGATGAGTTTCAAGTCCAACGGGAGCTCATCCGAAACCAGCAACTATTGATCGAAAACTTACAAGGATTGCTTGAGATCCAACAGGAGACGCTGGCTAGCATCCAGTCGCAGCTCCAACCCTGTTCTCCGCCGGGAGGGTCCGCTTGAGGACCGTTTGTAAGCACCCCCACCCGACCTTTATCATTGTCTATTTACTTTATTTTGTGAACTATAAGTGTGGGGGAGTGCTTCTTCGGGGTTTTGGAGTTGCGATGTCCGGTGGTTTTAGATTGTTGGTCTCTCAATTTCTTTTGGCATGAGCTCACATATTTTGGGGATTGTTCGGCTAGGTTGCTCGGGTTTTTCCTTGCCTTGTTTATCATTCATGTTTGTCGGGTTGTTGGATAGTTGTCTTAGGGTTGTTTGTTTGTTGTTTTTGGTGGGTTGGACTGTTGTTTAAGCATCTCTCGTTTGTATTTTGGGTCATGGATGGATGTAACCGACTATTATTTGGGATGAATGCAACAAATTAGTTGTTTCGGTTAGTATATATCAAGTTTCACCCTTATTTCCCGCCTCAATGAGTGAGATTCGGGGATAAGGTAAGTCACTGGCAATGTATATTTTGTTCATATTTTTCAGTTTTTCATCTCTTCAATTTCTTTTTTTTCATAATCTCTTAAGTTAGATTTTCCTTCCTTTTGCTTTTGGTTTCGCATGCGAATTCTATAATTGAAAAGTCGTCTTTTACTCTAACGTTGATCTGACTCTCTTGAACGACGACTTCGGATCGTTATTTTCAACGCTTATGAAGAGGTTGAGGTAATATCTTTCCACCTCACTCTTTTTATGTGAATCCTTATCATGATCCGTCGCATGCTTGGTTTTCTTTTGGGTGGCAAACCCCTATGAGTGTCTGTGTTGGGATTTCGTTTGCTGTTGGAGCTATGTAGGCTCGGGTCGCCACCATTTTTCTACCTGCTAGTTGTTTTGTTTGTTTGTGTTTTTGTAGGCCCTCTACCCTTTTCATACGACACTTTCCCACAATGAGGACATTGTGGAGTTTTAAGTGTGGGGGGGGGGGAGATATTCTATTTTAAGGGTAGATCACCTAGTCGTTTCGTTCTTTGTTTCCTAGTTTTTGATTAAAATTTAAAATTTTTTTGTGAAAATGAAGAAAAAAGGGAGTGAAAACCTTTTCGTTTTTCCTTTCGTTTTGTTTTTGTTTTGCTTTTTTTCCTGGATCTCGTTATCGAAGTTGAGAAGCCGTTCTTAAACTTCTTTCTAAAAGTAATCGGTTGGAGCATTTTCGACCCTAACTCGGGTTCTAGTCGAGACTTACCCTTAATAGACTCCCTTCATTAAGTGTCTTGTGAGACTCCCGTTCCTTTCTCGTTTTGGTGGGAACCCGGAGATTCTAAGGGCTTGTGTCTGAGTTTGTTTTTGTTTCTCGTTTAGCAAAAGCAAAAAGTGCAAAAAGAAAAGAAAAGAAAGGAAAAAGAAAAGAAAGAAAGAAGAAAGCTTTCATAAGACATAATAACCTGAATAAGTGGAGCGTGTCGTTGAAGACATTAACCAGCATACACTTAGCCAACCTACACGGGCCCGGTATTCGTGGTACGACACTGGATACCCCTTAACCCTCCTCCTATATCGCTTTGCGACGGAGAGGCGTATGGAAAAGACCGTGTTGGGAGGGTATACCCCTTATATGGGCCGTCCAATTCCCGAAAGTAAGGCTAATACCGACTTTTAAAAACCAAAAAGAAAGAAAAAAGAGAAAAAGAAGAAAGAAAAGAAAAGTTTTGCTTCTAAAAAGAGAGCGGGGCCTCCCCTTGCATCACCTACGACCCTCACCAAGCCAAGGGCAACCAAATGCGAGGGAGGGCAACACTCCTCTCAGTTGTTTCGTTGTTTTCAAATTCGGACTCGAGTTTTTAAAGTCTTTTGGTTCCCGTTAAACCTTTGTTGTGCTTTTGCTGTTGAGTTTCGCTTGTTACAAGGTGTAGAGAGTCAAAAATCTTCAAGATCGACCTTTTTCTGAGTTTGGTGTTTATGAGATGCTCCTAACGGTTACTTTGGGAGGTTTAATCGCGTTTTCTTAGTTTGGATTGCGAGATCTTGTGAATCAAAGCCCTTGTTTTTCGTTCTTTTTGTTTTCTTCGGTTTTGTTTTCACTTTCCCTCTCTCCTTCCTCTTTGGCTTTTGTGGGTACAGCCGCTACAAACCCTCACAAGTCCATCTCGTCCACCCAGGCTGCCGGGGGGTTCAAAGGGCTTGGTTCATACGCTAAATGAACTCGTTTCTCTCCCGCGACAGAGGAGTTTGTGTTAGTTAGTTTAGTTTTGTTTTGTTTTGCTCGGGACGAGCAAAGGTTTAAGTGGTGGGGGGGTGTTTAGACCCGATTTCGTGTCTAAATACCGCCTAAATCCTTAGGCTTTTGACTTGTTTCGTAGTTGTTTTAATAACTTTTAATGCGTTTTAGTTGCTTTTGTAGTTTCCGAAGGGTTTCACTCAAAACGAATCTAAATGGGCAATTTTGCACCAATCTTGGGAATCCCGAGATTCCCTAAGATTCCCCGAGCCCTGGTCGTGTCAAAGGCAGAGGATTAGAAGGGCCGGCCATGTCGAAAGGCAGCGGAAGCGGAGGCAACGGCTGAAGAGTACCCTGGAAGGAACTGTGGCCGAGAGAGACCGTGGCCACCATCACATGGACCGTAGCCATGATATGATGGAGCCAAGACCAAAGTGAAGAGGCCTTGCACCCGAACTAGACCGTGGTCACGGTCACTTTGACCGTGGTCACCGTGGGATCTTCACCATGCCTATAGAAGAAGCTGACCAAACTAGATTGTGGCAACGGTCTCCCATCACCGTAGCCACGGCGGTGCGAAGGAGCGAAAAGTTGTCAGCCCTAATCGCCTATACCGTGACCATGGTGCATGGGGACCGTGCCCACAGAAGTGCGAAGCGAAGAGAAGAAATCGCCTGCCTTACGCAGGATCGTGGCCACGGTCACGGCCAAGGCGATTTTATCTGTTGTGTAAAATGATGAGTTTTGAGTAACAACCTTGATTACTATTTAATGTATTTAGGTCATTTTAGCAAAGGGGAGAAGGAGACAACCGCTTTACCTATCTTTTATGACACTTTAGCACTCTTTATGACATTTTTAAGGCTTAGATTAGAGGGATTAAGGAATATCTTTGCTGAGATTATTAGTTCTTGTATTGGATTCTCCTGATTATTATTGGAAGTTTGAAGATTATTCTCAACTTTGGAGCATTGGAGCTTTATTATTCTGAAGTTTTCTCCCTTGTCATCACAATCAATGAGCATTTATTAACCTTTCTCTTTCTAATTTATTGCTTATTTACTAATCTCTGTTTTAAGTTATTATTGATATTGTTGGTGTTATTGAATGTTTATTGTCATCTTATTTACTCTTTTAAGCATGAATGAAGTTGTTGATGTTATTAACATGATTGTTAGGATGTTTAGTGGCTAGAACCTTAATGGGTTAGGGAGATATTAAGTGTGTGAATGGGTAATTATGTTTGGATTAGCAATTTTAGTGAGTAACTAGTTAGGAAATCAACTTCCTAATCCTATCCTTCCCTCAAGTGGGATGTATTTAGGTGCGAAAGCATCCCGAATACATCCAATGCTTGTTGGAAGGTAGGAATTAGGATAATTAGTATTCTAGTTCGCGAAAGTGAATAGAAACTAACTAGGAAATTTCGTTCTATGAACCTTCCCGGGTCTGTGGATTTCGGGGAAGTTAATCCGAACTATCCTGGAAAGAGGAAGTCCGGTGGGTATTTTTTCCAACGGAATTACCATTTGATTTCCCTTTCTCGTTACTCTCTTGTTGCGAATCCCATTTCCTCATTCCCGTTTGCATCCCGAAAGTCTCCCGACACCCATTGTTTCAATTTGATTCTTAATCTCGCTAGTGAGTCTCTTTTGTGTATGCTTGTTTTGGTATTCTAATATGCCCTTTTATTGGAGGAGGTGTGTGTTTAGTTTGTTTTTGAAGTCCTTTCTCCTAGTTTGGAGTCTTGTACTTGCTTGAGGACAAGCAAGGAGTAAGCATGGGGATTTGATAACTGTGTTTCATGACTATACTTTTGCGGGTTTTCAATAGTGAATTAGGGATAGTTTTGTGTGTGAACCTTGATTTTTATTCCATTTTCTCTACTACACTTGGTGTTGTTGTTTTTGATGTGAATTTTTAGGTTTTGAGGCCAAAAATACCAACTTTTTCTCAATTCCTGGCAAGAGTGAAGACACCACAAACCTCCCCTACTGAATCCCGAACTGTGGTACAAATTTTGGACGGATAGCTCCAACCATGAGCTGCCCGTGGTGATGACCACGGCCCTGGCTGGGGTCGTGTTTTGAGCCATGGTTTGATTCCATTAGGCCAACAATTCATACCATTTTATCATCCTCAGTTGGCCCAAATCACAAAGGAAGAAAGTGGGGCAATTAATTCTTTTCATTCGGTCCAATGACAAGATAGTGAAGGAGGGGAATTGATTTAATTCATTTGGCCCAACCATTCACCTACCAATGAAAAGAATCGGAAGTGGAGGGTGTTGACGGATTCACCCGACATTCGCCCATTTATTCCATTCATCCAAGCATGCATTCATTGATGAAAGAGAGGAAAGTGAGGAAATTCGTGGATCATTTGCTAGGCCATTCATTCGGTCACTACGGAAGAGAGAAGTGGGGCACTTCACTTCCGAGTCTTCAATCGGCCCAATCAAAAGAAAGAGGTGGAGGGCATTCGAAGTCAATGGGCCAAGCCACTCATTCGTCCAAGACAAGAGAGAGAGGAAGCAATTAATTTGATTAATTCAGCCCGATAATTCTTCATGCGGCCCAACGAAATTTGAGAGAAGTGGGCAGCAAATTTCTTCCATCGGTCCAAGCATTTCATTGGCCCAATCACCCATTTGATTCGGCCGTGAGCGAGCGTGCGAAGAAAGAAGGAAATTGAGCCAGCGTATCACGCGGCTGGCGTGAGGAAGGCCACGGACCGTGGTGGCATGTACTGGCCTTGTTCCGCAAGCAAAACGACAATAGTTTTATTTTGGGGGGCGGGGAAAAATTCAAGGATCTGCCCCCTCATACTATCATTCACCCCTTGACCGAAGAGAGAATACAAAAATCCTCCCATCCACTCCTCCCCATTGATCAAGACCAAGAACAAGATTTATTCATTAAAAAATTAAGATCAAGACTCGGGAAGAATTTATCTACGCTCGCGAGGAAGACTCTACCCCAGAATCGAAAGACTCGATACGGTTGTATTTTTCGCAATTATATTTCTTTTCGATTCTTTTTTCGTTTTGAGAATTAATTATGATATTTGGAACTTGTGTCGTGCTTTTCTTGAACATGAGTGAGTAGTTCTGGAGTATGGCGCGGTGGGAGAATGTTGATGATTTTGCTTGAGTTGTATCCTTTATTCAACAATCGAACAATACTTGAACAATAAAGGAAAGGATATGACCTTGAGCTAGGTATTCCACAACTCTAGGCCTAGCAATCCACAATGATGATCCAAGGTAATCCACTAAATAATCACAAGGAAAGACTTGTAAACACCACAATCCACAAATGGATAGGTAAACACAAGATTTTGGGAGAAAACTTAGGGAAAACCCTAACACCAATGCATAAGCATATTCTGAATCATCAAAAGCTGCAGAAAATACTCCTAAACAGGGTATTTATACTAAATAGGAAATTAGGTTAAAACATAATAAAAATAACGAAATAACACGCGCGTCGCGAGGTGACTTCGCGTAGTCGAAGGCGACCACGGGCGTAACGACCCTCTGTCCCCACCATCATTCAGCCAATTGGGGTCGCGGGCGCGATCAGGGCATCGCGGGCGCTGCAGACAGCTGTCACAGGCGAGTCACCAGCTGACTCGGGCGTGACGGTCTTCTGGGAAGCTTTTCCCTTCTGACTTCAAACACGCATAACTTCTTCATCTGGACTCTGTTTTAGACCTATCATTGGAAAGTTCTCGGGGTGTACTTTAAGCTCCCAAAATTTGAGACCCGTCAGAGCTGTATTGAAGGAGTTATGGCCCTAAATGTGAAGGCACGCGTATTTCTAACCTTTGAACGCTTTCCCCTTTGCAAGTTATTGACTTGTTTCGTAGTTGTTTAGATCCGATTGCGTGTCTAAATACCGCCTAAATCCTAAGGCTTTTGACTTGTTTCGTAGTTGTTTTAATAACTTTTAATGCGTTTTAGTTGCTTTTGTAGTTTCCGAAGGGTTTCACTCAAAACGAATCTAAATGGGCCAATTTTGCACCAATCTTGGGAATCCCGAGATTCCCTAAGATTCCTCAAGCCCTGGTCGTGTCAAAGGCAGAGGATTAGAAGGGTCGGCCATGTCGAAAGGCAGCGGAAGCGAGGGCAACGGCTGAAGAGTACCCTGGAAGGAACTGTGGCCGAGAGAGACCGTGGCCACGTTCACATGGACCGTAGCCATGGTATGATGGAGCCAAGACCAAAGTGAAGAGGCCTTGCACCCGAACTAGACCGTGGTCACGGTGGGATCTTCACCATGCCTAAAGAAGAAGCTGACTAAACTAGACCGTGACCACGTTCTCCCATGACCGTAGCCACGGCGGTGCGAAGGAGCGAAAAGTTGTTAGCCCTAATCGCCTATACTATGACCACGGTGCATGGGGACCGTGCCCGCGGCGGTGCGAAGCGAAGAGAAGAAATCGCCTGCCTTACGCAGGATCGTGGCCACGGTCACCCTCACCGTGCCTACGGTCCCCTGCGGGCCAGTTTTGTCTGTTGTGTAAAATGATGAGTTTTGATTAACAACCTTGATTACTATTTAATGTATTTAGGTCATTTTAGCAAAGGGGAGAAGGAGACAACCGCTTTACCTATCTTTTATGACAGTTTGGCACTCTTTATGACATTTTTAAGGCTTAGATTAGAGGGATTAAGGAATATCTTTGCTGAGATTATTAGTTCTTGTATTGGATTCTCCTGATTATTATTGGAAGTTTGAAGATTATTCTCAACTTTGGAGCATTGGGGCTTTATTATTCTGAAGTTTTCTCCCTTGTCAACACAATCAATGAGCATTTCTTAACCTTTCTCTTTCTAATTTATTGCTTATTTACTAATCTCTGTTTTTAGTTATTATTGATATTGTTGGTGTTATTGAATGTTTATTGTCATCTTATTTACTCTTTTAAGCATGAATGAAGTTGTTGATGTTATTAACATGATAGTTAGGATGTTTAGTGGCTAGAACCTTAATGGGTTAGGGAGATATTAAGGGTGCGAATAGGTAATTAGGTTTGGGTTAGCAATTTTAGTGAGTAACTAGTTAGGAAATCAACTTCCTAATCCTATCCTTCCCTCAAGTGGGATGTATTTAGGTGCGAAAGCATCCCGAATACATCCAATGCTTGTTGGAAGGTAGGAATTAGGATAGTTTGTATTCTAGTTCGCGAAAGCGAATAGAAACTAACTAGGAAATTCCGTTCTATTAACCTTCCCGGGTCTGTCTATGGATTTCGGGGAAGTTAATTCGAACTATCCTTGAAAGAGGAAGTCCGGTGGGTATTTTTTCTAACGGAGTTACCATTTGATTTCCCTTTCTCGTTACTCTCTTGTTGCGAAACCCATTTCCTCATTCCCGTTTGCATCCCGAAAGTCTCCCGACACCCATTGTTTTACCTTTTTGACTGAACATAGCGTGTTTGTGTTGTTTTCACCCTAAAGTCTTTCATCCTTTTATGATCATAAACCATACCTAGAGTCAACTAGTTGCAGCTAAGGCCCCTAGCTCCCTGTGGAAGAACGATAAAACCATGGTCTTACAAACAACTCCACTAACAAAATGGCGTCGTTGCCGGGGAGCAACCGCACCTAGCTTAGCTCTTTGTCTTTAGGTTGTTTAAGATCATTTCACTGCTAGAGATTTTGTTATCCTTAGTTACTGGAAATTTGATTCTTCTGTTTGTTCCTTTTATGCATGCGGACTCGCTCTCGACGAGGCCAAACTCCTGTAACTCCACCGAACCCGAATCCGGAGAGTATTATTCGACAAGCTAACGCCGGTTCGAAACGAGCTAGACAACAAAGGGAGCGAGAGACGGTCGAAATTCCAATGGCTGAAGGATAGCAAATTCCACCCCGTACCTTAGCATAATATTCCTTACCATTGTCGGGTATGGGAGGCGATCCCATCACATTACCAGAATTACCACCGAATGCATCGTTCGAGTTCAAGCCATATTTATTGGAAATATTTGAGAACACCCCGTACCATGGAGGAGAGCATGAAAATCCTACTGACCACATCAACAAATTCGAGCAACGCATCAACTTCGTACAAATGAATGGAGTTTCCGCCGAATACATGAAGCTGACGTTTTTCCCTCTTACCTTGAAGGGGAAAGCATTATTATGGCTCAACACGTGTCCGCCCGGAACTTATTCAACATGGGATGCCCTTAGCCGCGACTTTCTTCAAAAGTTTTCCCCCAATGATGAGACGTGTCGGTTGAGGCAAGCCATCATGAGCTTCAAGCAAGAGCCCGATGAGTCGTCATTCGAAGCATGGGGGAGATTCAAAGGTCTCCAACGGAGGTGTCCACATCATAATCTTGAGGATTGGTTATTATTTCATCACTTCTATTCCGGATTGAGTAGCTCTTTGCGAGAATCCATCGATCATGCCTCGGGGGGCATGTTCCTCAAGAAGACGGCGAAAGAAGCAAACGTATTTCTTCACGAGCTATCTCAAAACTCTCCTCATTGGGGAGGCGTAGTGGTCGAGATGGTCCTCCTCTGAAAGCAACCCTACCATTAAATTTCTCATGAATGTCGTTCTTGAGATGCAACAAAAAGCGACTTTGGAGGAAACCACGAGGCAAGTAAAGCGGCCCAGAAGTACTATGCTTATTAGGATACGAGTCTTGGTATGTGATTTTGTGGAGGCCACATTCTTGAAGCAATGTGAAGAGTATCAAACCGAGTAAGTCCAAGCCATCTATCCCAACAATAACCTCTCCTATACCAATCAAACCCCATTCGTCCCAGTAGAATTACGCCTACAACCAACAAGCTCCCTAAACCAAAACCCACCTCGGTTTCCCAAATCAAAATCGCCTAATACCACCAAAACCACCACCAAAATCCTCACCAAGGTCAATCTTCCCAAGAACCCAAACCATCACAACAAGAAACCCTTGTGAAACCCTCCAAAAGTTGGCCTAACTTAAGAGAAGATAGCCTTATCTCAAGAAAAGATGGCCTTAGGCGAGAAAAGACCAAACTCGCATTAAGAACCTCGAGTTACTATTGGCCCAATTGGCACAACAATCTCAACCTATCCAATCTTTGCCTAGCCAATCCCAACCTAACCCAAAGGGGCAACTTAATGCGATTACTTTGAGGAGTGGCAAGGAGATTGATGGACCTAGAATGGTGGGAGAGGAGGTCTTGGGTGACAAGGAAGGTGACGCGGTGGATATCTCGGATGAGGAAGATTTGTTGGAGAAGCGGGAAAGTGAGTTAGTATTGGGTGAGGAAGTTGAGATAGCACATGAGGATGAATTGGGAGAGTCTAGTAAAGAACAAGAGGAGATGGAGAAGTTAAGGAAAGGGAAAAGAAAAATGGTGGAAGAAGAACCAATCCAGACTATTGAGAAGCCAAAGCTACCACCGGTCCCTTTTCCCGATCGGTTAGCAAAGCCAAAATCCGATGCAAAGTTTTCAAAATTCATTGAGATGCTCAAGAAGCTTCAAGTGCACATTCCATTTCTTGATGCCATTTCTGAAGTTCCGTCCTTCAAGAAGCATTTGAAGGAGCTTCTCACGAGCAAGAGAAGAATTCAAGAGAAATCTACGATCCATTTGACGACGGATTGTAGTGCAATTATCGATAACAAATCACCGGAGAAATTAGTCGACCCCGGAAGTTTTTCTATTCCATGCACCATTGGTGATATGCGGATTAGCGTGCCCTTTGTGATCTAGGAGCAAGTGTAAGCGTCATGCCTTATTCGATTTGTAAGTTAAATCTCGGCGATCTTGCTCCTACAACAATTAACCTTCAATTGGTAAGCCGTTCGTGCGAAGACCGTTGGGAATATTGGAAGACATCCCGGTCCAATTGGGGCGGTTTTTGATTCCTTGTGATTTTGTGATCTTGGAGATAGAGGAAGATAACAACATCCCTATTATTTTGGGAAGGCCATTCCTTGCTACGACGGGAGCCATTATCGATGTGAAGAATGGAAGCATGTCGTTGAATGTCGGGAATGAAAGCATAATTTTTCAACTTGAGGGGTCATTGAAGGGTCCTTCGTATGGGGATTCATGCTATGCCATTGATATGATGGAGTTCCTTGTTGATGAGTATATTGAGGACTCCCATCTTCTTGAATTTATTTGCGATGATCCCTTGGGAGCTTGCTTATTGGAGTCTTTCCAATTTGAGACCGACGACACCGACATTACTTTCTTCACCAACCTTCTTGACTCTTCACCCATGCATAAGGAGATTATTATTGATGAGCCTTATATGGAGTGTATGGAGATTCAAGATGCGATCTTCAAAGGTATGTCTTCTTCTCAAATTCAATCTTCTACTCCTTTAGAGCTTAAAGCTTTACCCCCTTCCCTCCAATATGCTTTCTTGGATGATGAGAAATCTTATCCTGTCATTGTGAATGCGAATTTGAATGATTTTGAATTATCCAAGTTGCTTGATTTGCTTAGGAAACATAGGGGTGCATTGGGTTATAGGATAGAAGATTTGAAAAGTTTATCCCCTTCCATATGCATGCATTCGATTGATTTGCTAGAAGATGCCAAGCCTACTAGGCAACCCCAATGTCGCTTAAATCCCAACATGCAAGAAGTGGTTAAAAAGGAAGTAGTAAAGTTGCTAGCTGCTGGGATCATCTTCCCCATCGCAAATAGCGAATGGGTAAGCCCGGTTCAGTGTGTGCCCAAGAAGGGTGGATTGACCGTAATTGAAAATGACAAGAAAGAACTAGTTAGTACCCGGACCGTCACCGATTGGCGGATGTGTAAAAAATTACCGCCAATTAAACAAAGTAACAAAGAAGGACCATTTCCCCATTCCCTTTATTGACCAGATGTTAGAACGGTTGGCGGGTCATTCGCATTTTTTCTTTTTGGATGGGTACTCGGGTTTCTTTCAAATTCCAATCCACCCCTCACATCAAGAAAAAACCACCTTCACTTGCCCATATGAGACATTTGCTTATCTTCGCATGCCATTTGGTTTAGGTAATGCCCCTGGGACTTTTCTACGTTGTATGATTGCTATTTTTAGTGATTTCATTGAAAAATGCATGGAAGTCTTTATGGATGATTTTTCTGTGTACGGTAATTCTTTCGATGACTGTTTGCTAAATTTGGAGAAAGTGTTAACTCGTTGTGAGGAAGTGGATCTAGTTCTGAATTGGGAGAAATGCCACTTCATGGTGGAACAAGGTATCGTTCTGGGTCACTTAATCTCTTCTAAGGGCATCGAAGTAGATAAGGCTAAAGTTTAGGTTATAGAGCGCCTACCACCCCTAGTTTCCGTTAAGGGGGTGCGTAGTTTCCTTAGCCATGCCGGCTTTTATCGCCGGTTCGTCAAGGATTTTTCAAAAATTGCTCGACCTCTAACTGACCTCTTGTGCAAAGATGCCCCTTTCATTTTCACTGATGAGTGCCTTGAGTCGTTTTATAGGTTGAAGCAGGCTTTGATTTCCGCTCCGGTAGTTCAACCTCCGGATTGGACGCTATCCTTTGAGATTATGGCCGACGTGAGCGACTTCGCCATAGGAGTGTGTTTGACCCAAACAGTAGACAAGAAGCCAAGGGTCATCTATTACGCAAGCCATGTGCTTGATACCGCCCAAAGGAACTACACTACCACGGGAAAGGAGCTTTTAGCGATCGTTTTTGTGCTCAACAAATTCCGGCAATACCTCATATTCTCTAAGGTGGTAGTCTACACGGATCATGCCGCTATCAAATACTTGATGGGAAAGAAGGAGATAAAACTGAGACTTATACGGTGGGTCTTGCTTATGCAAGAATTTGTTTTGGAAATCCGCGATAAGGCGGGCACGAAGAATGTCGTAGCCGATCACCTTTCGAGGATTCTTGTCGACTTGGAAGACACCCAACCGATTGTAGACGCTTTCCCGGACGAGCGACTCTTGGCTATCAACTCGCATCCTTGGTATGCGGATATTGTGCATTATTTGGCGAGCGAAGTGATCCCTCAACACTTGAACCATCATCAAATGAAGAAATTCCTCCACGACATGAAGCATTACTTTTGGGTTGATCCTTTCCTTTTCCGTCTTGGAAATGACGGGATGTACCGGCGATGTATTCCCGAGAGTGCAGTGCAATCTATTTTGACCCATTGTCATGCATTTCCGGTGGGAGGTCATGGTGGCCCCCAAAAGACGGCGGCAAGGGTTTTGCAAACCGGCTATTGGTGGCCGACTCTTTTCCATGACGCCCATTTGCATGTCAAGCAATGTGACAGGTGTCAAAGGTCCGGTAACATCTCCCGGAAGAATGAAGTGCCATTGAACTATATTCTTGAGGTGGAAGCTTTCGATGTATGGGGATTGGACTTCATGGGTCCTTTCCCGTCGTCAAGGGGTTTCCAATACATCCTAGTGGTGGTAGACTATGTCACAAAGTGGGTCGAGGCCATACCATGTGTAAGATGCGATGGGAAATCCGTTTCGAAATTCTTGAAAAAGACCCTATTCCCAAGATTTGGCATTCCACGGGTCATCATTAGTGACACGGTTCCCATTTCATCGAAAAGAGATTCGAGTCTCTCTTGGAGAAGTACGACATCAAGCATAAGAAGGGACTTCCTTACCATCCACAAACACAAGGTCAAGTGGAAATCTCCAACCGTGCCATCAAGGAGATCTTAGAGAAGACGGTTAACTCTTCAAGGAAAGATTGGGCAGAAAAATTGGATGAAGTTTTGTGGGCATACCGCACCGCTTTCAAGACACCGATCGGCACTACTCCATACCGTCTTGTCTACGGGAAGGCGTGTCACTTCCCCGTCGAACTTGAGCACAAAACCATGTGGGCAATCAAGAAGTTGAACTTCGATCTCAAGGCGGCCGGAGGTAGTCGGTTATTTCAATTAGAAGAGCTTGAGGAATTGAGGCGTCATGCATATGAGAACAATAAGATCTACAAGGAGAGAACGAAAGCATGGCATGACAAGAGGTTGAACCGACGTGAGTTTGTGGTAGGCGATAGGGTTCTCATTTTCAATTCAAGGCTGATGTTGTTCTCTGGGAAATTGAGATCATGGTGGTCCGGACCATTCGAAATAGTGAGAATTCTTTCCGCCGGAGTAGTTGAGTTGAAAGATGCCCAAGGAAAGTGTTTCAAAGCAAACTCATCGAAACTCAAAGCATACATCATGGGCGAGGAATATGTCGGGACAGTTGTGACATACCTTGCGGATTTTGAAGATTGAAAAGCATCGGAAAAGGTCAAGCTAGGACCTACAAAACAAGCACCCGGGAGAGGTATGAACTACTTCCCCCTCTTTTAGTGTTTTCTTTCGATTTTGTTTTTTTTTTGTTCCTTTCATTTTATTTCCCTTATTTTAGTGTTTTTCTTCTTCCTTTGTTTTACTTTAGAAAAAGAAAATTTGAAAAAAAAAATCAAGAAAAATCAGAAAAGTTTGAAAAGAAAAAAAAAATCGTGAGTGGTTCTACGTGAGTCGGGGTTTGAAAGTGTTTTTGAGCGATTGAAGAGTGTCCTTGAATGATAATTGAGTGAGAAAGAAAAGGGAGTGGATGACAAGAGGGTAGATTTTAGGACTTAACATTTTTTTTCTCCAAGTTTTGAGCCTTGTAGATAATGGAGATGGACCGAAAGGGACCGTGACCACGGTAGAAGTTACCGCAGCCACGGTCAGCATACACAAAGTTCTCCCAGTTCAGCCAAGCCGAAGATCATCGTGACCACGGTAGAAGTTACCGGAGCCACGGTCTCCGCCCTGCTTTTTCCCTTCTTTTTCCCTCGCCCGAATCACACCGTGCCCACGGTCAAATAGACCGTGGCCACGGTCTGTCGAAAACCTGCGATATGTCGGGGGTTCAATATTATTTCTCCCTTATTTCTCTTTCACTTTCTTCCTCACTCTCACCTTCGAAAACCCTCACCGAACCCTAAACCTCTAATTGTCTTCCAAAATTCGACAAACCCACCACCAATTCCTCTATTTCTCCCAACTTTCTCCTACAACCGAACCCTAGCTGCTGTTGCTCAATATTTTTCGGGCCATCTTCAAGCAAACTTCAGGTCTCTTGTTGCTTGTGGGGGTCGAAATTAGCAAGAGGAGTTCCCCATCACTTCAATCCAGTTATTCCTTGACTTATTGATGATTAAACACTAGATTTCTTGTTTATTTGGGTTGAATATGGTGAAATTGCTTGTTGGGTCTTGGTTGGGTGAGTAAGTGGAGTTTGCGGTTGGAATTTTGGATTGAAATTGATTGTTGGAAGTGTCTTTGGTGAACTTTTGGTTAAATCTGATGTAAATTGCTTGTGGGTTTGGTTGGATGGATTGATTGAGTTTGGAGTTTGAGTTTTTGGTTGATTTTGTCGAGATTGGGAGTGTATTGCTTGTTTTTGGGATTGAATCTTGTGGTTGGTTGTGAATTAGTGTTGCTCGAGATTTTTGGGGTATTGGTTGTTGTGTGTTTCGGTGTTTGGTGCTTGATTTTCTTGCAGAGTATCCAATGGGTCGAGCGAAACGTTCCCGGACCGAGCCGGAATCAACCCCCGCCCCATCAACCTCGGTTGAGCCCAATAAAACTCGGTACAAGGGTCAACCGGCCTCGGTTATTCAACGCGACCCGAAAATTAAGGTTAATTTTCGGGACGATATGCACAAGGCCCGGTATGAGCGGCTAAAGAAGCAGAAAATTTGTGCTCCGGATCTCTATGATGAGGAGACGGCAAGGGATATTTTCTGTAAACCGAGCATGGACTTCTTCATTAAAGTCATGGGATGGGAAATATTTGCCACAATCAACGAACCGATCATTGAGCAACCGGTGCTCGAATTCCTTAGCTCTTTGGTGGTAAAAGAAGACGGCACATCCAACGCCTCCTTTTCGTACATCGTGAACACAAAGGAGGTTGAATGTACGCTCAAAGACTTATGCAATGCTCTAGGCCTTCCCGAGGACGGCACACCCTACGGTGAGTGCGTCAAATTCGATGAACAAGAAGCTACGAAAGAGCTCACTTGCTGGAGGAGACGTTACCCGAGGGTTCGATCGCAACGAACAAAGTACTATTGCCCAAGCAACTCTAAGGCTAGGGATTTACATGTCGGCGTCCGCATCTTCCACCGCATCATTTCGAACTCTGTTTTTGGCCGTGACGCCGAGCGTTCAAGCATCCGGAAAGACGACCTCTCCGTCCTCTATAATGCAATCAACGGTCGCCGGGTCAACACCGGCTCATGTATCCTCCATTGCCTCCGGGAAATAAGCCTCAAAACCCGGAACATGACTATTGGTATGGGTCACATCATCACCTATTTCCTAAGGAAGCAAGGGTTCGAGTCCTATCTGAGCAAGTGGACTCCTCGCTATTTCCCCGATCCTATCGACGGTGTTCGCCTACAAAAGATGGAATTCTTGGAGAAACACAAGACGCGAAATTATACCGTCACGGGAACGAACCCCACAGCGTCGTAATTCATTTGGGCGACGACAATGCCGAACAACGTCTAGATGTCTCCGACTAACGCAATTGGTCGTGTGGCCAAACCTTTGGGGATCGATTTATGGTGGGTGGTCCCGGGGATCGAGCGGAGGAAGGTGAAGACGAAGACGAAGAAGAGGAGGAAGAAGAGGATGAGGAGGAAGAAGAACAAGCACAAGGGGATGAAGCCGAGCCGATTCAACAACGGGACGCCGCTCTTGAGCATATCAGCGAGCAACTCCAGGAGCTTCATGATGAGTTTCAAGTCCAACGGGAGCTCATCCGAAACCAGCAACTATTGATCGAAAACTTACAAGGATTGCTTGAGATCCAACGGAGATCGGCTAGCATCGATCGCGGCTCAACCCGTTCTCCGCCGGGAGGGTCCGCTTGAGGACCGTTTGTAAGCACCCCCACCCGACCTTTATCATTGTCTATTTACTTTATTTTGTGAAGTATAAGTGTGGGGGAGTGCTTCTTCGGGGTTTTGGAGTTGCGATGTCCGGTGGTTTTGGATTGTTGGTCTCTCGATTTCTTTTGGCATGAGCTCACATATTTTGGGGATTGTTCGGCTAGGTTGCTCGGGTTTTTCCTTGCCTTGTTTATCATTCATGTTTGTCGGGTTGTTGGATAGTTGTCTTAGGGTTGTTTGTTTGTTTGTTGTTTTTGGTGGGTTGGACTGTTGTTTAAGCATCTCTCGTTTGTATTTTAGGTCATGGATGGATGTAACCGACTGTTATTTGGGATGAATGCAACGAATTAGTTGTTTCGGTTAGTATAGATCAAGTTTCACCCTTATTTCCCGCCTCAATGAGTGAGATTCGGGGATAAGGTAAGTCACTGGCAATGTATATTTTGTTCATATTTTTCAGTTTTTCATCTCTTCAATTTCTTTTTTTTCATAATCTCTTAAGTTAGATTTTCGTTCCTTTTGCTTTTGGTTTCGCATGCGAATTCTATAATTGAAAAGTCGTCTTTTACTCTAACGTTGATCTGACTCTCTTGAACGACGACTTCGAATCGCTATTTTCAACGCTTATGAAGAGGTTGAGGTAATATCTTTCCACCTTACTCTTTTTATGTGAATCCTTATCATGATCCGTCGCATGCTTGGTTTTCTTTTGGGTAGCAAACCCCTATGAGTGTCTGTGTTGGGATTTCGTTTGCTGTTGGAGCTATGTGAGCTCGGGTCGCTACCATTTTTCTACCTGCTAGTTGTTTTGTTTGTTTGTGTTTTTGTAGGCCCTTTATCCTTTTCATACGACACCTTCCCACAATGAGGACATTGTGGAGTTTTAAGTGTGGGGGGGGGGGGATATTCTATTTCAAGGGTAGATCACCTAGTCGTTTCGTTCTTTGTTTCCTAGTTTTTGATTAAAATTTGAAATTTTTTTGTGAAAATAAAGAAAAAAGGGAGTGAAAACCTTTTCGTTTTTCCTTTCGTTTTGTTTTTGTTTTGCTTTGTTTCCTGGATCTCATTATCGAAGTTGAGAAGCCGTTCTTAAACTTCTTTCTAAAAGTAATCGGTTGGAGCATTTTCGACCCTAACTCGGGTTCTAGTCGAGACTTACCCTTAATAGACTCCCTTCATTAAGTGTCTTGTGAGACTCCCGTTCCTTTCTCGTTTTGTTGGGAACCCGGAGATTCTAAGGGCTTGTGTTTGAGTTTGTTTTTGTTTCTCGTTTAGCAAAAGCAAAAAGTGCAAAAAGAAAAGAAAAGAAAGGAAAAAGAAAAGAAAGAAAGAAGAAAGCTTTCATAAGACATAATAACCTGAATAAGTGGAGCGTGTCGCTGAAGACATTAACCACCATACACTTAGCCAACCTACACAGGGCGGTATTCGTGGTGCGACCTTTGGATACCCCTTAACCCTCCTCCTATATCGCTGCGACGAGGCGTATGGAAAAGACCGTGTTGGGAGGGTATACCCCTTATATGGGCCGTCCAATTCCCGAAAGTAAGGCTAATACCGACTTTTAAAAACCAAAAAGAAAGAAAAAAGAAAAAAAGAAGAAAGAAAAGAAAAGTTTTGCGTCTAAAAAGAGAGCGGGGCCTCCCCTTGCATCACCTACGGCCCTCACCAAGCCAAGGGCAACCAAATGCGAGGGAGGGCAACACTCCTCTCAGTTGTTTCGTTGTTTTCAAATTCGGACTCGAGTTTTTAAAGTCTTTTGGTTCCCGTTAAACCCTTGTTGTGCTTTTGCTGTGGAGTTTCGCTTGTTACAAGGTGTAGGGAGTCAAAAATCTTCAAGATCAACCTTTTTCTCAGTTTGGTGTTTATGAAATGCTCCTAACGGTTACTTTGGGAGGTTTAATCGCATTTTCTTAGTTTGGATTGCGAGATCTTGTGAATCAAAGCCCTTGTTTTTCGTTCTTTTTGTTTTCTTCGGTTTTGTTTTCACTTTCCCTCTCTCCTTCCTCTTTGGCTTTTGTGGGTACAGCCGCTACAAACCCTTACGAGTCCATCTTGTCCACCCGGGCTGCCGGGGGGTTCAAAGGGCTTGGTGCATACGCTAAATGAACTCGTTTCTCTCCCACGACAGAGGAGTTTGTGTTAGTTAGTTTAGTTTTGTTTTATTTTGCTCGGGACGAGCAAAGGTTTAAGTGTGGGGGGGGGGGTGTTTAGACCCGATTTCGTGTCTAAATACTGCCTAAATCCTTAGGCTTTCGACTTGTTTCGTAGTTGTTTTAATAACTTTTAATGCGTTTTAGTTGCTTTTGTAGTTTCCGAAGGGTTTCACTCAAAACGAATCTAAATGGGCAATTTTGCACCAATCTTGGGAATCCCGAGATTCCCTAAGATTCCCCGAGCCCTAGTCGTGTCAAAGGCAGAGGATTAGAAGGGCCGGCCATGTCGAAATGCAGCGGAAGCGGAGGCAACGACTGAAGAGTACCCTGGAAGGAACTGTGGCCGAGAGAGACCGTGGAATGCCAAATCTTTGACCAAACTAGACCGCGGTCACAGTCACTTTGACCGTGGTCACGGTGGGATCTTCACCATGCCTAAAGAAGAAGCTGACCAAACTAGACTGTGGCCACGGTCTCCCATGACCGTAGCCACGGCAGTGCGAAGGAGCGAAAAGTTGTCAGCCCTAATCGCCTATACCGTGACCACGGTGCATGGGGACCGTGCCCACGGAGGTGCGAAGCGAAGAGAAGAAATCGCCTGCCTTACGCAGGATCGTGGCCACGGTCACCCTGACCGTGCCTACGGTCCCCTGCGGGCCAGTTTTGTCTGTTGTGTAAAATGATGAGTTTTGAGTAACAACCTTGATTACTATTTAATGTATTTAGGTCATTTTAGCAAAGGGGAGAAGGAGACAACAACTTTACCTATCTTTTATGACACTTGGGCACTCTTTATGACATTTTTAAGCCTTAGATTAGAGGGATTAAGGAAGATCTTTGTTGAGATTATTATTTCTTGTATTGGATTCTCCTGATTATTATTGGAAGTTTGAAGATTATTCTCAACTTTGGAGCATTGGAGCTTTATTATTCTGAAGTTTTCTCCCTTGTCATCACAATCAATGAGCATTTCTTAACCTTTCTCTTTCTAATTTATTGCTTATTTACTAATCTCTGTTTTTAGTTATTATTGATATTGTTGGTGTTATTGAATGTTTATTGTCATCTTGTTTACTCTTTTAAGCATGAATGAAGTTGTTGATGCTATTAACATGATAGTTAGGACTTAGGATGTTTAGTGGCTAGAACCTTAATGGGTTAGGGAGATATTAAGGGTGTGAATGGGTAATTAGGTTTGGGTTAGCAATTTTAGTGAGTAACTAGTTAGGAAATCAACTTCCTAATCCTATCATTCCCTCAAGTGGGATGTATTTAGATGCGAAAGCATCCCGAATACATCCAATGCTTGTTGGAAGGTAGAAATTAGGATAGTTAGTATTCTAGTTCGCGAAAGCGAATAGAAACTAACTAGGAAATTCCGTTCTATTAACCTTCCCGGGTCTGTCTATGGATTTCGGGGAAGTTAATCCGGACTATCCTTGAAAGAGGAAGTCCGGTGGGTATTTTTTCTAACGGAATTACCATTTGATTTCCCTTTCTCGTTACTCTCTTGTTGCGAAACCCATTTCCTCATTCCCGTTTGCATCCCGAAAGTCTCCCGACACCCATTGTTTCAATTTGATTCTTAATCTCGCTAGTGAGTCTCTTTTGTGTATGCTTGTTTTGGTATTCTAATATGCCCTTTTATTGGAGGAGGTGTGTGTTTAGTTTGTTTTTGAAGTCCTTTCACCTAGTTTGGAGTCTTGTACTTGCTTGAGGACAAGCAAGGAGTAAGCGTGGGGGGATTTGATAACTGTGTTTCATGACTATACTTTTGCGGGTTTTCAATAGTGAATTAGGGATAGTTTTGTGTGTGAACCTTGATTTTTATTCCATTTTCCCTACTACACTTGGTGTTGTTGTTTTTGATGTGAATTTTTAGGTTTTGAGGCCAAAAATACCAACTTTTTCTCAATTCCTAGCAAGAGTGAAGACACCACAGACCTCCCCTACTGAATCCCGAACTGTGGTACAAATTTTGGTCGGATAGCTCCAACCATGAGCTGCCCGTGGTGATGACCACGGTCCTGGCTGGGGTCGTGTGTTGAGCCATGGTTTGATTCCATTAGGCCAGCAATTCATACAATTTTATCATCCTCAGTTGGCCCAAATCACAAAGGAAGAAAGTGGGGCAATTAATTCTTTTCATTCGGTCCAATGACAAGATAGTGAAGGAGGGGAATTAGGATAGTTAGTATTCTAGTTCGCGAAAGCGAATAGAAACTAACTAGGAAATTCCGTTCTATTAAGCTTCCCGGGTCTGTCTATGGATTTCGGGGAAGTTAATCCGGGCTATCCTTGAAAGAGGAAGTCCGGTGGGTATTTTTTCTAACGGAATTACCATTTGATTTCCCTTTCTCGTTACTCTCTTGTTGCGAAACCCATTTCCTCATTCCCGTTTGCATCCCGAAAGTCTCCCGACACCCATTGTTTTACCTTTTTGACTGAACATAGTGTGTTTGTGTTGTTTTCACCCTAAAGTCTTTCATCCTTTCATGATCATAAACCATACCTAGAGTGAACTAGTTGCAGCTAAGGCCCCTAGTTCCTTGTGGAAGAACGATAAAACTGTGGTCTTACAAATCACTCCACTAACAGTTACATCCCAGACTTGATACCTCCTTCCTTTCATCCCCGGGATGATCCAATCCGGTCCCGAGGCCTCCAAGGTCGTTGACAAGTCCTTAGCCTCTCCTTACTCCAACAAGGATGGCTCGACGAGGCCACGATAGTGTGATGCTCACCACCTCACCTTTTGTGAAGGTGTAACGATTCTTGAAAACGAGTGGGTAAGCGGTTTTAGACCGGTGATGGCGGGTCGGGATTTCATTCACCTTATAGTTAACCACAATCCCGGCTATGAAAGCTTGGCACCGAACCTGATACGGTTCATACTCCCCTTCTTGAAAAAGAGTTACCCTCAACTCTTGGGGGTTAAAACCAATGCATCCTCCATGACTTTGTATTCCAATGTAGTGACTTCCTAAAAGCCCAAGCATGGATACACTAAGAACTCCTCTTCTCTTGAATGAGTAACGATCCTTGAAGAGGGCTGGGGTTGTCTCTTCTTCATAGTAGCTTCCTCTTTCGATCCTAGCATTAATTATCTTGTTGAACTCAACAAGATATCCATCACAAGAAAGATTAATGTTGAGGTAATCATAATGGACCTTACTTTCAATCAAGCTTGGCTCTAAGATTGCCTTGCTAGGTTTAAAATGGATGACCTCCACTTGTGGAAGTTCTTGAGTTGGCACCTCCTCCTTTAAGAACTCTCCTTGGACCTCATCAAGCTCAAAGAGCTCTCCTTCACTTGCCATGAGATGGACTTCTTCCTTCACCTCTTGTTCTTTCTTTTTCTCAACCTCCTGATAAGTGCTTCTTGTATATATGAATACTTGGTTGTTTTGATTGGAATTTGGGGAATATTTGATTTGATTATATTGTTTTATACCCGAATTTCCCATATTACGCTTGGTTTGGAGTTTGGTAAGTTTTGTAGGGAATTTGTGAAGAATCGATGTAAACCGAGCCAAAAATCAAGTGTAGATCCAAGTTATGAGCTTAAAGGACCAAGAAGTGAGAAGTTAGATTACCTAAGGCCCAAACAATGGCCCAAAAGAGCTCCTAGGCCTGAGTTAGCGATGGCGGGTGGTGTCTGATGTGCGGGTAGTGCTGTGACGAACATGAAAAAATTGTGTATGGAGTCGACGGGTAGTGCACGGGGGCACGGTCGTGTCACTATGAGCACGGTCCGTGTCACCCCTGGCACGGTCCGTGTCTCTCCTGTCTTTTTATTTTCGGCGGTTTTGAGTTGCTATTTGCCTATATTATGCTTATTTCCGGCTGAGAAGAGGATTTTTATCATTCCACCATCTTCCATTCCATGCCCTAATCATATCCTTCATTCATCCATATTCCATCCATCATTGAAGATTGAGAGAAGATTGAAGATCGAAGAGCAACTTGAATACACTTTGAAGTGGAGGAGCAAAAGTTCTCCATAGTTGATTCCTAGCAAGATTGTTCTTCCCTTTGGTTTATTTCTCATTCTCTCATAGATTTTCATATGCTTTTTAGAATAGATTTCAGTTGCTTTGTAGTTTCAAACATGAATAATGAGTAGTTCTTTTTAGTTTAGGGGATGAACCTTTGAAGTTGCTTGATGAATTGACTTTGTTGGATTGAATTATCATGAATTTAGTTTGTTTCAATCTATTTGGTCTTTGAATTGAATTGTTATTGCTTTTGCTTGATCACCAATTGCAAGTTAATAGGTTATTGAATGAAGTACCGAAAGGAGAAGTTTGATTACCTGAAAACCTAGATTAAACTAGTTAAAATTGTCTAGACATAGAAGTTTTAATTAGGGTTCTTGAGATAATTAGATCTTTAACCTTGACTAAATCGAAATAACCACGAAAGTAGGTGCTTGGTTAGTCTTGGTAATTCGCTCTAGTGACAAAATCTTATTGCGAAGTGTTTTATGCTATTATCGAACCTTGATTGTGCAAGTTAATGAAATGAAAGTTCAATCCACATCGTTGATTCCTTATTTGACTTAGGTTTCATCCCCTGAACGCCTTTTTTACCTTGATTAAATCAGAAAAGTTTGTGTGAATATTAGTTTGTTTAGTTCTTGATTGTGATTAGATTTAGAATTAGTTCTTCAAACCAAAAACGGATCGACTTAGCGATCAACTAGGAGGCTAGTTCAGTGCGTTGAAAGGAAAGTCCCTGTGGGAACGACCTTGATTTATGCTACAATTTCACCCGTGCACTTGCGGCCTATCAAGTTTTTGGCGCCGTTGCCGGGGACTTTGTCCCTAGCCAGCCACTGAACGAATACCCTAAGGTTGCCTAAGTCATTTATTTTATGTTTTGATTTTCCTTGGTGTTTTGGTTTTTGTCTTGCCAGGTTTACTCTAAGTGCATGCAAAAGGCTCCACTCTTTGAGTTTGATCCTGAAATCGAAAGAACCTTTCGCTCCCGGCGAAAGAAGCAAAAGTTAGAGCACGCCCGGAGAAGACAAGAAGAGAACTCCAAGTGAAAGAACACCATGTCCGGTGTTGGCCGCTGACGATTTCGAGCTGAGGAGTTCACTCATCAATTTGGTGAAGGCCAACCCATTCCATGGCCTCCCCAATGAAGATCCCAACCGGCACCTTCGCCTATTCAGCCAAGCATGTGAGACCTTTAAGGCAAATGGTGCAACGCCCGATGTAATCAAGCTGCGATTGTTTCCCTTCTCACTTGAAGGGAAGGCTTGGGAGTGGTTGGATTCTCTTCCATCAAGCTCTGCCATCACCTCTTTTGACCAACTTGCTAGCTTATTCTTGGCGAAGTACTTTCCTCCTAGCAAGTTGACGAGCCTCCGGAATCAAATCTCAACATTTGTCCAAGAGCCGGATGAGTCCCTCTATGAGCCATGGGAGAGGTTCAAGGACCTCTTACGTCAATGCCCCCACCATGGTCTAGAACCATGGGTCCCGATTCAAGCCTTCTACAACGGGGTGGATGACAACTTGAGGGCCAACATCTTGGCGGCGGCGGGTGGCAACATCATGTCCAAGACAGTGGCGGAACTCCAGACTTTGATTGAGGAGATGGCGATCAATAGCTACTAGTGGTCAAAGCCCCGTTCCAGGAGGACGGGAGGTAAGTATGAAGTTGATGCTATTTCTATGTTGAATGCTAAGTTGGATGCCATGACTAAGAAGATGGATTTGTTGAATGTGAATGCTCCCCCTCCCCCACCATGTGCGTTGTGTCAATCATATGAGCATGAGACCTTGAATTGTCCTAGTGGGTTGGTTAGCAATGAATCGACCGAAGTGGTTAACTATGCTGGTAACCCTTCTAATAGGCAAAACTTTGACCCTTTTTCCAATACTTACAATCCCGGTTTTAGATTCCACCCGAACTTTTCTTACCGGAACAATAACCAAATGGGTCAACCCCAAGGACAAAGACAACCCCAACCACCTCCACCACAAGCTCCCCAAAAGCCTAACCTAGAGTCCATGATACAAGCTTTGATGTTATCTCAACAACAACACCAACAACGGCAACTTGAGCATCAACAAAGACAAGATGAGGTGATTAAGGCCTTAGCTACTAAAGTTGACCTTATGAGTACCCACACTCAAATGCTTGAGAATCAAATTGCCATTCAAGCTAGTACCTCCACTACCCCTCCGGGAATGCTTCCCGGAAAGCTCGAACCTAATCCTAAGGATCACTGCCACGCCATAACCTTAAGGAGTGGGACACAATTGGAGGGGCCTAAAGATCCTAGGATTGAGCATATGGTGATTGATGTGCCTAAAGATGTTGAAAATGATGTGATTGATGCTGAGAATGTTGTGGTTGATGAGGAGGTGTCTCCGCCCTCCAAAGATTCTATGATTGATGTTGATGTGCAAAAAGAGAGACGGCCTCTTAATGACCCACCGAAAACTCCCCAAAGGATTTTTACTCCGCCCCTGCCTTTCCCTCAAAGATTGGCTAGGGCTAAACTTGACAAACAATTTGGGAAGTTCTTGGAGGTCATCAAGAAGCTCGAGATTAGCATACCATTCACCGAGGCCTTGTCTCAAATGCCCGCCTATGCCAAATTTTTGAAAGAAATTTTAAGCAACAAGAGAAAGCTAGAAGAGCATGAGACAATGGCTTTGACCGACCATTGTAGCGCCGCGATCCAAAACAAGCTTCCTCCTAAGCTTAAGGATCCCGGTAGCTTCACCATTCCATGTGTTGTAGGGAACATTTTCATTGATCATGCTTTGTGTGATTTGGGGTCAAGTGTGAACTTGATGCCCCTTTCTTTGTCTCAAAAACTCGGTATGGGTGAGCTGAAACCCACTACCATGTCCCTACAACTTGCTGACCGTTCTGTGAAATACCCCTTGGGTATACTTGAGGATGTCCCTATCAAGGTGGGTGACATCTTTGTGCCTGTTGACTTTGTGATACTTGATATGCATGAGGATTTGCGCACCCCAATCATTCTTGGAAGGCCTTTCTTGGCCACTTCGGGGTGTTGTGTTGATGTGAAAAATGGCAAGATGACTTTTGATGTGGGAAGTGATAAGATTGAGTTTAATGTGAATAAAGATTCCAAATTTAAATTTCCTTCTATTTCCGACGATTATAACTTCGTTGATTCGATTGAGGGAATAGTTAGGGAACATGAGACTAACCATTGGCCAAGTGATGATCCACTTGAGCTATGTTTGCTGTTTTGTGACTATTTGCAAGATGACAACCCCGAGGTTGCAATTTGTACTGAGTTGATGGAAGCATCCCCACCATTTCCACCGGGGTTTGCCAAGATTAAGAAGTTGGAGGAGGAAGAAGAGCCTACACATGCTGTGAAAAAGGCTCCGGAAGTGGAATTGAAGCCTCTTCCATCTTCTTTGAGGTATGAGTTTCTAGGTCCTAATTCTACATATCCTGTCATTGTGAATGCAAGCTTAAACAAATCTGAAAATCCTGCTTTGTTGGAAGTTTTAAGATTGCATCGCAATGCCATAGGATACACTCTTGATGACCTAAAGGGAATTCACCATTCGTTTTGCATGCATCGCATCCTCATGGAGGAAAATCATAAGCCATCCATTGAGCATCAAAGGAGGCTTAACCCGACCATGAAAGAACTTGTGAAAAAAGAGGTTTTGAAACTGTTGAAGGCCGATATTATCTACCCTGTCTCCGATAGTGAGTGGGTAAGCCCGGACCATGTTGTGCCTAAAAAGAGGGGAATGACTGTTGTGAAAAATGATAAAAATGAATTGATCCCCACTAGAACGGTAACGGGTTGGTGAATGTGTATTGACTATAGGAAATTGAACAAAGCCACCAGGAAAGACCACTTTCCCCTTCCTTTTGTAGACCAAATGCTAGAGAGACTTGCAAAGAATTCCCATTTTTGCTACCTAGATAGCTATTCCGGATTCTTCCAAATCCCTATTCACCCAAAAGACCAAGAGAAAACCACTTTTACTTGTCCTTATGGAACTTTTGTATATCGGAGAATGCCTTTCGGGTTGTGTAATGCACCTGTACTTTTCAAAGATGCATGATGGCTATATTCTCCCAATTTATTGAGGACATAATGGAGGTTTTTATGGATGATTTTTCAGTTTATGGCACCTCATTTGAACATTGTTTTAAAAATTTGAAAAAGGTGCTAAATCGATGTGAAGAAGTTAACTTGGTCTTGAATTGGGAAAAGTGTCATTTTATGGTGCAAGAGGGGGTAGTTCTTGGTCATGTTGTTTCATCTAAGGGCATTGAAGTTGATAGAGCAAAGGTGGAGGTGATTGAAAAATTGCCACCAACAAATTCTGTAAAGGGTGTGAGGAGTTTTCTTGGACATGTTGGTTTTTACCGGCGATTCATAAAAGATTTTTCAAAAATTGCAAAACCTCTCACCCAATTGCTCATCAAAGATGTGCCCTTTAACTTTAATGAAGAGTGTTTGAGTGTTTTTCTCAGGTTGAAGGAAGTTTTGGTCACCGCTCCCATCGTACAAGCACCGGATCGGGATTTGCCCTTTGAAGTGATGTGCAACGCAAGCGATCATGCGGTGGGAGCTGTTTTGGGGCAAAGGAAGGACAACATGCCCTATGTGATTTACTATGCAAGCAAGACGTTGGATGGAGCTCAAGTTAATTATGCCACCACCGAGAAAGAGTTCTTAGCGGTTGTCTTCGCTTTGGACAAATTCCGCTCCTATTTGATCAATTCCAACGTGATTGTCTTCACGGATCATGCTGCTCTACGACACCTCTTGACTAAGGCGGATTCTAAGCCTCGCCTCATTCGATGGGTCCTCTTACTCCAAGAGTTTGACCTCGAGATCCGAGACAAACCGGGATTTCAAAATGTGGTGGCCTATCATCTTTCGAGATTGCAACTTGAGGCTCAAAGCGATGGTGATATTCCCATTGATGATTCCTTTCCACATGAACAACTCTTTGTTCTTGCTCATCAAGTCACCCCTTGGTATGCGGATATAGTGAACTTCATTGTTAGTGGTGTACTTCCCCCGGAGATGTCATGGCAACAAAAGAAGAGGTTTCTTTCCGAGTTGAGGAGATATGTTTGGGAGGAGCCTCTACTTTACAAGCTTTGTAGGGATGGAGTGTATAGAAGATGCTTGCCGGAAGATGAAATTCAAAGTGTGCTCCACCATTGTCATGCCACTACTTGTGGTGGTCATTTTAGCACCGACAAGACCGTTGCAAAGGTGCTCCAAGCCGGGTTCTATTGGCCTACACTCTCCAAGGATGTGAGAAGTTTTGTGCTCTCATGTGACAAGTGCCAAAGAACCGGGAGTATTTCCAAGAGGAATGAGATGCCCCAACATTACATTTTAGAGGTAGAACTCTTTGATGTGTGGGGGATAGACTTCATGGGTCCCTTCCCTCCTTCTCACAACAACCTCTACATCTTGGTGGCGGTCGATTATGTTTCGAAGTGGGTTGAGGCAATTGCAACACCCACTAATGATTCCAAGGTGGTGATTAAGTTCCCCAAGAAGATCTTTGCAAGATTTGGAACTCCAAGAGCCTTATTGAGTGACAATGGCACTCATTTTTGCAATCGGCCTCTTGATGCTCTTCTAGCCAAGTATGGGGTGACACATCGAGTTGCTACACCATATCATCCCCAAACTAGTGGCCAAGTGGAGCTTTCTAATCGGGAAATCAAGAGCATTTTGGAGAAGACGGTCAACCGTTCAAGGAAGGATTGGTCTCTTAAGTTAGATGATGCATTGTGGGCCTACCGGACCGCATACAATACTCCATTGGGAACCACTCCGTACCGGTTAGTTTATGGAAAAGCATATCATTTGCCGGTTGAGTTGGAACACAAAGCTTTTTGGGCCGTTCAAACTCTTAACTTCGATCTTGCAAAGGTTGGAGAAAAGAGGATGTTACAACTTCAAGAACTTGATGAATTGAGGTTGGAGGCTTATGATAGTGCCAAGTTGTACAAGGAAAGGACTAAGAGATGGCATGACAAGCATATTTTCAAGAAGAGATTTGAAGAAGGAGACCAAGTGTTGTTGTTCAACTCAAGGTTGAAATTCTTTCCGGGCAAGCTTAAGTCCCGATGGTCGGGTCCTTTCCGGGTTTTGAAGGTTTTCCCCCATGGTGCGATTGAGATTTGTGGGGACGATTCCGAGCCATTCACGGTCAATGGGCATAGACTTAAGCCCTACTTGGTTGGTCAACCTCTAGAAGATCGCCAACACTTCGATCTCACCGCTCCCGGTGCGGTTTGAGAGGTACTTGGTCAAGCTTAGGACGATAAATAAGCGCTTCTTGGGAGGCAACCCAAGCTTTTTAGATTTTATTTTCATTTTGTAGAATTTTCTAAATTTTTTCCCTCATTTTTCTTCTTTTTATTTTGATATTACTAGATTTTTCCCCTTTTTTTAGAATTTTTAGGCTTTTTCTTTAATATTATTTTGATTTTTCTAGGGTTATTAGACATTTCTCTCCTTTATTTTTCTTTTTCTAGGATTTTTCTAGGGTTTCTATTTTATTTTTTTTTCTTTTTGGAGGTATTAGTTTTAGGGAAATGAAAATAAATAAATAAAAAAAAGAAAAGAGAAAAGAGAAAAAAAAACATAATAAAAAGAGATTGAGAGTGAGTGGAAAAATAAACGTGAGTGAGTTGGAAAATAAATGAGTGAAAAGAATTGGTGTGGAGAAGGATGGATTGTAAAAAAATGAGAGAAATTCAAGAAAAAATGCATAATTGAGAGTTGGGGGAGTTGTGGGGTTCGATCTCAAGACCTACAAGGTGAAGGGGAGGAGGCACGGGTAGTGCCAGATGGGCACCATACGTGCGCCCCTCCAGCAGGCCAAGAATTGATCAGGGAAGGAAGGCACGGTCCGTGCCTAAGGTGGCACGGTCCGTGCTCCCATCGAAAACCTTAAAAAAAAAAACAGCTTCATTTCCTTTCTTTATTGATTCGGTCCGTGCGCCCTCGTCCACCTGCTCCTTCTTCTCCTTCAACCACATGCTCCTCCCACTCCCTCTTCTCCTTCACCCAACCCCTTCCCATCCCTCTCACCCGTCTCCCTTCTCATCGCCCAGCACCACACACTCGCTCGCCTCTTCCTCGTCATCGCCTAGCCCAGCGCACATACCCTTCTCACTCGACCATCGCTCGTTGCTCGCACAGCAACCACACTTCACTCCCAAACCCTAATCTCTCCAAACACTTAACTTTCTTCTCAATTTCTCTTATACAAGGTTTGATTCTTGTTTATTTTTAGTTTTCTTGGTTTAATTTGCTGATTTTTGAGATACTTAGTTTTGGTTTTTGAATTTAGGGTTTTTGTGCTTAATTGGTTTGATTTGATTTTTTTGATGCCCAATTCAATTACTAAGGTTAATTCGAACCCTATTGCTATTTTGGTGTGAATTGTTCAACTTAGTTTTGGTTTTATTGATTGGAGACTAATTTGAATGCTTTGGGTTTGATTGTGAATTTTGTGTGATGTGTCTCAAATTTTAGTGAGTTTGTTGGGTTGATTGTATATACATTGAGTCTTTGGTGATAGTAATTTAGTCATTGTGTATAGTTAACTTGTTTCTTGCTTTAGTTTTAGCTTAGTTTAGTCATGGTGGTGATTTGTATATAGTTGGTTCTTCACCATTGTAGTAATTTTAAGTAGTGTTGATTTTGAGTTTGGTTTGTTTGGTTTGCTAGGATGTACATATTGTTTTAGCTTATCTATTTGTTCGATTTTTGTCTTAGGAGTCTAAGTTTCGTGTTTCTTTGTTTCGTTTTTGAGTCAATGATGGTTCGTACAAACTAACTCCATCCATTTTGAGTCTTTTGCACTTTTGTATATAACTAACATTGTTGTAACCCTTTGTTATCGAAGGATGGCTAGGGGTAAAGGTCCAGTTCAAGAGGAACCATCTTCTAAGAGGCGGAAGGCTGATGGAGGCAAAGGGAAGGACCAAGGTGCGCGCTCGTCACGGCCTAATCGAGGTAACAATCCATTCAATCTTGAAGGTGAAATGTATGACCGTTACCTTGCTTTGAGCAAGCGGAAAGTCGTAGCCACTAGATATATGTATGAACCCTTCTTGGCTGCGACTGACATGTTAACTGATATTGAATGGTTATTAAATCGATGTGGCTTGTTGCGTTTTGCCCGGATGAGAGAACCTACCTTTCGCAACCTGACCTTGGAGGTGCTTAGCACCTTCGAAGTAGATTTGACCACTAGGGACGGTTTCATTAGCTTTAACATCGATGAGGAGACCCATTCCCTCACTTTGACTGAATTTGCTGAGATATTTCAACTGCCTGTCATAACTGATAGAGGGAGGCGAGAGATGCCTGATGATGATGTATGGAACCCCAAAGCCTTTTGGCAGTTCCTTACTACTAGGACTGATTACAACCCTCGCAAATCTAAATGCACTACCATCCGCAATCCGACTTTTCGGGTTGTTCAGCGGATTTTATCCTGTGGTATGTTTGGTCGTGGTGATAGCATGAATGTTGCATCTAAGGCTGAATTTTTTATGCTGTGGGGGATGTATTATGCCCGACCTGATGTTAACCCCGCTGCCCTTTTTGCTCTTCATTTAGAGAGACATGCTAACCTGGGGAAGGGGGATATTGCTATGGGGGGTCTACTCACTGTATTAGCGAGACATTTTGGTTGGGACCCTGCTCGCCATCAGCGACATTTAGTTGGCGGACCTTTGCTTTTCAAAAAATTACTTAGAGGTACCCTAACTTTTGAAGAAACAATTTTTTGGTACCCTAATGTAACAACCCGCCCTAAACCATTATTATTTAAATCTCTTAATCATATTAATTAACTAATTTGGGCCTAAAATTTCTTTTTATTTTATTTTAAATTTTAACCAGTGTGTGTTTTGCAGGACTTGAACAGTGCAATGATCGTCAACAAATTAGTTTAATTTTCTTTTCTTGAGAAATCGCTACCGATAATTTTTACGGTAATTCTAATCGTACATGAATTCTTTTATCGGGATCGATGTACCGAGTTCTTCTTTATTCGAATTAATTTAAGGTTATCAATATGAAGAATTTTATAGAGGTGTTGGATATATTTATTTGGGTTCTAATGATATTTTTACAGTTTAAGAAATCTCGGTAATTTGGGAAATTAGGGAGATATAAGTATATGAGGGGGGAATTAAAATTGATAAAATGGGTTGGTTGGGCCTTGTTGGTCGGCCAAGGAAGGGAGGGAGTATGACTTTTGGGCCTTGATTTGTACTAATAAGAGTTATAAATAGAATAGGGGGAATTAGGAGGGGGGGTCTTTTAACATTTCAAACTCCCAATCTCACTCTTGCTCTCATCTTCTCACCTCACCCAAACATCACCAGCCTCCCCACCTGCCCCTGCTGCTGCCACCAGCCAGCCGCCGCCGGAGCTTTTTCCTGCCATCTTTCGGCCACCACGCCACACCCCCATCACCATCTTCCCTCATTTCTTCCTCCTTTATCAAGAGTAATGTATTTCCTCTTCTCTCCTCTTGGTTTCTTCATGAGAATCATGGGTATACTTTAATTATTTGAGGTTTTTATCCATTTTCAAAAGTGGAATTCAAGATTCTAGTGTTTAACAAGGGAAGTGTAAAGAACTCAAACTTCAAAGGAAGGAATTGGGTAAGTAAATTCAAGTTCTTGTTGTCTTAGTGCTTTTCTAGTGAATTCATTGCAAATAATGGCTATGCATGTGAATTTTATGGACATAGATGAGTAATTTCTGGGCATTTAATTCTGGAAAATAAGGGCTTATGCTTAAGATGTATTTTTGGATGGAATTAGGGTGAGATTACTTCATATAAATTGCATGCAAGGCTAAATTAGGATCATGTGTGAATCTGGATGCAATCTGGAAATTTCAAAAGATATAAAGTATGAGTTTGACTCAATTTATGGCATGAGTGTGTAGCCTAAGATGTTAGCTAACACCCGGCTTTTGAATTTCGGGATTTCGATGTGTATATTGTGAGTTTTGGCCAAAACCGTGAAGGTGTGTAAATTAATACGTTTTCTGTTGTCAATTTAAAGATGGCTGATTTTCGAATTGTTAGAGATTTCTTTTAATTAAGTGTTGAACATGAAAGTTTTAGAGGACATCCTGAGCTTTCCGGAAAGGTATAATATGCATCCATACGATATCGGGAGAGACAGATATGAGGTTTTTATTGAAGGGCTGAAATCTGGGTTCTGCCCAGAACTTTAATCATGTGTTCTGACTTAATGGCTTTGGTTCGCCTCCTTAAGATGCTTTACTCAATTTTTGGTCAACATAAGACTTGAAGTATGTTCTGTAAGCTTTCCGAATTGGGGGTTTTAGGCCTTCATTGAACATCGGGAGTGAGATTTATGAGTCTCCGATGGTTGGTTAGTAATCTGAGTTGTCCCAGAAAATATTATGTGACTACCCATCTTTATGGCCAAAAATCCGACTTGTTCCCATGATCAATTTAGTGGGTGGTCTAAATAAAAGTTGTAGTATGTGAACCAAGCTTTCCAAAAAGTCCTCTTATGTGAGGTTTCGATAAGTGATGTTCGAGATATAATTTTCCGAATAATTGAGGTTTAAATAGTTATATTTTTTGGGCGACTTGTAAAGATAATAGTATTTACCATCCTTAGCCATGTTTCTAGTCTTTATGGTCAACTTCAAAGTTGAGGTGTATGTTCTAAGCTTCCCGAAAGTCCTTTTATGCCTTGGTCGGATATCCAAAGAACAGAAAAGAACCTTAGGGTACGCCTTAAGGAGCGAGTTCATTATTAATGTTTATAGGAATTTTCCCAAGTTATTACTTCATGGTTCTACCTAGCTTAGATCCTAATTCATGGTCGTTATCCTTTTAAGTTTCCTCAAGAGATCGTTGCACCACCGTTCAAGTCCCTGCTCGTGTCGGACGCGTTTCAAGTTTTCAAGGTACGCAAATTGTCCAATCTTTTATTTATCCATCAACGTCTATTATTCATATTTCAAGTCATGTTCTAATAATTTCTATTTCATGTTTAAGTGGTCCCGCCTCTTTTATTTATGTTAGCTAGTCTTGAGAATACTAGCATTACTTTTTAGATGCTTCTGATCAGAGTGTCCTAGACTGGCGATGTCATCGCTTAGCAGTCACCCAATCCAAACTCCAGATCGGTTTGGGCATGCGCGTGTGTGAGATGCTTAGCATCGATCGTAAGGGATACCACTCTTTTTATATCGCAAGTTTTACAAATATATACATATATATATATCATTCATTTATCATTTACTTGTTTACCCCTGTCCCGTTTTCGAAAAGTTTTAACGGGCCATTAAGAAAGTTTGTTGCAAAATGCATTTTTACTTATTAGAGGTTTGTGTACTGAGTGTTTCTCCCACTCATTTGCGAATGTTTTAATGTTTTGTTTTAGGCGGCCCAATCACTCAAGTCAAGCGAGATCAAGTGGAGTGTTTCTCCTAGTCAAGTAAATGAGGTAGTGATGCTCTTCGGAGTGGATTTCAATGGGTGTTATGGAATCTAGGAACCAAGTATGGGAATTGATGTATAAGTGTATGAGTGTTTAGTTGTTATCCAAATTTATATTTGTATGGTGGTTTATGTAATTGCGATCTTGGAGTTCGAGTTGTTGTTGTTGTTGTCTGGTGGTTGCCTTGTCCGTTGTTGGACGGCGGTAATACCCCTAATCCTTGAGTTTTCCGCTGCGCTAATCACGGGTTTGCGAGCGATTAGTGAGTATCCCCGTGATTATGGATTTGGGGCGTTACACCTAACTTTTCAAAACTAATTTTGGGGTACCCTAACTTTTAGGATTAGAAATTACTAGGTGAATTTCCGGCAAAACTCCGATTGATTCAAATCATTTTCGTCCACGAAAACAAAGGGCATTTTCATCCACAAAAACACTTAATCAATTTCCTGCCTAAAATTCACCGTTGAATTCAAATAATTGGCCAAAAATTCACCTAATTATTTCTAATTCTAAAAGTTAGGGTACCCCAAAATTAGTTTTTAAAAATTGGGGTACCAGAAAAACATTTCACCAAAAGTTAGGGTACCCCTAAGTAATTTTTTGTTTGCTTTTGGATGCTAAGACCTTTTGTTCTATGAAAATGTGTACATTGGACGGGGCTGTTGTTCTGTGGCGGTACCCTAACAATGAGTTGATGCGGCTTCCCCATGATCATGTGTCCATCCAACATGTCCCTAACATCCTCTTTCTCCCTCCCATGGACCCGAACCAGCCCGATTTTGAGGCTCCACTAGCCATCCGAGAGGATGGAGAAAGTGGTGACAGTAGCAGTGATGCGCAAAGTGATGAGGGTGATGGTGAGGCTACCCTTGAAGAGAGGCTTAACGACCTCCAAATTTATTGTGAGCTTGAGTTTCAAGCTCTTCGAGACTCCCAGGATAGGATTGAGCGTAGTCAAGATGAGATGCTTACCTTGATGCGATCCGTTCGTAATTGGCAGCTTAACCATACATGCAACCCACCCCCTCCTCCACCTCCATGATTACCTCTTTGTGACCTCTTTGTGTTTTCTTTCTTTGCTTCTCGGGTGATGTTTCGCATTGCGGACAATGCTCGATTCAAGCATGGGGGGGATTTGTGTAACTTTTTGTGGATATATGTGTTTTGAGTCGTTTTTATTTTTGATTTCTAACTTGTTTCGAGTCTTTTTCTTTTGTTTTGATTTTATTTTCTTTGTTTTCTAGATTTTCTTGTAGTTTTTAATTTCTTCTTTTTGTAGGTTGTTTTCGTTTTCTTATTTTCATTTTGAGTCTTGAAAAAACTTTTGAAAAGAAAAAAAAAAATTTAAAAAGAGAAAAAATTAGAAAAAAAAACTGTTTGATATAGGATTTGGCGAGATAGTTTTCTTTTGACTTTAATTGATCTTGTATAGCCCGTTTGTGAAAGACTGTGAATTGATATGAGTTGTGAAGCTAAATGTTGTGAGAATTGTGCTAGGATAGTGAGATCGATTACTTTTGTCACTATTTTAAGAGTGAGTTGTGCATATGCATATCTTTCAAACTGGGTAATGATTGTTGAGCGCTACCCGTGAGTCCACATAAGCCTAAAAGAAAAGACTAATCATTTTTATTAGTCTTATTCCCATGAGTGACTCACCATTGTGGAATCCTCCTTCATTTGCTTTGCATCTCCTTGAAATTGCTATGCGTTATACATTGACAAGATGATAGAGGCGTTAGGAATTGAACCCGCAAGCCTTGACCACCCGATTATATCAGAAAATTCGTAGTTAGCCCTTTTCTTGCCTTGACCATTTCTTTTCTTGAACCCATATTATAAGCCTTGGCCGATTATATATTTCCTACCCTTAAGCCATTGCTTGAAATGTGTTGAGTATGAAGTTGGGTTGATTTTGGTTACTTTGGTGGTTTTGTTTGTGATGGGGATTGGTTTGAGATGTAAATATTGATTTGATTCCCCAAATTATGTACATTGAGGTTGTTGAGTAGAATTGGAACTTGCCTAGTGAGTTGTATATAAGTGTGTTGTTTGTTTGTGTGTGTGTTTGAATCAAAGAGAAAAAAGAAAAAATCAGAAAAAAAACAGAAAAAAGTGAAAAAGAGAAAAAAGTCGGAGAATTCCGGAAAAATGAAAAAAAAAAACAAAATGAAAAAAAAAGAAAAAAAAAGAGAATAAAGTGCTTGACATGCGTCTCTTTTGTTTTGAGGCAAGTTTCCAATTGATTGTGGGGTTGTTTTGGATTGATTATAAGTGGTGAGAGTGTATGTATGTTGAATTGGTGTGGAATAACTTCAAGCTTTGGCTTTTAGCTCCATACTTCCCAAATATTATCCACTCCTTACCCTTAATCCTAGCCCCGTTACAACCCTTGAAAGTCCTCTTGATTGTCATTGTTGCTTTGCAAATTGCGGTGGAGAGTTGAGATTCTTAGCAAATACGTGGTTGGTTGTGGCTTTGGTTTGAGTATTTGAGCGAACTTTCAATGATTTTTCGTATTTAAACACATGAGAGGAGTGTTTCCACATTCCCAGAAAGTGAGTTTGCTCTTCATTCTTACCTAGTTTCATGCTTAACATGTGCCTTCTTTTCTCATTCGGTGATTAAGGGTGATTGGTTGAACTTGATAAGTACCATTCTTGAATAATTTGTCTTTATTTACTTGTGTAAATTGACTTCTTTTTCACTCTTGGGCTGTACTTTAGATTAGATTGGGTTGATTGAATGTTCTATCATTGCCTTCCTGCGGAGTTGTAATTAAATAAAAAATTTCGTTTTTGTTAATTTTTACTTTTGAGTCTTTTTACTTTTGCTTTGAGTTCTTTGAGTCTTTTGTCCCGTTTTCTTTTATTTTCTTTCATTTTCTTTCTTTGCCTTTTCTTTTGAGTTTGGACTTGCTTAGGGACAAGCAAGGACTAAGCATGGGGGATTATGATAACTGCTTCTTGTATATATGAATACTTGGTTGTTTTGATTGGAATTTGGGGAATATTTGATTTGATTATATTGTTTGATACCCGAATTTCCCATATCACGCTTGGTTTGGAGTTTGGTAAGTTTTGTAGGGAATTTGTGAAGAGTCGATGTAAACCGAGCCAAAAATCAAGTGTAGATCCAAGTTATGAGCTTAAAGGACCAAGAAGTGAGAAGTTGGATCACCCAAGGCCCAAACAATGGCCCAAAAGAGCTCCTAGGCCTGAGTTAGCAGTGGCACGGGTGGTGTCTGCAGTGGCACGGGTAGTGCCTATGACCAGAACATGAAAAAAATTGTGTATGGAGCTGACACGGGTTGTGCCTGGGGGGGGGGCACGGCCCGTGTCACTATGAGCACGGTCCGTGTCACCCCTGGAACGGTCCGTGTCTCTCCTGTCTTTTCATTTTCGGCGGTTTTGAGTTGCTATTTGCCTATATTATGCTTATTTCCGGATGAGAAGAGGATTTTTATCATTCCACCATCATCCATTTCATGCCCTAATCATATCATTCATCATCCATATTTCATTCCATGATTGAAGATTCAGAGAAGATTGAAGATTGAAGAGCAACTCGAACATACTTTGAAGTGGAGGAGCAAAAGTCCTCCATTGTTGATCCGTAGCAAGTTTGTTCTTCACTTGGGTTTATTTCTCAATCTCTCATAGATTTCCATATGCTTTCTAGACTAGATTTCAATTGCTTTGTAGTTTTAAACATGAATAGTGAGTAGTTCTTTTTAGTTTAGGGGATGAACCTTTGAAGTTGCTTGATGAATTGACTTTGTTGGATTGAATTATCATGAATTTAGTTTGTTTCAATCTATTTGGTCTTTGAATTGAATTGTTATTGCTTTTGCTTGATCACCAATTGCAAGTTAATAGGTTGTTGAATGAAGTACCGAAAGGAGAAGTTTGATTACCCGAAAACCTAGATTAAATTAGTTAAAATTGTCTAGACATAGAAGTTTTAATTAGGGTTCTTGAGATAATTATATCTTTAACCTTGACTAAATCGAAATAACCACGAAAGTAGGTGCTTGGTTAGTATTGGCAATTCGCTCTAGTGACAAAATCTCATTGCGAAGTGTTTTATGCTATTATCGAACCTTGATTGTGCAAGTTAATGAAATGAAAGTTCAATCGACATCGTTGATTCGTTATTTGACTTAGGTTTCATCCCCTGAACGCCTTTTTTACCTTGATTAAATCAAAAAAGTTTGTGTGAATATTAGTTTGTTTAGTTCTTGATTGTGATTAGATATAGAATTAGTTCTTCAAACCAAAAACGGATCGACTTAGCGATCAACTAGGAGGCTAGTTCAGTGCGTTGAAAAGAAAAGTCCCTATGGGAACGACCTTGATTTATGCTACAATTTCACCCGTGCACTTGCGGCCTATCACCTTCTCCTCAAACTCTTCAAGTGTGGAAGGAAGGTTTTGCTCATCAACTTCCTTCTTCATACCATGTGTTTGTTCTTCCACACCAAAGGACCCTTCAATCCAAGCTTCAACCATAGCCATCGTTGGACATTGCAAAGAATCGTGCCCCACATGCCGACATTTGAAACACTTTCGGGATTGACCTTGGAGGTGCAAAGTGATGTGGTTCATTTGGACCTTAAGGTTCTTAACAGTCCGTTCGAGGGTAGAAAGTCGATCCTCCACATTTCTAGCTCGAGGGCTACTCCGGTGTCTTGGTTCCTTTCGATTGGGTCTATTTCCACCATCCATATCGAAGGAAGGGTGAAGGAAAGATTGTGTTTGGGGTAATTTTGAGGAGTTAGGGGTTCTTTTGTAGTTGGCTAGTGTTTGGTTAAGGGTTCTTTGTGTATTCCTCACTTGGGAATTTCATCGAACACCTTCCATACACCAATTTCCAAGATCACCACAAAGCTCCAATATGCATCGAAATCAACAAACGCAATACCAATAACAATTTCTCCAACACATTTGGAGGCACAAGGGATGGGAACACCAATATTTCAATCAAAATACCAAAATCGAACAACAGAGAAAAAACTAGCAAGAACAATGGAAAAAAACTCAAGCTAGATGAAAAACCTTGAGCTCTGATATCAAATGGAGCGTGGCGCGGTGGGGGAATGTTGATGATTTTGCTTGAGTTGTATCCTTGATTCAACAATCGAACAATACTTGAATATTAAAGGAAAGGATATGACCTTGAGCTAGGTATTCCACAACTCTAGGCCTAGCAATCAACAATGATTATCCAAGGTAATCCACTAAATAATCACAAGGAAAGACTTGCAAACACCACAATCCACAAATGGATAGGTAAACACAAGATTTTGGGAGAAAACTTAGGGAAAACCCTTACACCAATGCATAAGCATATTCTTAATCATCAAAAGCTGCAGAAAATACTCCTAAACAGGGTATTGATACTAAACAGAAAATTAGGTTAAAACAGAACAAAAATAACGAAATAACACGTAGCGTCGCGAGCGCGAGGGTGACTCAAGTAGTCGAAGACGACCACGGCGTGATGTGACCATCCCCCCACCATCCGTCATCGCCAATCGGGATCGTGGGAGCGATCGAGCGTCGCAGCGTGAGCGGTATGTCACGGGCGAGTCACCAGCTGACTCGGGCGTGACGGTCTTCTGGGAAGCTTTTCCCTTCTGACTTCAAACATGCATAACTTCTTCATCTGGACTCTGTTTTAGACCTGTCGTTGGAAAGTTCTCGGTGTGTACTTTAAGCTCCCAAAATTTGAGACCCGTCGGAGTTGTATTGAAGGAGTTATGACCCAAAATGTGAAGGCACACGTATTTCTAACCTTTGAACGCCTTCCCCCTTGCAAGTTATTGACTTGGGTTACATCCGAGACTTGATACCTCCTTTCCTTCATCCCCGGGATGATCCAATCCGGTTCCGAGGCCTCCGAGGTCGTTGACAAGTCCTTAGCCTCTCCTTACTCCAACAAGGATGGCTCGCCGAGGCCACGATAGTGTGATGCTCACCACCCCACCTTTTGTGAAGGTGTAACGATTCTTGAAAACGAGTGGGTAAGCGGTTTTAGACCGGTGATGGTGGGTCAGGATTTCATCCAGCTTATAGTTAACCACAATCCCGGCTATGAAAGCTTGGCACTGAACCCGATACGGTTCGTACTCCCCTTCTTGAAAAAGAGTTGCCGTCAACTCTTGGGGGTTAAAACCAATGCATCCTCCATGACTTTGTATTCCAATGTAGTGACTTCCTAAAAGCCCAAGTATGGCTACACTAACAACTCCTCCTCTCTTGAATGAGTAACGATTCTTGAAGAGGGCTGGGGTTGTCTCTTCTTCATAGTAGCTTCCTCTTTCGATCCTAGCATTAATTATCTTGTTGAACTTAACAAGATATCCATCACAAGAAAGATTAATGTTGAGGTAATCATAATGGACCTTACTTTCAATCAAGCTTGGCTCTAAGATTGCCTTGCTAGGTTTATAAGGGATGACCTCCATTTGTGGAAGTTCTTGAATTGGCACCTCCTCCTTTAAGAACTCTCCTTAGACCTCATCAAGATCAAAGAGCTCTCCTTCACTTGCCATGAGATGGACTTCTTCCTTCACTTCTTGTTCTTTCTTTTTCTCAACCTCCTCCTCAAACTCTTCAAGTGTGGAAGGAAGGTTTTGCTCATCAACTTCCTTCTTCATACCACGTGTTTGCTCTTCCACACCAAAGGACCCTTCAATCCAAGCTTCAACCATAGCCATCGTTGGACATTGTAAAGAATCGTGCCCCACATGCCGACATTTGAAACACTTTCGGGATTGACCTTGGAGGTGCAAAGTGATGTGGTTCATTTGGACCTTAAGGTTCTTAACAGTCCGTTCGAGGGTAGAAAGTCGATCCTCCACATTTCTAGCTCGAGGGCTACTCTGGTGTCTTGGTTCCTTTCGATTGGGTCTATTTCAACCATCCATATCGAAGGAAGGGTGAAGGAAAGATTGTGTTTGGGGTAATTTAGAGGAGTTAGAGGTTCTTTTGTAGTTGGCTAGTGTTTGGTTAAGGGTTCTTTGTGTATTCCTCACTTGGGAATTTCATCGAACACCTTCCATGCACCAATTTCCAAGATCACCACAAAGCTCCAATATGCATCGAAATCAACAAACGCAATACCAATAACAATTTCTCCAACACATTTGGAGGCACAAGGGATGGGAACACCAATATTTCAATCAAAATACCAAAATCCAACAATAGAGAACAAACTAGCAAGAACAATGGAAAAAACTCAAGCTAGATGAAAAACCTTAAGCTTTGATATCAAATGGAGCGTGGCGCGGTGGGGGAATGTTGATGATTTTGCTTGAGTTGTATCCTTGATTCAACAATCGAACAATACTTGAATAATAAAGGAAAAGATATGACCTTGAGCTAGGTATTCCACAACTCTAGGCCTAGCAATCCACAATGATGATCCAAGGTAATCCACTAAATAATCACAAGGAAAGACTTGCAAACACCACAATCCACAAATGGATAGGTAAACACAAGATTTTGGGAGAAAACTTAGGGAAAACCCTAACACCAATGCATAAGCATATTCTTAATCATCAAAAGTTGCAGAAAATACTCCTAAACAGGGTATTCATACTAAACAGGAAATGAGGTTAAAACAGAACAAAAATAACGAAATAACATGCGCGTCGCAGGGGGGTGACTCGGGCGAGTCGAAGAGCGACCGCAGGCGTGACCATCGTCCCCACCATCCGTCGCTGGCCAACTGGGATCGTGGGAGCGATCAGGGCGTCGCGGGCGCGGCAGACAGCTGTCACGGGCGAGTCACCAGCTGACTCGGGCGTGACGGTCCTTTGGGCAGCTTTTGGTGTGTACTTTAACCTCCTAAAATTTGAGACCCGTCGGAGTTGTATTGAAGGAGTTATGACCCAAAATGTGAAGGCACGCGTATTTCTAACCTTTAAACGCCTTCCCCCTTGCAAGTTATTGACTTGGGTTACATCTGAGACTTGATTCCTCCTTTCCTTCATCCCCGGGATGACCCAATCCGGTCCCGAGGCCTCCGAGGTTGTTGACAAGTCCCAAGCCTCTCCTTACTCCAAGAAGGATGGCTCGCCGAGGCCATGATACTGTGATGCTCACCACCCCACCTTTTGTGAAGTTGTAACGATTCTTGAAAACGAGTGGGTAAGCGGTTTTAGACCAGTGATGGCGGGTTGGGATTTCATTCACCTTATAGTTAACCACAATCCCGTCTATGAAAGCTTGGCACCGAACCCGTTACGGTTCAAGTTCTTTTTGAATTCTAGGGTTTTGCAACCCGAAACAATGTAGTTTGATTTAATATTATTTGTTTGTGCATGAATTCTTGTTATGAATCAATAGAAGGTTGTGTTTCCATGTTCATGTGTGTTCTTTTAGCGCTCGAATACTCATGAGTTAGAGATTAACCTGAGTAGTACTAAAAGGTGAATTAGGGTAATCTGACTACCAACCTGTCTACCTAGGTCTACGAAAGTTGAGAAAGGAGTAGTGAACTAGGGAATCATTAGATAACCTGACTTTTTGAGACCTTCATTTCTGTTTAACCTAAAAGGCATACGAAAGTTGTTGATTCGGTTGTTTAGAATAATTCTATTTAGCATCGAAAGAGCGATAGGATTCATAGGTTTTCGGTTCTTGATTCATTCTTGAATGTATGATTGTGCAGGCTAGGTTTTAGTAATCAAACTCGTTGTTAGGTTAGTATCTCCCTAGAAGTCTTTCTCTCTTGATAGAATCTGTGATTGAATTTTTCTTGCTTTATTAGTTTGATTAGTTTTTTAAACCTTTTCCAAAACCTAAAACTTGATTAGCTTAGCAACCGTGATAGTGATTAGTTTATTGAGCTGCTAATTGAGTCCCTTTGGGATCGACCTTGACGTGCTACTACGTACACTGTGTGCTTGCGACCCTGTCGAATTCCCTATCACAAAAAACATACTTATTGATAAATATATGGTCTGGAGAATTTGATTGCTAAGGGTTGCTTAGATAAAATCCAACACTACAGAAGAAATAGAGGTCAAACCAAGTAGCATCCTGAATGAGGAGGCTTTTACATTGAAAAAAAAAAAGCCTTAAGATAAATAATAATTTATGCCATAAAAAAAAAACAATACAAGGTGATGTTCTTTGGTGACATTAAATTTTTATCATAAAGCTTTGTACGAGGTTTACGATGAGGATATTATGTAACTTATGTTTTAATATATGAAATAGATAATAATAATAATAATAATAATAATAATAATAATAATATAATTATATAATTATAATAGCAAAATTTATGGGTCTCATAAAATGGTGAAAGAATAGCAATTTTATGTTGTACAACTAATTAGAAAAAAGATAATTCTATTTTTTCCCAATTCCGATTCATTTAAAAAATAATTTTCATTTTAAAACTTAAATATTTTAATTGAATACATGACCCATTTTAACTGAAAATGCCTAAAATTGAAAATTGGAAATTGAAATCCCCACCCAGTATAACTGCATTATAGTTTTCTAACTGGTATAGACATACGACTCCTAATTACACAAAGAACAATTCACTGACTCCCACCCATCATATCAACAATTGTTATATAGTAAACTATGGAGTACATACATAGGTCCACCAAAATGTTAACTTTTTCAAAATAAATTCATCAATAATTTATTATAAAATTCATCGAAATTTATCATAAATTTGTCAATATTATTACAAAAGTCATCAATATTTTATAATTTATCAATACTTTTAGAAAATTCATCACTTAAAAATTGACATATTTTAATACATATGGCAGACATGGTATACAATATAAGTTGGGATCTTCCTTCTAGTTTTGTTTATCAAAATTAATCATACAAAAAAGGTTTTATTTTAAAATTCCAAGTAAAATGCTTATCAAATCTCTCTATCACCACCACCGATTTATAAGCATACAATTAATAACTGTCTATAAAATTAATAATTGTCTACTGCACTAGAACATTAACTCCACTAAAACTCTAACCAACTCCACTAAAACTCTAACCAACCCCACTATAGTAGCAACTCTGCTAGAACCCTAACAAACACATGTATAAGTGGCACTTTGTTATTGAGCGATCTGAGTGATATTATAATTAGCACAAATAAAAACACATTTTATAATTCAAATCAATTTTAATTAACACAAATACAAATATGTTTTCGTAATTGAAGTCCAAAGCTAAGATAATATAAATAAATTACTATAATTATAATGTTTATTAAATTTATCATGAATTGAATATGATTGTATTTTTCTTACTTAAATCTTGACTCACATGTATTTTTAATTTATATATATTTATTAGTACGCTTATCGTATCTTTCATTTAATAATATAACTTATGTCGTGGTTTTGAATTTATTTGTACATTAATAATTTAGATTAATTTTGGTTTAAAAATATAACTTATTTCCTATATGATACATCCCACGGTTTAATATTAGTATATAAAATAACAGATAATAATCTATATAAAAGTGAGCAAGAATGTCTAGTTTCTACAAGGGACAAATTATTTTCTAAAGATATTTACCATAAAAAGTATAGTGTTACTCAAGAAAAGAGAATAAAAATATTCCAACAAAAATTAATATATAATACTAGATATACAATATTCAAAAAAAATGTTCCCTCCATTTATTTTTAATTGACATTCTGGTAGATTGGGGAAAACCTAGCACTGGTAAAGTTTCGTCTGATTTGGAGTAGTTTCGATTTTGTGATCCGGACCCAACTTTGAGATTGACAGAATTAAGCGGATATTCAAACACAATGTTTCTCATTTTTCTATTGTCCAAACCCTATTTTGAATTGAATTCAGTTTCGTACAAATTGTTCGACCAAAAGTAAAATTGGGGTTCCGGACATCAATTGGTTGTTCCAAATTTCACATTGACCAAATTTGATCGACTCGAATTTACCCGAACCTGAATTTTTGCCAACGCTAGATAAAACCAATGTTGCTAAAATATATGGGGTAGTTATTAGGAAAACTTTTAAAAATGAAATAAGAAAATCAACTTTTGATATTTATTCAATGAATGTTGTTGGCAAAACAAAAAAATTAGTAATTAATATGCCATTATAATTATAAGTGACAAATAATATAAAATAAGAAAAATAATTAGTTAAAAAGTTAAATCAAAGAAAATAGAGACAGTAACATATAAATAAATATTGTATTATTATATTCGGCAAATTCTTCGTAAGTGCTTAGTTTTGGATTATTTCTTTTAATAATAAAACTATATGCCAAATGATGAGATTCTCACTATGCTACAACACAAAGGAAATCTTTTTGATGATTTTATATTTTTGCAAATCCGGAATGAAAATATATGAAAATCAAAACATTATAATCTTCTCCACCATACATTATTGGATGTTATAAATTTATAATCTACTGGCTAGATTCAAATAGCTAGGACGGTAATCTTCTATCATCCTTCCTCCATGTATTTTAATTGACATTTTGGTAGATTGGGGAAAACCTAGATTGCTAAAATATATGAGATAATTATTAGGAAAAAAATAAATATGAAATTAGAAAATCAACCTTTGATAATTCATTTATATATATTATTCATAAACTGAAAACAAGTAATAATTAATATATTATTAAATTGTAAAGTAACAAATAATATGAAATTAAAAAGTTAGTTAAAAGATACAATAAAAGAAAACAGAGAGAGTAATATATTTGTTTATTTTTTGATTTATTGCCTGCTCATTAAAATCTCCATGCATCTATATAGTTGGAAAAAATTATTTTTTCAAGGTAGATTATAATGGACAAACATAAAATATCTAATTAAAGTTCATCTGTTGCTTTTCTATAAATTACTAGACAATGAAGAATTTGTCAATTTGGATCAATCGGAACTAGTCTCCCAAAAGTTTTTAATTGTATTGAAGTAAAATAATATTAAACCTCATCTATTTTCTCTAAAATTTTATTTTAATTTTACTATTAATCTAGCGCAATAATTAAATGCGAAAATTTTATAAAGTACAATTATAATCCCTCACCATACAACGATGGCAATGGCGATGAAACTTGCGATCCAATATGTACATAATTTCTATTCATTGCAATTCTCTTTCCATGATTGTAAGGTGAATGTTGTGGATTTCTGGTTCAAGGTGGGGTATGGATTTGCTATTTTGAGAGCAACAAGTGAAAAATGGTTTGCGCTCATGGAGCGTTGTCTATTGATTTTGGTTTGCATTTCAATTACATTGGCTATTTTATTTGCATTGTTTTGTTTTGTTTTGATGAGTCTAGACATAGCTTTGTTTGGTTGATTTGAGTTTATTTCAAGCCTTATTAGCTTTCTATTTTTGGCCATGCCAAATGGGCTATGAATAATTTAAAAGAATCTCGTCACACTTACGGGTGTAAACGAGCCGAAATGATCAAACCCAGAATTTGGAGCACTTCATTAAAATCTCCACACGTGTTTGTGGCTTAGGAGCTCTCAATTGATCTCTGTGCACTAACCTTTCCTCATGTCTGTTGGGAGAGAATACCAAGCAAATTGCATATTCTAAGTTGTCTTGTAAGAACTTTCCTTGCACACAGATCCAATAATCTCCTTTTTTGAGATTTTCTTCCTGGAATGTCTCCTTATTTTACGTCAAGCTCAAACCTTCTGACTGTCCTACAACTATTGCATCACTACAACCGTACATTAATCAGACCTCAACAATTACTCAACTCCCAATTTGACAAATTCTTGTGTTTTGATTCTACAATACCCTCGATATCTACAAACTCTTTCTTGATAAGGTCCCTTAATGTTTTTTTTCCCTTCCAAAAAGAGCCCCAACTTTGGATATTTCACGAGGCAATTCTCATATTTCTAAAACTCCTGACTTTTCTCTAGTGTGACGAATGGATATTCCAACCAACAATTTTGATTTTTGATTTCATCTTTTGCTTCTCTTTCTCTACTTGCCTTTTCTTTTTTTTTTTTTAAATCTTTGTATGATCTCTGTAGACGCTGAATTTTGTCGTAGTTCAGCTTTGTGATTATGTAATTTATTTTGAGCATTTTTATTTTCATTTAGGATTAAACGCCAAGTATTCTTGAAATGCATAAATGATGAAAGAACTCATACAAAAAACCTAAATAAAGTTCATCTACAAAAAAGTCTTTCACATTAGCCCATTTCCATTTCTAGCCCTTCCACGTTCAAATATTCCAAAATTGTTCATGTACCCGAGCCATTTATTTAAATTATCGATTTTCCACCGACCTCCAAGGGTTTCCACATTTTGGGAGTTGAAAGTACTCATTACAAGCTTTCCAACAACACTTGAATCAAGTTAATCGGAGGTTGGATGAGAAAGTTAGGGGTATTTAAACTTGGACAACTCAAAATAACCCAACATGCTGGTCTGCACGACCCACTTCCCGAGGTTAGCACGTAGCCCAATGCAAATCAGCCTGAAAATTTGAGTTTGGAAAAAAGCATCATGCGGGTCGGCACATCAGGTTTTACCCGACCCGTGTTTGACCCGAATTTCTTAGGAAGCGGGCCTGACCTAGGGATTCATGCCGCGGGCACTGATTTGGGCCCGTGCGGACCCGCCTGATCGGGTTTTACCCGACCCGCATTTGGCCCGAATTTCTTAGGAAGCGTGCCAACCTAATTTGACCACAGTTGGGCCTCGATTTGCGCGCAGGCAGGTATGTCTGGCCCTTTTTATCCAATTTCTTTTTTTTTAACTTAATTCCTCTTCCCTTTCTCTCCTATAAATACAACTTTAGTCTCTCACCATTTTTCGACACACCGAATCACCTAGGAGTACTGCTACTAGGTGATTTATTCTTCTTCTTCTTCTCCCCTCTTCATCATTTGCATACGTCCATACTTGGCATATTTATTTTTTTCATTTTTATTTTCTTGTAATCACTTATACTGTTGTAATCTTGATGTTAAAAATCAATTACGACTAATCAGAATCAGATTACTTTAGAAGATAAATTTAATTTCGTTCTTTATTTATTTGTATTTTGTTTATCGCTTTTGTTTATTTATCGCATTTAATTATCGCATGCATTTGAATAATATCAATTAAAATAATTAAATTCTCCGCCTCTACTCTTTTCTTTAATAAACCGATTTAGTAGAGTCCGTTCTTTGGACGGGTGGATTCGAGGGTTTTTATTCTCGAATCCGTAACCTTACCCCCGGATCTGAATCTCATGGTTCGCGGTTATGCGGAGTCAAAAATCTGAGTTTATTAATTCTCCTAAAAATTAATTGGCGACTACTTTGATTTATTCGTCTTTATTGCATTTTTTTATTTTAATATGTTTCATCTATTCTGCAAAGCTTGAATCCAGAAATGAGAGAATCAGAAGGACATCGGTTCAGCAGCCCTCGGGGCGTCGTGCAAACCAACAGAGAGTTCCGACTGTCTTTGAGGGCCTCGGGGTGGGTTCCTCAGTCTCGAACCGATGGGGTGCAGACCAGCATAGTCCTCGGGCAGACGACGGATCCCTCTCCGAGACCATCGGCCGATTTCCTCCTCTCATTCTCTCTCCCGGGTTCCGGTATTTCCTTAATAGATCGGGCATATTAAAATCAAAATGGATTGCGAAGAATTCGTTTAAACATTGTAATAAAAAAATAATTTTTTATTAAATTTGATTCATTCGAAATGTGGTGTTTATTCGATTTTAAAATTTATTTATTTCACGAAACAATTCGAATACCGGAAATCGTGAATAATAAAAATCAGTGGCCTGGGTCCAACATCCAGCACCCCATGTGGGTCTGCACGGCTGTTGGCCCGAGCCCACTGCCATCACCCAGGCATTCTGGAAAGGTCCGGGACCACAGCCCGGGGCGCCAGGCATACTAGCATGGCGCCTGGGTCAGTGACCCGGGTCATTCCCCAGTTTCCATGTCAATTATTTCTGATTTTTTGGTTTTCTTATTTACTCTGGGCAAATTGTAAATTTACTGTTCATAATAAAATTCAAACATTTCGGTTGAACATTTTTAATGTGTAAAATTTAATTTACATCCCTTAAAGACTAGACGCCTCTTTAGTCTTCATGCAAGCCTAATAGTGGGCGAGTCCGTAAAAAAAAAACAAAAAAAAAACCATCATTCATCGTGTAGGCACTGTTTGCATTAGGTTGTCTCATATAAGTCACTAGGTCTTTGGGTAGGTCAATGTCATGGTTAATTTTAAGGTTTAGGGTTTCCATACAGGCAGAATAGGGATTCGTCGACCAATCTTGTACTTGGAGTAAACAAGTCTCGAAGTTGCTTTCTTTACACCACCGTCTCTAATAGCCTTCAACGGGATACCTAGCAACAACGAGCTTATTCCCTTCATTACCCAACATTTGGCTGAAATTTCAAAGAAAATGCAAGGCGTAACTACTGAAAATGATGGGAAGATAGATGAACTTATCCATACATTGGCAAGGATGAAGGATGAGTTGAACCTTCCCGATGAAGATGAAAGCAATAATCATCATAGTGAAATAGCAAGTATGCATGAAACAGAAAGGGAGATCCCTATGTCTGCAAATCACTATATGGGCTTGAGACTCACTTCTGTTCATAGAGTCGATCAACCACGTCAGTTCAATTTACCAAGGAAGAAGTTCAGAACTGCTCCAAGTATTTCCCAGTCTCCTTCAACTGAGAAGGAAGATCAAATCCCGCCCTTAGCCACAGGAATGGATCAAGAAAATGGTGAACGAGAAAGTTCTTTTATATTCCAAATCTTTACCATAATAAATCAAATGCAATCACGCATGGAAAGTCTGGATCGAAAAATGGATATGATCCTTTGGATTCTACAAAACGATAGAAGGGAGGCTAATGTCGAACATCATGTCAGAGAAGATAGGAGACGAAGCTCTTCATCCGTAGGAGTGCACACTCGACCTCCTAAAATTTTTCTTGCAAGTGTTAAACCACAACGGTGCACCATCTATACTCCCATCGACACTACTTATACTGAAGCTTTGGATCGACTACTTAAGAAAAGGAAGATCGAGTTGCCCCCTATCCGAGCTGAACCTGAAGTTAAAAGCAGAACTTGGGATGCTAGCAAGTTCTGCAAATATCGTGAATGTGAGGTCATGACACCGAGAAGTGCAACATTCTCAAGGACAAGATAGAAGAAATGCTCCAATCCGAGAAGCTGTCACTGCCAATCGCAGCGTAGAAACTCAATTAGAACGTGGCCTACTACAGAGTCAAACGGGGACTTTCCAAAACCCTAAGTTGCAAGGATCAATTGGGAGATCCCCTCATGTTGTGTCTTTTCTTTTCATGGCAATCTTCTTCCTTTTTCAGAGTCAGTTGGGATGTATCCCAAGTAGATTTTTGTTTTTCAATGTATTCATCTTGCTTGCATTCAATAAGACGAACTCATTTTCATTATGACTCTCGTCTTCCCCGACACTTCATTTGCTTCTAAACTGTTAAGGAAAGAATCTTGTGCTTGCATTCCTGATTTGAATTGAAGAGCTCACTTTGACATATCCATCTATTCACATCTTTCATTCCATCTCACATCTCGATCACACCTTCATTCTATGTTTTTTCCCCCTTTATGTCGTAACTTGAGTCCAAGGTAAAGAGAGAGAAGAGAGGCTAACTTGATCACCAAAGCGAAGTTAGGCAAAAGGAGCGACAAATAAAAAAACAAAATACGAGGCCAATTTGAACACCTACATGTCGGGCAAAAGGAGAGGTAAATGAGTAAAAATGAAGAGGAGAGAAGCTAACCTGAATACTCACTCAATAGGTTAGGCAAAAGGAGAGAATTCAAATGAACAAGACCAATCATCTCTAAAAGTGTGTCTCACTATCAAATAAATCACGCAGCTTAAAAAGACATGCCTATGATAGAAGGCTTCCACCCCTTACCATGGACATCATCGCCGCCTTCATTTTCACCTAGCCGCTTTACCTACATTATTACTTTCTCATACCATCTTCTTAACCACCACCACGAACTCGGTCATTCATTTTTATGAGCATCTCATCCCTAAACCCACCTAAGCCAAATAATGTATTGCAGGCAACGTTCATTGATAGGAGAAGTATAAGCTGAAGGTCCGTAGTTCAAAAAAAAAAAGAAGAAAAAAAATTCAAAAAAAAAAGAATACAAGCAAAAAAAAAAATAAAGAAACAAGAAGAAAGAAGCAAGAATAAGAGGCAGTTGTAAGTCACCCGCACAAATCCCAAAACCCTCCCCTCAAATCTTCACACCTATCCTTCCCATTAAACTTTCGACTTATCTCAAAGTCCTTCTTGAGGCATCAATCGTTTAAAGTTGCACCTATTTAACTACGACTGGCTTGATTCCAAACTGGATACGTAGGAGAACCTCTTTGAGACCCGGTCGCTGCAATTCACTTTAGAGAAAAGCTGTCATTAAATCATTTGGTCTTTAAGAGAGAGAATAAAGAGTGGCTAGCCCGAAAACCTCACCCGACGAGCTAGGCAAAAAGAGAGGGAACCTTGGTCTCTAAGAACAATGAAAAACTCTTATTTCCTTTCACCATGCACACCCACTTTTCCCATCAGACTTGGGTCACCCTTCACACCCAAACCCATCAAATTGAAACTCTTCCATAACCATTTGACCATCTCTTCCCTTATGAGATAAACCCACGAGACATGGTGCTCCGTCCATAGACCATCTCGTCCACCTCCATCAGTTCGAACCTCTATCCATCGAACTACTCATCCATTCATCACATCATCCATTACATCTGATCACTACTCTCACCTAACCATCCATAGCCTCATCTTGTCCACCATTGGGGCCTAACTACTCACAAACATGCTTTCTATACCACAATTCCTATCTTTTTCATAGTCCATCCTCCAATTTTCTCACCCCATGAGCTCTTCTAATTTGGTCATTAGTGTATGCATGAGATTTGTCAGTGAATCCTCGTTTTTAGAATACATGAGTAAAGCAATTGATGAACTGTCGTTTCTTGCCCAACACCTACAAGCAGGTTGTCTTGAGGAAGTTCTATGCTTTCACCCAGGGCAAAGGGTCCGTGAGCGATTATATTCAAGAGTTCGAGCAACTCCTCATCAAAAGCGACCTCCGAGAGCCCGAGGAACAAACGATGATGCGTTTTTTGTACGGGTTGGATTCCTCTATTTCCAAAAAGATTGAGGTTCAACCTTATCATTCCTTGGATGATTTGTGTAGTCTCGCTCTCAAGGTTAAGAGGCGAAGAAACGAGAAGTCCACCTTCAAGCCATCAACTAATTTCATTTTCTCGCCTTCTAACCCGCCTTCTAACTCGCCTTCTCCCTACTCCGGCACTCCGAAGCCAAGTGAGACTTCAAAGTCCACTCCTACTCCTAAGACCGACAAAGGCAAGGGAATTTTCGTGCCTACTTCCACGGAACCTCCTCGATGGATGCAAGGCCGAAAATGCTTTAAATGTCATGGTTATGGCCATTTTCAAGTGGATTCCCCGAATCGTCGAGCTTTGACCCTTCAAGAGGTCCATGACATTGATGATGAGCTTCAAAAGGCACAAGAGGAGGCCGAAGTGGTTATTAATAAGGAAGAAGAGAGTAACGAAGACAATGTCGCCCCCGTACCACCCGTTTGTATTGAGGAGAGCTTTGCATGCCCATGAAACTCCTCTTGACAAGGCCCAAAGGGGATATTGTTCCAAACGCGGTGTTTTGTGGGTGGTAAAGTATGCAATCTTCTCATTGATGGAGGGAGTTGCACGAATGTCGCCTCTACTTTTATGGTCGAGAAGCTTGGCTTGCCATTACTACCTCACCCTCGACCTTACTCATTGCATTGGCTCAATGACCACAACGACATCAAGGTAACTAAACAAGTCTTAGTGAATTTGTCTTTCGGTGCTAACTATAATGATTCTCTTGTTTGTGATGTTGTTCCTATGAGTGCTTGTCACATTTTATTAGGGTGTCCATGGCAATACGACAAACAAATCGTTCACAATGGGTTGGAAAACACTTATACTTTCTCCTATAAGGGCAAGAAGATCAAACTACTCCCCATTTCTCCACGAGAAACCGAATCTTCAAAAGCCGGGATGGGTAGTGAGTTGAGGAATCTTCTCATGTTGAGCGAAACACGGATGAGTGTGCTCTTGGTAAGGACAAGCTACCTCTTGCTTTGTCTTTACCTTGTAGCGAGCCAAGTGAGATTGAGGGTCCCCAAGCACCACAAAATTTCCTATACCTTCCTTTAATCCCTCTCCTCCACAAAACAAGCCTCCAACCACCTTCTTTTATTTGGATGATGGATACATTGTGGGGTTCGATGCTTGTTTGATGGCTAGCGTGATTGCTCGTGGCGTTCAGGATGTTCAAGTTCAATGGAGCCAATTTATGGAGAGCGCCTTGGTTTTAACTCACAAGAGTTGAGGGTAACTTATTTTCAAGAAGGGGAGTATGGACCGTGTCGGGCTAGGGCCCAAGCTTTCACATCCGAGGACAATCCTCTGATTCAGCAAGCATTGAGTGTTAAGCTCTCTTGTGATGAATACATCGTGGATTTCAACACGAACATGAGTAGAGGAGCTAACCGGCATCACCGTGCTAATTTCGCGCTCACCCGCATGTTCTCAAGAATTGTTATACTTTCAAGAAGGGCAGGGTGGTAAGCATCAGATTAACATGGCTTTGGCGGGGTGCCCATTGTTAGGGTCCGATATTCTCCACGGATGTTTCAAACAGCCAGGAAGGGATTCAGGACTTGTCGATAAACCCGCTGGCCTATGGGATGTCAGGTCATCCTGGGAGATCGTGAATGTTTGGCATCGAGTTTAGGCCATGGGCCCGGGTGAATAAACAAAAGGGAATGAAGACTTAAGGCTAGAAATGCGTGTGCCTTCACTCATTCGACCATATCTCTTTCAATACAACTTCAATGGACTTCAAATTTTGGGACTTAAAGTACACACGGAGAGCTTTCCATCGATACCTTATGGGCTTAAAACGGAGTTCGGGTGAAGAAGTTATGCGCGTTTGAAGTCGGCAGAAAAACTGACCAGTAGGTCGCGCCCGCGAAGGTTTCGTAGCGCCGCGACGACATTGGAAGACGAGTTGGATTTTGGGCAGACTGACCTCACCTGCGACCAGCCCTGTCGCGCTCGTGACCTTTGTGCTGCCCCAGCCTGTCGCGCGCGCGTCACCAAACGTAGCGCCCGCGACCACTTGTTTCCAGTGCGTGTTTTCGGCCACTTAAACGCTGAGTTTTATGTTCCACCCCCCCCCTTTGTAAAAAACCCCCCCCCCCCCCCCCCCCCCGCGTTTACTTGTTTTTGGGAAGTTTTTTGAGACTAAGTTTTGTGATGCTTAAGCATTTGTAAGGGTTTTCCCCTTGTTTCTCTCAAACCTCGTTATCTTTATCCAATCAATTTTGGTGGTGATTCAAGTCATTCCTTTAATGATCATTGGTGAAATTTCCTAGATAATCATGGTGGGGTGTTAGGCCTAGAGTTGTGGTTCTCCTTGCTCAAGGTCATATCCAACCTTTAGGTGTTCAAATCTCTTGTTCTTGTGATTATCGAATCCATTCAACTACTCAAGCTAATCATCTCCCCTCCACGCGTACGGTAACGCTCCAGATTTTACGTTGAAAGGTTATTTGATCATTTTCTGAATTATGTTATTTCTGAACTCTGGTTATTTCTGGGTTGGGATTCAAATGAGTTGCGAAAAGGTTTGACTTGTTCACTTCTCCCTCTAAATGAATTGAAATGAATTTGAAATTGTTTTGACGGTTAGGGGTAGACATTATTGAGTCATCCTCATGTTTTTAAATGTTTTCTTTTCAGATGAAGAGTTCTGTGATGGGAATGGAAGCTAGAAGTGAGGACGATAGAGTGAAGTTAGAAGTTCTATGAATAAAGTTTAGTTTGTGCTTTAGTTTAGAAGCTAGTTAATGTTTGGTTTAGGTTGTTCTAGAATTTCAAAGTTCTCTTGTTTATTAAATTGAAGTAATTAATGATTAGTTGTTAGTTTTTCCCTTTCTTGCCTTGTATTTCTTCAGGAATATGGCAGTAGTGCCCAATTAAAAAGAAAAATAAAAGAGACTTCTGCTATTACCGTTAGTTAATGTTTGACTTTTTCATAATTGAACTTTCCAGAGCGTTACAATTAAACTATTAAAAAATTATATATGTTAAACTTATTAAAGTTGAAGTATCGTAAGCCTTGATTAAATAAGTTTTTAAAAAAAATTTTACGTAGGTACTGACTCCTTTTATAAAATCAATATGGGTATATTAAGTCAACATATGTGCATTAAATTGGAAAAGCTTGACTGAATAATTTATTTTCCTATTTAGTATACGAAATACCATTATGAATATGAAAATAAAATAGATAAATATGTGTTGTATGTAATAAAGAACATTAGTATTTTTTATTAATTTATTAATTTAAATAAATGTAAGAATATCAGAATTCCTTTCAAATCTTTGTAGAAGTCTCTTAGAAAATATTTAATGTCAAACATTGGGATAAATGCGTAAGATAATAGAAACTTTTTATAAACCAATTATTTTATTAAAATATTATCTAATATAACATAATTATTTAAGATAAATATGAAATATTTTTCATAAAATAATTAAAATAGAATGTTCAGATAAATGCAAAGCATTAGTATTTAGTAGTAAATAACTAATTAATCTCAAATTTAAAAATAACTATTAATTCTAAAATTATGCATATAAATGTCAAATAATTAGAACATCAATTAAAATAAATTTATATTAATTTTTAACAAAGACATACATAAGTAATCAATTGCCACATGACACTCATATGTAACAAATCAAACTCCAATTCTTTTTCTTTATCATAATTAAACCCCGAAACTAAAGTCACTTGAAATTCCTAAATTTGATTGATATTTATTACAACACAATTACTAAATCACTGTACATAAATTAAGTATAAACTATATAATTATTGAAATAATTGATACTTTATTATAATATAATTATCGAAAATGGTTCTCACTAACAACAAACAAAGATAATAAAAATGCAATATTTGATACAACTACAGGAAAGTAAAAATATTCAGGAGGCAACAATAGTAACGAGTCCGAAACATTACACTATAAATCTTTTAAAATATTATACGAAGGTTTAGTATAAATCTACTTTTTATTTATAGAAGATTTCCAAAATGTGTTTGGTAAAATAAAACAATGAAAACGTTGCAAATTTTGAGAGTAAAACTCCTATAAACAGAACTATATTATTGGTCTATATTTTCATTAATAATCGTATAAAAAATAGTTAACATTATAATAAAAAATTAAAATTAATGATTAGATAAATTATTTCAGCATCACATGGAATTAAAATGAACGTAAAATACAAGTATCGAAATAATGTGTCTCAACATATATATAATAAAAGATTCAGATTGTATTGATGGTTTACAATAAGTAAAGTATTATTACTTATTAGGAAAAATGTTGAACAAATTATTTATTTAATTAATGAAAACAAATTTCGAACGACATAACTTTTTATAACATATACACATAGTTTCTATTATCTTAATCATTTATTTTGATCTTTAAAATTAAGTGTTTTTTTTTTTGTTGGGGATGCTACTGACAAATATTTGAAAGAGATTATAGACATGCTTGCATTTATTCAATTTCACCAATAAAGAATTTTCTATCACTCTTTATTATACATATGTAATTTAGGTAAAGTTATAACATATATTTCTTGATTTATTTTCGCATTCATAATAATATTTAATATACTAGATTGAAAAATAAATTATTTAATCAACATTTTCTAATTTTATGCACATATTATGATTTTATAATTATTACATATCTAATAAATATATATATATACATTGATTATACAAAGGAGCTAGCATGTAAAAATTTTAAAAAATAAATTATTTAATCAACATTTTGTAATATGTCATAAATATAAAATTAATGTCACAATCTTCAATCAATATACAAAAAAAAAACCCTAAATATGTTGTAATGGCCCTAATGGTACACAATAATAAACTGTCTTTGTGCCCATACAATGCACAAATTATTTTATCTTATTTATTGATTTTAGATTTAATTGTAAGTATGTGTTCCATTTGTTTATTTAATGTTGTTTCAAGGAGTGATACAAAATCCGCAAGGGCTTTCACTATTTTATTTTACCAAACACATTTTGCAGTTTTTATGTAAATAAAAAGAGATTAGTGCTAAGGCCTTTTATAATATTTTAAGAGATCTATAGCGTGATGCTTGGGGTTTGTTACTACTGTTGTCTTCATAACTATTTTGTATTCTCCTACAATTATATCAAATGTTATCATTAATGTTATCTTTTTTTGTTGTCTTGAGAGTTATTTCGATAATTTTATTTTAATGAAGTATCAATTATTTTGATAATTGTAATGTTTTATACTTAATTTATTTATACTGATTTCATAATTGTGATATAATAAAGTATCAATCAAATCTAGAAAGTTCATGGAAATTCAATTTTGGAGTTTAATTATGATAAAAAAAATTGGAGTTTAAAATTTTTATATATGAATAGGACATGACTTATTATTATTATTATTATTATTATTATTATTATTATTATATATGTGTGTGTGTGAGAGAGAGAGAGAGAGAGAGAGAGAGCGAGAGCGAGAGTATCTTTTCAATATAATACTCTCTCTGTTCCATATTAATTGTCCAAAATATGTCGTCTTTGACTAAGAATTTCTTATAGTATATTTTATCAAAAAGTTACAACATTATATTCTTACGATGATACTTTTCGTTATGAATCTTAATGATAGTATTTTCGTATATTAAAATATTGTATATGTTGAGAAATTAATAACGACTCAGAACAATTAATATGAAATGGAGGGAGTATATATATAAGTACTTTGACTAGAACACACCTTTTCTCTAAAATTCAATAAACTGGAAATTTTGGTTTTTTTGACAGCAATAAATTAACTACAAATTTATATATATTATCATCGTCTAATTATTTATTATTATTATTATTATTATTATTATTATTATTATTATTAGTATTAGCTATCACTTATACTTTCTTGTATTTTCCCTGGTATGCTACTTTCATAACTTTTAGATGGGTGTTCGTTGTCAAAGAAAAATAGCTATGTGTTGCTGCTTGTGAACTGTTAGATAGAGTGCTAACAATGTTTCTAATCCAATTCTCATTGACCAATACTACTGCCCCAATAAGACTTGCTCCATTAGGACATTGATGGCTTTAGCATCAATACATGGACTGTATATACATCAAATGAATGTTAAAACAACCTTTCTAAATGATGATCTCAATGAAGAGATCTACATGGAACAACCCGAAGGATTTGTTCTTTCGGGAAATGAGAGGAAAGTGTGCAAATTAATAAAGTCATTGTATGGATTAAAGCAAGCGCCTAAACAATGGCATGAGAAATTTGATGAGCCGATTCTTGCTAGTGGTTTCATACATAACAATGCTGACAAATGTATTTACTCCAAGTTTACTCAAAACTATGGAGTTATCATTTGTCTTTATGTTGACGACTTATTAATTTTTGGCACAAACATGATAGGAATTGAAGAGACCAAGAGGTGTCTGTCTTCAAAATTCAAGATGAAAGACTTGAATGAGGTTAACACCATCTTAGGTGTTAAGGTGAGGAAGCATAGTGGGGGACTATGCTTTAAATCAATCCCATTATATATCCAAGATACTGGATAAATTCCAACATCTTGGGATAAAAGAGGCAAATACACCTTTTGACACTAGCATGAAGCTAGTTGAAAATGAAGGTAGGCCAGTGGCACAAGTTGAGTATGCAAGTGCTATTGGAAGTTTGATGTATGTTATGCATTGCACAAGACCTGATATTGCTTTTGCTGTGTGCAAGCTATCAAGGTACACAAGTAAACCTAGTACTATGCATTAGAAGGCCATAGCTAGAGTACTTGGTTACTTAAAGAGAACTAAGGATTTAGGAATTTTCTATCAAAATTTTCCTGAAGTCTTAGAAGGTTATACAGATGCAAGTTGGATCACTTGTGCAAGTGACAACAAATCCACAACAGGTTGGATATTCACCCTTGGTGGGGGCGCTATTAGTTGAGCGTCAAAGAAACAAACTTGCATGTCTCATTCAACTATGAAGGCTGAGTTTATAGCCTTAGCTGCAGCAGGAAAGGAAGCAGAATGACTTAGGAATTTTCTATTGGATATAGAGTGTGGCATAACCGATGCCATCTATTTCCTTGTACTGTGATAGTGAAGCTACAATGTCTAAAGCATACAATAAGGTGTATAATTGTAAATCTAGACATATTAGCTTAAGGCATGAATATGTAAGACAACTCATTATGGATGGAATTATTTCCATTATATATGTTAAGTCTTGCAACAATTTAGCAGATCCTTTAACAAAGGAGTTTGTCAAGGGATGTGGTGAAAGGTACCGCAACGAGAATGGGTTTGAAACCCTTCTTTGAAGTTAAGTAGTGATAGGAACCCAACTTTACTTTAGTGAAAACTAAATATTAAGTTTAATGGGTAATAACAAGTTACTATATAACTTATGGGCACTAAGGGAAGGATTTAGTGCACAACTGCTACAACTAAGGAGGATGGGCATAGCTCTTAATGAAATCTTAGTCCAAGTGGCAAGAACATGGTTAGAAGATTTCACCTATATGAATAAAGAGGTGGTGCCGCCTCTAGCAAGAATATTGAGGGTTCATTCTTGTAATTATTCATGAATCCAGGATGAGCACATGACCATAATAGTGCTAAAGCAATCTAATTCTCATGTGAATAGAGATTGAGGTTATGTGTGTGGTATTTCCAATTTCATGTGTGAGTGCTGGTTTAAACAACTAGTCACCTAACACTTTGTTGAAATTTAATTTGAAATACTTACACTAATTAAAAGTTTAAATCGAAAGATACCTTTTTGTATTCATAACCCAAATTTTAAGGAAGATGCTTATCAAATACAAAACTAGTGGGGGATTGTTGATAGTTTTGGTATTTGATAAAAGGGAGAGTGGAAGGTGAAAAGTCCCACATTGCTAGTGGAAGGAACTTTTCACTAGTTTATAAGGATTAGTACTACTTGGACTTATAATTAGCTAATGGGCTACTATGGAGCTAGTGGTGGTACTAAGGTTCAATGCTCCGCACACGCACTCGTGTCGGTTGGCGGCTTTTGGCGGCTTATTAGACGGCACTTAGCACTTTATGCGCAGTGCCGGAGCCGGAGAGTTATGATGTAATATTTACATTGTAATTTTCGTTTTCCTTTTATTTATTTAATTCATTTAAATAAATAAATAAATTTATTTCTATCCAGTATTGGATATTATAGGGCAGTTATTTTAATTAATTAATTTAATTAATTAATTTTGTTAACTGCAAAGCCAACAAACTGCCTGCAACTTCCTCTCTCTATCCAATCTTTCTGTTTTTACGTTATATTCACAGAGAATCCAGGGAAACTGATGGATTTTGCTCATCATAAAGTTTCACAAGGCTTGATTAATCATGGAGGGATATTTGCTAATCTCTGAGCATTCTGAGTGAAGTGAGGGCAAATAATTCCTTAAATATATATATTTCTGGGTACAAAGGTTGAGGATCGAAATATGTGGATTCTAATGAGGGCATTTTGGGAAACCTATATAATTGATTTTATTTAATTTTTTTTAAAATCATGTAATATTAATGTGTGAATTAATGTTTATATTTGCATTGATGGCTTTTTTTCTTTTCTTTTTTCTTTCATATGGACTATTCTTTTTTTTTTTAATTCTTTTAAATAAGAAAAGTATTCTTTTTATTTTTAATTATTCTTTTTTCGCTATTCTTTTAAATATAACTTCAACAATATTTTTAACAATATTTCTGGGTACAAAGGGTGAGGATCGTAATATGTTTATTCAAATAAGGGCATTTTGGGAAACCTATAATTGGTTTTATTTAATTTTTTTAAAAAAATCATGTAATATTAATATGTTCATTAATGTGTATGTTTGCATTGATGACTATTTTATCTTTTCCTTTTTTTCATTTGCATTATTCTTTTTCCTTTATTCTTTTAAATAAGAAACTATTCTTTTTATATTTTATTATTGCTTTTTTTTATTCTTTTAAATATAATCTCGAGAATATTTTTAACAATACGTATGATTTACTTGCGTCCCGTGCTATGCACGGAACTAAGTACTAGTAATTCCTTAAAGGCAGTGAATTTTAATCACGTTCAAGCCTTTTCTTCTCATTTTTACTCAACATATTCTACGATGAATTGTGCTAAAGTTCTACGTAATAAAATACTATATCCTTTACATAAAATAAATTTATTGATTTGGGTGTTCTCACGCGCGTTACAACTAACAATCCTTTTTTTTCGAAAATGATAAACATCTTGACACAAGATGACTCTTAACCATCTTGCATTTCTTCTAAATCACAAGTGAAATGTAAGTGTATTTAATTCATTGTAAAGGTATGTTTCATTATTTTTAGGGTTACTACAACTTATAAACAATTTAAAAATAATTATTTATTTATATTTATTTCATAAATATAAAACTATGTACAAAATGTGGATTTTCTACTATGATTGATAAAATTAGGTTATTATTATATTTTTTCATCTAGCTAATAAGTATTATATTATTATAATTGATAAATATATATAATTATTAAAGAAAATATTAATAACAGTTACGAAAATGTGAAATATGAATAATTCAAGATGGTTAAGAACCATCTTGAGTCAAAATGGTTATCATGGTCCTTTTTCTTTCTCTTTGTGCTTCTTTGTAGCGGATTATTGATAAATTCATATACATGCTAAAAAGGATGGAAGCACATTGTTGAGTGCTTCAAAATTATTACTTAGCTATATTTTAATTTCATATTTTGCCAAATATAGGAAGGAGGTGATTAGAGCTCATATGAATTAAGCACGTAGGTATAGCTTGTGTTCGGCTGCAACATTAGAGATATTGTTTAGCATTTTTGACCAAGTCAATACTCTAAGGGCTTGTTTGGAGAGCAAAGTGGAATGGGTTGGGTATGGAATTAGAATCCTAGGGGGTTGGGTATGGAATTAGAACCCTGAAATGAAATTGTTTGGTGAGCAGTGGAATGGAATCAAAACTATAGTTATAGTATTTGTTATTATTATTATTGTTATTATTATTATTATTATTATTATTATTATTATTATGACAATAATAAAATTTTAATAATTAATAATTAATAATTTTTAATTAGTTATTATTACATATTAATTATTATTATTATTAATATAAATTATAAATTATTATTTTTTATTAATTAATAATTATTATCAATGGAAAATAATTAACTATAATAATTATTAATTAATTTTTAATTGTTGACATTTGTATCAATTAGTAATTTTATTATATCACTTATTAATAATTATAATTACATATTAATTATTGATAATTATCAATTATTATTAACTAATTATAATAATTACTTATTAATTATTAATATATATGTTTATTATTAATTATTAACTATTAATTACTAATTTACTAAATTACTAATTATTATAAATGATTATTAATTAATAACAATTAATAATTAATTATTAGTAATAATTATTAATATTTATATTTATAATAATAATTATTATAATTATTATTAATAATTATAATTATATTATTATTATGATAATAATAATTATTATAATAATAATTAATTATAATAAATATTATTATTATTAATTATTAATTATAATAATAATTATTAATTTTTAATAATGATTATTATGATTATTATTATTTATTATAATAATTATTATAAATATTATTATTAATTATTAATAATTATAATTATTATTATTATTAAAAATTAATAATAATAATACTTATTATAAATTATTAATCATTAATTTTTAATAATAATAATAATTATTATTATTATTAATTATAATTATAATTATATTTATTCTTATAATTATTAATAATTAGTATTATAATAATAATTATTAATTTAATTATATTATTATTATTATAATTATTATAATTATTATGATTATTATTAATTATTATAATTAATTATTATAATTATAATAATAATAATAATAATAATAATTATTATTATTATTATTATTATTATTATTATTATTGGTTTTGTTGTTGTTGTTGTGAAAGAAAAGGGATAGCTTATTCCCCCCACATTTGAGAGGTTTCTAATCCCCCTATTTGGGAGGGATAGCAAATCCCTAGGGATTGTAATTCCATTCCAGAAACTGCTCTCCAAACAGAACAAACAGGAACTAGAATCCATTCCTACTCAATTCCATTCCTGTTTTGTTCACCAAACAGGCCCTAATAAGATTACTATTAGTGTTAAGTAAGCTAGCATCTTAAGCAGCATTTAGCGTTTCAAGTAGTGTTTTCTGAAACATTAATACTGTTGATATTCAGTGTTTGGAGTAGCGTTTGATGTATATTGGTCAAAAAATACCCTTCGAAAATTTAATCTTTGGAAATTATTTATATCTTTTTATGTTAGTTTATGTTAATCTGTTAACTCAACTGCTATATATCTATACTGCTGAACAGGTCATTAGTAGAGGACATGACACTTGATCGGAACATTTAGTGAGTTAAGATTACAGTAGGTGGGTGATAGGCTATGAGGTTACCAGTAGGAGACCTTGTTGTGACTTTGTTATGTGTTTCTTGTGCCTTGTGTCTATGTCCGTGTTGTTCAGGTTAGCATGATACTTTGAATTAACTACTGACTGTCTTTAACACATAAATATAAAGTTTCTCCCTCCCAACTTCTCTTGATTCTTTGGATACCAAGGTTTTATTTATTTTTCCTTTTAAAATTTTTTTACCTGTGTCAGTTGTAATTGGGCACTTTATAAACTTCTGTACATAATGGAAAGACTGCCTACATCTTGATCACCTCAGACCTCGTGTTAGCTGGAATATATTGGGATACATTGTTGTTGTATCAGATTTAACTAATACCTCATCTTTATTCTCTTGTTTAAGTATCTCGCTACTATTAAATAAACTTATGAAAAGAAAATTAGAGTGAGTAGTCTACAGGTTAAATAGACACAACATAGAAATAGCAGAATCAACCAAAATTAGCGGAAGAAATAAGGAGATAACACAAATACAAGGATTACGTGGGTACCCAAGAATTGGGAGAAAAACCTACGAATGACAATAACCAAAACAAATCCACTATGAGAAAGGAGAAGACTACAACCTAATCACAATCACAATGTTTTATTTGATCCTTAACAGATACTAAAATCAATATAATCTCTAGTCCCTTTCTTACATCTCTCTTCAATGCAATAATAATGGATATCTCACTCTTGGTACACCACTAGATGAATAAAGCCTTCAATATATAGCTTGTGTAATTATAGGAAGAGTAATCATAATTGTCCAGCTATCAAAGAAAGCCTTAATGAGAAAGCTACATCCAAAGAAATAAAGGAACCCAAAATAACTTCGTAACAAAATTAGGAAACAAATCACCAAAATCATATCATTATATTAAGTAATACGATTTTGCTAATCGTCGCCCTGAGGCGACGGTTAAGAGAGAATCTTACCTTTTTTTTATTTTGTAATTATTATATAAAATAATAAAAGATTACCTTTCCAATAAAAAATGTTATATTATCTAATCAATCTACAAAAATCTTATATTCTTATCATTACCTAATTAATATTTTCTAATTATCTTTTTAAATATAAACTCTGTATACAAAAATATTATATTATCTAATCAAATCTTTCTATGAAAGAATCCTAGAGGGGGTGATGAAAGCAGACGCTCTGCTGAGACCTGAGGGTAGTCATCTCAATTGGAAATCTAGATACGAGTAGTGGCTGCTGCTGGATACATCACTTTGCAACCCTGTTTGTATTATAGCTTCCATGATTTTGTTTTCGAGTTTTGAGCTGCAACAAGTTACGTTAGTCCCATCTTTTTTCACTCGTAGTCTTCTTCTTTGCCCTTGGAGATAGGCTTTGACAGCATTATTCTCATTCATACGACATTCCTTTTGTTTTGGGACAATTGACACTGAGTCAATACTTGTAGCTGTGGTTACCATCTTCCGGTTGTGTAATTTTAGCTATTATTGAAGGCTGCTTCTGTAGCAGTTTTTTGCATTCCTTAATAAGTTAATCATACATTTAAATAATTCAGCTTCCTTCCTATTATTTTAGTATTGTTACAATACTTGAAGCTGAGGGTTATGGTGGCTCTGTAATGTGCAAATCACCAACTACCTTTGTCTTCCCTATAGTTGGGTGCAGTCACTAATTGTAGAAGGTCCAAAGCATCATACAAAGTGTTGCATGTTTGTGTTTTACTCAGCCTGTCGAATGACTGAGTATAAATGGTTTGCGGAAGTAAAATCTCAATAATTAGAAAATGTTAATTAAGTAATGATGAGATTTTTGTAGATTTGATTAGATAATATAACATTTTTTATTGGAAAGGTAATCTTTTATTATTTTATATAAGATTTACATAATAAAAAAATAGGTAAGATTCTCTCTTAAGCATCACCCCCAGTGCGACGATTAGCAAAACCGTAAATCATATTATCACATAGGAAAAACTTATAGTGGTTGTCAACCATGACAATTACCACAATAAAAATCATGAATATCCATATATTTGTCAACTTTTATCTTTGTCATTCATTTTTTTTTATTTAGTATAACATTATAAAATATATTTTTCTTAATCAAAAATTTTTTATGAATTTTTTTAAAATTTAAATACCTTAACTCTAAGTTTTTGCCTAGTAAACAAGCATATTTTGAAAAAAAAAATTTTAAAAATTTTTTTAAAAATAAAATAAAATTTTAAAAAATATTTTTTACAATTTATATTAAATAAAAAAGCTAATGGCCAAGATAAAACTTGACACATGTATGAATAAAATTTATTTTACTTACGGCGGTTGTGATGGTTTTTTTTTTTTTTTGAAATCAAACATAACGATTTCATTAATAGCAAGGTATACGACACTTACAATGAAAATCGTGATTGAACAATTGTAGATCTAAAACATAGATATGAAATTCAACTTCCAAATAACTAATACTAATCTTACTGACGTTCGGCTCCGATTTCTTCAATGACTCTGCATCTTTCCTCGATGACTCTGCATCTTTACCATTGACGGAGAACCTCACAACTCGTACTATAGCGATTTGAAAATAGATCTTCATCCAACGTATTAGATCACACCAACTGAACAGAAACTCTAGAAAGAGACTAAAAACCCTAAATAAGGGTACAATAAAAACTCTAGAAAGAGACTAAAAACCCTAAATAAGGGTACAATAAAAACTCTAGAAAGAGACTAAAAACCCTAAATAAGGGTTCAATAAAAACTCTTACAAAAGAAGAGACTAATTTTCTTTGCGTAAACGTAAAACCAAACTAACAATTGGATCAAATTGGGGCTTACCATCGATAAAAAAATCAATGGCAGCCCCTTCAAGGAAGTGGAGACTAGGGTTTTCTAGAGAGGAAAAGAAAGGAGGAGGCTTGGGTAGATTATGGCGGTTGTCATGGTTGATAAGCACTATAAATGTATCCTTATCAGATATTAAGAAAATTTTTAAGACACCTCTTACAATCTAATAATCTCCTCATTGGTCAAAAGTCCGACATCTCGAATCCAAATAATCCCCTGGATGGCCGCACCATCATGCCCCTCTATAAGGCAATGGGCGAAAAGAGTTCTTAGAGCACCCGCAACAGTGAGTTTAAGTTTGACTAATTGAATGATGTGAAATCCGTGGACCCCTACTAAGAGAGTCAAAATTTATCCCTTTATTTAACTAGGTTTCCAATGGTGAGCATGAGTTTGACTCATATTAATTAAAAAAAAAGTAAGTGGGTTCTACTCCTACTTAATAATATAATTAATTAATTTAGTTAGATTGATAAAATGATGTAGATGAGGAGAGAGAAAAAATATGATTAAAATATTAGTGTGTTAAACTCGCTTTCAAACTCATATCGCGAGGCTGACTGCGAGATTCTCGCGAGATGAATCTCATTCTCACCAATGAAATGTCCTATATGACCTCATTTCATTCTCATCTCATGCCATGCATGTCAGCAATGAGTCAAATTGAAACTCACCATTACGAATGACCTCATAAGTAGCAAATATTCACTCATTCCAACCAATGCCTGAACTTAGTGATTAGGAGTGACTTAGTCAAAGACGTTTGTATGATATTCAGAAATATGAATCAATCTGATAACAATATTACTTACGGCAAATATATCTTTGATGAAATGGTATCTTACGGCAAAGATAACATTCTAAATATTTTAATGCACCACAATCACACCCTGTGTTACACCCAGCTTAATGACTAAACCCCTTAGCTAAGTACTTGACTTCCCATCTTCAATACTCCTCATATTAATTAACACTTTAACTAATTTGTTTTTGTTCCAAAATAATTGTCGCTTTAAATTTTTCAATACCCAATTTAATTATTAACTTTATTATTTAGGTCTAATTTGATAACTAATATTTTTAATTTTTTAATTAGATCCTAAGTTACTCCTACTTACCGTAGTTGTTTACTTCCTCCGTTATTTTTTCATGTTGCCTAGGAAATTGTATTGAAAATTTTGATCGTTAATATTGTAATCGTACAATAATTCGCCATATAAAATTAATGTCATTAGATTCGTAATAAAAATACTATAAAAAAATATAATATTACTTTTTATTATAGAAATCTCATATGAGAAATTATTAATTAAAAACTAATTTTAAAAAATATATGTAAATGACAATTAAAAAAAAAAACGGGGAGATATCTTTTATTCCATCAATAACACTACTCTCAATAGTCAATACCCAATCTCAATACTCCAATGAATGTCGGAAGTAGTAGATGAGCGATTATTAAATGGATCAATGGATGACAACATTTAAAAACCACAGAAGTAGTAGTACTAAATTTGTAGGTTTATAATAAAAAGGTAGTTTGTTCAACTGATGAGCCACTAAACATCAAATTAATACACCCATCGTTTTCTTTGATGTTCCATTGCAATAACATTAATTTTCAACTCTCCTCTTTGACATTTTGATGTAGCCTTAATTAATTGTCTCATTTCAAGGTTAATTAGGACGTACGTAAAACTTTACTATTCTTTGGATCACTTTTGAATGGAATATAGTATTTTTACGTTGTAGGACTTGGGAAATATTTCTAGGAAAGATTAATTTTAACTTGAATAACCTGCGTCATGGTGTGTGAGATCTCAAAGGAATATAATCTGCATAATCACTTAGAAAATTATTTGGAGGTACCCTAACTTTTGGCAAAATGTTTTTCAGGTACTCCAACTTTTCAAAACTCATTCCGGGGTATCCTTACGTTTTGGATTAGAAATTATTAGATGTTTTTCCAGTTATCAATTTGGTTAAGTGACTGAAATACCCTTATTCTTTCATTTTTGAATGAATACCCTTGAAGAAGAAGAATAAGGGTATTCCGGTCACTTAATAAATTTGATGGCCGAAAAAGCACCAAATAATTACTACCCAAAAATTAAAGGTACCTCAAAATAAGTGTTAAAAAGTTGGGATACCGAAAAATAGTTTCCCCAAATATTGGGGTACATCCGAGTAATTTTTTGATAGTATAGTCACTACTACCTCCATTTTTTGTTATACGACGTTTTAGTTGACTTTAACTTTTTTCCTTTCATTTTATCTTACTATCATTTTACAATTTAGATCACATATTAATTATTCAAAAAATTATTCATAGGTACCTTAATATTTGGAGAAATTATTTTTCGGTACCCTAACTTTTCAAAACTCATTTAAAGGTACCCTAAATTTTTGGGTTAGTAATTATTAGGTGTTTTTCCAATCATTAATTTTATTAAGTGGTAGAAATACCATTATTCTTCCCTTTATTCCCCCTCTCCATTAATGGAGTTTAAAAACAATTTTTTTTCTAACCTCTTTATTTTTCTATTCCAAAATTAAACTTCTTCATTACCATTATGAACATTGTTGATGGCAGTGTTTTAAATAGCAAATTTAGTCTTAGCCTTGGCCTTGCACTTGCATCAAGTGATCAATCTACTTTATTCACAATCCACCACGGCTAAATTTGCGGCCTAGAACACTGTCTATCAACAATGCTCATAGTAGTAACGAGGAGGTTCTAATTAAGGAATGAGAAAAATGAGTTAGGAAAAAAAATTTTCTTTTGAGCCCCATTAATGGAGATGGGAAAGAAGGGGAAGGGGAAGAAGAAGAAGAAGAAGAAAGGTATTTAGTCACTTAATAAAATTGATGGCCGGAAAATAATCTAATAATTGCTAACTCAAAAATTAAGGGTACCTCGAAATGAGTTTTGAAAAGTTGGGATATCGAAAAATAGTTTCCCCAAATGTTAGGGTACCTACGAGTAATTTTTTATTTAATTAGGGTTTTTGGATGCTAATATACTGAACTTTTGGGGTATTAGACAATAATGTACTGAACTTTGACCTTGGACAATAATATATTGTACTTATGAGGGTGTTGAACAATAATACACTCAGAATTATTTCAGTAGTGGTTGATTTGGTGGCAATCCTACGTAGCATGTGGAGGATAGGAATTGGTCCAAAAATATTTATCTTTATGACATGTCAGCTAATCCAGACATAAGCAAAAAGAATCAACTATGAAAATTGAAAAGAGTAAAAAAAGAACATAAAATCACATTTGCTTAAAAATGTTTCCGATGAGAGATTGTTGTTGTAGTTGTATAAGATCACCTTTGTTTCTGTAAATTAGATTACATGTCATAAATTTAGATATTATTTAGCTTATTCATCTTCTCTGTCTGTCACGTAAGACAGTGGCAGATCCCAAGCTAGTCCTGGGGTGGTCACGGACACTGGTAAAATTTTTTTTAGTGTTTTGATATAATTTGGGATAAAAAAAATACAGATTTTATATATATCAGATGAATATATTAGTGTATTGGCCACCCCTAATTAGAAGACCTAGATCCGCTACTGCCATCAAGTCACCCACCGTAAAAATTGTTTCGAGTGCATTATTGTCCAACATTTCTCAAAGTTCAATGTATTATTGTCCAATGTTAAAGTTCAGTGTATTATTCTCCAATACCCAAAAGTTCAGTATATTAGCATCCAAAAATTCTTGTAATTATTATATATTTTTTATTTTGCCATCAACACAATGGCGGATCTAGAATTTGAAGCTAGTGATGTCAGGTATAATTTGCCTTTAAAAAGTTAAAATTGAACGGCACACATAACAAAATTTAATACTAACATAAAATTCAAAAAAACAACATTAACCATAAAATTATATTTAATGACTTGCTCATTGACACAACGACAAGCAATTTATGTGTTATGAAAAATAATTTAACCATATTTGCTCATTGACACAACGACAAGCAATTTAACAAATCCTACTTTAATCACATTGGCTTGTTCCAACAAATTGAATTCATGACACGGAATCAAATGTTGAAATAAATTCAATAAAGAGAAAATAATAACTTAGAAAAATAATAATAGAGTAGCTTACACAAATTATAATATAATGATGAAGGTTTTAGGGATAAAGAGATTGAAAGTAGAAGCAACTGTTTAAGTCGACCACAAAAGATTAAAAGAAATACAAGGCCTGAAAGGCGGCGCCCTAAGAAGATTCAAACTAGGGATCACATGCTTCACAAACAACAAACAAGCTCAACACAACCATTAGACTGTTGAAACCTTTGTGATCTTAAGTGGTTTCAAATACTATTTAAATAATACGTTTTAATTTTTTTCCTCACGCAAATGCCCTTTGGGCTTGAAGCGTGGATGCTACAAAGGTTCCCTTCACCTTGCGCAAATAAATATGGGGGTGTTGAGATTCGAACCTGAGACCTCTTGCTCAGGTCTGGCTCTAATACCATGTGGAACCTTCTCAACCAAAAGCTTAAGTTGATGGTGAAAGCCCCATGAATGGTTTTATACTCTAACAAGCGTTACCTACTAACAAATGGGGTAATCAATTAGAAAATACCAACAATCACGAGCCAACATCCACCTTTTCCAACATGCCGACCTTCTCAATGGGTTCGATATGATGAAGGAAAGTATAAATCTGGAAAACCTGACCACACTTATAGTAATAGTGATCCATTGAGTAGTAGGAACAGTCACATCATGCCCTAATTTGGGTGTTTTACACAGAGGAGAAAGAAGTATTCATTGCTAAGATTTGAAAGAATAGGTTGTTGTTTGGGGGAATTTTAAAGTGGGATGAGGGAGAAGAACAAAAAGCCCTAATTTTTGGGCCTTCGACCAAGATGAACAATAGGAGAGTAAGAGAGTGAGGAAGATTACTTAAAGAACTTTAGTGGTTTCAATAATAAAAAAGGAGGAAGGGAGTAATTAATTTTGAGTTGTTTGTGATTTCACCCCCCTCCCCCCAAATTAATTTTGGAGCAAATTAGTAAAAGAAAAAAAAGGGATCGTGATCGACTGTAATTGGTAAGAATTTGACATAAGGGTATCTTTCCCACAATGCGCACTTGTTCAGTGGCATAGAGTCGACATTTGAAATCATGGTGACATTTTTATAATTTTTTTCTTAGATTAGTGATATTTCTATCCGGGTACTCTTATACACAAGACGCTAGTTGGGCTTGTCATGATGACCCATACCCATTCCTATAGTAACCGAACTAACGTAATAACTAACTTGAACTCCGTGAAACTAAATAAAAGAAGAAATAACTAATTATCTTCTCACACATGACCATTTCAATCGCAGCAAATTATATTGAGGACCGAATCCTAATACAGAGTTGAGGCAAATATTGACACATTCTTGTTAGGAAAAGATGCGTCTAATTTCAATTCTTTTCCTTTACTCACCTTTGTATAACAATATTCTAGTTCTGGCTAGTTTACGTACAAACATCAGTCTTCATATGCATGCCCACCTTAATGTAGGGACATGTAGTTAACAATAATCTCGTGTATGGAATTTCAACACCCCCATCAGAAAAAAAAAAAAGCCATATTTGCTCACATATATGTGTACATTTGCTAAAGCTACGAATTGGCCATTGGTGGTAATTCATTAGTTCATATTTTGTAATCACAACAAGAAAAATATGATTAGGCAACAAATTTAGAGTAGTTTGGGCAACAAAAAATTATTTTTGCATTAACTTAAACAGCCGTGCTAGGGACACTGAAAGTTGGGTCCCGAAAAGTATACCGACGCCACGTATATTATTATTATTATTATTATTATTATTATTATTATTATTATTATTATTATTTGCAAATGCTCTCTTTCCAATTTCTTTGATCTTCTTCACAGGCACTATAATCTATACACAGAAGGCGTGGTAGCTCTAACTCTCCCAATTCTACACAAACAATCAAAGCAGAAATCTTTCTCTCTCTTTGTCCCACTTTGATGATTGCCTTCTTTTATTGATTTCTTTGTGGGGTTGCTGTTAGGATCAAAAGATAGCCTAGTATTTGCAGCGAAAGAAGTAATTATCAGGATGTATAATATTGAGAAGAAATATAACAAGATCAGTAATTAAAAGATAGAGAGTATAAAAGACACACGATTTACGTGGAAACCCTAATCGAGAAAAAAACCACGGACGGCAACGAAGCAATTATCCACTAGTATAAGGGGAGAGATTACAAGAGAGATGCCAAGGGGCTATATAATGCAAGGGGATCGACGACACGATCACAAGGGGTTAATAGCACAACGGGAATATACTGAAGAAAAATTACTCTCTAAAGGACTCTCACAACCTATGGATGAGATAGAGGTGAATAATGCTCTCAATGTGCGTATTGAATAGGTTAACAATAACCATATTTAAAGGAAAAGAAACTAGATTAAATATTACAAAACCAAGGACACAAAACGGATATAGCCGCCGCAAAAATAAAAAAACGGAAAGCACTGAGGCGCTGGCAGCGCCTAATAGACGCTGGCAGCGTCTAATCTTGGACACTCTCTGATTCACACGCTGGTAGCGCTCGACATGAAGATGGTAGCGCTTCTCCCGTAAAAGGAGGCGCTGGCAGCGCCTGTGATGCCGCTGGCAGTGTCTCCATTATTTCATTCCATAAAAGAGTTTTTGGGCCATAGAACCCAACAATCTCCACCTTGGGCCAAAATTTCTGGTACCGTCATAGAGCCCCAAAGGTCGATCAGATGTGATGAGCATCAACTGAATTCAAGTCACCCTTGAACTCAGTAAGTGATAAGGTTGTAGGACTGGCTGCAGAACCTGTAGAAGTAGAACCCTGTAAAACATAAAGACCGCCTTGCTTGGAACCTTTGAATAAAGTTTGGCTGTTAGATATGGTCAACACTCCACCTTCAGCTAAATACCTGCAACCCTCAGATTCGAGAGTGCTTAGAGAGATGAGATTGCACTTCAAATCAGGAATGTGCCGAACGCCCGTAAGAGTCTTGATAACTCCATCATGAGTCTTGATATCAATAGTACCAATCCCAAGAACTTTGCTTTGAGCACTGTTGGTCATATGAACAACACCCAAATCAATAGAATCATATGTAGAAAACCAGTCCTTGTGAAGGCACATATGATAAATACAACCGCTATCAAGAACCCAATGAAACTTATTGTCTCCTCCAGAAGGAGTAACAAGAAAGCCCTCTTAATCATCTTCATCTTCAACAATATAAGTTTCAGCCTTGTTCTGAGCTTCTTTTAGAATTTGTTCCTTTTCCAACTTTCTTTTCAGGCTATAACACTCAGATACATTATGACCAGGCTTACGACAGTAGCGACAGGTAGTGTTGGATCGCCCTTTAGATTTCGACCTGACTTTATCACTAGAACCCCCATTATTAGTAGTTTCACCTCTGACAATCAAGCCTTCAGCTTTTTCAGAGCGCACTTCAAGAACAAATTTTTTCTTAGACATCAAATTAGATTTGACATCCTCAAAAGACAGGGTTTCTTTGTTAGAATATAACATGATTTCTTTAAAGTGCTTGTATGAATGGGGCAAAGAGACAACCAACAAAATAGCCTTGTCCATATCATCAATTTCAACCTCCAAATTTGCCAGATCAATAATAAGGAGTTGAATTCATCAAGATGTTTTTGAATAGGAGTACCTTCAACCATGGAGAACGTATATAAACGTTCTTTGAGACGGATTTTGTTGGCGAGGCTTTTAGTCATGTAGAGAGACTCCAAGGCCGACCAGAGATCTGCAGCAGTAGTTTTCTTCAACACCTCGCGGAGAACCTGAGGTGCTAGAAATAATTGGATTGCTGTAAGAGCCCTGTCATCAAGATCCTGCCAAACTTCGTCACTCATATCTTCAGGATTTTTGGACTTCCAATCCAATGCTTTCTTCAATCCATTCTGGATAAGAATGGCTTTCATCTGAACTCTCCAAATACTGAAACTGATAACACTGTCGAACTTCTCAATATCAAACTTAACAACAGACATCCTGAACTAGGCAGAAAAAAAGATTAGACCTCACTCTGATACCAATTGTTAGGATCGAGGTAAAAGATAGCCTAGTATTTGCAGCAGAAGAAGTAATTATCAGGATGTATAATATTGAGAAGAAATATAACAAGATCAATAATTAAAAGATAGAGAGTATAAAAGACACACGATTTACGTGCAAACCCAAATCGGGAAAAAACCACGGACGACAACGGAGCAATAATCCACTAGTATAAGGGGAGAGATTACAAGAGAGATCCCAAGGGGCTATATAACGCAAGGGGATCGACGACACAATCACAAGGGGTTAATAGCACAGCGGGAATATAATGAAGACAAATTACTCTCTAAAGGACTCTCACAACCTAAGGATGAGATAGAGGTGAAGAATGCTCTCAATGTGCGTATTGAATAGGTTAAGAATAACCTATATTTAAAGGAAAAGAAACTAGGTTAAATATTACAAAACCTAGAGCACAAAACGGATATAGCCGCTGCAAAAACAAAAAATTCGAAAAGCACTGAGGTGTTGGCAGTGTCTCATCTTGGACACTCTCTGATTCACACGCTGGTAGCGCCCGACATGAAGATGGTAGCGCTTCTCCCGCAAAAGGAGGCGCTGGCAGCGCCTACGATGCCACTGGTAGTGTCTCCATTATTTCCTTCCATAAAAGAGTTTTTGGGCCATAGAACCCAACAGTTGCTAATCCCGAACCCAGGTTATACTGGGCGGATATTCCAAAGATTTTGCTTGACAAAACAACCCATTTGACCAAGTTTATATTAGGTGCATGTGGGGTAGCGTCTTCATAGCTTTGCTACAAGACAGCTATGGTCATCTTCCATGTCATATCTTCCTTTCATGACCTTGTCCATACTTTAAACAAGTAACCTAAAAGAAAAATTGAGTCTTTATCTTTTTAATTGGAGAAAAATCCAAGGGGAAGAAGGAATTAAAGGGGAAAGTGCCCCATACTTGACATCACAGAGCAAGAGTATGAGATGTGTAGCTTAAGGTCCGAGGAAGAATAAGAGGGGGTGTCACCATTTGGAAAGAGAACAAAGCTGAAATTGGTCGCACGAAGAAGGTATGCCCACCATAATTTCACATACTAATTACCCCGAGCCTTCAACCAATTAATTGAATCTCTTCCCCATCAATTAATTACACCCATGTTTAGACTTTCAACCCTATACTTAATTATCTAACAGCAAGGCAACCACTATAACATGAAAATTTGTAGATGATTGAGGGAAAAAAAAGGGGCAACCATTTAAGGGCAAACTTGAATTTTATAATGAGAGCACGTAAACGGAGAAGAGAGACAAAGAAGATGAGACAAATATGGTGAACTCATATATAGAGAGCCTTTGACAGCCTTGAGCATGGATATGGAGTTGCTCATAGCCATGGGAGGGGGAGCTATGCCTTTTTACAAATTGACGGGAAAGAAAGTAAATAATCTGGGAAGAAAGGCACCAAAGCAGTCAAAAGAGATCCGGGAAGTATAACAAATTCTGTGTAATTGAATAATTATGACCCATCCCTTTTGCCAATTTAGGTACACTTGTTTTCGGTACAAATAGAGTTTTTGTTAACTTAAATTAGAGCGACCAAATAATTTTTTGGTTAAATACATTATATGTGGCAAGAAAACTTTTTTTCGTTGCAATTGATATAGTCTGGGTAATAATTTAAAAGAAAATTGTTGCCAAAAGTTACTAAGGCAACAAAAAAAGTTGGTTGCCCACCACAGCCACTTTGTGTTACCATTTTTACTAATTTGTAGCCCGAATTTTGTGTTTCAAAGATAAAACTATCAAATCGTGACAATTTTTCCTTCTCTTCCCTTGTTTCTCTCTCAGGCTCGCTCAATTGAGAACATTAATAGTGGACGAAGTTATTCAATAATTAGATTTCTCTAATGTTATTATATCATTGATTGATGATTCCATTCAATTGAAGTAATGCAACAAACTATCATCACTTTGGCATCAAAGCCTAAAATCTTATTTATAGTCAAACTTGAGAAGTGTAATTACAGACTGACGTAGCTTGTATTAATCATCATCATGAATAAACTGGATCAATTGTGGTTGAATAGAATCTCCTCTATCATTTGGAGAGCCATTTTGTCCTCTTCACAGATACCAGCTTTAGAATGTTGGGCATCATCCATAGTACCATTGTTCGGCTCGTAATTGAGTTGTTGGTCGAGTTGCACAGTCATGACCCAGCCGGAGGTGGGCCGCCCCCCAGTAAAGCGCTTTTGCCAAACTCCGATGTGGGAGTTTTGAGGGTCGAGCCTTAAGCAGGTGAGGGAAGGTGAGAGGACTCTCTTGCAATGCTTTCGGAGCTTCGCATTCAAACTTAAGGACAAAGAATTCGAGGAGTATGAGGAGTTAGTAGGTCTACTGTCTTGATCACTAATAGTAGTTGTCACTGGAAAATTTGTCTTTGCTGTACGGCCACCCATTAGGATGGCCGCCTCATCATAGGCTCTTGCTGCTTCCTCAGCTGTCTTGAAGGTCCCTAGCCATACCCTTCTTTTCCTACGCACAAATTAGTATTTTACAAAACAATTAACTCCAAGAGGGTCATCTATGTATGGATATACTTACTAACAAATATGTGTCGTTTTTGCAAAAGAAAACAAAAGTCAAGGATATTTCATTAGGAAAAACAAACAGTTTTGAACTACTACTTACAATAAAGGGTGGCGAATTTCAGAAACCCAGGAGCCCCATTGGCGTTGCCTAACACCTCTGAACTTCATCTTTTTGGTTTGAAGTACCATATGTCTGAGTGACTTAAATTAACATAGAGTGAGGAGGTGCATGATATATAGGTGAGGACTTTGTGAACTGGGGGGGTATATATTGAAGTACCTACCTAAGCTTAATTATAATGAGAGACTGATCAGTACAATTCAATTAATGATGAAGGTCCAATATATCTAATGTATGTATGTGTAATTAACTTGGATGTTTTGCCATATAACTATATATGTTTGGTGGTCCATTGTGAGCGGGATCCAAGCTTGTTTCAAACACTCACCATAATGAATGAAAGAAGATCACTTTTTCTTTTTTGGGGGGGTCTCTACCCTAAATAATAAATGTAAGGAAATATGTTTATGGCATTTCTAGCGTTGTTTTAACCTTGCGCTTTAGAAATTAGTATAGTAATAATTAAACACTAGCAATCAATAAATTAGTATCAATCTATAATTTTTATCATATCGTGGCGTACTAAAGTACCGTTTGTTTTAGATTGCTTTCTATAAAATAATTCTAAACAAAGGCGATATAAACATTTCACTAACTTAACTTTTATTCTGGATCCATTGGTTTGTGGGGAATTTCTATATTTTGTCTATTTTAAAGTATGTATTATTTAACTTTTTGATGTTATATTTTGAAATTTTTTATTTATCTTTAAAAGTAAATTTGAAAAGTCTTATTGATCGATAGGGGTGTGCATTTATGTGAATTTCCCATAAAAATAAAAATTAGTGACATTTGTTTTTCCATTTGGCCTATCTGAACACATAAAACAAAACATAAGGTAAATAAACATAAACTCTTAAAATGTTGGATGGAAAAAGTAAGTCACAAATTTCAGGATAAACAAAATAAAAAGTTCTTAATATGTGTGATTTTCGGGGGTCTAAAGTGCATATTAGAAAGAAGAGAAGAAACAAACAATGTTGAAAGCAAAGTGGCAACTGACCTGGTGAGACAAGCTAAGCGAAAGGCTAAATAAGTTCATTAGAAAAGATGTCCAGAAGGATGATAGGTGAGTGCATGACAACCCTTCCAAGACTAATTGCGGGGAAGTGCTTAATGATACAGGTGATTTAGAAGAGCCTAATGAGACTCATGTTGATAGCACGAATCAGAAGGAAGCATTTAGATATGTGTTTCTTGCAAATGATTTAGGCATGTCAATTGTTCTTGACCAAAACGAAATAGTGAAATACTTTAGAAATTATGCACAGAAAGAAAAGAAGGTTTACTTGAAGAATCATGCTTACAAAGAATTGCCTGTGTTTTTGCAATTAGAGTTCTACTTCTCCCATCTTCATTTAGTTATCTTTGCGGTATTTTTTAGCACAACTGTTATTTTGCACAACATTGCATCTTTTAATTTGATATAAATAATAATCTTTTATTGATATTAGATAATCAAAAAATAAAAGTATGATTAAAAATTATTCAAGTGGCACTCTTGCTAGTCTTACTTCCTAATGTCCTAAATGAGATCATCATAATTAGCTGCACATTAATCAGTAATTACTCTTTACAGTCCATTTCGAGTTCTAAAACGCACTTAGGCCCTATTCTTTATATGGCTGGCTGGTTGGCTACGGTGCCAAACCTCATCGCAACTTATTATATTCTACCACAACTCACCAATCCACCACAATCTAGCACAACCCACTACAATCTACTTTTTCTAATTTAATTTATCTTTTTATTAAAACTTAAACTTTACACAACCCACCACAATTTCACATTTTCCAACACATTTACAATTACTAAACCAATATTCACCACAACTTTCCACAACCCACCACAATCCCCCACAACTTTTCCAAACCCACAACAACTCTCCACAATTCCACCACACCATACCGCGCCACACTGCAGCCAACCGTATAAAAGATCGGATCCTTATACAAGTTGAATGGCTTGTTATGCAAGTCTAGTTATGCATGATTTCATCTTTACTTTAAGGGTAGACTGAAAGGGAGAGGGGTCACATGGTGAGTAATTCAACATTGCAGTTAGTTTGAGTGATGACATACATCTTTTATTAGGTTTGTTACGTTCATTTTGTCTATGCTAAGTAAAAAGCGCGCGCACATGTTATTTCATCTTTCTTACCCGATAGGTCATACCTAGTATTACTCGTACTAACCCCTCCATCAACAACTTTACAATTATATAATGCATTTGTACATATATGAGTATAGATTTGACATATATTTTGACCTAGACTCGTTATCTTGTCATCAATCTTCTTACTTTTGTACCAAGCTATGCATATAATAGTGGCTATACTATCCCAACAAACTTTTAATTTAGTTCTTGACAAATATATGTCATATAGCAACTTGTCAAATTTTTAATTTCCAAAGCTTGTACCAAGTCTTCCCTAGAATAAAAATCACAAACTTTCACGTGTCTGGTTTCTTTATACTCACTCCGTTTTTTATTAACTGTTATTCATGCTTTTTGAAGTCTATCGTTGATCAACAATTTTCTCACATAATATTTTGTAAAAAGATGTAATATTATACGTTTTTAATAGTATTTTTCATTACGAATCTAATGATATCACTTTTATTTGATGAATCATTATATACATTAATATATTAATGGTCAAAATTTTTTAAACTAATACCTAGGCGATACTTAAATAAAATGGAGGTAGTAATATTTAAGGAATTTTGGAAAAAAATAGTCTTGCCTCAATAGATATCACTATCTTCTCTAAGTTTTCCCTTACATTAGAATTATATCACAAAAAATAATCCCTCAAATTATTAATATGTCCCTGAAGTGATGGTCTACTTGAATAAAGGTGATGATATGTATCTTAATTATCCCAATATATATTTCACAGTGCCTTTGCTTTTTGTTCAACTATATATTAGCTATGATTTTTTGAGACGAGTTTTTTTGATAGTTATGAGTAATTATGAATAACAAGGTTGAGATGAGTTATGGTAATACACTGGAAATTGTTATTATTGAAAACAATTGTGTAATGAATATAATTTTATATAATTTATATAGACTAAATCTCATTGAAGTTCTTACATGAAAATGGAGAGTGTTTTGATTTAAAATGATTATTAACCATTCTGAATTTTTACTTAAATATAAAAAAAATATATTAATGACCATTGATATGAGCAATGGAGCTTGCTCAAGTTTCACAAAATAAAATTTTCTTTATGCCTTTAAAAGGTACATTTATGTATATTTTAATAGTTATAAATTTTACATAAAATTTATTATTAGTTTTATATTTTTTTATAAATATAGGATTACACTTACACATAGTACATTCTCTATAATAACTGATATGATTAGGTTATATTAACACTTTTTGACGTAACTAATGATTATGATATTCTTATACTTGATAAACATGTGTAATTAATTCAAAAATAATATAATTTAAAATCATAAAAACATAAATTTAAACAATTGAAGATGATTATCTTGATTCAAGATACATGCCATCGTCCTCTCATGTTGCCCTACTCTCATATTCTTGGGCGAATATATTTGTCAAGATAAATCGCTGTCCACCTATAAATTTCGTCCACCTCACACAAGTGAGTTCGACTCGCACGAAGTTGTAGTAATTCTACTCTCATGTTGAAATGATAAATAACTTCATTGCCAAAAATTGACGCTCGTCATCAATCATATTAAATGTGGTTTTTGATGGCAAATGCAGATTATTAATTGATAGTAATGTTGTTCCTAAGGCAGTTTTAGACCAAGACATTCCTTGTTTACCGGATCTGTATCTTCAATTCCCTCGCTATCTCTCTTCCACTCAGAGAACTCTAAACTCCCTAAACATAGGATCCTTTCACACTCTCCCTTTCTTAGTCATCATTAGCTTATTCTTCATCAATCAATCATTCATCATCTTCCCTAACAGTCAGATTTACGTATAACTTCTCTAGCTGATGTAATTCTGTCTTCTTCAAACTTGTCACCATGATTGCTTCATTACTAAGCATTTATGTTAATAAAAATCAGTAACAACTTTGTTTTTTGTTAAGTATCCTAAGACGTTGGATTTGAAAAGTGAAACTAGACAAATAGGGCAACTCTTTTTTTTTTTTTTTTTTTTTTTTGTGATTGATTGCTTCATTAATCTCTTTATTGATCCATCAAAAATCTACCAAAGATTCCTCTAAAAAGTGAATAGCATCATCTTCTTCATCCTAGAGTAATTTGACTTTTCTTGTTTATAATATACAGCAGGTGGAGGTTGAGAAATGGCTGAGATATTGCTCCATGGAACCCTAAACGTCACCATTTTTGAAGCATGTCATCTTAGCGAGCGTGGCATGTTTACTCAGGTATACGTACAAATTGTGTGTTCTAATTACATAGATTGTTTCAATCTCATGCGTGTGTCTTTCAGAAATCTATAACATTAGTCAATATTTCTTAAATATGATGTCACTTTTGCATTAGCTACTATCTCATGTACGTACCCTTTTGGGTCTTCTTTTGTATAGCTCATGGCCAACATTGGGGAGACTGTGGGTATAGGCAAAGGAAACCCAAGAATATATGCAACTGTTGACATTGAGAAGTGTCGAGTAGGGAGGACTCGAATGATAGAGACCGATCCTGCCAACCCCAAATGGCATGAGACCTTTCACATCTATTGTGCTCATATGGCTAGAGACATTATATTTACTGTCAAAGATAACAACCCTATTGGTGCAACTTTGATTGGAAGAGCCTATGTCCCTGTTACTGAACTCATAAATGGGGATGCAGTTGAACAATGGATTGAAATTTGTGATGATGATAGGAAACCCGTAGATACTGGTGCTAAGATTCATGTTAAGTTGCAGTATTTTGAGGTAACAAGAGAACGAAATTGGAATCGTGGGATCAAAAGCTCTAAGTATCCAGGTGTTCCCCATACGTACTTCCCGCAAAGAAGAGGATGTAGGGTTTCTATCTACCAAGATGCCCATGTCCCTGATGATTTCATTCCCAAAATACCCCTCTTTGGTGGCAAAAATTACGAAACTCACCGTTGTTGGGAAGATGTATTTGATGCAATCACGAATGCCAAGCATTTGATCTATATTGCCGGGTGGTCAGTGTACACCCAGATCACATTGGTGAGGGACTCCCGGAGAACGAAACATGGGGGTGACACCAAGCTTGGAGATTTGCTTTTGAGGAAGGCCAATGAAGGGGTTAGGGTTTGCATGCTTGTGTGGGATGATCGAACCTCAGTTGGTTCCTTAAAGAAGGATGGCTTGATGGCAACCCACGATGAGGAAACAGAGGAGTTCTTTAAGGATTCTAAGGTAAATTGTGTGTTGTGCCCCCGTGATCCTGATGATGGTGGGAGTGTCATCCAAAGTATGCAAATCTCCACCATGTTTACTCACCATCAAAAGATTGTTGTGGTTGACACCGAGTTACCAAGGCGGAATTCTCATAAGAGAAGGATCATGAGTTTTGTTGGAGGGCTCGATCTTTGTGATGGGCGATATGACACTCCTTTTCACTCCCTTTTTAGGACACTTGACAATGCTCACCATGATGATTTCCACCAACCCAATTTCTCTGGTGCTTCCATCGAAAAGGGAGGTCCAAGAGAGCCCTGGCATGACATACATTGTCGTTTGGAAGGGCCCATCGCGTGGGATGTCTTGTTTAACTTTGAACAAAGGTGGAGAAAACAAGGCGGAAAGGATGTGCTTCTATCTATTAGGGAGGTTGAAGAGATTATACCTCCTTCACCAGTGACATATGAAGACGATACTGAAACATGGAATGTTCAGTTGTTTAGATCCATTGATGGAGGTGCAGCATTCGGTTTCCCTGACTCCCCTGAAGAAGCCGCAAATGTAGGGCTTCGAAGTGGGAAAAACAGCACCATTGACCGAAGCATCCAAGATGCATACATCCATGCAATTAGAAGAGCTAAAAACTTCATCTACATCGAAAACCAATACTTCCTGGGGAGCACATTTGCTTGGGAACATGATAGCGAAGACGATGTCTTAGCTTTACATATGGTGCCCAAGGAGTTGTCTCTTAAGATAGCTAGCAAAATTGAGGCTGGAGAGAGGTTCACAGTTTATGCAGTGCTTCCAATGTGGCCGAAGGGGATACCGGAGAGTGCATCAGTTCAAGCAATTTTGTACTGGCAAAGGCAAACAATGATCATGATGTATAAAGATATATACGAAGCTCTTAGAGTCAAGGGTAGTGATGAAGATCCTAGGAACTATCTCATGTTTTTCTGCTTGGCTAATCGCGAGGTTAAGAAGAGTGGCGAATATGAACCCCCTGAAAGGCCTGAACAAGACTCTGATCATGCTAAAGCTCAACATAACCGACGCTTTATGATCTATGTTCATTCCAAAATGATGATAGGTACATCACGCTCTTCCTAAATTTTCTTTGCTATTATCACTCGTAAGTTATATCATTCTGTATTTTTTGCGACAGTTGACGATGAGTACATAATTGTTGGATCGGCCAACATAAACGAAAGATCAATGAATGGAGCTAGAGACTCAGAGATAGCAATAGGTGCATACCAACCACACCACATAAGCAAAAACAAGAAGCCAGCTCGAGGTCAAGTGTATGGGTTTCGGATGGCTCTATGGTATGAGCATCTAGGCATGACAGACAGGGTGTTCGAGAACCCAGAGAGGCGAGAGTGTGCAGAAAAGGTAAAGGACATGGTGGACAAGTCCTGGGAGTTGTACTCAGGACCAATAGAGCCCCTAGACAGAGACTTGCCAGGGCACTTGGTAAAGTATCCCATCAAGGTGACTCGTGATGGCAAGGTGGAAAGCCTCGATGGTATGCATCGCTTTCCTGATACCATGGCTGATATCCTAGGCAACAAATCTGACCTTCTCCCACCAATTTTGACTACCTAATTTTTTAGTTTTCTCGCCTTGGTTAATCAATAAAAGTCCGATTTTTTTAGCTTGTTCCATTTGTGTTTCGGTTCGAGGGTGATTTTTATTTATAGCGAAATGTTTTTTACTAGATACCTTATATGATGTAAGAATTTTTTTGTTTATTATTTGTTCATTTATTTTGCTCAATGTCATGTGGCAGCATGGTCTGCTGGTCTAGATTTATTTGTGAAGGAGATTATTTCATCTTTGCGTGATAAAATAGTTGTTGGCCAGCTTGGAGTTTCTAGTTAGAACTTTAAATGTTTTCTCAGTAATTCACTTCATATATAAGCGACAACCAAGTTTGCTTTATAAATTATAAATTATAAATTGATCGACTAAATATATAAACGTGCTAGAATAATATAGAAATATATACTTTTCAGAAAAGAAAAGATAGAAATTATGGATATACAATTAATGATGCGTTTGATAATTTTTTAGAAATAATTTTCCTGCTAAAAACATTCCCGGAATGTTAGGATCGAGATAAAATATAGCCTAGTATTTGCAGCGGAAGAGATAATTATCAGGATGTATAAATTGAGAAGAAATATAACAAGATCAGTAATTAAAAGATAGAGAGTATAAAGACACATGATTTACGTGGAAACCCAAATCGGGAAAAAACCACGGACGGCAACGGAGTAATAATCCACTAGTATAAGGGGGGAGATTACAAGAGAGATCCCAAGGGGCTATATAACACAAGGGGATCGACGGTCAGATCACAAAGGGGTTAATAGCACAGGCTATATAACGCAATGGGATTGATGACAGATCACAAGGGGTTAATAGCGCAACGGGATATACTGAAGACAAAAAGAGCTCTCTAAAGGACTCTCACAACCTAGGGATGGGTAGAGGTGAAGAATGCTCTATGTGTGTGTTTGTCATATGCCTTAAGTTTATAGGTTGATAACAACCTATATTTATAGAAAGAACTTCCTATAAACCTAATTTGACTCCCACTCCAATTAGATTTAGAATCTAATACAATTAGGAAACCTAACATAATAAGGAAATCTAAATAATATCCGAATACAATTAGAAAACAAATAATTGTGGGATCAAACTAGATTTTGGGCCAAAAAACCCAACAAACTCCACCTTAGGCCAAAATCTCCGGTACCGTAATAGAGCCCCGAAGGGCGATCAGATGTGATGAGCATCAACTGAATTCAAGTCACCCTTGAACTCAGTAAGAGATGAGGTTGTAGAAACGGTTGTAGATCCTGTAGTAGTTGAACTATGTCGAACATAATAACCGCCTTGCCCGGAGGTTGTAGAACAGGTATTGTTGGAACGCTCTTTAAACTTCGATCTGGCTTTGCTAGAATCCCCATTATTAGTGGTTTCACCTCTAAAAAACCAAGCCTTCAGCTTTATCAGAGAGCACTTCAAGATCAAATTAGATTTGACATCTTCGAAAGACATGGTTTCATATGATATGACTTCTTTAAAGTGCTTGTAGGAATGGGGCAAAGAGACAACCAACGACGATAGCCTTATCCTCATCTTCAATAGTAACCTCCAAATATGCCAGTTCAATAATAATGGAGTTACCTTCATCAGAGTAGTTTTTTGAACTCTCCAGATACTGAAACTGATCACACCGTCGAACTTCTCAATATTAGACTTAACTGCAGACTTAACTGTGTTGGAAATATTTCAAGAGTATAAGACAATTATATAGCCTAAAGGATAAAGTATATCAAGTATAAGGATCATATATAAGTGAAACAATAAGAATATGATCAACACGGATGAAACAGGAAGCAACACGGGGCGTGTTGTCTTCCAGAGAGCAAGGAAAACTTTCCTGGGCTCAACACGGGTCGTGTTGGAACAACACGGGTCGTGTTGCACCCAACACGGACCGTGTTGATCCAACACGGGTCGTGTTGAAAGCCAGGATCGTTTTAAATGCTAACGGCTATATGATTTTGTGTAATTAGTATTTGATATTATAATTAAGCACGATTATAATGATATTCCAACAGCTATATCACTTGACTTGGTCAAGGTCATATTAAGATTGTGATCTTCCATTAAAGTCTCTTGATTGTCCTTTGACTAGGGCATTCTAAGTGGGTTGGTATTCTCCTTTAAATAGGAGACATCCTAGGCTATTTGAGACACACCATTCTAAGCAATCACATCTTCATTCTTGTCTAGACTGCAGCTATACTTGAGTGATTCAAGAGAGAAACTATTATTCTTGAGTGTTACAAGTGCTAAGTTTTATCCCTTTGAACATTTACGGTATCGTAAATAGTTCTTAAGGAAAGTGAGTATTAAGCCACAACTCTTAGCGTTATCCAAGCGAGTTTCCATTGTTTTATATACCGTTACTCCCTTTCCTCCAACAATCTTAAGAACTATTTAGGAATGGCCTCGCTACGTGATATGTCTAGCAATTTTCAAAAGCTAGAGCGCTTTGAAGGAGTGGATTTCCGGCGTTGGCAAAGCAAGATGCATTTCTTGCTAACGACTCTCAATGTGGCATATGTGCTTAACATTGAAATTTCTCCCAAGGTGGTTCAAGAACTTTCGGCCGAGAAAGTGACAACCGAGGAGTCTCCAAAAGAGGAGGCAATCGTCAAGATTTCCACGGGAGATGGAAGTAAGGATCAAGTAAAAGACAAGGTGTCCGGAGAAGATGCGGAGGCTACTCGGCAAAGGTTCAAGATGGAGAATGACGACTACATTTGTAGAGGATGCATTCTCAACGGGATGAGCGACACCCTCTTTGATGTCTATCAACATGTGGAGACGGCAAAGAAGCTTTGGGAGATGCTTGAAGCTAAGTACATGTCGGAAGATGCGTCAAGTAAGAACTTTCTTGTTAGTCAATTCATGAAATTTAAGATGGATGATAATAGGAAAATTCTAGACCAATTCCATGAGATTCAACGTATTTTAAGTAACTTCAAACAACACAATTTGAACATGGATGAAACCATAATCGTATCCTCTATTATTGACAAGCTACCTTCTTCTTGGAATGAAACAAAAAGGGCTCTCATGCACCGGAAAGAGGCTATGTCTCTTGAAGGTTTGGCTAACCATCTTCGGATTGAAGAGGAGTTACGCCTACAAGATGGTACCAAAGAGCAATCTAAGGTCCATATGGTGCAAGAGAATAAGGGAAACAAGAATTAGAACAAGAGCCATAACAAAACTAGCAAGGGAATTCAAAAGCCTAAGCAAGTTTGTTGGGAATGTGGCAAACCGGGGCACACAAAGAGAGAGTGTTACCAATGGAAAAAGAAGCATGGTCTTTTGAACAAAGATACATCTAAGGGCAAGAGTAAGGAGAAGGAACCTAATTCCTTCGTGGCCATGATTAAGGATCATATTAACATGGTATCCATTGGTTGTAATGATTGGTACATAGACTCAAAAGGCCAAGGCATGTTTGCGTTGACAAGAGTTTATTTAAGACTCTCAAACCGGCGGATGATGGTGTGAAACTCTACATGGGCAATAACCATCCGGTCAAAGTTGAAGGCATTGGGCAAGTTGAACTTGTTTTCACTTCCGGTAAATCTTTGCTTTTAAATGATGTGTATTTAGCTCCGGAAGTATGTAAGAATCTTGTATCCGGTTATCTCCTTAGCAAGTTTGGTTTTATGCAAGTTTATGATGGAGATAATTATGTACTTTCCAAGGGTGGGATTTTTGTAGGGAAGGGATATGCTTATGGGGAGATGTTTAAGTTGAATGCGAAAAGTAATAAAGATGGCATGATTTCCGCTTATATGCATGTGTCTACTTTGAATAAGTCTTTTCTATGGCATGCTAGATTAGGACATGTGAACTTTACAAAGTTGAAAGAAATGTCTAATCTTGATTTGATTCCTAAGTTGAATGATGACATAGAAAAGTGTAAGACATGCATGCTTAATAAAATCACCAAAAGTTCATTCTCAAGTGTAAAAAGAACTTCTAAATTGCTTGATTTAATTCATAGTGATTTAGGAGATTTTCATAGTACACCTTCAATTGGTCGTAAGAAGTATTATGTGACATTCATTGATGATTATTCTAGATATTGTCAAGTTTATCTTTTGAGTTCTAAAGATGAAACACTTGAAAAGTTTAGAGTTTACAAAACTAGAAGTGAACTTCAATGTGAGACCTTGATTAAAACTTTAAGATCCGATAGGGGAGGCGAATATTATGATCCAAAGTTTTTCCAAGAAACATGCATTGTTCATGAAACAACCGCCCCGTATACACCTCAACAAAATGGGGTTGCGGAAAGGAAAAATAGAACTTTAAAAGAAATGGTGAATTCTATGTTGTCAAACTCCGGTTTAAGTAATGGGTTTTGGGGTGAAGCCATGTTAACGACTTGTTATATTTTGAATAGAGTTCCATTCAAAGGGAATTCTAGTACCCCATATGAGTTATGGAACAAAAGAAAGTCAAGTCTTAAGTATTTTAAGATTTGGGGTTGTAGGGCTATTGTAAAAGTCCCGAAACCTAAAAAGAAAATTAGGTGAAAGAGGAATTGAGTGCATCTTTATAGGCTATGCTCAAGATAGCAAAGCTTATACGTTTTTGGTGGTTGAGCCAAATGAGTACATTTCGGTGAATACCGTAATGGAATCAATAGATGCAATTTTTGATGAGACTAGGTTCTCTTCAATTCCTAGACCTAAAGAAATAACTCAAGATATTGTTCCTCTAATTGAGCCTCAAGATGAAAATCATGAGGGTATATCCATACAAGATGTTCTTCCAACTCATGAGGTTATTCATGATGAAGAAGATGAAAGTATTGAGTTAAGGAGTAAAAGATCAAGGAAACCAAAAGACTTTGGTTCGGACTTCTATGTTTATTTAGTAGAATGATCAAGGGACTCAGTCGAAAGTGAGACCCTATGTATGTACAACATAGATAAGGATCCTAAAACTTTTAAAGAAGCTATGCAATCTCATGATGCTTCTTTGTGGAAAGAAGCGGTACAAGATGAGATTGATTCAATAATGGAAAATAATGTTTGGATATCGGTTGACCTTCCTCCGGGAAGTAAACCAATTACCTTTAAGTGGATTTTTAAAAGGAAAAGGAAAGTAGATGGTACCGTTGAGAGATATAAAGCTCGATTGGTTGTAAGGGGCTTTACTCAAAAGTATGGTATTGACTACTTTGATACATATGCACCGGTGGCTAGAATAGCTTCAATACGTGTATTGTTAGCTCTAGCTACTATCCATAAGCTAGTTATCCATCAAATGGATGTCAAAACGGCATTCTTAAATGGAGAACTAGAAGAGGAAGTGTATATGGAACAACCCGAAGGGTTTGTTGTTGAAGGTCAAGAAAAGAAAGTTTGTAAACTTATAAGGTCCTTATATGGACTTAAGCAAGAACCTAAGCAATGGCATCAAAAATTTGATGAAGTAGTACTTTCAAGTGGTTATAAGATCAATGAATCGGATAAGTGCATATATTCTAAGTTTGAGAATGGAAAAGGGGTGATTATATGCCTATACGTTGATGACATGTTGATCTTTGGGACCGACATGGAACAAGTTAATAGGACCAAAGAATTTCTGTCCTCGAAGTTCTCTATGAAGGACATGGGTGAAGCGGATGTAATTCTTGGTATTAAAATCATTAGGAATAATGATAAGATAAGTTTATCTCAACAGCATTACATTGAGAAAATATTAAATACGTTTGGAGGTGATAAGGTATATCCAGCAATGACACCTTATGATCTGAGTAAGAAACTAGAGAAAAATTTGGGTTCTTCGGTTAATCAACTTGAGTATGCTAAGTTGATTGGAAGTCTCATGTATGCTATGAAAAGTACAAGGCCAGATATTGCTTATGCAATTGGCATATTAAGTAGGTTTACAAGTAATCCGAGTAATATGCATTGGTTTGCAATTCGGAGAGTATTAAGATATTTAGGTTGTACTAAAAGTTACCAACTCACATACAAAGGAGAACCTTCTGTATTAGAAGGATACTCGGACGCGAGTTGGATTAATAAAGGAGATTTCTCCTCTACCAGTGGATAGGTGTTCCTTTTAGGAGGTGGAGCAGTTTCTTGGGGATCTAAGAAACAAGCTAACATAGCGGACTCCGCTATGTCTTCGGAATTAGTAGCGTTGTATGCTGCTTGTAAGGAAGCGGAATGGTTAAGGAACTTATTGTTGGAAATACCGATTTGGTATAAGCCAATGGCTCCAATCACAATTCATTGTGATAGCAAAACTACTCTTGATGTTGTATATAGTCATGTCTATAATGGCAAGTCAAGGCATATTGGTTTAAGACATGCTTACATACATCAACTTATAAGGGATGGAGTGGTGACTTCAAGATATATCAAGTCAAAGGAAAACTTAGCCGATCCTTTAACCAAAGGGTTGTCTAGAGATTTGATAAAAAGTACTTTAAAGGGGATGGGTTTAAGTGTAGCTCAAATATCTACTAATCACAACAAAGACTCAACTTTATGAATTGGAATACCACCAATTTCTAAAGTTCAAATGAGTACGGAGTTGTTAACGTTAGTAGGAAGCATCGTTTTTATCCCAAGGTCAAGAGATACTTAGAAATCTGTAATGATAAGAGGATGAGTATTAGTACTCTTAATAGACTTTGTGGAAAGCCTAAATTACAGGGGTGGTATAGTTACAAAGTCTACCTATGTAAGTGTAATGTGTGGCCGCATAAAGGAACTATGAGCTAAAGTTCTGAAACACTTATGAAGGATAAAGACACAAGGCCGGATAATAGTGTCAAGGTGTTTACACTCAAGATTTAAAATATATGTGTGTTATGAGTATAGTTGATCAATATAAATCCAAAGTTCAAAGCTATGTCTACTTTGTGATTTGGATTCAATTTTGGCTCATATACACTAATTGAAAAGTTAAAAGAGTAATCTACTTTTCATTAGGCATATGTTTTGTGAGTTTCTCTAGTGATTACAAGTTAAGGTATATCTCAAAAAGTGGGGGTAAAAGCTCCTTAAGTAAAGTTATTTCAAGGGTTTTACATACTCTTGAAATAGCGGGGGATTGTTGGAAATATTTCAAGAGTATAAGACAATTATATAGCCTAAAGGATAAAGTATATCAAGTATAAGGATCATATATAAGTGAAACAATAAGAATATGATCAACACGGGTGAAACAGGAAGCAACACGGGTCGTGTTGTCTTCCAGAGAGCAAGGAAAACTTTCCTGGGCTCAACACGGGTCGTGTTGGAACAACACGGGTCGTTTTGCACCCAACACGGACCGTGTTGATCCAACACGGGCCGTGTTGAAAGCCAGGATCGTTTAAAATGCTAACGGCTATATGATTTTGTGTAATTAGTATTTGATATTATAATTAAGCACGATTATAATGATATTCCAACAGCTATATCACTTGACTTGGTCAAGGTCATATTAAGATTGTGATCCTCCATTAAAGTCTCTTGATTGTCCTTTGACTAGGGCATCCTAAGTGGGTTGGCATTCTCCTATAAATAGAGACATCCTAGGCTATTTGAGACACACCATTCTAAGCAATCACATCTTCATTCTTCTCTAGACTGCAGCTATACTTGAGTGATTCAAGAGAGAAACTATTATTCTTGAGTGTTGCAAGTGCTAAGTTTTATCCCTTTGAACATTTACGGTATCGTAAATAGTTCTTAAGGAAAGTGTGTATTAAGCCACAACTCTTAGCGTTATCTAAGCGAGTTTCCATTGTTTTATATACCGTTCCTCCCTTTCCTCCAACAAACTGCAGACATCCTGAACTAGGTAGAAAAAAGGTTAAACCTCGCTCTAATACCACTTCTTAGGATCGAGATAAAATATAGCCTAGTATTTACAGCGGAAGAGATAATTATCAGGATGTATAAATTGAGAAGAAATATAACAAGATCAGTAATTAAAAGATAGAGAGTATAAAGACACACGATTTACGTGGAAACCCAAATTGGGAAAAAACCACGAACGGCAACGGAGTAATAATCCACTAGTATAAGGGGAGAGATTACAAGAGAGATCCCAAGGGGCTATATAACACAAGGGGATCGACGGCCAGATCACAAGGGGTTAATAGCACAGGCTATATAACGCAATGGGATTGATGACAGATCACAAGGGGTTAATAGCGCAACGGGATATACTGAAGACAAAAAGAGCTCTCTAAAGGACTCTCACAACCTAGGGATGGGTAGAGGTGAAGAATGCTCTGTGTGTGTGTTTGTCGTATGCCGTAAGTGTATAGGTTGATAACAACCTATATTTATAGGAAAAACTTCCTATAAACCTAATTTGACTCCCACTCCAATTAGATTTAGAATCTAATACAATTAGGAAACCTAACATAATAAGGAAATCTAAATAATATCCTAATACAATTAGGAAATAAATAATTGTGGGATCAAACTAGATTTTGGGCCAAAAAACCCAACACGAAAGAAATTTTTCCTAGCCCATCCTTAGGTAAATATTTACTAAACTACTGAGTGACAAAATGAGTATTGCCCCAAAACTTCTCATCGATTTATTAGGGGCGGGCAACCAAAAATGGGAAAGTTTAATAACTAGAAATTTATACTTTTCAGAAAAGAAAAGGTAGAAATTATGTACAACCAAACAATTAATGATGCGTTCGTGGTGAAAGCATCCCCGAAAGAGATTTTTCTTAGCCCATCCTTGGGTAAATATTTACTAAACTAATGAGTGAGAAAATGGGTCTCGCCCCAAAACTTTTCATCGATCAATTAGGGGCAACCGAAAATGGGAAAGTTTAATAACTATGTGTGTGTGTGTGTGTGTGTGTGTGTGTGTGTGTGTGTGTGTGTGTGAGAGAGAGAGAGAGAGAGAGAGAGAGAGAGAACTGATATGATGAACATTGAGGTTTTCTGAGCATGTGAGAAGAGATAATCTTAGTCATTCATATCTCAATCAATGGTTGGGATTAATCATGCATTTTTCTTTTATTTTTCTGGCAGCTCATGTGAGGTAAGGAGGGAAAAAGAGAAATACTTCACCATTAATTCAGTCCCCAGTTTCCAAGATGGTGCATTAATCTCATTACCAATTCCCAAACGCATTAAATTCATTCCGAGTTCCCAAACCCATTGAATAGTCATGTGTGTTCCCACATTAAATGGAAATGAACATCCAGCATAATGAAAATGAACATCCAATATATGAAACAATATGTATGACACCAAAATGAACATCGGACCAGTCACACCTAGGTTCATCATCGTCTTTCGACGCATAATGTAGGTACATACCCCTAAAAGTTTAGAAAATGTACATGCATAAAGGTCGCACGACCACTACACAGGACAATGTACTTAAGCTTGTCTTTGTGCATTTCCACACCTTCCAATGCACCTCTATTTAATCCTTGTCTTCGAGTAATTCTGGTTCATTCGGAAACTTGCAAACACCCTCATTTCTCAAAAAAAAACATCGCCTTTGAAAAGAAGCTTTACTTTTGGATGGATTCCCTTACTAAACCGAGAAGAAAATTCTTGCTTGCTACAATTTAACCTTCCTTTTAAGCCTCAAGCACGTGAAAATCAATTGGGCTTTTCTCGAAGCATCCCTAACCTTTTGGGACCAAAAACTTCATGTATTCCACTTCTCATGGAATGAGTTTTGTCCTCTCCGCAAGGAGTGGATATGCATGTTGGGCTTGGATCTCTATGCTTCTCCAATGACACCTCCTTTAAGCCAAAAATTCCAAATACATTTTGAAAAGTTTACTAATTTCAACTATCACGCCTTAAGTCATATCATGGAGGGAAATACCGTTCATTTGTAATCCATGGTTGAATTTTTCGAATCTCCTTAAGCTCTTCGGTTTCACCCGACGATGAGGGTTCGAGCCCTTGTGTTTTGCATGCTCGCTCAATTCTTTTTCTACCATGGAGGCTCAGGGACCGCACCTACTTCCTTGATTCAGTGGATGAAATGGCCCGAAGCTATAACCTGGTCTTATGATGGTCAGAGAAACCATCATATGATTGGGTAACTAGAACTCAAGCCAAAACTTTCTGGGAAGCCCCCTTACTCTGTATTTAAACTTCGAACCACTTGGTGTTTGACTTTTCTTTTCTCTCATTTTTTTTGCGTTGTCTTTTTCCCTTTTTTTCTCGGTGATTTTGCATGCAATCATGAATAATTGATCCATTTTGAATCCCAACACCGATAAGCCCCCAGTTGTACTATTTCTATTTTTCTATTTTTTTTTATGCAACAAGGTGCTAACTTGTGGGTTTTTTTTTTTTTTTTTTTGCAGATTTGGCTAATGGAGCACCTGAACATGGTGTACCAACCCATTGCCGCTTCGGAAACGGAAAACTTTGTCAAAGGAAAAGGAGGTTCATAGCTTAACGAGATCTTGTAGAATGGAATCTATTTTTATAGGCATCATCATGAGATCCAAAATGGTGTAAAGTCCCATGTTTCGTCAACCACTCTCGCAAGGTTGCCCATGTTATCATTTTGGATATATCTAGCCTAACATATTACTTTCCCAACCGCGTAAGAAAGCAAATAGGCCACTTTCAAAATCTTCCTTCTATGCCATGTGAAATTCCTGACCTAACTGACTTGAGTTCCTCCATGGTAGAGGCTTGGCTAAGATATTTAAAAAAAAAAGACCCAGAATAGAAGCACCTCCTCCTCACATAATTATTTCCTCCCACTACCAAGGATTGCTTGGACTGGCTTGTCTCCTCACTTACTCCTTCACAATATGTGGGTGCTGACAAGAAAAGATCTCATACTACTACGATGTTAAAGAGCATAATTGAACCAGCACTTTCGGGAATCACCTTTTGGGAACCTAGGTCAATTACCGATCGACACAAACTTACTACCCCCAAAGGCAAGTGAAATACCCCATGATTATTTCAAAGAAGTCTAGGAAAATCTGACACCACGAGACCGGGAGTACCAGCGGGGTCAAAGACTCCAAAACGACTCAAGACCAGACCAAGAAGAAAGATGAATAAGGGTAGGGATGGCAGTCGGTCCTGGACCCAACCTAGACCCTGATTGGACTCGACCCATTAAAACGTGTTCGGGTCCAAAAGTTTTGGACCCACTGGGTCTGGGTCAGATCTGGGTCCAAAAAAAAATTTGACGAGTCAAAGGTTGGGCATGGACCTGCCCCATGGACCCATCAAAATTTAAACATAATATATTTTTTTAAAAAAAAAATGAGGACAACAGCTATTGTGGTTTGTGATTGAATAATCATGAACTTTGTGTTTCTTTTTCTCTTTGCATTTTAAGTTGTGTAGTAGTATTGTTTTTATGTTGGACTTCGCGCGTAGCCTCATACTTTCAGTTAGATTTTTTTATTGGGTTAAAAGATGTATTTAAAAGGAATAGTTGTTATTATTTATCATACAAGTGTGCAAGCATAAAATTAACACGAAAATTGATAAATCCAATGAAGAACTATAGAAAAGAGTTAGACCCATTAAGGGCCCGCTAAGGACCCGTGGACACGCAGATCTACTACATTTGGGCCTAGGTATGGGTTATAAGGACCCATCAGATCTCGGGTCGTGTCTGAGTCCCAAAAAATTGGCGGAACTGGGTCCGAGTCCAACTGGACCCGACTCGACCCATTGCCATCCCTAAAGAAGAGAAGTAGATGATGGATGATGAAAAGAACTAAACCGCCTTCTTTTTTATTAGAATTTAATGTTTTACTTTATATTTTGCAAAATAAAAATGTAACTTTAATAGAATCAAGAATGTGCCCCTTTTTGCTAATGATATAAAACTATTCTTTACAATATTTACATTTCTATTTTGCAAATTACACAAGCTATGAATGTCTTCTCTTATTGCAAGTCTCTGGGTCCTCAAAGTCGATCTTCAATTTCTCTCCTTTTACCTAATTTGCCTCGAGGGGTTTTCAAGTTAGCCTCTTTTTTTTTCTTTTTTTTTATGTTCTCTCTTTTTGCTTGACTCATCTCAATGAGGTTTTCAAAATAATCGCTCTATAGTTTTTCACTCTTTTTCTTTTACTTCTTTTTTTTTATTGTTGTTCTTCTCTCTTTTTGCCTAACTTTCCCAGAGGGGTTTTCACGTAGCCTTTCATTTATTTATTTTTTCTTTTCTTTGTTGCCAATTCAATTGCTTGCTATAGATAATACACATTTAAGTGGTAAAGGACAGATCAACCTTAAATGTAAAACCTTTTGGGTTTGTTTGAATCACTACAACATGAAACGTCTACGGCGACCGACCCAGGCGACCGATATGGTATCGGTCGCTCAGATCGACACGGGCGACCGATACGCAGTGACCGATACCATATCAGTCGCTAATTAGCGACCGATATAGTATCGGTCGCAGTGATCACTTTATCGGTCGCTGAGCTTGCGACCGATACCATATCGGTCGCTGGGTATCGGTCGCGGTGCTCAATTAATTTCGACGACGGTAACATTTAATACATCTGACTCGCTATCGGTCACTGAGCCAGCGACCGATACGGTATCCGTCGCTGGCTAGCGGTCGCCGGCCATTTTTAATTACTTAACGGGCAGAATTCAATCGATAACGCTGCACTCTCACTTTCTCTCTCTCCATCTCGCTCGGTCTCTTTCACACCCCGACCCCAACCACCGTCACTCCGGCCACCACCGTCGACGCCGGCGGACGCTGCGACCATAGACGACCATCGTGCGCACTTTTCCGGCAACCACCGACGCCAACATCTCCGGCAACCACCAATGTGAGTCCCCTAATTTATTTTTGTAGTTAAATTGTTGATTTTTAATTGTAAATTTCATATATATTGTTGTATTTGAGTAATTTATTTGAGTAATTTTAGTGTGGTTATAGTTTGAAATTCAAATTTAGGATAGTGTTTAGTGTTAGTCAAGTTTAGGGTTTGAAATTCGATTTAAAATTGTGTTTTGAATGTAAATTTTTAGGGTGAATTTGAGTAATTACTTGAGTAATTTTAGTGTGGTTATGATTTGAAATTCAAATTTAGGGTAGTTTTTAGTGTTAGTCAAGTTTAGGGTTTGAAATTCGATTTAGAATTGTGTTTTGAATGTAAATTTTTAGGGTGAATTTGAGTAATTACTTGAGTCATTTTAGTGTGATTATGGTTTGAAATTCAAATTTAGGGTAATGTTTAGTGTATTGAAATTCGATTTAGAATTGTGTTTTGAATGTAAATTTTTAGGGTGAATTTGAGTAATTACTTGAGTAATTTTAGTGTGGTTATGGTTTAAAATTCAAATTTAGAATAGTGTATGTTTTGAATATAAATTTTTAGGGTTTATTATGAATGCTTATAATTTATTATAGTATTATGTTGTTAGTGCTTGAAATTAATGTTAGAATATTGTTGTTTATTAATGTAAAAGTATATGTTGTTGAAATTGTTGATTTTTAATTGTAAAATTCATATATGTTGTTGTATTTGAGTAATTTACTTGAGTAATTTTAGTGTGGTTATGGTTTGAAATTCAAATTTAGAATAGTGTATGTTTTGAATGTAAATTTTTAGGGTTTAAATGTTGTTAGGACTTGAAATTAAAGTTATAATATTGTTGTTTATTAATGTAAGAGTATCGGTCGTTGAAATTGTTGATTTTTAATTATAAAATTCATATATGTTGTTGTATTTGAGTAATTTAGGGTTTACAAGGTTATGAATAACTAGTTTAATTAGTTTAATTAATTATAGGATGTTTGTATGGGTTAGGGTTGTGGTTAGGGTTAATTGATTGTATATGTTTGGCTAGTTAAGTTAAATTAATTTAGTTATAAATTTGGGTTAAGTTTAATTATATATTTAGTTAAATGAAGTTAAAATAATTCTTGAGAATGTTTATGGTTATTCAAATATAAGTGGGTTAGTTTTATATGTTATAAGTTAGGGTTGAGTATGAATGGTTTTGGTAGTTATTAATAAGTTAGTTATTATGTTTGGTTAAAAATAAATTTACCGACGGCCAACTTCGTTAGTTAACTTAATTTAAGGGGATGTCTTCAAACAGCCCATGATGACATGGCTATAAAACTCTGACAGATTGTTCCCCATAAGAACTATGAATATGTTTTTTTGAAGACGTCCCTTTAATTAAGTTGGCCTATAAAGTTGGTAGCGTAAATTGTTTGCTAACCCAACCTAATTGCTAACTTAATTACTTATAACTCCAAATGAAGACATAAATTGTAAATAATCATGTCACGTCCATTTACGTAATCAACAATAAGTTGCTACATAAGTACTCAACAACCATTTAAGTAGCTTAGTTGTAGATGTCATAAAAAAGTGTCGAGTTTGGATGATTTTGGTAGTTATTAGTTAGTGAGTTAGTTAGTTATTATGTTTGATTAGGAATGAATTTGCGCGACTGCTAACTTCGTTGTATAACTTAATCAAAGGCAAGTCTCTAAATGCCAATTCAACCTTGCTGTGATGAACAAGTTGTCGGGGTTATAAGTATGGGTGATCAACCGCTTGTGACGTAGCAAATGTGAATCGTTATGTATTTAGCATCCCAATCACTTATAAAATGAACACCCAAGGGGATATTTGTCTTACTGGGGATGAGGATACTAAATGCACAACGATCGACATTTGCTACGTCACAAGCGGTGGATCACCCATACATATAACTTTGACAGCTTGTTCATCACAACAAGGTTGAATTGGCATTTGGAGACTTGCCTATGATTAAGTTATCCAACGAAGTTGGTAGCGTAAACTTGTTGCTAATCCAACCTAATTGCTAACTTAATTACCCATAACTCCAAATGAAGACATTAATTATTATTAATTATGTCACATCCATTTACTTAAGTACTCAATAAACAGTTGCTACATAATAATATATGTTATTAGTCATGGTAGTTTATAGTAGCAAGTAGGTCAATTTATAGTTCTAGTATCTTAGTTGTAGATGTCATGAAAAGAGGTTGAGTTTGGATCCGGTTAGTGTACAAGTAGAGTGTGTTTGTGACTTGAAAATCTATGGTTGAAAATGACTATCACGAGTCGTATCGACTCTCCTTTATTTGTCTGGTTCACCAAAAGGTAGCGCAATCTCAGCAGTGAAATTGCGCGAGGTCTATAGTGCTTAGGGAGTTAGAAGCGTCTCATATTCAGTACAATGCAGTGTTTCTATTGTGCAGCCTGGTGGGCATCAAGATAAGGAGGGAATGAAAGAGAAGCTTATAGTAAAGGGTATAATATACATCGTGTTGGGTTTTTTTGCATGTAAGATTCATAGGTCTATCAAAGTAAGACACGATGCTTTGATGGATCTATGAATCTTACATGCAAGAAAGCCCAACACGATTTCTATTAGACCCTTTACTATAAGCTTCTCTTTCATTCCCACCTTATCTTGATGCCCACCAGGCTGCACAATAGAAACACTGCATTGTACTGAATCTGAGACGCTTATAACTCCCAAAGCACTATAGACCTCGCGCAATTTCACTGCTGAGATTGCTACTTTTTGGTGAACCAAACAATATAAAGGAGAGTCTACGACTCATGAAAGTCATTTTCAATCATAGATTAACAGGAACAAACACACTCTACTTGGATAATAGCAGGATCCTCTTGACTGGTGACATAACTTAGTTGTAGATGTCCAAAAAAACTTTACTTGAAGTAGAAAATGGATGTATGAAATTATGTATTTGCTTTAATTAATTGTGACTTAATCCCTTACAATGATATATAAATTGTATGCAATTAAATACATAATGGAGAGTAGTAGAAAATGGATGTATGAAAGGCATGATGGTGAATATCTTAGTGTGGAATTCGTACGTAGGGTGAATGAAGAATTTATACATGTTGCAAAACAATGGAGTAGTTTGGGGAAACTTAGGTGTCCTTGTAGCAAATGCAAAAACTTGAAGTACGTTGACGAGGATACGGTGAAGCTACATTTGTACAAACACGGCTTTCGTCCAAATTATTATGTTTGGATAAGTCACGGGGAGACTTTTGCCACTCTCGGGGGTAGTGGTCAAACTGTTAACACTGTTGTTGATGGGTCTTCTAGTACTGGAGGTATCAAAAGTCTGCAAGAAATGATCACCGATGTCATGGGCCATATGCCTTTGAGCTGCGGTGATGATACGAGGGAAGATGAGCCAGAGGAAGGGACTAATTAAGAAGTTCTTAGAAATGCTCGATACCTCTAAAAAGCCTCTCTATAAAGGTTGCGACATGTCTTTGTTATCAGTTGTCTCACGGATGATTAACATAAAAATGCAAGTACAATCTCCCAAATAAAGTCGTGGACAGTCTGTTAGCCTTAATGAAAGACGTATGTCCCCCTGGCAATGAGATGACAGACACCTACTATCAAGCGAAGAAATTGTTTGGTGCTTTAGAACTTCCACATGAGAGAATCGACGCCTGTCCCAATGGGTGCGTGTTGTTTTGGAAGGAGAAAGCTGACTTAGATAAGTGTGACCACTGCGGAGCCGATAGGTATGCTAAAACGACATTGCGTGGGAAACGCATTACACACAAGCAATTGATTTACTTCCCAATGGGTCCGAGGTTGCAAAGATTGTATGCAACTAAGACATCTGCGGAGCACATGAGGTGGCACTCAATGAATGCACGAGAAGATGGAACTATGGTTCATCCGTGCGACAGTGAAGCGTGGAAGCATTTCGATGCCCTCCATAAAGAATTTGCTTCCGAACCCCGAAACGTACGGTTGGGGCTATGCACAGATGGTTTTGCACCTTTGTGATTTGGTCGGGCGTATTCATGTTGGCCGGTGATTGCAACTCCATATAATTTGCCACCTTGGTTGTGCATGAAGAAGCAATACTTGTTTCTGACTCTGTTAATTCCTGGGCCGAAAAGTCCAAAGGGCAATCTTGATGTCTACTTGCAACCGTTAATCGATGAGTTGAAACATTTATGGGAGGTTGGAATTGACACGTATGATGTCTCCAAGAAACAAAATTTTAAAATGAAGGCATCTGTGTTGTGGACCATAAGCGATTTTCCGGCATACGGAATGCTTTCTGGTTTGACCACAGCTGGGAAAATGTCTTGTCCGTATTGTATGAAGAACACAAAGGCTAGATGGTTACAACATGGTAGGAAATATTCTTGGTTCGATTGTCATAGACAATTTCTCCCAGGGAACCATCCATTTCGAAAAAATAAGAGCGCTTTCTCAAAGAATAAAGAAGAAAATTCACCTCCACCCCCTCGATTGAACGGGGAACAAATTTGGGATCGTGTATGTAATTTCCCGAGCTCCACGGAACAACATAACCGTGTTGATGGGTATTTAGAGTCTCACAATTGGAACAAGAGAAACATATTTTGGGAGTTGCCGTATTGGAAAGATCTTAAAATCTGACACAACTTGGATGTCATGCATGTTGAGAAGAATGTATTTGATCAAGTGCTGAATATAATCATGAGTGTTAAAGGCAAGACGAAGGATGATAAGAACTCGCGTAGGGACCAAGCCACCCATTGCAAGCGTCGTTGGCTAAACATTCAAGAAACTCATCAACAAGATGGGACTAGCACCGAAACTATGTCGAACGCTCCCTATGAAATGGGTAAAGAAGAAGTTAAGGCCTTGTGTGAGTGGTTGAAAGGGCTCAAACTCCCTGATGGCTATGCGAGCAATCTGAGCAGATGTGTCAATCCCAAAAGTTCAAAGTTGCAAGGGTTGAAGAGCCACGATTGTCATGTTTTCATGGAGAGGTTGTTACCAATTGCAACCAGGGAGCTACTTCCTCAAAAAGTTTGGAAACCATTGACTGAACTTAGTCAGTTCTTTAGAGATTTATGTGCTTCTAATGTAAAGGTGAGTGGCATGATCCGGTTAGAGTGAAACATACCGAAAATTCTATGCAAGTTGGAAATGATATTTCCCCCTGCCTTCTTCAATGTCATGGAACACCTTCCAATACATCTTCCTTATGAAGCAGCGATGGGAGGACCTGTGCAGTATAGGTGGATGTATCCTTTTGAAAGGTACAACTAAACTTACATATCTTTCATAGTTACTATGAGATGAATTATATGTATCTTAAGGAAACACCAATGTTTGTTACTTGTAAAATGTTGTAGATTCTTGCACCACTTAAAGAAAAAAGTGGGGAACAAGGCACGAGTAGAATCGTCTATCTGCAATGCATACCTAACAGAGGAGATAGCAAACTTCTGTGATGCATATTTTTCCTCCGAAGTTCAAACAAAGTCTAGGGAACTTAAAAGAAACGCATGCCCTAATGCGAAGCACGTTAACGATGTTAACAAACCCCTCCCTGATGTGTTTTCCTCAAACATTGGATATGCGCCTATTGAGGGTCAAAAGAGGTTCCTCAACCAACAAGAGTTTGTTGCGGCGCATGCATATGTTCTTTCAAATAGCAAGTTGTTGCAAAAGTATGAAAGGTATGTACGATTGCACGCCACTATGTGTATGTACATGCTCCATGTAACTAATTACCTAGTTAACACCTTAAATTATTTGTTGGAAGGCAATTTGAAGAAGACATGTGCCAATCACATCCACGCACACAAATTGGGGATTTGTGGAGCAAATTTGGCAAACAATTTCCTGAATGGTTTAAACGAAAGGTGATCGATCAAGTTTGATTGAATTAGTAAGATTCTAGTTCAACTATTATAATGTTGTCCACTTGAAGTTGACGACTTTGCTAAAATTATATTGTGTAGGCTATCAATTCAAATGAAACAGATGACTTCATTCGAGCATTAGCCTACGGTCCCAACAAAAAATGTGCGTTGGTGGAACCATTACTACATTAACAACTACAATTTCCAAGTTCAACGGCAAGGAAAGTCGAACCCCAACTCTGGGGTATATGTCAAAGGAATGCACGGCGTAGACTTCTACGGGACCCTCTCTAAACAATTGTTTGCATTGACTATTTTAACTTGTAGATGGCCGAGGGGAAATTCATGACCCTGTCTGAAGTCCACGCTCACATTCACTGTGGGCGAGACCCTACGGGGAATCTAGTGTGGAGTAACCCACATGATGCCACACTCGATGTAAGTTTCCTTTACAATATTCATAAACATTAACTTGTGTTTTGGATTGTATTTGAACTACGGCGTGTGACCGTACTTGTATTATGTGTCTTTTGGATTATGTTTGAACTCCGGCGTGTGACCGTGCATGTTTAATATATGTGTTTTGGATTGAATTTGAACTCCAGCGTGTGGCCGTGAATGTTTAAAGTTGTGTTTGAATTGTATTTGAATTACGGCCTGCAGCCGTGCATGTTTTATGTGTGTTTGGATTGTATTTGAACTAAGGCGTGTGGCCGTTCATGTTTAGTATATGTGTTTTGGTTTGAATTTGAACTCCGGTGTGTGGCCGTGCATGTTTAATGTTAGTTTTGCATTGTATTTTAACTACAGCGTGTGGCCGTACATGTTTTATGCGTGTTTGGAATTTATTTGAACGCCAGCGTGTGGTCGTGCATGTTTTATGTGTGTTTAGATTGTATTTGAACTACGGCGTGTGGCCGTTCATATTTAGTATATGTGTTTTGGATTCAATTTGAACTCCGGCGTGTGGCCATGCATGTTTAATGTTAGTTTTGGATTGTATTTTAACTACGGCGTGTGGTCATACATGTTTTATGCGTGTTTGGAACTTATTTGAACTCCGGCGTGTGGCCGTGCATGTTTAAAGTTGTGTTTGGATTGAATTTGAACTCCGGCGTGTGGCCGTGCATGTTTAATGTTAGTTTTGGATTGTATTTGAACTCCAGCGTGTGGCCGTTCATGTTTAAAGTGTCTTATGGACTGTGTTTGAACTCCGGCGTGTGGCCGTGCATGTTTAAAGTTTCTTTTGTATTGAATTTGAACTCCGGCGTGTGGTCGTGCATGTTTAATGTTAGTTTTGGATTGTATTTGAACTCTGGCGTGTGGCCGTTCATGTTTAAAGTGTCTTATGGATTATGTTTGAACTCCGGCATGTGGCCGTGCATGTTTAATATGTGTTTGGATTGAATTTGAACTCCGGCGTGTGACCGTGCATGTTTAAAGTTTCTTTTGGATTGAATTTGAACTCCGGCGTGTGGCCGTGCATGTTTAAAGTTGTGTTTGGATTGTATTTGAACTACGGCGTGTGGTCGTACATGTTTTATGCGTGTTTGAAACTTATTTGAACTCCGGCGTGTGGTCGTGCATGTTTTATGTGTGTTTGGATTGTATTTGAACTACGGCGTGTGGCCATTCATGTTTAGTATATGTGTTTTGGATTGAATTTGAACTCCGACGTGTGGCCGTGCATGTTTAATGTTAGTTTTGGATTGTATTTTAATTACGGCGTGTGGCCGTACATGTTTTATGCGTGTTTGGAACTTATTTGAACTCCGGCGTGTGGCAGTGCATGTTTAAAGTTGTGTTTGGATTGAATTTGAACTCTGGCGTGTGGCCTTGCTTGTTTAAAGTTTCTTTTGGATTGAATTTGAACTCCGACGTGTGGCCGTAAATGTTTAAAGTTGTGTTTGGATTGTAGTTGAACTACGGCGTGTGGCCGTACATGTTTTATGCGTGTTTGGAGCTTATTTGAACTCCGGCGTGTGACTGTGCATGTTTAAAGTTGTGTTTGGATTGAATTTGAACTACGGCGTGTGGTCGTGCATGTTTTATGCCCGTTTTTTATTGTGTTTGCTACTTATGTATGAATGCTTGCAGGAAACTTTTCGCCAAAAGTGTGAGGAGTGTGGCATAATGGAGAACTCCCTGGAAGCTAGGGAGTTGTACCTCTAATTGGCAGGGGGGTACAAACCCAAAGACCAAACTGTATACGGTCTTGGGAGTGCGACCTCGTACTTCTATGATACTCCACCCCCCGCCCAGGGTAGTTCTTCGTCGAGGCATGCCGGCGCAACTCCATCCACCGATGCCATTATGCATGATCAACTTGCTGCCCACTCATCCGCCCTCTCCCAGCTTCAAAGTCAACTAACACAAGTTTTCCAACATCAACAACAAGGCGGTAGTTCTTCTTCCCCATCTCAATATCTGAACTTATCAGGATCCCCGCAATTCCCTCCCCAATCTTGAACTTATGAACTTTTAGTTATTATATATATGTATGGATATTAAGTATGAAACATATGTATGTATGAAATTTAGCTTATCTATGAAACTTATGCATGAATGTTTAATATTATATATGTTTAATTATGTTATGTATGAAACTGACAGGTGGAAAAATACACAATTGAATATTATATGTATGTATGTATGTATATATATATATATATATATATATATATATATGGATAATATAATAATAGCAGCGATCGATAATTCAACAAATACAGTATGATTAGAACCTAGTCGATATCAATTCAGAATTATTTTTTAAAAAAAAATATTAAAACTGTGACCGATATGTATCCGTCGCTGCGTAACAGTCACTATTAGTGACTGTTATACAGTGACCGATACAGTATTGGTCACTATTTTACGACGCATAATTTGCGACCGATACTGTATCGGTCGTCAATCTTGTGACCGATACACAGCGACCGATACGTATCGGTCACCGTGTCGTTTATCGGACGCAAGATTGGCGACCGATATATATCGGTCGCTCGGTCCGGAAAACGACGGATATACAGCGACCGATACGTATCGGTCGCTGATATCGGTCGCCCGCCCTCTCTTGCGACCGATAGAGCCCCAGTGCGACCGATATTAACGGTCGCCGTAGGTCTGTTCTGTTGTAGTGAATTGACAAGTTGAATTAATTTCTCTCTTTCAGGTGTTGCCAAACAAGGAGCACCTCCAGGAGAAATGGAAATGATGATATATTTACCCTTCCAGTTTGGAGCAAACTTTCCCCGAGAATCCTAACTTGCAGCCCTCATCTCCTTAAGCACTAAGTCGCCTTCTTTCATATCCTGATCTTTAACTTTCTTGTTAAACGCACAAGAAATTCGACTCTGACATATTTGTACATTATCCAAGGCTTGAAGTCGTCGTTCATCCAATAAAGTTAATTCTTTATATCTAGCTCTAGCCCGCTGAACTTCAGGAATCTGACTTTTAACAATAATTCTCAAGGATGGAATGACAACCTCTACTGGAAGAACAACTTATATTCCATGAACCAAGGAGTATGGTGTAGCCCTTGTAGCAGTCCTAATTGATGTCATGTATCCCTATAGGTCAAAAGGAATTTTATCAAGTCAATCCTTGTAAGTAACAACCATTTTCTTTATAATTTTCACCAAAGTTTTATTTGTTGCTTAAACGGCGCCATTGGTTTACGGTCGATATGGTGAAACATGACGTTGCTGAACCTTGTACTTAGCCAACAAACTTGAAAAATCTCCCATGAAGTGGCTCCAGTTGTCATTGATTACCTTATGAGGTACCCCGTATCTACAGATGATATTATTCACCTTGAATTTGGCCATATGTTTTGATGTGATCTTCGCATACAATGCTGCCTCCACCTACTTCGTAAAATACTATTTGGCCACCAACACAAATTTGTGCCATCTTGTTCCTTAAGGCGAGATTTGGCCTATATTGTCAATGCCCCACACCAAAAATGGTTAAGGCAAAGCCAAAGTAGTTAGATAAGATGATGGTTGATGCTTTAAATCAGCATACTCTTGACACTTGGGACATTTCAGCACAAAAGAAAGGCAATCGACTTCCAATGTGGACCGAAAATACCTAGCCCGCTGGATCTTCTTAATTAGCATTCTTCCATTCATCTGAGGCCCACATTCACCTCCATGAGTTGATTTCATCAGTTCTTTTGCTTCATCTCCATCCACACAAAGGAGATTAATCTCGGTCGTTGTCTTCTTGTAAAAGTGTTCATGGATTATGCAGTAATGTGAAGCCATCAATCTAATAGATCTCTGAGTTTAAGGTTCAGCATTTGGAGGATGTATACCTTCCTCCAAAATGTATAGATGTCAAAGAACCAAGCTTCGGGACTAATGGGATTAATCATTAATGGACGTTTGTGAACTGACTCTTTCATTCTCTCTACATTGACAAACAAGAATTTATTCCTTTTGACATGGCTACCATAGAAGACAGTTTTTCCAACGCATCAGCCAATCCATTGTGACTTCGAGATAAGTACTAGAATTAAATATGCTCAAATTGGGTTGCCAAACTAAATTGATGTTGTTGATAAATGGCCAATAATTCACTCTTCACCTTCTATATGTCAATGGCATGGTTGACAATCAAACGTGAGTCACCAAATACCCAAAGACGAAGGATCTCCGTTTCAAGAGCCATTTGCATCCCTAAGATACAAGCTTTATATTGAACAACGTTATTGGTAGGGTTAGAATCCAATTTTATGGCCAGAGGAAAATGCAAATCTTCAGGTGAAATCAACAAGGCACCAACCCCACATCCCATCTGATTCAAGGTACCATCAAAATTCAAAATATAACTCCCATATTTCTTCATCCACCGGAAAACATGTTCATTAGAAAACTCCAAATCTTTTCCCTTCGACTCCTCTACCGAAAGGTCAGCCAGCCAAGAAATCAAACACTGCTCGACCTTTAATAGACATCTCATGGATAAAATGTTGGCTAAATTCAAACAACATCACCACCCATTGAGCGATCTGACTGTTAATAGTAGGATGTTCCATGATGTGCTTGATCGAGTTACACATTGCAATCACATAAAAGGTGTGCGAGAGTATGTAATGGCGAAGCTTCTTTGTGGCCCACACCAATCCCAAGGCCATTTTCTCGATGTCAGAAAACTAAGACTCATAGTCCAAAAACTTCTTACTGATGTAGTATGTAGCCTTTTCTGACCTTCAATCTTCTAAGCCAACATGGCACCCAATGCGGCATGATTTACAGTGAGGTTAAAAGCAATGGCTCATTAGGAACAGGTAGAACAAGGATCGGTGGATTCGCTAGCTCTACTTTGACATTATCGAACGTGGCCTGACACTAATCATCTCATTCAACCTTTGCGCCCTTCTTCATCTTTCGAAAAATCGACACACAAGTCATGGTGAGGTTGGAGATGAACCGACTTAAATACTGGACTTGATCCAAGAAACCCCAAATCTCCTTCTCTGTTATTAGCGGAGGCATCTCATGGATGACTTTAATTTTAGAAGGATTGACCTTAATGCCTCACTAGATGACATTGTATCCTAGAAACTTCCTAGAAGTCACCCCGAAGGCGCACTTTTGTGGATTTAACCTCGTGTTGTACTTGCGAAGTCTAAGGAAGAACTTACGCAAGTTGGGATATGATCTTCCCGCTCCTTGGACTTAATGATCATATCATCCACTTACGCTTCTACCTCCTTGTGTGCCATGTCATGGAGTGAAGTAGTCGTAGAAAGTAGTCGTAGAAGGTTGATAAGTTGCACCAGCATTCTTTAATTCAAACAGCATGACGACATAACAAAAAGTGCCCGATAGAGTAATGAAGAACGTTTTCTCCATATCTTCTTCGACCATCTTAATCTGATTGTAACCAGCATACCAATCCATAAATGACAAGAGCTTGTGACCACAGGTTTGTTCAATAAGGACATCAATGTGTGGTAAAGAAAAACAATCCTTCAGGCTGAGCTTTGTTTAAGTCTTTGAAATCCACACACATTCTAACCCTTCCATCCTTCTTTGGCACAAGAACGATCTTTGCTATCCATTTGGGTAATTCAACTGTCCTGATGAAACATGCATCGGTCTGTTTTTGGACCTCATCGTGAATCTTGTCGGACTATTCATTGTTGATTCGACAAGATCGTTGCTGAACCTGCATGGCGGTTGGGATTAAACAGAATAACATGCTCAGCGATTTCCCGATCAATCCCAAGCATGTCTTCATAGGACCAGGTGAATACGTCGATGAATTCCCTTAGGAGCTTAGAGAACTCATGTTGCTCCTCTACGGTTCATGATTTACCAATTTTCAATTCCCAGGGAGTTTCAGATTTTCCAACGTTGACAGTAATTGTCTCTTCACCTTCGGCCACCCGATTAGCGTGTTCATTCATTGCTTGTGTTAATTTATTAAAATCTTTTAAAGATTTAACATCAAATTCACGATTATTGGCTCAACAGTTTAGGGGAGGGGAATGAGACTCAATATACTAAGAAAGGTTCACTTTATTGTGTGGATTGGCAAGGGAGGGAATGCCACAGTCCACAGGCATGGCTATGCGCTAGGGTGAGGGTGAGGTTACCTCAACCATAAAAAAACTCTGGGCAAAGCTTGTGAAGTGGGAGGAATGGAGGGGAAAAAATAGATTGTCCACATTACTATTATCCTTCCACTCTAATTCAGAATACCCATTATACTCTCACCAATTTCTCTAGTAATACCATTATTTTTCCAATCTATCATGAATGCTAAATTAGTTAACGGAGTTGAATGGCGAGAATATGTGAACCCACAAACTGTCGTGTAATACTGTCATATAATATGGAGGAGAAACAAGACAGAATAAAAAATCGAGAACGCAGGATTCTCAGGAAATAACATCCACAGTGTCATGCAAGTCTGAGCAAGGGGATGTACAACTCAGGATTTACAAAGCTGCTCGATAGAACTCAAGATCAAATTCTTTTACTGTTACAACTCATCTTTTACTGAAGATTGAATGCACGGCTCATCCCAGTAGTATGGAAACTTGAGTTTTGCTGCTGTGTGGGGCATGAACCAGTCCTCGTATATGAACCTGATCAAATAAAAATCGGTCATCATCACTTCGCACAAGAAAGGAAGGAGGGTGCATGAATCAAACAGCACAACTAGTAAGATAACGTGAGATTATTGCCAAGCCAACATTCAGTCTCAATGAATCAGATCACAAACACACAAACTACACTCATAACTGACCAGCTATATCTGATGAATTTAAACCCTAATTTCTTGATTATAACCATGTCACTTTTGTGGTCCAAGTGGCCATCTCTGCCTCCCTTGAATGCAGAAGCGGAGTGAAGAAGACAGGTAGTGAAATGCAAAAATCAATGGTAGGTTACAGTGGTTTAAGATGACCTTAATTTTAAAAGTTGATTTGTATAATGCAAAAGAATGCTACTCTTAAGTAAGCAGGTGACTTCTAAACAATATCTCGTCCAGCAAGTGAACTAGAAATCAGAACCTGTTTCAGGGGTTTCTCTTCAGATGCAGATATGCCAACAGACAACAAGCAATTCAGTTTGCGAAGTTCAAGCAATATTATTCAACCTACTCTAAAGGGCAAGTAAGGACTTAGGATCGCTTACACTTTGACAGGTGGGCGTGATATAATCACAAGCATTTGCAAATCCTCAAGATTGTGGGTGTTACAGACCTGCATTTAGAAACTAGATATCAGACAATCAAGGTGTGGACATTTTGAACACATACATATCCTGTTCTTTAGGAAAATTAACATCAGTACATGAGTTCCTTCTAGAAATTTCAGGGTTTATTTATTTATTGTTCCCTTTTTTTTGTTCTTTTTTTTCTTTGGGGGGGGGGGGGGGATTTACCAGCTTAAGAGAGGCAAACATCAGGGAACAGCAGCAGATTTGTTAACAAACTGAACAGAAGGAAAAGATAGGAGACACAGACAAGTAGAGATAAGGAAGTTATGTGACTAATCTGTTGAAGTCTGTAACGGTAATATTCAGCTCATAGGCCACAGTCCTTGCCACTACCAACCTCCGTCATAAATTCACAATTCCTTTTTACGTTTCTCCTAAAGCATGACTGGAAAAGAAGAGCCATAACAAAAACTTGAATAGATGACGCAAAATAAGCAATAAGGGAAGTCCGACCACAGTTCAGTAGCTCCATGTAGAATTTTGTATTTTACTGCCGCTTGTTTGATTCTATGAGATTTTGGACTACACACTTTTCTCAAAAGCAAATGCTAGATATCTTGAGGATGCTCAATAATTAGAAGGTACAAAATCAAATTAGTTACGATGAAGCAGGCTTATTCTCAGATGTGATGTTTCCTGTGTGCTAAGGACCTATTGCAGACATCAGCACGTGACTATGTTGCTATCAAGAATAAATAGGTCATGACAGAAACAAGAATTCTAACGCATGAAAAGTTGTCACAATGATTCCTCTGCAGAAGAGAAGAGATCTGGAAACGACAAGAAAGAGCTAGAATCTAGTCTATGATTCTTCACAACAGTCAGCCGTGTGGCAGATTGAGAATTGACACAGGAAGCATGTCTGTGTTCATCACTGGCGTTAAAGAGAAAATTGTTCAAGCTAATCAAGAATGAGCAATGAACATAAAATAAGAACCAGACCCAGCATGTTGGATGTACTGGATGTTTAGTTGGGATAATCTTCATTTAGGACGAGCACTGGAAACTGTTGAAAATTTGGGTCAAAAGCTCTTCTAATATCAGGGCATAAAGCGATAACCTGATGATACCCAAACGAACTGATTTCTGTTACATAATCATTCCTTCTCACAAATTGACAAACTTTGTGGAGGATTCAGAATTTCAGCCAAAGGCGAACCAAAGGGAACAGCCTCCAACAATGTAAGATAGAAGGAAATACCTAGAAACACATAAATGAAATGAAAGAGGTACAAAGAAAATGCTAATTAGCTATGTTACCCAGACCATCTTCATGTTGCCCCACATACCAATTTCCAACCAAAAATGCACATTTTTTTTTCAAAAAAAAAAAGTTGCCGTGACTGATTTGACACCTGTATCACACTCTTGACACTTCATCATGGCATTGCAGAGTCCAGGCAGCATAGCTAATTAGTCTTTGGACATTCAATGGACTCAGCTGACTATAATCAGAATAAGCTGCATGACTTCTCATATTGAAATTTTGGATGGCCACTTCAGAAAAGAAACTATTTAAGCGGACTTTTCAAAATGAAATAGAACATATAAAATCCATCCAACACTGTACCTACTTATGCATCCAAAATTGCAATGGATGTGAAATTGAGTCATACCTGGTGTGCATCATTAACAGGGATTACAAATGTACTGTTCCCAAAAATTGGATAAGCTTGCGGAGTTCCAGGAAACTTTCCATGCGACTCCGCAGCAAGATACAAAGTCCCACTGCCCCGCATAACAACAAAAACTTCTTCACAAGAATGTCTATGAATAGGTGTACATGAACTAGGAGCAAAGTTTTGAAGCCAAACTTCAATCTGTCCAAAATCCACAATCAAGATTGGTCAAGCTTACCATCATATATAAAAGTTCCACATTAATATAAAAAGTATCAATCTACTGATAACCGTTTTGTAATACTCTAGGATGACAACAGTCAACTTGTTCCAACAAGTGATGAACAGAAAAAAGAGCAGCCAGGAATCATATGAGACAAATATTTGGAAGCAGGAATACTTGAATGACTATAATTAAGCACATTCCTGTTAACTTGTCTGATAACATCTAGTATACTAAACCAAAAACCTCCTTGAAGATTGCATCTTTTTAGGAAGAAGTCGTCATGTTTAACCAAAGGTTTTGCTTCTTGGGTAAAGGAAACAATACTTTGTTGAAAGCAGGTGCAGATTAAGAAGTTAATCAATCACGATTCACCAACAATGCACAGGGCAAACAGTGTCAGCTGTGTTTAATCAAAACGGCCCCAAAATACCACATTATGGACCCAAAACATTTACGAGCTAGCACTGCCTGCAGTACAAACTACAAACTCTAGATAGTATGACACGAGTTTGGATATGGCAACCCATCATTTATGTCATACCCAATCTATGCAAGTATTTACCTTTACTCTACCTGAGGCTTGTTGTAATAACTTTTACACACTCCATCTTTGGGAAATGATTTTTACCCTACTTCACCGGAGCTGTAGGTTTATTTACCCCCTAGATTCTCTTCTATTAGTTTTTCTTTCGATTTTCTAGTGGAATTTGGATAATGAATAGACAGTTTTGTCCTCCTAACACACCCTAGTTCCAGAAAAAAATTCTTCAAGTCTTCAGCAAACACACCCAAAGATTTCAATGGGCAGCTGGAGATTTTTAAATTCCTCAAAATCTCAAATGCACATGAATTCACCCAACATCCTCAACATCCATGAGTGAACCACAAGTTTGAGTAAGGGTTTATGACTGAAGAAGAGTTCTTGCTCACCTCAGAGAAGACGGCGGACAAAAGTAGATGTTGAACAATTGGGGAATTGAAGGTTTTTTCTTCCAAATTATCATAAGAGGCACAATCATCCTTTAATTTACACAGATTGGGTCATATTTGTCTCTTAATGTACATGCATAGGAATGATATTTTCTTTTCAGTTTTTTGGTAACACTTTGCCGGATTTTACCACAATTAACCTCTAACACTATTGGCAAGATCCGGTAAAAATTATTACAGCAAACCTCAAGTAGGACAAATGTAAATTACTATAATATATGCCTACAAGAGCCAAAGTTCATTAAGCTAGATATCATAACTAATTATTTTACATGATTCAAGCCAGTGTGACAAGTCCCAAAGTTCACTTATGCAGGTATATATAAGCCAAAGTGACAATTCGACTTACATTATTCAAGCCAGTGCGACAAGAGTACCTCTGTGAACACTTTGGCAACATTCAAGGGATGTGACAAACTAACAATGACCGTTCAGAACTGAATATGCAAAGTACAAAACACTAATTCAAGATACATAGCAAAATATAAAAAGTTCTATTCGTAACTATCTCTTTTACCTCTTTCATCCCGTGCACGATGGAGCCTGCAAGTGTTATATGTGAAAGACCAGGTCGACCGTAGTTATCCTGCGGAAGGTCACTTATATTCCTCACCAGCGGAAACCCTTCATAACACAATCCACAATAGTTTTGAAGTGCAGTGCAAAGTGTAGAAAGGTACACTAACAGAGTACAATGCAGAACACAAGCTTACCAGAACTCTGTATATTTGCTTAGATTTTTCAAGTAACCAACTTTCCTAAGCAGACAGAACCATCACTCAAGTATAATAATACAAATATTACTGTACCTCTCAAAGGATTTCATAATATTCAAGTACATTGTCCTCAATATGGAAAGCGTATTGTGTTGAAGGTCAAAACCGCCTAACTATAAAGCATGATGAGCACATTGCATATCGAACTATCCATGCACACTCCAGATACATAAATTAGCACCAAAATTAAGTTGAGAATTGAAAAATGCATATATGAGATTTCTCAACTAAAATTCGGCACAAAAATACATCGTAAGCCCTAATTATTTTGACGCTTCCCAGTTTTTTAATAAGGAACTGTGGAAATATTTAGGCTGAGGGGTTGACAGAAATACATCGTAAGCCCTAAATTTATTGAGCAATGTGGGCAACTACCAAGCAAAGGAGGGAGACTTGAGCGCTGAAATGTAACCAAGATTGCTAATAATTTTCATATTATTGGTTCGCAAGTGCAATGATACAGAAAAAGCAATCGAAAGTCCAAACAACTCCAGCTTATTCAAATTCAACACCCCTGTTGTTTCAATGTAGCAACGAAGCTTCCAGAAAGGACTTAGCTTTTTGGCTAATCAGGCACATAAGTTAGGTCATATGATCATTTCAATGTCAAAATTGAGACTTCAGATACCATAAATCAAAAAAAAAATTAACAGTCATTACCGCTAAGTTTCAAAGCATAGAAATCGGGAGAGGGGATGAATGAGGAAAGAAAGAAGGTACCATGAATGGAGCACGGAGAAGAAGCTTCAGAGATTGTGGAATTCAACAGCAAACCCAAGATGACAACGATGATCAACCCACTCATCACCCCTCTCCCTCTCTTAAATTTTCTCGGGGAATCTCTGAATCCAAAGCTAAGAGGTTGATTCGTTGCTTTGCAATCGGCAACGGCCAACGGAGTTCATTCAAGTTCTAAGGGCCTGTTCTGGAATTCTGTAAAACAGTTGAAAAAGCGTAGTTTCTAGGTGAATGTAGATTAGTGAGCGTTATTTGGGTAAATACGGGTTATAAGTTGAATAATGCAAATATATGTGAGGTAATGTAGGTGTAATTTATTGCTTTTTTTTTCAAAGGGTAAGTAATTACAATTTAACGATTTGTTGATGATATTGTTATTACCATATTAATCAATATTTTATATAGTTATATAATATACATAAAAACTACAATTATTATTAACTTTTATCATTATATACAAAATTGGGAAAATACATAAAAATCTTATTCATAATATACATTTCCTACAAATTATATTTTTTTTAATGTCATGTAATTCGTCAAATTTTCACATATTTCATCCCTAGTTGATTTATTGCTTCTCTATGTTAAGTATTATAAATTGTGACGTTGGGAACAGTTACAGTATCAGTTGGTGTTTTTGAAATTGGTAACCCTTTTTGTTGCATTCTTATGAAGTTACTTAATAATAAATTGTTTCAATTGTCTTCAATATCTTTCAAGTATTTTTATTATTTATTTTTTTGGTAGCAAAGGTGGGGGCAAAAAACCCCCAAATTATTCAAAGATTAAACCAATTACATCGCAAATATTCCACGTGCTCGCATTCGATCCACGTGAAGAAGATATTACACCTCAGTCGGTGGTTCTTCAAGATACATTACACTAGAGTTCTCATTTTCTAATGCACCTTTGGCCAGCTTGTCCGCCACTTGATTTGCTTCACGGTAGCAAAGAATCACTACCACATTCCAATCTTCCATATCGAGCCAAAATTTGCATTGAGTCACAAGATTGTTGAGGCCCGCATGGTGGTAGGTTCCTGGTTTGGTTATCATTTGATGGGCCACCCTAGAGTCCATTTTGAGATCAAAGTTTCAAATACCCTAGCCCTTTGCAAGTTTGAGGCCCTCCACAACTATGCAAAGCTCCACCATTAGCACCGATAACACTCCCAGGAACTTTGTAAAGCTTCGAACCCAATTTCCGACTGCTCCTCAAATCACGCCACCCGCTCCACCAAGTCTCGGTCTCCTTCTGATGCTTCGTCCGTGCGTAGCTAAAATCGGCCCAACTAGGGCCAACCCAATGCAAAATATGCTCACTGGAGTCGTCGAAAAAAATATCCTCTTACCATTGTTCTGCCCTCCCCCGCCACGAACGCCTCTCAAATCTGTGTAATATCTTCCAGCAGGTATTGTCCTAGATTCCTTAGGATGTCGTTGTGCCGCCTGAACGTCCGTTGGTTTTGCCAAAGCTAGACATACCATAGGATTACCGCAAACGCTACCCGTTGTTAACCTTCCCTCGACGATGGCGTTAATCTGCTCCAGAACCACCCTCGAAATGAGCGGCGTAATTCACAGCCTCCAAGCCGCGCCTCCTCCATTTCTGCCCAAATCTCCGTCGCCCTTGGGCATTCATAGAACAGATGGTTCCGGTCTTCCACCGTCGCCCCACACTCAGTGCAAACACAGCTCTCAGTCAAGTTTTGTTTGACTCGGTTTTCTTGTGTGAGGAGCTTATCGTGCCATAACAGCCACAAGAACACTCGGATCTTCCACGGCACGTCTAGCCACCATATTTTCGTCCACTCTTCCAAGTTTTCTTCCATCTCCGGTCCTTGAATAATCTCAAGTGTAGTTTGCAATTGGAAATTGCCAGTTGGTTTAGTAGGCCAGATGAAGTTGTCAGCCACCCCTTCCTCGGCCAACTCGAGCTTTGCTAGCTTGAGGAGCATCGAGTTTTGCATTCGGGCACCGAAGTCACCCCATTTCCAGCCCGTATTTCGGTCCCAGTAATTTGTCACTGTCTTCGTGCTCTCCTTTTCTGTGACCATCACCAATGCAGCGTCAATTAGGGGCTGTTAGTCAACCCATTTGTCAAGCCAGAACCTTATCGTACGCCCATCTCCCACCGAGACCATCGTGCGTTCAAGGAGTATTCTTTTGGTGCCTATCATGCCACTCCAATCATTGGAGGATTTATAGTGGGAATGATATCTTTGGTTACCAAAGAATTTTGATTATGACAATATTTTTCTTCTAAGACTCTCGACCAAAGAGCTCCATTTTGAGACAAAAATCTCCAACTTAGCTTAGTTAGGAAAGCCATATTAAGATATCATGGAATATAATCTCAATCCTCCCATTTTCATAACTTTAGTAACTAGTTTCCAATTTGCGAGATGAATCTTCTTTTCTCCATTTAGACCTCCCTAGAGAAATTTTCTAATATTCCGATCAATATCGTCACAAATTGATCTTGGGATTTTTATCGTTTGCATCGCATAGGCCGGGATGACATTTATGGTCGATTTGATGAGTGTAGTTTGACCCGCTAACGAAAGACACCAGGCTTTCAAACTCAAAAGCTTGTATCTACTCTATCCAAAAGTTCTAGGAAAGAGCTTGGGGTGACTGACTTATAGCCTGCTACACTCAATTGTGACAATAAGTCAGCACTTCACATTGCAAAGAACCATGTATTCCATGAAAGGTTCGAAAGGACAAACATATCGAGATTAATTGCCATTTCACAAGAGAAAAAGTCCTAGATAGTCTTATTCAACACAATCTTTTCCTACAAAAGATCAACTAGCAGACATTCTTACAAAAATTTTGCATGGCAATCAATTTAAGGAGCTATTATCCAAGCTTGGAATGGTTGATACTTCATCACATTTCAGCTTAAGGGGGGATGACAAGATATCTATTACTCATACTCATACTCATAATCCACTTCAGATTTCTCCTACTCTTTCGTCAGTTAATTATAACTAACTTCTTCTTTCTCTTCTTCTTTCTTTTTTTCTTTCTTTTCTTGTTTTATAGATAATATATATACATCATCTGTAGGTTGTTCTTCTCAATCAAATTAATATAATTATATCTGTTCACTATTTTCTTGTTTTCATTTATTTTAGACCCAAAAATTTATATTTATATATATATATTTAAATAATGTGACTAATATAACTTACCTAGTTATCTTGTACGTATTTTACTATTTTGTACATAATGCATCTATCTCTAATTTAACTAGGAAAATAATATAGCCATCTATAGTCACCTCACACATATATTGTCAAGATTCAAGAACCTTTGCGACTTGGCACTCATAATTTCTTCGACCACGCTATATATTGTCCCCATTCATTGATCGTAATTTCTATCATAAGTAGGACCCTATCAAATTAAAAGGTACCAATAAGATAAGAACTCGTGTACAATGGCAGGGTACGGCACACATACCTGGTGCAAAATTGAAAGTGGGCAACTGTGTATAAGTGACATGAATAGATTAACTAGATATGGGAAGATGGGACTTGCCCAAATCAAACTGTTATTGGACCCATTCTATTCTATGATGTGACACAATACTGACTACTTCAATACAGTATTTTTGCCGTACCACATATGCTATGATTTGAGTTATTATTGTGGATTTGGGAGAAAAACTGACAAAAGGCGTTTCCTCGTATTTTGTGCAAAATAAACAGCGCTTGCAAATTGTTTTCCAATCTGAATACTATAAAGTCTAGGGCTGTGTTGGACAGCAGTGTTTGGAGTAGCGTTTAGCGTTTTGACCAAATCAAAACTCTAGTCGCGTAAATATTAGTGTTCGATAAACTAACGTTTTGAGGAGCGTTTAGCGTTTTAAGGAGCATTTTATGAAACGCTAATAAAGTTAACGTTTAGCATTTGGGGTAGCGTTTCATATTTTCCGGTCAAAAAATACCCTTTGAAAATTTTATCTTTCAAAATTATTCATATTCTTTTATGTCAATTCACATAAATCTGTTAATTAATCCGCTAAATTTACCGAACACAATTTTCATTTGAACAGTCATCCACTATCTGCTACTTAAACCACTATCCACTGCTTAAACCGCTATCCGCTACATAAACCTCTATCCACTACCTAAAACGCTAATTTTTCCGAACAGGGCCTAGAATTTGATCTTATCATGAACATTAATATTTTACCCCTTCCTTCCCATATTATTGTTACTTATTTGTTGCTCCATAGTTCACACAAGCTTCAAAATCAAAAAACTTGTACTTTACATTTATTTATATTTTTGTAGATGAAAAAAAAGAATAAATTTGTGAATAAAAAGAAAAATAGTGAACACAAAAGAAAAATCAAAGAAAAAAATATACTTAATAAAGTTAATTTGATAAATAAATAATTGATATGTTATTGAAATTATAAAACTGCAAATATTATGAAGAAAAGAAAATTAATTATAGTAATTGATAATATTATTTCATTGAAAATTCACATGTAATAATTCTTTTTTTTTGTCTATGTTATTCAATTTAATTTGACTCAAATTCACACATATACACGATATGTATTATTTAACCTCAAAATACAATATATGGTAACTTAGGACATGTTCTTTGGTTAAGTTGGATATAACTCTCCAAATTTATTCTAACTTATCTAATCTTATTCAGACCTAATACAATTCCCCAAAAAAACATCCACTCTAAAAACACAATTTCCCAAAAAAACATCGTAACTTATCTTAATTATCACAACTTATCCTAACTCATCCATTCAAACTTGAAAATAACCTAACCAAAAAACAAAACCTTAATCTACAGTTTGAATTTCAAAATATACTATTTTAACCAACCCAAATTTGCAATGTCGCTGCATATAGCTATGTCTATGTTTGATTATACGATGGATGGCAAAGACCTTTCCTTTGTCCTCGGGACAGAATAAGACATTCTTGTGTATTAATTACATTAATTGTGATATTTCTGGGTTCTTGAGTGAATGCATACATTCTTACATGGATCCATCACTCGTAATTTCACTTTTCGAACACAGGTAATCCATGTACTACCACCGTCCCCAAATAATTATTCATTTGACAAAACTTTAACTGTTGATTACTTATAAATTACAATGAGTTATAATATAAAATTAATATTATTGTAATTTTTAGTAATATATATTTCTAATGGTGATAATTTCATATTGTAACTCTTTGCAATATATGCGTAATCAACGGTTAAAGTTTAGTTAATGGACAATTATTTAGAGACAGAGGTACGTAGTATAAATGATTGAGGTTGATTCTTTTACTTTTTTCAATAAATTTTGATAAGTTTAATTTAGAATAAAATTAAGAAAATAAATTTAGCAAATAAATTTGGAATAGTTAAGCAAAATCTTTTTACAACAAAGTTTAAAATAAATTCAACAAAGTAAATTTAAAATAAATTAATTGATAAAAAGGCCTTGATTCATCCAACAATGCACACTTCCTCAATATTCTACTAATAATCCTTTCAAGTTATGTTATCACCTATAATAATATATTAAAGTATTTTCTAACGAATATAATGCATAGAAAGTTTCTATAGTGTTTTATTTTATGAAATTTATTTATTATAAGTTCAGTAATAGTAATAATTTTATAAATATGTCATGTTCTTTAAAATAGTAGAATCAAGTTAGATTTGGTAAGGTAAGAAAAGGAAGGAAAATAAGGATAAAATTTATGTTAGATAAGTTGAGTGTGGGGTAAAGGTGTTTTATTGTTAAAATTTTGACTTTGATTTGAATGTTTTTTTAATCGTATAAGATAAGGTATGTAAGGCAAAGTTAAGTTAGACAATGATAAACCTAACTTACCACTCTAAAGAACAGAGCCCTCGCATTAACTAAAAAATTGTTAATTATAAAGATATTCAAATTTGACATTAAACAACAAACATTAACAAATTGAGTTTATTATAGTTTTTGATGCCTTATATAATAGGCACGCTAATTCACTCTGTACTTTTGGGAGGTAAGTAGGACTTACCTACATCCTATTTACCTTATCTATTTCTATTTATAATACCTCAACTATTTAAAATACTTCAACTTATCTACATTACCTAATATATTTCTACATACGCTATATTACCTACCAATACCTGCCCAATCCTACTTACACTACAACTACCAGTCCTTGTGACCCCTTTTGGTATGTAATTGTTTGCGATAAAAATTAAAGGGGACTATACATGCACGTGCTAGAATTTCAAATTTTGGATTGTGCGTTTTTACGCCTAAATATAGTATGAGCAAGATCTATAGTTCTACTAGAGCTAGACGACTATGGTCTAAAGTTTGCCAATATATATTTTAAAAAATAGAATTACTCAACCTCTCTAAAGGCTTGCCGAAAAGCCTAGCACCTATTCAAAGATTATTAGTTCTACGAAATGACGGTCTTACACAATTAAAAGTGTAAGATAGGTGATGGTAATGCACATCTATCTTACAGCGCGTGTGAGGAAGGAGTTTATTTTTCTTTTGTGATTAACAAGAGTTGTATTAGAGTATGCGTCATGCGTGGAATGCCTTTGGGATATTGTACACTCTCTCTCTTCTAACTCACCTCCTTTCTCCTATATGGCACCATTGCTTTCCAATTTACTTCTCATTCTCATGGATTTTGAAATGTTGTAGCATTCCTCCAGTCTTGGGAATGAGAAAAAAAAAACGGAAGAGAGAGGGAGTTTTATGGAAGAGAAAGAGTATGCCAATGGGAAGAGAGAAATTAACATGGATGAGAGAGTGGAATGAGTTCTTTAATATTGCACATGCTCTTTATATTTATTTTATTCATCCTAAACAACTTGAAATGTCCTACAATTCATGGAGCAAAGGGGAAGTTTTATAGTAGCCTTATACCTTGTTTGATTACTTTCACCATTGTTTTACTACATTTTACTTTTTTGCATTTTGTTTTTTTGTGCTCTTTCTTTTTTTTTTTTTAATCAAACTTTTGTTAGATATTGGTGCACCATTAGTCACTTCAATATATTAAAATAGTTAGTCTTTAAACTGATCATCAATCATTTGAATATACTAAAATAGTTAGTCTTTACACTAATAGTTAGTCATGGTCAAAAGAACAAGTCACCCATTAGTAAAAATATATTTACATTTACCATACACAGAGTAATTGGAACGAATTCTTAATAACATAGTGATGTCATCTCATCTAAGAGATGTCAAAATTATTATGCATGCACTTTAAAAAAAACTCCCTATATCGTCACGAGCGTGATGCCCCACGGCCAAACTCCCTTCAAGAGTTCATCCAAGGCCTGGGATGGGAAAAAGAGGGGTCGTAGTCGCGACCAGTGCAGTTGCGCCTACGACGTCCCTGCCTCCCAGCCAAAGACATCTCAAAAATACAGGTCACGGTCGTGACATTGAACGTCACAACCGAGACACCTCTCCTGCATTCCCAAACTTGCTTTCCTCTCACCTTCCCACCTCTTCTCCGGTCTTCATCCTCATCATCCGTGTCGATATGGGGAAAACGCCTCCCTAGAGGCTATCACGGCCCATCCATTGGATGGTCGTGGTCATCCGGCTTGGTCCCGAGTCGATATGGAATTGAAGTTCTTCGGGTGGGTGGGAAGCGACCCTCTTAGCCCATGTTCTGAGGGTTGAGAAGGGAGCCCAGGACGCTTCATCCTCCCCTTCTTGAGGAGGACTTACCCTCAAATCCACGTTGGGGTCATCATCCTCAAGGTAAGGAGATAAGTCCTCGATTTTGAAGGTGGACGAGACGCTCATTTCTCCCGGTATCTCCAATTTATATACATTGTCATTGATCCTTTCGAGTACTTTGAATGGGCCATCATTTCCGAGCATAAGCTTGCTCTTTCATCGAGTCGAAAACTTCTCCTTTCTCAAATGTAGCCACACTAAGTCCCCCGATTTGAATGAGATATTTCTCCTATGCTTGTTAAACAGAGCCTTGTACATCTCGTCGTCCTTTTCTATTCATGCCCGGATTTGCTCGTGGAGTATTTTGACCTCCCTTGCCTTTTCACTTGCCTCGACACTTGCCCTTGATTCGAGTGGAAGCGGGATCAACTCAAGAGGTGTGAGAGGGTTGATTCCATAACAAGTTTCAAAAGAGGAATAATCCGTTGCAAAGGAAGGAGCCCGGCTGTACGCAAACTCCGCATGGCTCAGCTTTACATCCCAATCCTTCAAATCTCGATTAACCAACCCCCGAAGTAAAGTGGTAAGAGTCTTGTTGGTTACCTCCGTTTGGGGGTGGTGCGATATGCTAAAGAGTAGCTTGGTTCCCGATAACTTCCACAACGACCTCCAGAAATGGCTAATAAATTTTGAATCCCTGTCCGACACAATACTCCTTGGAATTCCGTGAAGTCTCACAATCTCGTTGAAGAACAAGGAGGCAATATACGTGGCATTGTCCGTCTTCTCACAAGCAACAAAGTCAGCCATCTTTGAGAATATATCCACAATAGGGGTGAGCAAAAGGAATCCCGGTCTCGTCCCGCTCCCGGTCAAATCCCGGTCCCAAAATCCTGTTCCCGGTGGGAGCGGGACCGGGAGTGGGAATAAAATTGAAGTCCCGATCATCAACGGGACCGGAAGTGGGACTTAACCTCATTTCCCGGTCCCGGTCCCGATTCCCGGTTTATATATATATATATATATATATATATATATATATATATATATATATATATATATATAATTAAGTGACTTCATGATGAATGATAAACTTATTTAATTTAATTTTTGTTCGTTTTTTATATTTATTTTATTTATTACTATTTCGAACTTAGCATATTTTATTTTTGGAAAGAAAACGTTTTATACATTGTGTAAATTTTAATCCGGGAAAAAGTGACTATGTAAACAAATCGACACCCATAAATGTGAAATTAAAGAAAATTAATTTGTATAATTTTTGTTTGTTTTTATGGAAATAAATCAAATAATGGGTGGAAAAATATTAGTAAACCGGGACTAAAAAATTCCCGGTTGATTTCCCGGTCCCGGTGGGAGCGGGAGCGGGAGCGGCAGCAAAGTTTTGCTCCCGGTCACAACCGGGACCGGGACCTCCAAAAATTACCGGGATCCCGGTCCCGCTCACCCATAATCCACAACAACTATGATTGCGTCCTTCCCTCTTTGAGTCTGGGGTAGTGCCACTATGAAATCCATACTCTAATCCTCCCAAGGATCTTTTGGAACGGGTAAAGGTGTGTAAATACCTTGAAGGAATTGTCTCTTGGATTGTTGGCAAGTGACATGCCGAGAGACCACTTCATGCACATCGCCTTCCATCTTGGGCCAATAAAAATGCTCCTTGAGCATGTCGATGAACTTGTTGGTGCTGAAATGCTTGGCAAGACCTACACCATGAACCTCCTTAACTAATAATCTCCTCAAAGGGCAGCGCGGTATGCGTTGCTTGTTTCCCTTGAATAAATATCCGCCTTGCAACACATAAGGGCCTCTATCTCCACTCAAATAATGTCAAAAGTCCTCATCACCAGAGTAATGCTCCTTGATAACTTGAAAACCAAGCACTCGTGCTTCCATCAAAGACAAAAGAGTATGCCACCTTGACAAAGTATCCACTACCACTTTCACACTCCCCTTCTTATGTTTAGCCACAAAGTTAAAACCTTGGAGAAAGTCGATCACTTGGAATGACGAGCAATCAATTTGTGTTGGTCATTCAGATACTTGAGAGCCTTGTGGTCGAAATGGAGGAAAAATTGGCTCGGTCGAAGGTAATGAGACAAATGATCCAAGGCCCGGACAAGAACATAAAAATCCTTGTCATACATCAAATAGTTCTTTTGAGACTCATTCAACTTCTCACTAAAGTAAGCTAAGGGGCGAAGATTTTGCATCAAAACGGCCCCAATGCCTACACCACTCGCATCACAATCCACCTCAAAGACTTGAGTAAAATCCGACCATGCTAGAATTGGTGTCTTACATAAAGCAACCTTCAACTTCTCAAATACCAGTAGGGCCGATTTTATCCACTCAAACACGCCTTTCTTCATACAGTGATAGCTATAGTGATAGTGCTAAATCCGCGAATAAACATCCGACAGAAAGAAGCAAGATCATGAAAACTCCGGACCTGAATGATAGAAGTAAGGGTTGACCAAGAGAAAATGGCCTCCACCTTGGACAGATCCAGAGAGATGTTGTCCCCCAAGACGTTGTACCCCAAGAAGACGACTTGGGAGGTACAAAAGTCACACTTCTCAATCTTCTCATAAATCATTTGTTTCTCAACACTTCAAATACCTTCTCAAGGTGGACTAAATGTTCACCTTCATCCCGAGAATACACTAAGATATCATCGAAACAAACCACAATGAATTTACCGATGAAAGGCCTCAACACCTCGTTCACGAGCCGCATGAAAGTATCGACATCACTATCCACTCACAAAATCCTCCCTTGGTTTTGAAGGCGGTCTTCCACTCATCACCTTCCCTCATTAGAATTTGATGATGACAGCTCTTAATGCCGATCTTTGAAAAAATCAGGAACTATACATGTAACTCATCTAACATATCATCCAGCCTCTATATGGGATACCGATATTTGATTGTAATATTATCGATTACTCGGCTATCCACATATATCCGAAAGGTCCCATCCTTCTTCGGCACAAGGAGGCGTCGGTACCGAAACATGGGCTCATGCTCTTCCATACATATCCTCTCTCCATAAGCTCATCAAGTTGTAGTTGCAACTCCCGAGTCTCTTCTATATTACACTTGTATGCCGCTTGATTCGGTAAGGTGCTCCGGGAATGAGGTCGATATAATGCTCGATCCCATGGAGGGGAGGTAGGTCGGGTGGAAAATCCGTCGGAAAGACATTGGCAAACCGATCAATGAGCGGGGCCACTAGAGGGTGTATGGGTTTCTCTTCCTCACTTTTGTTGGCTTCAAGAAGGAGCGAGGCATAGACGCCCTTACCCTTTCCAAGAGCCCTCTCAAACCGTGTTTCGCTAATGTGTTTGGGCTCGTCATATCCCACCTCGGGTTTTAATGGAAGTAGTTCATGGTGAAGAAACACAAGCCAACTCTGAGGCCCTCCACAGCCAGTTCAGTGAGGACCTCCACCGCTGCTGCAATACTTTTGTTTGAAAGAGCAAATTTAGGGAAGTATCCTGAATATCTCTAAAATATTTCCAGCATATGTCCATAATAATATTTATTGATTGTGATTTGTATCTTTGCAGAAGATCAATACAAAATGGCAAGCTTAAAGATCCTAAAGAATCAAGATTAGAAGATCAACACAAAGATGGAAAGGATCAAGCATATCTTCACAAGATCAAGCATATATGGACGACAAGCGTAAAGATCCTAAAGAATCAAGATTAGAAGATCAACACAAAGATGGAAAGGATCAAGAACTAAGGAAACTTCAAAGTAGCCGTTATATTGGAACCTTAAGCATCTATATAAAGCTTGGCTGTCCTCCTCTCTCAAAATAACGATTCCAAGCAAGATAAATCGTGTGTAGGAATTTTGTGATAGAAAATTCCGAGTGTAGCTACTTGGTTGTGAGTAGTGAGTTGTGTAACCAGAAGGTGTGTTCTGGTGAGGACATCAGAGTCGTGTAGCTAAAGTGAGTGAGTGACCTCACTTTAGTGAGTTCAAGCCATTCTTCCTGCCTCAGTTGTGAGGCCACTGCTGCAGAAGTTCATCCTGAATCTTCTGCCCTTGTAAGCATCTGTTGAGGACCACACAACCTTTGACAGTGCCGAGTTTGTAACCTCCTCTATTTTCTAGCACTTTAAGTTTATCAATAAAGAAGTACTATTTAGATATATAAGTGCTATTAACGTTCTTGTGTTGATTAAGTGCAGAATTTTTATACAACCCTATTCACCCCCCTCTAGGGTTATTTCACATGGGGATCTAAAGGAGTGAGCTTCATCCTCTTTTTTGTTGGTGGCAAAGGTGTAGGTGTTCTAAAAATCATCATGAGTCGCACGCCTATCAAATTGCCATGGCCTCCCTAATAATATATGACAAGTGTTCATAGGCACCACATCACTCAAGATCGAATCCCAATACTTAGAGCCAATAGAAAGAGCCACTAAAGCTTGCTTCATTACCTTGATTTCCCCTTTTCATTCAACCACTTCAAAGTATACGGCCGAGGATGCGAAGTAAGAGATAGCCCCAACTTCTTAACAACATATGTAGACACCACATTCGTGCAACTTCCTCCATCGATGATCGAATTGCAAACCTTCCCATTTACGGTACAACGGGAATGAAATGTCATTTCTCATTGAGCTTTATCCATCGGTGCTTCACTCACATGTGGATCACAACGCAACACAAGCATTTCACCATGATTAGGAGCTAGTCTGTCGGGAAAATCTTCATCCTCAAATTCACTACCATTCTCTAGTACAAACTCCTTATCTTCTTGCTCTACCAATAGTTCATTCTCGATTTCCTGAAACTCTTGGATGGTCATTGTTCTCCTAATTGGACAGTCAACTTAGAAATGACCATAACCTTGACATTTGAAACATTTCTTTCCCTCCATCTTCTTCGGCTGAGCCTTGGGGGAAGGATAGGAGATTCCTTTACCCTTATCAACCATCGGAAGTGGTAGTAGTAGCACGCGGGGTATCTTAAGGTCTAGGAGACACCAAAAGGATTGGGTCTAGGGGAAGGAACAAATGATCGTTGGAAAGGCCTAGCACTAGCCTTTTCCTTATTCCTTTTCTCTATCTTAATAGCAATGTTGTACAATTCATCCAATGGTTTGCTCGGCCTTCTTGGTGATTGAGGGAGATAAATCGTTCAAGAAACGCATCATGGTTTGCTCGGCCGACTCTTGGAGAACACTCTTAACCAAGTTGTTCAAACTCTTGAATATACTCGATCACACTTTCTCTTTCCTTACTCAAGGGAGAAGAGCCTCCGTAGAATGTCATGCTTATAGGTATTTGGAAGAAGCGCTTATTCATAAGCTTCTTGAGCTTCTTCCATGAAGAAATCTTTCATCGACCATCCTTTTCCCGTTGTGCTTTCACACTTTCAAACCATAAGACTCCACCTTGGTTAACTTCAAACTTTTCACCTTAAAAGTTTTCTCATCGCTATATCCTTTGACCTCAAATATACGCTCAACCAATTGACCCACTCCAAGTACTCATCCAGATCAAGGGAACCTGAGAACTCATGAAGTTTAACCTTGATGTCGTGAATATCATCCCTAGGCGTTTGCTTCCTTTTCCCCTTATACGAAACATGTGCACGGAACCCTCATAATCATCACTCGACTCAAAGTTTTGAGGAGGACAGATAGAACTTGGGGAAGGTCTCTCTCGCCTCGCAGGTGGAGGTCGCACCTAGAGGTGTGCATCGATTTGAGCGAGCCTAGTTGTCATGGCATCAAGAACATTTTCGATGTGTCAGAACTAGCTCTCGTAGATTGCTTCAGGGCCTCTCCGAGCGGGGAATGAAAAGAGGCCATTTGACGTCGGCTAGATTCCCCTCCGTTTAGATCGTTGGGGAGTTCCGTACCAAGAAGAATGGGTGAGGGACGGATTGTGTTTGGGGAGACTTTGTGGAGCTAGGTTATTTTGAGTTGGTTTTGTGTTTGTGTAGACACAGGGATTTGCACCGATAAAATCCTGACTCATCAAAACTCAACAAGTCTTTGGGCCGGCTATCAAAATGGGTCATCGAGCCCAGAAATAGACGAAGCAGGCCCAACAGATCATATTGGCCCACTTGGAAGACTTGAAGGCCGCTTAGCCTTTGCAAGATCACAAGCTGGCCCAACTCAACTCCAGCCCATATTAAAATACAAAGGCCGCTTAGCCTTTGATATTTAATCACCGGCCCATTGCTGACTGCCAAGTCAGCAATCCGCGTGATTAAAATCAAAGGCCGCATAGCCTTTGGATTTTATTTAAAATTGGCGCCAATTTTCCCAAGCAATCCCATGATCATAGCACACGTGTGTTGACCTCGAATTGACCAGAATATTGTCAAAGGCCGCACAGCCTTTGATCTTGCATGGGAGGCGTGATCTTTGGGACATGTTCGGTGTTCCCTCATCTTTCCCTCCAAACCTCTCACCTCTCCACCTATAAATACCTCATCATTCTACCCTCATTTCATCAACAACTTCCATCATCTAATCCTCCATACACTCACTCTCTATCATCTCTATATTATATCCATTCTCCCTCTCTACCTTTCCCACATAATCACCATCAATATCACCATACTATCATCCACACACCACCTTTCCAACCATTCTTACACGCATCCTTCCATCCGAGCTCTAAACCGAGGCTAAGTCAAGGGATCGATCTTCATTTCCATCTTATCCACCATCTAGCAAGGTTTGCTCATCTTTGCTATTGTATTTAATCATGTAATTCATACTTTAATTTCTTATTTGTACATATTTTTTAAAGAAAACATCTTGTTTAATATTACATGATCAAGAATTAAGCATTGTGAAATTCGTTAAACTTCTCCCTGCTCATTTCATTCCAAGTTTGATTTTAGTAGAGTCTGTTTTCAAACAGGTGGGTTCGAGAGTTATTTTAATTCTCGAATTCGTAACCTTACCCCCGAACTTAGAAATCGGGTTCGTAGACCGGAGTCAGCTTTTATTTCTTTTGGTTTGTTGATTTCCTTAAATCGGCTGGCGACTCTTTATTCTTTTATAACCTTTTTTATTATTAAAAATATACGTCTTTGCATCAAAATACTTAGAAATGATTTGATACCTCCATATTCACCAATCCGAGGCCAACCGAAGAGAAAAGGGCATAGAAATCAGCAAAGGCTATGCGGCCTTTGCTAATTTCCACCCATTTTTCTCTGGGCTGAGGAAGCGCAGGCCCGACCATTGAATTATCATAGGCTAAGCAGCCTATGATAGTTTCTGGCGGCCCATATGTTTTCTTTTTGGCTCGAATTCAGGAATGGGTCGGTAATAAGTCATTAATAAAATATTTTTGTGCAATTTCGAGTATTTCAATAATATAAATAGGTTTGTAAATAAATAAAGTCTCACTACCTCAAAAATGAATTTCGAAAAAATAAAAATATCATTATTTAAGGATTAAGCAACCTTAATCGGCACGCGATCATTAAGTAGCGCATCCGAAACAGTTTGTCTAAACGAGAATTTTTTCGGGCCCTACAGATTGGCGACTCCACTGGAGACTTAAACTTAAAAAACGGGTAAAACTTGAAAAAATCGAGTTGATTTGAAATTGTACAAGGGAGAAGTTGATTTATTTCGCAATTTTATTATTCTTTTAGGCATTTTTTGCATAACGGACCACTCATCGGGTCTTTTGACACGTGAGCATAAAGGCGACGGTTTAGGAAAAACTAGAATTTTTACCCGAGAGCGGATGGCCACTACTATAGCGATGCACTCCACAATCCCTAAGCATTTGGTCTCTCCTCTCCCCGTGTTAGGCTTCCTTGAAGTCCTACTAGCAATACCTCACACACTTTACCCACAAATTTTATAAGGGTGAAGTGCACCGAGGCGAGAACATGTGGTAGGCCATATTAACCCAACCATAGAAATCCATGAACATAAAACCTCGGTTTAGGATACCTCTCATGTTGTATGCTATGTGTATATGTGTTCCCCTTCCCCTTTTCCTTTTTATAAAGGGTCGACCCTAGCTTACAGGCTTTGTTCTAATCCATATAAAATTCATTGGGTTGAGAAGAGGATTATTTATTAATTACTATAATTAACCCAAAGGCATATGGCTAGATCGGTGGAAGGGCCCATTCATGTACAAGGGGGTTAATTATTTTAATTAATAAATAAAAATTGGCTCACATTTGATGATATTATATGACCCTTTACGATGTTCTCTTAATAAAGGTCCAAAACAAAATCTAATTAAAAGTTCAACAAAGTTAATGGATAGCATTTTAGCTTGCATAATTGTCATTGAACTCGAGTAAATTAATTTATAGATTTGATTACTAAATCCACCACATTTATGGTCGACCCGTTGTTAGGCCCAACCATATTGGATTTGTCAGTTAAGCCTATAAACTAATTAAAACTCGCTTATTGTTGGGTTTATTAAGTCCTTTACAATATCCGTTTCCCTTGAGTTAAAAAAATATAATAAAATAGAGAAAATGGATTGGGCCCATCCGAATTGAGAAACACTGAATTGTGCCTTTCAACTTATGATCCACTCGTTATGTTTGACGTTATTCAGCCCTTTATAATGTTATGTTGTTAGGTCCATATAGAGTTAGGCCATGCACTCCCAAAAAGTGGGTGAGTCTCTTGTGTCAACATATAGGCGTCGAGTCTGCTAAGGTCTCATATAGGTCTCTTAAGGCATGCATGCATAGGGTAGTAAGTGTCAAAGTAATTATCGAGTCACTAACAAATTTCCATACTTGCACGATAGGAGGTCGACTCCGGGACCGCATCAGAGATCCGTATACCGGCTGACTGGTTCCCAATTCGAACTACGATGCGTTTGTCACTCAAGATCGCATTATGGATGAGGAACGATTCTAGGAGATCCCTGTCCAAGGCGCTGAAGCTAACATTTCCAAGCAGTTAGAGGACCTTTACACTAAGATGCAAGCCTTAGTCTTTGCAAATTCTCTTGAGCAGGAGCAAAAGATCGGGAAGAGGCTCCATGAGCAACTGCAAGTGATGGATGGCATGCTGCAAGCCATCACAAAGATCAATGAGAAGATGGGCCTAAATACTGAGGGAGATGATGATGTCATAAAAGTCCATGGGTATGAATTTGAGCCCGAACTTGTCAAGACACCTGCAGAGGATAAGTCAGGGGGCTCAAGGTCGTTCAAAGGGAAGTCCAAGGCAGTCTTAAAAGTTCCCAAAGTTACTAGAAATCCTGCTATCAAGGCCTTGGAACAAAAACTTTAGAGTCTTACCAAGATGATGAGCACTGTTCCAGCCTTTGTTGACAAGTACATAGATGTGCCTTTGCCCATCCACCCGGTCATGAAGGTGGCTGGCAAAGTTGAAGTACCCAACATCAAGCTCAAGCCATCTCAAAATCCTACTCACCACATCGAGGAGTTCATGCGAATGGCACCTCTTCACAGGATTGATGTCGACTTGTACCCTACAGTCTTCCCATCCACCCTAGGTGGAGAAGCCAAAGTATGGTACCATACCCTATCACCTCAAGTCATGGATGACTGGAATGAGCTGTTTAAGGCCTTTATCAATCACTACAGTCGTATCCAGAAGAAGCATGCCACAGTGGATGATCAAACGACCATGAAGCAGGGGGAAGACGAGTCCTTCCAGGATTATTTCGAAAGATGGCACACCAAGTTGTCTCACATCAACGAGACTATACCTTTGCGCCTACAGCTGACTACCTTCAAACAAGGTCTCAAAAGTAGCCTATCCCATCATTTGGGATATCACGTCATCAAGGACTTTGATTACCTTAAAGACATATGTATCCAACTTGAGACCATGAACAATGAGAAGGCCATATCCAAGGATGGAAGAGTTCCAGTCCTAATAGGAGGGCTAATGGTTCACCCAGCCACCCTTCTAGGAGCGCTGAAGACTAATGCAATTTAGTCAGGAAGCCAACTAGAGCAACGACCCTCCAGGAGTAGTCAACAGGGAAAGGCAACACTATAGGAAGGGGACTTTGAAGTTAGCTAGGGTCTGAATTCCTTTGAGCATTTTGTTTCAGAGTCAGTTAGGGGAGGCATTGAGTCGGTTTGTGATATGCTTGTCTTTTGAATTCAATAAGATGCATCTCTTTGATTGTGATTGTTTGGGAATGTCGTGCTTGCACTATTAACTTGAGTTAAAAAGCTCTTTCACCCATTCATTAGCCTTAACACCCAAGTCTAACACATGCATCTATCATTACCTTCATATACTTTTTCATTCACCAAGTTTGTAATCCTACGAATCCAGGGTTTAATTTAAAAAAACAAAAAACAGAGAGAAAAAAAAGAGAAAAGAGAGAAGCCAATCTGTATTCATCAAGCAAGCTGGGAAAAATCATCAGTCTCTTGAAAATGGACATCTCTATGCTCCTAGACCAGCAACTTGAACAAAACATGCCTAGGACAGGGGGCTACTGCCTCACCACCCACATCACCATCTGTGTCACCTATTACCTTCCTATTCTCCCACAACATCTTATCATCTACATCTCTTTCCCAAGTTCCCATTCACCAAATCATCTATCTTTTTGCATCATTCATCACAGTCACTGTTCGAAAACCCTTAGCCTCGACCAACCTGGTCATTCTCCTCAGGACCAATCCATATCTACTCTAAAGCCAAAAGGTGTGTTGTGACTAATATCATCAGGAAGGTGAGCAAGAGTCAATCCCATGAGAAAGAAAGTCGAAAAAAGCAAAAGAAAAAGAAAAAAAAAAAGAAAAGAGAGAGTTCCTAGTTGGTCCCCCAACATGGGTCGGCATGAGTGGTACGACGCTCATGTCGCTTAAGCACTTTGTTTGCGTATGGAAAAACTTGTGATGGGAGAGTTAACCCCTTTTTGGATTGTTCATATCTCGAAGCATACCAACAAAAAAAAATAGGAATAAGAAAGCGAAAAAAAAAGAGAGAGAGAAAAGCGAAAAAAAGAGAAGAAGAAGAGGAAGAAAAAAAAAAGATTGAGAAACTGGAGACAGGGCTAATAGTCACGCACACCGAAAAGCCGCTCATAAACCTTCCAAATTGTTCTCAAGCCTTGCGCCCCAAGCTTTCACATCGTCATCACACCTTTGCATCCATAAACCTTGCCAAACCTTTAAGCCTCCATCACCATCCTCAATCCTTCCTCACCAAGCCCTCCTTGAGGCACCAATCCTTTGAAGTTGCACCTTATGAACTACGACTGGCCTGATTCCACATCGGATATGTAGGAGAACTTCTTTGAGGCCCGGCTACTACAATTCAAGGAGTATCCTTTGTCACAAAATTTTGGTCTTTGAGAGGAAAAAAAAAACAAGAGAGGATAGGTTGGAATCCCAGGTTAGGGAAACGGAGAGTGAGAGAATAAGAGAGGCTAGCCTAAAAACCCGTCACGGCAGATGAGGCAAAAGGAGAGTAAACCCTGGATTTTGAAGTTCTTTCACGTCCCTGCCATCATAATTTCCTAACCTTCTTTCCGTCAGACTTGGATCAGCTTTACATCCAGATAGCCAACCACCTCTCGTCCTATGACATGAATCCATATCAACCATTCCCTCACTTGTTCTCCTATGAGGTGACCTAACCCTTGCTGACCGTCTAGCCTTTGCCGAAACATGGTCAATCATGACATGCCATATTCGACCGTCGAACACTACTTTCCATCATCTCCTTTTCACTAAGCGCCTCATAAACTCGTCTGACCATCATTAGACTTACTTTTTCATTTTTTTTTGCTAACCTTTTTTCATCCTCCCTTACCACCAGAGCTTTTTGACTCGGTCATTAGTGCAAGTGCAAGATTCGATATTTTGAGGCCTGTTCTCAGCAGACCTGAGCGAGGCCCATCCATCAAGGACGAGAAATTCAGCCACATCGATCAATGGCTAATTACAAACACCATCCAACTCAAGAGAAGGCTTCATTTGAACTGGGGGCTGTAACACCCCCAGGTTACTAACCACAAGATTAAGCTAACAAATCACTTAACCTAATGATTAGCAGCGAATAATCAGCTGAGAGTATTACCGCCGCCCATGAACATGGACAAGGCTAAGACTAACACCCAACACACAACAAAACTTCAACAACCTTAATTACACACCACAAAACAACAAAAGACCCTTTAATCATACAACCTTCCAAAATATAAAACTTTACCATACATGACATTCATAACCACCACACAAACCACCAAGACTCAGAAGAGGTGCCCTTCATTTTAGCACACTTCCTCAACATTTGGGCTTACAAGCCTTCCCAAAGAAACTCCAAAATTCACCTGATGTTCTTCCACGTAGCTTTCGGATTCCGCCCATCTGAGATCTTTCCCTTGCCCTTTCCTTGAGATCCTAAAGGTGACAAAACTTAAAAGTGAGTTTAACTCAGTATGTATACTACCAGACTAGGGAAAAGAAAGTAGTAGGTAAAACTTATAGTTTAAAAAATTTTAAGCGCGGCTCCACAAAGTAAATAATTAAAAGTAAGACCATAAAAAGGAAGACATAAATAAGACATACCTACAGGATAGCCAAACTTGAACCAATCATGAAGTTCATGTAACAACACCTTAAATTGATTAAATCTTAACAATCCACAAAGTAATAAAATCGTAAATTATATGCTAAAGGAAGTAAGTAACCGCATAGAAGGCGATACATGATAATGGTTTGCAATTGAAAAGCCCAACTTGGATGGGCCGAATTAAAAAGGATTCAAAACTTAACCTCGAAATCCTTTTCTTGGCCTTAAGAAGAGAGTAAGGAAAGGATTACAATCCTTGACTAAACTAACTTCATGACTAAAGTAAAAGAGTCCGTAATAGAGGAAATCAAGACATGATGAATCTTAACATATATGCCCCTACTTGCGATCATCGGTTAGGCCTCCATATGCGCATACCCGGACCGATCGGGAGATCCGGATGGTGGATGACTATCCTACTGGCCAGATTTGCATGGTGTGCATCTAAGGCACTAAGTATAATTCGTTGGGTGCACTAAGGCACATACATAATTTACATGAGGTGCAAAAAGCACATGAACATGGTGTGTACTATGACACTAGTTTCTTGGTGTGCTTCTAAGCACATTAAACCATGGGCGGGGCTTTAATAACTTTAAAAAGGTTTTGGGAGCTTTACCCATAAAGTTATCTTTTCCTAACAAATTTAACAAAAACTTTAAAAGAACCTTTCTTGAATGGTACTTGAATTTTCTTAAAAGCTTCTTAGAAGATAACTCCTTGACTTTTCGTAACAAGACTTAAACTCGGTGTTTGCAACATGAATTGGTATAATCATAAATTATAAAGTCATTACTTGGTTATAAAAACGTAGAATTCCACTCTTAATACGAAAGGAAAAAAAATCACCCATAAAGGTGGTATTGTTAGTGTATAAAACTTACATATACATATAAATTTATATTCTTGGTATAAAAGTATACATGAGACCCCTTTTAGCACATGTCCAAAATATAGTGAGAATAATTAATTAAGTACTGGAAATTCATAAAACCAAGTAGTACACGTACCTGAAACTTGAGTAAACACGACAACACAAGCAGGGACTTGAACAGCGGGCGGCAACGACCACTTGGAGGGACCCAACTTTCTTCCTTTGAGCTTGAATCCTTCACCTTTCTTTAGGTAAAACTAGAACTTTACAACCACTTACTTTGCAACATGGTGAAGAAGGAAGGATGATGATGATGTGGTAGTGACGTGGTGGCCGGCGGCCTAGAAGTGGTCGCCGTGTGATCGGCGAGCAGAGGAGGGGACGAGTTAGAGTGAGGGGAGACCAAGGGGCAAGCACAAGGGAGCTAGATTGTGTTTGAATTGAAAATGAAGGCTAACTCCCTCTTATTCCTAATATATAACCCCATCATAATAACTAGGCCCATAAAAAAAAACACCCTCCCCTCTTTCTTCTATGTAACCGGCCACTTGGGCCCAAAAACCAAACTTTGATATTTTGATTCTTCCCCATTTAATTGTATAACTCAAATTCTCAAATAACCTAAATTTCCACACCCGTAAAATATTCATGGTGACCCAAAAATGTGACCCATCTCCTAAATTTTTATACTTAATTCCTCAATAAAGAGAGTCCTAAACAAATATAAGGGTCCTGGCATACCATACTAAAAAAAAAAAAAAAACGATCGTTACGCTGTTCAAGTCCTGCAAAACATACACGGGTTAGGATAAAATAAAATAAAGTAAAATAAAATAAAAGGAGCACGCGCTTAAGTATTCCGTGAGTTAATTTTTAATCTTAGTTAATCACGCTAATTAACACGTATTAAGAAAAGATTGTTCTTGGGTTGTTACATCTTCGTAGGATAGATTCTCTGTAAAAGCTATTGGTTCGGGTTATATAACGTGACTTGGGTCGGGTACATATTTACGCAACTGTGACACATGGGACATAGACCTGTCAATACGGGCGGGCGGGCAGGTTACGGGTCGGTCGTATATCGGGTTCGGGTAAATACGGGTCGGGTGTATTTCGGGTCCGGGTAAATATGGGTCGGGTGTATTCCGGTTTCGGGCGGTTTGGGTCGGGTTTACGGGTCATGACCACCCTTTTTCTCAGTCACTTACAACTAATAAAATTTATTATAATTGGTCAAAGACACCTGTGTAATATACCATTTCATTCCAAGTTCGACCACCACGATATGTCATAGTATAGACATATTACTATACGCCCAAGGGACAAAATTTGGCAATCTTCAAGTCTACAAGTATTATGCAGTTTACATCAACAATCCACGAATAACAGTACAGTACTTATAAAATATATAGGATTTTGGGATGCTAATATACTGAACTTTTAGGGTATTGGACAATAATGCACTGAACTTTGACCTTTGACAATAATACACTATTTTACGGAAAGAGAGGAGAGTGGCGGGACTGCAAGAGTTAGAGGGTTCACCGAAAGAGTGAGTGAGTGACAATGTTAGGGTTTTGTTTCGGTCATTTGTTATTTGATCATTTCATTTGTATGTCTCTTTCTACGTATAACTTTCCAAAGCCACCCAATATTTTACTTTTGGGCCTTAATTTTCATGAAATGGGCCCATTTTTTTGCACAAGGCCAAAGTAGACAAAACACTTAAAATTAAAGTGTCTGACCCAACGGGTCGACCCAAACCTGATCCGACCTGACCCGTTTTTTACCGGGCTTCTTTGGGTTAGGTCATTTTCGGGTCCTGGGTCGGAATTTCGTGTTCAAAACCCATTTTTTGCGGGTCGGTTTTCGGGGCGTGTCGAGAATTGCCAGGTCTAATGGGACACATCATGAACATGTTCCAAATCCGTGGGTAACTCGAGCCTGTAAGCCACTGGGTTAATTCTTTCGATGATCTCATAGGGCCCAATATACCTAGGACTCAACTTCCCTTTGACATTGAATCTTCGCACACCCTTACTGGGTGAAACCTTGAGAAATACCTTATCACCTACTTGGAATTCTAAGGGTTTCCTCCTTTTGTCCGCATAACTTTTCTGTCGGCTTTGAGCCGTTTTGATGTGTTGCTAGACCACTCGTACCTTGTCCATCATATCCTGTCTCAGTTCGGGCCCCACTACTAGAGTTTCATCCACCTCACTTCAACATAAGGGAGAACTGCATTTCCGCCCGTATAAAGCTTCGAACGACACCATTTGGATTGTGGCCTGATAACTATTGTTATAAGAGAACTCTACCATAGGTAAAAAGTCTTCCTAACTTCCTCGAAAATCCAAAACACAAGCTCGCAGCATATCCTCCACAACCTGGTTCACACGTTCCGTCTGGCCGTCTGTCTCTAGGTGATAGGAACTACTAAAGCTCAACTTGGTTCCGAAAGCTTCTTGCAGGGCTATCCAAAACCGCGATTGAAACCTAGTATCCCGATTAGAGATGATATCCTTTGGTATGCCATGTAACCGGACCACTTCTTTCACATGGATGTCTGCTAGTTTATCCACCTTCCAACGTTCATTTATCGGAATAAAATGAGCAGACTTGGTCAATCGGTCCACAATGACCCATATGGCATTCTTTTTGGTAACCGCTAGGGGTAAGCCCATGATAAAATCCATTGACACAGAATCCCACTTCCATGCGGGTATCTCTAAGGGCCTTAACTCCCCTGAGGGTCCTTGATGCTCAATCTTCACCTTTTGACAAGTAAGGCATCTATCTACAAGGTTAGCTATGTCCCTTTTTATATTAGGCCACCAAAACTGTTCCCGTATGTCTCGATACATCTTTGTACCCCCTGGGTGCACTGAGTATGGAGTGTCATGCGCTTCACGCATAATTCCTTCTCGAAAATTTTGGACCGCAGGCACACATATTCGATTTTGAAACCTCAAGGTCCCATCCTCGTGAACCAAAAACCCTGGCATCTTCCCCTTTTCTACTCCTGCATGTATGTACTGTAGGTGCTCATCATTAACTTGCTCCCTTTTGATTTCTTCCAGCATAGACGGTCGCACTTGAAGTTCCGCTAGCCATGCTTGTACATAGCCCAACAGTACTATTTCTATCTCTGCCTTTTGGATTTCTTGTTGGAGCTTTGGTTGCTTTCCCATTGCTACACTATCCTAATTCTGATTCTTCCTACTCTTTCCGGGGTGATATTGGATATCTAAATCATAATCTTTGAGGAGCTCCAACCATCTACGTTGTCTCAAATTCAACTCCTTCTGAGTAAAGATGTATTTAAGGCTTTGGTGATCGGTAAATACCTTGGTATGAGCGCCACACAAGTAGTGCCGCCATATCTTTAAGGCGAATACCACCGCTGCCAGTTCCAGGTCATGAGTAGGGTAATTCGATTCATAGGGATTTAGTTGCCTAGAGGCATAGCCTATAACCTTATCATCCTGCATCAAAACACAGCCTAATTCTCGTTTGGACGCATCACTATATATGACATATTCTATCCCTTCCACTGGCAAGGCCAAGATTGGGGCCGATGTGAGTCTCATTTTGAGTTCTTGAAATGCTTTCTCATACTTTTCTGATCATTCAATCTTGGTCGTCTTTCTCAATAGACTGGTCAACGATATATCACGGTCAGGCAATCTTAGAAAAGTCTTGTATGAAACGCCTGTAATAGCCTGCCATACCTAAAAAGCTCCTTACTTCGATAATGGTTGGGGATCTATCCCAATTCATGACCGCTTCAACTTCTTATGGGTCAACTTTGATCCCTTCTTTGATCACTATATGCCAAAAGAAACGACTTATTTCAGCCAAAACTCCACTTCCTTAACTTAGCACATACTGATTGATTTTTTTTTTTTGCCGTTTGTAGTGTTATTCTCAAATGCGATTGTGCTCTTCTCGAGTCTTTGAGTAAAATCAAAATATCGTCCGTAAATACTACTACAACTTATCCCAAAATGGTCTGAAACTCGAGTCATAAAATCCACAAATACTGTCGGTGCATTGGTAAGCCCCAAAAGACATTACCGTAGACTTGTAGTGCCCACAACGGGTCCTAAAAACTGTCTTAGGTACATATTCCGGCCATATCCTCAACTGGTGATATCCAAACCTTATATCAATCTTGGAAAACAGGTATGCCCCTTGCAACTGGTCAAATAACTCATCAGTACGGGGCAACGGATACTTGTTCTTGATAGCAACCTTGTTTACCCCGGTAATCGATACACCGCCTCAGGCTTCCGTCCTTTTCCTTAACAGACAAAACTGGCGCCTCCCCCAGGGAGACACACTTGGCCTCATGAGCCTTAATTGAATCCACTCATCCAACTAGGTCTCGAGCTCTTACAACTCGACGGGTGTCATACGATAAGGCGTCTTCGATATTGGTTGCATACTTGGTACTAGCTTTATTCCAAAATCGATTTCCCTCCTCGGGGTAAGCTGGTTGGCTTTCTGAAAGAGACATCTGGAAAATCCCTTACCACGGAGACATCCTAGATTTTTAGCCCTTCCGGCTTACTTCTCATTACATAGCATAGGTATCCTTCAACTCTTTGGCGAATAACTTTCTTGCCGTCATCAAAGACACTGTCCTGAAGTTGGGCTTCTCATATTCAACCTCGAAATGAATTTTTCTTCCTAATTGAATTCTCAGCACCACCATCCCTTCATCACATTTTATATTGGCTATATGCTTGGGTAACCAATCCATACCTACGATAATATCAAATTCGGCCATGTCCATTATTGTAGGGTCCGCTGGAAAAATTTCCTTTATTATCCTAAGAGGGACATTCAAGAGCGTCCTTTCACATGGTATAACTTGGCCCTTTAGTAGCCGTATTTGACATGCTACTGCCTTTTTCATGATTCTGTAGGCCTAGCTCAGTACTAATATGTGCAGCGATAAACTAAACGTATGTGATGCACCAAAATCAAATCAAGCATAAATAGGAATTGCATTTATTAAAAGAGTTCCATTTCCTCTTGGCCTAGCTTGACCTTCCTTGTCTTGATACAAAATTTTTACTTCCCTCTTCACCCTCTCCATCTTAGCGACGCGCTCGTATAACTTCTGCATCATATTGAAGGGTTGAACCGCCAGATGACTTCGTATGTATAGCCCAAGCCGCCCTTGAACCTAGTAATCTTCATCCACTCAGTGGACACGTACTCCGGCGTGAAATGGGCCAGCTCGCTGAACTTGGCAGCATACGTACCGGATCACTGACACCTCATGATTGGGCGTCCTCGATTTCATGAACTCCTTCTCCTTTGTCACTGTAAGGAGAGAGGGTAAAACTTGGCTCGGAGATCGACTAGGAAATCCTCCCATGGTAGTATCGTTCCTTGGTATTTGCCCTTTATGGTGTCCCACCATAAATCTACTTTCTTAACCAAATAAAGGATCCCGATAGTTAACTATTTCTCCTTCGGTACCTCAAGGATCTCACTATCTCTTCCATACCTCGGATCCAGTCTTCTAATTCCACCAGGTCAAACCCTTCTGCATATGTTCTAGGGTTCCTCTTGGCTACCCTATCCGCCTGGTCATCCTGCTTAACAATATTACTTCCTTCCATACCGGAATTTGGGATTCTCTATAAAAGTTCCCGGATAACTTGTCCTAAAACTCGGGATGGTAAGGGTTAGGTGGGGGCATCATATTCGTTGAGGATCCTGATGTCAGATTACTTGCGGTACCCCCTTGGGGTCTCTATAGTTGTAGGTCCTGCCTTCACGAATCGGCTGCTCCTTCCCCTTGTTTGTTAGAAGGGTGGTCGTTGTTTGACGCGTGTGGCATGTTACATTATAAACACAAAATTTTAGTCTAACTCCCAATCATTCCACCCCCTTCACACTGTAGGCATTAACGAAGGAGGTCTCAAGCAACCTTTTCATACCATACCCCTTGTCCCTTGTTGTCTTCTCATAATTTTAATCACAACCCATGTTCCCAAGCTTATTGTTCTGCCTCTTGTATCCATGGTTAACTTGAAGATTTAGTGCATATGTAATTTCCCCTCAAGTCAATAACATAACCATACCTCCTCTTTCTCGCTTCTTAAAACATCAGGTTCTAAACACATGCAACCTTGAGACATTAAAAGCTAATTCCCAATCATAACATATGAAAATCAAACTTGTCCTCGAAACGTAAACCACAATACGCATGAAAACCAAAAGATAATTGTTCCCTGATTACATTATTGTTCTCAACATACTTCGCAACAAAATACTACTTCTTACTCTTCTTCCCCTCTTTTTGCTTATATAGAAACTGGACTTCCTAAGAAGGGGTATATTCGTCATCCTCATCATCTCCGTTGTCCTTAGTATCGCCACTCTCTTCCACCTTAATCCGGACGGTAGGCTGGGCCTAAAAGATCTATGAAATAGTAGGGAAATTTTTATGGTCACATCTCCCAGCATTCGGCATATTCGTAGACCTTTAGCTCAAAGGTCACCACTGGCCATGCTCCTAAAACTCTGAAATCTTCCTTCGAGGGCGCCTTGCTCGAAAGTATAAATAAAATTGCAGTTTTTGTGTCGGAACCAAGTCCAGGAGATGCGCGTGCGGTAGAAACGCTAACCGACAGTGAGTCCGTCTCACCGGGTCGTGATATCGAGAGTTCTGGTTCTCTCTCAGTATGCGGAATACCTCTATGAACCTCACGACATGCGCGAAAATACTATCTTTCGGCTTCATTAACATAGCATAGGGGTTCGGGGTCTCGGGATCGACCATCTATCACATCCTATATCAATTTACGAATTAAGGAAAATAAAGTAAACATTATATCGGTATAGACTCATATCGTAATCCTTATCCGGACGAAACCCTCAACCATATCAAGTCTTAAACAACTCCATGTATCATAATTGACTCCACACTTATAATATCACATCAACTTATAACTTAACATTTATCATAAACATGCATAACGTCATCATTTACTAAATCCTTTTAGACTTATAGACTTGTAGCAATTCTTGAACCCAAAATTTTCAACCCTTACTCACTTTCCCCAAATTCACGTATAACTATTTATTCCCTAGGTCTTTCCATACCACCATGCACATACTTAGACCTTTTCGTACCCCAATTTCATTATTCAACTTAGAACAGGACCCAAGCCTTTCTGCAAGTACCTGGTATGCTTATATTCTAAAGGATCACATGCATAATAACTCTTATCCCATCCTTTATATTTCTTGATTACCACTAAATTTATCATATACTTTTTCTTAACACCTAAAGATATCCCAAAGGTGGTTCTCCCAATTTGTTTTGCTCTGATACCACAACTGTAACACCCCCAGGTTACTAACCACAAGATTAAGCTAACAAACCACTTAACCTAATGATTAGTAGTGGATAATCACCTGAGAGTATTACCGCCGCCCATGAACATGGACAAGGCTAAGACTAACACCCAACACAAACCAAAACTTCAACAACCTTAATTACACACCACAAAACAACAAAAGACCCTTTAATCATACAACCTTCCAAAATATAAAACTTTACCATACATGACATTCATAAGCACCACACAAACCACCAAGACTCAGAAGAGGTGCCCTTCATTTTAACACACTTCCTCAACATTTGGGCTTACAAGCCTTCCCAAAGCAACTCCAAAATTCACCTGATGTTCTTCCATGTAGCTTTCGGATTCCGCCCATTTGAGATCTTTCCCTTGCCCTTTCCTTGAGATCCTAAACGTGACAAAACTTAAAAGTGAGTTTAACTCAGTACGTATACTACCAGACTAGGGAAAAAGAATGTAGTAGGTAAAACTTATAGTTTAAAAAATTTTAAGCGCGGCTCCACAAAGTAAATAATTAAAAGTAATACCATTAAAAGGAAGACATAAGTAAGACATACCTACAGGATAGCCAAACTTGAACCAATCACGAAGTTCATGTAACAACACCTTAAATTGATCAAATCTTAACAATCCACAAAGTAATAAAATCATAAATTATATGCTAAAGGAAGTAAGTAACCTCATAGAAGGCGATACATGATAATGGTTTGCAATTGAAAGGCCCAACTTGGATGGGCCGAATTAAAAAGGATTCAAAACTTAACCTCAAAATCCTTTTCTTGGCCTTAAGAAGAGAGTAAGGAAAGGATTACAATCCTTGATTAAACTAACTTCATGACTAAAGTAAAAGAGTCCTTAATAAAGGAAATCAAGACATGATGAATCTTAACATATATGCCCCTACTTGCGATCATCGGCTAGGCCTCCCTATGCGCATACCTGGACCGATCGGAGAACCGGACGGTGGATGACTATCCTACTGGCCAGATTTCCATGGTATGCATCTAAGGCACTTAGTATAATTCTTGGGTGCACTAAGGCATATACATAATTTACATGAGGTGCAAAAAGCACATGAACATGGTGTGTACTATGACACCAGTTTCTTGGTGTGCTTCTAAGCACATTAAACCATGGGCGGCGGTAATACTCTCAGGTGATTATTCGCTGCTAATCATTAGGTTAAGTGGTTTGTTAGCTTAATCTTGTGGTTAGTAACCTACGGGTGTTACAGGGGCTCCCCTAACCATCACATAACCTGCAAAGGTGCTCTACCTATCTCCAAAATGAACCAAGGAAGTAAGAGGACAAGATAAGTCATCTATAACAATGCCTTCATCATAAGCCTCACTATCCTGCCCTGTCCTGAAATTGTATGTTGAGTTGCTCTAGCACTTAGGGTATCATCGTTCTAGTCTTGGTACTGGGGGCTGCTTGCATATTGAGTAACATGATAGTCTTGGTATTAGGGGATGTTTGCATATTGAGTAACATGCATTGTAAGATATCATTCCTGTACATATTCTTCTAGTCATTGCATTGCATCAGGAGATCATGCATAAAGTCAACAGTCGTGTATAAGTGCATAAGAGTCTAGAGTCTAGAAGACCAAGTGCATGCAAAATCATCGAGAACAGAGGGAGAATCAAAGAATGTCATCTCGCACAGAGGCTTAGACTCGACTACTAATCATCGAGAGTAAGATTAGAGGGAGTTCTAATCACACTTTGAATGATATCTATCCAGTTCAAGCGACTGTCGTCCAAAACTCATCCCCATGATGATCTTCTAGCAACAAAAGCTGTCATGGACATCACCAATACAATCATCTACATCGGGAAAATCAAATCCGCCTCGGGAAAATCCGTTGGGCATCATCAACTGCTTCGCCTCGGGAAAATCCATTGGGCATCATCAACATCGGGAAAATTCGATCCGCCTCGGGAAAATCCGTTGGGCATCATCAACTACTTCGCCTCGGGAAAATCCGTTGGGCATCATCAACTGCTCCGCCTCGGGAAAATCCGTTAGGCGTCATCAACATCGGGAAAATCCGGTCCGCCTCAGGAAAATCCGTTGGGCACCATCAACATCGGGAAAATCTGATTCACCTCAGGAAAATTCGTTGGGTATCATCGATTGTAGCATCGAAGAAAGTTTGGATCAACAACGATCAACCTATCAGACATGTAATTCTCTATATCTCCAACGACTATTCAAAATGATCTGACATTCTGCTTTGGTCTCTGTGCAAGGAACCGTCACCAACACCGGGAAAACTGGGACATCGTCTTCCAGTTGCTGTTAAAAGAGCGCTGACCTTCACCCATCTTCAGGTTGTCATTAAAAGAGTATCGCCATCATCCAGCTGCCGCTAAAAGGTTGCTGTCGCCCGGTCGCCGCTAAAAGGGACAACCATCATCTAGCTGCCACTAAAAGGTTGATGTCGCTCGGTCGCCACTAAAAGGGACCACCATCATCCAGCTGCCGCTAAAAGGTTTCTATCGCCCGGTCGCGCTAAAAGGGACCACCATCATCCAGTTGCACCAAAAGGTTGCTGCTGCTCGGACCCGCTAAAAGGGACCACCTTCATCCAGCTGCCGCTAAACGGTTGCTGTCGCCCGGACCCGCTAAAAGGGACCACCTTCATCCTGCTGCCGCTAAAAGGTTGCTGTCGCCCAGACCCGCTAAAAGGGACCACCTTCATCCAGCTTCCGCTAAAAGGTTGTTATCGCCCGGACGGGCCGGACCCACTAAAAGGGACCACCATCATCTAGTTGTCGCTAAAAGGTTGTTGTCGCCCGGTCGTCGCTAAAAGGCACCATCCTCTTCCAGTTGCTACTTAGAGATCGTCAGCAATCAACACCAAGTATCAGGTCATCTACATATCAGGCTACTTTGACCTTCGTCCTATTCGGACTCGATCAAAGTGGGGGCTCTGTATAGAGATCGGGATTTGCACCGATAAAATCCCGACTCATCAAAACTCACCAAGTCTTTGGGCCGGATATCAAAATGGGTCACCGGGCCCACGGAATTGACGAAGAAGGCCCAACATATCAGATTGGCCTACTTGGAAGACTTGAAGGCCACTTAGCCTTTGCAAGATCACAAGTTGGCCCAACTCAACTCCGGCCCATATTAAAAATACAAAGGCCGCTTAGCCTTTGATATTTAATCTCCGGCCCATTGCTGACTACCAAATCAGCATCCGCGTGATTAAAATCAAAGGTCGCATAGCCTTTAGATTTTATTTAAAATTGGCGCCAATTTTCCCAAGCAATCCCATGATCATAGCACACGTGTGTTGACCTCGGATTGACCAGAATATTGTCAAAGGCCGCATAGCCTTTGATCATGCATGGGAGGCGTGATCTTTGGGACATGTTCCCTCATCTTTCCCTCCACACCTCTCACCTCTCCACCTATAAATACCTCATCATTCTACCCTCATTTCATCAACAACTTCCATCATCTAATCCTCCATACACTCACTCTCTATCATCTCTATATTATATCCATTCTCCCTCTCTACCTTTCCCACATAATCACCATCAATATCACCATACTATCATCCACACGCCACCTTTCCAACCATTCTTACACGCATCCTTCCATCCGAGCTCCGAACCGAGGCTAAGTCAAGGGATCATCTTCATTTCCATCTTATCCACCATCTAGCAAGGTTTGCTCATCTTTGGTATTGTATTTAAACATGTAATTCATGCTTTAATTTCTTACTTGTACATATTTTGTAAAGAAAACATCTTGTTTTAATATTGCATGATCAAGAATATAACATTGTGAAATTCGTTGAACTTCTTCCTGCTCATTTCATTCCAAGTTTGATTTTAGTAGAGTCTATTTTCAAACAGTTGGGTTCGAGAGTTATTTTAATTCTCGAATTCGTAACCTTACCCCCGAACTTAGAAATCGGGTTCGTAGACTGGAGTCATCTTTTATTTCTTTTGGTTTGTCAATTTCCTTAAATCGGCTGGCGACTTTTTATTCTTTTATAACCTTTGTTATTATTAAAAATACACGTCTTTCCATCAAAATACTTAGAAATGATTTAATACCTCCATATTCACCAATCCGAGGCCAACCGAAGAGAAAAGGGCATAGAAATCAGCAAAGGCTATGCAGCCTTTGCTAATTTCCACCCCCTTTTCTCTGGGCCGAGGAAGCGCAGGCCCGACCGTGGAATCATCATAGGCTAAGCAGCCTATGATAGTTTCTGGCGGCCCAGGTGTTTTCTTTTTGACTCGAATTCGGGAATGGGTCGGTATTAAGTCATTAATAAAATATTTTTGTGCAAATTCGAGTATTTCAATAATATAAATAGGTTTGTAAATAAATAAAGTCTCACTACCTCGAAAATGAAATTTCGAAAAAATAAAAATATCCTTATTTAAGGATTAAGCAACCTTAGTCGGCTCCCGATCATTATGTAGCACATCTGAAACAATTTTCATAAAGGGGAATTTTTCCGGGTCCTACAGTTTGACTTTGGGTTATTTGTAGTTTTACACAAAAGAGACAATATATGACAATATGATATTGAAGGAGGAAACCACACAATATTTTTCTAGATCAAATATCATGCAAGAAGTTCCAATTGTTCAATCAATTTTCCTCTTTCTTTTTTTCAGTTTGTCTACTACTTTAGTATATTATAAAGTATTATATATATATATATATATATATATATATATATATATATGCTTAATAATAATTAAATAATAAATCTAAAAAACAAATTTTAAAGAAATCTTGAAAAAAAGACAATGAATTGGCGAAGGGAATCAAGACAACCAATCACCACCAAACTCCAAAACCCGAACACCACAATGTAATCACAACCCCATAATACTCCAAATCACACTTTATCAAGGCCAAAATCCATCCAACAAAAATGATCACACCGAGAATGGGGGTCACCAATATGATCATACAATATCTAATAACCAAAACAACCAAGAACAAGATGTTCAAGAGAGAAATTAACTTGGACGCTCTGATAACAAATAGAGTGTTTCGTGATAGGAAGATAAGAAATCCATGCTTGAAGGAGATAACTAAAATAATAATGTTGCTCTTGTTGAGAAATAATAACCAATGTCGTGATAGAAGAAGAAGAAAGACAAATCAACACCAACAAATGCAGCACAAGCTTGATTAGCCAAGTAGATTTGATATGAACTTGGATAAAGGAAAATTCCACCACCAAGAACTAGCGATCCACCATGATTAGATAAAGGAAGAATCCACCATTAATCAATAAAGGAGAGATTTGTATCACCACCATCAATTAACTAATCAATGGATAAAGAGAACAAGATTTTAGAGAGAGTTTTGAGTAGATCTCAAAAATACCTTATATTTCATTCAACTTAGCTAAGTCTCCCTTTTTCCAATTACCCATATATAGATAAGGAGAGGGACAAAACCCTTAGATAGCTTTAATGGAAAGACATAATTACATTGATTAAAAATGGAAAGACAAAACTACCCTTAATGAAGGATCGAAACTCGGATTAGCAGGAGCGTCGCGGGAGCGACACTAGATGTCACGGCCACGACGAGTTATCTTGCACAAGGGGGTATTATCAAGGGGGAATGGTCGCGGGCGCGACGGGGCGACATGAGATTTTCACCCAAAAAGGTTCCCCGTGTCACGATCATGACCCATGATGTCGCGGGTGCGACATCAAGACACAAGGATGGGTGTCATTGTCGTGACAATACTGTCGCGGAAGTGGTTTAGACACCTGGTGTTTGAGTATATAAATATATGTATAGATAAACAAATAAAGAGAAGAAGCCGAGTCAAGAAGCTTGCTTGCATGCACTCTACATGCACAAGTTCATATGAAATACATGCATTATTACATGTGAAAGACCTAGTCTAAAGCATGCATAACTTTTTACATAAGAAACAAGCTTCATACAACCATGCATGCCATGCATTAACTACATAAAGAACACATGCAAAGAAGCTCCTAAAGTCTCAAGTTCAAAACCTCACAAAAGCACTCATCTAAGCTCAAATAAAGCTTCCACCGTCCAAGTGTGAACAAGCCATTCTCGTATACACTACATTCACACTTACACCGACCAAAGATACATGGATGAAGTTGGATTCATCCTCTCCTTGTTCTTGGCCGATCAGCCTTTAAATGCATCCACACCTACATGCATTCACACGACATTGCCGACCACCAAATACATGGACTTTCTCCACCTTGAAGTCTGATCGGACTTTAGACCTCAATGACTCCAATGCTTACCAAGTTCATGCATATACATTCCCTCTTGAAGCATTTTAGAGCCTATAAATACTGCCTTAGAACGAAGCCAAACACACCAACTCATTCATTCTATCTCCCTCCCACACTCTCATTCTCTCATTCTCTCTAATCTCTATTTTATCATCTTTCTCCCTTAAATTCCATCATATTCTTATCATCACCATCACCGTTTCTCCACCTTCTTAAGCCTCTAATCTCCATCCCTATCTTATTTTCCATTATCCCTCCATAAACTCTATAAAACCCCACAAAAAATGCTTAAACCTCATACTACCCAAAAAACACTGTAAAACGTTTTTTTTTTCTACCCCTGTTCATCAAGTTTTTCACCCTAAACTTTAGTTTTACTTTGGCATTTTCAAGATGGTTATTCAAGGCATTCAAGGAAGCATCTTCAAGCGTGAGTCTTAGGCACTTCAAGAAAGACTAGGCAAGGCTTCTCCAAATTAAACATCATGTAAGCTTTTTTTTTTTTTATGTGTTTTCTTTTCATGAAAATTGTATATGCATGTTGTACTTCTTTTAATCCTTTTGCATGTTAATGTAATAATCATGTAAGGTTTCAATCTAATTTCCTTTCAAACTTTATTAAAAGCACATTTTATAACTTTTATTAGAGTCTTTCCTTTTGTGAGAGGCGAACTCAAAAGGTTCCTATCTTTCGAGTCCTTAGCCTTACCCCCGAATCTATTTCTTGGTTTTGTAGTCTTTCTCTCTTTTTCTTTGGTTTTTCTTGGACTTTCCCTTAAAAAAATTCGGGTGGCGACTCTTTTTTAAACCAAAACACATCAGGATTGCCTAAACTGGATCTAACATGATTTTAAAATGTATCGATGTAACTTTAGGGCGATTTTGTATATTTCTAAATAATGGTTGCATAAATTGCTTTCTTCCAAGCCTAACATCTTGTGAACAAATTGAATTAATCTTAATGGAGTTGGAATAAGTAGATGTTCACTCTTAAAAGTTTAATTTAATGATTCACGGGATGCATCAAGTAAAGGGAAAATGATTTTACAACTATTATTTAATGTGCAGAAAATCCTTAAAGAGTTATTAAAAGTAAACCCCGACCAACACAAATCCCCCCATCCTGTGGACATTTAGAAGTCTGAACGACAAAAAAAATATTCATAGTGACGCTCAAAGGGCCTCAAAATTCGCGAGCGTGACCTAGACGTCGTTAGCGTGACGACCTTTGGAACCAATCTCCTCTCAAGATTTGGCTAAGTCATAGTTGGGGAAGAAGAACGACCGTGGTCGTGACCAGATCCTCGCGAGCAGGACGCCCTGCGGCCAAGCTTCCTCTAAGAGTTCATCCAAAGCGTTGGGTGGGGAAATTAAAAAGGGGTCGCGGTCGCGACTAGTGTAGTTGTGTCCGCGACATCCCAACCTCCCAGCCAAAGACTCCTCAGAATACATGTCACGGTCGTGACATTGAACGTCACAACCGTGACATCTCTGCTACACTCCCAAACTTGCTTTCCTCTCACCCTTGCACCTCTTCTCCGATCTCTATCCTCGTTATTCGTGTCGATATGGGGCAAATGCCTCTTTAGAGGCTATCACAGCCCATCCATTGGATGTTTGTTATCATCCGGCTTGGTCCTGGGTCGATTTGGAATTGGAGTTGTTCGGGTGGGCAAGAAGCGACCCTCTTAGCCCATGTTACGAGGGCCGAGAAGGGAACTTGGGACACTTCAAACCCTGACCCGGGGACGTCCACATTGATATATTCCGTCAGGTTGTTCATTCCGTGGTTACTCTTTCCTTACTGAATTTGCTTTATTTTGATTTTCAAAGATTTTGATCTTCTTTTGGCTCTTTGAATTACTAGTCTATAGCCTCTTCCGTTTATCTTTTTTATGCTTTTCTCCACCTTTTCCCTGCTCAAGAAAAGTATGAAACCATATCATCCACTTATGCCTTTTCTCCATTATATGATTGATTCCTTCACATTGCCAATTTTGTTGAAGATCCATCTTAAATCATGCTTATACCAATGAAAATGGCACGTTCCTACTTTCTTCCTGGTTGGGATTTGAATGTAGCACTACAAAAAAAAGTGAATTTTACCAACAGATTACTAGTAACAGATATATTATCTGTTGGTAAAAGTGTATATTTACCAACAGATTAAATATATGTTGGTATTATTCATAATTACCAACACCTATACTATCTATTGATAAAAATATTTTTATACCGACATATACAAATTTAACTGTTGGTATTACTTTTGACATTACCAAGAATTAAAAAATATGTTGGTATTGTAGGTTTTTTACCGACCATTAATATGAAATTAAAACTTGTGTTGGTAGTACTGTAGTAGGTCCAATAGACATTTAGGCGCGATCTGTGAAAAGAAGAAAAAAATTGCTGCTCAAAGAATACCAACTCCCTCAAGCACTGCATCCGACGACGAGAGCGAAACACGAAATTACATCAAAAATAATCCACACTCCACCCTCTCAGACTCTCGCTCACTCCCTTTCTTCAACCTCGAATCCCACACATTTCTACACGATTTGGCCCAGGATTCTATTCTCTAATCTCCTCTCCTCTCCTATCTATCTCTGTGGAGATTCGATTTTAGGGTTCTTTTTTATTGAACGACAACAATAATCAAATGCCTCTGCGCCGTTGCCGTCAGGAAAGGAGGAAATTTGGTTTTTTTGAGGCTCAGAAGGAGGACTTGCCTCTTGAGCACGCCAGGAAGATTATTCGGTCAGCATTTCTTTTTCTTTAGCTTGATTTAAAGTTACTCTTTGTACAATTGTGCCCTAGAATTTTCCGTAATAAGTGTTTAATGCTAGTTTTATCTCCGTATGTGGTTTATTCTGCTGTTTGCAGTGGAATTTGTTATGATTTGTTATATTGTGTGCGGATGAAAGTGAAGGCTGTGGTTGGGGTTATCGTGTTTGGTGGTGGCTGGCTGCGCGCAAACAAGTTCTGTCGGGGCTGGGTTCAATTATTGTTTCGCTCAAGCATCGTTTCAGGTATCAAATTGAATCTCTCTCTCTCCCCTTGACTTCATCGTGATTGGTTGTTCACTAAATCAGTTTGATCCTAACTTTTGATTTAGGGTTTCGATTGTATGCATCCTTTCCATTTGTTGTTATTTGTCGAGTTATTGATTTATCCCCTAGATTTCCTCCATTTATCGGCCAGCTATTGTCTAATTGTCTTGATTTGTCAGTTCAAGTTTTCAATTTTCAAATGAAAGGTCTACTTATTAGGATTCGATCGAAGAGAAAAGTGAATCAATAGTGCAAACTTGAGCTACCCTAATTTGTCGCATTGTGTGAGGGTCCGTAGATTGATGGGCTAATGTACACCAATGGTATAATACACATTTGTTGCATCTGCAACCATGTAAACTCCCTGTTGCTATTTTGCTATATATTTAAGGGGTACTAGTTTGCTATTTGAGCAAAATTACTTTGCTGGTGTCCAGCATTGTTAATGGTGACATGGACTATAGTCATATTAAATGGATGCTTCGTATAGGACAGGTTATTACTGAAAATAATTTGATTTAGAAGTAAGAAAATGCCTGATTTCAAGGATCCTTAAACGCGATCAGTTCTAATTATGTCTATTTTTAAATTGATTCCGAGGTTGAAATTTCTGTGTGAATTATATAAATCTCTAGTAGCTAAATGTTCTGGATTGGATTAATTTCGATTTTCAGGTTGATGATTTTCAAGGTCTCTTCCAATTGAAGCGGTATGTTCTAGTTGTCCTTGAGACTTAATTTATTGAGTTTATACTTCAGTTTTATCTTTTCTGGGTAGATTATGCTCTGGTTTGATATTCTGGGCTGCTTGTGGAACTCTTATTGAATGTTTTATTCTCTTTGTCTGATGACCCATAATACTTTAAAGTTTGCTAGCATGGATAAAAGTGTAGAGATGTATCATATATGCTTGACGTAATAAGGTTGTCATCTTTCTAGTATGCAAAAATCATCTTAGATTCTGTCTTGTGTTCTTTAGAACGATAATGCTTTTTGAATAACTTGGTTTCCTCTAGATAATTAATAAGAAATCTTTAATTAAGAAGCATCAATAAGATATTTCAATCCTTAAGCAGGAACTTGATAAGCTAAGAAGAGGAATGAATGAAAGGTGTGAGTCATGGGGAGATAATGACTTTTAAAACAATAGGTAATGTCCTAATGCTTGTGCCAATTGCTCTTCCTATTTTCGTTTTGAATACTTTGTTTTTTTGTGCGCATTTTTAATTCTTGCATTGATGTTTGGAAGAAGGCAAAGTTAAAATGCAATCTCAATTTGAATAAGAGGATGTCGAGGGTACTCTTATGAGTAGAATTCAAAGGTTTACTAAGTTGTTACTTGTTTCTTCCAAGAACAATATCCCATACTTGGGTGATGTTGGTAGCCACCAGAGGAATCTCTTAGCTAAGGTGAGTTTTGCATAATTTACTTTTTACTTTTGCAAATTTGTCACTGATATTGCCAGTTTGTTCAGAAAAATCCTTATGTTCTTGGAAAATTTTTTATCCGCTTCTTATTCTACTTGGCTATCTCCTTCTACTTAGTAGGGAAAGGAACTAAATAATGCTAGGTGTGAATTCTTCTAGTAGTACAAATTAAATTCAAGAGCTTTAATTTGTCCCATTTTCATTTGTGTATGTCTTTATTTATTTTGGCTTTGTAAGAATCAAATCTGATGACACATGGTTCCTTGCACAGAGAAGTTGATCATAAGGAGTCCATATAAGAAATTACAGACCCCTTTGCTGAACATAAGTGATCTTCTAGAAAATGGGAGAATGAACTCTCTGCAGTTGGTTGCATAATATCAGATTCAATCCAATCCGAGAAACTCATCAATACCTCAAGCTTCGCTGTTGTACTTGTCTTTATCTTACAGTTCTGCGAAGAGGCTAAGTGCCCTATCTCGGTGAGTGTTGGTCCGGTGGTGAAACTGGCACTGCTATTGCTACCATTATGATCGTCGGTGATACTTATACTCGTGGCTGCAGGTATTATTCGTCTCATTTTTGTACACTTATTTAACCATTGATTGGATTCTAATGGTGGATTAGTTGTTTGAATTGTGAATTTTTATAATTTTGAAGTCTTTACTACTCCTTGTTGGTGAGCTGTAATTTAATCCTCAAAGACAACCCTCTTATGAAAAAAAGCACGTTGAAATTGATTAAAATGGTCAAGTATGATAATTACGGTGAATCTAGGGGGTGGATATTTGGAGTAGTTTGCTGACAAATGTTGTAAAAATGTGATCCTTTTGGTGATTATGATTATCTTTTAGGTTTAATGGAAATTACGTATTAGCTTCATAGAAGTGTTAAGACTATAGAATGATTGGTCTAATTGATCAATGCCTTAGCTCAAAGCTTGCATTTCGGGGCTCGAGTATTAGTGGTTACTCCATAAAGTATGAGACAGTACTATAAAAAGTAGTAATATAGTGGTTACTCAATAAAGTATGAGACAGAACTATGAAACCTAGTGGCTAGTGGTACTATTAAAATCGCACCAATAAGGTTTCTTCTTTCAACTTTCATTCAATCAAAAGTAGTAGTATAGTGTCCGTAGAGCACAGTTTGAGTTCCTTAGAGTTGTTTTATTTTGTGTCTAAACTTCCTATACAACTACTAGCCTGCAACATCGAAAATATAGGCAATTTGGTCATCCAATTGTTCTAGGGCATAAACCTCCCCACTTTACATACTTGGTTCTGGGCGACTGATTGGGGCATACACCCAATGTCCCTGTTCCTCTTGGCAACTAGACCCAATGGCCTTACGTATAACAAAAGCACCGACTTCTTTCTCAATTTTGGAAATATAGGGAATTGGGTCAGCAAATTTGGCGTCAGTAGGGCGAAGTTCGGGGGTTAATGGCAACTTCTTGAGCTATATGCGTATCTCAACATTGGCCATTTGGGGCCAGAAACATAGAGCCGAAATCAAATGCAGAGTTTTGTTTGCCTTCTTGTCAGCTATGTATAAAAATGCCTTTTGTACCATTGTTTGATTAATGTCTATATTTATTATGACTATGAATTTGACTTCTTGCAAATTCGCAGGAGATACCGTAAGATCTTGGCAATTTATTTGAAAGATGATGCCGATGCTGATTACGAAAACATCGTTGAAGAAAATGTAAATGGGAAACATTAGATTTAGGTTGTTTACAATATTACTCTTGAACATTAGCAAATAGGATTTTTTGGTACTTTGCTCTTAATTGATGTTTCAATTTTGACATTATGTATTTTATAATTCAGAACATTTAATGAATATAATTTTAGTTTTTCTTGATATTATAACCAAAATTAATTGTTAGTGTACAAGAGGTACAATATATAGTAATAACATATTTATAATTATAGCTGCATATGACTGTCGTCATTATTTCCAGCAGATATTTATGTGTTTTAAAATTACGTCAATTGTATCACCGATAAATGTATTTGTTGGACAATATTTATCAAATTAGGTGGAAATGTATTACCAACAGATACAGTGTGTGGAGAATATTTTTCGCGCCAAAAATTACATTTGCTGACATTTATATTTATTGGTAAAAGTGATGTATCTCCGACAGATGTTAACTGTTGGTAAAAAATTCCTAATAACAACAGAACAAAACTGTTGGCATTAGTTATCAATACCAACAGAACACCATATCTGTTGGTAATACTTTTACAATCAGGTTTATTTTCAACAGGTTAGTGACAGATAATTATCTGTTGGTAAAACCTTTTACCAACAGATATTGTACTTTTACCGACAGATAAGCCATGTTGTCAAAAACCATTTTTTTTTGTAGTGTAGGTATGTGAAGGAGTTATCGGGGATAGATGTTGTGTACTCTGACAACATTTTGGAAGGGGAAAATGATTAATTGGTAGACGTGTAAAATCTTTGACTATATGATACTTCTTAGAATGTATATTTAGGTCTTCTAAGGAATTAATTTTTTTTTTTAAAAAAAACACCATCAATAGTTATTACAATTTTTTCAAGGGAAATTGGATTTAAATAATCTAAACTCTGGCTCATAATAGACTTAATAATCTGAACTTTAGTTTTGTTTTGAATTAATCTGATCTTTGGGCCGCTTGGACTCGTGTAGCATGCCACCGAGTTAAGAACTGAACAACTCGGTGACACACTGGCAATCTTGCATGGCGGCGGAGGAGTGTATGTTGACCTGTCCAATCAACTTTGACTTGTCACATCACCCTCCCCATTTCAATTGTCTTTCTTCCAACCCTTTTCTCTCTCCTCCCTCTCCTTTCCTAAAAATCTAGCCAAATTCCCAGCCATAGCCATGGGTTCTCCCTCTCCTCTCTCATTTTCTCTCTCTGATTCACTAATTCCATGTGCTTAAATAAAATACAATGAGTATAGGGTTTTGTGTTTTCTTGTTGATAAAGTATTAGTTATAATTCACATTATGTTCTAATCTTCGAAAAGTGTGTTGTACCACATCTCCTTATTGTTCCGTAAGTTTAATTTGTGTCATATGTTAGTAAAGATTGGAACTTAGTGTGGTTATCTCGTTTTTATGTTATTATCATGTGGTAGTGATGGCACATTATTATTTTGAAGTTGTCATTTTCCCTTTATTTAATGTGTTTAATTCGATTATAATTAATGGTTTTGATTTTCTTGCAATGTCATGATGGGTTGTGGAGTCTTGGATGACAAAAAGTTAGTGATACCTTGATTATTAGTTGAGGTTTTAAGAAAAAGTTAATTAAAGAATTAAAACTTGTTTACTGGGGTTCTACATTCTAGCATTAGTTAACAATGAAAGTTGGGCCTTGGTTGGGTCAGGAGGGTTAGGAGGTGTCCTTGACCGTAGCCCACTGTTTTGGGGTCCAAGTTAGAGTCTCTGGATCAGATGGTTAGAGTTAGGATCGGAAATACCAACTAAAAGTAAACTGGGAAGGGGACAAATTTGTTAGGTTGTAATGGAGAGGCCACCATAAATTTGTGTAGTCGTGTTTTGACTGATCCATTTGGTTGGGAAGTTCCCTAAGATGTTAGATTTCATAGGAATTTCGCGGATCCGGCTTTTGAAGTGTATAATTCGAGTTATGACCCAATTACTAGACCTAAGTCAGAACTGGACCAGTTTGAGTGTGGACTAAATTTGGGGACCTTAGAGTGTATTTTAGGTCTTAGAGTCAACATGAAAGTTTTAGTAGACATCTCGAGGTTTTCAGAAAGTCTAAAATCATCATCGTAGAGTATCGGGAAGTCAAGTTATGGTCTTTGCAATGCATGTGATGTAATTTGTCTAGTTTTTAATTATACCAAAATGTTGATGTGTGAAATATGTTGTGAACTTCTTAATGTGTGTTTATGTGCAAAATGTGTTGAGTAGTTCAAGATTATTAATTCATGAATGATGGGAACCTCATAGTGTTCCTAGGGGAAGGTTAAGTAGAAGGTAGTTAATACTAACTCCGAAGGGTGCATTTTAATTAGAGAAATTCTTCTATTTTAGGCACGATCTAGTTCGCGTCATTTTATGAGCTTAAGTGTGTTCGTGGAAGTGAAGTGAAAAGTCCAGGTAATGTCTATGCCTTAATCCCCACTGGGATGCACTTTAAGTGTCTTTGTTGATTTCTAATATGTTTTTGAATTTGCATCCAGATGGCTGGGATTTATGTTGAAAATTAGACCATCTCTTTTGATTATTGTTTGTGGTTGTTGATTTATGAGTTGAGAAAGTTGAGATGGTCTTTTGTAAGCGGTTTTTGTTACTTGTTTTGGGAACTTGGGTTGGTTTGTGTTAAGAATTATGAATTAAGAATGCATAAGATATTAATATTTCAAAATGGAACATTAAGTAAGTTTCAATGGATAATCCAAAGACCAGGATGTGGTACCCTACAGACTGCAGGGTTATGGACCAAGAGATGAGGGATGCCCTGATATAGTTTGATAGTTCTGGTCGTAGCCTGTGGTAGGCGAAGATGTGATATCTTGGTAATTCTGGTCGTAGCCTATGGTAGCGGAGATGTGATATCTCGGCAATTTTGGTCATAGCATGTGGTAAGAGGAGATGTGATATCTCGATAATTCTGGTCGTAGCCTGTGATAAGCAAAGGATTTGGGGTTCGTGTTGTTATGTTACTTTAAGGGATATGGTATCTCGCCCGCATAATAAAATATGAATTGGTTTTGGTTGAGGAAAATAGTTTTATACTTCTAGGAAGAGTCAAAGGTTTGTGAAAGGGTTTGACTGGTTCACTTCTTCCCCGAAATGAATTGAGATAAACTTTAACTTGTTTTGATATTTAGGGGTAGACATTATTGAGTCATCCTCGTGTTTGTAAATGTTTTGTTTTCAGATGAAAATCTCTATGCTAGGGACGAGAATTAGAAGTGAGGATGACGTGCTTAGTTTTTTTTTTTTTATGTTATGTTTCAATCAGAAAGAATTGGAGTTAGTTATGTTGAGTTGTTTGACTTCAGGATTTAAAGTTTAGTTTTGTTTTAAAGTTGAAGAGCAGTTGTTAGTTTTTTTTCCTTTTTAGCTTGTATTCCTTTGAGGATACGACACGCCCAATTAAAGAATGAGACTTCCGCTGTAATGTTAGTCGACGTTGGACTTTCACCATTAGATTTATAATTGAATTTTCAGGGCGTTACAGAAGTAGTTCTCAGGCATAGATGTTATGCACTCACACTATTCTGGAAGGGAAAAATGATTAATTGGTAGGCATGTGTAAAATCTTTGACCATATGATTCTTCTTAGAATGTATATTTAGATTTTCTAAGGAATTAATTTTTTAAAAAAAACCACTATCATTAGTTATTACAAATTTTTCAATATAATTTTTTTCAAAAGAAATTATATATATGTGATGGAAATTAAACAGATATCCATAAAATATGATAATTTACTCCTAACCACACACACTAATCTTGAATTCTAGACTATTTTTATATGATAATTTAGTAAATATGATAATTTACTCCTAACCACACATAAAATATGATAATTTAGACCTTCCCTAATTATTTATGCAATTAATTAATTTTTTATATCCTTAATTATTTATCATTGGGAAATTCCAAATGGTAGGCACCAACTATTGGGTAGTCCAAATGGTAGATACCCTTTTTACCTTTTCCAAATGGTAGGCTTAATACCAAAAAAAATCCATCTTGTAGACTTCTCCCTCAACTGCTGTTAATAGAAAACAAAAAAAAAAAAAACAAAAAAAAAATAAAAGTCTGAAGTTGTGATATTGGTTGGTAATTTCAGCATTCCAACTAGTATCCAGGGATATTGGGAGGGTCAATTTGGATCAATTTTAAAATTACCTTCAGCATCGAAGAACTCTCCTCCGGAAGCACTCATCTTTGTTGGAGCTATGCAATCCTCACCGTATGTAGTACTAGTGCAGCTCATGGAATCCAGTGGGTCAAAGAAATCCTCATTCTTAGCACAATCTCGATCCAAACAGGAACCAATCACAAGATTAGGCTCACTATTTTCAATCTCATGCCTCAAATCTCCATTCAAGGCATCAACTTCAACCTTCTCAGAGGCAAATTCACCATTAGAGCTCCTATTCTCAAGTTCCACATCTCTCAAGACGGTATCAATAGAGAAGCTTCTAGAATGTGCAGTGATCATCTTGGGTTCAGCCTCATTTCCCTCGGCTTCCTTGTTCCCCGAAGCTTCTAGGACGTTCTTCTCGGAGAAGCTCTTCAAGAGGCGAGGACCACGACGCTTGTGGTTGATAATATAAGGGGAAGAAGGAGGAAATGAGGTTGGAGAATCAGGAAGAGGCGTAGATTCAGGTGTAGCTTATAACAAAATTCCAACCAGTCTCCAGGGTGCAGGAGGAGAGTTCGCCGACGAAGGAGGAGGGCGACCGCCGGCGAAGGAGGAGAGTGACCGTCGCACGTTTGCTTTTGAGACTTGAGGGTGGAGCAGGAATTCAAGACTTCTAATTTTTTTGTTTTTTTTTTGTTTTCTATTAACGGCAGTTGAGGGAGAAGTATACAGGATGGATTTTTTTTTTGGTATTAAGCCTACCATTTGGAAAAGGTAAAAAGGGTGTCTACAATTTGGAATACTCAATAGTTGGTGCCTACCATTTGGAATTTCCCTTTATCATTTTTACATTTTCAATAACAATTTTACTATTTTGATACTACCTCCGTCGTAAGTAAGATGGTTGTCATTTGACTAAATTTTGATTATTAATTACTCACAAATTATACTGAGTTACAATATAAAATTACTGCCATTGTAATTTTTATTAAATTATCTTTCTAATGGCGGTAATTTCATATTTTAACTCATTATAGTTTATTAATAATTATATGTCAAAATTTAGTCAAATGACAAACATTTTAGGACGGAGATAGTACTTAATAATAACTTTGCAACCAATAATTTGACAATAATTGAGAATACTTTTATCATTTTGATATGTTTCTATCTAAAATTTTATGTTACAATCATTTCTCAATTTTTTTGAAAGTGACAAATAAAAGGGGATGGATAAGTTACTGTATTAAAATACTCAAGATCGAACTTCAAATAGATAAAATATACATCTAGTTTGAAAAAGAAAATTCACAACAGTATGACTAGTATTTTTATCATTTGTCTTTTAGTTGACTGTTACGGTCTCTAATACTATTCTATGATTGATAATTTCTTATATAAGTATTTATTAAATGTTGGGATTCACCCATCAGTAAATGTCCCACATCGAAAAAGTAAAGAGAAAGCACATGGTATATAAGTCAAGTGGGATACTCCTCTTAACACCAATTGGTTTTAAGATGGAACCTCACTTAACTTGTGTACCATGGGCCTTGGTTGACGTGGGCTCACTCCTTGGATCTCCCCAACAAGTGGTATCAGAGCCGATGGTTCGTTCGGCTGGGCGCAGGCAAGGTGCGAGAAGATCACCGTGGACAGGAGCAGGGACTATAGCACGTGCTCGACTGGGTCTCCTAAATGCTCAGAGTGGTGACATGAGACTCGGGTGAAGTAAGGTGCGGCTCTGTGGAGTAAAGTGCGGCTGGGACTCTTGAGACAGAGTGGTGGCATGAGACTTAGGTGGAGTAGGGTGCGGCTCTGTAGAGTAAGGTGCGGCTATGATGGTGACTTGAAACCTTGGGCAAAAAAGGCTTCCGATCAAGGGGGAGAGACTCATGTGTAAAGGGGGAGATTGTTGGGATTCACCCATGAGTAAATGTCCCACATCAAAAAAGTAAAGAGAAAGCACATGGTATATAAGTCAAGTGGGCTACTCCTCTTAACACCAATTGGTTTTAAGATGGAACCTCACTTAACTTGTGTACCATGGGCCTTGGTTGAAGTGGGCTCACCCCTTGGATCTCCCCAACATTAACAAATTGCAATATTATACTTTTAGGATAGTATTTTTCATTAGGAATCTAATGATAGTAATTTTATTTAACAAGTCATTATATATATTAATAAATTTATGATCAAAATTTTTTAAGTTGAACTACACAACATCCAAAGAAGAAAATAATAATATGAAACGAAGGGAGTAATTAATTTCATTTGAGATAGATATTAATGAAAACTCTCATTCCAATTCCCAAGTTTAATTGAATGGTACTCCCACTGTTCCATATTATTTGTCCGTTCGGAAAATTGTGTTATCAGACATTAAAAATTTTAGACCGTAAATTTCTCAATATATATAATGATTTGTCATGTAAAATTATTATCATTAGATTTGTACAGAACAATATTCTACTAAAAGTATAATATTGCAATTAGAGCTGGCTAATAGGTCAGGTCGAGTTGGGTTTGTGTTCATGTCAAACTTAAACGAGTTCAAAATCCTCCGACCTGAACCTAACCCATTTATTAAACGAGTTGAAAATTGAAACCGTTTACCGTTTAAATTTTAAATGGGTTGACCTTATTTTGACCTATTTACCCATTTAAGTAAACGTGTTAGATAAAGTTACTAATTTACCCATTCAAGCATTAACTCATCTACACAAAACAACTCATTGTGGGATCGAAATAATGACATATCATACTCAACAATTTATGTGGTAATATAATTTTGAGTTATATATAAGGAGATGTCTTTTAATTCATAGTCAAATATAAATATAAGTTAAAACTAGTGCTCATACCCATGCAATGCACGGATTATTTTGTCTTATTTACTACCTCTGTCCCTTATTAATTATCCATAAAACTAATTTCACAAAACCAAGAAACATAGGGAGCAAAAGATTTATACATTGTCAAAAATGTCCTTGAAAATATCCTTGGAAAAGGTGTAAGAAGTGCATTTATTAGGGATAAAATGGGTATTATAGTTATTGAAAATGTAAAAGTTAGATAATTAGACAAATATAAAGGGACGGAAAAATTAGTTAATTGGACAAATAAAAAGGGACGGAGGTAGTATTATTTTTTGATTTAATTGCAATAATGCTTTCACCTTAAAATTATAAAGGATTAGAAGAATGAGGGAAGAATGATGCCTATCATATTTAGCCCATCAAACAATCGTTCTAATTGGCCTTTTTATTGCATGAATTGTTTTAAAATTCTAATTAACTCAAATTCAAGTATTACTAAATTTTAATTTATTTTATATTAATTATGTCAAAACAAAACCAACCCATCTAAGATGATTTCATGTATCAACATATAGTAGTACATAATTTATTTTTTCTTTTAAAAAAAAGGTCATGAAACATCACATAAGCATACGAAAAGTTTAGCACTCTACTATTCGTGTTACTCTAAATCTACATCTTATAATCTTCATTTCCATAGTTATTTTTTTATTTTTGATAGGAAAACATTTTTTCATTCTCATTATAGAATATGATACAATTCTAATTTATACACAATTTTACCGATAAGTTTGGCCGCTAATTCTTCCAATTGCACCTACACAAGTTTTCAATTTCATCTTAAATGTTAAGAGGTAATATATTTTTCCTCTATTTTATACTAAATTTTCATCTTTTACCTCTACTTTAATAATTTATTTTAAATTAAAAGTATAATTAATTAACCAACATAAAACCAAAAAACTGTTTGATAAAAATTTACTACTCTTACTTCACTATGATGCATAAGGTGTAAGATATAATATAATGGTGTCCAATCATCAAAGGACCTAGAGTGTTACCGTCGTGGTGGGAAGAATGATGCTTGAGTTTTCGAAAGGAAATCAAAGGAAACAAAGCTTGGGCACCGTAGGGTTTGCATATGACCTTGGCTAGGAGAGTCCACAACCTTGGCTTAACATTCCACCATGACTAATCAGGCTAAACCACCATTAATCACTAAAGAAATGACTTGAACACCACCAAATAATGATTGGATAAAGTAACAAGATTTTTGAAGGAGAGGCTTGAAGAGCTCTCTTGCAATGGCATTCAAATATATCAAAAACTCCCATAAAATGAGGGTCAACGGGTATTTATAAAAAAAATGGACAAGCCCAAAACACAGTCATTTTGGCAAGCAAAATCGACAGAAAATGGGAGCCAGAAGACTTTCAGCAGGTCGCTCATACAACGGAAGCGTCACGGGCGCGACTGTCTCGGTCAGACAAGCGACTCGAGCGAGTCACAGGATGACTCGGGCGAGTCAGTCTTCTGGGCAGCTTTTCCCTGCCGACTTCAAACGCGCATAACTTCTTCATCCGAACTCCGTTTTACGCCCATAAGATATCGATGGAAAGCTCTCAGTGTGTACTTTAAGCTCCCAAACATCAGAGTTATATTGAAGGAGTTAATTCCCAAACGCGTCCATTCCAACAACCCACGTTGACGCTTTTCCGCATATTCTTTACGAATGACTCCGAACCCATTTAAAGGTTCGAAGTAGGTCGCTCCACTCCTATGATCCAAAAGTAACCCGGACCCGTCAAGGCATTTTCCACTATCTCGGGACGATGCCTCGGGCTGCGAAGTGGGGCCTGGCGGCCTCCTTAGAAGGTCTCGGTTCCCATCCAATGGATGGCCGAGACTACCCTTGCGTTTCCGGGCTTCACCAAAAATTGCACTTCGAGATTCACCATGGTTGAGGCGGCTTGCTTGCCCTCAAATCCGCATCGGGTTCAACATCCTCGATGTAGGGTGAAAGATCGCCAATGTTGAACGTGGAGGAGACCCCCATATCTCCGGGAAGATCGAGCTTGTAGGCGTTATCGTTTATTTTCTCCAACACCTTGAACGGTCCTTCACTTCTTGGCATGGTCTTGCTTTTCCTCCGCGAAGGAAACCGTTCCTTCCTAAAATGGAGCCAAACCAAGTCCCCGGGTTTGAAAGTGATATTCCGACAGTGTTTGTTGACTCGGGACTTGTAAAGCTCATTAGTTCTCTCAATCTTCTCCGGATCTGGCGGAAGCTTTTGAATCTCGGCGGCGTTCACGCTAGCCTCAAAACTCGCCCTTGCCTCCAAAGGTAGAGGAAGGAGGTCAATGGGAGTGATAGGATTCACCCCGTAGCAAGTTTCAAAAGGCGAGCGACCCGTAGTGAATGAAGGAGCCTGGTTGTACGCGAACTCGACATGAAAAAGCTTAGCATCCCAATCTCGTAGACTCTTGCTCACGAGTCCCTGAAGAAAAGTAGTGAGGGTCTTGTTTGTGACCTCGGTTTGACCATTCATTTGAGGGTGGTGCGACGTGTTGAGAAGGAGCTTCGTTCCAAGGAGTTTCCATAGAGATCTCCAAAAATGGCTCATGAACTTCGTATCACGATCGGAAACAATGGTCCTTGGGACACCGTGGAACCTCACTATCTCCCGAAAGAAGAGATTAGCGATGTGAGTGGCGTCGTCGGTTTTCTCACAAACGACGAAATGCGCCATCTTGGAGAAACGGTCAACGACGACGAGGATTGAGTCCTTGCAACGCAGAGTTCGGGGAAGAGCAACGATGAAGTCCATGCTCAAGTCTTCCCACGGGCCATTTGGAACGAGAAGAGCAGTATAAAGCCCTTGGTGGAACTGGCTTTTGGCATGATGGCACATGATACACTTGGAAATCACATCGTGTACGTCTCCTCCCATTCTAGGCAAATAAAAATGCTCCTTTAGCATGTCAACGGTCTTGTTGATGCCGAAATGACCGACTAGACCACCTCCGTGAACTTCTTGCACCAATAGCTTCCTCAACGGACACTTGAGCACACACAATTTGTTCCCCTTGAAAAGGAACCCGTCTTGGAGTACATAGGAACCACTGCCACCATCAAGGTGTGCTTTGAAGTCCTCATCTTCCTTGTAAAACTCCCGGATATGTTGGAACCCAAGAACCCTCGCTTCAACCACCGAAAGAAGGGAGTGCCTCCTAGAAAGTGCGTCGGCAACCACATTGACGCTCCCCTTCTTGTGTTTCGCCACGAAGTTAAAACTTTGAAGATATTCCACCCACTTTGCATGACGTGTGTTGAGCTTGTGTTGCCCGTGTAGGTACTTGAGAGCCTCATGGTCGGAATGAAGCACGAATTGGTTAGGCCTCAAGTAGTGGGACCAATGATCAAGGGCACGAACAAGGGCATAGAACTCCTTGTCGTAGGTAGAGTAGTTCTTTCGAGACCCAATGAGCTTCTCGCTGAAGTAGGCGATGGGGCGTTGATTTTGCATACACAAAGCCGAGCCTTAAGCTTCTTAAAGGCCTCTTGGGCCGCTCGGGTCCACTCAAAGGTGCCCTTCTTCATACACTCAGTGATAGCGGCGGTGAATGTACTAAATCCTTGGATGAACCGGCGATACAAAGAAGCAAGGCCGTGGAAGCTTCTCACCTCCGTGATAGTAGAGGGAGTAGGCCATGAGCGTATAGCTTCCACTTTCGAAGGATCCACGAAAATACCTCGTTCAGTGACTATGTACCCAAGAAATGTGACTTGGGGAGTGCAAAATTCGCACTTCTCGATCTTGCCAAATAGCTTTTGCTGGCGTAGAACCCGGAAAATAGATTCCAAATGCGAGACGTGCTCCTCTTCATTCTTGGAGTACACGAGGATGTCATCGAAATAAACAACCACGAATTTGCCGATGAATGGCCTCAAGACCTCGTTCATAAGTCGCATGAATGTGCTAGGAGCGTTAGAGAGACCAAACGGCATGACAAGCCACTCGTACAAGCCTCCCTTGGTCTTGAACGCCGTCTTCCACTCGTCCCCTTCTCGCATGCGAATCTGATGGTAACCGCTCCGGAGGTCGATTTGGAAAAGATATAAGATTCGTGCAATTCGTCGAGCATGTCATCGAGCCTCGGTATGGGGTACCTATACTTGATGGTGATGTTGTTGATGGCTCGACTGTCGACACACATCCGGTAGGTGCCATCCTTCTTGGGAACCAGGAGGGCCGGGACGGAACAAGTGCTCATGCTTTCCCTAACGAAGCCCCTAGAAACGAGTTCGTCCACTGGGCGTTGTAGCTCCTTGGTTTGTTGCGGGTTGCATCGGTAAGCCGCTTTGTTGGAAGTGGGGCTCCGGGCATAAGGTCGATCTGGTGCTCAATTCCCTGAATAGGTGGAAGACCTGGTGGTAGATCGTCGGGAAAAACATCTCCGAACTTGGCAACGAAAGGGGCGACAAGAGGGTGTAGAGGTTTCTCTACCTCACTTTTGTTTGCTTCTAAGAGGAGTAAGGCAAAAACGGCCTTCCCCTTGCTTAGAGCTCGCTCAACCCGTGTTTCGCTCATGTGTTTGGTTTTCTCACTTCCCACCCCAGGTTTTGGAGAGATAATTTCATGTGGAGCTAACGGGAGTATAGCTTAACCCTCTTGCCCCTATGAGTAAAAGTGTAGGTGTTTTTCGACCCGTTGTGTACCGTTTGCTTGTCGAATTTCCAAGGACGTCCCAACAATATGTGGCAAGCACTCATAGGAACAACATCACAAATAACAGAATCATCGTAGTTAGTACCAAAAGACAAATTCACCAGGACTTGTTTAGTTACCTTGATGCCATCCTGGTCGTTGAGCCACTTGAGAGAATAAGGTCGAGGGTGAGGTAACAGCGGCAATCCAAGCTTCTCGACCATATACGTTGAAGCGACGTTGGTGCAACTCCCTCCATCAATAATAAGGTTGCACACCTTGCCTCCCACAAAGCACCGAGATTGAAAGATCATCTCTCGTTGGGCCTTGTCGAGAGGGGCTTCCTGAGTGTGTAAAACCCACCTCAAGACAAGGGCGTCACCATGTACGTGGGGTGTGGGGGCGGCATCATCATCTTCACTAGTGACCGCATCCTCAACGATCACTTCGGACTCATCCTAGGTTGCTTGCAATTCCTCATCAATGTCCTGAACCTCCTTGAGTGTCAAGGTCCGTCGGTTCGGACAATCCGCCTGATAGTGACCATAGCCGTGGCACTTAAAGCATTTTCCTCCCTCCATCCGGCGAGAGGGGTCCGTTGGAGACGCCAACACAAGTCCCTTTCCCTTATCCGTGCGAGGTGTCGAAGGAAACTTGGGCGTCTCACTGGGTTTCGGGGTACCTGAATATGGAGGAGGTCGGCTAGGCGGTGGGAAGAAGGCCCTTGGTGCCGGTTTGGAAGTAGCATTTTCTTTCTTTCGTCGTTCAACCCGAAGGGCCAAATTGCACAAGTCGTCCATGGAGTAGTATGGTTGAACCTCAACTTTTTTAGCAACCGAGGAGTCCAATCCATTCAAGAAACGCATTATGGTTTGCTCCTCGGGTTCTTGAAGGTCGCTTTTAATGAGGAGTTGTTCGAACTCCTGAATGTAGTCGCTCACGGACCGCTTGCCCTGGGTTAGAGCATAGACCTTCCTCAAAACATCCTGTTTATAGGTGGCGGGTAAGAAACGGCGGTTCATCAACTGTTTAAGCCGTGTCCAAGTGGTGATCCTCGTTCGTCCTTCCTGAGCCCTTTGTGCTTTCAAATTCTCAAACCAAAGCGATGCGGCTTTGGTGAGTTTCAGCCTAGCGATCTTATAGGCCTTCTCATCATTGTATTATTTGGTCTCAAAGATCCTATCCATCATTTGGATCCACTCAAGCTACTCGTCAGGATCACTGGAACCATTGAATTCGGGAATGTCGATTTTGACGTCCTAGAAGTCGTCACGAGGGGGCCTATCATGTACTTGCCCACGTGGACGACGGCGTGGGGAGCCTCTATCATCGTCACTCGACTCAAAGGTAGGAGGAGGAACGATGGAGGAGGAACGATTGCCAAAGCTGGTAGTGAGTCGGTCCTCGAGAGGTTGAATTTGAGGGCTACCCCGGTGGCTCGATTCCTCTCGTTCGAGACGAGCTTCGTCGGCCATATCGTGGAAAAAGGTGAGGGATGGTTACTGTTTGGGGTATTTTGTGGAGTTTGAAGGTTCTTTTGTAGTTGGCAAGTGTTTGGCGAAGGGTTCTTTGTTTTTTTCACTCAGACATTTCATCGAACACCTTGCGTGCACTATTTTCCAACTTCTTTTTAATGCACCAAATGCCTACAAATTCAACAAATACACCCACAATACAACGTTTTCCAACAAACTATGATAGCACTGGGGTTGGGGGTCACCAATAATAGCATACAACTCACAAAATCCAACACTAGGGAACACTACTAGCACAACAATGAAGAACAACTCAAGCAAGAACACACCGTAGCTCTGATACCAAATGGAGCGTACCGTCGTGGTGGGAAGAATGATGCTTGAGTTTTCGAAAGGAAATCAAAGAAAACGAAGCTTGGGCACCGTAGGGTCTGCATATGACCTTGGCTAGGAGAGTCCACAACCTTGGCCTAACATTCCACCATGACTAATTAGGCTAAACCACCATTAATCACTAAAGAAATGACTTGAACACCACCAAATAATGATTGGATAAAGTAACAAGATTTTTGAAGGAGAGGCTTGAAGAGCTCTCTTGCAATGGCATTCAAATATATCAAAAACTCCCAGAAAATGAGGGCCAACGGGTATTTATACAAAAAATGGACAAGCCCAAAACACAGTCGTTTTGGCTGGCAAAATCGGTAGAAAATGGGACCGACTCGGGCGCGCCAGGCTACTAGACGACAGTAGCAGCAACAGCAACAGCTTCAGCAGGGTCGCAGGCGCGACTGTCTCGGTCAGACAACCGAGTCGGGCGAGTTACAGGATGACTCGGGCGAGTCAGTCTTCTGGGTAGCTTTTCCCTGCCGACTTCAAACGTGCATAACTTCTTCATCCGAACTTCGTTTTAGGCCCATAAGATATTGATGGAAAGCTCTCGGTGTGTACTTTAAGCTCCTAAAATTTGAGACCCATCGAAGTTATATTGAAGGAGTCATGACCCAAAGCGTGAAGGCGCGTCCATTCCAACAACCCACGTTGACCCTTCTCCACATATTCTTTACGAATGACTCCGAGCCCTTTTAAAGGTTCGAAGTAGGTCGCTCCACTCCTATGATCCAAAAGTAAACTGGAGCCGTCAAGGCATTGTCAACCATCTCGGGACGGTACGGCCTCGGGCCTCCAGGGGTCAGGGCACAAGCGGCCTCCTTAGAAGGTCTCGGTTCCCATCCAATGGATGGCCGAGACTACCCTTACGTTTCCGGGCTTCACCGGGAATTACACTTCGAGATTCACCATGGTTGAGGCGGCTCGCTTGGCAAATGTTACGAGGGACGAGAACGGAACCCGGGACTCTTCAGGACCCCTTACATTCCAAACTAATAACATTTAACTCCTACTAAGTTTTATGAAAAGAATATTTTACCCTTGATGTTTAAGAAATTACATTTATCGTACCTAACTTTTCTCCATACTAGTTCACAGACCCATCCGTTGTGCGTGTGTTGCATGGGACAAAAATAAGTCAAGATGAGCCAATTTGAATATTTTATTATGAATGACCATTTTATTACATCCTTTGATTGAAAAGAATGAAGAAATTTGTGTGATCAGAGACAAAAAAGATTGTTCGTTTTATAGGTAAACACAAAAACTAAATAGTCGAATACCTTGAGCAAGTAATTATTACATATACACGTGTACACACAATATTTAAATAGTCAAACATCTTCAACAAATTAATTTTATTTACAATATTCATTATAGACCGTGTACAAATGCAAATATAAATTTAAATATATACAAAACAATCCTCAAAACACACACATGCATAATAAAGTAGAAAAACGTCCTAGAAATACTGTACCATATCTACAGAGCAGATACCACATGTGGTACGAAATGAAGCTAATGTATCCACTAAACAACCGTGGTGAATCAAATGCCTACATCTCGGGAGAAGACGCAAAGTCTCTCCGGGGGTGTAGCTATCTAAAAAGATGCTACACTAGTCCTCAGAGGTAGTGGAATCCCCCTCCGTCTCCGTGTAGTCATAAAACTCAACTAAATCTAAAATTCCAGAGAGATCAACAACAAGCCGACCTCTCTGAGAATGATCTACAAGGGGGACCGATGGGGGTGGGGGTAGGGGTGTGTATCTAATCCTCCTAATCACAAACCAAATCCAAATGGCGATGAGTAAGATGAGTAACCCAATGCACCCTACAACAGCTCCTAAAATCGAAGCACTCAAATTGTGACTCCTCCTGAAGTGGTGATGGAACTCAGTCAACGATCCGTGTTGTCAACCCTCAATCCGTTGCACGTGCGTTGCACGAGACAAAAATAAGCCTCCTTTTGAATATCAAGATGAGCCAATTAGAATATTTAATTATGAATGACCATTTTATTACATCCTTTGATTGAAAAGAATGAAGAAGTTTGTGTGATCAGAAATCAAAAAGATTGCTCGTTTTATAGGTAAGCACAAAAATTAAGTAGTCGAATACCTTGAGCAAATGATTGTTACATATACACTTGTACACACAATATTTAAATAGTCAAATATCTTCAACAAACTAATTTTATTTACAATATTCATTATAGACCATGTACAAATTCAAATAAAAATATAAATATATCCAAAACAATCCACAAAACACACACATGCATAATAAAGTAGAAAAACGTCCAAGAAAGACTATACCATATCTACAGAGCAGATAGGACATGTGATACGAAATGAAGCTAATGTATCCACTAAACAACCTTGGTGAATCAAATGCCTACATCTAGGGAGAAAACGCAAAGTCTCTTTGGGGGTGTAGCTATCTAAACAGATACTACACTGGTCCTCATATGTAATGGAATTCCCCTCCGTCTCCGTGTAGTCATAAAACTCAACTAAATCTAAAATTCCAGAGAGGTCAACAACAAACCGATCTCTGAGAATGATCTACAAGGGGACCAATAGGGGTGGGGGTAGGGGTGTCTGTCTAATCCTCCTAATCACAAACCAAATCCAAATGGCGATGAGTAAGATGACTAACCCAACGCACCCTACAACAGCTCCCAAAATCGGAGCACTAAAATTGTGACTCTTCCTGAAGTGGTGATGGAACTCAGTCAACGATCCGTGTCGTCGACCCTCCATCCGTTGCACGTGCGTTGCACGAGACAAAAATAAGCCTCCTTTTGAATATCAAGATGAACCAATTTGAATATTTAATTATGGATGACCATTTTATTACATCCTTTGATTGAAAAGAATGAAGAAGTTTGTGTTACCAGAAATAAAAAAGATTGCTCGTTTTACAGGTAAGCACAAAAATTAAGTAGTCGAATACCTTGAGTAAATAATTGTTACATATACACGTGTACACACAATATTTAAATAGTCAAATATCTTCAACAAACTAATTTTATTTACAATATTCATTATAGACCATGTACAAATTCAAATAAAAATATAAATATATCCAAAACAATCCACAAAACACACACATGCATAATAAAGTAGAAAAACGTCCAAGAAAGACTATACCATATCTACAGAGCAGATAGGACATGTGATACGAAATGAAGCTAATGTATCCACTAAACAACCTTGGTGAATCAAATGCCTACATCTAGGGAGAAAACGCAAAGTCTCTTTGGGGGTGTAGCTATCTAAACAGATACTACACTGGTCCTCATATGTAATGGAATTCCCCTCCGTCTCCGTGTAGTCATAAAACTCAACTAAATCTAAAATTCCAGAGAGGTCAACAACAAACCGATCTCTCTGAGAATGATCTACAAGGGGACCGATAGGGGTGGGGGTAGGGGTGTCTGTCTAATCCTCCTAATCACAAACCAAATCCAAATGGCGATGAGTAAGATGACTAACCCAACGCACCCTACCACGGCTCCCAAAATCAGAGCACTCAAATTGTGTCTCCTCCTGAAGTGGTGATGGAACTCAGTCAACGATCCGTGTTGTCGACCCTCCATCCGTTGCACGTGCGTCGCACGAGACAAAACTAAGTCTCCTTTTGAATATAAACATGAACCAATTTGAATATTTAATTATGGATGACCATTTTATTACATCCTTTGATTGAAAAGAATGAAGAAGTTTGTGTGATTAGAAATCAAAAAAATTGCTCGTTTTATAGGTAAGCACAAAAATTAAGTAGTCGAATACCTTGAGCAAATAATTGTTACATATACACGTGTACACACAATATTTAAATAGTTAAATATCTTCAACAAATTAATTTTATTTACAATATTCATTATAGACCATGTACAAATTCAAATAAAAATATAAATATATACAAAACAATCCTCAAAACACACACATGCATAATAAAGTAGAAAAACGTCCTAGAAAGACTATACCATATCTACATAGTAGATACCACATGTGGTACGAAATGAAGCTAACGTATCCACTAAACAACCGTGGTGAATCAAATGCCTACATCTCGGGAGAAGACGTACAGTCTCTCCGGGGGTGTAGCTATCTAAACAGATGGTACACTGGTCCTCATAAGTAGTGGAATCCCCCTCCGTCTCCGTGTAGTCATAAAACTAAACTAAATCTAAAATTCCAGAGAGGTCAACAACAAGCCGCCCTTTCTGAGAATGATCTACAAGAGGGAGCGATGGGGGTGGGGGTAGGGGTGTCTGTCTAATCCTCCTAATCACAAACCAAATCCAAATGGCGATGAGTAAGATGACTAACCCAACGCACCCTACAACGGCTCCCAAAAGGGAGCACTCAAATTGTGACTCCTCCTGAAGTGGTGATGGAACTCAGTCAAAGATCCGTGTTGTCGACCCTCCATCCATTGCACGTGCATTGCATTGGCCAAAAATAAGCCTCCTTTTGAATATCAAGATGAGCCAATTTGAATATTTTATTATGAATAACCATTTTATTACATCCTTTGATTGAAAAGAATGATGAAATTTGTGTGATCAGAGATCAAAAAGATTGTTCGTTTTATAGGTAAGCTCAAAAATTAAATAGTCGAATACCTTGACCAAATCATTGTTACATATACACGTGTAGACAAAATATTTAAATAGTCAAATATCTTCAACAAATTAATTTCATTTATAATATTCCTTATAGACCGTGTACAAATTTTAATAAAAATATAAATATACAAAAAACAATCTTCAAAACACACACATGCATAATAAAGTAGAATAACGTCCTAGAAAGACTATACCATATCTACAGAGCAGATAGGACATGTGGTACGAAATGAAGCTAATGTATCCACTAAACAACCATGGTGAATCAAATGCCTACATTTAGGGAGAAGACGCAAAGTCTCTCCGGGGGTGTAGCTATCTAAACAGATGCTACACTGGTCCTCAGAGGTAGTGGAATCCCCCTCTGTCTCCGTGTAGTCATAAAACTTAACTAAGGCCCTGTTCTTGATCCACAAGAAGGAATAGAAAGATAATGGGATAGAGCTAGATTTCCTACTTGAATCCACAAGAAGGACAACCTAGGGCTTCTTGATCTAGACCGCAACCTAGGATCAAGTTCTTCCTAAACCACTTGGTTAACACACCAAGATACAATAGAAGAGGGGTTGAGAGTTTATCCAAACACTCGGGAAAAAGCTAAAAGCTTAAAGGGATTCATATTTCTGTATTCGATGATGTTTCTAAAGATTGCAAACTAGGCTATTTATACTAGGAGAGTCCTAGCTCCCCTAGGAGTCCTTACTTGGCGTGGAAGCCAAGGATTATTAATCCTAGTTGATTTTCTATTCCAATCTCCTCTTGGATTAGGATTCCTTATCCTAAGGGGAGTTGGTTACAACTACCTTATCCTAATAGGTTTAGGCTTTCCTAATCCAATATGGATTAGTTACAAAATAAGCCAACATTATCTAGGATACAACCAATTTGGCGCCTAAACTAACACACCACACGTTTAATTTATCCTCCTAGAACATTCTAGAACAGTTTAGAATGTTCTAGATTTATCTACTCCTAATTAATTAAAACACACCAAAATAATAAAAGCTATAAAATAAAGTACATCCAAAAAAAACATAATTGACGACATTGGCCTTCATGGACGTGATCTTGGGCCTTTCTTGGGCTTGATTGGCATGTTGTTGTAGACCCTAGGATATTTGGACATCCTCTTGCCATAAGGAGCACACAATATGTATGGGCCTATGGGCCTCTATGCTCATGTTTTCCTCCATAGTTTGCCTTGTTCCTTGGAATTTATTTTGGGCCTTCAGGAATGTATTTGGCGTGGGCCAAAATACATCAGTTTTTATGTAACAATCACTCTCAAAGTATAGTATTGATGTCTAAAACCCTAATAATAATAGTAGTAGTAGAAAACAATAATAAAATGATAATCATATCCTTTTTGGTAATTTTACAGCTATCCATTAATCTATCTGCTGATATCATTGAACACATACGAACATCAATAGTTACATAAACAGCTATCAGTTATCCACTAAAATGTAACAGCTATCCGTTGTTCAAACAACTATCCGTTGCTCCAACAGCTATCCGCTACTGAATCTGCTATTTTTGCCGAACAAGGCCTAAATCTAAAATTTCAAAGAGGTCAACAAGAAGCCGACCTCTCTGAGAATGATCTACAAGGGGGACCGATGGAGGTGGGGGTAGGGGTGTCTGTCTAATCCTCCTAATCACAAACCAAATCCAAATGGCGATGAGTAAGATGACTAACCCAACGCACCCTACAACGGCTCCCAAAATCGGAGCACTCAAATTTTGACTCTTCCTGAAGTGGTGATGGAACTCTGTCAAAGATCCGTGTTGTCAGAGTTCCATCACCACTTCAGGAAGAGTCAAAATTTGAATACAATTACACTGGGTCGACCCTCCATATCTACCAATAATATCCGTGATTAGTTAAACAAAAGTTAAACAATAAAGATAAATTTACTCTATGTTGAATACAATTACACTGGGTCAACCTTTAATCTCACTTCAACCAACCCTATCGCCTCCCCGCCTCTCTATAGGCCATAACATTATTAACATCAATGTATAACATTTATTGATATTATATCACATTTATGATTTGTGTACCTTTTATCTGCCTTATGTTTGTGGCTTTTATTCCCACAATTTTAACTTTTTCTCCATCTACAATATAATGACCAATGGACTACTCATTTATATATCTGAATAAATTACAACTGTAAAAAAATAAATCACAATAAAGATACACTTATTTAGTAATTAACAAAAATATTGTATAGATTAGCATAATATTTTGATAAGTATAACATTGCATTGAATTGATCATATATTTTAAGTAAAGGAAGATAAAATCATATTGCAAAAAAATAAAATAAAAAGCACAATCAAGTATATATTCTTGAATATATACAACAATGATGAAAATATGAAACTACCTCAAAATTTTAGGTGAAAATATGTACATATTGGAGACATTAGAGTTGCATAAAAGAATGTACAAATGTTGACGTGTGTGAGTATTGTGCAATTTATAGACAATTAGTAAGCATTAAGAAGGACAAAAGGCTATCGAAAGGTTGTATAATAAATATTATTAATAATGTCTAAGTTACAAACAAAAAGATAATAAATGAAAATTCTTGCTGTTAATTTGACTAATTAAATATTTACAAATTAATATATGACCATGCACGGACACGAAAAGGCAAAGAAATGTTGCATAACTACACATATATTAATTAATAATTATTAATTTAATTATTTACTATCCTAATTGCATCATTAAGTGTTATTATCAAAAGGAAGAAAAATATTAATTTAATTTGAAAATAGGTTTGGAACTCAACCAAAGCTACGAAATGGTGACACATGGTAACTTATTTGCTTTGGTAGTTCTGTTTTGATATAATAATAGATAATAGATTACAAGTCTTACGTATATTTTAAAAAGTATTAACTGTAACTTTCATCTAAGTTTATTGATAAACGATATAATTGGTAACAATTATAGAGCACATGACTTGACCCAATTAATATCCCTAATTAAACGGTTTAAGTAGGTGTTTTTTCGTATCGAAAATCCTGACCTGAACCTAACTCATTTAATTAAACGAGTTTACCGTGTCAACCCATTTAATTAGACGGGTTGAAAATTTCTACCTAAACCCGTTTAATATCGTGTTAGGTTCATGTCGGTAATCGTGTCGGATGAGCTTTTTCCAACTCTAATTGCAATTGTTATTAAAATATTATTTGAGAACTTATCAATCAAGGTGTAACATTAGAGACTATGTTAGTCAATTGAGAGATGAATAATATGGATGGGGGAGAGTAGTAGCTAATTGGGTTACATTTATTGATTAATAATTCATGGTTGAAACAATTTATCCCCACATTTACATTTCCAGGAGAGAAGGTAGTAGCTATCGTGATTATTTCCCCCATATCCATATTCATAAGATGTTGATGATGAGATTAAATTTGAAGGCTTGTAATTCTGGTGACGAGGAGGTACCACCAGCGTCGCAGTACAAGGCTTACAACTCATGCACTTGTTTACACAGTTTGGTGGCCTTGAACCCAGCACTAACTTCTTGTTCACCTTCTTCTTACTACTACTTGATATCATCCCCTCATCTGCTTAACCCCAGAAAAAAGAATATTAGAAAAAAAAAAACATAGAAGATATATAATGAAACAAAATATTTCTTAATATTGCTAAACTCTAGACTCCTTCGCCAATTCTATCGAAAAAAATTGTCTATGAGTGTCAAGATCCTTTGAACCGCGCCAAAGCTGAAGTGGATCGAACTAGGAACTGCTAACATGGATCTACTATGGATGTTGAGATTTGTGTGGGAATAAGCATAATTATAAATTTCACTATAATATGACAGTTAATTATTCATAAATTATAATGAATTATAATATAATATAAAATAATATAATTATAATTTTTAGTAAAATATATTTATATTGACAGTAATTTTATATAGTAATATATTATAATTTGTGATGAGTGAAATTTAGTAAAATTGACAAATCCTTTGGGATGGAGGAGGTTGTAGATGCATACTTGAATCCCACATGGTCCGCTCTTGATGAAGATTATCCTCGGTTTCCATCATATGAGGTCAAGATTTCACATATGTTGATTGTTAATTTGACAAAACATATGTTAATTTTACTCTATATACTAGTAAGATTCGTACCTAAAAAACCCTTTTATATAAATACAATATTACAAGTACAGTATTATTAATGATATATTAGTGCGAGAAATTAATTAATAGTAAAAGTATACTTTGAAGACCATTCAATATTATATTAAATGGACAGTACATGAGTATGGGAATCGTATGGATAGAAAAATTGGGTTGGATTAAATATAATTTAACTGGAATAAACATTGATTGACTAATTACCTTGAGGTGAAGTGGGAGAAAAAATCATTAGAGAAATGATGATGATGGTGACCATGATAGCCAGTCTAACTCCATGTAGGTACCTTTTTGTTGTTGACGATGATGGATGCATTTGTGAGGGCTGGCTGTAAAACTAAAAGCAGTATTGGTGTTTTGGGCTTTTTCATGCAACAACAAACAAGCAAAACAGATTGAAGGGTACTGCTTAATTAACTTGCTCTGATCTATATATTGGGATTTGGGGAAAGAGATCGATCGATTAGAGAGAGCAAGAGAGTTTGGGAAATGGAATTATTGGGGAATCTAAGGTAATTAGGCTATTGAAAAAGAGGAATTGAAGGGGAAAAGTAAAGTGTTGATTTAGGCAAAGTGTTTTAAAAGGCTCTGCTGGGGTTAGAAGGGACACAGGAAGCTGAAAGAGCTCCTAAATCAAGGCCAATGAATCTTATTGCTTTATTGGCTTCATCTACTTCTTGGATCTTCATCTATATCTATTCTCAGTTATCTCACTGTCATTGACCAGTACTGAATAATATTACTGATGGGCCATTTTCCAGTGGCTTTTGTTTGTTTTCCACATAATTTTCTATTCTTTGGTATTTGGGGAAACTGTTGTTATTTTCAACTCATTGACCACTTATTGTGCCTCAAGTGCACAAAAGCTTATATTCTTCAGTGACCTGTGGGGACTCTTCCACAACTTAATTCATGTAGGTGGACTCTACGAGGGGCTTTGACTGGCTGCATCTAACCCAATCATACTTGGCGGGGCAAATTAAAGTTTTTTTTTTTTTTTTCATTTTAAACTTACTACTACCTCTGTCCCAAATTATTTGTCAATTTATCTAACTTGAAAAGACCAATATATATTGGAAATTGGGGTAAAAAGTTTGTAATTTACCCAAATTACCCCTACTTTAATTGAAGATAATAGTTGTTGGAATTGTAAAAAATAATAGGTAAATTTATTAATTAGGAGTAGAAAAGGAATTACAATTGTTGAAATTGTAAATGAAACAAATATTTTGGGACAAAGAAGTTAGGTAAAAGGATAAATAATTTGGGACGGAGGTAGTATCAGTAATTTAATTTTCATCTGTGGTGATGAAAATTGATGTATCGTAATTAGTCACTGATGTGTGCTGATCAGGTGTTTGTATGTGTCGATTGGAGTTAAAAGTAAAAGTTAAAATGGTGCTAAGTGTTGATGGACACTAATGATGGTTAATTGATATGTCGCTCCATTTCGATGTCATATGTTTAATTTTCGACGCCCTAAACATAGGACGACGAAATTTAGAAATGACGTCGTCTTTTGGAAAATAGGACCACAAATATTTCCACGGTCCTTTGGATAAATTTTGTCGCCCTATGTGACAGGATGTTGCACTAATATTTTGACATCCATTGATGTTTGGAGGCAACATCTGTTTTTTAATATGTTATCCTGTCGAGGCCCTACAAGCCATGAAGGGCCGCATAATTCATTATGTCGTTTTACCTTCTTATAGGGCAACGAAAATTTCGTCGTTCTGTATCCTTTAAGGACTTGTTTATATAAATTAGTTTGTATTGTATTCAAATGACAATCATCTAATTTATAATTTTATGGGCTACAAAAAAATAATATTACCATGCGATAAGAATATACAATAATTAAACCAGTGACAATATTTTCTATTATAGTTGAAGCATAATAGCTTTTACAAAGTTAAAATATCCAGCCTAAACACATACGATCAAAAAAGCTGGCATATTGTTTGGTGCAAGCTAGTTAATATATAATAGAAGATAAAAACTACATACTTTTAGCCCCCAAAATGTATGTTGAACATATATACAATATATGTATTATCAGGTTGGCCGGGCCTTGGCATTGCCTGCCTTTTGCTGAAGCCCCCGCACCTGGTCCTTTGTTCTGCAGCTCAGTTTGGCTGTTTATTTTGCGAAATTGGGCTTTTTAAGATGACTTTCAGCCTAGTGTTGCTAACGCCTTTTCTTGGGCCAGGAAGCCACTCCTAAAAGCTTGCTATTGTTTTGTTCTGTATTTGGTCAATGAGGATGTGCTTTCCCAAAACCTGAGACCTCTAAAGCTTACTATAAAGTTTCTAAATCTTTTGTTATTGAATTTTGAGTTCTCTTCCTGGCTTTGGCTCTTATAACCCTGATCCTCTTGACTAATGACCTGGGTTGTTGGTCTCTTACCATGGGGTGCCGGCCAGAGCCTCGACGGGTTGATCCGCTTTGGTCTGGTAGGTCGCCCCAGGTTTTGGTGGCTATCTATCCTGGTGCTGCCTGTACAGCCGGCTCTCTTGATGCAGAGGTTGTTGTTACACTAGTTTGTAAAACACATTGTTTACAGTTTGTGCTCTTGCTGTGTTGAGTCCATTTATTGCTCTGGCTAATATACTACTATCATCTCCACTGTGTTCACGAGTTGGATTATTTCCCGACTCATGTCCATTATGACACTTTGCTATGGCGCGGAGCTGGTATTTGTTTGGTTGTTGAAGCCTTATATTTTTTCATAATACCATGAAAATTTTGAGTTGGAATTTTCAAGGGGCCAAAAAAGCCCTTTTGCGTAGTGAGATGAAGTATATTTGTAATGACATTAAGCTTGATCTTGTCTTCCTCATCGAAACTATGATCAATGATCGATGAAAATACTAGAAAAATATTACCTAAATTAGGGTTTGGCTCTTTCATCTTCCTCTCCCCCCCCCCCCCAATCACTCGGGTGGTATTTGGTGCCTCTAGAATTCCCAAACAACAAATCTTAAAGTTATTACTACTAATGGCAGATTCATCCACTGCGAAGTCATTGACATTATTAGGAACTGCAAATTTTTAATTACGACTTGTTATGGGCTTGCTCAATCTAAAGACAAAGCTTCCTTTGGGGCTGATATGCAAGTTCTTGCTCATACTATCAACCTTCCTTGGTGCTTGATAGGTGATTTTGATGAGCTCCTCAGCCCCATGGAAAAATTGGGCGCCCCGCCTCCATCCTACCACCGATTCGAACATTTAAATATCTTCCTAGCTAACACTATGTGTATTGATGTTATTACCATGGGCAGACAATTCACTTGGAAGAAGCTCTATAAAGGGCATTTAGTATACGAAAAGCTCGACGGGGTGCTCTTGTCACCCTCATGGGAATCCTTGTTCCCACAATATCTTTGCACTAATGGCCCCTTTACCATTTTGAACCACTCTTATGTTCTTCTTGATACTTTTCCGAACTCCACACTAACAAAAGGAAGAAATTTTAAATATCAACCCTTATGGTGTTCTTATGTTGAGGCCCATAATATTGTTAAAAGACATCAAACCCCCTTCGTAACAGGCTCACCAATATTTAGATTGGTAAAATATTGCAGAATACCAAGAGAGCCTTGAAGGTTTGGGCCAAGGCCACGTTTGGCAATTACCGAAGTAAGCTAGCTAAAAATACAACTCAACTCCAATATGTGGAAAACCGTCTCTTGCTCAATCCGATTAACGGCCGTCTTAATGACTGGTATGCTCGATTAATTAAACAAAGAGAAACACTGCACTTGTTTAACTCTAAAATGTGGGGTTCTCTCAATCAGAAAGAGTGACTTATTAATGAAGACAGAGGTTCAAGGTACTTCCATCTTGCGATGAAATCCAGGAAAGCAAGATTGAAAATCTCTGCTATTAAAAATAATATTGGCGAGTGGATAGACAAGAAGGATGATATTAAAAACATATTCATAAGTGACTTCAGTAATCGATACAAATCTACCGCAGACCCCAACTGCCACTTAGGGCTTGACATCTCTCTTCGCATTTCGGATGAAGACAACGCCAATCTTATTAAAGATGTGTCTGATGAGGAAATCAAAGTAACTATTTTTCAACAAGCTCGGTTCAAAGCACCCGGCCCGGATGGCTTTGGCCCCGCTTTCTATCAAGCTCACTGGAATACCGTTGGAAAAGATGTTTGTAAAGCGGTTAAATCTTTCTTCAAAGATGGCAAATTGCTAAAAAATAATTTAATCACTCTTTAATTACTCTCATTCCCAAAGTGGAAAGCCCTTCCAATCCCTCTCAATTTCGACCCATCAGTCTGTCTAATGGATTCTATAAAATTATCTCTAAAATATTGGCCAATAGACTACGCTCTGTCCTGGACAAGATCATTGATCATGTCCAATCAGCTTTCATCCCGGGACGTTCTATATACGATAACGTCTTGGTTGCCCATAAATGCCTCAACAAATTCAAACATATGAATGGTAAGAAAGACCGGGTTGCTCTTAAACTGGATCTTGAGAAAGCATTTGACCGGGTCAAATGGGACTTTCTCCTCCAAGTCCTTAAAGAGCTGGGTTTTCACCCCAAATGGATCTTCTGGATCAAGGAGTGTATCAGAACTGTCTCATACTCTTTAATTATTAACGATGAGGCGTGTGGTTTTTTCAAACCTTCTAGGGGTATCCGCCAAGGTGACCCGCTTTCCCCTATCTATTCATTCTTTGTATGAAAGTGCTTTCCCGCGCCCTACGAATCCATTCTGTTCTCCCTAAATCGGGAATTGGTATAAAACTTCATAAAAATAACCAACATATTCCGTGCTTACTCTTTGCTGACGATAGCTTACTATTCTGTAAAGTCACATAGTCCGCATTGCACTCTCTTAAATATGTCCTGATGAGATTCAACTACATGTCAGTTCAACTCATCAACTTTCATAAATCCTCACTATACTTCTCTCACCATACACCTGCCATCTATAGGTATATGGCCACCGATATTCTAAAATCTAAATATCTCGAGAATAGACAACTTAGGCAAATACCTTGGCTGTCCTATTCTGATTCGTATACCTAAAGAGTCGTCAATTGACGATCTCTTAAATAAGTCCTTAAACAAGCTCCAGGCTTGGAAATCTAAATTTATCTCGAAAGCTGGGAGAGTAGCTCTATTTCAATCAAACTTAGAATCCCTGTCAGCTCACACGATGCAATGCTTTCAGCTCCTTAAGGAAATAGCAAAAAAAAAATTGACTCGTACAGTAGAAACTTCTTTTGGAAAGACCTTATCTATAATAAGGGGATGCCTAGGGTCTCTTGGAACAAGATTTGCATACCCAAGAAGCTAAGAGCTCTTGGCCTCCGCAAGATTGAGGCGATTAACTGTGCTTTTATTTGTAAGCTATCATGGAAGTATCTTTTTGGTAACGGCCTCTGGGCTGAGGTTATGAGCTCCAAGTATCCCAAAATTGAAAAATTCTTTGAAATCAGCCCAAAGTCGACCAACTCGTGAGCTTGGAAAGCAATCCTGAGGTATAGGAATATCTTCTGTAAAGGCCAACTTTTATGCGGTAACTTCCGTAAATTAATTAAAACTAAGCACTCAGGCCCTGTTCTTTTATTCGGTAACTTGTGGTGCGGTACCGCACACTGCACTACTCAATATAATACCACACTTCACCAGAATTTACCCCAATCATTACCAAAGTATCTTCTTACTTTTCTCTCTCCTCACTTTTCTCCTCTATTTTATACATTCTCTCTCCTCACTTACTCCACTTACCACAACTCCTACCACACTTCACCACAACCCACCACACTTCACCACACTTTTTTAAATTCCACTGCACCGCACCATTACCACAGCGTACCTTATAAAATAACGGAGCCTCAATATGTAATCCATCATGACATTGACATACTGTATACAAGACCCTTGAACGAGTTAACACAAATCTTTGCTGCCAAGTGGCAACCAAATTATCTCCAGTATGATACTATCCAAATGTTACCCAACAATGAGTGGTTTGGCGAGGTCTATGAATTACAGCAAGAACCATGTCAAATTTCAAACATTCAGGATCAAAGAAGAAGCTAGGTCACACCTATTTTTTTTATCAACAAGGTCATACCTATTATTGAATCCGTAGTGTTTGAACTAAATTGTATCATACAGCCAAACACAGGGCAGTAAACATTGATAGACGATAAAATAGTGAACCACAAGTGGATAAAAACCATGGCAATTGCTTCACAACTGTACACATATTTGTCTTATTTCTTAGCTAGCTTCATGGCTCAACGATAACCTTGCCTGTGGCATGGCCCTCGATCATCTTAGCCCAAGCATCTTCAGCCCTGCTTAGGGGAAATGTAGAGTCTATAACTGTTTTAAGCTTCCTTTCTTTGATCAAATTGACTAAATATTCCAAGTTTTCAGCCTTTGGAGACAAGATCAAGGGCACCAGCTGCTTCTTAGAGAATGTGATTTTCTTAAAAAGGGAGGTGGCCAATGCAGTGGGACCTGGGGTCAAGTCTATGACCTTGCCGTTGTCACTTAAGTTTGGCTCAAAGGTGGACCAGGGGATGCCATTTGCACAGTGGATCACATAGTCATACTTGATCCCAGAAGGGCTCTTCAAGGCTGCCCCCTCAGGGGTTTTGTAGTCAACGACTTCGTCAGCACCCAAGCTCTTGACAAACTCCAGGTTACGTGCCCCGCATGTTGCTGTAACATGAGTATTCCCAAGCTTAGCTAACTGGACTGCGTAGTGGCCTACTCCTCCTGAGCCGGCTGTCACCAGTATATTCTTCTTGTCACCACTTCCATCAAGCTTCACATTTGCAACTCGTGTTAGAGCTTCGTGAGCTGTCATGCCTGCAACAGGAAGCCCCGCCGCTTCTGCTGCTGATACTTCTGCTGGTCTCGCTACTGTCAACCTCTCCTTTGCCACTGCATACTCTGCCAATGCACCTCCACTCTGTTGCAATCATGTAAATAGTTGTCAACAATGACAACAACCAAAACAAACTCACAGGGGAACTGTCGAGGAATAATCAATTTCACAAAATCATCAAGGTAAAAAGTTTAAATTTGTGAGCATTTGCATCGCATAATGATATAAACAAGGTGCTACAAATAAGGCACGTCGTTGCAACCAAAAGAATAGATAGGCACTCACAGCATGGCTAAGCATGCATACAACTTTGTCACCTTCTTTAAACTTGATAACAGAAGATCCTGTCTTCACCACCTCACCTGCTAGATCAGTGCCTAAAACACCAGCAAGAGGTCTTCAGAATTATGCAAATAACACAAGATAAAGTAAACTTTCACAACAAGGACCCAAGATAGATGAATAGGAATAGTTAATTGCCTAATAGAAACAAGAGCCAATGAATGATGTCCAGCAGAACATGCCTGGTATACATGGGAACTTGCTAGGTAAGAACGGTCGGATAACACCTTTCTGTATCTTCCAGTCAATTGGGTTTATAGTTGCAGCCTCCACTTTCACCAACACCTCATCAGCCTTGGGATCTGGGATCGGAACCTCAACGTGCTGCAATGAAATTACAGAACAGTTAGGAAATAACTCTTATAGATGTATTCATTCATATTTCCATTGCCAAACAATGTTGAATGGTTTACCAATTTGTCAAATCAATACAATATATTCTGATTTTGGACAAATCTTCTGCTAAATCACAAAACACCATTAAGTTCCAAGTCTTTCACTAATTTAACTAAGTTACTCACAGACACAGCATTCAAGATTGAGATACCTTTGGTGAAAATACTACAGAAAGACAACAAATTTTACAAAATTCAAAAAAAAAAAAAAAATTAAGGATGTTTACGCGGAGAACGGGTCACATATTAACAGTGGCGGATTCGGACATCGGAGTTAGAGGTGTCCACTCAATATAATATTTCTCCCAATATATAATAAGATTATTTAAATTTCTTTTATAGATAGTTAGACTGTTATATTAAATTGGACACCCTCATTATTATTTTTGACTTTTTTTTAGGATATCCACTCAGCAAAATTATATATAACCTCTTTTCTTTGGATTGGTAACTCTTTTCAATCCAACCCAATCCAATCCAAACCTTACAAAATTCTCCAAAAAACATTTTCTCTAAAAACTTATACCTCTGTTCTTTGGATTGATAACTCTTTTCAATCCAATCCAATCTAATCCAAACCTTACAAAATTCTCCAAAAAACATTCTCTCTAAAAACACAATTCCCCAAAAAAAGCATCATAACTTATCCAATCCATCCAAACTTCATTTTATCCAATCCAAAGAACATGTGAATCCGCTCATGCATACATGCCACCATAAATATATTCCCCAAAGCTTAACTAGTAGTAAGCATAATTATTAAAATCTCAATCCTGATCTACAATCCTAGGATTATATGATTCAAAATCCTCAATCCAATTTCACTAAAGACATTCTGATCAACGATCCTACGTGGGTTAATTTTGATCCTAACTAGCCCACCGATCCGAGTTAGGATCTCGATTCTACAACCTAGGGAGTAGGTGAGCAAGGTTATACAACAAATGAAGAATACTGAATAGCAATTGTACTAATTAAAAATTGATGAAGTAAAACACATCATTCAGTTGTGGTATCCAAGCAAATGGGTTAACAAGTAACATCGACCTTAATACTATGAAAATTGATTTGGTAGGCAAAAACTAAGGGGTGTAGAGCGAATCGACAACAGTCGTACTTGCCCAGTTATGTGCTCTACTTATCTAAGATGGCCAGAAAGTGTACTAAACTGCTAACAAAGTACCAAAAAAGCATTACTGAAAAATTACAATGAAATGCAGTTAAATATGTGAATTGGGAGTTAACAACATACAGAGAAGAAAACATTTAAAAAAATGGATGTAAGAAAAACAAGGTCACCTTAAGAGCAGCAGCCCCACCACCATAAGCGGAGTATTGAAGAGCATGCATAAGCTTCAGAGACATTGTTGGCAATGGTGAATGTAGGGAGAGGGAGAAAGGAATAATAGAAAAGGAATTCTGGTAATGATATTGATAGGAAAGGAATGATATTTGTTTTTATTCACACCAAATGTGGCTGGGGACCTTGGCGGAGTTATTCTAGAATGTGATGACGTGGAGGAAACGTTACCATAACCACCCAGCGGCCGACACCTAGTTTCAATTATCGTCCTTCATTTATAATAACTTTGTTTTATACTATTAATTGTCATAATTTTGACTTTCATGGTCTTTAATATCACTCTTTAATTGATAATTTTTTAGATAATATGTTATTAATAATTATAATATTATATTTTTATGATATTATTTTTTATTACGAATCTAATGATGATAATTTTATATAGCAATTCATTATATATATTAAAAAATTGGGTAATTGGATTATAATAATCCCTACTTTTACAAATTGGATGGCAATAATCCCTACTTTCAATTTGTATTCTGTTGGTCCAAAAAAAAATTATATTTTAGTGGTACCAAATTCATCGCCACATTCTTTTCATTTTTTCATGCACCCCATAGTGTTTTGTTTTTCGTTCCTACCTGGATAGGTAATGAAGTGTAGTTCTTTAAACATTTTTAAATTATTTTTGATATTCGGATGATTATTATGATTTTTAGAAAGAATAAAATTGAAAAATCATAAAAATAGAAAATTCAAAAAAATTGGGAGAAGTGCTGTAAATTCATTAAAAATCGTGGTAAAGTGTTACACAAAGTTTTGAATCAAATGCAACACAAAATCTATGATATTCAGGGTATACTCTCAATTATGTCCCACTACAATACAATTTTAATTTTTTTTGGACCACCAAATTTAAAGTAGGGATTATTGTCATCCAATTTGCAAAAGTAGGGATTATTAGAATCCAATTTCCCTAAAAAATTTATGGTCAAAAATTTTGAAATTTGATTGCACAGTTTCCATAAACGACAATTAATATGAAATAGAGGGAGCATAAGATTCTGATCTGAATATTAAAAATGTTTGAAAATTATATATGTTATGTCCAAAGTTTTATGTTGATAATGTTCAAATCTTATTATATGTATATGTTCAAAAAATTCTATATATCAAATCTTATTATATGTATTTGTTCAAAAATTTATATAAATCACTATACCCTAAATGTGAAAATCCCCCAAATTTGTGTGGTACTGTTCATTTGAACAGTAATTTCGGTACTGTTCCAATGAATGGTACTACAGGGGCATTTTGGTCCAAGGATTCAAATCACCATACCTTAAATGTGAAAATCCCCCAAAACTGTGTGGCACTATTTAATTGAACAGTAATTTTTGTATTGTTCCAATGAACAGTACTTCGGGGGCATTTTGGTCCAAGGGTTCAAATCATTATACTCTAAATGTGAAAATCCCCCAAAACTGTGTGGTACTATTCATTTGAACAGTAATTTCAGTACTATTCCAATGAACAATACTTCGAGGGCATTTTGGTCCAAGGGTTCAAATGATATGAGCATTTTGGTCCAATACTTCACATGATATGGTTTCTTCTCTTGTTGTACGTGTCTGTTTACATTTCCTCTTGGTGCCACGCGTCTAGGTCAATTAAGCCATACTCTCCCTCTCTCTCCTTTCTGAATCTCACTATGATCAATGCAAAATAGAATTCAGATTTTCCTGATTCTATTTCTCTGTTAAATTACATTATCAAACAGAATTCAAAAGTAGCTAACTTTTGTCAAACTAGTCATTTGTTGTTTCTTGGTGTTTGAAGAACCTTGGCTTTTTAGAGGGTTACTTTGTGGATATCTTATTGTAATAAGATGAGTTTAGATAAGATGAGTTTTGGTGTGTAATTTCTCTACTGTATATTGATAGCAAAGGCAAACCTTATATACAACTCTCTAGAGAAAGTGAAATCAGATCCAATCCCAAACATAAGGAAATGGTAAAAACAAAATATTACGGTTGCCAAATATATGCAAAGATATTATACACAAAATCATATCCAAAGGAGGAATATTGTCATACTGCCCCTCAAGTTGGTGCATGAAGATTTTGAAGGCCCAACTTGTAACAAAGAGTGACAAACTGTTAGCGCCCAAGAGCCTTGGTAAAAATGTCGGCAAGCTGATTAGATGAACGGACGAAGGATGTAGAAATGTTCCCAGCTAGAAGTTGTTCACGAACATAATGGCAATCGATCTCTATGTGTTTTGTTCTCTCATGAAACACAAGATTAGAGGCGATATGTAGAGCGGCTTGGTTATCGCAGAAGAGTTGCATAGGTTGTTGATGAAAAACTCCTAAAGAATTTAGGAAAGATTTAAGCCAGGACAACTCACATGTAGTAATAGCCAAGGCACGATACTCTGCTTCTGCGGATCAACGGGCAACTGTGGGTTGTTTCTTCGCCTTCCAAGCCACCGGAGAATTACCCAGTTTGATGAAGTAGCCTGAAATTGAGCGTCACAGTAATTGGGCAAGAGAGCTATCAGATTGTAAAACAATGCCGAGACAAGGATGTCCTTTCAAATAGCGAACAACGCGAAGCACTGCATCCATATGTTGTTGTCGAAGTGCTTGTAAGAACTGAGATAGAATATGGACTGCATAACATATGTCTGGACAAGTAATAGTGAGATAGACGAGTCGTCTTACAAGGTGACGGTAAAGACCAGGATCACTTAAGAGGGGTCCGTCGGCAAGAGCAAGAGTGTGATATTGCTCCATGGGCGAATCGGCAGGTTTAGAACCAGACAAGCCGACTTCTGATAGAATATCCAGAACGTATTTACGCTGAGATAAAAATAATCCCTTGGGACCATGGGCTGCCTCAATCCCAAGAAAATACTTCAAAGGGCCTAGATCTTTGAGTTGGAAGCAATTATTAAGATACGTTTTGGACTCAGTACACGCTTGATTATCATTCCCTGCAAGAATGAGGTCATCCACATATACAAGGAGAGAAAGAATGGTACCATTGCGGCGGTAGGTAAACAAAGTGTGGTCTGCGTGAGACTGAAGAAACCCATAAGATCGGAGAGCGGAGGTAAGCTTAGCGAACCAATTTCTTGGAGATTGGCGAAGCCCATATAGCGATTTACGGAGGCGACACACCTGATTCGGTTGAGGTGGGGTGAAACCCAGAGGGAGTTTCATGTATACTTCTTCATGAAGGTCCCCATGTAAGAATGCGTTGTTGACATCCATTTGATGTAATTCCCAACCCTTAGCAGCAGCCACAAAAAGGAACACACGAATGCTGACTAGCTTGGCGACAGGAGCGAATGTTTCAGTATAGTCAAGACCATCAATTTGAGTATCTCCACGTACTACAACTCGAGCCTTATATCTCTCAACTGTGCCATCAGACCTGTATTTGATCTTGTAGACCCATTTACAGCCAATGGGCTTCTTGCCTGGGGGAAGATCCTCAATGGTCCAAGTACCATTACGCTCAAGTGCCTCAATTTCTTCGCGCATAGAAGTACGCCACAGAGGATCACGGGAAGCCTCATAATATCCTCGTGGTTCAACACCCAAGGCAACTACAACCAGAAACTTGACATGTCCAGGTGAGAAACAATCGTTAGAAACATAATTTGCAAAAGGATATCGCGTACCTGAGGAGCGATTGGTGGGTGCCAAGGATGCAGGGGGTCATTAGCAAGTGTTGTATTGCAAATATAATCTTGAAGAGCTTCCGGTGCCCGTCGTTGCCGATGACCAAGACCTAAAATCGTCGGGATTGATGGAGATTCTGATAATGGAGAACTCTCAGTGACAGGTGGGTGCGAGCGAGAGGTCGAACCACAGGGAGATGACGGAGACTCTGGGATGGGAGGACTCTCGATGGCCAAATCCTCATTTTCTGAGGCATCATCTGAGGCATGCTCTGCTGAAATCACAGGAGTAGAGATGATAGCGGGAGGAACCGCTCCCTCTGTCGAAAACAGACCCGGTGGAAAATCGACATATGGAAACACAGTTTCATCAAAGCGAACATCACGAGAAACAAAGCATTTTTGTGTCTCTAGATCCAACACTTTCCACCCCTTTTTATTGGCTGGATATCCAAGGAAAACACATTTACGACCCCGAGGAGCAAATTTGTCTGGAGGACTGGAATTATTAAGAGCATAGCACAAACACCCAAAGACTCGAATGTGAGAATAATCAGGGGTCTTAGAAAAAAGAATTTCATGTGGAGTTTTATCATGGATAGAAGAAGGGGTTCGATTGATAAGATGAGTTGCTGTCAAAACACATTCACCCCAAAATTCAACAGGCAAAGAAGCTTGGAATAATAGAGCTCGAGCTACTTCAAGGACATGGCGGTGTTTCCACTCTACTCGGCCATTTTGTTGGGGAGTCCCAAAAATAGTTGTCTGGTGAATAATATCATTCGAGGCATAAAAATCACGCATATGAAAAGAAAGAAATTCTTTGTCGTTGTCACTTCTAATAGTTTTCACTTGCTGATTAAACTGACGATTTGTCATAGCACAAAAATTTTGGAGTATGACACTAGCTTGACCTTTATCATGCATCAAATAAACCCAAGTAGCTCTACTAACATCATCCACTATGGTAAAGAAATAACGAGCTCCTGATAGAGTACTAACCCGATAGGGTCCCTAAATATCACAATGAATCAATTGAAAGCATTCTGTAACCACAGTAGTGCTCTTAGGAAAAGGTTTATGAGTCTGCTTTGCACAACAGCAAATATCACAAATATGATCTAAAGACTTCGACTTTAATTGAAGACTAGAAATTTGTAAAAGGGGTCGAGATGACGGATGACCCAAACGACGATGCCAGAGGTCATAAGAGGCTTCCCCACTAGTAGCTGAAACTGTAGCTGCAACCATAGCTTCTGGCACTTGGTGGAAAATAAAGACCCCCTGATGCAATCTACCTAGTCCAATCAGGCTCCTCGTAATGCGGTCCTATAAGAGGCATACAAGAGATGATATTGGAGAGTCAGTAAACACATAGAATATCTCCACACCGGTATCTAACATTAATTGAGATACTGATATCAAATTAACCGACAAGTGGAGAACGTATAAAACTTTACGAAGTTTCAACTCAGGACCAAGATGGACTGTCCCTTCCATGGTAGCTTTAGTCATAACTCCATTAGGAAGACCAACAAGACACTGAAAAATATTGTGAATATCAGACAGTAAGTCCAAATTCCCTGTCATATGGTTAGAAGCACCACTATCAATCACCTAAGAGGGAGCGACCTTACCGATCAAAATTTCGGTTGTAGTGGGAGTGAGAGGCGAGTCAACAAGTTGTAGAAGGCGTTGGAATTGCGCCAAAGACAAGCCCGGAATAGGTGAACTTGAGGTGGCTCCCGGTGAAGTTGTTTGATGAAAGGTACTTGTTTGAGTAGCAGCTGCGATGGCAGGCGCAGGCTGCTGTTGACTGGGAGCAATGTTGGTTGAAGTCGGCTGGGAGGCACGCCCACGTCCACGCCCGCGCCCTCTTCCATGAGGGTTGATTCCTAGGCGGGTATAAGAGTGATCGAAAATGTGCCCAGCACGTTGACAGTATGTGCAAAAGGGTCTGCCTGAGGGTGTGCGATCTGCTGGAAAAGATGTTGGGGAGTTGCGAGGTCTGTCTACAGCAGCATGAAACCCGACAATGGAGACCTCTTCTCGAGGGTTCATAACCATCCTGTGTGACTCTTCTTGCATAACCATGGCATAGACTCGATCTAATTCCGGTAGAGGTTCTAAGTTTAGAATTTGGGTCCGAAGAGTGCCATATTTTTCATTAAGCCCCATTAGGAATTGGTATGTTTTTAACTGTACAAACCAATTAACTATGTTTTCTCATGCCTTACAGGTGCATGGTTGGAGTGGGGACAGACTCGCTAAATCATCCCACATACCAAGCAACTTAGTGTAATAGGACATAACAGAAGAGCCATCTTGTTTTGTTATAGATAAATCAAACCATAATTTATACACACGAGGTCCATTTTGAATAGAGTAACGGGTTTTCAAAGCATCCCACATGTCTTTAGTATTATTGATTCGTGAGACCGTGTGCTTGACAGATACATCTAGAGAATTTAACATCCAAGAACATAACATAGAGTTTACTCGAATCCATGGTGCATAGTCAGGTGATGTGGATGCAGGTTGGGTAATTGACCCATCAACAAAGCCTAGTTTGTTTTGGGATTTGAGGGCCATGATAGCAGCTTGTTCCCAATTACAATAATTTTCACCCTTTAATATGACAGTAGTAAGGGCAGTACCTGGAATAGCAGATCCTGGAAGATAGTACGGAGAAGATGTGCATTTGATTGTGTATTCTCTTTTAATTTGATATGTATCTATATTTTTCAGTTTCAGCTATATGATTTTCCTTCGAATTTGAGGGCAGGTGTGGTCTATTTTTTTTAGTTATTATACTTTTAATCTTCGCTGTGAGAATTCAAATTAACAATTTTCGCCCTATGATGCTACAGTTTGGCCACCTTCTCTTTCTGAACAGTAACACATGATCGTGACAAATGAGTAAAGAAAGGGACCAATGTTCATCCATACTCACGGGTTTGATATGTCTTTGCTTAATTGATATATGTTTTTTTTTTCGCTTTAGTTCTATAAGGCACCTTATCAGTTTTCAACATTTGCAAATTATAAAAAAAAAATAAAGGAATACCAAATTGATGATTTTAGACAGTAGTAGTGCAACCATCTTCTGGTGGCGAGTATTCAAGTCATCAATTGTACTTACATGATTTTCTAAATCATGTGATAAAATATTTAGAACCTCTATTCAGTCCTCCAAGTTAAATTTAGCCTGTCAAGTAAAAATTGACGAGTCTCAGTTTCTCTCTTAATCCTCTTTGGCTATTAGCGTATTTGTGTCTGTGTGATTATGCAATTCCTTGCTTCCTTTTAAATTTTCCCAAAATGACATTATGGATTCGATCTCCATAGTTCATGTGAGGTTAATCATACAGTCAACTCTAATATTTTTTTGTCCTTGTTTATGCCTTAAGCATCAAAGATGAAATATAAACATAGTTAATTGAGAACTTATGTCTTGTTGGTAGTTTGGTCATTAGTTTCTAAAGTTCTTACTCATCAATCAAGGAAAGCTAACCAACAAATATGCTACCTAAAATGGCTAATTCTATTTTCAACTCTAATTCTATGCATTTTACCCAAAATATCCCCATCATCTTCTTCATCACATGCTGATAAAATCACAAGTTTACCAGGGCAACCCTCAATAAATTTCCAGCAATATGCAAGGTATATATCAGCGGATTCACAAAAACAAAGAAATCTCTTTTACTATTTCGGGCGGGCCTCCGACATTAATTTCGGGGTTGACCTTGAAGTTGCATGACAATGTTGTTCACTTGGGTCGCAAGGTCCCGAAGAGTTAGCTCGATGGTGAAGTACTGATTCTCAACGGTGGTGAGTCGGTTCTTGACAGCTCGAGTTCAAGGACTACCCTGATGGCTTGATCCTTCTCGATTGGAGCTAACTTCTTCATCCATAATGAGGGAAGGGTGAAGGACGGTATGTGTTTAGGTTGTTTTTGTGGAGTTTGGGGGTTTTCTTGTAGTTGACTGGTGTTTTGCTAAGGGTTCTTTGTATTTTTCTCACTCAGACATTTCATCAAACACCTTCCGTACACCATTTTCCAACTTTACCTTAAAGCTCCAAATGACTTCAAAACCAACAAATACATTGTATTCTAACACTCTTGGATGCACAGGGAATGGGGGACACCAATATTTCAACAAATCCACAACACCAAGAACACCAAAATCACTACCAAACAACAAGAAGAAAAATTTCGGGCACAAACAAGAAATCTCCAATAAATTATATGTTCTATGCCTAGCTTTGATACCAAATGGAGAGAATTTGCGGAAGCCTAGGGTCTAAACAAACCATGTGGATGATGAAAATCCACCAATAGAACTCATATTCACTATAGACCAATTTTTTAGGGTTTTTAGATTAATGGAGATAAACATGAAATTAAAAGATATCGACAATTCTAAAGAGAGAAATCTCACCAAATTGAACTTAGATGTTCAATCTCTAGCACAAGGACCTTCCACAAGCAAAGGGTCTTGACACACCCAAGAATCTCACAAAGAGTGGAGAAAGAACATCAACTCACAAAGAAGAGAAATCACCAAGCAATTTCCACTCAAAGGATTAGCTTTTATTGATTAGGGTTTCAAAAACCCACAAATTACAACTCTCCAATTTAGAGGATTTTTCTTGAGTCTAATTCCTAAACATTTTTCAAAAGTCCCTACAAAAATATAACATTGGGGTGTATATAGGAAGGGGGAAATATAGCAAAATTTAGTGCCGGATAGGGCCTTCGCGGGCGCTACGCTAGGCGTCGCGGGCGCTACATCGTTCTGTCCAACCTTCGCAGGCGCTACGCCAGAGGTCGCGGGCGCGACCTTTTGGGCAGTTTTTCTAGCGACTTCAAATGCGCATAACTTCTTTATCCAGACTTCGTTTTAGGCCCATAAGGTATCGATGGAAAGCTCTCGGTGTGTACTTTAAGCTCCCAAAATTTGAAGACCATCAAAATTGTATTGAAGGAGTTATGATTAAAAGAGTAAAGGCATGCCCATTTTCTAGCCTTTGAACGCCTTCACCACCATGTGTTTATTCTTGCCGATTGTTCTGAAGCCCCTTAGAAGGCTCGGGAATGGTCCGATAGGGGCGATTCAAAAGTGAACCGATCCCCATATGGTTAATACTCCCCTTCTTTGAAAAGAGTTGTCCTCAACTCTTGGAGGTTCAAAATTGGACGCATACCCATGCAAACCCAAAAGTATGTAGTCGAATAGATGAAGTAGAGTGACGCTCATCAAACCATCCTTCTCAAAATAGTGGCAATTTTGGTGGAAAGGAGGGGCCAATTCGACATCATGAAGGACCCGAACACGCCTAGCATCTATCAACTTGTTGAAAGCCATATGGAATTTGTCACATGAGAGCTTGAGGTCAAGGCTTATGGAGACAACCTTTTCCTCGTTCAACCTCGATGTGGAAGTAATGGAGCTCGGGGGATTGGTCAAGGATGCGTCCTCATGCAACTCAACTCCATGGCGAAGCTTGGGAGGGATTGAGCACAACTCAACACTTGGAGACTCTATGCGGAACTCCGTAGGAGTTGTGGGTAAGGGTAAGGGACAACTGAGGGAGGTTGAAATTTTTTGTGGAGTTAAGGATCGCTCAACCTCACTAAGACCACCCTTTCGCAAAAGTAAAGCCCAATGTGGCTTTCCTTTGCTCAAAGCACTCTTATCCCGTGTTTCACTCTTTTGGAGGTTTCTCTTCTCACTTCCCACCCGGGCTTATGGTATATCGGTTTCGAAAGGGGGTAAAGGAATGTGTTTGATTTTCCTTTCTCCCATTGAGAAGGAATAGGTGTTCTTGCGACCATCGTGGATAGCATGCCGATCAAATTGCCAAGGTATACCAAGTAGTAAATGGCAAGCATCCATGGGGACAACATCACAAAGAACACTATCCTCATAAGACCAAGCGGAGAAAGAAACCAAGACTTGTTGGGTTACCTCGAAGTCGCCGCCATCTTTTAGCCCTTGCAAGCTATACGGTTGAGGATGAGCCGAGACCGGCAATTGGAGTTTTCAACCATGTAGGTAGAGGCCAATTTGGTGCAACTCCCACCGTCGATGATGACCTTGGCTGCTTCTCCCCGATGGTTAACCGAGTTCGGAAGATATTCTCCCGTTGAGAGTTATCCCGTTAATCCTTGGTCAAGATAAAGGATCGCCTAGGAGTCGAACTCTCCCCTTCTTGCACGCGAACCTCAACACTAGTCTTTGGAGCCTCCCATGTGGCTACTTCACTTGCTTTGGAGCTTTCGACCATCTTCGTGGGGCATTGAGCTTGGTAGTGATCATAAACCCTACACGTGAAGCATTTTCTACCCTTGAGCCTCCGAAGATATTCCGCACTTTCTTTATGAGCTCGGGAAGATGGTTTGGGTAGCTTGGATGTTCGACTTCCCTTGGATGAAGCTTTGTTCTATGGCCCAATAGAGATTACTCTTTCCCCCTTTTTAAACTTTTTTTATTCATCCATATCTCAAAATTTGATTTTTTTTTCTTCTTAAAGTTATAATTTTTTTTCTGCATTGCAGGACCTAGGTGTTCATCTATTGGAGCATGAGCTTTCTCTTAGAATAGGCCATTCAGGCCAAATGGGGATGTATTGCTCAAAGATGATTATAACAGGAATAAAGGTGATAATTTCTCTTAAAATAATTTAATCAAAAATTACAATAGGAAAACTAATAAGTTTGTAATTTTATTATTTTTGGTTGATGAATGCAGAAGCAAATATGTTGTAGCGGGAATCACCAGTAGGAGTTGGTTTTTCTTATTCTGTTAACAAATCGTATTATGACAATTTTGATGATGAGCTAACAAGTACACCATTTACTTTCTGTTCAAATATATTCATTTTTTTCTTTTTTGTAAAAAAAGAGCCCTTTATTTATTTAATTTGGAAATAAAGCTATGCAACAATTGATTGAATTAGCCATTGGTGTATTAAGCAAGAGACAATCTTGCTTTTCTTCAAAATTGGCTTGCCAAATTCCCAAAATACAAAAACAGGGATTTGTTCCTCGCAGGGGAGGGTTATACAGGTTGATTCATTGCAATGTTGTAAAACTTAAACAATGAGCTAGGATATCATTTTTACATAATACAGAACAATACAAAAGCCAAAAAATATGTAGTGAATAGCAAAACTTGGAAGATATGAGAATGTACTATAACAAACGTATTTTCCTTTCCTAAAATGTTGTCATTGATTTAGTAGGATAATCTCTTACCGTCACTGAAAGATATTTAATGTTTTAAGTCTTTCCTACAAAGAATGTATCATAGACTCTACTTCATATTTTAGTTCTGTTCTGTGATGACTTTACTATGTGCTTGCTTGTGACGATTAATAACTATTTTGCTTATTTAGTCTTTTTAAAGAAAAAAAAAGTTCATAATGATTTGTATAAAAATCTGGCCATATATTTTTAGTAACTAATTGGTGATTCGGAAGTGCTAGATTAAGTTACTCACTAACTAATGTCCTCTAAAAAGCAAGCCCAACATAATTATTTGGTCTTTATGTACATTTAACAGTAATTTAAATATGTTTTGTTCTCTTCTTTTGCAGTCTTGTATTATCACTCCCTCTAACTAACACTTTCTTGTAACCCTTGTGATTAGTTTTTTTTTTTTTTTTTTTTGGGGGGGGGGGGGGGTCACTATGCTCTTTGATTCTCATATTGTCCATCCAACACGAGTAGGTCTAAATCTATTGTTTCTGATGACAAGGTTCTGCACTCATTGAACATTAATTCCTTAATTGTGGAAATTGTCTGTGTCTTTTCTATAACAATATTTTTTGCTTTTGCTTCATACCTGCATACAAAAGGAGTGTTTCTTTCCATTGTTTGTTACATTGGCCCAACCTGTATCCAAATGATGAATGGAGAAATGTGCTTTTATTTTTATTTTCATTTTACTTCCATGTGGTTAGTTGAGACAAAATCCTCTCCAGTTTTAGGAAGTGAAGGGCCAAGGTGCAAGATTAATTGTTGCATTATCATTAGGCATGGTAATCACAAATTCTCTCCTTTTTAGTCATTCAATGTTATTGTTGTTTTTGTAGTATTACCTCCGTCCCAAGATATTTGTCAATTTGACTAAATTTTGACCGTTGATTACTTATAAATTACAATATGAAATTACCGCCATTAGAAAGATATCTTACTAAAAGTTAAAATGGTAGTAGTTTCATATTGTAACTCATTATAATTTATAGGTTATCGACGGACAAAGTTTAGTCAAATGGACAAATATTTTGGGACGGAGGTAGTATTGTTTTCTCTCCATCATATACTATTTATTAATTTTTCTACACCTATACATTTGTTTTCCTATTTACCTACTAAACTTTTTTAAAAAATTTTATTTTGGTTCATTTTCTATGTTTTTTGTCTCATTTTTTCCTCCTATTTTTCAAGGATGACTTGTGGCTATAGGGCTGGTTGAAGTGCCTTTACTGAATTCATGCCTAGCTCTGTTTCTTCAGATCCACGATGTGTTGACTGTTGAGATGCCTGAGACTTTGCAAATTTTGAAGTTATGTTTTTTTTTTCAATAATCAACTTTTTGGGGTTTTCTTCTCAGTTTCTAGGCAATCCAACACCCTCTTATATACCCAAAACTTGCAATTTTCTCCAATGAATTGCCATATCCATTTGGTTGAACTTGGATGGACGGAATTTGCCAAAGGGAATCTGTAGCCAGAGAACCAAATAGATCCTTTAAAAGGGAGTTTTCTTCCCAGTTTCAAGCTGTGTCATTGATTTTTTGTTTATGTTCTTGGTTTATATTGTTTGATGTCTTCATCGGATATTGATTTTTTGTTTAGGGAAATTGGATTGTAGAAGAACCCGAGTTTAGTTGATGTTAATTTAGTATTGAGCTGCTAATAAATATCAACCCTAAAGTTTGGGATATTCATGTCAGAATTAAAGTTTGGGATATTCTGATAAACAAGACCCAAAGTTGGAGATTTTAAAACCAAATAATCCAAACAAAAATGTAGATGCGTCCTTCCAGCAACTTAAAACGGAGGGGTCACATACAGCCTTGGGTAGCTCAGTTCAGTCAAGCATTTCATTGAACATTTGGTGAGTGTTAACATAAACAAGCATACACTAGTATAAATCATTGAAATTCAACCAAGCATTTTATCAAACAGTTGGTGGGCATGATAGTAAACAAACATTGACCGATACTAAAATGCAATTGAATGATTTTATGAGAATATTGGCAGACATATACATTTAGATTTACCTGGAAGTATTGAGTAGAAACCGTTTTCAAGTAACTGCTCAAATGCTTTTATTGTTGAATAGTTAGTGAAAATAATAAGGAAATAAATGTATTGATTCTATCAAATGTCCCACATGGATAGAATAATGTATTGATTCTATCAAATGTCCCACATGGATAGAATAAAGTTGTCTCTAGCTCCTAGAAAATATAAATATGTTTCCTATTTATTGTCCCACATGGGGAAAATAAAATAGCCTATGGCTCTTTATAAGTTAAGGAGTCATATGAGTCTATAAGTAAATAAACTCTGGACTGGGCTAGTCTGTGCTTGGGCTAAGGTTCAATGCTTCGCATTGAACCGCACACGCGCGCGCGGCGTAGGCTCTAGGGCGCTAGAGGCGCTTTTGGCGCTTATTAGGCGCATTTGGCACTTAAGGAGCAGACAACTAAATAACATTTATTATTATTATTTTTTAAGCAGATTAATGCTGTTGGACAGGATTAAACTGCCAAACCGTCAATCCTGTCCAAAAGCATTGTATCAGCATCATCATCCTTATCCAAAGGAAGAACTGCTCAACAGGGGGGATTGAATGTATATTTATTTATATGTCAATCCAAGAGTTTTAATGTATCCTGAAGACACGATATTGCATTAGGGGCGAAATCTTGTATTAAAGATAGTGATTCTTTCACGCCTCAAAACTTCTTCTCAATCCCATCTTCTAACAATTTTAAGACAAGATTCTATGGCCGATTCAGACACTGCATTTAGAATCATGAATCAAGATCTCGTAAGATTGGACAAGTTTGAGGGCACAAACTTCATGCGATGGAAGGACAAGATCTTATTCCTGTTGACAGCACTGAAGATTGCATACGTTCTGGATCCAAAATTAGAGAATCTGCCGAACCCATCAAAGGAGGAACTGGAGAAAATGGATCCTGCGGAGATTCAAAAATTGAATGAAGCAAAGAAGAAACAGGAGGAGGACGAATTTCTTTGTAGAGGACACATTCTGCAAACCCTGTCGGAACGTTTGTACGAGTTGTATGTTTCATGTAAGTCACCAAAGGACATCTGGAAAGCCCTCGAAGAAAAATACAACACAGAGAGACAAGGTACTGACAAATTTCTTATGATGAAGTATTTTGATTTTCAGATGTCAGATGATATACCTATTCTGGACCAAGTGCATGAGTTGCAGGTTCTTGTCAACAGACTTCATGATCTTCAGGTTAAGATCTCAGAGTCACTTCAAGTGGGGGCGATTATTGCAAAATTGCCACCCACTTGGAACGACTACAGGAAGAAACTTCTGCACATGTAAGAAGATTTCACTGTTGAAAAAATACTTAGGCATCTCAGGATTGAGGAGGAAAATCGTAAAAGAGATGATGTGTATTTAGCCAACAGTTCAAAGGTTAATGTCATGACTGAGGAGAAGTCTAAGGCAAAGAAAGACAAATCTCTTAAGTCAAAGAAAGACAAGTCCACTTTCAAAGGCAAGGGTACTAAGGGTACCAAGAAGCAGAATAGTCATTGTTACTATTGTAAGGGCAAAGGACATTACATTAAGGATTGCAAGAAAATGAAGGCTGATCTGGCAGCCAAGAATGGAGATTCTTCCAAGGCTAACATGGTAGATGAGAACATGAAGGACTTGATTGCTATGGTATCTAATCTTTATTTAAATATGATTATTGAGATACATATGGCTAATATAGGCAAGCCTCCTGGTTGGTGGTATGATACAGGTGCCTCTATTCATGTTTGTTATGACATGTCACAATTTAAAACTTATGAAGTTGTGGCAGATCGTGAGGTCCTCATGAACATGATCTCGCCAAAGTCCTTGGACTAGGAACGGTAGAGTTGAACTTCACATCAGGGAGGAAACTGACGTTGATGAATGTCTTTCATGTTCCAGATATGAGGAAGAATCTAGTTTCAGGAAATATTTCGAATAAGAAGGGATTTGTTGTTGTAGTAGGTTCAAATCAGATTGTTATTACTAAGAACACTGTGTTTGTTGGCAAAGGCTATGATTGTGAGGGCATGTTTAGACTAAGTTTGAATGAATTAAATGAAGTACCCAGTTCTGCTTATCTTATTGATTCTTATTCAGTTTGGCATGCTAGGCTAGGACATTTAAATTTCAATTCGTTGAAGTTTATGATCAAGGATGGATATTTCTCTTGTCAGTCAGATTCAAATGTTTCTAAGTGTGAAATTTGCACTCAGGCTAAATTCACTAAGAAACCTTTCCCTAAGGTTGAGAGAAATACACAAATTCTAGACTTAGTTCATTCTGACATATGTGAAATGAATGGAATGCTTACTAGGGGTGGTAAAAGATATTTTTTATCACATTCATTGATGATAGTTCGAGATACACTTATGTATATTTATTGCGAACTAAGGATGAAGCATTCGACATGTTCAAACGCTGTAAGGCTGAAGTTGAGAATCAAAAGGAAAAAAGAATTAAAATTCTAAGGAGTGATAGGGGAGGGGAGTATTTTCCAATTGAATTTGATGAATTCTGTGAGAACCATGGTATCATCCATCAAAGAACAGCCCCTAGAACACCTCAACAGAATGGCCTTGCTGAAAGGAAAAATCAGACTCTATGTAATATGGTTAATGCCATGTTATTAAATGCTGATTTGCCAACAAATTTATGGGGGGAAGCACTCTTAACTGCGTGCCATGTCCATAATCGAATTCCTTCTAAGAAAACGAAGGTATCTCCATATGAGGTGTGGAAAGGAAGAAAGCCTAACATTAAATACTTCAAAGTGTGGGGGTGTATTGCCTATTATAGAGTTCCTGATCAAAAGAGGACTAAGTTAGGCCCAAGGGCAATCAAGAGCATTTTTGTAGGTTATGCTGAAAATTCTAAAGCATACAGGCTGTTGGACTTACAATCTAATGTGATTGTAGAGACTAGAGATGCAGAATTCTTTGAGAATACCTTTATGAAATCTGATGCATCTCAACCAACACCTACAATTAGGAACTCTCCTGATATGCCATTTGGAAGCACTACTTCTGGTTCAATTGACAAAAGTAATGAACTTGAGTCTGGTATAGAACCAAGAAGAAGCCAAAGGGTTAGAAAAGCTAAAGATTTTGGACCGGATTTTGTTTCCTCCATATCTATTGTTTTTCTAGTAGAAGGTAGTAGGACAGAAGTATTAGACTAAATACCCATTGTACTAAATGTTGATGATGACCCTAAAACATTTAGTGAGGCTATGAAATCTAGAGATTCTGCATTCTGGAAGGAGGCAATAAATAATGAGATGGATTCAATATTATCCAACAATACTTGGATTCTAGTGGACTTGCCTCCAGGTTCAAAACCAATAGGATGCAAATGGGTATTTAGGAGGAAGTACAATACTGATGGTTCTTTACAAACCTTTAAGGCTAGATTAGTAGCTAAAGGTTTTACCCAAAAGGAAGGTATCAATTACTTTGATACCTACGCTCCTGTAGCCAGAATTACATCCATTAGGATTCTGTTTGCATTGGCTTCAATATTTAAGCTACATATGCATCAAATGGATGTAAAAACGGCCTTTCTAAATGGAGATTTAGAAGAGGAAATTTATATGGAACAACCTGAGGGTTTCATATTACCAGGAAATGAAAAGAAGGTGTGTAAATTGGTTAAATCCTTATATGGGTTGAAACAAGCGCCCAAACAGTGGCATGAAAAGTTTGATGTTGTGCTTCTTTCAAATGGTTTTCTCCATAATAACTCGGATAAATGTATTTATTCGAAGTTTACAGATTCTTATGGAGTTATTATATGTCTCTATGTTGATGACATGCTCATTTTTGGAACCAATTTACATGGAATAAATGAAACTAAGAAGTATCTCACCTCTCAGTTATCCTTAATGAAGCTGATACTATCTTAGGCATAAAGGTTAAAAGGCACAATAAGGGTTTTGCCTTGAGTCAATCTCATTATATTGAGAAATTGTTGACTAAGTTCAAACATCTCAATATAAAGGATGCCAAAACTCCCTATGATCCAAGTGTTCACTTAGTGGAGAATAATGGAAGAAATTACATTGTGAGTATGCTAGTGCTATAGGGAGTCTGATGTATGCAATGCACTGTACCAGACCAGACATTGCATTTGCAGTGTGCAAATTATCTAGGTATACAAGTAAACCAAGTACAAAACATTGGAAGGCCATTGCAAGAGTACTTGGATACTTGAAAAGAACAGTTGACTTTGGTCTCTTCTATAATGATTATCCATCTGTTTTAGAGGGATTCACAGATGCTAGTTGGATAACTAGCTCTAAGGATAATAAGTCACCATATGGGTGGATATTTACCCTAGGAGGAGGAGCCATTAGTTGGGCCTCTAAAAAGCAAACATGTATCTCACATTCTACTATGGAATATGAGTTTATTGCTCTAGCAGCAGTAGGAAAGGAAGCAGAATGGTTGAGGAATCTATTGATGGATATTAAGTTGTGGCCACAACCTATGTCAGCCACGTCCTTATATTGCGATAGTCAGGCTACCATGTCTCGAGCTTATAGTAAAATCTATAATGGGAAGTCTAGACATATTAGTTTGAGACATGCGTATGTGAGGGAATTGATTCAAGGTGGTGTTATAACAATCACCTATGTTAAATCAACTTTAAATCTAGTAGACCCTTTGACTAAAGGTTTGCCAAGGGATCTGGCGAAGAGCACCACTGCTAGAATGGGTTTAAAATCCTTTAATGTATGATCTGTTGTAATAGGAACCCCACCCTACTCTAGTGAAAACTAGTTATAAGGTTTAAGGGGTGATAACAAGTTATAACAAGGTCAATGGAGCACTATAAATAGGACATAGTGCATTTAATTATTAAGGAGGATGAGTTTACTCTTAATGGAATTCATATAGGTATGGAATTCACCTATGTGAATATTAGAGTGTGGCCGCTCTAAATAAGAGTTTATGGGATTTTAACTCTTATACATATTCACATAACCAGGATGAGCACAAGGCCATAATAGTTCTACAATAATAAGGCTTCTTCCGAGATAAGGACAAGGTGTGGTACTGTGTGTGGTGCCTCCGGTCTTAATATTAAAAGATTTTGGTTTAAGCTATCTGGCCACCATATTCTTTTAAGGCTTTGAATCACTTACACTAACTGATGGTTTAATCAAATGACACCTTTAGCTATGCAGTATCACAATAAGGACTGTTTAAATAACTCAATTTTCACTAACTAGTGGGGGATTGTTGAATAGTTAGTGAAAATAATAAGGAAATAAATGTATTGATTCTATCAAATATCCCACATGGATAAATAATGTATTGATTCTATCAAATGTCCCACATGGATAGAATAAAGTTGTCTCTAGCTCCTAGAGAATATAAATAGGTTTCCTATTTATTGTCCCACATGGGGAAAATAAAATAGCATATGACTCTTTATAAGTTAAGGAGTCATATGAGTTTATAAGTAAATAAACTCGGGACTGGGCTAGTCTGTGCTTGGGCTAAGGTTTGAACTGCACAAGCGCGCGCGGCGTGGACTGTAGGGCGCTAGAGGCGCTTATTAGGCGCACTTGACACGTGAGCTCGGAGCTTTAGGAGCAGACAACTAAATAACATTTATTATTATTTTTTTTAAGCAGTTTAATGCAGTTGGACAGGATTAAACTGCCAAACCGTCAATCCTGTCCAAAAGCATTGTATTAGCATCATTATCCTTATCCAAAGGAAGAATTGCTCAACAGGGGGGATTGAATGTATATTTATATGTCAATCCAGGAGTTTTGTTGTATTATGAAGACACGATATTGCATTAGGGGCGAAATCTTGTCTTAAAGATAGTGATTCTTTCACGCCTCAAAACTTCTTCTCAATCCCATCTTCTAACATTTATCTGGGTAGCCGATTGAATGACGATGGTCGACAGGAGGGGTTTTGGAAAGAGGGAGATGAGATGAAGTCAGGTATGAGCATGGAGGGAAGAGCATGGAGATGGAGATGACGATTATGGGCAGCCTTCTATGAAAAAAGAGAGCAACTTGTCTTTTATTTGTTAACAATGTTGGCTGTCTCCAATTGGACGGAGACTACAATTGTAAGTTATGTTAGGTTTCTGATATGTTTTATTAGTTTTACCCTTCTTAAGAATTGCTTATCTTCTTGTTACATCTCTGTTATGACCAAATTAGGAGGTCCTATTGTGTGCTTGTCCCTGTTTTTCATTTTGGATGTCCAATGATCAACATACATTCACGTTTCTTCTGGTCAAGTGTTTGTTGATATTGTTACTTGATTGCCTTATTATAAAATGTCTAGAGATGATAATTTGATTTGTTTGGTTCTATTTTATTAGATATCATGGGGCTTCAATAACAATGGTAAAATGTTGATGCCTAATTCTATCAATATAGCTCAGAATTACCAACAATTTGCAGTTGGATATGGATGTTTTAGTAGCTGTTAGTTAATGCCCAGTAAATCCAAAAGGTTGCAATAAATTTGAAACTAAGAGTTATTTAGATTTTTGTAGAAAAGGTGTATGCCATGGCACAACTTGATGAAGATATTTGATATGTAGAGGTTTTGGAGTTGATGGGGTGGACTAACTTGGGTATTTATCTGCTGCAGATTAGGAACATCAGCACGAAAAAGTAGAGTGGCAAAGGCCGCACTCGCTAGTTGCAAGGTCTACCTATCAGAAACCCGCAACAATGCTGCCTTTGAAGTGATTGAACGAGCTGCAAGAATCAATAATAAGTTTGAAGATGAAACTTACACCGGAGTAGGTTATACCTGTGTTTCCAAGGAGTTTCTGTGGGTGAATAATATGGTGATCATTTTGTCAAGCTACTGTCGAAAACTGAATTTTGTTGTTGATGTTTTGTACAATTCTGCGTTCAAAGGTTCATAACAAAGGATGCTCACGGAAATTTACCTAACTTTATATCGACTAAACTTAACTTAGCAGCCAAATAAACAGGCCATTAGTATGCTAGCGTTGTACGAAGTTTGTTCTTTGCACTCACTTTAACTGTTGTTTGTTTGGGAAAAGACTGATTTATGCCATGAAAGCTCGGGTAATGTTGTTCATTGGATCATCTTAAAGTTCATAAGTACGGCTCTAGTTTGGTATGATGAGAATGCTAATGTTTTTAGAATGATTTATAACGCATTAAGGCTATGCAAGATCTTTTCTATATGGATTGTGATAAACTTTAGAGTAGAAGATGGGAAAAACATGGATTATTTATATCTATAAGTCTCTAATGTGTATCTTTCCTCCAAGTATTATGTTTCTCATGCTTTTCCTGCACTGCCGCTAATTCTGTATGTGATCTATAGAATGTAATATCAGTTTAGCAGGCAGAAGCTTTGGGTTTCCACAATGAAATTTCTGTGATAGTTTTTTTTGTGTGCAGTGACTGATTCTGTTTATAGAACGAATATATATTATCAGCGAGTCTCTTACGTATGATTGTTCTGGGTTCCTAAGTAACCAGTTATATGCTGAAAATTATAATATGGATATGTCTCAATGTCATTACGCAGAAAGTATTTTGATTGTTAGTTCCCGACAATAAGCTCAGTTAATTAGAGAGATGTAATTGATTTCTGGCTGGAGTGTTTTATGTTGGTTATGAGCTTCTTTCAACTGCAGTTCCTCCTACCTTTCTATTTGGAGCAGTACATGAAGAAGCGAGCATAGTTGCCCCTCTACACGGAGAGAGCTCAGGAACAAGGCATGTTTGCTGGAGTTGGATACCGCGCTGATTTTTCGCAAGAAAAAAAGTTCTGAATACTTTTCTGGAGTTGGATCCTTGATTTAAAACCTATTGCCCCGAAGATGTATTGCGAAACTAGCCACTATTGAACACAGGAAATGGTCTTTGGTTAATTATTATCGAACTACAGGCACAATTGATTTTGTGATGTCTTAGACTCTCAGTATATAGCTAGTTCAGTATTATCTCTTCATCATCTTTGAAATGGCAGTATCACAGACACACTCCAGATTTAGTCATGTCCTCTGGTTGTGAATGGGCAGAAATGAAATTCAGTGGATAATTCGATTTGATCAAGAAATTTGAAGAGGCAGAGTACATAGGTTGGGAAGAAATCATAATTTGGAACTGGTATTGTAGAAATCAAGATTTTCTTTCATGAGTATAGATGTCAAGAGGAATATCAATTTCTCAATGCAAAGGTGTAGTTACATTGGTTGTTTGAACATATTGTGTTAAGAAAATAACAGATTTTCTGTACATAAAATTAGTTCAATCAGTGTTGTCTTTCTGTTTTCCACATATCTAGTTACATGCTAGCTCTCTGTTTGTCTCTATATATACTGCATTAATCATTAGCTTCAAGCTCCATTCTTGCAGTAAAATTTCCCAAGAATCAGGAGGATAAAATCAAATGCATAGTGGCCGCACATACGGTGAAAACAAACAAGGTGAAGTACCCTGACCAGCCTTGACGTCTTATTTCCTGCAACCAACATTTGAATTGTAAGAAATACTGATAGACACAAGTAAATATAGCCATTAAGCCCTAACTAAAGCGGTTATCTTGAAGATGTGAGAAATGCTACCTTGAAGGAAAACATGGATGAGGGGGCTGAGGAATGAGCAAGCCCGATATCATAGGCTATACTACCATCAGGCTTGAACAACCCGAAATTCCTCTCAGAAGTTGGCCCGGGCTTCAAATTTTCGTTAAACAGTGCAAATATATATGCCCTCACAGGCATCTTAGGCCTATATGGTGTTCCTTTTTTCTTCAGAAGCCTCTTTCTCAGATTGTAGTTATATGTCCTAGCATTTTGGATCGTTGCTCCACCCTCATTGGGATCTCCGTTAGATGCCCAGCCCGTTTCAGAAACAATCACCTCCATCTTATCGTATCCAACCTTCTCTAGGGCGGCATAGGCAGCATCAATTTGAGCATCAAACATATTATCATAGTGAAGCTTTGTTTTTGCATCGTATATCCCTGGATTTTTCTCAAAGAGTGCATATCTGATGTCGATATGGTCAGGATCGCTCTTGTAGGCCAAGAAAGGGTAAGCATTGATGTAAAAAGCAGAGCCAACTTCGGAAAAGAACTGCAAGAGGGGTCTCATGTAAGGGAGGACTTCTTCCTTAAACGCCCCTGCAGAGGGAGGGAAAGACGCGCCAAAGACAGCCTCCGAGTGGGGGCTTGAGACTTCGATCCTGTCAGTCAAGTGGAGGCGGTGGAGGGCATTATAGACATTTCTGACTGCACCCACCAACGCCTCCCAGAGGTCTTGGTCAGTGCCGCTGCCCAACACCTCATTCCCCACGGCTATCCCCACTATTTTAGTACCGGGGAGAAATGGCTCAACATTCTCCTTAATCCAATCCACAGCTAGGTACTCATTTGCTGCTATGTCTTTCAGGTATTCATTCCCTAACCCTACTATGATTTCGATTCCTGACCCATGAAATGCACTTAATACACTGTGATCAGCGTCGTAGATTCTGATGTTCTTTATCTTAGCTTCTCTAAGGAGTTCTGCTACCCTCCCTGGGGCTGGCAGATTATCAGCTATCCTTCCATAATTCACTCCATAAGTTCCAGTGAATGCATTGCCAGATGGAGCTGCAATATTAAGGGAGAAACAATGCAAATCTAGTCAGAAATCATACCAACCAAACCCTAAGCAAACTAACAAAGGGAACTTGGTAAAAAAACTTGATGGATTGACAATGTAGAAAGCTGCAAAAAAAATTGGTAACTGGTAACAATTACAACAATATAAAAGTACAATAACCAAGTATTGAGAAAGTAACAGCCAATGGGGGCGTTTGGTAACAAGCTTCTCTGGGTAACTTTAATCTTTTTGACATTGAAGCTAACTGAAGCATTTGATAATTAATTTTTCATATTAGCTTTTTGTACCTAGTATAATTCAAAAAGGTATTTCAAAATACTTATTGAGATACTCTCTTCGTCTCATAATTCTTGTCCATTTACTCAAAATTTAGAAAATTAATAAAATGAGTTACTACTAATTAATTATTTTGTTGTATAGAAAGTTGTGAAACATTAGTATTAAATTGTATGAATATCTTTCTCTTTCTTACTTTTTTTTTTTATCTTTGTATGAGGAAAATTAGACCTGACAATTTATGATCCGACCCGATCGAAATTTCTAGGTTTTGAACACGATTTTTTCAACAAAACCTGAAATACACCGAACTCGAAAATTAGCGGGGCTAACCCAGCCCGCCCGTTTGGTCTGAAAAATTATTTTTTTTTAAAGTTCAAATTTATTAGAATTTGTGACTTTTCATTGTAGTTTTGAACTATTAAACATAAACGCAAGTTATTTATTTATTATTCTCTAATTTAAGTTAAAATAGTTACAATAATCTATCATTACTAGAAGATAATCATATTTTATTATGTATATTGTACAAAAAGTAGTATTTAGATACCATTTTTTAAAAGAAAAAATAGAAAAAGGTCGCAATCATAACCCGTTGGGTTGACTTGAAACCGAAATACATCGTCCGTATTTAACCGAATTCGAAATACACCTAACCCGTATTTACACGAACCTGATATACGCCGGACTCTAAACTCGCCCGATCGACCAAATTGACAGGTCTAAGAAAAACTAATAAAAATTTAAAAAGTTGTTAGTTGGAAAAAAATTGCATTGAAATTATACATTGACAAAAGTTATGGGACAAAAAAAAGTTAGTTAAGGTGACAACTATTGTGTGACGGATGCAATAATTTTTTATAAACTACTTTATTAAACACTTTTTCTATAGTTATTTAACCCAAACAGTTAAGTTAAATAACTAACACAAACCGCTAATTTCTACTAGTTGGTTGCCAAGTGGGCCAATGTAGGACAAGAAAAATTGATTCATGCACTTGTTTCTCTTTAGGTACGTCTTTGTCATTCTCTAGTTGGTATCATATTTATGTTCAGTCGGTATCAGATTGAGATATTTGTGCTATATAACTGTTCATCTATGTGTGCCGTATGAGAAAGCATTGACATTAATAGTAGATCCAAGGAGAAACTACATTTATCATTACGGCAGAGATTTTGAACTTCAATACAGAGATAAACCTGCCCCCATTCCCGTGTCAGAGTTGGTTAACTTAGACGGTGCAATGTTTGAGGCTTATCATTAAAAATCTAGGTTCAATCCTCCCATCCATAACACTCTTTATTGCCACCATTGAAACGACAATTAACAACTCCTACTGTGGATCACCCTAACGTGGGGTCAGGGACATCTAAATGAAGGCTGTGTTGAGGTCAACAGACACTATGAGAAATAGACATGTCAATTCAGTCGGGTATTTACGGTTTTGGGTCGGGTCTGCTTTTGCCCGGGCTAATTAGAAACCATTGAAACAACAATCAAACAAGATAATAGATGATGGAAACACTAGTACAAAGGACTATAACACATACCAGGGAGACAGAGATGGTGTGAGAGGAGGAGCAAGCAGAGCCACATGAAGAAACTACGTAGCCCCATTTGTTTTCTGGACTTCTTAATAATAACATTGGTAACTACCCATTCCATAAGTGGGAAATACCCTTTACTTATTTTACATAAAAAGTGGCTTCAATTTGAGAAATCTGGGTTTGGTGCTTAAACAATGAAGGCTGCCAAGAATAATTATAATCCAACAACAAATAACCAATCTGGGTTGCAGAGAGCTTTCTTTGATTGTATGCCATCTTTACAACTTATTCAAACAAAAATACTTAGAAAGACAAAAAAAGATTCCAAAACCTTAATCCTAAATGGAGGTAAGATAATTAAAAAGGTTTTGCATTTTTGTTTGTGTTGGAGAGAAATGGAATCTCTCCCTTGTGCGACTAACTTAATTCCTTTTCCTCTGATGTGCAACTTTTAAGGCACACCCTTTTCATAGATTCTCTGGTGATTGCATTTTTTGGGGGTTACCCCTTTTCCCATATGCTTTGGTTTTGTGTTTCAGATTCCTAGTTCCTATGACTACAATCTTGTTGTGCTGTGAATTTGTGATTCCTTCTGATCATCTGGTGGACTGTTGTGCTCTCTAGAAGACTAGAACCTTCTGGGTGCTGTGAATTTCTAAGACTAAAAACTGTTGTATGTATGTATACTATTCCATCCGTATGTATGAATGGATTGAGCAGAGTTTTGCATGTTGGTATGAAAACCTTTGTCGGTAATATAACCACAATGATAACCAGTGATGATGAATGTAATGAACAGAAGTTGGTAGAGTTGACAGTATGATTAAAGCAGCACATTCATACCCTAAACCTAAAGCATGCCTTGTTAGGTATTTAGAATGTGACATATGAAGAACATGCAGAATTTGATGTTTGATGTGGTTAGGTGTGGTTAGTTTGTGATGGGACATTAGTGTACTGTCTATTCAGTTTTAATTCACTGTTTATCAGGTTTATTGCGCTGCTCATCATATCACATATCCACTGCCTTTACATTAGATCTCTTTAAAGAGACGACGATGGGTCATATTCAGATTGGATATCAAAACCTCCAAATCCAACTCAATTGATCATGCCTCGAAGTTAAACAATGGTGGGTGCTCATAGTGTATAGAACAAATGAACGGGATCCCACCAGCGCACCAAACTCGAATGAGAGTAAGGAAATAATAACGAAATATAATGATCTGAAAATTTGTTTGAATGTGTGTGCATTAAACTCGGATTTAATTGCCAACCCCACCCCCCCCCCCCCTATATGTATGACTTGTGTGTCTTGGTGGCTCTCTTGGAAGCCCCTCTGTGTTACCCTAAATGAGGATGGGAAATGCTTTTGCTTATTTTCCACGACGTTAACTCTCAGTGAACAACTTGCAAGAATGGTAATCTACCATCAATAAATAGAAGGACCTTCGTTTTATGTTGCTTGTCACAGTGGTATATTTGTGGTCTAAATTTGCATATTTTGATCATAAATTTCCTATCATTAAATTCATTGCCAAAAATATTTTCATAAACATATACTAGTCAAACATTCTGTTAAAATTTACAAACAAAGTACTCTCTCATTCCATATTAATTGACATTTAAACTAATTTTTTTTGTTCCAAAATAATTGTCACTTTTCATTTCCCAATACATAATTTAATTACTTCAACTTTAATAATTATGTTAACTTTTTACTTTTTCAATCAATAAAAACTACTTATACTCACATTTTCTCACTACCTACACTTTGATATCCGAAAAAACACCTTGAAAAATAGTACTATTTAATTATGCGGGTAGTTTTTTTAGTTAAACTTTGGTATATGAAAAAATTTGAAGTATGTCAATTATTATGGAACGGAGGGAGTAATACATTAGAATCATAAAAATCTCCAAGCCACATACATTATTCAATGGAGGGAGTAAAAGTTCAATACGTATACTTGGAGCCTGTGTTTCAAGTCTACCGTGGCAACTAATTAAAAAGAAAAATTGTCTCACCCACGTCCCACATTCACCAGCTACATAATAAAATGCACCCTCTCAATCGATACGATGCCCCTCCTAATCACCATCATCATCGGTAACACAGCCAACACTACTTAACAATGTTCATCCTACTTATTGAAATTGTTTACTAGATATATTCTAATGTTCAACTTACCATAATCTCTATAGCTTAGTTTACTACCATCCAATTTATCAAATTTTAGATGGCGCTTTGATTTTATAACTTAAAAACGTAAAGTCTTTGATGACTAAAGGCTGACATTCCTTGTTAACTTGGGTGCTCATTAGATATTGCCATAATTTTAATAAGAAAATTTCAAGTAGTGTTACTCTAAAAAGGACTCATCACAGAGGTGAAGATCTTTGCAGTTGGGTACTATCATCAACCACTTAAGGCAAATATATATTGATTGATGATAACACCTCTATGAAAGAAAAACATCACTATGATAAGTCCTTAGTTTCAATACCTCTGGGCAATTTTTTCCAATTTTAATTACTTCGTAAAATCACTAATATATATAATATGCACCTGGAGTATGTGTTCCACAATATTGCAAGTGAACAATCATAATAAAAAAAGTGAACAATCATAACAATAAGAGTGAACAAACCAATATGTGATGAACAATCATAATAATAAGAGTAAACAATCATAATATTTAAAGGATATGTTCCAAATGCATTAGTAAATTACAAAAATCACTATTGATACATTTGTCTTGAGGTGTGTTAGCTGTTAAGGATAAAGTGTTTCATTATAAAATAGAGGCATATGATAACAATAAACTAAATAAGGCTAGAGGAATGTTCTTCTTAAGAAAGAGGAAAATATTGAAATAAATATCAAAAAAAAGAAAGAGGACATATTAAAATAATAATCTTTGATTTATCGCTTTCAACTCTCAAGTAACATCAACTGTTTGGTGATGTTTTTGGAAGAGAGCCTTGGTTAATTATTCAGCGAACGACAGACAATTAGCCACGAGCTGTTGTTGGCTTTATTCAACTCGATGTAACACTTCATCCTGCTATTGTGGTTATTATAAATTTACAATTAATTGTTAAGCTAGATTCGAAATCAGATCCTAAAATCACTTTGTAGGTATTAAATCTACATTGTACGGATCTAATATTGTAGTAGAAGTAAAAAAGATAATTAATTTGGGGATCTAAATATTTAGAAAATAAACGAAAACAATATTGTAGGGGTGATGAAGACATGATTTTACATGAAAATCTAATGCGAGAAAAAAACTACAGGAGGCAAAATAAAATCCACTATCATAGGGAGATATTACAAAGTGTATCCCAAATGGCATATGACGCAACGAGATGGAAAAGAAAATATCTCAAACGATTATAGCACAACAAGAGTATACATATCTCAAAAGAAGGGTAACGATATATTTAAAAAAAATTACAATCTCATAATAAAAACTCTCAAAATAGAATAGAAAGGGAGATTTCATAATAGTGTCGTAAAGGCACATAATTCGGCCACAGTTACAAGTGAATTGAATCAGATTCTATATTTATAGTGACAAGTTTTGATTTGCACGCATTGCGTGCATCGGTTAACTTTTTTTTTTTTGTGTGTGTATATATACACACACAAAAAAAAAAAAGTGGTGCACACAATGTGTGCGAATCAAAACTTGTCTTTAAATAAAAAAAATATATACACACACAAATAAATAAATTTAACAATCGATGCATGCAATGCATGCGAATCAAAACTTTTCTTTAAATAAAATGATATAAATTGTATCATGTTCTTACTTTTAAAATAATTTTGATTTAAAGTATATTTGTATACTAAATAAATTTCTGACATTTTTGTCTTTCTCTCAATCTCTCTATGTTCACAGACACACATAGATGCATGATTTAATTTAACACCCATCAACATGTTACGTAGATTTTGATTTTTCCTCATTTTTGTAAATGATAGAAAAATTTATATATACATGATTTAAATAATTTAACATCAATCAACATATTAGGTAGATTTTATGATTTTTCTCATTTTCATAAAATAATAGAAAATTTATATATGTATGATTTAACTTAACCTTAAGTTAATATATTAGATAGATTTTATAATTTTGATTCTTTTAGTAAATAATAGAAAAATAATTAGTTAATGAATGAGAATGAGAATAAACATGAAAAATAGAGGAGGAGAGCTGGTAGGGAGGTTAATTGAGAAATAAGGTGATTGACTAATTTCTTTGTTTACAATTAATTTATAAAGAAAGATAATAGGCAAATAAGAAACTACACGACAATTAGTATGTTGACTTATATGACATAAAAATATAATAAGTCACAGAATTGGAGAGAAAAATAGTTATAAGTTGATGCTCTAGGTATAATGTAGTAATGATTTTTTTAATAAAATTGAATCTTTTCAAAAGAAACAAAGGTGATTAAAGTTAATAATATACTTTGTAAAAAACATTAAAAAAAATAAAATATTGTAACATAACAACATAGGAATCTAAAAGAAATTTAAAAAATAATAATATAATGTAAATTAGGGAAAATAGAAACCCAAAAAAATAATAATAATGTAAATGACGGTTCCAATGTGAAAGAGGGAAATAGATAATATATAAGAAAACATTAATTAAAAATATGGTGGTCTATTGGTATGAAAATTGGAGAGTTTTCTTTTGCATTAGAGGTTCAAATATTGGTTGTAACAATTTCTTTGATAACTATTTTGGTGCAAATAAAAAAATATCGTAATTACTAATCTATCCTTATAATTTATCAATGGTAAGGGGTAAAATGGGCAAAGTGAAAGTTGCGTACCATAAACCCATTTGGCTTTATATATTACATAGATAAACATCCTATAAATCTACCTTGACTCCCATTCCTAATAGAGTTATACTTTAGAATGCTACGATTAGGAAATTAGCCTAAGTATAACTAGGAAACAAATTGCAGAGACTGTAAATTATACCTAATGCAATTCCGACTAAAGAAGATGTTGAACTTTAGGATTCCAAGCAGAAATCCTCTATTATTGGTCCATGTAGCTACTCCCGGAACTGGATTGCTAGATCCCAATTATTGAGACTAATCTCAATAATTATATGTATATGTGTTTGATTATATTTATGTGGCTTGTTTTATAAACAACATGCTAATGAACCAATGCAGGAAAACATATGAAAACTCTTCAATACCCTTCCTGACAAGGTCACAATAGCCGCTCTCTATTAATTTGTCTTTACGTTTTATTTGGAGTCCCTTTAAAACAATCGAAAAGGAAACAAAAGCAAACCCCTAGTTGTCGGCTTAAAACGCACGTCGAGCAAGGTGAGATGGCCTGAGACACAACCCGTGTTGTTAGGCAGAAATATCGTTTAAGCCCGCAACAAGAGACATGGTCTGTGTCTCATTGGTTTTTCACCAAAACCAATTTTGAGAGTTCCCAATTTTATAATAATACTATATTATTATTTTGGACTATACACATATTGTTCAAGGCGTTGACTTGTGTGAGTCAATAGGACCAAATAATATATTTGTAATTAAACATATTTATTCACTAACTATAGAGGTCTCTAGTAAGACATACAATTACTATATTAGTTTGGCTTAAATACTCCAAATAAATTGAACGGTGTCGAAACATTCCGAACAAATGTTTCCTAATCATCATGCCTTTATCTTTTCTATACAGTACGAACAAGATAATTAGCTAGTTGTGGTTCAACTGGAAAGCATTCTACAGCCAGGAAAGTCATTATTGATCCACAACACGGATGCCTTCATTTTAAAGTTCTCTTCTTGGAGGCATCATATGTGTCAATGCCTAGTTCCCACAATTGCTTCAGCTTATCAATTAACAGTTACAAGTAGACATCAAGCTTTCCATTGGACTTTATGGTCAGGAATCAACAAGGGTAGAAACATGCATGGCTTCTTCATATACTACTAAGGCGACAAATTGTATGGAGTTGCAATTACCAGCCAACATGAATATGTTTGTCTGAAGGTGCCAAATGATGTGAAACCATTAGTTCATATTCCCAACCATATGTTTCGGCGTTCAGTAGAGGCAAATTCCTTGTGAATGGTATTGACATGTTTTGAGGCTTCACTATCACATGGATGAACCATGGACCCGTTCGCACGTGCATTCTTTGAGTGCCACCTCATTTATTCCACAAATGTCTTAGTTGCATACAATCTTTGCAACCTCAGCCGATTGGGAAGTAAGTCAACACCTTAGGTACAATATCCCGTTACGTTGTTTTAGCATATCTATAGGAGGTGCAGTGGTCACACTTATCAAACTCAACTTTGTCCATCACAACGCGCACCCATTTGGACACGCGTCAATTCTCTCATGTGAAAGTTTCAAAGCCCCAAGCAACTTCTTCGGAGAGTAGTATGTGTCTGTCATCTCATTGTCTAGGGGCAGATGTCTTTAATTAATGCTAACAAACTAACAACGAATTTATTCAAGAGATTGCATGTACTCACATTTTATGTTATCATCCGTGAGACCATCGACAATTGTGACATGTCACAACCCTCATACAAAAGCTTTTTAGAGACATCTAACATTTCCAAGAATTTTTTGGTCACTTCCACTAGCTGCTCTTCCTTTATTTTGTCACTCCAACTGAAATATGGTTCCATGACCACTTCTTGCATAGGTTCTAAACCTCTAGGCTCAATTAGCTTCCTGTGGCGTATTAAAACATAATAATTTGAATGGAAGCCATGTTTGTACAAGTGTAACTTCACAATGTCGTCTAGACGGTACTTTAAGTTTTTTACATTTCCTACAGACACCTAAGCTTACACGAACTATCCCCTCATTTTGCAAACAGTACAAATTCATTATCCATCCAGCGTACGAACTATGTAACTTAGATATTTTCCATCAAATCTTTCATACATCTAATTTTCTATTTGTATCCATTATGTAAATAGTTGTGTATATATATATATATATATATATATATATATATATATATATATGACATAAAGGTTTTTAGGTCAACCACAATTTACATTTTAGTTAAGATACTACATATGACAATAAAACACCTAAATTCATAAACACAACTTATTTTAATACCAACCCTAAATTAATTATCAATTCCACACAATAACCTATCAAACACTTAAATTTGTAATAATACCATTATATCGTAAACATCAAAACATCCACAATTTATAAAAGTTTACTTCACAAGCCCTAACCTAAAATCAAGGTCAAACCCTAAACACCCAGTGTTAGTAGCATTCCAGACCAGTTTATCATCATATCATGAATGTCCATTGTTAGCATAGCTAGGATTTGCATTGGAGACTTCCTTTGGAAATTTTTATATAATTATCGAAGACCGCATATGGGATGAAGCAAGGTATTAACTTTTTCCTGAATTCATTCCTCTCAGCTAACTGTGTTTCCTTAAGTTATAGTTTGTACTAGGAGGCCATTGATATGAGATCACTCTTATTTGATTCCTCTTACCTAATCTCCAAGAGAGATTGTTTTTCAATTTATTTGTCACATTGCACAAGTCCCTCAAGGCCCATGAGGATTAGTCAGTATATTGGTAGTATCTCTTTGGACTTTGGAGGGGAAATGAGGTCTCGTATTAGGCTTAATAAATTTTCCATGAAGGCGATCTTCCATTCATCTCCTTCACGCATTCTAATTTGATGGTAACCACTCTGAAGATCTATCTTTGAGAAAATTTGGGAACCATGCAATTCGTCAAGCATATCCTCCAACCTCGGTATGGGATACCGTATTTGATCGTAATGTTGTTGATAGCCCTACAATCCACACACATCTAAAAAGTTCCATCCTTTTTTGGCACAAGTAATGCTAGCACAGGGCATGGACCCATGCTCTCCCATACATATCCTTTCTCCACAAGCTCATCTACTTGCCTTTATAACTCCTTAGTTTCCTGTGGGTTGCACTAGTAGGCCGCTCGGTTCGGTAAGGGTGCTCTGGGGAAGAGATCAACATGATGATCAATCCCACGGAGGGGCGATAGGTCAGGTGGAAAATCCGTCGAAAAGACATCGATATACCGATCGATGAGTGGGGCCACTAGAGGGTGAAGGAGTTTCTCTTCCTCGCTTTTGTTGGCCTCAAGGAGGAGCAAGACATAGACGCCCTTGTCCTTTTCGAGTGGCCTCTCTACCCTTGTTGTACTCATGTGTTCAGGCTCCGCACAACCCACCCTGATTTTAGTTGGCAGTAGCTCACATGGAGCTAAAGGTGTAAGTTTGACCCTCTTTTTTTAATGGATAAGGTGTATGTGTTCTCAAACTCATCATGCACGATGTGTCTATCAAATTGCCACGACCTTCCCAACAATATATGACATACGTTCATTGGTACCACATCACACAATATCGAATCTCGGTATTTTGAACCAATGGAAAGAGCAACCAAAGCTTGTTTTGTTACCTTGATTTCTCCCTTGTCGTTCAACCACTTCAAAGCATAAGGTTGAGAATACGAAATAAGAGGTAGCCCCAACTTCTCAACAGCATAAGTAGATATCACATTCATGCATCTCCCACCACCAATCATCAAGTTGCAAACCTTCCCATTCACGGTACATCGAGAGTGAAATATCATTTCTCGCTACGCCTTATCCACTAATGTTTCACTCATATGTAGAACTCGTCTCAGCACAAGCATCTCACCACGGTCGGGAAAAAGAGTAGCGGGAACATCATCATTATCTTCGGATTCACTACAATCCTCCACTACAAAGTCTGGCTCTTCTTGTGCATCCAACAACTCATTCTCGATTTCTTGGACCTTTTGAACGGTCAATGTTCTCCTTGTAGGGAAATTGGCTTGGAAGTGTCCATAGCCTTGGCATTTAAAACACTTCTTCCCTTCCATTTTCTTTGGCAAGGTCGTGGGCGGAGGATAAGAAATCCCTTTACCCTTACCAACTCTAGGCAGTGGTGGAGTAGACCAAGGGGTGTGTTGCGATCTAGGTGTAACCAATGGGCTTGGCCTTAGAGGAGGAGCAAATGGACGGTTGAAAGGCCTAGCACTCGCCTTCTCCCTTTTCCTTCTTTCAATCTTGATAGCAATGTGACACAACTCGTCCAAAGAATGGTACACTTGTATCTTAACCTTCTTAGCGGTCGAGGGAGACAAACCGTTCAAAAACCTTATCATAGTTTATTCCGGAGGTTCTTGAAGCTCACTCTTGGTCAACAATTGCTCAAACTCCTGAATATACTCAATAACACTTATCTTCCCTTGCTCAAGGTCAAAGAGTCTTCGAAGAATATCCTAATAGTAAGTGCTTGGTAGAAACCTCTTGTTCATTAGCTTCTTAAGATTTTCCCATGATGCTATTTTCCTCTTACCATCTCATGCTCGTTGCGCCTTTACATTCTCAAACCACAAGGAAGCCACCTTCGTCAATTTCAAACTCTCCACCTTGAATGTCTTCTTATTGTTATAATCCTTTGCTTCAAAGATACGTTCCACCAATTGTACCCACTCCAAATATTCATTCGGGTTAACGGAGCCATTGAATTATGGAAGCTCCACCTTGACATCAAGTAAGTCATCCCTTGGTGGTTACTCACCTCTTCCCTTACGTCGGAACATGTGAATGAAGTCTTTATCATTGTCACTCGACTCAAAGTTAGGAAGAGGACGGAAAGGACTAGGAGATGGTCCTTCTCTTCTCACAGGTTGAGGTCGAACCTAGAGGTGTGCATCGATTTGAGCAAGTCTCGTACTAATGGCATCAAGGACATTTTCATTTCTTAAGAACTGGATCTCATAGCCCGAGTTAGGGGTCTCTTCGAGTAGGGAACTTATAGGTGTCCTTTCACGCCGGTTTGATTCTTCTTGGTTAGGATCAATGACATTATCCATACCAAGAAGAAGGATGAGGGACTTATTGTGTTTGGGAATATTTCATGGATTTCAACATAATCATGAACACCAAAAAAATCACCAAAATCAACCAAGAACAACAAAGCTTAAGCAAGAGATAACTTGGATGCTCTGATACCAAATGGAGCGTGGCGTAATGGGAGAATGAAATAATCCTTGCTTGAGAATAGATGAGAGGAAGATAATAAACTTGATGATGATAATAATAAATCCACCTTGCTCTTGATAGAACTTGATAGAAAACCTTGAACACTATGATATAGGATAAAGAAAACTTCACCACCTAGACCCTGATCATCCTGCCATGGTCTGCTAAAGGATTCACCACTACAAACCAATAAAGGAATGACTTAATTCACCACCAAATAGAAATTTGGTTAAAGAAGAAAGATTTTGAAGGAGAATTTTTGAGTTAGCCTCAAAATACCATTCATTCATCAACTTAGCTAATTCTCTCTCTTTTCCAATTACCCATTTATAGTTAAGGAAAGGGATTACAATCCCAAGAGAGGTTAGCTTTTAAAAGGACCATTAGCCCAAGTTAAATGCATCTTAGAGCCAAAACCAGCTCAAACATAAAGGGAGTAAATTTGGCTTAAAAACATAACAAAAATGATTACAAAGGAAAAGCCAAAGCTACCCCTAATTAAGACAAAAAAAAAACAAGGATAGGTAGGGGAGTCGTGGCCGCGACCAAAGAAGTCGTGGCCACGACATGGTGTCTTGAGCAAGGGGTCAACTTCCGATGAGCTTTGTCATGGGTGTGACATGGCGACGGGCATGACACCTGACGTCGTGGGCGTGACGTGGCGATGGGCGATCCGCGATCCAAAGTCTTCTTGCGTCACAGTCGTGATGCTGGTTCATGGGAAAAATGTCATGGTCGTGATGGACGTGTCGCGGTCGGGGACGCCCTATATTGTCGCGTTCGTGATAGGTTTGTCACGCGCATGACTACCGTCTGGACAAACTTTTCCAAGATTTTAGCTTAGGCATAGGGATGGGGAGAAAAAGGGTCGAGGTCGCGACGAGGGAGGTCGCACCCGCGACGTCCTGACCTCCAGCCAGAGCATCATGGTCGTGACCAGAAAGGTCACGCCCGTGATAGCGTCGCTGACCTTCGAAGCACCTTCACCCTTAGCACCACCACTTCGGTCTCCCTTCTCTGGTATTCGTGCCGAGAGGAAAAAGGATGTCTTTCTAGAGGCCATCCTGGCCCACCCTTCGGATAGTCGTGATCGTCTGCCCCGGCCCAGGTTGAAACAAAAGTGAACCTCCAAGGGTTTCTGTGGGGTGACCATCTTCACCCAAACCATGAGAGCGCGGAATAAGGATCCCGGAATACTTCATGGATCAAGCAAGGTATTAACATTTTCCTGAACCCATTCCTCATGGCTAATTGTTTCCTTAAGCAGAGTTTGTCTAGGAGGCCATTGATCTGAGATTACTCTGATTTGATCCCCCTTACCTAATCTCCAAAAGAGATTGTTTTTCAATTTATTTGTCACATTGCACTAGTCCCTCTTGGCCCATGAGGAGTTAGTCGGTATAATGTTAGTATCTCTTTGGAGGGGAAATGAGGTCTCGTATTCGGCTTAATAGATTTTCCCTAGTAGAAGATCTTTGTTTTCATATAGTTGATCTCCAACAATGGTGAAATAAGAGGGCTTGATTGTGAGCCTTGACTTCCTACATAACCAACCCTCCTATTCCTTTGAGAGAGGATCAACAACTCAATTTATTTTTAAGTAGACGATGGTTAAGATGTCCCTTTGTGTTTCATCAAAAGAATGTCATCGCCAAAGAGTTAATCTTAGTCCTCGTTCTTTTATGCAGTAACTTGCGGTGCGGTAATGCACCATATCACACTACTCAATATTCCACCACACTTTATCACACTTTACCATACTTTATCATAATCATTACCAAAATATTTTCTTACTTTTCTCTCTCATCTACTTTTTACATTCTCTCTCTCATCTACTTTTTACATTCTTTCTTCTCACCTACCCCGCCTATTACAACTCCCACTACAACTCATCATAACCCATCACACTTCATCACACTTTTTCAAATTCCACCGTACCACACCATTACCACAACGCACCGCACCGTATAAAAGAACGGAGCCTTATTAGTCATTTTTCAGGAATCTTGTAGACGGTAAAGATATATTGATCCAACGAAGCAATGACTGCATTTATAAGATTGATTCTGGTCTATGTGAATATAGTTTTACACAAGATTTTTTTAGAATATGTAATTCGTTCCCCACACGGTGTCAGAGAATACTTGAATTGTCATAATCTACCGGCCAAGCTATGTCCCTATTTGTGTGGGTGATCAAGGGATTTAACATGAGAAATTATAGAAGGAGCATATGAGTATCAAAAAACAGATGATGATATGCGAAATGTACAAGACAAAGAAATTAGGAATTTATAATTGCCTTCAAATTTCTTATACCCAACAAGAACAGGATGGCCTACAACACTTAACTTCTACTTAAATTCCAGCCATCACCTAATGCTCACTAGATTTTGACATCAATTTTAGTTAGACTATTGCATCTGGTCATCTAATGCAATGCCCACTATCTCCATATTTACTGGGAGAAAAATGCCACACAATTTAATTAATTTAGGGGTAAAGTATATTATCTCCTTATAAACGTTAATAGTCTGGACTCTCTAAATTAAAGAACAAATTGAATAATAATTTTATAAAACTACTTTGATATGTTACTTACATTTACCTTAAAACTATCATAACAGGTTGCAATTTAGTTATATTACAACCAATACTATTATAACTTTTGTTATACAAGTTTTAGTTCCATTCCAATGTAGTTGACATTTTTTTGTTTTTTTGCTTCGTTTAATCAAAGGGTGTTTGAATATCCAGCTTTTTAGGTAGCTTTTAACTTTTTGATCAAAGTTAAAAAGCTACTTAAGGTGTTTGGTAAATAGCTTTTTATATTAGCTTTTTGGACCCAATAAGCTAACTACTTGACGAAGCTTTTTGATATAACTTTTCACAAAAAGCTACTTTACCAAACACTTTTTCAAACAAATTAATCCAAACAACATGAACTAATCAAATACCAAATACCAACCTTGGTCAAATAGGACCTAAGAAAATTACCACTTTGATGATAAATCTGTATAGCTAAAGATAAATTTATCTTTGTGTTAAAGGATGTATATATGAAAAACGGAGATATTAGAGAGAGATATCATGTGAGCTTTATTAGAATCAAGAATATATTTCTTAGAATAACAATATGTGATAAGGTTAAGCATGAAAAACAATTGCAAATAGTGATCATGTGAGCTTTATTAGAATCAAGAATTCTAGCACAAGTTGAAGAAAGGGACTAATTAAGATTTGTCTTATATTTTATGTTAAAGCCACTTGTTCTCTTTAAAAGGCACCACTAAGCATCACGATTCACCACCATAAAAACTGAAACAAATGAAAGAAAGAAATCTATCATGAACTAAAAACCTAGCTAGCCAACAGGATTTGCAAGCAAATTTTAATTTTTTTTTTTTTGGACAATTGCTAATACTTTAATTAGGACATTATTATTGTCACCATTATTGCAAGTAGGTGTGTATGGTTTAGACTTTAGGGTTTTACTGATATGAGATGTTCATGGTTTAGGTTAGTATAAAGTACTTAAGAACAAGTACGAGCTTCCAAATTATTAGTTATTCCTAGAGGCTATAGAAGAATTACAGCAAAGTAGGCACCTTTAAATGAGGATACCATTATGCATGAATGATTGCTCCCTTGATGTGGTTGGTGATCTTTGTGAACACGGGTTATATTATTGCAAATTTTGTTTAAAAAAATTGTTTTGTTGAGATTGCGATGATAATTAAATTGGTTTTGAGCATTAGTTTAATAAATGTTTCAACTGTTGAAACTAAAAAGATTCACACTATTTATATCGGCCAGGTTTCCTCTCATGAAAAAATATAGAGACTGCATAACAAATTCTTCAATGATGATTAATTAATTTTGACGAGTTTGAACAATTCATCATGGCTATTCAGATGAGCCTTAAAAAGAAATCACTCTCCTATACCCTCAAAAATTGCTTCTTGGTGGTATTCATGTTATTGGATTCCTGTTATTAGAACTAATTAGCAATCACCAGAAGTTTGAGGAGATTAATTATCATATGTTAACATGGAGTAATCATGAATTTTATTGATTCATGTCTATGTAAAAGTTGGTATTTACTTATATTTGTTTATACCTTTTAGGAGTTGTATTTGTGGTGTGTAGGGTTTTTTTTTTTAGATAATGAATGGAGTTAAGCCCATTTTATCCAACAATTATTGAAACAGTATCCTACAACACAATTTCAATAAAACATAAATGCGTAGGGCACTACTTGGTAGAAAACAGTATGTAGCTATAATGACGGTTTTGACCGAAATTTACCATTTTGGCATGATATTAAATTCTTATCCAATGGGGTATTAGAAAAGGGGGTTGCAATCGTGATCAACACCTGTAATTTCAAGGAAGGGTAACAAAGCAGCCCCTTAAGTTGATTTTGTGCGCTTAAAAGTTACAGCTAGCCAAGCAAGTAGAGGCTATATACCAACTTCAACTAAAATCCACACAAATTGGCAAATTCCACACAACAGAATTTTCAATATATTATTAGTACGTCGTAGGCTCCCACTTTGTCTCGCGCGACAAATAACCAGTGGGGGTTATCTTCTTCACTTTATTAATCAAATTAGATAGTGCCTCGGGATTTACGTCCATACTAGGTACAACAATCTCTTTGTTGCCTTTTAATTACATATGTCACGTTTGACAACTAGCTGTTAGCTGATATTTGTTTGTATTAGCTGTTTAATTTTAACTGTTTGGATTAGCTTATTGAAGGAAAAGTGTTTAGTAAAATAACTTTATGTGAAAAGAAATCTCAAAAAACTTTCTTCATCAAGTAGCTTTTTGGAAACTAAATTAATCTTTTTAAACTTGTTCAAAAAGCTAAAAACTATCCAAAAATCTAAAAGCTACCCAAAAAGTTGGATAACCATGGGTAGCCAAACACCCTCATAGTTCCTCAGGACCATTTGCAGCACATGACACGCAGAGTGATAAAATTTGATTGTGAATCTCGCTTTATTTGTGTGAATCTTGAAATTATGTATTGAAAAACGGCTTAAGAAAAAATGATGAGGAGAAAGAAATTGTTAATTTATAAATCTATTGAGAAATGGCTTAAGGCTTAAATTTTTTTTCATATGCTAAAATTGCTCATATTTAAACATAAATAGTTAAAAATATTATACATGAATAGAAGTTTGGAAACCCAACTGAGTGAGAGTGTGAGAGATTTATGGAAAGTCAAACGTTTGAAGTTGATATTTTTTGTTTGGTTAGTGTTTGATTAAAGGTCAAGGTAATGTGTGTTGATCGATGATAGCCTGGTCTTGAAGGCAAAAGTCCGAGAGAGGCATAACACGGTAGGTAGCCTGGTCAACAGGTCAATTCTAGAATTTCAACTTCAACTCGTTGGCTTTCCCCGACACCTACTACCCCTAAATTAGAAGCAACCAAACGCCGAGTAGTTCTTGAATTAAAATACCAATAAACTTCATAAAAATGATTAAAATACCACTTAAAAAAAATTGTTAACTAAATGCTATTAAAAATGGTGAATTTCTTCTTGTCACGCTTAATAAGCGTGGCAAAATGTTCCTACACATTCCTTTTCCGCGTTTATCTATCCGTGACAAAAATTCTCAGCCACACTTATAGACATAGCTATAAGTTGTTTTAAGAGTGAAAGGAGAAACATTTTTGGTAGTGAAAATAAAAATTAAATGTATAAAGTTATAAATCTATGGTCATATATAAATTATAAACATAGATTGCAAATATATACAAAAATATCATCAAAGAACGAAAATTATACGCTTATAAATTTATATATATATGTTCATAAATTTATACATATATACTCATAAAATTATACACATAATTCATAAAACACATCCTGAAAATATAATATTATTTTCACTGACAATTAGTATAAGATCACAACATATTTAATCATTGATTCATATATTCTATGTTATGTATTTTGCCCTTTAACGATGAACTATATATGCGAGTAAGCTAGGTAGTGATATTGTGTTTTTTTTTTCCACCGTTCAAAGCCTAACGAAGACTATAAAGTTCGCCAATACATTAAGGCTCCGTTTGGTCCTTGAAAAGTAGGATGGAAAGAAAAAAATTTGAAACATCATTTATTTTCATTAACTTGGCTTTAAAAAGGTGGAGGAAGAAGAGTTAGATGGAAAACATAATGGAAAAGTTACATTGATTTTGCCATCAACATTTTCCTTCCAAAGTTGAGAGGAAAGTGAGATGGAAAAATGATAGGCTAAATGAGATGGTAGGATTGAGGAGGTAGAAAATCAAGGGATAGATTGATGGAGAACATGGAGGATCTTATTCTAAATTAGTGAAGAGATAAAAATTTTCTTTCCATTTCATTTTTCAAAAACCAAACAGAGCCTAAGCGATAACAAATAAAACAATGAATACATTAAAATTCATAGCCTTGATGGCAGCTATCACCAACCAAGTTTATTTTACTGTATCTGCGAGATTGCATGCTCTTGCCGTCCTTTCTTGTTGTTTTTCTACTTCAAGGCCATCATCGTTAACTTTTGGTGATAGCAATAATATTTCAAGTTGGTAGGCTTTAGTTTTTACATATTTCAAGTTATCAATCACTTTTTAAACTATTCCAAGTAGTAGATTTATTTTGAAAATTATTTCATCTCGTGAGCATTTTCTTGTACCGTTGTTAAAATATTGCTCGCAAAACTTTCCTTCTCTCTCAATTTCATCTAATCCTCCCTACCAATCTCTCAATCGACTCACTTGGAATAAGATATAAAATGTTTGACAACTAGGAAATGTTTTTAAAGTGATTGAAAACTTGAAATAATTTTTAAAGTTTTCAAAATAAGTCTAACATTTGGAATAATTTCCAAAATAAGTCTACCACTTGAAATAATTTCAAAAGTGGTTGACAATTTGGAATAGGCAAAAGTTGAAGTCTACTAAATAAAATTTTCCTATTTTAAATTGGGTGATGATAAGTGTCTTGCCCCAAGACACTCCTTAAATGTCTTCACCCTTATAAAATCAATACTTATTATCGTTTTTAACCCCAATTTTTTTGACAGATACTATTAATTATCAATTATAAGAAGCTTGGAATGTGTTGGCTACGCCAACAATTAAAATTGACACCCTAACGAATGAACCCCATCCGTTGAGCATATTTTAGACGTTTTTTTGTAAATTTTTAAAAATATGGATAAAAGTGTGATTTTATACAATTTATATATATTATTATAGTTATAGAAGTCAATCATGTAACTTTTTTCCAATTTAATTCACAAATATATAGGTTTTCTATAATGACAAGACACAAAAGATGTGTCTTGCACAAGACTTTTATCATTTCACTTTTAAATTAAACCCAAATTAAAGTTAAATGTAAACTGTAAACTGAAGGTAAAGTTCTGAATCTTACTTGCTCGTTCTATATTAATTGTCATAATTTTGACTTTTATATTCTTCAATATCACTCTTTGATTGATAATTTTTTGCATAATATGTTATTAACAATTGTAATATTATACTTCTATGATAGTATTTTTCTTTATGAATCTAACGACTATAATTTTATTTAGCAACTCATTGTAAAAATTGAGAAATTTATAATTAAAATTTTTTTAATTTGACTGCATAATTTTAAAAAATGATAATTAATATGGAACAAATGAAGTAATAAAGGATTTAGTAATATATATAGAGAGAGAATTTATACAAGAAAAATAAAACGTAGAGTTAAATAGGTAAGTCAAAATCTATGGGTTTAACTCGATCCAAACGGTCAGAGTGCACAACTCGTGGATCAAGCATGTTGTCATCCCTAAGCGGATGTTTTGATGAAGCGGATGTAAGAAGTAGGGTGTCACCCAGAATGACGTCAAGGAAGCCGTCATCATACCCGTTGAGCCTGTCAAGTACAAGCACCAGTGCCATCGCAAATGCAGCGTCAAACCCAGGCTTGAGGAGCAGAGAGAAAACATCCTTCCCAAGTATCACGTTGGCTGCCACGTCAACTTTCCTCCGAATCTCAGCCATCACTTCCTTTGTTCCTGCATCGTATATGTTGCAGCTCCTCCTTGAGAAGGATCCCTCTATCTGGTACTCCTCACCTGGATTCTGGTATATCTCGACACTTAACCCTGACCGTCCGATCATCCATGATCTCTTCACGCTGAAGATTGCCTTCTCACCTTCCTTTCTTTCGCCTAAGTATCCTTCCCACCTATTATGCAGGCTTCGCCTCTGCAAAATATCACACACAATGCGTCATACGTACACTCATACATAGCTTCAAATTTACCCATATTAAAAACAAAAAAAAAAAAAAATTAGGTTTTAAAATTCCCAGTTTTTGGGGATTGTTTATGAAAATATTTCAACTTCACCTTTAATATGAATCTCCCAAATTTTAGAGTGGTGTTTGTGGCCACCCAATATCAAATTAACATCAATTAAATTTGAGTTTTTAGATAATTCAGTGATTATTTTTTTTGTCTAGACACGCTTTCATTCAACATATCACCCTGAAAAACACCGTTAAATTACAAAAAAATTTGAGTTTGATTGATGTTAATTCGGCATTGTGTTGCTGACAAATATCACTCCTAAAATTTGAGATATTTATATAAATAAATGAAGTTCAGGACATTTTGAAAAACAACCCCTAAATTGAAGATAAAAAACATAATAATCCAAAAAAAATTATAAAATGTACCTCTAAACTGAAAGTTTAATTATATAAAAATCGTATTAGGCAGGCTTCTTAATGATTCGGCAATTTGAAATTAGCCCTATTAATCATGGTATGTTCCGATCAATTACTACTATAAGTTAACCTTATACAAGTCCGTCCTTACGTTTGTGTTCTAGATGTCGGCATAGTGTACCATGTTGGCTGAATGCTTGATGGGCTGGATAATTGAAAGGAAATATTACGACCAAAGTTTTCAACTTAAATTCAAGTATTGGTTTGTCTCTGAATGTCTGATAGGCTGGATAATTGAAATATTACGACCAAAGTTATCAACTTAAATTCAAATATTAGTTACAAACAAAGTAATGGTCACTATTGACAAATTTTAAACTTTTAACTACACGTTTTTTCTTTTCCAAACAAAAATATATGGGGCAATAATTGCATTCGTACGCTATCTCAAATTATCAATAGGGTCCACCAAGTATTCTAAAGCATATACTCTCTCCTTTCTATATTATCTATCACTTTAATTAATTTTTTTTCTCATAATATCTGTTACGTTACAATTTCAATAACAAATTAATTACTAATTTATCAAATTAACTTTATTAAGTACATCTTTTTCTTCAATTTTTCTCTTTTATTCACTATTTTTCTTTTTTAATCATCATTTTATTCACCTTTTTCATATTTCCAAGAATGTAAATTAATGTAGTAATTTGGAAGTTTTATTGATCTTGTGAATTACTACCTCCGTTCATTTTTATCTGTCATTTACGGTTTTCAGTATCAATCAATCATTAATCAATAATTTCTAATATAAAATTTTTATAAAAAATATAATATTATACTTTCTAAATAGTATTTTTTGTTACGAATCTAATGATATCAATTTTGTATGATGAATTATTATACAAATTAATATATTAACGGTCAAAGTTTTAAACACAATTTTCAATGTGACAAATAAATAAAAACGGAAATAGTATGTGTTAAGTGACAAATAATATGGGAAGGAGGGAGTATCTTAGAATTCAGTTTTTAAACTAAATTGATATATACTGCATATTTTAATGGAACAAAAATGATAAGAATCTTCTGACCTTTGTGCAAAAGCTATGTTAATTTATATAAAATTTAAAGAAAAGGAGACAATTAAATATTAAGAGAATAATGTCTCATATAAATTATATATACTATTTTTGTCTATATTTTTTAAAATTCATAAATACACACAAAATATATCTGATATATGGACAAGGTTAATTCCATTTGAATGTCACTTATATTCATTCATTAACATAGCAGATAAATGATTAGCCCCTAATTATTGATAATTGATAGTAATTATCAAAACAGAGTTACATTGGTGTTAAAATTCCTGATAAAAATTAATTTGACAATAAAAAAGGACACCTAAAATTGTCTTGAAACTTACAATTAAAATGTTTTATGTGACAACACTCATATCAACATCTTTAAAGAAACTATGTCAATTTTATATAAGCCTTGTTATACTTTATTTTGGCTTATATAATATAATCAGGAAAAAAATATAAAATGTATGTATCTATTGAAAATATTTCTGAAAAATAAATATTTCAAGGTCTTTCAGTGATTTAATTAATTTTGTGGCTGCCAATATAATTAACAATGAAATTAACTCTTACCGAAGATACTCTGGAACCATTTCAACCAAGATTCAAACCTAACATATCTTGGTCAGTCTAATTCCAATATTAAATGAAACCATTTCAATCAAAATTTGAAATTGATAATTGATGATCCAATAATAATTTCATACTCTAATATACATAAAAGGAAAATCAATTTAGAAAGATTTTGTGAGCCATCACCTAAAACAGAAATTATTGATGATTGCCAAATTATCTATGAACTTGGAGTTTGAGGTTAAATATTGGAACAGATGGAAAAATGATAGTCTTCCAAATTTTATCTTGTAACCAATGATTGTGATCAGTGTCTTTTTAACACCCCCGACCCCCACCCAAAAAATGTTCAATTTTTCAGAAATTAAAACATTTTCTTTGAAATTGACATAATTGTTTCTGTCACATGCATGCACAGCTAATAAAATACAGTAGCTTTAGGTCTTTAATTACTTATTTATTTAACTAATTTATTTATTTTTGATTATTTATTATTTTTATATTTTAATAATTTTACTATTTTTACTCTTAATAAATAACTTTAGAATCATTAATTTATCACCAATTGAAGAGACTTTTATCATTTTAATATATTTTTAAGCTTAAATTTTTGTATTGCATTAATTTCTCTATTTCCTTTTAAATTGATAAATAAAAAAGGACGGAGTGACTATATAATTATTTTGATTTGTATGTAAGCTTATCAAATATGTATATATATATTTCGTCTGTTATGTATATTTTTTATAATTATATGACCACTTACTTGAAAAATATACTTCACCATGAATATACATTTGTTGACTACTTTAATATGTATATATATATTTCGTCTGTTATGTATATTTTTTATAATTATAGGCTGGAATAGTATTTGATAGAACTTAGTTTAGTTATATGAGTTCTAGAAAGATACTACTATAAGAAGTCTGATATTATTGGAAAAAGTTGAATGGAAATTTTATCCAAGCAGTGGAGGAATTTATCCAAGAGAGAGAGAGAGAGAGGTGTAGGGTAGGTACCTTACGGCGGAGGGTGAGGAGGCAGCGGCCAGAAGCATCCATGAGTATGAGTTCATCGGTGTCGCGAAACTCAGGGCCATACGAGTCAACTCGGAAGACGAGTTGTCCTTTAGAATCATAAACAGTGAAGCCATCTCCAGCACAGAAGAGTGAGGTTTTGCAAACAGTTAGTGTCCTCTCTTCATCTGACTTGAACCCTTTCTCTTCTCCCATCAAAGATCTTTAATTATTTTCCCTTCTCTTTCTTCAACTCCTTTCTCACTTTGCTTTTTTTATTTCTTTCTTCAATTCTCCCTCAATCCCTTCAACGTTAACCTACCTACGTACGTATATATAAAAGGGAAGAGTAAGTGTATCTCTGAATAATTGAGTCCTGGGGATTGAAAATGTGCTCAACTAGCTACCCTAGTACGTTCTTGTCAATGCTGACCCACCTTTATTTAGGCTTTTCCTCCTTTAATTAATTATCTCTTAATTTTAATTTGGGTCCTACTTGACTCCTCTAGTCCCCACTTGGTCCAATGTCCTAGTTTAGTTTATTCTCAACAATGGATGTTACAATATGTGTTGGGGTTATTTTTTATTTAGAATGACATGGATATTGAATCAGAATTTACTGCCTCATACTTAGTTTCATATATTTTTCATCCCTTTTAGTTTATTCTCCACATAATCCAAACAAAATTAGGAAGCGGTGGAGGTATGTAAATGTCATATTATATACTTTTTTTTATTTTAAAAAAAAATTGTGTGGGTTGAATAAAGAATTTTTAATATAAATTATTCAAAAATATAGTGTTATTCTTTTAAGTGCTCAGGTAAAATAAAGTAAAGTAAAATAAAATAAGATAAGATAAGAATAGTTAAAATTTTACTTACCCTCCAAGAAGATGGCCTAGATTTAGGTCATAACAAACTCATGCAATAAAGATAAGAAAACATTCAACAACAACAACAAACCCTATTATAATCCTGCTAATACAAGATCTGCGAGGATTGAGATGTAAGTAGTTTCCCTAAGCCACACATGCGAATGAATGGAGAAATTGATTCCAGCGGACCCAAGTTGTTGTGAAATAGATGTACCTGAAAAAAAAGAGACAGAAAAAGCACAAGAAAGACAAATTCAAATCAACTAATACTACTACTTCTATCCCATATTATTTGTCACTTGAAAATTGTATCCAGTCAAATTTTTAAAACTTTGACCATTAACTTCTCAACATACATAATGATTTATTGTATAAAATTACTTCTATTAAATTTGTAACAGAAAATATTATCGTAAGAATACAGTACCATAGTTGTTGATAAAATATAATATGAGAATTTTCTGATCAAAAAATAATATTGAACACTGTAAAAAATCAAAATTGTGAGAAATAATATGGGAGGGAGGGAGTATGATAATATTGTTAACATAATTAATGCATAGCTAGCTTTCTTATTATAGTTTTATTAATTTTTAATTAAAAAGGTAAAAACCAACCAAGTCAAATTCAAAAGAGAACATGGGACCTATATTTATATTCAACTTACAGAATCTGCTTTCATCTTAAAGTTCCACTAACTCACATAATTATATTACTAATTAATGAAATTGATAACTTTGTCAAGAATCAAAAGAGTTATTAAATATTTTAATTTTTATTTAAATCACTTTGAAAATTATATTTAAGCATATTTAGATAATTAAGAATGTATGTTGCATTAGTTTAAGACTTATTACCACTCAAAACTTATATAAAATATTTATTTATTTATATTTTTTCATAAATATAAAATTATGTTATGGTTGATATGATTTGGTTATGGTATATATTTATGGATGTAGTAAATAAATCATATGTTCCTACAGTTGACAAATATGTGTAATTATTTGACAAAGTATTTTCTAAAATTATAAAAATATAAATTGTAAGTAATTCAAATTAGTTATTAATATGTATTATTGTCCTTTTATATATTAACAATCATATCATCTTAGAACAAGACAGAACCATCCCTAGTTTACGTAAAAATATTATCCTCAATTATAGAAGCTGGTCCTAATTTAAACGCACATCTAGCTTTTTTTTTAGTACACTGTTTTTTTTTTTTTTTGGGTATCTTTAATAGTTGAGAATTTGGTAGCTAGGAAAACAAAAAGGGTGTTATGAGAAATACTCTAATACTCTAAATTAATAAAATTGTAGAAATGTTTAATCGAGAACGTGTTTTTTTCTCATTTGGCACTTTTGAGGCATTTTCCCCTAGCCTTCGTATTCCATGTGATGACCACATTCTACTCATAAGCTACCAAAAGGAGTAGGTTTTATAACCATGTGTAAAAAAATATGTGCATGCAGCATCATAGCTGGATATATAAAATCCTTCATAATCAGGGGAAAGAAAGGAGTATTTTGACACAAGAAATTTTGTCCCCTATTTTTGATGTAGAATATTAAAAGGATATCCAGCAGGCTTGGTGGAGCTGTATTTCCGCGGGTGAAAATGTTACATGCAAAATGATAAGGGTATTAATTCAAGATGATTAATAATTAATTGAATTTCATTAAAATTATTTATAATGTTAAATATAAGTTTATTTATTTGATTATAAATGAATGTTTCATTATTTTGATGGTTATTAAGACTTATAAATTATATAAAAATAGTTATTTATTTATATTTTTCATAAATATAAAATTATGCATAAAATTTATATGTTCTACTAAGGTTGATAAAATTAAGCTATTATTTGTATTTGTTGACTTAGATAATACTCCCTTCGTTCCATATTAGTTTTCATCTTTGAAATTGTCCACTCAAACTTTAAAAATTTTAATCATAGATTTTTCAATATATACAATGACCTCTTACGTAGAATTACTATCTTCTAATTTGTAAGGAAAAATATTATCTTAAATGTATAATATTTTCATTATATAGTAAAATATTATATAAGATGCAATTAAATAGTGACATTAAAGACCATGATAGTCAACTAATTGATAATTAATAAGGAACGGAGGGAGTAAGTGTTATACTCATATAGTTGATAAATATATATAATTATAAAAAAATATTATTAAAAGTTACAAAATATGAATCATTGATAATTTAAGATAATTATGAATCATCTTAATTAAAAATGCCTGTATTGTTCAAATTCGTGGTTGTGGATAGGGTAAGTGTGGATGTTTTGTCCAAATTCGTGGTTGGGTAGGGTAAGTGTGGATGTTATTATATTGTATGAAAGAATTGTTGGATAGAACAAGTTGCATGAAACGTAATTAAGCACAAAGGGGCTCGTAGCTGACTGCTAAGCATAAGGGAATATATTTCCGGTCGTTTATTTTAATTATTAAAATAAAAAGTAAAAGGTGAATAGTATCAAACAAAGATCTAGATAGATTTTGAGAATATTAGGTAAAACCAAAACATTTGTAAAATACTACTTGATTGATTCTTCATTTATTTGGTGACTAATTGATCTAATTAATTACTTTGCTACTTTGCTGTTCGTTGTAACTTGATTTTTATCTGAGCAGCCATATTGAAGTACTTTAGATTTTATATATTTCTCTTGCATTCACGTGTGTTATTCCTAAAAAGTATAATACACATGGATTATGGTATATTGGATATAGTCTTTAGTTAAAACTACCAGTTATTTGACCCGTTCGTAGTTAAAGCTACGTTCTTTTATGATATATGATAAATTTAGGCCCCATTTTTTTATACGGTTAGTTACATTGTGGTAATGGTCTGGTGTGGTAGAATTTGAAAAAGTGTGAAAAATTGCGGTGAGTTGTGATGAATTGTGGTGAGAATTATGATAAGTGGGGCAGGTGAGGAGAAAGAACGTGAAAAGTAGAGGAGAAAAATGAGAAGAGATAAAAGTGAAGAGATATATTGGTAATGATTGTAATGTGGTGAAGTCTGGTAGAAATTAAAGAGTTGCGGTACGGTGTGGTACCGCACCGCAATCTACTGCATAAAAGAACGGAGCCTAATTATTCAATTGATTCCACTTTTAGTTACTTTATCTAACCTTTTTTTATATTACTCATACTTTTTATTTACCTTACATAATATATATTCAAAAAAGCGTATATTTAGACCTCATTCTTTATACGGTTGGTTGCGGTGTGGTAATGATGCGGTGCGATGGAATTTGAAAAAGCGGTGAGCTGTGGTGAGTTGTAGTGAAAGTTATGGTAGGTGGGGTAGGTTATAAGAAAATGTAAAAAATAGAGGAGAAAAATGATGATAGAGAAAAATGAAAAGATGTATTGGTAATGACTGTGGTGTGGTGTGGGGTGAAGTGTGGTGGAAAATTAAAGAGTGCGGTGCGGTGTGGTACTGCACCGCAACCTACCGCATAAAAGAACGGGGCCTTAATAAATAATGTGACTGATGTAACTTGTTTTGCTCGTAATACTTTATTAAAAATTATAAAGTATATATTGAAAAATTCATATATTTAAATGATGTGATTAATTTGACTTACATTCTCAAAAATATCATATCCACTTACCCTATCTCGCATTTTCCATCCTCCAACTATCTTATACACTAAAAGAACATAACCCAAGTTATCAAACTATTGAAATTATTAGTGTTTACCTGAATCTAGATACACCCGACTCATATTTTCAATCTCAAAATTTCCCGAACTTGAAATATACATCAGTATTGACCTTAACCAGATATACACGTACACAATCTGTACTTAGCCCATCTGTCCGAATTGATAAGCCTAAAAACTTAACCAATCTTTTTTTTTTGAAACCAAACATAACGATTTCATTAATAGCAAGCCAACGACACTTATAGTGCTGGCAAAAAATCGGGCTCGGGTAAATTCGGGTTGGACAAATTCGAACAATGCTAAAATTCGGACGAAAATTCATGTTCAGACCCGGTTTTATTACGGGTCGGACAATTCGGACGCAGCTAAACTCGGGTTCGGACAATAGAAAAAAGATAAATTTTATGTCCGAATATTCGATCAATATCAAAATTCGGACGAAAAATCTATGTCCAAACCCGGCTTTTTCCGGGTCGGACAATTCGGGTAATTCGGGTCGGACAAAATTTTGTCAGCGCTAGGCACTTACAATGAAAATCGTGATTGAACAATTGTAGATATAAAACATAGATATGAAATTTAACTTCCAAATAACTAATACTAATCTTACTGACGTTCGGCTCCGATTTCTTCGATGACTCTGCATCTTTCTTTGATGACTCTACATCTTTACCATTGATGGAGAACCTCACAACCCATGCTGTAGCGATTTAAAAGTCAATCTTCATCCAACGTATTAGATGACACCAACTGAACAAAAACTCTAGGAAGAGACTAAAAACCCTAAATAAGGGTACAAAAACTCTTACAAAAGAAGAGACTAACTATCTTTGCGTAAACGTAAAACCAAATTAATAATTGGAGTAGAAATCAAGCAAATTGGGGCTTACCATCGACAAAAGAATCGATGACAATCCCTTCAAGGAGATGGAGGCTAGGGTTTTCTAGAGAGAAAAAGGAAAGAGGAGACTAGGGTTTTTTTTCCACAGTTTGTGGTTATAGTTGATCCCTTTTGGGGGTTCAACTTAACCAATCTTTAGTTGTTGAATTCGAGCGCAAAATAGTAAATTCAAGTGCGAATGTAAGATACAAATCAAGTTGTTTGAAAAAATACCACAAACTAAAAAAATAACAGAGCTCCTCTGTCCCATATTTATAGTCTCTTCCAGAAAATGAAAATTTTTAAGGGAATATCATTTAATGCACTATTTGATATTAATTTTATTTGCGAGAGAAGAAATTTAATACTATTAATAGTTAAATGGAAAATAGTTTTAGAAACCAAAAAAAGAAAAATAGACTTTAGATATGAGATAGAATGAGTAATAAGTTATCCAATAAAAAATACAAAGCAACTCATGCACATCTCTCACCAAAGCAAAAAAAATTCTTTCTTTTATTATGTCAAATATACCCGACTGGGTGGAAAACATTGTGTGGTACCCAATAAAAATAGGTAGATCCGAGTATGTGTAGACATCAAGGATCTCAATAAAGTCAGGCCAAAAGACAGTTTTCCATTACTACACATAAACCTGCTGGTTAACAAAACACATGTGGCCATGAACTACTGTCATTTATGGATGGCTACGCGGGCTATAACCAAATCAAAATGGTTGAAGAAGACATGGAGAAGACTTCCTTCACCACCCCGTGGGATACCTATTTCTATAACATCATGCCATTTGGTTTAAAGAATGTCGGTTCTACCTATCAGCGAACCGTGGAGTGTATTGGCAATAGTGGGAAATAATGATTGGGGTTTCCTTGACTTGATTCAACAACCACCAATAGAGTTGATGAAAACTTGAAGAAAGTGGAGCAAACTTGCAAATGAACTTGAGTACTTGATCAATACCGTAACAAATACCATAGAACGCCTTAAATCACCATTAATATGAACTTGGGATAAAGTGAATCACAACCCAAGAGCTGGACATCCTACCATGATTTTGATAAAGATTGATCACTACAAAATCAACAAAGGAATATGACTTAAAACATCACCAAATTAAACAAAATTTGGATAAAGTAATAAGATTTTGGAGAGGGTTTGAGTTGGTCTCAAAAATACCATTCATTAATCATCAAAAGTGGTTGTCTTCCTTCCCTAAGCCAAATTATATTCCAAGAGGGGTTAGAGCCTTCCGCAAGAAAGATACAACTCAAATCGAAGGGCTAAAATCAACCCAAGAGATTACATCAAAATGTTAGGATTTACTCAAATAAAATGATTGGGGCATTCAATTGTATATTAGTGGGGGTACAAGGGTCATTGTAAGAGTGATTACAGATAACAAAGAGAAATTAGAAAAACTCAAACTCAACCGAATAGCAGGGGGCACGATCGTGTTGTCGGTAGCCTTTTTAATGTTGACTTTGAATGGACATAACTTCTTCGTTGAACTCCGATTTGGCTCCATAATATATCAATGAAAAGCTCTCAGTTTCTACTTTAAGCTCCCTGAATCTCAAGTCCTCGAATATGTGATCGTGACGCTCTCATCACGGACATAGGACAAACGGACCCTATCCAAACCGAGGCCCGTGATTAGGGAAAAATCTACAAGAGTCACGATCATTTAACCCACAGGCAGGTGAAAAGTGTTGCTACTATCCCAAGAAATGCTTAGCCAAGGATCGACCAACTATCCTAGGAGTTTGGTGATCCCAAGAACTCAAACATACCAGAAATCGCTCAAACCTGGCATCGTCGGATGGTCTGGAGGCCAAAGTCCCCCAAGAAATCCACTACCGCTACCGCGTTGGTCCCGCAACTATGCAAACGATCACTCTAAGCAAATGCAAGAAAAAGCAATAAGCAAAACGGAGTCTAAAGGCATTAAAAGAACCTAGTCCACTAGTCCCAATTCAAGACCTAACAAACTAGGAGCGTAACCGGCCGATTACACCCTAGGGTTAAGACTTCCACAAAGCGTCACCGCTGTGGTCGCCGCAGATCAAGGAAAACCCTAGAACAACCACTACCAATGTTATAACCGGTAGAGCCAGGTGAAACGCGGTGAACACCTGCCCAAACGCGTCGCTGACCGACAAGAAAGGACAACCACTACCAATGTTATAACCGTTAGAGCCAAGGCGAAATCCGGTGAACACCTGCCCAAATGCATCGATGGCCGACAAGAAAGTAACGAAAAAAAGGCGGCGTTTCGCTGCAAAAAACGACGAAGAACGTCGAGCTGTAACCTGCCGATTACGATTTCGACACTACCTACTCCATCGTCGCCATAACCAGCTAGCACCGACACTGAACCCCAACGTGTAACCAATCCGTTACACGCCGAAATCCGTGAAAAAAAAAACCGCTTCCTTTGCGAGAGTATGAAGATGAAGAAAGTTCAAGGCGCAACCAGCTGGTTACGCATGGAACCCACTGCAACGTTAGAAATCAACCGAAAATTGTAGGAAAATAAAGAAAATTGAGAATGTGATGCCTTCTCTGGTACTACAACTCCGAGGGATGATAATCTCCCCCCCCCCCCACTGATACTCACGAAGCAAATAGACATTGTGGGCGAATTGGTAGCATGGTCTTGAACCTCGTGGCTAACCCCTTGTAACCTCGTCATTTTCGCAGTAGAAACACAAAAATTACCAAAGTGATTCCTAGAGAGTGAGCAAGAAGAGAGATATGAAAATAGAGGGACGGGACGTCAAGAAGAAGGTGTGTGGATGAATGTATAGAGGTCGTAACTGGCCGATTATGCCATCCGCAGGGCGCACCAAACGAGGCAACAACAACTCCTCTCGAGGCGTAACCGGTCAGTTACGCTTTAAGTAGAATAAACCCTAACTGGTCGGTTACAGGCCAGAAACTCCTTAAAATTTTCTTTGCCCACGGGTAAGACTTCAAAAACCCTCCAAAATAAACATGTATGAGTGAGACATTCTCTTTCCATGTGTTTTAGGTAAAAATACAAGCTGGGAGAGTTTCAACACCATCAATTTTAAAACCTGACCGAAAGAAAGATATGGAGGTCAAAATATCCCTTACTGAGCAGGTATACGGTACGCTGACTTCACTGGCATAGTGTGAAGATAAAATTTAAAACAAGACCAGAAGAAAGATCTAAAGGTTGAAGTCGCCCATACCTCGAGCATACGATAGGTCACCCTCGCAAGCACAGTTAGAGTTGTTCATAATCCAGTCTGGATCGAATAAAGGACTGGACCAAAAGGACCGAAGATAGTTCGTTCCAATCCTCGGTCCAAAGAATACTGAGTTTCGGTCTTCGGCCCAGGGATTCCCTAGACCAAATTAGAAGACTAAGGACCAAACTACAAACCAACTATTTTTCTATGTTTTTCAACTTTTCATCACTATTCACTAATGTTTCTGAGTTTCTCAATCCCAAACCCTCGACGATCCCTAGTCCCTCGTCGCTTCTCAGTCCCTACTCCACCCTCCACCCTCCCTTCGACCTCCACTACCCGTCGTCACTGGGCACCAGCGCCAGCCCCATCAAGGCCGTTAGAGCCACCACCCTCCCTCTACAATCAACCCCTTCACCGACGCTCCCCACTCCCCAGATCCGTTGTTTTCTCCCCCGTAACCAGCCACCACATGGTCCACGCCTAGTTGGTCAACGTCCAGCAAGCCACCACACACAGTCAACTAATTCACTGGTTCAGGTTTCTTGCAATTTTATTAATTGTTTCCTTTTTATATTCTTCTACTATTATTGTAGTTAAGAAACATTTATATTCATATCTTTGCCATAGGTTTGCGGTCTTTTGTTCTTTTGTTAACAGGAAAGGCTAAAATAAATTCTAATACCTAGTTCTCTAATTCCAATTAGGCAAAATTTAATCACATATCATCCCCGTAATCCGGTCCATTCGGTCAGTCCAGTCCATGACCAAACTTTTTTGGTCGATCCAGTCCTCGGTCTAGGCCAATCCCTTTATTCGGTCTTTGGTTTGGTCCAGTCCAGTCCAGCCTAATTCGGTCCAGTCATGGAAGAAAAATTTGAAGGTCGAAATCACCCCTATCGAGCAAGCATACGGTAGTCCGCCTTCACTAGCACAATGTGAAGAGCAAACTTAAAACAAGACCAGAAGAAAGATCTGAAGGTCAAAATCACCTCTACTGAGCAGGGATACTTTATGGCGCCTTCACTGGCATAATGTGAAGACCAAACTTAAAACAAGTTCACTAGAAAGATATGAAGGTCGAAATCGATCCTACCGAGTAGGCATGCGATAGGTTTCCTTCATTGGCACAGTGGGAAGACCAAACGTAAAACCAGACCAAAAGAAAGATCTGAAGGTTGAAACTTCCCCTATCGACCAGGCATACGGTAGCCGGCCTCCACTGTCACTGTGTGGAGAACCTCTTTCAAAACATGACACGGGCATAGAGCATTCACCTTCTAAGCGCCACCCAGACCTGAAAAGAAAATCAGAAGGTCATATCTAGTACTCAAGACTACTTTGAACGTCGTCTTACTCAAACTCGATCAAAGTGGGGGCTCTCTATAGATACCAGAATTTGTTCAGATTTATAAGAGTAGTTAACACAATTGCAATTTTTCCTCTTTTTAAGGTTTCTCAAAGCAAGTATATGATAGCAATCTAGCTCAAAACACACAAACCCACTAAGCCCAAAAACGAGAAATCGCGCCAAAAGACCAAGCCCATACTAAAATACAAAAACCCTAACGATTCAGTTTCTTGAATTATGGTGCAACCCTCCAGCGGTAACCGCCCGGTTAGAGAAATTGCATCTTAGTCCCCGGAACCTAACCGCTTAGTTACTTGATTTGCACTCTGACCCCTGGCGCGTAACCGCCCGGTTATCATATTTGCATGCCAACCCTTGAACCCTAACCGCTCGATTACGAAATTTACATCTCAATCCCAGCACCTAACAGCGCGGTTACCAGTTTTGCAAAAAAGCTCTTTCGCCCAACCGGTCGGTTACGCTGCAAGCCAAAGTCGTAACCTAGCGGCCATTCTCCATTATAAATAGACCCCAAAAGTTCACATCATTTTTACCCCAGAATTTCCCTAGAGCATTGACACTGAGAAATTGGCTTAACTCTCCCCCTTCTTTTCTTGTATCTGCTACTTGCTTTCGAGATGAGTAATCTGCATTTTACTTCTTATCAATCATTTAATTATTCCATCACTAAGCTTGTCTAAAAATAGTAATCCTTTCTATTCCTGTTTTTTGTTTTCTCTTTATTTCTGCATGGATAATAACAAAATTAGTGAAATAAATAAATTATGTTGCTTCCTCCCATCTTCTTAATAAATTAAGTTTTAGTAGAGATTACATTAGTTACTCAGAAAAGCCCCGAGAATCAAATATGTTCTTTATTGAACTAAAAATCAAACAACAAAGTATACTAATTTTAAGGTTACTAATTATTCAATTAACACATTACTAATGGAAAATTTTAAGGTTACTATTTACTAATGGCAAATTTTAATGTTGCTACTTACTAGGTTAGCACTTACCAACACAGGAGAAGCAAATCAAGCAATAGGTACAAAATGTGGCCATGTACTGCCAAATTAAAGCTCTTTAGAGAAACTTTTTTTTCGATAACTAGATAAGGTACCCGTGCGATGCACGGGTACAAAAGTTCCGGATTTTATTATTTATACAGAAAACCATATACAAAAAAACTACATAGGCTATGGTTAGTTTGTTTACATATTTGTTTTGGGAACGACCAAAGACTATATACAAAAGTTTGAAACTTTAAGAGTTGGTATGCAAAAGGAAGCTTTGCACCTTGTATCTACGTGGCGAATCTTCAACTCTTTCGTTCCTGGGATAGTAAAGTTGAGATTATAGTTAATATTAGAGATAGAGGAATGTATGCATAAATAAGAAAAGATAAGTGACAAATTGTGATGGTAGAAGGGAGAGGTATACTAACCCATAGTAAGTAGGATGACATAGCCACTATGTAGTCAAGAAATCCCAGGCAAGAACCAAAATGGCACAAGGCAGCCAGTAGGAGGTAGATCTGAGGTTGCCAAAAGCAGGAGGGGAAAAAGCAACACCTTATGGAAGACGATTTAGTGAAGGAAAATGTCTTCCGTTACTTAACATGCCGACAAGTAAAGTCTGGGATTTTACTGTTGGGTAAGTGACTTCACTGTATCATCTGTTGGGTCTGTTATAGAGAGGACCATAAACTTGAGGGTCTCTTGTTGCTGATAGGCACGATAATTAGCTTTGACGACAAACACGTGTTCTTTGTTACTGGAATGGAGATCGAGACATTATGTATTCACAGTTCCATCCTGTACGTACCACAAAACATGTTATCATAAACAAACTAAGCCAAAAAAGATTACTAAATTGGATGCATAGTCTGTAATGAGCATATGGGTATAAAGTCGGCAACGTCATTCTTGTTGTCTTTACTATGATGTGGGTGGATTAGTAGTAGGCAGAATTGGAGCCCTCTTCTAAAAAGGGGAGAGAGAGTGACAACATGTGTGATTTCTGAGTGTGTAATGAATACTTTGTCAGTGTGTCGTGTGTGTTGTGTTGGCTTTTTGGGTTTTTTCATCAATGAGCTTTGGGTCCACTTGTAAGTCAAGGTGCAATTCATAATCATAATATATCTATGTGTTTTATGGATAGTTGGATACTCTCTCCTTTTTCTATTTGTATGCCCATTACTAGCCTTTCTTTTTAGTTCCTGCATCCTACTTTACAAGTACTAATAGTTATCATTCTTGTTAATTACCAAGATAAATTAACAAAATTTATCAAGATCTAACTTTTATCAAACTACGTTTTAGCCACGAATTTGATAGTGAGGTAGAGTCATGTTATCATGAATGGTGAAAGAGGTCTGCTCTGTACTGTCATATTAATCATGTTGGACGCTCCAACACGACGCTGGTTTTGGCGTGCTTTTTCCACCACGCGGACAAGAGTAAAAGCCCACTTTCTGTCTAGGAATTTTTTAAGAAAACAGGTTTCTGTTTCACATATTGGGAATTTCAATCTATAGTTAGTTATCCAAGGAATGGAAGAAAGCAGGATTCTGTTTCACATATTGGGAATTTCTTAACAGCTCACTTTCTATGTAGGAAATTTTGAAGAAAGACGAAGTTTTTGGACTTAGCAAGTCCCTCCATTGTCAAATGTTTTAATATTCACCTGGGCTTATGAAGATTGTTCACACCCCTGTGGAGGATGTTGAATGCCTGTTTACACAGTTTGACTTTCAGACAAGTTATATTGTTTATTTCATAGGCATCTTATCAAATTTATGGTCAACCCAAAATGGAAGTAGAAAGAAAGCAACAATATTGTTCAGATTTTGTACTTTTCTTTTGAATTTTTTCGTTGGTGAAATTTTGTGGTAATTATTATTCAGTTAATATCAAGCATTAACTGCGATTCTATAATCTACCTTCCATAAGATCTTAGTCTCTGAGATTTCTTATATTGTATTTTGTCTATATTACCCAAAAAAAAAAAGATCCTAAGTTGTTCGAAGATGCCAAAGATCTGACGACCACCTCTATTTTCTATGCCCCCAATTAAAATTTTAATTTTGGTGGAAGCAAAATATTTTTCATTGATGCATTCTGATAATGTTTGTCATGAATAATTTGAGATAAAGGCTCACTTAGGGCTGGTAGTGGAGAGGGACCAGGTAGGTGTACATCCTATTTGTGTTTTAATTGAACTCAAATCATTACCCATGTCCTCTAACTTTTATTTGTTAGGATCCAAATGTAGATGGTTTGAGTCCAATAGATTCATAAGTCCTTAGCAGGTCCAACTTACTTGCATGTGTCAGAATACCATTTAATTGAATGTAGTGGAAATCTTTCAGTATCGGCTACAATAATGACAACGGTAGTAGTGCATGCATTAATCTAGCCTCAATTGCACAACCAGGGAAGACTTTCAAAGTGTTGGAAAACGAAGGGCTGGACTTTTGATGTTACAGAAGAGTTGGGAAAATGAAGGGAAAAAACGCATCAATATCATATATATATATATATATATACATATATATATATATATATATATATATATATATATATATATATATATATATATATATATATATATATATATATATATATATATATATGTGTATATATATATATATATATATATATATATATATATATATATATATATAGATATATATATAAGGAGGTGGAGCTCGTAGGATAATAGATACCTCTCACGTGTTTTCATATAATTTAAGTGCAGTCACTGAAAACAATGTCTCCACAATCTTTCCAAAAGTCGTGGCAGTTATTTTTCCAGATGCATCTTCTAGCTGGCATTCGATACAACATCTGTGTAGAATAAAATGTAAGATATAATAGGTTAGGAAATGTACGTATTGAATTAGGTATTTACGTTGAAAGAGATTGCAAAAATTGGAGTTATACCTTAGGATTGCAGTAGATGGCGTGGCGTCCTTTTCAGAGCAAGAATGACAAGAGTACTGCGATCCGTGGGGGGGCATTAATTGTTTTTAGACATTTGTTACAACATGTGTATATAAACTTCTATCTGTTGTTTGTAACATATGCACGGCCTTGTATAGTAAATATCTGACCCTGCAGATTGGTCACTAATTACAACGCATATTTGGAAATGCTTGATTCATTAATGCATTTAATTGTGGCAAAAACCACAAAAAGAAAACACAATGATTTGAATCAAAGTTGTTGCACTTAAAATGGAAGTTGTCTACAGTAATTCAGTCCCACTATCCCAAAAAGAGAGTCTTCATGCTAATGTCATTCACTTGCTAAGAAGTTTCAATTCCCTCATAAACTATCTGTTTTCTTTTGATTGAATGCAGCTACTTTAAGTCTATAAGGCTCTCTATGGGGTAGACCTAGATAAATTGGGTTACAAACCAAAAGAGATAATGCTACTTGAAATGGGAGATTCAGGCCCTATATATAGTTAGGTAGGCAAGCTTGAATAATTATTTATAAGTTGGACCCCCATTATTCCTTAATGTGCATGGAAGGTATTTCCATTTGAATGCTAAAAACAAAACAAATAATCAAAATCACATTGATAAAGGAAATGGGATTTGCTGAAATGGGGATTCAAAATTTTCATACTGCTATATAGGATGTTATATTGAATACAAGAAAATAATATATAGCTAATTAAACATAAATATTGGTTACATATGATGTCACCTAAAATAGAGTAAATAGAGTTTTGATATAAAATAAAATAACTAATTATATGAACACCCCTCCAAGATATTACTTTTACCATATCAACTTAAATGTAGTTCTCATTTTTATACATGGAGAGAATAAGCACACTCCAGGATGCTTTAGTTGTCTGACCGAGTATTCAAGTATAAAGAAACAATAACCTTTGCAGTAATCTAAATCGGATAATCTTACAGCTCTGTCTTTAATAGTTAGCACCATTCTTTGCAAGGGTAAATTACTCCCAACATTTGTGTACCTATCCTACCAAATTCTACATTTTTTTAGTGGGGCATCCTGAGTAGTAGATGAATCAAATAGAGTGAAAGGTAGGAAGATACCTTGTTTGGAGCTAATGGAATGTCTTTGATTGATATGATTTCGTGACACACGGTAGGAGAAGCAGAGCTAGAAGCAGCTAGTGCAGCGGGTACAACTAAGTATTCTTCTCGATCGATTATCTCCGAAATTGTGTGCTGATTTTCTGATATCCTGTTACATGTGTGGTTAATTTAATGCTATAATGTTAGGCATTGGTATAATAAAATGGTAGAAATGTTTACCATGTTCGCAACGCTGCAGCTTCAGGTAAGTCGGGACTTATTATAAATGTGGAAGTTGGAGTTGTTCCCAATGACAAACCTTTAATATCATATGAAAAGACTAATTAGGAACTAAATAATGGGTAACAAGTCTGTCAAATGCTCAAAAGGATAACCCTTACCATTAAAAGCTTTCACTTTTATGCGTGTTGCGATGATGACAGGTTGGCTTTCTATTTGTTCCATGATGCAAGCGGCTTCATTGGGGACGGTTTGATCCCACATTGTGAATAGTAGGGGCTTCAATCTATCAAAAAGTGTTAAGTAAATTTGCAAAATGTTCGATGCGCTATAAATTTAAATGAGAGAGATAGGAATCGTACTCTTCATTCATTATCACAAACTCTTGTACAGGCTTTCCATTAATAGTCTTTACTGGATGTGATGTTAATATAGCACCCAGTATATCTGCAATATTAAATAGACGTGCAAGAGATGGTTCACAATTATGATAAGTTTATGGTTCTTTGTTGAGTAAATAAGTTGTTATGATTCTATGCTTACCGATTTCACGTCCAATGTGTCCTGACATATCTATGAAACTCATGAAGTTGAAAGAAATAGGAATTTCATCTTCTTCATTCAGTGGTAGTTCAGTGACAGGACAACTTTCCTTGGTTATCCATTTATAATCATGTGGTACAATGCGAAATTGTTTCGCAATGAGTGACACCTTCGCATTGCGTATTTCATACTTTTGTAGGGGTATCAACGTATGTGCAAAGTGCCTTATAGCGGCCCCGAAAATTGTAGCTTGCACCTTAGTACCCTGTAAAACTGCAAACGATTTGAAATATATAGCAATATTATAGAGTTTAGTTAAATTATACATCACATTAATAAATACTTTAATAAATGTCATAACAGGAGCTTTACTGAACTTAGTACTTGTTTGTCTATGAGAATCAACCTCTGAAGTTGAGAGGTTTTTTCTAATGCACGGGGAAATGATTTTTCCAGTACTCGTACTATAACAGCCCAATGCCTCTCGCTAGCAGGAGTAATGTCAGCCACAAACTTGCTGCCTGTAGTTGCTGACATAACCTATGAATTAAAGTAATTTAATTGGTCAATATATGTTCAAGTGGAAGACTATAAAAGCTTACAGAAAGCACATATATATTCAACAAAGTTGGAATACTTGTGAACTATTGAACACTTACATAATTAGATCTTTACAATAGTATCAAGATTGGTAATTAGCTAGCAAATAGGCATTTCTGCAGCAGAGAGGATTTCTTCGTATACCACATTTTTTGTATAGTTATAGTTTGTTTTGTCATCTAATGGCTTTGAGAGGATCTTGATCGACTCAGCTGTTTTTGCTCTAGATAATGCGACATAAAGTTGACCGTGAGAAAATACATGTTCTGGCAAATAAATGCCTACATTTTCTAAGGTTTGACCTTGTGCTTTATTTATCATCATTGCAAAACACAAACGTACAGGAAATTGTGTGCGAGTAAAGATGATAGGGAATTTATCTGTGTTTGATGATTCCAATGGAATTCTAGGAAGGAAAACTCTGTCACCACGATTATATCCGGTAGCAATTTCACAATCAAGGACGTTCTAGTTGAATGTTCGACATATGAGGCGGGTGCCATTACATAGTCCTTTAGATGGGTTAATATTTCGTAATAGTATAATAGGACAATTTGGTTTCAGAATTAATTTATGTAGGGGAAAGCCATTCGGTGTTAAGCTGTTGATTAAATCTTCATGCTCACCTTGTTGGTCTGGATTCTTTGTAGTGTCAAAGCTATAATATATTGTCTCTTTCCCGGGAAATTTGTCTATGAGAAGTTGATTTATATTGTCAACATAGTCATTTTTAGGAGTTAATATTGCTTGTTTTACTATGGATAGTGGATCTGCCACCAAATTTTTTAAGTCTGGAAACACATGACTGATTAGTGTATTTAATGATGTATTGTCATCGGTATAGGGAATTACCATAGTTGATGGAAGTGCAACTAAATTATCAAGGATTGTTTTTTCAGTTCCGTTCCCGATGCGTAATAAATAATCACTAAAAGCAGGATCTGATAAAGCTCTCATATTTTGAGTAAGATAAATTTTTTCAAAACTTTGCCATATATTTGATTTTACCAAACTTGTATCAATTTGTTCTAATCTTGTCTTTTTAGGAGCAACATGTAGCACTTGTCTGAAATCTCCACCAAATACAATAACTTTGCCGCCGAAAGGTGTATTACAGTTCATTATGTCTTGGAGCATTCATTTAACTGCTTCAATTGCTTGTCTTTTAGCCATTGATGCTTCATCCCATATAATAAGTTTTGCCTTTTTTAATAGTTCAGCGATGCAACTTTCTTTTGTAACGTTACAACTTGTGTAATCGTCAATATTTATCGGTAATTTAAACCTTGAGTGGGAAGTTCTGCCTAGAGGCAAATTAGATGCTGCTATACCAGAAGTTGCAACAGCCAATGCAATAAATCCTTTAGAATGAACTGTGGCAAGTAGAGCACAATATAAGAATGTCTTTCCAGTTCCACCAGGGCCGTCAATGAAGAAATGTCCATGATTGTTAGAGAATATTCTGTCAGTTATTATATTGTATGCCTGTCGTTATTCTCGGTTTAGTTGTTGTATAGACAAAAGGTCTTTTTCGGAGACTTCAATATTTAATTCGTCATGTATGTCTTTGGAGACAATTTCGTTTGTAATTAAGCTACGTTGGTTATTAATAAGATCAAAAGAGTCTATGTTTTTTCCCATTGATTCTAACAGTTGAGCTATTTTTTGCAATGCTTTTACTATAATATCTTGTTCAGTACAATTAGTCATATTTTGGAAATCATCAGACAATGATGTTTTAAAATCTTCCCATAGTTTTTTCGGATCGTTTGGACTACAATAAACTAATATAGTTGCGAATAATTGTCTAAATGTGGTTGGCATTTGCTAAGTTGATGCCTCAGTTAAAGATTCTCGAATGTGGGAATCTGATTTTAACAAACCATGAAGCAACGCAGCTTCACGAAAGGATGATGCTTGTTGCCCGTTGTGTAAAGGATGTCGCACCTTTTTTTGTGATTTAGTAAAAGTCGTAAATAGTATTGCTCTCCTTCGTTTGGATAAGATGCCACTATTCTTCCAATAACATCTCCCCTTTTTCTTTTGTACCATAATTTATTTGTTTGATCCCATACATAATGTTCAGGAAAGTGTTTGTATAAATAATTTTTCGCTTTTGGGTCAGTTTTGTTCATTTCAAAGTATTCAGTTAGTGTTGTTTTGGAATGATTTTCATCCGTTATAACTTTATTAAGATTATTGTAGTCTTTGAATGTTATATATTGATGGTTTTCTAGATGAAGTTGTAGGCTTTTCACAGCAGGATGCATTTCATTAAGAGGGAATTTAAAGATCCTCCACATAGCTTCCGGTGGCGATACCCATCTAGCAAACTGAAAATCATTAATTTCATTAATTTCATGTGTTTGTGTGTTGGATAATACTTGAAATGCTACTCGATCATACCCTTTATATATGTACTTGTATAGATATTTTACGGCATTAAGTGTGGAACATATTTCAACGTTAATATGATAATCAAAAGTTGCCAATAGGTAGGCATTGTAAGGAATAACCCAACGATTATCCCAAACAGAGCCTCGAACTTCTACACAGTCACCGTTGTCACGACGTCTATATTTTTGGGTAAGAGTTTTTTCCATGTATAGTTGGAGAACAAAAACTTTTGGGGTAATTGTTTTTACAACGCTGAGTTTTTTTGTTCATGCATACATTATCTTTCTTTAGGTCTCCACATGGTCCATGCATCATGTGCTTTGTAACAGTTGTGTACAGATGACGGTTCTTATTCTTATCGGGAAGTTCGGCACTTACTATAGCATCGTATTGTTCAAAGGACGTCAATTTGTGTTTCAATATAATTAGAAAATGAGCATGAGGTAGCCCTCGTTTTTTCGAATTCTATAACATATACATGAGCTGCAACAGGACCGAAGATTTCTTTTTTAAAGAGTTCAGTTTTTAGTTGTTCAAGCTTTGCATGGAAAATTCGAGCGATTAAATCGGGCATATCCTGAGGCTCTTCGCCCAGGAATAATTCAGCTTTAATCTCAGGCCAATTTGGATTATACGTTATTGTTAAAAATATATCGGGTTTCCCAAATTTTTGTACTAAAATCATTGCGTCAAGGTATCTTTTTCTCATATCTTTAGGGCCTCCTATAAAAGATGTTGGCAGGATTATCCTTTTGCCCACATTTTTGCCGTGTGTTTCTCCCATTGCAATACTATCAACAACACTTTGATAAAGATCAGCTCTTATAGTGTCTTGATTATTTCTGAAGTAATCTAATCTAGTAGACTCAATTTTGATGTACATATCAACGACATATTGTTGGAGAAGTCGTTTTGAGTGTAATATGATGGACATTTCATGAGATCTAATTTGTAGTTTGAAACAGTAATATTCTCGACAAGACACGACCTTTTTTCTTTGCTTGTTGTCTTCCTTTGTGCAATACTACAAAACAAACAAAGAGTTACTATTGTTAAGTAATGATTATATTGTATTATATTGTAAGTCTTAACCCTAGCAACATGTGTAATAGCAAATTCAAGTACCTTGTTGTTCTTTTTGGAAAAGAGTTTCAGCAGAATTTGTATATTCTTCAGTAATAATTTGGTCTCCCTCACAATGTGTATATGTAGAAGTGTTTGATTTTTGTCATAGTTTTATACCTTCATGCCATCCGGAGTCTCCAAAAGGAAACAACAACGGATATTGTAAAGGGTCATAACAACCGTAGTAATTCTTTACTTTGTAACTATAACCGCTATGGTTATATACTAAAATATCTCTGTCATTTATATGGTTGTTGTCGTTGTCTTCAATCCAAATTGCACCAACTTGAGATGTTGTTGGGGTATTAAATACACGTTGATCTAAAGTGGAGTCGTCTTTAAGTAAGATTTTGTAGTTGTCTATGTCAGGAACATGTTGAAGTGTTCGAAATAAAGAAGCATATGGATTAACGTTTAAGATTGTAATAAGTTCTAATATTTCTGGATTAAGTTTACTTGATTGACATAAACGATTTTTTTGAAATTGTCTTGCGATAGGAGATGTTGAAATGCACAAGTTATATAGATTGGTGGATATATTGTTTGAAGCCAAAATGACTTGACCATTTGAACAACAAAAACCTTTAGATTCTGAATAGAACCTCTTGGCTTTACAATGTTTACAAGGTTCAACAGAAGGTAGTATGAAAGGCGTGTTCGGAGGATTGAGTGTTGGATTTGGGAAGTTTGCTTTTTTTCTTGTAGGTATACTTTGATCTTTGGTTACAGGTCTACTTTGATGGCCTGCAAAGATGATAACAAAAATAGTGTTTTATATAAATTAGTAAAGGGATAACAATCTATTAGATTTATAAATGACGTTATCCAAATGTACTACCTGTTAATATGGCCGCAATGTCAAAGCGCGACTTATGTTTATTTTTATTAGATGACGTGGAACCTATTTAAGAAGTAGACATTGTTAGTCGTGTATTGACGTTAATGTATTTCGTGTTCCCTACAGAAGTGTATGTTGTACCTATTTTCAAAATACTGTATGACGTCACTGGCTCTTTGCCTCTGGCCATTGACTCTTTGCCTTTGGCCATCGTGGTGGCGGCCACGCTCATTTGAGTAGAATTCGCGGATTCTTCATGCATGTCACTAATAAGTATAACTCTTTTTTTTATGGTATTCATCCCGTTTCCTTTGATGTATCAGGCTTTTCTCTTGCTCAAACAGAACAAAGTGCCAAGATCTTTTGTTAGTAGTAGGAACCTTGTCCTTGGGATCTTCCAATTACCCTAATATATAAATGGGTGGCATTATGTACAGACATCATTAAATTAAGTGTCGGAATCTAATGCTGCACATTAATACCTTGGTTTATGTTGGTGCCTTTTTCCATGGTTGTTGCTTTTTTAGCCCAATAGGCTTTTCTAGCTTTTGCACATAATTGTTCCTTTTTTTCTTCTGGTAATGCGGCATATCGAAGTCGCCTTCTTAAGTTTTTAGTTTTCTTTGGATCGGTTTCTTTTTTGTTTGCATCCATTTTCAAAGTTGTCCAATTGTGAGAGTAAAGTTATTGGTGTTTGTCTCTAGTCTTTAAGAGGTTATATATTTGAAAACCAATGTAACAATATCATTTACTAATGAAATATAAATTAACGATAGACAGCAAACTACGTCCAAGCAGAGATATATAGTAGATAAGCAAAAAGAGTAAATCATGAATTACATTCAATCAAGGGAGTTACCTTAACAACAAAATGCACTTACATGATGCAAAATCAGTAAAATGTCTTATAACATAAATGACAAACTTCGTTCACATAAAAGAGTTATGGATGCAAGAATTGTGATATAATGGTACCCCCGTAGTGATATTGTAAGAGTGAATAATCCTTACTGAGGGATATCTTTCAATGACAGCATAGGTTAACTCATAATGATGTCGTTTGTGTGATTTCTTACTACTACTCTCATGCACCCAAAGGCACATGAATGCTATGCACCCCTTGAAACTAACAAACTTATTCTAGACGAAAAGATTAAGTGTTCATAGTTAGAGTTAATTTAATTCTGTCGCAAATTTCTTAACTATTTGTTTTTTCGTAGAAGATAAATACCTAATTTTTGTTCTACAGATAAATTCGTTACTTGTTACTGCTTTATGTTGTCATCTAATACAGGAGGGCGTGTTGAGAAGGTGTGACGATTTCACATGACCGTAGCAAATTGTAGGAGAACATACTTCTATAGTATTAGTTGCTTATTTCTAAAATATTATTTGGTTTACCCACTTGGTTTCTTCGCTTTGTTATATCTTTATTTTTTTTATTTTATTTGACCAAAAATCACATGTACTATATGCTTCTAATTATGTCCTCTTTATCTTGTTTGTGGCCGACATAAATAGTAGAATACAAGCGAAAGCTAAATGTCATAAGGGTGGTGGTCCTTACTTCTCGCGCTTTTTATTTTCAAGATGGACAACAATCTCATTCAAATACAAAAAGGAAAATTATCAAGTTTACGAGAAATCTGTTGAAAAGAACCATTTCCTACAAATACAGCTCACATAAAGCTGGATTTCATTACATAGCTGTGTTAGAAGATTTTGGATCAACCCTAAAGTCATTTGCTGTTAGTGTTAAACTGTGTGAAGAATTTGCTCTATATGATTAATGTCTTCACTTAATAATCTTCTAACAAATGGGTCTGTTGGATTCTGACCTAAAACGAATACCATTCTGTTGACAAATTCAACCTAACATTTCCTAACCATACCACCCTTCTACCTAGATCAGTGGTAGTGGTAGTGGCGACCTTTGATATGAGAATATGTCTATTGTTTACATTTAGCAAGTGTAACTTATGTTTGTTACAACATTGATATCCTCCCTCATGTACTACAGGTTTGTTGGTTTCTAAATGTACAACACGAAATGGCGAATATATGAACTATAAATATTGATATAGTTCTGAAAAGGATCTATATTAATTGTAGGATTATAATCATAATAACAGCAAAAAATATATAACCTAATGACTCAGGTAGTGAAGCCAGAAGTACACTAAGCAGCTTAAACAACATAGCTTCCTCAAGTTGCCTTAATAATAATAAGACAGGTCATATATAGCTGAATATTATTACTTTGGTATGATGTGAAATTTCTCTATTCTTAAGATCTCATTATAATATACAAATCTAATTTTTCAGACACATTATAATCAATTCGAATGTTTGATATATTGAGACCAAAATGTGTATTGACACCTTATTCGTGATCTTCTCTAACGTCAATCTTCAGACAACATACATAATTACTCAAACCGTTACATTTCCTTTTTGTTTCCCTTTTTTTAAAAAAAATTATAGTGATGAATATCCTCTTATAGGGAGTGTAGAAGTTACAAGAGAAGTATATAGTTATAATACTATGTAATCTAACAGCCCCCCTCCCCGTCAGTTCGAGGAGAATCATTTTCCAGGTCAGTCAGACAGAGCTTAGAAGAAACAGCGTCGCAACTTGACCTTTTGAAGTGATTAAGATTGCTTTTATGGTGTCAAGATTCAGAATGGTTGAACTTCTTTAGGTTGATTGATTCCCGATATGGCTGCCCTCAGCAAGGCTAGAGGCTAAAACTTGTTTTAGATATAGAGTTGTTTATATATTTGATTGTCTTCTAAGTTGTATTACTATTTCATTTATTCCTCTTTTGTAAACAATGGGATTGTGACTTGCGAGATGGATGTCAGTTTTGTTAAATTTGTGGCTTATTTTGTGATGTAAGGTTGGAAAATTTGTTCCATAGGTACCTCATTTGTTGACGTGGATATTTTGCAGATGGGTCAGTCATTCCGGTCGAGTTCATTTTGAATCCAAGTTAGAAATATTGATGGAATATTTGGATCTAGTCAAACTTGGTTTACCCTCTGTTTTGAAAGTGTTGTGGCCAATGTTTCTCATTCAACTCAGGTATACGTAACATCAATTACTTGCCATTGATATTGGTTTGAAGTGAATGATACCACTTTTTGTTGCCTTTTTCTTAAGAAAATTATTGTGATGAATATCCCCGTGTAGGGAATGTAGAAGTTACAAGAGAAGTATATAGTTATAATACTGTGTAATCTAACAGCCCCCTCCCCCTTGGTTCGAGGAGAATCATTTTCCAGGTCATCAGATAGCAGATTACCATGGATATAGTATTTACGGCGTTGAAATTTAATTTTCATTGGTTGAAAATGAAGAACTGTACTCTGAATTGGTTGAAAATCTAAAATTTCAGAATATGCGGACCAAATTCAGAGACTTGAAATAGTGGCAAAAAAACGCAATACTAAATCCAAACTTTAACTTGAATTAAGTTGTTCAAGTGGAATAATAGCTGTTGATAAAATTGAAACCCTAAATAAAAAAAAAGTGGCACATAATTGAAAACAAACTGAGGAACGAATTGAAACTACGCCTAATCTTTACTTTGGAAGGAGACGATGCAAATTTGAGTCAGTGTGACCAGCAAAACAAATCCATCTAGAAACTTGAATGAAAACTTGTGTACATCTTGACATGAGCATATATAATTTTGAATTTTCTTATGAAGACATGGGAAAAAAAAGAACAATATTTTGAGGGAAGATTCACAATAATTGGAAATAGCTTTAGCAAAATGTCACATAATCATATGTAGCTACTTATTTATGTCTTCCCTAGATTGTAGCGTCAACATCTTATGTGAAGTTTTTTCGGCTTGGAAAAATAAGGCACCATGTTAAATATCATTTTAATGTTTAAAGTAATTTTAATGTAATTTTCACATAGATTCATGTTTTGCATCCTAAGAGATTTTTGAGGTTTTTTCTCATAAAAAAAATTGTGCATTTTGATGTCTGAAAAGTGTGAGTTTTTGGGATTCAGACGTTGCAGTTGTTTAAGTCCCATTTTCCTCTATTATTTCTTTTTCATTGCCCTCCTCACAACCTAAATAACTGAGCAAGTTGTTACGGTTACAAGGTACATAGATCTAACCAGAATTGTAACCAATGATTTCTGACACAGACACACGGATCTACCCAGAATTGTTATACCAAACTTATACATTTTTGTTATATGATACCTATGAAGGTCACTGATGCTTCAACGGAAAAATCTTAAATGTATGACAATGATTTAGTTATTGAAAGGGGGACTATAGCAATCCACGACAAAGTTACATATTTCATGGCAACATAATTCTTTGCTATCATTTATGAACATGCAGAATGAACTGTCAAGAAGACAACCAAAACATAACGCACCATCCAAAAGAGAAAGACAAATATTACATAATTCTTGACTATTGAAATGCTAACCTTGAATATTAGATGTCCTGGGAAGAACTCCAAACAACCCCTGTCACAAATTAGCACACGTAAATAAATAGTTCAGCTTTTTTTAATAGAGTTCAATAATCAAGAGTTGCAAATAAATGCTAACCTTCACCGGAGACAATAGAGGGAACAAGGAAAGTTAGACAGAAAACATACGCAGATAAAAGAGGTGGAGGTGGGAGGTAGATAAGAAAAGATACATTAATAAAGGGAAGTAGAAGTTGAGTTATGGAATAAAAAAGAAATAAACAGATGTCAACTAATAAAAAAGACAACTTATGTATCTGTCGTCTTTAAATTGTGACAGCTGTCATTTCCTAAAAAGGCCTACGTGAACCAACAACAAGGAGTTGAGTCGGGTCTTTTTTGTGGCAAAAGAAGAAACTTCAGCTGAGTTTTTTTGTTGCAAAAGAAAAGAGTCTGGGCCGGGTCTTTTGGGTCGTGTCAAATTTTACAAAGAATTGCATTTGAATATAATCACTAACTAATATTTTTATTCAACAACTTATGTATCTGTCCTTGGTTTACAACTTTACATACAATCCAAAATTACTAAATAGCACCTGACGGAAACTGAGGACAAAGAACATCAATTGAGACAAAGAACATCAATTGAGACAAAGGACATCACATTTTCAGATCCATGGCGTTTTCAGATCTCAGAGATCAATAAAATTCATCAAATTGCATTTGAATATAATCACTAACTAACATTTTTATTCGACAACTTATGTATCTGTCCTTGGTTTACAACTTTACATACAATCCAAAATTACTAAATAGCACTTGACGGAAACTGAGGACAAAGAACATCAATTGAGACAAAGAACATCAATTGAGACAAAGGACATCACATTTTCAGATCCATGGCGTTTTTCAGATCTCAGAGATCAATAAAATTCATCAATTCAGAAATCACATTTTCAGATCGACTTAGATTCAGAAATCAATAAAATTCATCAACCGTCTTCACATAACAACCGTTTTCACACTTACCTTCCAACGAGAGCCATGCATGGCGTGCAACAATCCATGGTGATTTCAGATCTCAGAGAGAGACAAGGAGACAGAGAGAGAGAGAGTGATGGGAACTGAGGACACCACACTTTCAGATCTGCGAGAGAAGGAGAGAGGAGTTGAACGCTGGAGCGTTGGTGCTGCTCCGGGGGTCACAATGCAGATTCGACCGTATGAGTTTCAGAAGAGCGTATTGGTGGTGACGATGTGGGTACAGCCGACGAAGGCCGGCAATGTCAACGATGGCAGCAACTGAGGGAAGAAGAAGAAGAAGATAGAAAAACAGAGAGGACGACAACTGGGTGTAAGTCGGTGGACAATGGTGGAGGTCGGTGGTGACCGGCGAACGTGGAGAAGCAGAAGAAGGAAAAGGCAGAAATGAGGGGGTGGTTGCTCTGCGTGGGAATGTGCAGGCCGAAAAGAATAAAGAAAGATAGGAAAGGAGAGGGGGAAGGAAAGGAAAAGAAAAAGGAAAAAGACAAAACTTTCGTCCACCCAAAAAGAAATAAGGTTCTTTTATTGGATGTAGATTTGAGGCTTTAGCCCATGTTTATTCGACTTAAAATAGTGCCATATTAGCACACATGCCTATAATACACCTTTTGGACATTTCATGGGCTGCCAATTGAAAATTGCATACCCAAGCTACAAAATTGTCATGAGGCATGTGTAATATATTTAATGGGCTGCATACTAGCCCACACTTCATTACTCCACCTTCAAATACAATTAAATTGGGGAAAAAGATGGAGCCTTGAGCAATTAGGGATTTAGGGATTACTGTTACTAACTAAACTCTGATTGTTATTCAATAGAACTGAAATTGCATTATATAACCAAAAAAAAAATTATCGTTGCCCATTGAATTGAGAGTGAGACGTCATTGTAGTCTGTGAGTGGTGAGACTGTCGGACCGAGGGTGACGATTGAAGAACAAGCTCCCCACATGTCTTCTATAGTGCATGATCTCTATGTGTATGATTAAAATCATATATTACAATTCATTTGTCGTTTTTGCTATTAACTAATTTGTCCATGTTTAGGTTTTGTTCGGCAATAACGTTTGGATTAGTATTTAGCATTTTAACCGGTCAAGATGCTATTTATTAAATCTCAACTGTTCGGTAAATTAATGCTTTGTACCAGCATATAACGTCTACCGGAGCGTTTGATGCTACTTGGTTTAACGACACTTGCTAACGTCAAGCTTGATTAAGCTAGCGATTTCAATTATACCCCAAGCTTTTCCCATATATTATAAGGTGCCATTGTCATCTGTTATTCTTCCTTCCCTGAAAGTCTCTCTGTAATGCATCTCAATTGCCACCTTTGATACTTCTTTGTAATTCATTGATTCGCAATTGATGTCTCTCCCACTATATTCTTTTATTATTACTATTATTATTAAATTTGTCCATGTTTGATGTTTCTCTGTAATTCATTGATTTGCAATTAATGCTTCTCTCACTATGTTTTTTTATTAAATTTCTCCATTATTCTTAGCTTATTCCTTAAAAATTTTATGTTGATAATAATAATAATAATAATAATAATAATAATAATAATAATAAATAATGTCCATTTTGGTTATTTAACATTTATCAGTTGCTTCAACATCTAATTTTATCGAACACATTATTTACAAACAACTATTTTAACCAATATCAGCTATCCGCTAATATGTAACATATATCTACTACCCTAACACTTATTCGCTACCCAAACGTACAGATATCCGCTTTTCAATCCACTCTTTTATCGAAGAGTGACTTAATCAATACTACTATTTAGAACTAGCCGTCCAAGATATCATATTAATAATCAAATAAATATGATAGTACTAACTATTAATTTGATAGTTCAGAGTGTCTTTTATTGTGTACCAAATATCTCTATGTAAAGTTTTATCATGACCAACCATATATTAAGATTCATATATTATAATTTTCTATTTAACTATAAATTCAACTGGTTCAAATTGAATTAGTGGATCGAGTTAATTTCATATGTGATGTGTGTGCTGCATATTTCAGTGTAATGTTTCTTATATTCATATTTCTATTTTTAGAGATACTATTCAAATTTTTCTTAGATATTTAATATTTTCAGTGTTACTATTCAAATTTGACTTACCATTATGTATGTTGCAAGTTACCCACAAATATTTAAATCTATTAATTGTTAATATTAATGTTATACATATTTGATTGTCAAACATAAATTGTTCATATCAAGCGTGTTATTTGCCGATTTTCAACGTCGGTAAACACAGATAAAGGACTTATCATTATCAAGGATCAATATATCTTTAAAAACGCAACATATATGTCATGCAAGTTCAAATTGACAAGAGACTCTTCATTATTAAGGACCAATATGTCGTAAAAAAATATACTAACATTTATCTCATGCAAGTTCAAAATTGATAAGAGATTCTTTATTGTAATAACCCGACCCTAACCCAATATAATTAATCTAATTAATGAGTGTAATTAACTAAATCGCATATTTCATTTCAAGTTAACCGTTTGTGTTTTCAACGACCATCATATTTCAGTCTAGTATTATATATATATATATATATATATATATATATATATATATATATATATATATATATATATATATATATATATATATATATATAGGGGTATATATATATATATATATAGGGAAATTGGATTCTAATAATCCCTACTTTTACAAATTGGATGACAATAATCCCTACTTTAAATTGTATTCTGGTGGTCCAAAAAAAAATTAAAATTGTATTGTAGTGGGACAAAATTAAGAGTATACCCTGAATATCATAGATTTTGTGTTGCATTTGATTCAAAACTTTGTATAACACTTTACCATGATTTTTAATGAATTTACAACACTTCTCCGAATTTTTTTGAATTTTTTTTGAATTTTTTATGGTTTTTTCAATTTTATTTTTTTAAAAAATCATAATAATTGCTCGGAATCTCAAAAAAATAATTTAAAAAATGTTTTAACAACTATACTTTATTACCTATCTGGGGGAAGGAACGAAAAAAACAAAAACAATATGGGGTAGGCATGAAAAAATAACAAGAATGTGATGATGGATTTGGTACCACTAAAATACAATTTTTTTTTTTTTGAATGTAGAATCAAATTGAAATTAGAGTTTATTGTCATCAAATTTTCAAATGTAGTGATTTTTAGAATCCAATTTCCCTATATATATATATATATATATATATATATATATATATATATATATATAAACTAAGTGACAGTTTCAGTTACTCAAGTTAATCTCAAAATATTCAAATTACTTATCTGACCAAATCTGATCAAATCTACTGATTTGTCAGTATTATTAAGGATAATAATAATATTATTATTATCATACCTTTTCATTCATTAATTTATTTAAATTTCGATTTTATTTCACCTCACCATTAAACAAATGGCCCGTAATTTTATAAATTTTAATCTCAATACCCAAACTAGCATTGTGAGGGGATAAGTAATTGGGCCTTGAAATTTCCTTTCATTTCTTTCAACTCCAATGTGAAAAAAATTAAAAGCGCTCAGCTCTCAAACCTCCCCCTCCTTCCTTGCCTTGTCTGTCCTCCAGCCAGGCCGCCGAGCACCGCCGCCCACGGGCCAGCACCACCCGGCCGACTGTCCTCGCACCACCAGTGCCCTTTCTCTCCTTCTTTAATTCCCTCACTGTCTTGCTTGGTCTGTCTCGTGCCTCTGCCCGCGAGCCATCACCACGCAGCCCCAGCCGTCACAGTCCTCAGCAGCCCCATCCACTTCCTCTTTCTCCATTGCTCTTGTTTCCTCACTCTTGGTTCAAAACCCCTTCCACTTGTAGGTAATTTCTATTCCACTCTTTCCCAATCTGAATCTGTTGTTTCAATTGCAAAATTGTTGTTTTATTTGCTTAATTTCATATTATAAGCTTAATTTGGTATCAAGTCAGCGATTAGGGTTGTATGAGATAAGAAGTGAATTGAGCATGATTATGTTGAACCTTGATGTATGAATGTTGGGGTGACTTGTTGAGAACTGCATGTTATTTTTATGGTTTGAGATGCTCTTAAAATTGAAAATATGTTACTGGATTATAATGCATTTAAGCTTGCAGTTGTTCAATTGAGTTTGAAGAGTGAGAATTGGGTATAAAAAGGATGAATCAAGTGGGAACTATTGTTGGATGGATTTGACTATGATTATATGGTGTGTACATGTTTTCAGCATCCAAAATGGTGATTAATTAGTGATGTAGCTGTTGAAATGATAGTATGATGGACATGGAAATTATATATGAAAGGGATAGAGGGAGTAATGGCACTAAAACACCAAGGAAAGGACCTTAGTTAGCCATTTGGGGTCAAGAGAGTAACCTGAATTTCTCCGGGACAATTTAAGCTTCTTTTAATCAAAATTAGGTTGGATATGATAGCCTTAAGTAATAGCTTTCACATGGTTTTGGAATTTCGAGATTCCGACGAGTATAACCCAAGTTATGGTGTTTTAAACCGGGGTGCCTTGCGTATATACGATTTTGGGTGCAGTAGGTTCAGAGGAATTTTTAAGTATCAAGGAGGTCTTAATGGCCTAAGTATTCATCATGAAAGTTGTAGTATACTTTGCAAGCTTTCCGGAATGGGGTTTTATGTGTTCATCGGATTTCGGAGTGAAAAGTTATGACCCGCCAAAGTAAGGCTCCCAACCAAGTCAAACCAGAATTTTAATTCACCGAGCCTTTTTCAAAGGCAATTTCCGGTGGCTTCCAAACCTTTTCTGAATTTGTGGTCAACATAAGACTTGTAGTATATGATTCAAGCTTTCCATAGATTACTCGGCCACAAGTTTTCGATGTCTACATCTTAAATTATGAGTTCTCAAAGTTCCCTTCCCGCACTAAAAGTCTGCAGAACCAGCCCTTTTGTTTACTTATTTTCAAGCCTTTACATTTATTTTTGGCCTTGCCTCTTAACTGTAGAGTTGTATATCTTATTTTTAGCTTTCCGGAGAATCCTTTTATGAAGTTTTTAGAGGTCTATAGAGGAAGTTATGTCTTTCTGCAAATTTACTGCGAAATCCCAAAAACTCTCCAATCTTTTAATTAAAATTAACTTTCATTAAGTTAATTAGGAGACTCCTTCCTTACCAAGTATCCAACTTAATTCACTTTAGTGTTCTTATCTCAAGTGTGGTCCAAGAGGTCGTTGCTGCTCCCTATTCGAGCTTTCAAGTCGCTTTATTTGTAGGTTCAACTTTAAGGTATGCATATTGCATGTACTCTACCTAAACTCACTTATTTGAGTTCAAGTAAGCATTTATAGTAATTTAATATGGTTAATTACTAGTATTTTACATGTTTTCTCAAATAAATATGGTCCCGTTCAATTTTATATATGCCAAAGTGCATCAATTACTTCATAACTTGGCCAATGTCAACCGGTTAATTCCATCCGGACCCCCCGATCAGTTCGGATATGCGCATATTAAGGCTAAGTCCGATGATCACAAGTAGGGATCCACTCACATAAATTAAAGCATGCATCATCTGAAATGAATTAAAATGCCCCCAATAAAACATATACATCACGAACCTCACCTTTTGTACTCAGAAATATGTATGTATGTATGTATGTATGTATGTATGTATGTATGTATGTATGATGGCAATATATATGTCGTGCAAGTTCAAAATTGACGCACACTCAAAATGTAATTGTTGTTTTAGCTTCAAAACTTTAAAATTGTTATTGTCACCTACTAGGTAGTTTACCTATTAGTTTGAATAAATATATCACCATTTTGGTCAGCTTTTACTTATAAATTAGTACATTCTTCATATTAATACTTGCTAGCTCATTACATTTTTAATTTTTTATGTTGATATTTTCTACTTAACATTGTATACCACTTTTGGTTTGCTTTTTGTTAGTCAAATTATCACAGTTTTTTTTTTTTAATTTATTTTTTTTACATTTCTTGACCTTTTGATACTGAAGCCCTGTAGATAATTCTTTAATATAAAACTGAAGCCCTGTAGATAATTCTCTAATATAAATATTATATCGTTTGGATTCATATTTAGTATCTCCTTTCAAGTTTCACCATGTTTTTTTGATACTTTTGTCATTTATTCTATTATATTATTAGTATCTCATTCACCTAAAGCGGGAAAAAAAATTAGTAGTATAAATAGATATTCCGTTACTTAAACCCAAGTACGCCCTGCAAGCTCACATATTTGGGCTCCTTAGGAAGGTCCAAACCAGGTAGAGGTGCATAGCCATTTGTAAGGGAAGGAAACTCTCAACTCTCAACTCTCAACTCTCAACTCTCGTTCTCTTCTATACACCCCCGATAGGCGGTAGCACCATAATCAGCCTGTGCCACCATCCTGCTGCTGTCACACCCAGACGCCCCCACCTGCAAATTCTTCCTCTCTATCGCCCTTCATCAGATGTTTTTTCTTTCATTATTTCTCTATTTTCTTCACCAATATATGGCGCTCCTTCTGTGTGTTTCATTTCTCACTTTCTTTTTCTTTTTCTTCTTATCAGCCACTTTTGTTTTACTGAGACGGGTTTTGTTCTAAATCGCTATTTTGTTGCAAAATTGGTGCTTCCTGTGTGTTTGATTTTTCTAGTCCCAATTTCAGCTACTCCCAGTCTTCAATTGTTTACCAGTTTTTGCAATGTAGTTTAGGCAGGTATTGTACATTATCATCCATCGTCTTTGTTCCTTTCTCTAAAAGCCTTTAGCTTGAAGAAAGTAGTGGGTTAATGGTCAATTTCACCCTGAAAAAGGAATGAAGGTATGAAGAGGTAATAGAAGAACTAAACGAAAAGGAACACGGCAAATAACCTCTTCAACCAGTTAAAAATCTATAAAGTGGTATTTTTGAGATAGTTCGGTGACAAAATAACAAAATAAAGAGTCTGTGGTGATATTTTGAAATTTCGGGATAATGGTGAACTCATGTTGGAGCTGCCTGAGGTTCTGTTTCAGTTTCTTGCTCAAGTTGTTGATCAATTGTACGCAGGTGATAAAACTACCAAAACCTTTTGTGGAAATTGCGTCTCAAGGAAATCCCAAGGAAATACAAAGTCCAAGAGTAAAAGAGTTGAAAACTAGGACCAAATTATTCATTTCAATTGTGGGAACAACCCTGTGATGCATAATTCTTGGCTTCGAGCACTTCATATTGGGAAAAGGAGGCAAATTGGCTTCTGTTTTCTCCGCCCAACTACCTATGTAACCCCAACTTGTTGCAGAAAGGGTTTGTTCAATTGCAGTTCAAATTCAGACTTTGATGTTCATGGAGAAAGTTCCACCATTTCATCATCAGTAGTTTCTCACTCTACTTTTGGTAATTCCCACGCTTCTTTTTGGCAAATATCTGAATTGTTTTGTAATTGAGAAGCTACTTACTAGTTCCTCCCTTGCTAATGGTTGTTTATTGAAAATGGGAACTTTGATTATGGGGTTGTTAGCTGTCTTAGCAAAGGGAATGTTTTTAAATTATCTCAAGGTTTTTGTAAATTCCAATTTTTTCAGGTTCGTCTTTGGATTGTTGGATACCTGGAAAGGTGAAATTTGGGAAAAGTAATGTCAAGTTAGCCATCTCTATACCACAATATTTGAACTGTCAATGCACGAGCATTGCATGGTTTTCTTGTCTGGCTGGTTCTGGTTCTGGTTCTTGTCAGACCCAGACATTGGACTCTGAAGATGTGGAATTCAAGGAAGATATCTCCAATGATGTGGAGACCAAGAGTTCAGAGAAGAAGCCATTGGACTTCTCCCAGGTTCCCAAGGAGTTGCTTCCTACCGTACTTATTGTGGGGCGGCCAAATGTTGGCAAATCAGCTCTCTTTAACCGGTAGACCCTGTCAGTTTTATCTCAACTGGATTCTTATTTGGTGTTCAATGTGGACACTAACATGAATGTCATTGTAGTTTGATCCGGCGAAGAGAAGCACTTGTGTATAATACTCCTGATGATCATGTTACTCGGGATATAAGAGAAGGTATTGCTAAGTTGGGTGATTTACGGTTCCGAGTGCTTGATTCAGCTGGCTTAGAAGCAGCTGCTACTTCGGGTTCTATTTTGGGGCGGACTGCAGACATGACTGCTAATGTTCTGTCTAGGTCCCACTTTGCCATCTTCTTGATTGCTGCCAGGTAGGTGTTGATAAGGCTGGAATTTTTTTTTTTTTTGGGTGGATCCAACTTACATGTTGAGTACCTGTGTTTTTTTTAGAGGCTATTTTTTATTTGTTATATTTTTTATTTTTTTATATTTTGGGCTACTAGTGAAAATGTAAAGGAGGCATCAACTCCTAGAATTGAGTTCACTGAAATTGGTACAAGAGAACAGTCCTCTAATGAGAGTGGGGCATAATTTGTCATATTGAAAATTAACATGGGAATATCTGAACTCTGCGAATAATTTAGACATCAAGTTGTCTTGTGAAGTAATTCACAACCTCTTTCCAAGGGGGATGTTACCTAATACGCATTTGTGTGTACGGACGTTCCATTCATTGCAATAAGTAACATTTTCAGCGATATGATTATTCATTCAGCGATATGATTATTCATTCAGCTTTATGATAATTTCTTCCACTTCCAACTGTGTAGAGATGGATTGCAACCCATGGATTTGCAGGTTGGGAAGTGGTTGCGTAAGCATGCACCGGGGATCGAGATTGTACTGGTGATGAACAAATCTGAATCACTAGAGGAAGCAGATGGTTCTTTGGCTGCAGCTGCTGGTGAAGCATATGATTTGGGGTTTGGAGATCCTATTGCCATATCTGCTGAGACTGGACTTGGCATGGCAGATCTTTATGATGCTTTAAGTCCTCGCCTGGAGTCCTATATGCTTCAAGTTTTAGATGGTATGATGCAATTCTACTGCCTGAAGATATCCGTTGGCAACTTTTGCCACATAGGTTTTCGCACTCCTTGATCGTTACTCTTTCTTTTCGGTATGCATTACACGTGTCTGATTTCTTATAATGGGCTGCAGCCTTGATGACTAATGATACGTGCTTGGCTCCTCAGTCCTCATCATGGTTTTCTAGTGGGTCTATTATCACTGTGCATTTGTGTTTGTGTGATTCTCTTTCGAGCTTGCTTGGTCCTGAGGGTGGAGTTGGGGTGAGGACGGATGGATGGTTTTGCTTGTTGATTTTGTTGCATGCCCAGGATTCACAGTCGGACATCGCAGTAGAGAATTTGACATTACAATAATCGAGTGGCTTGATCAAATACGTCAACTACGCTGCCTTTATGCCATTTTCTGCCTTATGTAAAGAGAGCGGAGTATCTTTTCTCCTTTTTTTTCCCCCTTCTAGTCTGGCAAATTGCAGAACACCTCGCCCTTTTTGGCGTTTTCCTCTTTCTATGGTCACATAAATAGGAAGGGGTGGACAATTTGATCCCCTGCCAGCCCATGTCAGCGGTGATCAGTTTCAGCTTGGTGAAGCATAAACTGGCGAAAAATAGTTAAATTAAATACATCTATGGTTAGTGGTTACTCCTAAAGTTATGATACCTGTGTTGATTTTTTATGCGGGGTTTAGTCCTCACATCTTAACAATATTACAAATTGATATCGAGTTATTTATATTTAGTTTTTATGAATTTTATGGCACCATGTCTTTTTGCAAAAATTTGCTGGGAGGTGCCATACATTCTTAACAACTGACCACTGGGGGACCACATTTTTTTAATGCACTCAAAGGGGACAAAGTTGTCAAACAAATGGCTCCCAGGTGACTTTTCGGCCATTTATAGCCGGAAAACAGTGACAGTTGAGTAAAGTTATTTTTTTTTAATTTACTTAGATCAATGCCGAGACTACCCTCCCTTCCTCCTTCCTCCACCATCTTCATTCTTCCTTTCTTCCTTGAATTTGAATCACGTGACATGGATTTAGAGATGATCAGATGACTTAGCCCTAATATCCCACTCAAGTTTCAACACCTGAAGACTAGAGAAAGAGAACACCGCCCAAAAGGAGTGCACTTGAGCAGAGAACCGACGGGTATCAACCGGGAGGGAACATCGACCACCCGAGCGAAGGGGCACGTAACCCAGCGACGAAAACTCGACCACCTAGAGAGCCACCGGAAACCCAGCGTCCAAGGACGGCGATAAGAGCGGCCCGACGACCAGGTACGACAGTCAAATCGGAAGATGAGGGCGTGTTTGGGAGGAGGCGAAAGGTCAGGATTGGATAGGAGGTGAGGAGAAGGGTCAGAGAGGCGCTCAGCCCAGCAACTGGAGCACCAACCTCCCAGGAGGCCGATGAAACCTCCAGCGACCAGGACCGACGGCCGTGAAAGAGGATCAGGTGTAGGGAGGAGGCGAATCGGCGCAGAGCACTGTCAGTTCATTCCTATCAATTCCTCATCAACTCCCATCATCAATTCCTCAAATCCTATACAAAATTTAGCACCTGGGTTTCAAATTCGGCGATGCAATTTCAAATTTCGATCGTCTTGACATAGTTTGGTCTCGAAATCGATTGTTCTCAAGGGTGTTCTACTCCAACAGGTTGTTCAAGTTGTCGTTGTTATCATCCTTTTTGCAGTACTTTTTTACTTCTCGCTTCAATCTCAATTGGGTTTTGCTTATTTTGATCTGGGTATGCCTGCTTTTCTTCAATTTGAGGCAGTTTGGTAGAATTTGATGCAGTGTTAATTGGGTTTTGCTTGTTTTGATCTGGGTATGCCTGCTTTTCTTCAAATTTGAGGCAGTTTGGTAGTACTTGATGCAGTATTAATTGGGTTTTGCATCCTTCTACTTCTTCCGAACTTCAAGCAACGTCGCCAAACTCGATTCACCACCCCATCTCTTACCGCCATGGTTGTGAACAAGTTAGAGTGAATTTTTGGTGAAAGTTTGGATTTTGATCGAAAATTGAGGGTGGAGACTGATTTGTGGAGGTGGGTTTTGGGCAAATTTGGGCACAATTTACCGCCCTGAACACCATTGGACACAAGGGGAATGGAGCGGGCAAAAATAAGGGCAACATGGTCTTTTCACAAACTTCCCCAAGGGCTTTTTAGTATTTTCATTAATTCCGGCTATAAATGGCCGGAAAGTCACCTGGGAGCCATTTGTTTGACAACTCTGTTCCCTTTGAGTGCATTAAAAAAATGTGGTCCCCCAGTGGTCAGTTGTTAAGAATGTATGGCACCTCCCAGCAAATTTTTGTGTCTTTTTGTGTGTGCATGTTTGAGGTCCTGTGTTTGCGTGAATGTGTATGATTCCTTGCTCACTTTTACAGACGGGTGCAGTTTTTGTATCTCCCCTCTGACTTGGTGGAGTTATGCAATGAAACATTTAACTATAGGCACTCAAAATGTGCAGTCTCATTCTGGTTACTTCCAAAATTCTAGTTACCTTTCATGCTTACACTGCATGTGGATTTATCTGGCATTTTATCATAGCTCTTTTTGCAGTTGTGAAATAGTTGTATATCTACTAGGTCACTTCTTTTTGTACTGATTAGTAACTCTTAAGTAATCATTCATGTGCTTCATCTCATATCATATCTCGAATCCTTGGATGAAGGTACTCAGGACAATGTTTCCACTGACACTGAGGAAGCTAAATTGCCGCTACAGCTTGCAATTGTTGGGCGGCCAAATGTAGGAAAATCAACCTTGCTGAACACATTATTGCAAGAAGAACGTGTTCTGGTGGGGCCAGAAGCTGGCTTGACGAGAGATTCTATTCGAGCTCAGTTTGAATTTGATGGAAGAACTGTATATATGGTATAATCAGTTTCCTCTTGTTCCCTAATCAGTTTCCTCTTATTCCATCGCACTTATCCTCATTGCATTTATTCTGGATGGTATTGTTTGAACCTACTACTAACATCGTAAAATCTTGATGGCAAGTTCTAGCAAGATCTAGTTTATCTATCTTTTCCATCATGTTTACTTTTTCCACTACTTGTTGGGTAGTTTATTAGTTTCTTTTTTTGAATGAAATTAAATATTCAAATGTACCATTCTCTAGTTCTTGCAGTTTTAACTTCTTCTTACATGAGGTAGTCTCCCCATCCCCCAATCCCCCAAAGAATGGTTTATGAGGAGTGAGAACCCTCCCTCCTTCACGACTTACTTGCCTGTTTTCCATGTTTTTTTCTGATTGCGGAAGGTCATCCCGTCTATATTTTTTCATTTCATTTTCTTTTTGTCGGGCAAAATAATTGATTGCACATTTCAGAAGTTGGTTCAAATTATGGATTTCTGATCAGGTTGACACTGCCGGGTGGTTAGAGAGGACAAAAGAGAAGGGGCCAGCTTCCTTGAGTATTATGCAAACCAGAAAAAACCTCATGCGGGCTCATGTGATTGCATTGGTTCTTGATGGAGAGGAGGTATGTCAACATCTTTTTCTTGTATTCCAATCTTGTAGTAGCCAATTGTAGATGTTCATGTTACAGATTTTTTGAAATAAGCAGTCTTGTTTGGCTACTGCGGCTCAACCTGTTTCCCCATAGATGTATCCAATTTCATGCTGCACCATTGTGCGGTGATTTGTGAGACTTAGAGTCTTTCTTTATGGCTGGTAGATTGCAAAGGAGAGGAAGAGTATGAAGCATGCTGAAGTAGTGATAGCAAGACAGGCCTTGGAGGAAGGGCGTGGGCTGGTAGTAATTGTGAATAAAATGGATCTCTTGAGGGGAAAACAGAAATCAAAATTATATGAGGATATCATTAAAGCTGTTCCTGAAGAGCTTCAAAAACTCATACCACAGGTTTGCCTCTTTGGAACATTCTTTGTTGTTTTCTATTAAATATGAGTCGCCCTTTTGTTTGAGCATGGTCAGTTTATCATATATGCAGTATGCACATGCACTTGCATGCAAACATCCATTGTGCTGCCCAAAAGAAACTTGGATTATGTATGAGAACGCATGCAAATTGCAAGATCCTTTTCTCAATTCTGTTGTAATGTTCTGTCAATTATGAAAATGGACTTCTTATCATTTCACCTTGGATATAAATATCCAAGTATGTTACATGTTATGTTACTGATGATTTTTGTGTGTAGCATTTGACATATTGAGCGAGCTCTGTGTATGGCCATTTATGTTGTTACTGATGATTTTTATGGAAAATATTGTTAGAGGACTACATTTTTAAAATCAATTTTGAGGTACCCTACATCTAAGAGTAAGTATTTAAGGGGCAATCTAGCGAGACTTTGACAGAATCTGCTGATGCCCTCCGAAAATTACTGAATTACTCATTTAATTTTGAATATTATTACTAATATAGAAGAAAGGACCCAAAATGCTAGCATCCTCCATAGTTAGGCCATTCAAGAACACACTCAAAGGTGTCCACCTGCTGAACGTTCCCCAATGCCGATGCCCTCTGAAAATTACTGAATTACTCATTTACTTTTGAAAATTTATTACTAATATAACGGTTAGCATTAAAATTAGCATCAGTACTCGGGAGTCGGGAATAAATACGGACTACCCAGATGTATCCTACAATAGGAAATAGCCAATTTTTTTTAGCTTGCTGAACAACTGATTCCGTTTCAGACCTCAAATTCTCATCTTTCATCGAAGTAATCTTCTTCCCTTCTTCATAAGCATGCCGATAACACCCCACTAAGTGCTGAAGTGGCACTTCAGCACTCAGAAACTGGTTTGAAAGCCGATCAATCGGAATTCTCTCAATCTAATCTCTAGACAGCAGCAACTCCCTGCCCTCACTGAGGATCTCAGCAGCAGCTAATTTAAGGTATACAACCCTAGAATCAGACTCCATTGAATAGACAAGAGATACGGGAAGTATTTTCCGCAGAATTATATCCCCAATCTCTGCCGCAGTCCTCTTGGGCTTTTTCAAAATTATATCAGGGGTAATTTGGTAAATTTTTAGAGGGCTTCGTCGGATTCTGTCAAGGCCTCGCCATATTTTTCCCCCCTAAATACATACTGTTAAATTTGGGGTACCTCAAAATTAATTTTAAAAATGTGATCCCCTAATAATACTTTCCACAGAATGTGAGGCAACCCCCTAATTGATGTTTGAGAAGATTTTTAGGTTTTTTTTTCTGTTTTCTTTATTAGTTTTTTAAATATAAAAAGTATCATTGGCATGTTATCTTGGTCTTGGCTCCATTATGATTTCTGGTTCTGAATTTGAGTGCCGCATTTTGATGCCTAAAAGTGGGTTTGTCACTTCATTTGGGGAAATGGATGATGATCAGGTAACAGGAATCCCAGTAGTATTTGTTTCTGCTCTTGAGGGAAGAGGCCGGATAGCAGTCATGCGTCAGGTCATTGAGACTTATGAGAAGTGGTGCCTACGATTGTCCACAGCTCGGCTTAATAGATGGCTGCGCAAGGTGCAGTTTCTGCTCCTATTTCCACAACATATCTCGAAAATGTGGCACTGACAGTTTAAAAAAAATGCATGGACTGTCTGCTTCGAACTGGGTCCCTTTCTTTTGGTTGGAGCTCATATACATTATCAATATTAACTGTAATGTATTGATCAGGTTATGAGCAGGCACTCCTGGAGAGATCAAGCAGCACAACCAAAGATCAAGTACTTCACGCAGGTGAAGGCGCGACCCCCGACATTCGTAGCCTTTGTAAAGGGGAAAACAGAGCTTGCGGATTCTGAAATCCGCTTTCTGACCAAATCCTTGAAGGAAGACTTTGATATTGGCGGCATCCCAATTCGCATCTTGCAGCGGCCTTTATCAAGAAAAGATGACGCAACCGGCAAAAGCAACTTCTCAAAAGGTAGCCATACAGGCAAAGTGGTACGAAGTGTTCCCTCTGATAAACGTAGTATCACTACTTGATCCAATATTAACTTGATTCTTTACAACTATGATGTATCAGTATTTCTTTTCTTTCTTTTACACAATAATGTATCATTGAGCTCCTGTGGTTCAGTCATGGTGCCCATTGTTTTAGTAAGTTATTAAGATTTTGTACAACTGTACAAGGGGGCCAAGTGTTGAACCATGTAAATACCTAGCATATTGTTCTCCCACCAGGCACTAAGAAAGGGCTCAGTTTTGGTCATTTTACTTTGTCATGTTGAAATTGACTGCCATATCACAGTTGGTTTTTGGTAGAGACTTTCCCCATGCTTCCTGGAAATCTGTTTACTGAAGTTGTGAAGAAAATCATGAGCTTCACATTAAAACTTTCCGATCTAATAGGCACAACCAAACATCAAAAATGTTTGTCAACTTGGAAAAATTGGTTAACTTTCCTGAAAAGGTTTCTCGTCAAATGTTTCTTATGGTTCAATTCTAGATGGATGTAAAAGTTCATCATGAGGAGAATACAGGGCTCATTTCATTGATTATGCATTTTACGGACAAGTTAGTACGTGTTCCTTATTTCTGGCTTGCAGAGCTTATTAACTATTTATCTTTGAAATATGCCAAGACTGTTCAGTGGCCTGATCTTCTTACCTATTAGTAGATATCAAAAGACTTGATCGTAAATTTTCACCTCCCATATTTACTTTTCTGCTTCGACTTAGGCTAAGAATGTTTTCATTGGATGATAAATACTCCCTCCGTCCCAAATTCATTGACATTGGGCTAAGTATTAATTACTAACAAATTATAATGAGTACCAATATAAAATTACCGTCATTAGAAAGATGTTTTATTAAAAATTACGATGGAGGTAATTTCATATTGTAACTCATTGTAATTGATGAATAATTAACGGTCAAAGTTTAGTTAAAATGTCAATTAATTTGGGACGGAGGGAGTAAATAAGAAAACCTATATTACATTGTTGCATAATCAATATTCACGAGATCCTAAAGAGTGTTCTTTCATTAAAGTGGAAGTATCTATTGAACAATAAATAAAGGAAAATTGGATTCTAATAATCCCAACTTTTACGAATTGGACAATAATAATCTTTACTATAAATGTGGATTCTGGTGGTCCAAAAAAAAAAAAAAATTGGATTGTAGTGGGACATCATTGAGAGTATACCCTAAATATCATAAATTTTGTGTTGCATTTGATTCAAAACTTAGTATAACACTTTACTATGATTTTTAATGAATTTAGGGCATTTCTCCCAATTTTTTTCAATTTTTTTACGATTCTTTATGATTTTTTCACTTTTATTCCTTTTTAAAAAATCATAATAATTGCTCGCAGTCTCAAAAAAAATAATTTAAAAATTGTTTTAGTAGCTACAATTCATTACCTTTTTGGGGGCAGGAACGAAAAAACAAAAACAATATAGGGTAGGAATGAAAAAAGTAAAAAGAATGTGGAGGTGGATTTGGTACCACTACAATCCAATTTTTTTTTTGGACCGCCCAAATCCAAATTGATAGTAGGGATTATTATTGTCTAATTCGTAAAAATCGGGATTATGAGAATTCAATTTTCCATAAATAAATGGGTTTTTGGCTCTAAATGATTCATATTGAGGACCTTGTAACTAGGAATAATCCAAAATTACTTTTCGGTCAATGGCAGTCTATATTTTTATCATATGTTCTCATAGCATAATATCATTTTCCCAACAACTACCCTTCACCATGGGCCGTTTATCTTTTCAGACCATAGCTACATTCTTTTGGACACTGACCCGAATAGAAATAAAGGAAAGAATTGAGCCTTCAGGTTTATCCATCACTGGACAAAATTCGAAAAAGTCCTAAACCTAGTCAAGTGAGGATGGAAGAGTAATGTGACGGGGTACTCTATGTACCAAGTTACAAAAAAGTTGAAAAACAAACTAAAAAATTTTTACGAGACTGGAACAGACAGACCACAAAGAATTTTATTGAGAGACTGGAAAACAACCTAGCAAAGCTGCAATCGGTTGAGGATCATCTTTTGCAAGCCCCCTTAAGTAACCACTTTAATGAATAGCATAACAGATTGATTAGGCAACGGGAAAGAATGCTCTTTTTCAACCAAAAAATATTGGGGAAAATATAGTCACAAGCGCCGGTTAACTGAAGGGGATCGAAACTCCTCCTTCTTCCACAAGTCAGTAACCTTCAGAAAAAAGAAATCGCTTATAAATGACATTAAGGATCCCTCTGGGGTGTGGATCCAAGATAAAAAGGAAATTCAGAATAGATTTGTAGAGGAATTTACGATCAGATTCAAGGTTGCAAATACAGCCTCAAGCTCTGATTTTCCCTCTCTACCGGAGTTAACACTAGAACAAAGGATCCATCTTATTGTTGAAGTTTCTGATGAAGATGCAATCAACCAAATAGACCCAACCAAAGCACCAGGGCCTGATGGGTTTGGTGCAGGATTCTATCAAGAATACTGGCACATTATAGGAAACGACATCTCAACAGCTATAAAAGACTTCCTTCGAAACTTCTGAGAGAGGTTAACCCCACATTCATAACCCTCATCCCGAAAGTTGAAGATCCAATGCTGCCTAACCAGTATAGACCAATAAGTTAGTGTAACACACTATATAAGATAATACTAAAAATCATGGTGAATCGTCTAAGGCCAATGCTTGATAATCTTATAAGTTCCTTCCAAAGTGCTTTCATTCCTAATAGACAAATCCATGACAATGTCCTCCTAGCCCATGAAATTATGCAAAAATTCAAACTCTCCAAGGCTTCAAAACAGGGGATCGCCTTAAAGTTGGATATGTAGAAAGCTTACGATAGAGTTGAATGAGATTTTCTGAAAAGAACACTCAACAAGATGGGTTTCCAACCTCTATGGGTAAGATGAACAATGGAATGTATATCATCAGTCTCCTACTCGATACTAATTAACGACCAGCCATGTGGGCTAATAAAACCAACCAGAGATCTCCGACAAGGGGATCCTATATCCCCGTATTTATTCCTTTTATGTATAGAAGTCCTCACTCAAGAACTTATTCAACATAGCTTGATTAAAAAAAAAAAGGAATTTCTGCAACCAGTTTCCAACCTCTATGGGTAAGATGAACAATGGAATGTATATCATCAGTCTCCTACTCGATACTAATTAACGACCAGCCATGTGGGCTAATAAAACCAACCAGAGATCTCCGACAAGGGGATCCTATATCCCCGTATTTATTCCTTTTATGTATAGAAGTCCTCACTCAAGAACTTATTCAACAAAGCTTGATTAAAAAAAACAAGGATTGGGAATCAAAATTTGTGCCTCGGGTACAAACATTCTCTGCCTACTTTTTGCTGATGATAGCCTCCTCTTCTGCAAAGGTACTGAATCAGCTTGTAAAAACCTCAAAACCATTCTTAATAATTTCTGCAACTAGTCGGGACCTTTAGTTAATTTCCACAAGTCTACTATGGTGTTTTCCTCAAAAGCCAGGTCAGGTTATATTGACCGAGCGAAAGGAATTTTTAACATCCCAGTTAAGAATCTCTAGGAAAAGTACCTTGGATGCCCATCCATCTATAGAAATAATAAAGTGGACCTTTTCTCGCCCATCCTTCGCACAGCCTCAAAAAAATTGTCAAATTGGAAAGCGAATTCTCTTTCGAAAGCAGGAAGAACAATTTTTATCCAATCGAACCTAGAATCTCTACCGGCGCACACTATGCAATTCTTCCTTATGCCAAAATCTACCTATGAGCGCCTAAATCGAGTAAACATGAATTTTTTGTGGAAAAACTCTTCAGAGAAAGTATTGCTAATGATTTCATGGGACAAGATATGTAGACCCAAGGATAAAGGGGGCCTTGGGCTTCGTAAAACACAAGTAGTAAATCTAGCTTTCCAGTGTAAACTGGTTTGAAAATTGATGCACGAAAAGGATAAACTTTGGGTGTCTCAGATGTCAAGGTAAATACAACGTTCAGGGGATTGGTTTTCGAAATACCCAAAGCCATCAGACTCTTGGGTCTGGAGGAAAATTTGCAAAGCCTACAAGGTGTGTAGGAAAGGTTTTCGGTGGAAAATTAGCAATGACACAAAGGTTAACTTTTGGAATGATAATTGGTGCAACCAGTCACCTTTATCTACCTTAGCTAATCAGACAACTGCGCCCCAAGAAAGCAAAACGATTGTCAAAGAATTCATTATTAATAATGAATGGGACCAAATTAAGCTAAGACAAGTACTCCCAAAACCACTAGTCCAGTTGGTGGTTCAGACTCCTATCCCGTTTTCAGAGGAACAAGACGAACTTTGTTGGGACCTTACTGGAAATGGTATCTTCTCAACGAAATCTGCAACCTGGCTCTGCTATGAGTTAGAATCAGGGTCTGAATGGGAAGGCCGTTGGATTTGGAATCTAGACATTCAACCGAAGCTAAAATTCTTCCTTTGGAAGATTTTTCATAATGGTCTTCCATTTAGATGGAACCTATTGAGCAGAGGAATCAACCTCGACCCATCTTGTCCCATCTGTCTCCAAGAGCTGGAGAGTGATAGTCACGTACTACACCAGTGTCACTTCACAAAGAAAGTTTGGGATACTACCAAATCCCACAATTGGCTTTCCTCTCCTATCATCTGGCCTCCAAACAGTGAGGGTAGCTGCTTGTTACAATCTCTCAAAAATGGGCTCTTTCACAATGAATTGTTGAGAGCTTCCTACCTTCTCTAGAGCATTTGGAAGGAGCGTAACGATTGTGTCTTCAACAACTCCATTTTCAACGTCGCAAGGGTCATAATCCGAGCCAAAAGATGTTTTACAGAATGGCGAGCTAGGGGCAGATTGGACTCGCACGGTCAACATCAGTCTCAAACCTTCAGTCATCCTCTAGGCAAAACACGGAGCCACAAGATCATTCAAGTTAGGTGGAAGTAACCCTAAGCTGGTTGGGTAAAACTAAACTTTGATGGGTCCCCAAACCACCATCGATCAGCAGCAAGTTTCGTCATTCGGGATCATTTTGGTCAATTCAGGAAAGCAGGCGCCATGCCAATTAATTCTCAGTCAATGTTACTAACGGAAGCCTTGGCCCTGCGTTTTGGTTTGCAACAAGCTATCCAAGAAGGTTTCTCTAAGGTGCAAGTTGAAGGGGATAGTCTTATCTTGATTCAAGCTATCCAGGGGACTGCCCACAAACCTTGGCACATCGATATGATCGTAAGAGATATCAAAAACCTTATCATGTAGTTGGACGATTACACGATTGGTCACATCTACCGCGAAGCCAACTTAGCGGCAGATTGGATGACTAATTTCGGTCATTCTCTAAATAATATCGGCGTTTGGTTATTTAGCCTCTCGTTGGATTTATCTTACATTATTCATGCGGATAACTTGAGGAGATGCCTTGATAGAAGGGTTCCCTAAGGTCTTGTACCTCCTTTTTACCTGATTTAAAAAAAAAAATATTGTACTTTCGGCAACAGAAAAATGACGTGGGCACCGCACTACGTGCTATTGGCCGAAAAGTATATACTTTCATGGGCCGAAAAGTCACTTTATCCATTGGCCACGTCATTTTTTCATTGCCAGAAAATGTTAATATTGTACTATGAGAAAATAATATAAAAATATAGACTACCATTAGCTCAAAAGTCACTTTGGATTATTTTCAATCACAAGGTCCCAGAACAACTTATTTAGAACCAAAAACCCTAACTAAATTAAGCATGTGTTCTTTTAGAGATAAGTATCCTATTTTGATAAATTTTAATCCAATTAAATTTATCCATTTTTTTCACTAGTTTTACTATAACATACCTAATACTACCAACTCAATTTAGATTATACAAATTTATTTAACCTTACCTTGCCTCTTGAAAACACACCCTATAACAAACCTAACTCTTCGTAAATAAAAAAATTGTAAACAGTATCCGCTTTTAAAAGAAGGATTGTCAAATGGTGAAGTCAAGAAATTATAAAATTAGTATACAAGCTTGATAAATCTGACTGATAAATTTGCAAACCAAGTGAAATTAGGCTAGAATGAACTATTTTGGTTCAATAATAGGTTGGGCATATTGCCTATGAAGACAACTAGACAAGGAGACAAGATAAGAAGTAGAATTGACTCCGTCTATCACTATGAACTACTGGTTTTGTTTTGGAAGGAAAACGAGACTTTACCAATAACATCCAAACAGTAGGGGCTTTCATGGTTCGGTGCGGTACAGTTTTGGTCTTTTAAAATGGTGTGCCATGAAACAGTTTTCTAAAATCATAAACCTGAATCGGAACTGGATAACCCGTTTTTTCGAAACCGACGCACCGGGTTTAACGGTGCGGTTTCACCGGTTAACCGGGCCGCCTTAATTTCCATCAATATTAGAAAAATCATCATTCAATCAACCAAACAAAAATCCAATTACATTACAAACCCTATAAGTCACTAATTAAGGGGAAACATTAAAAAAAATCGAAATTAGTTTACATCAAGGAATCTCGCCCCCTATTCCCAAATCAATTTTCAATTTTTCATTTCGCGGACTGGACTGACCCATGTAATTAATTTTTTTGAGGTATATTCAACATTTTTTAATCTTTTATCTGTTTTGTATATATATATATATATATATATATATATATATATATATATATATATATGGAACTGATCATATAAGCATAACTCTTTGGTGAGCATGTGAGCATGACTGCTTATTAAGTAGACATCAAGTTGTATTTTTGTGGACATCAAGTATGAAAGGTGGACATCAAGTATTGTTTTTGTGGACATCAAGTATGCAAAGGGAAATAAAGATTTTGTTTGATGGGGATCAAATGTTGATATCTAACACTCATACTTAATGTCCACAAAAACAATATGTGATGTCCACCTTTCATAATTGATGTTCACGACAATAATACTTGATGTCCACCAGAAATCCAATCATGCTCACATGCTCCACCACATTCATCAATCCCATCCCATTTGTTTTGATATCCAGTTACGAATATAAGATAGGAGTATATCATCTCCTTCCATCTTTTGACCAAAATCCCACTCTCCATTAAATTTGACCAACACCACATGCATATCCATTCCTTTGCCATCAGTAGCCAATGCATTTCAATGCAACAATGCCTCCTGCCTCCTCATACCCATTTTCACAAAATTGTATCTATAGCTCATCTCTTTCACAAAACAAAGCAATCTTCTTATTTACCTTGAAGGCAACCTTCATCCAAGCTTCATCTCCTCTGAACTTTGATCTTCCATGCAAACCACCTATGTCCCTTTCAACAATTTCCAGTTGAAACAGCTTACTTGGACGCACATCAAGTGTATGATAAGAATCCCCCTCAATAAAACTTCATATTTCTTCTCTTCCTATCTCATCATTTGGTGCATATAGAAAACACACTACATGTACAACATGGTAATTATCCCATTGGAATACACCTGAAGCAAAACCATCCCTATGCTTTGTGTACTACTTCCTCTTTCATGGCATCCTCATACCACATCATCACCAAACCACCAACTCCATCTATTGCCTGGACATCAACAAACTCACTACATCCCAACACTTCATTGCAACCCATTGGAATATGCTTTGTCTCTAAAACTCCAAACGTATTCAAATCTCTCCATCTGAATCAGACACTTTGAACCCTTTTTCTACATGCTCAACCCAACATCCGTCACAATCCAAGTTGCCATCTTCACGGGTTATACTTCTTCTTCTTGTTCTTCTTCTTTGGTTTATCTAATCTAATGTCTTCAACTAATGCCTCTATTGTGTCTTGAATCCTACCTTTGAATTTCACCCCGATAATTGAGGAAAATTCTAAAGCCTCCATGGCACTCTCTTCTGTTCTCCTAGATTCGAACGAGTTTTGGACGCTCTCATCTGTCTGAACTGCACCTTCTACTGCTTCATCTTCCTCTTGTAAATTAGGATTAGACAAATGATTTCCATTAGCCTCCCTCTCAAAGCTAGGAGTCGAGACAACTCGTTGCTACTTAGACTGTTAGTACCTCCTTGCGTTACCTTTTCCTTTCCCTATGCTATTGAGACTTGATGTATTTTCTCCTTGATTGCTCTTCTCAAGCTCCATTAAATGTGTGTTTGCTGGGTCAACATTCACCTCTCCTTTTTCTATTTCCAAAGTGTCCTTAATTACTTCACCTTCTTGAGTTCTGCTCCTGTTATTCCTTTCACTTAATGCCCCTTCTGTGTTTGGATAGTGAGTTTCAAGTGTCTGGTCGACTTCTGAGTTTGAAACATGGGTTCCAAATTACTGTTCCACTTCTCCCCATCCATCAGTCTTGGTTCTCCTTGTTGATCTTCGCTCAAACCAACATCAAGATTACGATCGAAGTGACTCGAGGCTTCGAATTCACTTGAATCTTCACTCTGAATGTCATTATTTCTGGGCTCATCTCTTTCATTTTGGGTGCGGGGGATTACATGGTACATCGTCCCAGCTTCTCGAATGAGCGCCTTGAAGGCTATGTTTTCCACATTGAGAATAACACCCCTTTTATCTTGTTGAATATGTCTGATATCACAAGGACTCTCATGACTTCAAAACTCTCTGTACTCTGTATGTTATTCCCCAAGCTCACTATTTTCCCCCATGGCTTCACTATTTCTTCAAACGTTTCCCATGTCCATGCAAATGGTGGGACTCCATATACCTCCAGCCATACTTTCCTTGACTCTGCATGATACATAGACTGACCATTTTTTAAACTCAACAAACTACTGCATGTTTAGACCCAATCTTGTGTCTAAATACCGCCTAAATCCTTAGGCTTTTAACTCGTTTCGTAGTTTAATTTCATAGCTTTTAATGTGTTTTTGATTATTTTGTATATTTTGGAGTTTTCACCAAAAACGTAGCAAAACGAGCCTTTTTATAGCATTCTTGGCATTTCCCGAGCCGAGCCGGACTGGAAACCGAGACAGAATCGACCCGGGACCACACTCCCGACCTTTGGTGCCAATTAGTGAAGTAACGCATGCTACGACTTTCAGATCGAGCGTTACATGCTTTGGAAAGAAGGAAGAACAAAGGGAAGGAAAGCCGAGCTAGACCGTGGCCACGGTCAAGTTGACCGTAGCCACGGTGGGTTCATGACTTGTCTAAGGGAAGTGTGAAGAGGCCGAGCCACGCGGTCTTGGGAGACCGTACGACGGGTGCGAAGGAGCGAAATCTTATGCGCCCTAAATCGTCATACAAATTTCTTTGGGCGAGCAGGCCGTGACCACGGTCTCCTTGGCCGTGGCTTGCGGTCTCCACATGTCTGCGCGTGTTTTCGGCTTGAAGTGCTGCGTTTTGGCCAACAGTTTTGCCTTGTATATATACTCCTTGTTGACGATTTCTTAGGGGCATCTAGGGGATAGACTTAGACAATTGCGAGCTTTGTAATTAAGGGTTTTAGAGAGAGATTAGTGAGAGATTAATCTAGGGTTTTGGAGATTTGTGTTTGTTATTGAAGATTTGGAGATTCAAACAATTGAAAGATTGTTGGGTCATCTTTTTATTGCTTTCTCTTGTTCATCTACAGCACTTTGATAAGTTTTCTCTTCCCTTAACTCCTTTATTAATTACTTTGCTAATTACTTTGCTTGTTCTTGATTTCTTTGCTTGCTATTTCATTGTTCTTGCTTGTTTATGGTTGTTTAATGTTAGAAATCATGTTTAGGTTTGGTTTGGATGTTATTAGCATAGTTAGTGTCATGATTAATGGCTAGAAACCCTATGGGTTAGGGGGTAATTAAGGGTGTGAATGGGTGATTAGGTTTGGGTTAGCAATATTAGTGAGTAATTAGTTAGGAAATCAATTTCCCAATCCTATCCTTCCCTCAAGTGGGATGTATTTGGGTGCGAAAGCATCCCGAATACATCCAACGCTTGTTGGAAGGTAGGAATTAGGATAGTTAGTATTCTAGTTCGCGAAAGCGAATAGAAACTAACTAGGAAATTCCGTTCCATTAACTCTCCCGGGTCTGTCTATGGATTTTGGGGAAGTTAATCCGGACTATCCTTGAAAGAGGAAGTCCGGTGGGTATTTTCTAACAGAGTTATCATTTGATTTCCCCTTCTTGTTACTCTCTTGTTGCAAAACCCATTTCCTCATCCCCGTTTGCATCCCGAAAAGCCTCCGTAGCCCATTTTCCATTCCTTGACCGATCTTAGCTTTGTTTCTTGTGTTGTACTGATCCTTTCAAACCAATATTCTTACCTTAGCAATCTCATCCCGACCATTGACCTAGATTCTTTGACCAAGGCTGCCAGCTCCCTGAGAGAGAACGACAATACCGAGGTCTAACAAACCGCTGTACACAAAATGGCGCCGTTGTCGGGGAGCCAGCGCCCCTAGTTTTAGTTTCTTGGTTTTTGGTTATTTGAGATTGCTTTCACGCTAGAAATTAGTTTGTGCTAATCCCGATGAATTTGATGCTTCTATTGGTTCTTGTTGGTTCATGTAGGTACGCCCTAATGTCATATCGAGGATCGTAGGAGGCCTCGAGTCCAATGGGTGAAGTCCAAGCTGATTCACCCTGTACCCTTCTATCATATGTCGTTCCATCTTCGGGTACGGGAGGCAACTCGATCATCTTACCACCATTACCACCCGACGCGGTATTTGAGTTCAAGCCGTGTCTTCTTGAAGTTTTTGAAAGTAACCCGTTTCATGGAGATATGTCCGAGAGTCCTATTGCTCATATGGAGAGATTCGAGAAGCGCATCAGTTTCATGCATATACCTGGGATATCTTCGGAGTATCTAAAGTTGAAGTTCTTTCCTCTGACTTTGAAAGGGAAAGCTGAGATGTGGCTTGATATATGCCCACCTGGATTTTATTCTTCATGGGAGGCTCTCAAGAGAGATTTTCTTCAAAGATTCTTCCCGGCTGATAAAACATGTAAACTTCGGCAAGATATTATGAGCTTCAAGCAAGAACCCGGAGAGACTCTTTTTGAAGCATGGGGGAGATTCAAAAGTCTCCAACGTCAGTGTCCGCACCACAATCTACCCAACTGGATGCTTCTTCAGCACTTTTATTGTGGACTCTTTGCTTCTCTCAAAGAATCAATCGATATAGCATCCGGAGGGACATTTTTGAAGAAGACTGCGGGGGAGGCCGAACAATTCCTTCATGAGCTTGTTCAATATGCTCCAGATTTTGGAGGTTGCAAATCTAATGGAAGAGATTTATCTTTGGAGCATCATCCTATTATTGCACTCCTTTTGGCTTCTATCTATGAACTGCAAAAAGAAAAAGTGAATGAGGAGACTTTCAAGCATTTGAGAATGGCTCAAGAAGCGCAAGTGTTCAATTTTCAACAATTAGAGCAAGTGAGTGCTATTATTTCTTCCCATGTTGAACCAGATCCCATTTCTTATGATTTTACCACTAACCAACACCCTTCTACTTTTCAACCCATTGACCATCACCCATTCATTCAAGAAGAAACCTTCCATCCAACCCAACAAGATTTTCCACAACCTCAAATTTCTCAACCACTTCAAGGATCCTCATTTGAGTTGATGTTGGAGCGAATCATGGAAGACCGAGAGGAGGATTACGCTTATATCCAAAGTCTTGAGCTCGAATTGGCTCAATCCAACCAATTTCAATTTGTAGCTATCCAAAGTACTCCTATCCAAGGGGTGGAGGTGAATGTTATTACCATGTGTGGTGGAGGAGAAGTTGAGCAACCCAAGTTGGTGGAGGAGGGAGTTCTTGAAGAAAATGAGGGAGATATTGAGGATAAAATCGAAGGAGAGGGTATGGAGGTTGAGCAAGTGGTAGACGATGAGAAGGAGAAATTGATTGGTGAGGAAGTCAATTGTGTAGAAGAAAAGGTGGAGGAAGAACAAGTTATAGTTTTGAATGAAAGTGCTAGTGAATGCCCTGAAGAGCAATTTGATTCCCACCAAATGCAAATTCCTCTCCCAAACTGGTTGATTCAACACTTGACTGATGAAGGACATATTGAATCAAAGTTTAATTTCCATACTGAGACGCCCTTTTCCATGCCACCTTGTGTTGAAGTCAATTCAGTGACCACGATTGTTCATGAGCATAAAGAAGAAGTTTATATTCTTGAAGTGGAACATGGCAATGAGCATGAAAACGATCATCCCGAAACCTTATGTTCTGGACCCGAGGTAATTGAAGATGCATCCCGTGATGATTCCCTCAAGATTGTTCCATTGAGGAGGGAGATCTCATTGGATGAAGTTTATATTGAGGACATAGAGTTTGAGAAGATTGTTCCCAAGTGTCTGAAACTTGGAGAACCACTTGAGGAAAGGCCTCAGTTACTTCTTCATCCCCATCACCCAATCAAACTGCTGGAGGAGACCCTTGTTCTATTTGCGGAGGTGATGAGAAGGTGTTGGAGAAGGAGGAGGAAGCGACATTGGAAGAAATCAAAGACATCATCACCTCTTCCCCGCTCATGGTCAACCAAACGACGGAGGGACGACTCAACTTGAGGTTGTTCAAAAATGGTAGGAGTTGGAGAGGAAGGAAGAAGAAGCGATCATGGTGGAAGAAGCTGATTATGTACCTCTCATGTGCACCACGTCTCTCCAGAATTAAACGGGTAATTAGGTCAAGCTAGAGACCTAAAACAAGCACTTCATGGGAGGTAACCATACTTCCTTTTTGATTAATTTCTTTTCCTTTCTTTATTAGTTTCTTTTTCTTGTTTCTAATCTTACATGCGGATCTTACGAGCTTTGCTTGTTTTTACTTGGATATCCTAACCCTTTGCTCAATTATCACGGATCGCGGATTGAGTAATCATTTGTTTTGAAGAACTCGAGGTAATATCTCTCCGCTCTTCTCTTTTTGAGTTGAATATCCTATGATCCATGTTGCATGCTTGATTTTCTTTTGGGTGGCGAACCCCTTTGAGTGTTTATGTTGGGATATATTGCTGTTGGAGCCGTGTGGGCTCGGGTCGCCACCATTTCTACCAGCTAGTTGTTTTCGTTTGTTTGTGTTTTGTAGGTTCTCTACCCTTTTCATGTGACACCTTCCCACAATAAGGACATTGTGGAATTTTAAGTGTGGGGTGGGGGGGGGGGATATTCTGTTTCAAGGGTAGATCACCTAGTCGTTTTGTTCTTTGTTTCCCTAGTTTTTACTTAAAATTTAAAAATTTTTGTGTGAAAAAGGAGAAAAAAGGGAGTGAAAACCTTTTCGGTTTTTTCTTTTCGTTTTGTTTTTGTTTTGCTTTGTTTCCTGGATCTCGTTATCGAAGTTGAGAAGCCATTCTTAAACTTCTTTAAAAGAAACCGGTCTGAGCGTTTTCGACCCTGTCTCGGGTACTAGTCATGACTTATTACTTTAGATGTCCTTCATCAAGTGTCTAGTGAAACCCTCGTTTCCTTTCACGTTCTGGTTGAAGTCGGGAGATTCTTGGGGTTTGTGTCCGAGCTTGTTTTGTTTCCCTTTTTAGCAATTGCAAAGTCGAAAAGAAAGAAAAGCTACAATAACCGGATTAAGTGGAGCGTGTCGCTGAATGACATCAACCACATTACACTTAGCCAACCTACACGGGCCCGGTATTAGCGGTACGACGCTATTACCCCTTAAGCTCCTCCCATATTGAATTCTCGGCGGAGGTGTGTATGGAAAAGATTGTGTTGGGAGGGTAAACCCCATATTTGGGCCGTCCAATTCCCGAAAGTAAGGCTAATACCGACCTATAAAAAGAAAAAAAAAAGAGAAAAAGAAAAAGCAATTTTGTTGGGATTACCCATCCCGAAAAAAAAAAAAGTTTGAGCGTTAATAAAGTGTGGGGCCTCTCCTTGCATCACCTACGGCCCTCACCAAGCCAAGGGCGACCAAATGCGGGGAAGGGCAACATTTCTCTTGTTCGTTTCGTTTTTTTTGAGCTCGGGCATGAGTCCTTGGAGTCTTTTGGATTCGGTTGGAACCCACTAGCACTTACGCACATGGGGTTTTGCTTGACATTAGGTGTAGGACATCGAAAATCTCAAAGACTCACTTTTGCTTAAGATAGGTGTTTGTGAGACGCTCATAATGGTTCCTTTTGGAGGTTTAATAACGTTTTCCTCATTTTAGATTTCGAGATCTTTTGAAGCGAAGCTGTTGTTTTTCTTTTCCTTTGTTTTTCTTCGGTTTTGTTTTCACTTTCCCTCTCTCCTTTTTCTTTGGCTTTTGTGGGTATAGCCGCTACAAACCCTCACGAGTCCATCTCGTCCACCCGGGCTGCCGGGGGGTTCAAAGGGCTTGGTGCATACGCTAAATGCACTCATTTCCTCCCACGACAGAGGAGTTGGTGTTTAGTTTTCTTATTTGTTTTGTTTTGTTTTGCTCGGGACGAGCAAAAGTTTAAGTGTGGGGGGGTGTTTAGACTCAATCTTGTGTCTAAATACCGCCTAAATCCTTAGACTTTTAACTCGTTTCGTAGTTTAATTTCATAGCTTTTAATGTGTTTTTTATTATTTTGTATATTTTGGAGTTTTCACCAAAAACGTAGCAAAACGAGCCTTTTTATAGCATTCTTGGCATTTCCCGAGCCGAGTCGGACTGGAAACCGAGACGGAATCGACCCGGGACCACACTCCCGACCTTTGGTGCCAATTAGTGAAGTAACGCATGCTACGACTTTCAGATTGAGCGTTACATGCTTCGGAAAGAAGGAAGAACAAAGGGAAGGAAAGCCAAGCTAGACCGTGGCCACAGTCAAGTTGACCGTAGCCACGGTGGGTTCATGACTTGTCTAAGGGAAGAAGTGGCCGAGCTAGACCGTGGCCACGGTCTTAGGAGACCGTAGCCACGACGGTGCGAAGGAGCGAAATCTTGTCTGCCCTAAATCGCCATACAAATTTCACTGGACAGAACGAGACAGTGACCACGGTCTCCTTGACCATGGCCACGGTCTCCCTATGTCCTGCGCGTGTTTTCAGCTTGAAGTGCTGCGTTTTGGCCAACAGTTTTGCCTTGTATATATACTCCTTGTTGACGATTTCTTAGGGGGCATCTAGGGGATAGACTTAGACAATTGGGAGCTTTGTAATTAAGGGTTTTAGAGAGAGATTAGTGAGAGATTAATCTAGGGTTTTGGAGATTTGTGTTTGTTATTGAAGATTTGGAGATTCAAACAATTGAAAGATTGTTGGGTCATCTTTTTATTGCTTTCTCTTGTTCATCTACAGCACTTCGATAAGTTTTCTCTTCCCTTAACTCCTTTATTAATTACTTTGCTAATTACTTTGCTTGTTCTTGATTTCTTTGCTTGCTATTTCATTGTTCTTGCTTGTTTATGGTTGTTTGATGTTAGAAATCATGTTTAGGTTTGGTTTGGATGTTATTAGCATAGTTAGTGTCATGATTAATGGCTAGAAACCCTATGAGTTAGGGGGTAATTAAGGGTGTGAATGGGTGATTAAGTTTGGGTTAGCAATATTAGTGAGTAATTAGTTCGGAAATCAATTTCCCAATCCTATCCTTCCCTCAAGTGGGATGTATTTGGGTGCGAAAGCATCCCGAATACATCCAACGCTTGTTGGAAGGTAGGAATTAGGATAGTTAGTATTCTAGTTCGCGAAAGCGAATAGAAACTAACTAGGGAATTCCGTTCCATTAACTCTCTTGGGTCTGTCTATGGATTTTGGGGAAGTTAATCTGGGCTATCCTTGAAAGAGGAAGTCCAGTGGGTATTTTCTAACGGAGTTACCATTTGATTTCCTATTCTCGTTACTCTCTTGTTGCAAAACTCATTTCCTCATCCCCGTTTGCATCCCGAAAAGTCTCCGAAGCCCATTTTCCATTCCTTGACCGACCTTAACTTTGTTTCTTGCGTTGTGATCCTTTCAAACCAATATCCTTACCTTAGCAATCTCATCCCGACCATTGACCTAGATTCTTTGACCAAAGCCGCCAGCTCCCTGAGAGAGAACGACAATACTGAGGTCTAACAAACTGCTGTACACTGCCTTAATTCCTGAGGGTCTTCCATTGCTTCTTCCATTTGCTCTTCGTTCTCAAAGGTGATGATGAATTTAAGGCTAGACAAAGCTGTAACTTTGGTACATAAACCATAATTTGTGTGTACAGCATATACTAGCGTTGAAATGTCTCTATGAACCTCACTTGTACATATAATGCTCCTCTTCAACCATTCTATGAACTCTTGATTCACTGTCCCTTCAATGCTTCTTCAATTCCTCCTTTTTGATTTTGACCCAATTGGAATCTCGTCCTGTTTAAAACCCATCTTCCTTCATGTTGCTTTTCCTTTTCTCTCCACACCCATCTTTCTGAAGCTTTCCTCGCCATACTAACTGCTATGACAAAATTTCTCAACTTTGTATTATTCATCATGAATACTGCCCTATCTACATCTTTCTGATTCCAATATTGCACGAAACCATATCTCCTTCCCGTTATTCTGCTTGTTCTAATTGGGATATAGGCATCTTGCACCCTTCCAGCCTTTTTAAAGAATCCCCTAAGCAAAAATTTGTCAATCGTTCGTGGTAAATTATCAATAAACACTGTGAGTTTTCTTCCATCTACACCCCTTCTCTCTCCCCTCTCTCTTCTTTCTCTGTCCATCTCTTTGGGTTAATTGAGATGTGTTTTTGATACATTGGTGATCATGTGTATCAGTACATTGGGGTGTATGAAAATCTATCCTTAATGGGGTAGAAAGAGGTGATTAGAGGAAGAGAGGAAAGACTAGTCACTAATCAGACAAGATTAATTAGCTCTATTTAACTCATCAATATCCGTTTGTATCATATCAAATTTGTCTAATTGAATGTTGGATTTTGGCCGCTTAGGTTAGATGATCATTCAAAGGCCAAAGCATCGGAAAATATATTATCTTTTCTATTTGCGAGGTATAATAAACTTTACATTCAATTATATTTCCATTTTTTTTAAAAAAAAAACTTATTCTGACATGTTAGGTATGGGTAAATGTCAAAGAGACTCTATATTCATACCCGAACCCTATTTGTTTTTAAAATTATCTGTTTTTATCAAAATTATATCACTAAAATCAATTTTCTTGAGATTGAGTATAACTGGTTCGAAATTTATCGTGGATATGTAAAAGGAGATGAAACGAAAAGGAGAGATATGATCATAAAACAATATTGTCTTGACATGGCGGAGATCCGTCCATACCCCAGTCAAATAAGCGAAGTGGAGGAAGAAGATTCAATTCTGACAACAAATGATTGAGTAGTAGCTACTACTAGCTAGTAGGCCACACCTAACCTTAAGATAAACAACTCATAGGAGTACTATATATATATATATATATATATATATATATATATATATATATATATATCTACTTGACCTGGAGACACAAAAGCTTTGCTAGAATGTCATTGACCCATTTTGGCCAATGTCTTCCAGGGATGGCTCAAGGGCCCCCTTCTCGGTCAGAATCAGACTGGTCACTAAAACATTTGATTTAGAGGGTTAATGGTTGAATTTGATCGGGACCAATTTAACCGTGTTAAACTGATTGACCCGATTCACGGGTGAACCGGTCATGAGTTTAAAAAAAAATTTCATATACTTCCAAAATAATTATACTGGAACGAACCGGTGAAGAATCGGTCAAAAAAACCAAACTTTTTTTAATTCAACTACCGAAATTTTGGTCCGACCATGAGTCGTTCGGGTCAACTGATTCACCCAATTGAGCCAGTTTTGACGTTTTTTTACGATTGAACTAGCTCCCCAAATTAAACCCAGAACCGGACCGTTCAACTGACCAGTTGATCAAGGTTGCACCTGTCGGACTGGTCCGGTTTTGACAACATAGCCTATAATGTCTAACCAATGCAACTAACAAAAATAATGATGAAATAAAATATACATTTTTTTTTAGTAAGGAGATGGACTATGTACAATAACAATAAATTTTATATGTGTTTTACTTTATGTCTTAAAAAAAAATTAAAAATAGACAATTTTATCCTTATGATTATTACCGTGTATGTATATTATTTGTACCAAGAATCATTATTTACGGAAGAGACTTTACTATAATCAAGGACATATTATGCATGCAATATTATGGATATTTTACACGAGATATGCAGAAAATATTATTGATATTTTATGTAGATAATCCTCCTTTCGCAATGTGCAAGAATAAGTCACAATAGGAAGATTGAAGTAAATAATATCTACTCAAGTAGCTTGACCGGTTTCAACACAAGGGAGATTTCCCTCGGTTGTTATAAAATTTTTCATGCAAGCTTCTCTACTTAGCTGAAAACTTTTGAAGATTAAAAAGCACAAGAGCAATAGACAAGATATATCTTCGAGATGTGTTAGAGAAATATAAGATAGCAAGGTAATAGCGGAAGCGAAAAATAAATAAATATGAGATGACGGAAATTATGACAAAATTCAGGAACCAAATAAGAGCGATAAAAAAACACTAGGTTTACGTGGGAAACCGAAGAACTCGGAGAAAAACCCATGGACGGCGACATCCAGATAACAATCCACTATAACAAAGGAGGAGTACAACTCGATAACTATTACAGGGTATGATGCGATCCACAACAGAGGAGATTACAATAACAATCTCTCTCACCAACTCTCAATCTTTCTCTCTCGGGATACACTTGGAAAATATTGGTGAGACCCTTTTCTCTCTCAATATTTTCTTCCTCTCTTACTCTCTATAACTCGATCATTGTTCACCGTGCTCGACGACGCCGTGCGCCCGTGATTATGGTGGAGATACATGTGTAATATTTATACTAATAGTGAGAGAAGGAAACTAGGTTAAATTACAAATAACCTAAATAACAAATAGGAAAGTCCCACCGCCGCAACCGAAGAACGAAACTAAGAGGCGTTGGCCGCGTCAAACATATCGGCATTCTGATTCGAGCGCTGGTGGCGCTCATTACGACACTGGTAGCGCCTTCCCGTTTCAGATTCCTCTCTCGTTCTGGACCCCACTGAGGATCCAATGGGCCACAAAACCCAACAAACTCCACCTTGGACCATGATCCGAGCCATTGGTCCAGACAAATATCTTGACTGTCGCTATCAACACGCCCTCCCACAGGGCGTAGCCCCGCAGGGCTCTCAAGCGGTAAACATCATATACCGCTGCCTGGATGCCTGCTTGAGACCATCGGTGCTGTTTGATACTGCCTCTGCAATTCTCATCACTGTAGACCCCTTTAGGGTGTATAGGCTGCCCTTCCTGACTCTCTTCATCCGAACCATGGAACCCCTGCGCGCTTTTGGGACACCATCTTTTCCTTTGTACCTGCAACTGTTAACCTCAAGAGTACCCAAAGACATCAAATTGCAGATTATGTAAGGAATTTCACGAACCTCTTTCAGGGTTCTACTACCATCCTTAACACAAAACCCCTCTGCATCTGAACCGTACTCAACACAGTTTGCGACCCGAGTTTTGGTACGGTTTTCCTTACTACCCTGCTTCTGGTCTTTCCAACAGTCACTCTCTACATGCCCTTTCTTGTGCACCCAATACCATGCCGGTCTCCTGATCTCCCTCCTGGGACGATCCCTTGCCATGCGCGGTTCTTCCTCCACCTGAGGAACATCAGGCTCATCAACCTGAACTATTTGAGCAGCATCAGCGGCCCGCTCCTTACTGCAGGTTTTGATGGCTCTACCCTGAGCCTCAACCTGCTCCACCTCGAACTCATGCTGCCCTGGTTCTCTTTCTTTAACCCTTTTGATGTTCTCATCGCTCATCGTTACATTAGTCTTCGTGTAGGGATACTCAACATCCCTTACCCCATGCTGAATCAGGACCGCCTTCAACTGCAGTCTCCCTGTTCTCTTGAATTTTGGAATTTCGCACTTCATGACAGCCATCTCCAACTTTCTCTGATATCACTTGTTAGAGAAATATAAGATAGCAAGATAATAGCGGAAGCGAAAAGTAAATAAATTTGAGATGACGGAAATTATGAAAAAATTCAGGAACCAAATAAGAGCGATAAAAAAAACACCAGGTTTACATGGGAAATCGAAGAACTCGGAGAAAAATCCACGGACGGCGACAGCCAGATAACAATCCACTATGAGAAAGGAAGAGTACAATTCGATCACTATCACAGGGTGTGATGCAATCCACAACAGAGGAGATTAGAATAACAATCTCTCTCGCCAACTCTCAATCTTTCTCTCTCGGGATACGTTTGGGAAAATATTGGTGAGACCCTTTTCTCTCTCAATATTTTCTCCCTCTCTGACTCTCTATAACTCGATCATTGTTCGTCGTGCTCGACGACGCCGTGCGCCTGTGATTATGGTGGAGATACATGTGTAATATTTATACTAATAGTGAGAGAATGAAACTAGGTTAAATTACAAATAACCTAAATAACAAATATGAAAGCCCCACCGCCGCAACCGAAGAACGAAACTAAGAGGCGCTGGCAGCGCCTTTTGCCGCGTCAAACATATCGGCCTTCTGATTCGAGCGCTGGTAGCACTCATTACGGCGCTGGTAGTGCCTGCTTCACCCCGGTAGCGCCTGGACTCGTCTTCGGTGATGTGAGGCGCTGGTAGCGCCTGCTTCCCGTTTCCGATTCCTCTCTCGTTCTGGACCCCACCGAGGATCCAATGGGCCACAAAACCCAACAAGATGTGTTGAGAGCAAGTATTGTATCCCTATGAGATTATTTTGAAAATTCATTTTCACTTTTCTCAAAGGCTCAACAAGGAAGGGAGATACTTTCTTCAGTAATTAAGTGAGAGAGCTTAATGAGTTAAGTTAATGTATCTAGCTAGGTAGAAGTTTGGATCTTAAAAGTATCCAAGGTTTTATTGCACACAATTGTATAAGAGTTAGTGTTGTTAAAATCCAAAGTGAAGAGATGCTTGAGTTGATGAGTTAACCCTGTTTGAAAGGGGAGCATTGAAAACATATAATTTGCCCGGTCTCTCTTTGCATTCCACATTTATATTTTGTTTTGAGTATTTTGTGTTTCTAAGTGTTTGTGTTGGCTTGCCTTCAAATTTTATTTTTATCACACCTTATTCACCCCATCTAGGTTAGGGTTGAGCAAGTGAGCATTGGTCTAGGACTGGACCGAGGACCGAACTAGAGGTCTGGAATGAATCAAAGATTGGACCGACTGAATGGATCAAACTTTGGTGGCGGTCGTTGAAGCAGCAGGCGATTGAGTGGAGTTCTAGGCGAGTTATGGAGGATTTAGGGTGATTGAAGCAATGGGGACTGACTGATTCACTACAAGATAGAATGGCAACAACGACCGTTATTAACGGTTGTAACTTGTAAGACACCTTTAACGATCGCTACTGGGCACGCGCGACCGTTAATATCGATCACTCGTTAATGGTCGCCGATCAGGTCGTGCGACCGTTAAAATCACTCCAGTGACCATTAAATAACGGTCGCTGTCAGCAACGTTAATTTAACGGCCGCAATTTCAAAAAGAAGGGAAAAGAATAAATCTAGCTAGCGACCAAGAATCGCAATCGCTCGAGGTTCACCAATGATCCTTAAAACACAAAATCTTGCCTAAGACAATCAACAAAATGTAATTACAAAGGGGGAAAAAACACAAACAAGTGACCATCACAAAATTAAAAACATATATTAAAAGACGATCCGAATTCCATCAAACAATGGCCTTATTGAATCCATATCGTAGCTTTAAAATGATCAAATTCACGAATAAATCAAACAACATAAACCAACATATTTAAAATAAAATTAACCATCGCAATCTAATTCATGTGAAGCTAACATAATCTCAAGCATAAACTCAGAAACTACAAATTCAAAATCGAATTAACAATTAACAATATTAACTCATAATTCAATACGAAACAAACGCAGAAAAATCAAATCTAATGTAACTCAATAATTCATAAACTTAAGCATATAAATTGAATCTAACAATTACCAACAATTTTGCCTTTTATCGGTGATGGGAAAGAACCGACAATGGTGGCGGGTTCTGCACTTGACGGTGGTTGACGTGTTCTACTTGTGGTGGTGGCAAGTGCGAGCGATGTTGGGAGGGGTGGAGGCAAGCGGGGTGGTGGCGTCGATGGGAGGGATAGTAAAGAGAGAAGTTGTCTCCACAAATGGCTGAAATGAAACCTGGTTCGAAATTATTCCCCCCTTGCGACTATTAAGTTAACGGTCGCTGGAGACTTTTAACGGTCGCACGAGAAAAACTGCGACCATTAATTTAACGGTCTCGGTTTAACGGATGCAATGCTTATGTTATGTTGTAGTGATTGGGGGGGAGGGTTGAGGATTGGGAAAAGGGACCAAGGGAGTTAGATCGTATAAATCCTAAAAATTCGACATGTCATTAAAAGAGTTCGATCCTTCGATCGGTCCTCGATCCATTAAGTTTGGCCTGGGGATTGGGCCGAGGACAGGAAACGAAAATTCTTTAGATGGAGGACTAGATCAAAATTTTTCAGTCCAATCCGGTCCAGTCCTCGATACAGTCCGATCAAAGTCCAAATTTCGGTTCGAACTAGACTGAGCTCAACCCTACTTGGGGGTTTTCTCTCCTCTATATTTCTTTTGAAAAGTGTTCGTATTCACATTTATTTAGCTAGTTCAGGGTGTTGATAGTCACCCTTAAGTTTAGCTTTGAAAGAAGACCACATGCCCTGATGCATGTGCTTCAAGGAATCCACCAACACATTTTCTTGAATCTTGTTGAGAAATACCAAATCTTATGGCCATTTTTGGATTCATATTAGATGTTCCTTCCATATTTAACATGATACTACTTTGTGATGGTTCCTTCCACAAAGTCATAAACATTTCATTTCATTCTACATATTAGAAAGGAATGTTGCCTTGTTGGGTTGTGAAGGTTTATCTAACTGCTTGTCAGCTTGTATTTACACACGTAATTACTCTTTCATCGATCCTTCAATATGATAATATAGTCAGTAGCTTACTTGCCTTTTAGCTTTGTTCACATAAGAATTTACCGTTTTGCTTATTAATATAATAATTAATCAGCAGTTTGCCTTGTATCTTTTGTTCGGACACAAATTTACTATATTGCTCTCAAATATTGAGGTACACATAATAATTCAAAACATAACATTAATCTTATTTGTTGCCATATTTCATATGCAATCAGTTCTAAAAATATTAAATATTTTTTTCTCTATATATGTAATATATTATACTAGCTATTATTATTGAATTTGCCACAAAAATTCAGTCATATGATTATAATTTTTTGCATTTTAACAAAAGCAAAATAAATGGTTTTAGTAAGGATAATGATACACATTCAAGATGACTAATAAAAATTTTGAATTGTCCATAATTCATTTTTTGTAATTTTTAATAATATTTTCTCTAATAATTATATATATGTATATCAACTGTAAGAGTATAATACTTATTAAGTAGATCAAAAAATATAAATAATAGCCTAATTTTATCAATTGTAGTAGAAAATGTATATTTTATGTATAGTTTTATATTTAGAAAAAAAAATAAAAATAATAATTATTTTTATATTATTTATAAGTTGGAATAACCCTCAATGTAATGGAACATACTTTTATAATAATTCAAATATACTTACATTTTACTTTATAATTGATTTAGGTAAATTGTAAGGTGGATAACCATCTTGCATCAAGATATTTCTCATTTTGCTTTTAGTAATAACCCCGTCCAAAGGATGAGTATAATAACTAGTTGATAGAAATAAGGCACATTTTAATACAATTTCATCAAATTACCATCCACACTAGAAAATTTAAAAGTCATACTTGATATTGTTAGCTAGCTAGTGTGTTATGACTCATGTCAATAGTAGTAGAGACTTACAAATTGGTCAAACAAATTGGAGTACAATTAGAATTGACCAAGTCCTTCCTCCATGCTCTTGTAAAATAGCATTCAAACATTTTCATTTTTTAGGAATGACGTTTTAGGTATTTTTATTTTTTTTTCCCTTCTGTTTGGCATGAAGTATTTGACCATTTATGATTTACCTCATGGATCATTCCACAAACTCAATCCACAATTAACAATTTGGAAAAGAGAAAAAGAAAAGAAAAGAGAAATTATTAACAATTGCCCCAACGGCTAAAACAGGGGGGTCTGAAGTGGCAAGTTGAATTGAATTGAAATGGTCCATCATCCTCAACCATCAATGGTGATATTTCAAATTTTTGCGAAGTAACCACCAAATCCAAATTTCTTTTTAAAAAAAGATCCAAATCAACCAAACATGGAAACAAAAATCATACTATATTATTTCTTCTAATGTTTTCTGGAAAAATGATAGAGAGTAAAATAATACTAACTGGGTGGGTAGAGAGAAAAAGAGAGAGACCCCATTTGAGAGTTCAAACTGAGAAGCAGAAAAAGCTGTCAGACCCAACACAAATGACCCAACTCTAGAGAGAGAAAGACAAAGCGAAATCACCCACTATTAAATCTTGATCAATTTTCTGGCTTTCTTCTATTCCAGCTTGGTTACCCAGAGGAGAGAGAAAGACTTCGTAGAGAAGTTTGTCTCTTTTTAGAAAGAGAAAGAGTAAAGGCTTTAACTTTGAACTTTTGTGTTTGTGTGTGAAAACGGTTTGAATTTGCTTTAACTATTGCTGGAAAAAAAAAACTGGGTGTTTGAGAAGAAGGACTTTTGTTTCGAGTTTAGAGAGAGGTAGAGAGAGAAAGGGGCATGGCGTTCGGGTCGATGCTGTGCTGCGGAAGGCGTTCCGATCGGTACGTATCCAGTTTCTTTTTTTTTTTTTTTGGTTTTGGTTTTTGAATTCTGGGTTACTCTTAATCCAGTCTTCTATGTGATTAGAGGTTATACTCGGCATCCTTTTCGATTTGGGTATTTAAATTTTGAATTGTTCCAGTGAATGGAAGGGGGTTTCTTTTTGGTTCATTTCTCTCTGCTTCAGAATCACTTTCGAAAAACACAAACTAATTTCTTTCAACATCCATATGATTTTCTCTCTTCCTTGGAGCCAGTAATAAAATCTGGGTTTGTTTCAACTGGAATTCATCTGTGTGGCAAAATGGGCTTTTTGGGTTGTTACTTGGAGTTGACAATTTAGTAGCTGTCATGTATTTGATGGTAGTTAATGGCTTTGGTTGTTCAGATGAAGGTTAACAGACTTTTTCTGCTTAAATTAGCTGATGAAGTAGCTGGGTTATGTGTAGAGGATTGTGTTATTTTTGTGATTACAAGATCATTGATTTGAACCAAGGGTTGAATTTCTGCAAGTTACATTTTTTTTGTTTTATTTGGTTCTAGTTCAAAGTTGATTGTTGAGGACTGTCATTTGTATTTCCAAAAGAATAAATGAAATATATTATGTGAAGTCAACCTTTGTGAGAACACATGTTAGCACAGGTGATTCCTGCTTAATTTGCTTCTTCCCCTTGAATCAAGCTGTATTATCAAGCATGTGTTTGTTTGATGCTGGGGTGGCATCCAGTTATTAAGATATATTGTTTAACAATTTGCAGAAAACAGAAGGTTGGAAAGAAGCTGGCATGGAGGATATTTTCTTTGAAGGAACTGCATGCAGCTACAAACAATTTTAATTATGATAACAAACTTGGAGAGGGTGGTTTTGGAAGTGTCTACTGGGGTCAGCTATGGGATGGCTCCCAGGTAAACAACACAACTTAGGTTCCATATTTGCTTCTTCTTGCTCTTTATCTCTTTCTGGAATCAAGCATCATTCAGAGCCATCCATACTACACATTCCATCCTTTAATGTATTTGCATAGGAGAGTTGAGGTCTCCATAGGAAGCTACTTGCAAAAGGGCTTGTGCAGGGTGTTTGCTAGCTTCTTAATCCTTGGTGGTGATAAGGATTTACAATGGTTTTCACCTTCTAGAATATAATAGCCATCTAACTAATGGTTCTGTCATTCTACTTGACAGCAAATAGTCAACTGCCTCATGTCCAAGTGCTAATCAACTATTTATTGGAAATTTGCAGTTTTTGGTCTTGAATAAGATGTTAAATGTCCTTGTCCACCTTAGAATGTCCAAATACAACTTTTCCAAACTATCAATCTGTACAACTAATAGAAACAGTTGCCTGCATGATCTTTCTTTAACAGGACCTGATCCTGCTACATGACTATATTTTAGCTTTCTCAACAGGATTGTGATGTTTTGCAGATCGCAGTGAAAAGATTGAAAGTGTGGAGTGATAAGGCTGAAACGGAGTTTGCTGTTGAAGTTGAGATTCTAGCACGGGTTCGCCACAAAAATCTGCTTACTCTACGGGGTTACTGCGTGGAGGGACAAGAGCGTCTAATTGTGTATGATTACATGCCAAATTTAAGCTTACTTTCCCATTTGCATGGACAGCATTCTGCAGAATGTCACCTTGACTGGAAGCGACGGATGAGCATAGCCATTGGATCTGCAGAAGGAATTGCGTATGTTTTATTAGCATTTAATAGCACTGGTTCAAGTCTTAATCTGTTCTACCTTTTTTTTATTCTTTTGTTTTTAAATGGGTAACTGGGTATGTCTAACACATACTTTGGATCTGCTGCCTCTGCATTTGATCATTATGACTTTGGAAACAATCAAATCTTTGACAAACTATTCAGAATTGATTAGAATGGAGCCACTTGATTAATCCATGCTGTTAGAATTCTCAGGGCGTAGTTAGCAGATAAACAATAATAAGGGAGAAAAATAAATAAAGATTCGACACAAGGAATTAACGTGGAAAAACCCAAAACCAGGAAAAAACCACGAACGATGCACTATCAGAGGATTACAACAGTGTTTCAGAGATTCCCATACCTCCACAATCTCTCACAGCCTTCCTAGAGTTACAACCTGAGAACTCGACACTCACAGTTGAGCCTCACACAACTCCCTCAGAAACACAGAGATTACAGGTCAATCTCTTGTGGTATAAGATGAAACACTCTCAATTGCTATACAAATAAACCTAGCACCTAGGCTCTATTTATAGTACAAGGCTGGCACAATTTTAGGATTAATAGAGTCCCTACAGCAAAGGAATTACAAAAAGAAAGTGGAACAAATCAACAACCTGATTCCCACTCAAACTCTTCTCCCTTGCTCCCCAAGAGACAGAGACCAACCCAAAATTGGTCTCCACATTCAACCCAACACATGCTTTGTTGGATAACTTAAGAAAATGCAGCGTGGTTGTTTATTTGGATTAAAACTCAGGGGTTATGTTGTCTAAGTAGCTGTTTGGTTTATGCAATGCAGATACCTTCACCACCAAGCCACCCCACATATCATCCACAGAGATATCAAGGCCAGCAACATATTGCTAGATTCAAATTTCGAGGCAAAGGTTGCAGATTTCGGGTTCGCCAAGCTGATCCCAGATGGAGCAACACATGTGACCACAAAGGTAAAAGGCACACTGGGATATCTTGCCCCTGAATATGCTATGCTAGGGCAGGCATCAGAGAGCTGTGATGTGTACAGCTTTGGGATTCTGCTGGTTGAGATTGCCACCGGGAGGAGAGCCCTTCAGAGGATGAACGTTACTGCTAACCGCTCAATCACCGAGTGGGCTCTTCCGTTGGCATGTGAGGGCAAGTTCAGAGAACTTGCTGACCCTAAATTGAATACAGATTACGATGAGGAACAACTGAGACGGGTAATTGTGATTGGTCTCATGTGTGCTCAGAAACGTCCTGAAAACCGGCCCACTATACTCGAAGTGGTGGAGATGCTCAAGGGAGAAGCAAAAGAGAAGCTGACTGAATCAGAAAAAGGGCTGTTTAATAAGAGTTGGCAGTCATCTGACAACACTGAAGACACTGCGGGTTCCATATCCGAAGAAAATGACTCAAAAAAAGCAGAACCAAAAGTTGCTGATTCTGGGCTTAAAGAGGAGCTTGCTCGATGAAGGGAGGACAAGATGCATATAACATTATTTAGGCTTCTGTAAATTCTGTGGTAGAATGTAGCACAATTGCTGCTTCACATGCTTGAGAATTTCGGGTTTGCTTTTGTTTCCTTCAGGTCTTTTATGCTGCTGATCCATGGTTTGGGGACTCCAGCTTCCCCTCTTTTTTTTCTTTCCTTCAGAAAGTATGGTGAATGTACCTGGTTCAGGTTAGGCTGTCCTGATTACAGTTATTCAAGCACCCTTCCTCAGGGTGCCTGTTTTTTCTGCTCTTTGGTGTGCTCAATTTTCAATGGAGTTTGTCCATCCCATTGCTGTACTGTATTTGTCTACTAATTGAAGATTCAAGGCTTGAATGGAATGTGTAATATTCTCTCGGTGTCAATGTCTTTGTCCCTGTCATGACTTTTACCTCAACTTTAACCTTATACTGTACCAAGGTTGTTTAAGAGAATTAGAGAAGTCACCATTGTTCACCAGATCTCCATTACTTACAAAATGACTCAGCCCAAACTCCAAAGCAGTTACGCCAAATTAACATCAAACACAACAAAACCTGACACATATTGACCTAATTACCATAAAGAGTGCTTGATGAAGCTAGGCTTCTGCAAGGACATGAGCTCGAATGACTCGTATTATGTCTGTAAGAGAGACAAGACCAAGGAGCACACCGTCCTCATTGGTGACCCATATGCGATGAACGTGTCTGCTAACGACCTTGTCAATCACCTCTGATAGGGTGGAATCCAGGAAACATGTCACCAGTAGCCTTGGCGAGTTCACCAAGTCTTGAGCTCCATGGGATGGGTTCTCAAACACCCTTGCCGTGAATTCCATCACATTTAGTTGCAGCCATGATCTTAGTTGGGATACAGGGCATCCCCTAAGGTCTGTTGCTGAAAATGTACCCATCAGCTTCCGACCATTTCCCTGTCCAAAAGTCATAACAACCACTGTGAGATTCCAATTTAAGGCATGCAAAATTCAACTTAAGGTGTCAAATTTAGGTGCCAAATTTAGCTGCAATACCAGGGTCATATTGATCTCAACAACCGAAACATGAGGCTCCATACTCACTCTACTCGAATGTGTTTGGATTCTGATTCCAACATTCAGAATATTACCAGACTAGAATGTCAGGTGAAGTGCATTTTTCTTGCAAACTCGGTGACAATTAATAAATAGCTTAACCACAAGGATAATCACTTTTACGCACATTACATGCACAAACTCAATATTTCCACCATTTCCCCTTCACATAACAAAAAAAATGCATGAATTTTTTAGCCAACACAATCGGAACTAGGACAGTAATCGAATGTATCCAAAGCCAAATATGTCCTTAATCCAAACAAACAGGACCCATATGTCCAGTTGTGCTTACCCAATTTTTTGTGATCGGACTACAACTCTAGACCTCTAGTCCCCGCTTACGTGAGGTTCTCCCCAGATGTACACATTTGTATATGTCATTTCACCGATCTATGATACACAAATGCAACAATTACCAAGTGTTGAAGTAATTATTTAGTTGATGCTTACATGGATGAGATGAGGAAGAGCTGATTGATCAGGGGCTTCAACAATGGGGACAGCTTGCAAAGAGGCGGCTTTGATGCACTTGATAGCATCAATGGCTCTCATTTGTTGAGGAACAGCGAATACGGTATCAGTGATGGCTCCTGCATCCCTCACTGTGCGGGACAAGATGTCGTGAAAGTAATGTTGGGCCTTGATGAACTTGATGACATCCATTTGAGTCAGCATCCGATAGCATGATGCCGATTCCATCAGCTCCACCCCTGATATGTTCTCCATGTGGCTGTCCAAAGGTACCATCGCCCTATGGATTCCTTTGCAGAAAACTTCCATGCACTCTAAGATGCTACATGTATTTTTTCCCCCCATAATTAACAAGTGTTTGTTATAAATTAATTGAAAAGAAAATTACATGATTGACTTCTATAACTATAACAATAGATATAAATGGTATAAAACAACACTTTTATTTATATTTTTTTAAAATTTACAAAAACGGTCTAAATAACAGATGCGGTTTATTATTCATTAAGGTGTCAATTTTAATTATTGGCGTAGCCAACACATTCTAATCTTCTTATAATTGATAATTAATAGTAATTGCCAAAAAAAAGTTAAAAATGATGATAAGTATAAATTTCATAAAGAACAAGACACTTAAGTAATATATCGCCCCAAGACACTTAAGCGATGTCTTGCCTCTCATAATATAATATCAATTTGACAATATTGACATGACACTCTTATTAGTTTTATATTAATAATAATCATTATGGATAGGTGTAATTTTGCAATGTTGTAAAATAAAAAGTTAAAATTGTTGTGTATATTATGAAAAAAGAATTTATACTATTATAGTCATATAATTATCATAAATATGGTTAAAAGTAAAAATTATAAAATGTCAAAAGTGGGAAAGTACTGTAGGGACATAGATATGAGGGCGATTAAAGCAAAAAACCGACATGGATAATTAAGCAAGAGATATATGATTGACTAGGCCCCGTTCTTGGATGTGGTAGATCGTGATGCGGTACCACACTGCACCGCAACTCTTTAATTTCTACCACACTACATCATGCCACATTACAATCATTATTGTTGGGCAGTATCCCAATTCCATTTGGATTCAAGTTTGGAAATAAATAATTATTTTCCTTAAAGATATTGCTTAGGCTCTAAACAGTTGAGTTCGACTAAAAGACTATTCTACGTCTACTTGGGTTTACTATAAATACTAGGTTATTCAACCTAGTTTGGTGTGGCCAAATTATGTGCCTTTTAGGCACCCTTACGAAATCTCTCTTTTACTATTTCACTTTGAGAGCTTTTATTATGAGATTTTAATCTCTCTTATATCTCGTTATCCTTCCTTTGAGATATGTATATTCCCGTTGTACTAATCGTTTGAGATTTTCCATTCTTGATCTCGTTATGTTATACAGCCGTTTGGGATACTCGTTGTAATCTACTCCCGTTGTGTTATAACCATTTGAGATATTTCCTTATTGATCTTGTTATGTTATACAACCGTTTAGAATACCCTTTATAATCTCTCCATTATAGTGGATTCTATCTTGCCTCCCGTGGTTTTTTCCCGATTTGGGTTTCCACGTAAAAATCTTGTCTTTATCACCATTACATTGATCTTGTTTATTTTCCCATTGCCTACATCCTTAAATTAATTATCATATTCGCTTCCGCTGCAATATTAGATCCGGTTCAATCTAGATTTAATTCCCAATTAACAAGATTTTCTGATCCGAATCTTGATCCTAACAAGCGGTATCAAAGTTGGCCTAACAAGTGGTATCAAAGCCGGGATTAACAAGTGGTATTAGAGTTAAGTCTAACGAGTGGTATGAGAGCCGGGTCTAACAATTACCAATATATCTTTCCACTTTTTTCTCTCCTCACTTTTCTCTTCTACTCTCCTCACCTACCCCATTTACCATAATTTTCACTACAATTCACCGTACTTTTCAAATTTTACCGAACCACACCATTACCACACAACAACCAACCATATCTGTATAAAAGAAAGGGGCCTAAATAAGGGAGAATATATAAACATATTAATGATGGATACGCTTAATTATCTGTTACTTTCACCAACTTTTTATTTTTTTTATAATATATGTTATTTTACCATTCTAATACAATAGTAATAATAATAATTTTATAAATTTACTTCTTACTCCTATCATTATCAATAAAAATATATAACTAAAATAGAAATTCATCATTTATTTTTATCATTTTCCATATATATAATTATCATTTATTCTTAATATTACTTTTTAAAAATATTCTCAAAACTCAAATGTAACAGTTATTAAAGAAAAAAAAAGGAGTACATACTTGGTATTGGGATTGAGAGTCCAAAGGCTCAAGCCTTCAAGAGAGTGTCCAATTACGTTTGAAACAGGGACGGACAACTTTCGGTCAACATCATCTGTACCATGTCCGGAATTGACATGATGATCACCAGCAATATGAGCAAGAATATCAAGCATGGTGACCATTCCAATGTAATGTTTCCTGACAGCACCGGTGTGCTTGTCAGACTCCATTATCATTGAGCCACCTGCCCCGATCCAATGACCAGGAGGAGCAGCCACGGGCACAGCCACCACCCTGTTAGCCACGAGTGTGTTCATGGTGTGTGCGAGTGTGGCAGTGTAAGGCACCTCCACAAGCCTCCTCTTGTCATCCACCAACTCTCTCACTCTCCTCTCTGATAACATCTTCAGTTTTGCTCCCATTCCACTATTACACTGCTCCCCCTGCATTTTGATTCCTTACTTTGTTTTCTTGTTTGAAAATTAATTCCTTGTGCTGATGGGGGAAATGGAGTATGTAATATGTTGCATGTATTGTATCAGGTACGAGAGGAACAAGGGGAATGCAGTAAGAGAACAGCACGTGTCGAGGTTGTAGGCGTGCATGCGGATCTCATACCAGGCTACGTGGCTACTCTACGTCAAGATTAGCCTTCTAGATTCGTGCATATCACGTGTCAGTTTGGATGGATAAGGTTTTCTTCGCCAACATAGTCGTTTCTTTATTACTCCCCTCGTCCCACAATTAATTTGTCCACTTAACTTTTTCACGATCTTCAATACAATATTTTCATCGATAATTTTTCACATTTTATCTAAGTAAAACTAATAATATTGTATTTAAATGAAAGTATTTTTCATTACAAATCTAATAGTGGTAATTTTGTCCAATAACTCATTATATAATTTGTTAAATTAATGGTCAAAGTTTATAAATTTTGACCTATAAAATCAAACATAGACAATTTATTTGGGACGGAGAGAGTATTTAAGATGGATAACTTACTTTTCCTTCCTCATCTTAATTATCTTCGCTCCAAAATATTTGTCAATGTTTGTCCCATTTTATAATTTCAACAACTATTATTGATTTTTTTGCCTTTAATTAATAAATTTATTTATCTTTTACAACTTCAACAACTATTATCTTCAATTAAAATGCAGATAAATTGATAAATTATAAACTTTTGGTAAGTGTTACTTTTGGTACATATGATAAATGTTACTTTTGGTAATTTTTGGGTAACTTTTGGTAAGTTTATATAAGTTAAAATATATTTTTGGAAATATATAATGAACAAATTAAAGGTTAGACTTTAAAATTTTATAATTTTCAATGTATTAAAGAACTTCAAAATTTTAAAATTTTAAAACTGAAAAATAAAAGATAAAAGATAAAAATTATAAGTTTAAAAATTTTAGTTTTTTAATTTTATAAATTAAAAAATTAAAAAACTTAAAAAATTAAAATTTTAAAATTTTAACAAGTTGAAAATTTTTAAAAAATTTTAAAAATAAAAAATAAAAAAGATTTTAAAGATTTTAAATTTTTATATTAAAATCAAAATTTTAAATTTAAAAATTAAAAATTACAAAAATAAAATTAAAACAATTTAAAATAAAAATAGAAATTTAAAAATTAAAAATTAAAAACTAAAATTTAAAAGAAAAAAATAAAAAACTTGGGAACTTTCAGTAACTGTTGATAATTTTCGATAACTTTCAGTGAATTTCGGTGACTTTTGGTATTATTAGAACCTCTCAAGGACGTTGACACAGGCTCAAGGACATTGGTAACTGCATCAGTTTTGAATGAAAGCTGAAATTCGAATATCCAAAAAAGATATAATGCGCAAGGAAAGAAATCTCAAGAAGGCAGAAGGACATTCACCCAAGGTATTATAAGGACGTTCACCCAAGGCATCATAAGGACGTTCACCCTAGGGAGAAGCTTTGATGCGAAAGAGAAAAGTGCAGTCGAAACAAGGAAGTTTTCTGGAAAATTAATATACAATCTTTCTATCCATATTTCTAATCAGACTAATCGATTGTAATATCTACTTTGTAGGAAACAATCATGAAGAAATTGGAAGGCAAAAAGGATTGCAATTTTCGGGAGAAAATCTTCCAAAAGAAGGAAAGAAAATCAAATAATCTGGAAATAGGAGCAAAATGTGATGAAGGAAAGAATCAACCCCCAACGACTACTACGTACAAGTTGCACCCATAAATAGATGAATTGTAGACTGAAGAAAGCAACGATTCCACGGAAGAAATCGGGTGTGTGTGAAAAACAGAGAGTGCTATGTTTTTTAGTTCTTTCTTCGAGTAGAAAGAAGTGTTTTTTGTGTGGATTTTGTTTGAGTGAAATCAACTCCTTAACGGACTTAGGTTTTGATTTGTGCTTTTGTAATCGATTCCTAGACGGACTTAGGATCGATTGGTGTTTGCACCAAAACAGTGGTTGGTGTGTGTTTTCCCAGAAATCTTATTCGAAGTGCTCGACACTCTGTTTTTCTGTAAACCAAAGGGCATTTACCTTAGGAAAGTTCATATTCAATCAGCATTCTGTTCCACATAAATAAAGGAGGTTATTCAGTTATCTCTTTATTGTCCTTTATTTCAGTTTATATTGGTTTACCTAAAGTTGAATCTTAATCTAAAAAAATAAAGACCCTTACGTCCTTTACCAGTAAGTATTTATGCAGAAATTTTTATAACCCTATTCACCCCTCCTCCTAGGGATCTTTCAATTGGAATCAGAGCAGGTCCACTCAAGAATAGACTAACCGCTCTGTGGAAAAGATCATGGATGGGATCGAAGATGGTGATATAGGGCAAGGATGTTGCTTAAACTGCCCCCCATTATTCAGAGGATCAAACTTTGCACACTGGAACAAGCGTATCAAGACATTCATCATGGGTCAAGACTATGATCTTTGGGTCAGAATTGAGAATAGGGACTTTGCCGCCATGATCACAGAAAGAGAAATCACGAAACCCAAAGATAGATCCAAATATACTGCCAGTGAAGCTGAAAAGGCGGATAAAAATGTTAAAACTTTACATATCCTTTACTGTGGACTTAATTCTAATGAGTTTGAATTTGTCTCTGGTTGTGATACAGCTAAACAGGTGTGGGATACCTTAGTGACCACATATGAAGGAACGAGCCACGTTCAAAAAATAAGGCTTGACAATTATGTCAAGCACTATGAATCCTTCAAAATGAAGAATGGAGAATCCGTCAAGGACATATACAAATAATTCACTATCATAGTCAATAATCTCAAGTCCTTGAGGAAAACCTACTCCAATGAAGAAAAAGTTCACAAAGTCCTTAGATGTCTTCCAAGAAAGAAATGGGAATCAAAGGTCACTGTAATAGAGGAAATTCACGATGTGGAAACTCTCCAATTAGATGACCTCATTAGAAAGCTTCTTGCTCACGAAATGCGTCTCCAGGAAGAGCAAAATGAAAAGGAAGAAGTAGCCCATAAGGACATCTATGGTCCTAACGACAATGATAAGGACCGGATCTTGGCCTTGATGGCCAAGGAACTGAAGAAATCATGCAAGAAAAGTCGTACCTCCAGAGGACCTTCATCCAAACAAATCAACCAAAGAGATAATGACTCATCAAATAATAGAACTAACTCATTCTCTTGTTTTTTTTTGTGGTGACCCAGATCACTTGATCAAGGACTGTCCCTATTACAAAAAGAACAAAGAAAAGAGAAATCACATGGCCCTGATGGCCACTTGGAGTGATGATGAGGAGACTACTAGTCATTACATCATGAGAAAAGACACCAACAACACAGAGGAAGTTGGTGCAGCCAATGATGACTACTACCAAGACAGTGACGAGGATGAATCAAGGGAGGTAACATTTGATGATCTCATCACTTATCCTAAAAAGTACGTGGGAAAATGCCTTTTAAAGTTTGCTGGACGGGAGACCAAGCATTTAACCGAGATTAGGTCACTAAAAAAAACCAACAAAGGCCTGAAAGAGTCCAATGAGAAATTGGAAAAATTATGTGAAGGGCTTACCTCTAGGGTCGACATTCTCAAAGCTGAAATACTAGACCTCAAGGCCAACCTTGATGATTATCACAAGTCTCTGGCTGAGGTAACCAAGCAACAAGAAAACCTTGGAAAATGGCATGAAAGTTCATCCCCTGTTAAGGAGCGAAACTGTTGTCAAGGACATTCTGTCTCGCAAGGACAAGCTATCAGAACCAGGCACCAAGGACGACACAAGGACCTTAATGAGCAGTACCAAGGCCACATATCTCACTCATGGCACCAAGAACGACACAACTATCCTGGGACAAGATATCAAGGTCATTCATCTCTTCCCAAAAGCAAATATGGTAAATCTCACTACTTCAACCATTATCGTTTTAAAATTGTACAAGTTTGGGTTCCAAAAGGAACAAGACCTCCTAACATGGTTGTTACTAGTAGCCAAGAACCTAAATTTAATGTCAATTATGGCTTGAGGAAGGGTCTCTAAAATCTTTGCAGGTATATTCAGCATCCAGGAGAGTGGATGCTTAAGGGAGCTTGGAGCACTCAAGGACATTACTTACATCAGCAATAAGAACCCCTCAAGGACCTCGGCTGACCTAGGATCAAGGACCTTGATAAATGGATCTACTCAAATAGGAGTATTATTGATTATTTTTATGGTACATATTGAGGGGGAACACCCTCTCTTAGGACTAACAAGTTCATTGAGTCTTGCAGATTATTGGAAATGATTACAATATTAAGGGGGAGCTCTCTAGACTTTTTGATAAAAGTCAAAAAAGGGGAGAAGTGCTGCAAATGAATTTTGCCTTTCATAAAAAAGGGGGAGATTATTAGAACCCCTCAAGGGCGTTGACCCAGGCTCAAGGACATTGGTGACTGGATCAGTTTTGAATGAAAGCCAAAATTCGAATATCCAAAAAAGATATAATGCGCAAGGAAAGAAATCTCAAGAAGGCAGAAGGACATTCACCCAAGGTATTATAAGGACGTTCACCCAAGGCATCATAAGGACGTTCACCCTAGGGAGAAGCTTTGATGCGAAAGAGAAAAGTACAGTCGAAACAAGGAAGTTTTCTGGAAAATTAATTTACAATCTTTCTATCCATATTTCTAATCAGACTAATCGATTGTAATATCTACTTTGTAGGAAACAATCATGAAGAAATTGGAAGGCAAAAAGGATTGCAATTTTCAGGAGAAAATCTTCCAAAAGAAGGAAAGAAAATCAAATAATCTGGAAATAGGAGCAAAATGTGATGAAGGAAAGAATCAACCCCCAACGACTACTACGTACAAGTTGCACCCATAAATAGATGAATTGTAGACTGAAAAAAGCAACGATTACACGGAAGAAATCGGGTGTGTGTGAAAAACAGAGAGTGCTATGTTTTTTAGTTCTTTCTTCGAGTAGAAAGAAGTGTTTTTTGTGTGGATTTTGTTTGAGTGAAATCAACTCCTTAACGGACTTAGGTTTTGATTTGTGCTTTTGTAATCGATTCCTAGACGGACTTAGGATCGATTGGTGTTTGCACCAAAACAGTGGTTGGTGTGTGTTTTCCCAAAAATCTTATTCGAAGTGCTCGACACTCTGTTTTTCTGTAAACCAAAGGGCGTTTACCTTAGGAAAGTTCATATTCAATCAGCATTCTGTTCCACATAAATAAAGAAGGTTATTCAGTTATCTCTTTATTGTCCTTTATTTCAGTTTATATTGGTTTACCTAAAGTTGAATCTTAATCTAAAAAAATAAAGACCCTTACGTCCTTTACCAGTAAGTATTTATGCAGAAATTTTTATAACGCTATTTATCCCTCCCTCCCACCCCCTCTAGGGTTCTTTCAGGTAACTATTTACCTAACTCTACTTACCTTTGAACTTTATAGGCCCTTCAGTTAGATAAATGGACAAATTAGATAAGGTAGAGGTAGATCATTTTTTGTTGATTTTGATGCTTTTTAAGCTGTTTTTATTGATCCATAATTTCTCACCGATATTATATTTTTGTGCTACAAATTTGATTATGGTAATGTTATCTAATCAAATATACTGATAGAACCCTAGAAGGGGGGGTGAATAGGGTTATAAAAAATTTCTTCACAAAAACTCACTGGTAAAGGACGTTAGGATCTTAATCTTTTCAGATTAAGATTCAACTTTAGGTAAACCAATATAAACTGAAATAAAGGACAATAAAGAGATAACTGAATAACTTCCTTTATTTCGGTGGAATAGAATACTGACTGAATATGAACTTTCCTAAGGTAAACGTCCTTAGGTTTACAGACAACAGAGTGTCGAGCACTTTGAACAAGATTTCTAGGAAAACACACACCAACAAATATTTTGGTGCAAATACCAATCGATCCTAAGTCCCTCTAGGAATCGATTACAAAAGCACAAATCAAAACCTAAGTCCGTTAAGGAGTTGATTTCACTCAAACAAAATTCACACAAAAATACTTCTTTCTACTCGAAGAAAGAACAAAAAAACAGAGCACTCTCTGTTTTTCACACACTCCCGATTTCTTCCGTGGAATCGTTGAGTCTCTTCAATCAACAAGTCTTCTATTTATAAGTGCGTATGTATCAGCAGCATAGAGACGTTGGAGTTTGATTCTTCCTTATTCCTTCTTTCTTCGTGTTCTACCTTTCCTTCCAATTTGCTCTTGATTTGTTTTCCTTTTTGTGAGATTTCCGGAAATTGCAATCTAATATTCCTTCCAATTTATTGATCGATTGTTTCCTACAAATCAAGTAGTTACAATCAGTTAGTCTGGTTAGAAAAGGATAGAGAAAACATATTTAAGTTTTCCAGAAAACTTCCCTGATCTTTTGTCTGCTCTTATTTGTCTTTCACGACAAAGCTTCTCGCCTAGGGTGAACGTCCTTATGATGCCTTGCGTGAACGTCCTTATGATGCCTTGGGTGAATGTCCTTCTGCCTTCTTGAGATTTCTTTCCTTGCACGTCATATCTTTTCTCGCTATTCGAAATTTGGCTTTCATTCAAAACTGATTCAGTCGCCAAGGTCCTTGAGCCTGGGTCTGTCAACGTCCTTGAGGAGTTCTAACATATAGTATGAATCATAATATGTATTTTATTTTAAAATATTTTTTAAGTGATTACAGTAGTATTTGTTTATAATTTTTAATATTATTTTTTAAATAGCTTTTGATGCATTGAGTCAATGGCTATACAATAAGTACAAATAATACCCAAAACAAATCAACTTTATATCCTTATCCATTAGTCATATTTTTGATGTTTTTCAAACATAAAAGTGATCGATAAAAATATAATTTTATGCACTTATATGTAGTATTATAATTATAGAATGCAATCATATTTTTACTTCAATTTAATATATAATAATACGATTTTAATAATAGGACAAGATACTAAAAAGGTGTCTTACTCCAAGATTCACATCAATTTTGTTATTATTTATATTTAAAAAATTAATTGTTAGGATTTAAAACTTTGATCAACGCAAATTGCTCGGCAATTTTTCTTTTGAAATGGAGGGAATGCTTATCAGAAGCGTGTTTGGTTGTTCAGTTTTTATAGAAAAGTTGTCTAACTTTTCCAAGTTAAGAAAAATCGAAGCGTCTTAGAATCTTTAAAATACCTTTAATATAACAAATTTTAATAATTGTAAATCATTTCCTATGAAATATATCGCTTCAACCAAACATCGTAAAATTTTCATATATATTTCTTCAAGGTTTCAAGATATAAACCAAACACTTTAAATTACAATTTCATAGAAAAACTTCCACTAAAAAATTTCCTAAAGAAAATTTTCTGATGAAACTTTTTTTAAAAATTCTACCAAACGGTTTCTAGAAAAATTTGGGGCTTAATATAAAGGGTTGGGATACTTCTGCATCAAGTTGCACTTTTTGTATGTTGTTGGGCCTTGACCTTAGGTTGGAGTGCGGATTGCTTTTGTAATAACTTGTCCTACTAGGTGAAGCGTATTCAAAACCTAGGGTTCACACAAAATTATGTGGATGATAGATGATAGGCCGCAAGTGCACGGGTGAAATTGTAGCGTAAATCAAGGTCGTTCCCACAGGGACTTTTCCTTTCGACGCACTGAACTAGCCTCCTAGTTGATCGCTAAGTCGATCCGATTTTTTGTTTGAAGCAACTAATTCTAATTCTAATCACAATCAAGGTCTAAACAAACTAATATTCACACAAACTTTTCTGATTTAATGAAGGTAAAAAGGCGTTCAGGGGATGAAACCTAAGTCAAATAACGAATCAACGACATGGATTGAACATTCATTTCATTAATTTGCACAATCAAGGTTCAATTATAGCATAAAACACTTCGCAATGAGATTTTGTCACTAGAGCGAATTGCCAAGACTAACCAAACACCTACTTTCGTGGTTATTTTGATTTGGTCAAGGTTAAAGATCTAATTATCTTAAGAACCCTAATTAAAACTTCTATGTCTAGATAATTTTAACTAGTTTAATCTAGGTTTTCGGGTAATCAAACTTCTCCTTTCGGTACTTCATTCAACAACCTATTAACTTGCAATTGGTGATCAAGCAAAAGCAATAACAATTCAATTCAAAGACCAAATAGATTGAAACAAACTAAATTCATGATAATTCAATCCAACAAAGTCAATTCATCAAGCAACTTCAAAGGTTCATCCCCCAAACTAAAAAGAACTACTCGCTATTCATGTTTGAAACTACAAAGCAATTGAAATCTATTCTAGAAAGCATATGAAAATCTATGAAAGAATGAGAAATAAACCCAAGTGAAGAACAATCTTGCTAGGAATCAACTATGGAGAACTTTTGCTCCTCCACTTCAAAGTGTATTCAAGATGCTCTTCGATCTTCAATCTTCTCTCAATCTTCAATGGTGGATGGAATATGGATGATGAATGATATGATTAGGGCATGGAATGGAAGATGGTGGAATGATGATTGCCTTCTTCACAGCCGGAAATAAGCATAATATAGGCAAATAGCAACTCAAAACCGCCGAAAATGAAAGACACAAGAGACACGGACCGTGCCAGGGTGACACGGACTGTGCTCATAATGACACGGACTGAGCCCCCCAGGCACTACCCGTGTCAGCTCCCTGCACAAATTTCTTCAAGTTCTGGTCATAGGCACTACCCGTGCCTCCTCTGGCACCACCCGTGCCACTGCTTTTTCAGGCCTAGGAGTCCTTTTGGCCATTGTTTGGGCCTTGGGTGATACAACATCTCACTTCTTGGTCCTTTAAACTCGTAACTTGGATCTACACTTGATTTTTAGCTCAGTTTACATCGATTCTTCACAAATTACCTACAAAACTCACCAAACTCCAAACCAAGCGTTATATGGGAAATTCGGGCATAAAATAATATAATCAAATCAAATATTCCCCAAATTCCAATCAAAACAACCAAGTATTCATATATACAAGAAGCACTTATCAAAATCCCCTATGCTTAGTCCTTGCTTGTCCCTAAGCAAGTCCAAAACTCAAAAGAAAAGGCAAAGAAAGAAAATAAAAGAAAATGAAAGAAATCGGGACAAAAAGACTCAAAGAACTCAAAGCAAAAATAAAAAGAAAACTCAAAAGTAAAAATAATAAAACGAAAATCTTATTTAATTACAACTCCTAAGGATGGCATCGACAGGAAATTCAATCAACCCAATCTAATCTAAAGTACAGCCCAAGAGTGAAAAAGAAGTCAATTTACACAAGTAGATGAAGACAAATGATTCAAGAATGACACTCATCAAGTTCAACCAATCACCCTTAATCACCGAATGAGATAAGAAGGCACATGCTAAGCATGAAACTAGGTAAGAATGAAGAGCAAACTCACTTTTTGGGAATGTGAAACACTCCTCTCATTTGTTTGAATATGAAAAATCATTGAAAGTTCGCTCAAATACTCAAACCAAAGCCACAACCAACCACGTACTTGCTAAGAATCTCAACTCTCCACCGCGATTTGCAAAGCAACAATGACAATCAAGAGGACTTTCAAGGGTTGTAACGGGGCTAGGGTTAAGGGTAAGAAGTGGATAATATTTGGGAAATGTGGAGCTAAAAACCAAAGCTTGAAATTATTCCACACCAATTCAACATACATTCACTCTCACCACTTATAATCAATCCAAATCAACCCCACAAACAATTGGAAACTCACCTCATAACAAAACAAACCAAACCAAAAGTCAAGCTCTTTATTTTTTTTTCTTTTTCCGGAATTCTCCGATTTTTTTCCTTTTTTTCACACTTTTTCTATATTTTTTCTCTTTTTTTCTCTTTTTTTCTTTGAATAAAACACACACACATAAACAACAAACTTATATACAACTCACTCGGCAAGTTTCCAATTCCAACCAACAACCTCAATGTACATAATTGGGGAATCAAACCAATATTTACAACTCAAACCAATCCCCATCAAAAACCAAACCACAAAAGTAACCATAATCAACCCAACTTCATACTCAAAACATTTCAAGCTATGGCTTAAGGGTAAGAATTATATAATCGGCCAAGGCTTATAATGTAGGTTCAAGAAAAGAAATGGTCAAGGCAAGAAAGGGCTAACTATGGATATTCTGATATAAACGGGTGCCAAGGCTTGCGGGTTCAATTCCTAATGCCTATGTCATCTTATCAAAGTACAATGCATAGCAATTTCAAGGAGATGCAAAGCAAATGAAGGAGGATGCCACAATGGTGAGTCACTCATGGAAATAAGACTAATATAAATGATTAGACTTTTCTTTAAGGCTTATGTGGACTCACGGGTAGCGCTCAACAATCATTTCCCAGTTTGAAAGATATGCATATGCACAACTCACTCTTAAAATAGTGACAAAAGTAAACGGTCTTTATCCTAGTACAATTCTCACAATATTTAGCTTCACAACTCGTGTCAATTCACAGTCTTTCACAAACGAGCTATACAAGATCAAATCGAGTCAAAAGAAAACTATCTCGCCAAAACCTATATCAAACAGTTTTTTTTTAAAAAAAAACTTTTTACAAGACTCAAAATGAAAATAAGAAAATAAGAAAATGAAAACAACCTACAAAAAGAAGAAATTCAAAAACTACAAGCAAATCTAGAAAACAAAGAAAATAAAATCAAAACAAAAGAAAAAGACTCAAAACAAGTTAAAAATCAAAAATTAAAAAAACGACTCAAAACACACATATCCACAAAAAGTTTACACAAATCACAAATCCCCCCATGCTTCAATCGAGCATTGTCCGCAATGCGAAACATCACCCAAGAAGCAAAGGAAGAAAACACAAATCTAGAAAAATCAAAAATAAAAAGAAGAAAAATAAGGAAAAATTTTAGAAAATCCTAAAAAAATAAAATAAAATGAAAATAAAATCAAAAAAGCTTGGGTTGCCTCCCAAGAAGCGCTTGTTTAATGTCCTAAGCTGGACAACGTACCTCTCAACCCGGTGAATAGTCCATAACTCCATAGCCAAGGGCTTTTGGAGCTTCACATTGCATAGTACCTCCAAACATCTTCAAATTGACCCCACAGCTTGGGTCAAACTCATCACCTCCTTCAAAAATGGAGGGTTCTCCATCATCAAACCTGAAAATCTCATCCAATGTACCCTTGTTAATAGCATAAGGCACGTTCTTGATGATGTAAGGTGGGAGCAAAATTTCTTTTATTCCCACCCTTGCATCGCCAAGTTCATGGCCTTTATCAATAAATAAACCACAAGAATTTGCAACAAAATGGTCACGAAATTTCTCAAGCTTTTCACTCTCCACTACATGCACACAATCATCATTCTTTTCACAAATCAAACCATCAACATTCTTACCCTTCTCACCAAACACATCAACACCAAAACAAGGGGAAACGTCACGTGGCAAAACATCACGGAATAAATCAAACTCAAGTTCATGTTCCCCTATCCTAAACTTCATCTTTCCACATTGTACATCTATGACACATCCTACGGTAGCAAGAAAAGGTCTCCCCAAAATGATTTGGGTACGGGAATCTTTGGGCATATCAAGGATGACAAAATCAATCGGCACATAGCAATCACCCACCTTAAGGGGAAAGTCCTCCAAAATACCCTTAGGGTACTTGATAGAACGATCCGCCATTTGCAATGACATGGTAGTTGGTCTCAACTCTCCTAGGTTCAACCGTTCATACAAAGAATAGGGCATTAAGCTTACACTAGAACCCACATCACACAAAGCTCGGTCAACAGTTAAGCTACCTAGACCACATGGAATACTAAAGCTTCCCGGGTCCTTAAGCTTAGGAGTAAGCTTGTTAAGAACCACGGAACTACATTCTTCAGTCAAAGCAACTTCCTCAATTTCATCAACTTTCCTCTTTTTAGAGAGGATTTCTTTCAAAAACTTTGCATACAAAGGCATTTGAGATAAAACATCCAAAAACGACACATTCACATTCAATTGCTTTAACATATTAAAGAACTTGCCGAATTTTGCATCAAATTTAGCCTTAGCATATCTTTGAGGAAAGGGTAACAGTGGTTTGTAAACTCTAGGTGGAGATGAAGGTCGGGTTTCGGTGTTCTCTTTTGAATGCTCACTCTCAAGGTCTTTCTCTCTTTCAAAACCAACAACATTCTCACTAGGCCTCTCAACCTCTTTCTCAACCACAACTCCCCCATGCTTAGCATTTGGCACGCTAGGTCCCTCATATTGTGTCCCACTCCTCAAAACAATGGCATTACATTGTTCCTTAGGGTTAGGTACGGGCTTTCCGGGAAGCATTCCCGGAGGGGTAGTGGAGGTACTAGCTTGAATGACAATTTGATTCTCAAGCATTTGAGTGTGGGTGCTCATAAGGTCAACTTTAGTAGCTAAGGCCTTAATCACCTCATCTTGTCTTTGTTGATGCTCAAGTTGCCGTTGTTGGTGATGTTGTTGAGACAACATCAAAGCTTGTATCATGGCCTCTAGGTTAGGCTGTTGGGGAGCTTGTGGTGGAGGTGCTTTGGGTTGTCTTTGTCCTTGGGGTTGACCCATTTGGTTATTGTTCCGGTAAGAAAAGTTCGGGTGGAACCTAAAACCAGGATTGTAAGTATTGGAAAAAGGGTCAAAGTTTTGCCTATTAGAAGGGTTACCAACATAGTTAACCACTTCGGTCGATTCATTGCTAACCAACCCACTAGGGCAATTCAAGGTCTCATGCTCATATGATTGACACGACGCACATGGTTGGGGAGGGGGAGCATTCACATTCAACAAATCCATCTTCTTAGTCATGGCATCCAACTTAGCATTCAACATAGAAATAGCATCAACTTCATACTTACCTCCCGTCCTCTTGGAACGGGGCTTTGACCACTGGTAGCTATTGATCGCCATCTCCTCAATCAAAGTTTGAAGTTCTGCCACTGTTTTGGACATGATGTTGCCTTCCGCCGCCGCCAAGATGTTGGCCCTCAAGTTGTCATCCACCCCGTTGTAGAAGGCTTGTATCCGGACCCATGGTTTTAAACCATGGTGGGGGCATTGACGTAAGAGGTCCTTGAACCTCTCCCATGCTTCATAGAGGGACTCATCCGGCTCTTGGACAAATGTTGAGATTTGATTCCGGAGGCTCGTCAACTTGCTAGGAGGAAAGTACTTCGCCAAGAATAAGCTAGCAAGTTGGTCAAAAGTGGTGATAGAAGAGCTTGATGGAAGAGAATCCAACCACTCCCAAGCCTTCCCTTCAAGTGAGAAGGGGAACAATCGCAGCTTGATTGCATCAGGCGTTGCACCATTTGCCTTAAAGGTCTCACATGCTTGGTTGAATAGGCGAAGGTGCCGGTTGGGATCTTCATTGGGGAGGCCATGGAATGGGTTGGCCTTCACCAAATTGATGAGTGAACTCCTCAGCTCGAAATCGCCAGCGACCACTCTTGGAGGATTAATGGCAGAGGGTTGATTTGTGACATTTGGCATCACATAGGAGCCAAGCGTGATTCTAGGCTCTTCGCCACCGCGGCCGCCACCGCCACCGGACATGGCGTTCTTTCGCTTGGAGTTCTCTTCTTGTCTTCTCTGGGTGTGCTCTAACTTTTGCTTCTTTCGCCGGGAGCGAAAGATTCTTTCGATTTCAGGATCAAACTCAAAAGAGTGGACCTTTTGCATGCACGTAGAGTAAACCTGGCAAGACAAAAACCAAAACACCAAGGAAAATCAAAACAGAAAATAAATGACTTAGGCAACCTTAGGATATTCGTTTAGTGGGTGGCTAGGGACAAAGTCCCCGGCAACGGCGCCAAAAACTTGATAGGCTGCAAGTGCATGGGTGAAATTGTAGCGTAAATCAAGGTCATTCCCACAGGGACTTTTCCTTTCAACGCACTGAACTAGCCTCCTAGTTGATCGCTAAGTCGATTTGGTTTTTGTTTGAAGCAACTAATTCTAATTCTAATCACAATCAAGGTCTAAACAAACTAATATTCACACAAACTTTTCTGATTTAATCAAGGTAAAAAGGCGTTCAGGGGATGAAACCTAAGTCAAATAACGAATCAACGACATGGATTGAACATTCATTTCATTAATTTGCACAATCAAGGTTCAATTGTAGCATAAAACACTTCGCAATGAGATTTTGTCACTAGAGCGAATTGTCAAGACTAACCAAACACCTACTTTCGTGGTTATTTTGATTTGGTCAAGGTTAAAGATCTAATTATCTTAAGAACCCTAATTAAAACTTCTATGTCTAGATAATTTTAACTAGTTTAATCTAGGTTTTCGGGTAATCAAAACTTCTCCTTTCGGTACTTCATTCAACAACCTATTAACTTGCAATTGGTGATCAAGCAAAAGCAATAACAATTCAATTCAAAGACCAAATAGATTGAAACAAACTAAATTCATGATAATTCAATCCAACAAAGTCAATTCATCAAGCAACTTCAAAGGTTCATCCCCCAAACTAAAAAGAACTACTCGCTATTCATGTTTGAAACTACAAAGCAATTGAAATCTATTCTAGAAAGCATATGAAAATCTATGAAAGAATGAGAAATAAACCCAAGTGAAGAACAATCTTGCTAGGAATCAACTATGGAGAACTTTTGCTCCTCCACTTCAAAGTGTATTCAAGATGCTCTTCGATCTTCAATCTTCTCTCAATCTTCAATGGTGGATGGAATATGGATGATGAATGATATGATTAGGGCATGGAATGGAAGATGGTGGAATGATGATTGCCTTCTTCACAGCCGGAAATAAGCATAATCTAGGCAAATAGCAACTCAAAACCGCCGAAAATGAAAAGACACAAGAGACACGAACCGTGCCAGGGGTGACACGGACTGTGCCCCCCAGGCACTACCCGTGTCAGCTCCCTGCACAACAAGTTCTGGTCATAAGCACTACCCGTGCCTCCTCTGGCACCACCCGCGCCACTGCTTTTTCAGGCCTAGGAGTCCTTTTGGCCATTGTTTGGGCCTTGGGTGATACAACATCTCACTTCTTGGTCCTTTAAGCTCATAACTTGGATCTACACTTGATTTTTAGCTCAGTTTACATCGATTCTTCACAAATTACCTACAAAACTCACCAAACTCCAAACCAAGCATAATATAGAAAATTCGGGCATAAAATAATATAATCAAATCAAATATTCCCTAAATTCCAATCAAAACAACCAAGTATTCATATATACAAGAAGCACTTATCAATAGACATCTACTCATAGAACTCATACACAACAACAACACATTTTAGAGTTTTGGGTTTTTTTTGTGGAAAACAATAAATGCAAGGATATGAATAATTCTAGAGTGTAAAAAGTCACTAAATTGAACTAGGATAAACTAGAGTGTAGAAAACAATAAATTAAAGGATATGAACAATTCTAGAGTGTAGAAAACAATAAACTAGAATAATCATTAATCTTGCACAAGGATCTTCGCAAGCATTGAAACTTGAATTACCCAAAAAATCTTAGAAACATCATACACTCACAAACAGAGACTCACACAAATAATTCCACAAAATGATTGGCTTTCATTTATTTAGGGTTTCAAAATCCAATCAATTACAAACTCTCAATTTGAGAGAAAAGAGGTTTCTCTTGTGTCTAATACCTAAGTTCTAACCTCTCTAAAAATGTTGTTTACATGTATATAAGAAAGGGGGGAAGAGGGAAAAAATTACAAAGGAAAAGAAAAAGACACGCACACTAGCGAAAAATTGAGAAGATCGCGGGCGCGACTCAATTCTTAGGGCCAAAATCCAGTCGTGAAAGGTCATAGGCGCAACCTATATGGTCGTAGGCGCGACCACAATTTACAAGTACTTACCGATGGAAAGCTCTCAGTGTCTATTTTAAGCTCTCAAAATTTCAAGTCCATAGGACTTGTATTGAACGAGTTATGAGGGAAAGGGTGATTGCATGTCATCTTTCTTGCCCAATTTTGTCAAATTTCCTTCTTTCCCCTTGTATGGTCTTCTAACCCGACCCTTGGGCAAGGTGAATGATCATAATGTCTCTCGGCTACCAAAAGGACCAAAACATCCTCGAAGTTATCTTCCTTGAATGTGAAATGACCAAAATACCCCCCCAATTAATTCTTCTTCCATTAGCGCCCAAAACGGAAGTCCTGAGAAATTTCGCCCCGTTGTTCATGCCAACTATCCCATAGCACGTTTAAAAGCTCAGGAATGGTCCCAATGAAGACCCAAAATGTTATCCCACTGTTCAGGGTCTCCCTTAAGTGAACTCGCTCCCCCTTGATGACCATAACGACCCTTCAAGGTCCTGGATCCACCTTGAAATGGATCTCAAAACCGAGTTTGACTCACGGAGAGGGAAGGGAGGCTTTAAGCAAACCGGTAGCCATAGATCAACCAAAAGTGAACCGATAGTGAACTGATCCCAATACGGTTCACTAGGTATGGCGTAGTTATGAATTATCATAGATGTAGTTTTTACCCAGAGACAATTAGAAATAAAAGAGTAATTGTTATAAACAAAATTTGTAGAATAGTTATTTTTTTGAACCCGGGTAAAGAAGGAATACAAAGGAACGCAGGGGACCCTTCTCGCAAGGTGTCTTCCTAAGTTATCATGAAACAAAAGAAAAGAAAAATCAAGTGACTAATGTAAAGTGACCAATATTTAGGAAAAAGTGAGATATGGTAAAACAACAAAATGTTTTTTAAAAAGGCAAGCAAAAACATGAAAGAGAAAGAACTGTCTTGTGCTTCAAGGTAGACTCCATAATTTGTTTAGTATGGATCATCTTGTTGGGCAAACTAAACACAAGAAGCTAACTCGGAAAGAAATGGATTTTTTAGGAAAAAGTGTATGAATGCCCCTTGGCAACCAAGGAGATGAAGATGATGTAAACTAGGTTCTTCTACAACATTAGTTTCCTTGAAACATATGGTCCAAATTGATGTTTGATCTTAGGCAAACGTTGATACAAACATCCAGCTTAAAGATGCGGCCTAACAAGATGCGCTTGGGATTCAGGAACAAAACGAGAAAACGGATTCGGTTGCATCATGATTTGCATGCATTTGGAGCTTATGTAATCACATGAATGAAGTATTATTTAAGAATCAACTACCAAATTTAAGAAGTGTCTCAACGTCTAAAGTGTATTGGCAATGGTGGAAGAGAGGATTGAGGATTGCTTGACTTGATTCAATAATACGCGAATAGAGATGATGAAGAACTTGAAGAATGTGGAGGAAACTTGCAAACGAACTTGTATACTTTATCAACACTGCAACAAATACCATAAATCACCATTGATATGAAGTTGGGATAAAGCTAATCATCACCCAAGAGCTGCACATCCTACCATGATTTTGATAAAGATCCAGGCTCGGCCCTGGGGGTAGGTCCAAGGGGCAACCGCCAAGGGCCCAGGACAATTTAAAAAATTTACATTGATTTGAAGGGCCCCAACTGCCTGCAGCAAAGGCTAGCGACGCGTTAATATATGTATGGGCTCAAGGCCCACTACTTTACTTTTAATTCCATAGTCTTTTACAAATTAAATTAGTCTAAGAGTCCCAAGTCCCTAAGTCCCTAAAGCCCAACAAAGCCAACCGACAACTATGTTTGGGGCTATTTCATAATTGAATGTCATATTGCCATTGGTGGACCATTAATATTTCTCTCTCTAAAATATTTGCTGAATGTTGAGGTCGCGTGATTCTCGAGTCCTGTGTTTGTCCCAGGTTCAATACTTCAATGTTCTTGTGAGTTATTGAGTTATGATTATGTCCTGGTTTTATTTGAACTTTGAATCTTTTTTTTTTGTGTGTTATTGTTTGTTAAAGTATCCGAAGTCTGAAATCTGAAGACTAAAAGTCATAAAATTTTTCCTTTTTTTTGAATTTTTAGCTCCAAATAATCCGTATTGATGGTCTTGTGACTGAAAATAATCCAAAATGATTTTTTTGACTAATAACAGTCTATAATTTTTATGTTATTTTCTCATAGCATAATAATATAATATTAACCTTTTGCAGTAATGAAAAAATGATGTGGCCAATGGAAAAGGCGACTTTTCAGCCAATGAAAGTCTATATTTTTCGGCCAACAACATATAGTTCGTGATGACCACGTCATTTTTTTATTACCAAAAAATACAATATCATGCTATGAGAAAATAAGATAAAAATATAGACTGTTATTGATCGAAAAGTCACTATAGATTATTTCTAATTACAAGGCTCTTAGTATACGGATTATCTGGAGTCAAAAAACCTTTTTTTTTTCATCAAGTAGGGGTAGTAGCCAACAGAGATAGAGTAATATTACTTATTTAGTGATATATTAGTCGAGTCAAAGAAACTCATGATATTTTTGACAATTGAATTTCATGATATGATTCATGTCAATTTGTGCTTGTTCATTCATATTTGAAAGTAGGTAGTTGTATCCAAGGGAAGAAGATCAGTAGAAGGAATAACCGAGCAGGCCCTAGTAACCAAAACGCTTAACCATAAGTACATCCTTAGGCTAAATGCCCAAAATGTCTGAATAGCCGAAATTAATCTTTCGCAGGCGTGCATTCAAATTCATATTATCATTATTTTGTATAATTGTTAATGCATTTTTTCAAAGGGCCCCAATCTACAAAATAGTCTATTATGTTGCCCGGGGCCTCAAAAATATCAGGACCGGGCCTGTAAAGATTGCTCACCACAAAATCAATAAAGGAATGACTTAAAACACAACCAAATGATGCAAACTTTGGATAAAGTAATAAGATTTGGGAGAGGATTTGAGTTGGTCTCAAAAATACCATTAACTAACCATCAAATGTTGTCATCTTTCTTCCCTAAGCCAGATTATATGGGGTTGGAGCCTTCCCCAAGAAAGAGACAACTCAAATCCTAGGGCTAAAATTACCCAAGAGATTACATCTAAAGGTTACGATTTATCAAATAAAATGACCTATCTTAGGGGCAATCCGTTGTATATTACTGGGGATACAAGAGTCATTACATGGGAGATTAAAGATAACAAAATGAAATTAGAAAACTTCTACCTAGCCGAAAAACACAGGTGGTACAATCATGTCATCATCGAGTTCTTGCCCAGTAGACCCAAAAACGGCCAACAAGCAAACATCGCACGATTGTGCCTATGGATGGCACAATCGTGTCATCTTCGATCTCTTTCTTAGGCCAAGAAGATGCAACTTTGACATGATCGTGCCCTAGCTCCTGGAGGGGTTACACGATCGTGCGGGATGCTGCACGATCAGCACCCTGCCTTGCTCCAAGAACTGGGATACTTCATATGTCGGCACGATCGTGTGAGTAGACTGCACGATTGTGCGGGTGGTTGGAAAATCTTCCCTTCTCCTTTGCTTCTTTTCTCCATGCTCAAACTCAAGTACCCTTTCCACCATTGTGATTAGAGATAAAAAAAAAATTTAAAAAAAGGCCGACATAACCCCACTTATTAGCATCGACATTTATCACTGCTTAGGAGGTCTCGTGGTCAACCTGAAGAATAACCAAACGAGGTAGAGACAATCCCGAGCCCAAAGAGAATTGAACCTCCAAGCTCTTGACTCTTGACTTAGTTGAGTAAGGTGGAGAAAAGCTCTAAGACCTCTTCAGCGTTGATGCAAGGAGACCATTTGGATAAACTGGAAATGAGGACCATCAGTGTAATGAAACTACGGCCAAAAACTTTAAGTTCATTCCATTATTGTTCCAGTGAACAGAAAGTTGATGAAATTTTGATTTTAGCGCATTATTGTTTACTTGTTTCGAGGTGGAGTTATTTTGTAACTATGAGTAAGAAATAGGGCTCAATGGGCTTTTTTGTTTGGCATTGTACCTAGCCTTGTTGGCTTTTAATAACAATTTGGAAAACAAGTTGGAATACAGAAAATTCATGCTCCAGTTATGGTTGAATATATAAACAAAAGATTCTTTCGTAAAAATATATTATGTTAGGATTACATCGAGAAAATTAATTTGCGGCAGCGAAAATAAGATGACTACGATAAATCGAGAAAAATAAATGCAAGATTAAAGGGAGACAAGGATTTAACGTGAAAACCCAAATTGGGGAAAAACCACGGGCGGCACAAGCACAAACGAATCCACTATGGTAGAGAGTACAACAAACAATCTCACCCCGAGATCAACACCAAGAGAGTAGAACAACCCACACAAACTCTCACAATTACTCTTACCAATGGGAATACGAAAACTACTTAATTTTTGGGATGATTACAAAAGATGGAGAAGACCTTTTATAGGGAGGACACACCTAAAACCCTAACCCTAACTTGACTCCCACTCCAATTAGATTTAGAATCTAATACAATTAGGAAACCTAACATAATAAGGAAACCTAATTAATATCCTAATACAATTAGGAAACAAATAATTGTGGGATCAAGAAACTGAGTGATTTTAGGACACTTTCCTAACATATTATGGTAGCAAAATATAAAAATTAGCTTGGTGGTTAACAATAATATCAGAATTTGATATACTATAGATCAACTTTGCTTCACCCTTTGTAGCATTTAAATGATTTAACTCGTCCATACTCTAACTGGAGTTGAATGCAAGAGAACCTCTCTTACAAAGGGGCAGGTTACAACTTACAAATAGCAACCAACAACCTACACAACGTCAACTTCCAAGTTCCAACTACCCTGGCCTGCGCTATACAATATACTCAAAGGCGCAGAGAACTTATCCTGCTTTTCTCCTCAAAATGGGTAACATTGAGTTGCCTGCTATAAATACAAGCCGAAGCTACTCTAACCAAGATGGAAGTTTTTTCCCATTACCATTTGTTTTAGCCTTCGGCTTTGGAACATCATTAGCCTGGGCCTTGAAAACAAAGCCATCCAAATCGTCATCTAAGAGTTTAGTGAAAACCGTCTCAGGAGGCTCACTACTGTCTTCATTTTTCTTTGTCTTTCTGGCAACCCTTTTCTTGGATCTCCCAGTGGTTTGCATTAGAAGGTCTTCATCCTCATTGCAGGCTCCCTTTGAAAGCTTGGCTGCATCTCTTCTCCTTTTTACTGATTCTGTACTGTCATTGCCACTGCTGTTGTGGTTGGTATTCGAATTGTACTCCTTGATGTTAGCCTCAATCGTTTCCAGAATCCGATCACCATACTTGGTCAACTTAACCCTGTATCATGAAATTCAAAGATTAGTCTCCGCAAGGGAGTCAGGTAACTCTCCCCGGCTTGACACTTGACACATTGACAAAACACCCAATGTAGAAAGTCCCTAGTCTTGTAAAAAATGTCTAACAGGGATAATATTGGGTGGTGAATGGAACTGATTATACCATGTCACAATTTAACCGAGTTAAAATCCAATGGTATACTTACTTGCCGATACCATTGACCTCGAGTAACTCTTCTTTAGTCCGAGGCAACATGCGGCTGATTTCCTGTAATGTTGTATTCCTGAACCAACCACGCACGAAATAAGAAGAATCTAACAAGGCATTAAATATTCAGTCTCAGAGCAACATCAGACTGTAATTCATATCCTCGACGAAAAAAATGAATCAAGTGATCGAGTCAACCACTCTTAAGCCTATTTATTTGCGACTGAAGTACATCATGCAGTCAATAGCATGCATTATAGGAAGAACACACACCACAACAGAGCTTCAACAATGATATACACTTACGAAAATATGTGGTATCCACGGAGCATATTTAAACCTTCATCTCGCATGAGCTGAGTCCTTAGTGTTCTAAGAGCGCCATACAATTTTGCAGAGAGAGCCTGGATGAACATTGAAGTATGGATCAGCAAATGCAGTAACTGGATCTAGACAGGCAATGAAGCGAAAATGTTCACTGATGCAGACAGTGGTCTCCATACCAGGTCCCCTGAATGAGGTTTAGTGGAAGTGTGACCTGTTGGACTTGTTTGCCCCAACAGGAGGTCTTTGGCTGGTGTTCCTGCTGCTTTGGTCAATTTCAAAGCCGCTCCCTTGGGAGAGGATGGAAACCTGCAGATTATAAAACTAAGATGTCACCACCGTCAAAGTGACAGAATACCAAAGGGTCAGCGCTACCAAAGAGCAAGCAATCAACGTCACCAGATTTGCAGCATTTTAACTAAACACATTACAGGACCAAACCATGGAATAGGACTTGCAAAGGCATGACAAAACAGAAAACTGTCCAAACAGTTCAGCTTACTGAGATGAGATCATTGTTATACAACCTTCCACAACAAGACCACCTTCAATCGATCCAAAGTTTACACACACCCTTCACACCCCAACCCCTAGAAAACAGAGAAGGGGGAAAAGTCTCTGGAATTTGGCATCAAGTGAAAGAGATCAGACCTTAAAATAATCTTCTGACTCCCAAATAAGAGAATTCTGCATTTGGACTCATTGACCTGAAAATCCAGGGGAAAATATCCATGATAAGTTTTACAATCTCCACAATGGAATTTGGGAACCTGTAAACCTGTTTTCAACATAGAAAGAAGCACCAATTGATGTCTAGAATTCCCAAACTGTAGCATTACCTTTAGGACTGACGAGACAGAACCATAGATGTCACTTTTCTTAACTTCCTCAACAAGAATATCCTCAACAACTAGGTGGCGCAGTATTCGAGAAGCTTCACCTTTGGCTAAACTTTTCCCAGCTCCATGCAGGCTCAGTTTATCATGTTTATGTTTCTTTACCTGGATTTCCATGGATATGATTAGCTGACATCAATGACCAGGGATGTGCTACAAAATCATGAAATGCACCAAACTCATTACATATTGGCTTAAAGAACCACGGAAGACTTCCAAAATATGAGCTGAGGAGAACTGCTGGCCTGTTGACTTCACCAGCTCTACCTACAAGAAATATCAGATACATAATTATGCAGCTTTTCTTTTTTGGTGATTGAAAAATACGCTGGAGTCCAGTGGCTTCTTACCAATTGCTTTGCAACATGTGATACATCCTTCTCAATAGAATTTTTAACCCTGGAGCAATTATCGCAAGTATTCTTACAGTTTGTGGAGTCAAAATTTTCTCCAAAGTGAGAGAGCTGCAGGAAACGCCGGCAATCAACTTCGTTTTCACAATAGCTAACCTGGTAAATGAAATTTTGATACATCACAATCATGCAGTCGAAAGAAAAAACAAACCAGCATGGAACAAAAGTTACTGCATCAAATAAAGTATGTACCATTCGTAGAAGGTTCTCCATATTAGTGTCAATTATCCTCCCAGAATTCGTTGTAGTTGAACGATTCTGACCAGGGATGAATGGACTTTGCTCAACTGTTCCTTGGGTGAGCATATACTTGACACGAATCTGGAGAGAACAGTAGTCAGACATGCAATAAAATTGGGAATCTGAAAACAGAAAAACATATAGTAGTCTATAACTGGACAGCCAAATTAGTAAAATATCATGGTCACATAGAGATGTAACAATTATCAGAAAAAAATATAGCATTCAAACTTACATAATCACTGTAACTATAGAAGAGCAGACAAGATGAAAACTGACAATCTCTACCAGCACGACCACATTCCTTCACACCAAAAATGTTATCATTAATAAGCAACAAAGTCATTAATTCAATGGAAACTCAAATTACAGAATATTTATTAGCTAGACACATGTTCAGCCCTTTCAATAAGGTTCGTGCAAGGCGCACGGAGATTGCATCCTAGAAGCCACAAGTTTGGCTCCCATCAGGCTTAGTTTAAAAAGCGAGCACCTCTTCCCCTTTGCGCTATTTTGCTGTGAAGTGAGCCGAGGTTCGTGAAGCTCACGCTTTTTATCGTAGTACGAGCGCACGCCTTTTGTGCCTCATGGAGTTTTTACTGTTCAGCTCATAAGAAAAAAAACCCTTCTGACCTGTGAGGAAACCCTAGAACGCGCGACTCCCTCCCATCTTCCTCTTTTCTTTACTTCTTTTTTTTTTTTTGTTGCGATTGGGTTCTTCGTGCTTCTCCTTTCTTCTTTTTCTTCTGTGGTGCTGTGGAAGCTGCTTTTTTTTTTCCAGGGCTGTTGAATTTTCTTCTTCATTTGCTGCTGTTTTGAGTTGCGACTTTCTCTGTGTTGCTTTTTTTTTTCCTGGGTTGCTTCTTGATTTTCATGTTCTTTAAATGTTTCTCTGTTTGCTTGCCATGGCCCATGGGTTTTAAGAATTACTTGACACATTGATTTTTTTAAGTTTCTCAGTTTGCTACTTTGCTACTTTGATTAGTGTGTTGTGTTTTCTATGCTTTCTTTACATGACTATGCTCGTTTTATCTATACCTTATGTCAAAGATTATTTCCGTAATTTTGCATCATATTACTTGTGTCTAATCCATTACTTGATGCCCTATTTGAGCTTATTGTGTGAAAATATAGCTTAGATGTGATTTTGAAATAAAATTGCGCTTTGATGCGTCTCATGTGCGTGAAGTGCGAGCCTTCGCTCCGCGCTACGCACTGCATGCCTGGGGACCTATGCGCTTTTTCAATCTAAGCCAAACAGGGCCACTGGAGGATTTCTGGTCATTACTTCAGAGGCCCTAGGGATTTAGTCGAGGTAATCACAATGTGGCCTGGACACCCTAGGTCATAAAAAAAACTGATAGTGACAGTTTGAGCATCCTAAACATTGCTCCCTATATGACATTTAGACCATGAGCACCCGGCTTGGATATTGAGTTCAAACAATAATGCATACAGTAAAAATCTTTTCTCTGTTAGCTGTGAATGGATAATGGGTCTAGAAATTCTAATGTTTCTGAAGAGAAGTATCCAGTAACCAATTATATGGTTGTTAATATACCAAAAGGATAGATACTGAAGAGATGTCAGTGACACTATCCTGTAGAGTTTACCTGATGATATCCTTCAATAGATTTTGGGATAGAGTGATGAATCACAAATCGAACATCTGGTTTGTTGATGCCTGCAAAAGTGAAGTGCGATAGAAGATGCAATATTCAGGAGTCATACCAACAATTACGTAGTTTCAGCTGCCCGATAAAAAACAAAGCTTACCCATCCCAAAAGCCACAGTTGCACACATTATGTTGATTTCATCCTTGCTCCACTGTTCCTGAACAAAGGTACGCTGAGCAGGATCCATGCTGCCATGGTAGAATGCTGCTTTATGTCCATATTCCTAGAAAGAATACAAACTCAACCCTTGAATAATATGCCATACCAGCCCGAAACTATAATTACAGGTGATTGTTTACAGCTTGAAAGAAATTCCTTTCAAGAGAGCCCTTTTCTTTATAGGGCACCGAAGCACTCCAAAACAATGTTTGGCAAAAAAAATCTTGAGTGAACAACCCCCCCCCCCCCACCCCCTTTCCCGAGGGGAAAAAATAAAAATAAAAATAAAACTAAGGGGAAATTCCTCAAGTCAATCTGGTACCTAGCGGATCCACATGTGTTCCATATAGTTCCACAGAACACAATCAGCGTACTCATACGTAGTTGTCTAATGCTCTTACTAACAACCCTTAAAGCCTAACCCTAAAAACAAAAATAAAAAATAAAGAGAAATTCCTCAGGTTTATCTGGCACCTCACAAATCCACATATTATGTCCCGTATAGTTCCACAAAACATATATAGGTATGCCATTGGTGTTCTTACTTACTAATAAACCCTAAACTATAACCTTAATGAAAGAAAAAACAAAAGCTAAAGAGAAATTCATCATGTCTATCTAGCACATGGTGGATCCGCAATGTGTCCAACATAATTCCACAAAGCAATAACACAAAACACACAATTATAAAAATCATAAATTGGACATGTACCTGTAACTGCTCTGCCACCTTTTCACAGTCCATTCTTGAAAGACAATAAATGATTCCACATTCTTCGAAATGTTTATCTCTAATGAACTTTTCGATCTCCTCCAAACACTTCTTTGTCTTAGGCATTACTGAATATCTGATTTATAGATACAAGGGTATCAGCTTTTGATTAAGGATGCCCAACTGAGGGTAAAAGCCCATAAACTTTGGATGTCTAAGCGTCAGGGAAACATGCAATATTCAACTTGACTTACAACAAATTTGGACGATTGAAACTTTGCCGGAAAATAACACAATTAGCAAGACCAAGTGCTTGCACAACATCTTCCTTTACTACAGCTGTTGCAGTGGCAGTCAAAGCTAGAACCGGAGTTTTGGGGAACTTCTGTTTCAAGATACCAAGGCTCTGGACATACCCAATACAAATTGTAAACAAGTAATATCGCAGGAAAGAAAAAATTAGCAGAAAAACCATGGCAGCTAGAATAAACACCTGATAATCAGGCCTAAAATCATGTCCCCATTGGCTGACACAATGCGCTTCATCAATAACAATCCTTGCAAGCAACTCCCGACTATATAACTTCTCCATGTTCCGTAGAAAAACATCACTCCTGCAGAAAGATAATTGGTGTATGAGACACTCTGCAAGGCTGATGCTAAACCTATTCCCAAATATGGTAGCCATAAAGAATTTGTTTCCTTTCTTTCTCCACGCCCAGAGCATATCAACCAAGAACATAATATAGGGACATGCTAAACTTAATAGTTGTCATCAATTTGAAAACACAAGAGGTTTGAAAGCATGATTTACGATATCTTGACTTGAAAGCAGGTACAATATAATGGGTGAGAAAATATGTAGTACTTTCCAGTCAGCACGGAAGCCTAACAAATAGCTCTTGTATAGACAGCATACCATGAATTTCCCCGATTAAAAAACCATCAATTCATTTCGAATGCCTTAATTTTCTCGGTACCTTCTCAGAAAACAGGGAACTTCCATTTCATTTCTTGGTCTAGCTTAATTAATAACTATGTTTGTCAAACTCTCAAATTTGCTTCTTTTGCAAATAACCAAAAACAATATAAGATCACTATTAAAAAAGTTAAAACAAAAAAATAAATAAGGAAACGAAGGGTATGTGACGCCTTTAATACTTCCACAATATACTTTACCCTTTAATGCATAGATGCCTCAATTTCCTGTTAGAGTCAAAGACAGCACCTGGACTATTTAAGTTAGACAAGAAATCCTTGAAAATTTTGAAAACAGCCAAATTTGACACTTGGACAGTAGTCCACTTTTAACACTTCCGACTTTGTTCAAATGACGTAGATTTATAGCTCCACTGTGCCAGAATTGAAAGATGCGAAGATAAATACCAATATACAGCGTTGGACTAATTTACAAATATTTTGTCAGTGTCTACAGATTATCAAACCAGTCTAAAGCTACAGAAAGCATATGCTTTTGACAACACTGAATTGAGTGAGGAAAGGTTTTTTTTCTCATAGTGAATTGTCATTCTGGATTTGAGACTCTCACAAAATTCTATGCACTTTACATTCAAATGGCATTCTAAATACAGTATTCACACTCATGTTCAAACAAAAAGAATTACTTTGTTGCTCAGTTCTCAGTGCAGGTGATCTATGAAAGTATTGCTAGTATATTGGATAGCTGATACTCACTTAGCAACTTTTTCTGGCGTGACATACAATAGCTTATATCTGCAATAGTCTGAACAGAGTTCTCTAAGTATCTCCTGCTGTTCACTCCATTCCATGTTTGCACTCAAATAAGCAGCGGGAATGTTTACCTATTAGAAACTAAACATGTTAATATCTAGATAGGCCATATTGTCAAATGATTAATTATATAATGAAGAGACTGCAGAAAGGTACTGAGAAGTGAGAACAAGCAGCAAAATTGAATCAAAGGCCGCATGATGGAGATTTGACCAAAAATAAACCGGAACGCCTCTTCCCAAAATAGGAATGTGACTAGGGGCTCACTGTTTTAGGATTTTATAGTAGGTTATCTCAATCACAGCGCGCACACTAGCTCACCTGGGCAGTTTTGAAGATGCATACATCTAAAGATTTCTGATTCCTTAGTGCCAGTTCCTTTTTCATTTTCTTTTCTTTCTTCTTTCAAGATTTCTCATTGCAGATAAACACACTACGCACTCAGTTAAAGAGGCATCATCTGTTTGACTAACCTTATCATTTGTAATAGAGCAATAAAGAAGAGGCCATGGTACCACAACCCTATTTGTCCAAATCATCACATAAGGTGCCCGCGAATGAACAAATCAGAATACTCAAATTAGGGGTTGACACATATAGTCATACTAACATCCTACCATCCCCTGAATCATTTTTGTATAAGTAATCAAGAGATATACTGAAAGGGCACTCAAGGGATGTCGCCTATGTACAAAAGAGGCAAAATCAAAAACAATTATGCCCATTATCCAAAAAAAATTCAATTTACTATCACCCATCAGCACAACAATCCAACTATACAACATTCTCAAAAAAATGAGTTTAAAAATCATTTTAGCAGCAATATCCTTGCCATCAAGAGTTCCATAGGTTTCTTTCATTGCATATAGCCTGCCAAATAGCCAAAGGAACCAGATCCCAAACATTACGGACCAACATTTCAACATTTCTTCATCATTCTCTTCCAAGCTACCAACACATCCTTTACACTAGATGGTAGGACCCAATAATCCCCATCAGAGAGGAACCCAGGTACCAAAGCGAAGAGACCCACTGACAATGCAAAAGAAGATTATCCATTGATTCCTCCACCAAACACAAAGAACACCTACTATGACTGCCGAACCTCTTCTCTTATTATTTCCTCCGGAAAAAATTTACCTTTCATAACTCAGGCAAAGAAACAAGCTCTAGAGGGTGCACTATAGTTCCAAATAGACTTAGTGCCAAAATCCATGCGATTAAGAGCCCCAAAAGACATAGTGCAAAAACTTTCTAACAGTAAATGACCTCTTCAAGTCATGAAGCTAATCCATCTCATCATAACCATGAGACTAAACCACCGTCTTAGCTAGTAAAGCCAATGCAAATACTATCCATTTCCCAATCATTAAAACTTAGAACAAGTTAAGAGGGGGAATCTCATGGTAATGCTTACAAATGCAATAGAGGATTCTTCCTTAACTTATCACTACCTTTAAGCTAACTATATTCAGCAAGACCTCCTATTCTGAGACGAATAGCGATTCCTACATGTAGCATCCATGAATCTTAACTAAAAACACCAAGCAATGAAATCATACCCCCCCCCCCCACACACACAAAAAAAAAAATAATCAAATAAAAGAAGACCGCATGCCAACTATTATGATTAATAGAACTAGCATTGAACTGGCCCCACTCCATGGGCAAGCCAACAAGGGAAAGTGTCCTTTTTTTGGTAACTCTTTACATGGTTCAGAAGGCTCGTAGGCTTGGATAGAGTACAATCCATGTGACCCACAAACCCTCCAGTTCTAGACCATTTAAATATCAATGAATATTGCCACTAATCTTTACAACAATCATGAATTGTTGCCTGCTTGCAACAAGCCATTTCACGCATTGCTTCTAGAGCAGTCAATCACCACACCAAACATTAGCGTCAAAGCAAGGGCCTTTTCCTCACTAGCATTTAATCACCACACCAAACATCAATGTATCTTCAAGGGCCTTTTCCACTTGAACAAAATCTCATACAAATAAACATGGCTGCAAGCCTACAATAGCTTCACTGGATTTGGTCTGATGCAAACGTAAATTCTAGCTTAGCTTCAGACAAGATAAAGCGACTCATATCAGTTAGTGAACTGTCCATATGAACAGTACTAGATGTTTCCCAAGTACTCCTAAGTCCCAATTCATAGATGGAGAATTATCCAGCAAAAGCCTTGTTACAACGTTCGCAACCAAACGATTACCATTTTACAGGTAAACTTTAGACCCTTGCCAAAACTCAGCCATTAGATTTGAAATATATTTCCTCAACTGCACTGCACATAAGTGGACAACCAATCACAAATACCTCTCGAAGTTGAACATGGAAAAATAGAGTGATTCCACCTAATCTTTGTGGCTGCTTTGCTTTGGGTTATGATTCCTTCACTATATTGTTACGTCTTTTTGGTGATAGACTCCCAACATTCTACATAGAATCCATCTCCTTGGGAAGAGCTTATGGCCAAGTGAATGCAATATAGCTTCATTAGATTTTTCGTCATGGATCCTGTCTAATTGCTTATTGTGAAGAAGTGTGTAACCAATGCACAGGGCATCAAGAATGTGTTGATTAAATGCCAATAATTCTCGTCATGATTTATCAGGTGATGTCACTTAATCATAAAATGCAGGAGAAAGATACATTAGCTATGTGTGTCTCTATGTATAATCTGGTTCCCTTGCTTCTTAAGTGAGAAACTAACACTAAGGGAAAACATAGTAATGAAGATCACCTGCAAAAGTTGCATGATTTGATCTTGGATGAGTGAAACAAGAGGTGAAATTACTAGAGTCACTCCTGGACATATCAGAGCAGGTAGCTGCACCCAATCCAAAAACAAATTCAAATGAGAAGATTAAAGTTATAGACGGGCAATCACTAAATATTAAGCATACATCAAAGAAAAGAAGTCCAAGAATGAAAAGCTAGAAATTAAAGTACATTGCATCTGTTATAAATGGGAATGAAATGTGTCAACTGGAATGACATGCAAAATCTACTAATATCAAAAGCTCAATGAAGCTATAACAACCTGATTTTATGCAGAGCTCTTCAATAGATTTTGAGAATAAACTTTTCACACAGAAACCATAATTGAAATCTTTACCACAATATCATGAACTTGGGAAAGTGTTCTACTCACTTGATATGTTAAACTCTTTCCTCCTCCAGTTGGCATTAAAACAAAAACATCGTGACCACTCATGGTTGCATTAATCACTTCCCTTTGATTGGGTCGAAAAGAATGATTTCCAAACACTTTTCTGTTCTCAACCTAATAGAAAATCATAAGTGATGAGTGATGACCAAATTGTTAGAGCTAACATGATACAATGAATTCAGTTGGATGGGAGTTTTTACCTCCAATTTCTTTGTCCACGAAAAATCCCGGCTACTCCACTTTCTATCATTTGAGCCTTCAATGTAATTAACTTCAATAATTTTGGGTGTATATGGCTCCCTCTCAATTGGAGCTGATGAAAAGTCAAACCTCTCCGTACAGGAGAATGGCATTGATGATAAGCTACCCATTTTGCAGCCACTATTCTCACCAACTCCATTGAAGTTGTCATCCAATCTCATTGGAACTGTTCTACAGCCAGCCCACTGTGGAGTATTGTATCCATTCATCGGTTTGTAGGAAGCCTGAGGAGTGTTGTACCAAAAATCATTGGTATTTGTTGTTGAGGCTGAGAAATGTGAATTCTGCCTCTCCATATCAGCATTCGATGATTGGATATGAGCATCAAGCTGCTGAATTTGCTTATTTAGCTGCAACCTGATGACAAATTACTTGTAAAATAAGACCAAAACGCATCAAATAATCTTCTTTTGCCATGATTTATGACTTGTAAGTTGTAACCAAGAGGTACCCAAGCAGTGAAACAAAAACAAAGATTGACTAATCTGCAGTGCATTTCTCATAATAAATGGCATTGAGTACTCAATGACATTCCTCTTTTCCCCCCTGATAGGGAAGGGTAGCAAGAAGTGTTACCAAAGTATTCGGAGCATACCTATCCTGGCAAAGCTTCTCTTTCCTTTCTGGAGTTATATCCAAATTGTCAAGAAGTTCATTCGATATTACAATTAACATGTCTTTCATTTGTTGCAGGTGATTCTTCAGTTCTGGACAAAGTCCCAACTGTAAAAGGCAAGAAAGTGGGCATTACCACAAGCAAAATCAACATTAGTTTTCATATAAGAATTAAGAAGACATGACTGGATAAACTAGCCTATTTTATAGGCTGTAATATCCCCATATATCCATCGAAACCTTGAGAGCAAGATGAAGGTGGTACCTTACATCCATGGCTGCAAATGGAACATAATTCCTCCGGCAGCCATGCATCATTATGTTTATCATTCATCTTTGCAGCTGAATTTACTGATTTAGCCTTAGAACTGGTAGGCTGAGATAGATAATGCTCCATTACAATTTGATCTACATCAATGCTCTGAAAACCAAGTCCAACATTAGTTGTGCAATGTTCCATTTGTCCATAATCTAAAGTCTATGCAATGCACAATTGAACGTAGTCTGGACACACCGTCAAAAATTAATAACTCTTCATGATCAAGGACAATGCTCCACCTAAACTGCTAAAAATAGTTGTAACTTGTAAGAGATGTAATTGACTGATTGGGTGATTTATGGGAATAACACGCACAATTGATCTACTGAGTACTAACACAACTTTTAAGCCCTTAACTGCATATTCATGTCATTTCATATAAGGTCCTTGCAATATAAGACAGAATAATACACAACCAAAAGATACTTCAAAAACCCCAATATTGAACAGAGAGTCCAGAATGAATGAAAAATTACCCCAAGAATTTCATCATCATCCATGTCATCCAAAATCGACTCATGTGTCCTGGCGGTGTCTCTTGTGGCCTTCACATGCTCATTTTGTATACCTTCAGGTATTTGTAAACAAACATTATCTGACATTGAAGCCTCTCGTTTGCTATTACCAACATAAGCATTTCCTGACTCAGGAGCCGCATGAGCTTGAACATGGGTTGCAGGATACTTAACATAGCTGCCACGATTGGCATTGTTTGCACTAATTTTATCTTGACCCTGCTGCATTTTCAAATATCTGGTGCGGTTATCACTTGAACTTTCCAGAGTTGAACCTCTACTACTATCCTGAAAGCCATTGCTGCCCTTCACGAGTGCTACAGTTTTCCCCGGTCTGATGTAGTTCTTGCAACCAACATGAAGACAAGAAATAGCTTGCCAGGCCTGACAAAAGATCCCTTAAAACAATTGATACAGCACAAATTTGCAGAAACTTACAATACCTACCACTGTGGCAAAGTGAAAATATGTAAACAGGAATACAGTTGTCTCGCGACACCCAACTGCAAATGGCAGAGCTCACCAGATGGTGTCTCAAGTTTCCAATGGTGGCCAATACATAAAAAAATACAACTCCAAGCTATATGGTAACCAATTAAGCAGAAGTGGAAATAAAAAACTTATGAAGTGTACAAATATAAGGCCTACATTTCCGCTACAGAAATATACCTGTTCCACCTGTGACGTCCCAATACTCTTCAGTTGACAGATCATCGCCCTAAGTACATAAGGTTCGTCAGTTACTCAATTTTAAGTGTAAACAATATAACCATGCAGCTAAAAAAATTTAGAACTCCCCTCCCCCAACCCATCCACCCCCTCAAACTTTCTACTTTACCAGAGACTAAAGCGAAAAAAACAAAAAAAGTTGAGTACATTGAAATCAAGTAACTCAAAAGAGTTTCATTCGGAATATTCTAACACGGAGATCATCCCACTCTTTAGAAATTCAACTGACACAAGTCGTTTTCAAACTCAAGAAAACTAGCGTATTTGACTTGAAACCAATAACAATTTGAGGTATTGCATTGCTCCCTACCCTTGGACACCATTGTGCAACACGTTATTGCGTTATGTTAAATGTTCATGCAACGTCCAAGTCGCTGCAATTTTCCTCAGGTTCCCGCAAATATTCAGGGCATGCAGACAGCATTCACATGGCATTTGCACACAAATCAAACCTAACACTTCAAAGTATTCAGCACTAAAATCGTAAATCCAACCCAACCAGCCCCCTCATCCCCAATTTTTCCTACAAATGAACCGTGAAAATCATGAAAATGTTTACAGCAATGTATGTACCTCTCAAAATCTGCTCCTTGGAGACGCGGCTTTTGGGTATCTATCGAATAAAGGAAATTTGAGGGCAGGAACTTATTCTGGTTAGAAAAGTTATCATGAGCTAGTACATGTTCTTCCAAATTTACTTTAGGAAGCTTCACATTCCATTTTGGACCACCAATCATACTCCTTTCACTGCATTACATTACAGCCCTATAAATGAACATTATTTTCCATACTCAACCAAGATTCAAGCTAAAACCAAAATACAAATACTATATCTTACGCCATAATGTATACGCTGTTCTTTCCTCGTGAATGGACATATCCACAAAGAATCTAGCGCAGTCTGATACAAGCAAAAAGGCAACAAACTTTAGAAGGGCAAAAAACCCTAAAATGCTTAAATAGTTTGGGGGGGGCAAGATAGATTGAGCCTTACTTGTTCCGGATGCGGGACATTCAACAAATTGGGTGTTCTGCAGCTGGTATTGTTGCTGAAATCGAATCGAGTCGAGTCCAAATTCTTGTCGCAACTTCTAATTAGTTATTAAAATAGATAAGGGCGGTGAAATTCTTCCATACAAATCCAGTTAGAGACTGAAATATTGAATCAAATGGGTTAAGCTTATCAGAAGAGATGGAGTTAGAGACTTGGGGGACAAGCCGGCACCAGGGTGGGTGGGTGGGGAAAGGTTAAGGGAGTTGCCCAGCCGCGGAAGAATGTTGGGTTTTTTGATAATTGGGCGGGAATGCGAATTTCTTTTAGCACGAAATATGGAAAATTAATTCGAATTGCATTATGGAACCCTGGGCAGCATAACCGCGGTAAAGGGTTCCCGGAGGGGAGAGTTCAAATTATTCTCTAGGATAGCATGATTAAATTAGCTCAAGTAAGGTGTAATATCCGGGATTTTTATTAAGGGTAATTACCTCAATTAAGGATCTAATTTGAGTTTAGTTATTTATTTATGGGATTAATTATCGTATCTTGATATTATGTAGATGTTATTTTATTTATTTATTTATTTATCACAGTTAGAATTTTATTAAAAGAGTTGACTAGCTATATTATTGGTAATTAGGTTATATATTGAGAAAGGAAGGGAATAAGAGAAGAGGCTTTACTATTATTTGGATTGGAATACAATTAATAAGAAAAAGGGGATTAGTTCCTCCCTCTTCCTTTTGTGTTTCACGACCCAGAGAAGGAGAAAAGGGGGACAAGCCCCTGCTGGCCTTCCACAAAAAACAGACACGCACAAGAGAGAGAGAGAGAGAGAGAGAGAGAGAGGCAGTGGCGGTGCTGCTTGGCCGCCGCTCGCCGACCACCAACGCACAGAGAGAGAAAACGAGATTGAGAGGGTGGTGGTGATGGCGCCGGTCGTCGTTCGCTCCACCGTGCGCGAAACAGAGAGAAAAAGAGAAGAACCGCTCGGTGGTGGCGATGCCGGCGTCCACTGGGTGTCAGCGGATTAAGGGATGACCGAGGAACCTCCGACAGCAAGAGTGGCCGCGGTGGTCCGACGCGAGACAGAGGAAGGGCAGCGGTTTGTTCGAATGAGGTCTTGGGGCGGTTTTTCGGGCCGAGTCCAATGCGTTTGGTGCTTTTGATGCCCTCTTAGCCAATTCTAGTCCCAAATACAAACCCTAAGCTGCAAATTGGGAATCAAAGTGGGTAATCTCTGTCCCCTCTTATAACTGTTCAGTTTCAGGTTTAATTAGCAGATTTCGAATACTGAAATTTATGCCTGAATTAGTAATTGTATTGGAGTGGTTGGATTGAATTATGTAACCGAGTTGGAAGTTGGATGGTACTTGGGATGAACATTGAGTGTCGAGGTTTATTTGGGTTGGTGTATGTGAGAGGAGGGAGCCCTGGTTGAATTGTGAAATTGGAATGTTTTGGGTTGAATAACTAATAGTACGGAGAGCTGTTTAATATTTTATTTATTACTTCTGTTATGTTGTACGTGGATATTTATCTGATTTGAGACCTAATTGACCCTTATATGCGTGAATAGATACACATCGTGGTAGAATGGATGGGTTATGTTTAGAATGATCTTAATTTGGTTTTATGAGCAAAGTATACATATGTGGGTCTTGAATGCGCTAAATGCTTAAAGAATGAGGCGTTATGTTGATGGTTAGGTTGTTGGATATTTATGATGTTGTATTGACCCCCTAGTCTAGTGTGGAAGGAATTAATCGTTTGTTAGCCGTTATATGTGAATTTAAGTTTATGTGTGCTTGCCTTTCCCGATTCTTTGAAATTATGTGATTTCTATGCGTGAAAGGGTTATTATGAAATTTTATGAACTCCTTTATGGATATTTGGATTTCTTAAATGGCAAAAGGTTGGAAATTGGCCAGTTGAGCTATTTTAATTTGAATGAAAGGTATATTCCTACTTTATATATATTTATGTGCGATTTGGAAAGCTATTTGGATGAGAAGTGTATGGTATGGAATTGTTATGCGATTTACAAGTTTGAAAGGGTTTTCGGGCTAGGTATATTGCACTAGGTACTGTAGACTATTGGAAAGCCGGGGTTACACCTGTACCGGCAGATATATAAAGTCCATTGACGTTAGAACTTTCGGGAAGTTAAACTAACTGTCTTAAGGGGGAACCGGCCCCGACTGGAAAGTGCTGAAAGTACCATACGCCCATGGTATCAATACTTTCGTACAATGGAAAGAAGGAAAGATTATTTGAAATCGTTGGTTTATTGAAACGGTATATAGTATGGTTATGAAAAGATGGAAAAGGAATTTTGAATAACTTTTAATACATGTTTCAAAGTGCGTGAGTTACTCTTTACATGTTAAAAGTGTTATATTCTTATTTAGAATGGTTTTGAAAGGTTTGGAGGTATGAATGATATTCTACTCGAGAATTGCTAAGTTTTTTAATGTCGTTTACCACGTTCAAACTAAGTTTCGAAAAGAGCCTCGTGATTTAAATAAAGAGCTTATTTTGTTATTAATGAATTATATATATGTGATATTGGAACTCCTTGTGTGTGTCTTTTAATTAGTCTGATGCATTACACGGGAATCTTGCCTTGATTGTTGACCTTTGGAGGCTAAATGGAATGTATGAGCTATTTGAGGGATAATTATGTTAAGATGTTGATGTGTATTGAGTTGGTTGCGGCCTACTAGAACGCTCGTGTACTTGAAATGCCCCTCTAATGGCTTCCCAAGTGTCTTCATGACTAAAAAGGTTACCCTTCCCCCTGTAGTTGATTTGGAAGATATGAGACCGCTTAGTTACCTCACACGAGACATGTGGATGTTTGAATGGAAACCTTGCACCTAGTTCCTATTTGATGAGTTAGTTAACGACCAAAAGGTGCATTGAGATTTTATTGTACCTGGGTGATTGCAGAAAAAGTGTGACTCCCATTTTAAGGTTGCCTGAGTCTTGATGGTTGTTCCAAGGTACGAGTTACCCACTGAGCTGTGGTTTGCTCATACCCCTTTTCCCCTCCCCCTTTACAGGTTAATATGAAGCTGAGGATTCAACTGCGTATCTAGAGACTGAAGTATTTCTAGCTTTGCATATGTATATGTAGATAGGAATGAACTGTTTTATAATTTGAATTGTTTGTAAATATATTGGGAATGCTTGGGTTGTTTGATGCATTTAGAATGTTCTCCGAGCGTGTGGCTCGTGAATTACTCCGGCGTGTGGCCGTTGAGGTTGTTTTTGGTTTATTTTGTTTATTTACAGGGATGTAAGGCTTTAAGCCAGGGAAACGTCCATATTACAAAGGGAACTTTGCCGGATTTTCCCCAGGAAATTTTGGAAGTTAATTTCTAAGTTTTCTTATTACCTTTCTTAACCTTAATTAGGTTGAGATTGACCTTAACAGCCCCTATTAGGGAGCGGGCTGTTACATAAGGTCGGTAAGGAAAGAAAAGGTAACGAAATAATTTGTGATAGATAAGTTAGTAATGGAATAAATATATTTTATTATTAAATTTTAAACTTTTTGAAAAAATAAAATGACATTGTTTGAAGTGTTTTTTAGATATTCGCATAAGGTAAGGAAATAATAAGATAAATTTAACTTACGATTCTAAAGAATGGAGCCTGAATTGCTACTAAATGAAAAAAAAATTCCGATGAAGACAACATCATCGTACAAAGTCAAACAGATTTAATATGCCTTTACGAGGACGAATTATTGGTCAATGCTTGTTTAGATAGATGAACGGGTGATTAATTTGAGGTGGCAGTAAATATCCCCCGACCACTCAGACTATGTTCTTTTCTGTGGTGTGTAAAGAGAATAAAATATTAATTTAAACACTCTCCATGAGTCGCGTTGGATGGCAGAGAGTGGGATTTTGAGCAGTGTGTTTAACAGGACCATGAACACATCACCACGAGTCGTGTCAGGGAGACCACGGACCGTGTTGCCCTGGCATGGTCCGTGGTAGTTACGTCTGTTGAGTTTTAGACGCTTCACCCTGCTTTTTGCTATATAATCAATGGTTTGGTTGTTTCAAATATCATTCATCACTAACATTCATCTCCCATCATCATTTACCTTCATTCCATAACCCGTATTGCCACCATAGTTGAAGATTGAGGGAGAAGATTGAAGAATTGAAGATCAATCAAGTATGATTTTGAAGTTTGAAGGAGCAGAGTTCCTTCCTTGTTGAATCACCATCAAGATTGGCTTCTGTTAGGAAAGTGTCCTAAAGTCACCCAGTTTCTTGATCCCACAATTATTTGTTTCCTAATTGTATTAGGATATTATTTAGGTTTCCTTATTATGTTAGGTTTCCTAATTGTATTAGATTCTAAATTTAATTGGAGTGAGAGTCAAGTTAATTTTATAGGGAGTTTTTCCTATAATTAGAGGGTTTTATTCACCTATTCAAACACACAAGATTGAGAGCATTCTTCACCTCTACCCATCCCTAGGTTGTGACAGTATATTTTAGGGAGTTATTATTTTGCCTTCAGTATATTCCCGTTGTGCTATTAACCCCTTGAGATCTTATCGTCGATTTCGTTGTGTTATATAGCCGTTTGGGATCTCTCTTGTAATCTCTCCCTTTATACTAGTGGATTATTGCTCCGTTGTCGTCCGTGGTTTTTTCCCGCTTTGGGTTTCCACGTAATATCTTATGTCACAATACTCTCTATCTTTAATTACTGATCTTATTATATTTCTTCTCAACTAATACATCCTGATAATTTCCTCTTCCGCTGCAAATACTAGGCTATCTCTTTTAGCTCGATCCTTACAAGTGGTATCAGAGCCTCACAAGGGTATCTGAGCCAGGTTTTACAACTTTTACTTTACTTTATTTTTCAACCTTTTTAGGATTTACATACTTTCTAGTATATATTTTACATGGTTTGTAGTTGGAAACATGAATTGCAAGTAGTTTCCTTTAAATTCCTGGGATGAACCTTTTAAGTTGTTCGATGAATTAACTTTAGATTCGGATTGAACAAACATGAATTTAGTTTGAATGCATTCTATTTAACCTTTGATTATACATGTCATTGTTCTTGATTGACCACCCAAAGTAAGGTGTTAGATTGTTGAAGGAAGTACCGCCAGGAGAAATTTGATAATCAGAAATCTTATGCTAAACTAACTACAAAATGAACTCAACATAGAGTTTTTAGTTAGGGTTCACTTGATAATTTGATGTTTGGCCTAGTTAAATTTGAAATAACCACGAAAGTGATTGATTTTGCTAGATAATTCGCTTCTTTACCAAAAGTTCATTGTGAAATAATTTAAGCAATTATCGAACCTAGAATATATCAATCTAGTAAAATACATGTTCAATCCGCTTAGTTGATTTGTTAAGTGACTTGGGTTTTATCTCCTGAACGCTTTTTTATTCATTTAATATTTTCTTATAGTTTACTGCTTCGATAACTAGAAATAGTTGTTAGAAAATGATCCAATGAAAATCTTAATCGGCTTATCAATCAACTATGAGGCTAGTAAGGTGCGTTGTTAGAAAAGTCCATGCGAGATCGGCCGTGATACTTACTACAATAACACCCATGTACTTGTGACGTATTAGGGAAAATACCTTGAAATGGGAGGGGGGCATATAGCTATGATATTCGAAGACCACACAAGCGTGTCGTTTGATGACATGTCTTTATCATGTATTTTGAGCGGACAACACGGGCTTGTCGTCTTGATTTGGACGACGGGGAACCTGATAGTTGTAGGGGTCACGAGTGTGTCGTTCGACGACACAAGTGTGGCCACCCCTCTGGTTGGTATGACATGATCATTTCGTCAACATGACAAGGTCATGACATTTGTGATGCTCATTGGGCCTTGCAGCGACACGGGCATGTCGTCCATGTTTGTTTAATCTTCTATTAACTAGAAATAATTCATAATCATTCGGTTAGGATTGATCTAAACCAGATTCTTGTTTTCTTCTTTCCTTGTTTAGCACCATTATCGAATCTTCCAACCCATGCTTGAAGTGAAAGACCATGTTGCCCTCGACAGGCCAAATGATCCATCTTGCCCTCAGGTTGATCCTCCCTTGGTCTTGAAAGGATTGATTTACCTCTTGGGTTGATTCCATCACCCACTTACCACCAAAAACTGAGGGAAGAAAGCTACAACTCACCTCTTTATTTGTTTCAAAACTACTTAGACTCGTAGGAACTCTCGGCCTCTTGGGAGTGGCCCAAAACTCGAAGGCCCAAAATTATAGTATCGAGGTCAAACATGTATCAACCCCCTCCCCCTTGTTGGAGAAGAATTTTCCTTAACTCTTGGGGGTTTAATCCAATGAGCCCTCTAGAAGTATGCAATCCTCAGTAGATCAACTCCAAAAAGGTGCCTTAGCATGGCATTACTCATCACTCCTCCATTCTTGAACGTGTAGAAGTTCTTGAAGGGGCTTTGGTAGATTAAGGGCATCGATAGTTTTAATGGGGAGGAAGAATTGGGTTTAGAATAAATTAATGTTGGTTTGTGAAGCTATCAAGGTAAATTTGGAATATTGAAGAATGAAGAAACTCAAATTCACCAACAACTTGTTCGGCCTCGTTTCGAGCCGAATTTCTTCTCTTTTATAAGGTATATTTGCTTGTTTTAACCCCTATTTATATATTAGATATAATGATTTGGTGTTTTGTAGGAAAATAAGGAGTTAGAAGAAGTTTGGGCCTAATTGAAGGTTTTTAGGGAATCCCGAGCTATTTCCCGAGTCAAACCAAGTCAACCTGAGCCGAGACCCGAGTCAAACCAAGTCAACCCGAGCCGAGGCGAAACCGAAGTCGGAAATTCCATATCAAGATTGGCGCAGCAGGAACAGTACAAACTTAAAGGTTTGAAATACGTGTGCCTTCACCTGGGTCATAACTCCTTCGTTACAAATCCGATAGCTCTGAAATTTTGGGAGCTTAAAGTACACACCGAGAGCTTTCCATCGATATCTTACGGGCATAAAGCGGAGTTCGGATGAAGAAGTTATGCGTGTTTGAAGTCGGCAGGAAAAGCGCGAACGCTTGCTCGCGAGCCAAATTTCGCCGCCCAGCAAGGGTTCCGAGCAACAAAAACACCAGCGAGCTGGCTCGCCGAGCCAAATTTACGCTCGAGCCACACTGTCTGCACGCCGCGGCGTCTTTGCGATTGTTCTAGGGTTTTGGGGTTGTATTTTTCCTTCTTCTATAAATACCCACTTGTATTAATCTAAATACAAATTAGCCTAGGTAGTTTAGGAGTAGAATTAGATTTAATTGCTTTCCTTTATTTGCTTTAATCTCTCTTAATTGTTCTTCAAGTTTTCAATTGTTCTTCATTGTTCTTCAAGCTTTCATTGATTTCTAGCATTTGTATTCAAACTTTCTCAAGCTTTCTCAATTCAAGCAAGTTTCCATTGAAGTTTTACAAGCTTTCTCTCTCTTCTCTCTCTCTCTCTCTATAATTGCCATTGTTGACTTGTTTCCCAAGCTCTATAGTGTTAGCCACAATCAACTCCATTTTTAGTGGGGAGGAGGGTCATGGAACTCCAATTCTACTTACTAGTGAGAATTTGGGGGATTCTTGGTAATCCAAACTACAATTTCTTGTTTGTTCGGGGGAAATTCAAGTGTAGATTGAAGGTTTATTGAAGATTAGTCATCAAAGGTATAATTTCTCATTCCCAATTTCATTGTTCATTCATTGTCTTCATTCATGCCTTTTAATTGCTTTCATCTTTAAGTGCTTTCTTTTAATTGCTTTCTTTTATTATTATCATGTCTAGGTTAGATTTAAATGCTTTCTTTACATAATTTATCGCTTTCCGCACTGTGAGAAAACCCCCTTTCCACAAACCGATTACCCTTAATCAAGCCTCACACCCATCCCTGAGATCGACAACCCTTACTTAAAACCACAAAAATATACAACCGAACACAACTCTATCAACAAGGGTCATATCAAGCATAGGTTTTCTTCACACCAATCCATCATACTCAAGCCTTTTGTTAAGCAAGAATATATCTTCCAAAAGAGTATGATATTATTCCTCGACCTCAACGTGATTCTCGTAATGAATGAATTCTTCTTGATGTTGGTTGGTTGGTTCGGAACACAGGAGTAACTCATCTTCCCATGGGGATTCAATCACCTCGTGGCTCATATTGTTCTCCTCGACATCACCAATAAACACATTAGCTTCCTGGCCTAAAGCTTCCTGATGGACAACTTCTAAGGTTGGCTCAAGAGGTTTTGGTGTCTCCTCACGCCCACCTTGTTGCATGTTAACCTCTTTGCGCACTAGGATATCCTCCAAAGATGAATTATTAGTCCTCCATTTTTTCCATTTAAGTTCCTGAACAAGCTGCGCGACTTTGATTTGTGCGTTGCATTGCATTTTCAATTTTTAGGCTGAGAAGGATGGTGTCAAAATCTGGGATTGGAAGGGAATCATGAGATCATTTGTTAGGCTTTTTCGTGGTGCTTGTTCTTTGTGGATAACATAGATCACCGAATGAAGGTTTAAAGGGTCATTTTGTCGTTAAGGGAATCTGAGGAGTTTAGCGAGGCTTAACATGTGTTTAGGAAGATTGGTTGAGACCGACAATGGCAAGAATGATTACCAATATCAAGTAACCAAAATACTACCAAGTGATCACCTGGCACAACAAGGAGCCAAACACGCCCAAGTTATCCACAAACCAAATCAAATCAACCACCAAACATTCATGTACCAAGCAAAAACCTTCACAATTCCCAAATAGTATCCAAAGACACGAAATCACTCCAATGCAATCCAAATCAACTCCAATCAAGGATATGTACACCAAGATGCTCCCAAACAATGTTGGATATGTATAGAATTCACTTCAGCACCAAAATCACCACACTACTTAGCCAAAGCCCAAAACATGCCAAAAGCACCAAATCCCAAAGCAGAGCACAAAAAACCCTAGGAAACCAACTTAAACAAATCAATGCAATACTCGAGAAATACTTGGATCCAAGAGATAAAAATGATATCCCTATACTCCTAACTCATCAAGATACCAAGTTCATGCCACAAGAACCAATTTTTTCACACCAAATCAACATGAACACAACCTAATTCATTAAGAAACAATATCAACAAGACTCAAAAAAATTTGATCAAGAAATCAATCAAGAACTCAATTAAACACCAATTTAACTTCCACAGGCATCACCTAAGCTCTTATGCTAGTTTGATGCATACTTACTCGGGGGGCTATAGAATGAACATATTATGAAGATTGACCCAAGGATCAACAAAACATCATTCAACTTTAAATCAGCAAAATGAATCAAACACTCCCAAAATAACTCTAAAGAAAACTTGAATCTAAACTCCTATATCAACAGCCATATGCATACCCAACATCAATGGCTTGATTAAGAACGCCAACATCCCAAAATTGATCATTTAGCATGCCAAAACAACATTAATCAACAAAGTTACGAATTTTGTATTTAAATAAGGAAAAGAGAACAATACATGATTACCTCTAAAGGAATAACTACACCAAGGTGAACTCGGGTAATCAAAGATGAATGCATAAAGAATGATTACCGACACTCAACCAAGATTTCCTCTTCGATAACCAAGAATAGTACAAAGGAACCCACTAACTATTCTCTAAAGGTTAGATTCAAAAGCACCACCATAGGTCACCATGTATAAATATTAGTGTTTCTAAAGGATTTGTTGTAATAACCAGCCCCAAAATCACGATTAATTAAGTACTAACTTCCGTAATTATCTAAATTACGTATAAATTTTTCGCGTTTACTTTTAATTATTTATTTTATCGGTGTCAAGTCTCGTGCAGGAGATGGCAAAGGGTACCAAGTTACGGGTTCATAAATCTTTAATTCACTTTAATTACCCGTTAAGTTAATTTATATCGGGTTTTACCGTTTACGTTATTTCTTTAACCGAAAGGGGTTTAATTATTTTACTTCTCAACGTTTATATTTTATTATCCAAACCTTAATTTATTTTATTTTAGATTATGTTTACTTTATTTTAGTACAAGTAATATTTATGTTCCATTCATTTAATTTTATTATGTTCCATTCATTTAATTTTATTAGTTCAAGTTCTATTTTATTTTAACCCAATTGTTACCAATTAATTTTATTTAGTGCAAACTAATTTATTAAACTAGTATTTGGTTACAATTTATTTTACTTAATCAAAATTCAGATTTGTTAAGTATTAGTTAGTGTTTTAATTAAGTGGAGGGAATATATATACTACTAATGGGTATTAGTAAACCCATTTCCTCATTCTAATTTCTCAAACACCTTCACTTTCTCTCTCTACCTCCCTCTCCTTCTCTTGACCCACCAATGGCCGCACTTGACCACGGCCACCGCACCACCCCCTTCCTCTCTCTTGTGTTTTCATCCATTTTTAACCCCAAGGGTAATCTCTCAAACCCCCAATTCAAACTTTTAAAACCCTAATCTGAAAATCCATGTTTTATCTATGTTTCTTTTGTAAATTTCTATCTCTTTTACTCTCTTTAATCATGAATTCAAAGTTATGATTGTATTAGTCAAGTTAGGGTTTGAGTTTAGAGTTTGTGCATGTGAAAATTGAGGTGTTCTTGAGGTTTTCTTGATGATTTCTTAGTGGATGATGATTTAATCCTAATGCATGTGAGTTTCTTGATGAGATTCTGAGTATTAAGGGCTGTTTATAAAAGTTAAGTTTGATGTTTAAGTGTTGTTATGTTTAATTTGGGTGAATTAATGACATTTTGGTGAAAGAGTGCTAAATTAAGTTGTATTTGAAAGAATGCATGTTGAATCCATGGATGCATGTGAAATTTAAGGTCTTTGATGAGCTATTTGTGAAGGTTTAATTCTGGAAATATGGTAGATAATAGCTAAAGTGAAGTTTGGTTAAGAATTAGTATGAATTAAGAGCTTAAAGCATCGTTAGAGCTGAAATTAAGGACATAGAAGTTTCTGTCCAATTTCTGGAAAATTACAGAGACTTGAAAGTTGGATTTTTACCTAGATTTTTACTCCATGAGATAGCCCAAAGTGTTAGCTAACCATAGGCTTTGGAATTTCTAAATTCCGACTTGTATAGGCCGAGATATAGCCAAAACCATAACATTGCGTTTGAATATGTTTCTGAGTCAGTATCTTGAGGGCTGTTTTTCGTCCCTTTGGAGACCTCTTTAGTTTTGATGTAAACATGAAAGTTTTAGGTCACATTGCAAGCTTTCCGGAAAGGTATGGTTTGTATTTATACGATGTCGAGTGTGAGATATGAGCCGGAAGAAGGGCTGTCTACTTGAAGTTTCTGCGTTTACCCTTTATAAAATTCCATCTTTAAGGCCCTAAACCAAGTCAATAAGGGACTTTAAGCATTGATAAGTTATGGTTATATGTTATAATCTTAGGTTAAAGTCTTAAGGGGGAAAAGTATGGTTTTGGAAGCCTAAGTATGTCCTAAGGACTTTTAGCCAAGAGTGGTGATTTAAACACAAGTTATATATATCTCCCAATGAGTGTTAGCTTAAGAGTTCAATATCTTTGAGTTGGTCAAGGTTTTATCTAGCTAATGACTTCCAAGTTCTAAATAACTCTCAAGTTAAGTTCCTCTAAGTTCTCAACTCAAAGTTTATTCCTCAAACTCCATTATTCATTCTTCTTTCATCAACCGTGTCATCGACATCGTTTTTCTCTAAATAAGTCTAGAGGAACCCTTTTAATCTCATATTCACCTTCAATCTTTGGTTGTTATACTTCATTAATCTAAGCTATCTTTCCAAGGTCCAAGTGCCCTTCTTTGATTTCACCTTTCTACATCAATTTCTCTATGTAATTTCATTCCGGAATTCCTAATTTATTCTACCTTAGCTTCTGTCCGGGCCCATTTTGGAGCCCTTCCTCTCATTTTTAGCCTCTGGTTCTGTTGACAAAGTTGTAGATTATGATTTTCCCTATTCCGAGATGTACTCGTTTGCCTCATTCCATTTTTCCTAACTCAAGTTATGCTATAAACTTTATATTTTATATAACCTGAAATTTTCTCCCTAAGTTATTTCATTTATATTTTCCTAAGTTTCTAAACTTTTGAAACTAATTAAGAGCCTCATTCGGTTCTTCATTTTCCATTATTCATGTCTTAGTTGACAAGTTACCAAAGCCATCTCAAAGCCGACGCACCACCGGGACTTTATCATCCCAGTACGCAAATTGTCCAACCTTTACCGCCTTAGTGCGTACATTATTCATGTATTATCAAGTTTTATGCTTTTGTAATCTTTTATGTTTTAAAGTAGACCCGCTTTATATTATCATTTATATGTACTCATGTTTTAGCACTCGATCGAGTGCCTTGACACGCCGATGTCGGCCGCTTAGCGGTCACCCAATCAAATCTAGATCGATTTGGGCATGCGCGTGTGTGAGGTGCTTGCGATCATGAGGGTTCCACATATTTATTCATCTATCTTTACTACATTGTTATTCGTGTATGTTATGTATGTACTTCATTTCAGGTTATTGGTTTTACTCCCTTTCCCTTGTTTTCAAAATGGATTTAAATGCCGGCACTAAAACCGTTTTCGAACGGTTTTACGTGTTGGAGGTTTACGTCTTGAGTGTTTCCCCACTCACTTTTGCAATGTTTTAATGTTTTGTTTTAGGAGGTTCGAGCTCCCGAGGCAAAGACAAATCGGCGAGGTAGCTTCAATCGCGTGAGGTAGTTCCTAAGTCACGTTAATGGCAGGAGAGCCGGTTTGGCAGTTGCTTGGAAGTTCTCTTATGGTTTTAAGTTTATGTATCCATAAATTCAAGGATTGTATAAGTTTGTACTTATGTTTTGGGTTTGGAGTTTAGCATTTTCTCTCTTGTGGTTATAAAGTTTTGGTGTGTTTGTGCCTTGTCTCTCTTGGGGACGGTAATGCCTCGATCTAAAGTGTTCCATGCGCTAATCACAGTTTGGGTTTTGAGTAAGATTTTAATCTTGTGATTAAGGTTGGGTGTTACTGATTGTGGTATCGAGCGAGGTTAATTAGAATTTGGGATTATAGAATTCTCTAAGACATTGATTTTGTGTTATGGTTTAAGGAGAAAGTTAGGCATGTGAGAATGAGTATCTCCATGGTTGGTATGATAAGTGATGATTATGTTGGGAATTGTTGAGAGCATGCAGCTATAAATATTGGTGTAGTATGTAAGTTGCTCTTCCTTGCAGTTTTCAAGATTATGTAAATTTGGGATAGCTCTATTTATAGGGAAGTCTCTTAGAATTTTTCCTGTGATTTTAGAAAGCTTTAGTTAAAATTTTTAAAGGGAAGAAAACTAGGAGAACTTGAGTTGAGCCTAGTAGACTATACAAGTAAAGTTATGAATATGTTGGGAAATCACGAAGTATGTCAGAGTATCTTCTCAAGAGTCTTTGAGTCAACAAAAAGATTATAAAGCAAGTCCCTAGTGGGATTAGTGTAGGATGAAATGAGTCCTAAATATTAGTATGGGTTAAACCTTTAAAGGAGCCCGAAAGATGGTATAATTTGCATAATTAAGAAATCGTTAAGCCCAGGGCCAGTTTAAAAGTTAAAATGAGAGCTTCTTTGGTAGCTCATAAGGGGTTAACTTGGTTGAGTCTCGAACCTCGTCATAAGTTTGTTTTTATTATTTACATTGACAAGCTCTTTTTGCTATAATAAGAATTTCAAAGCCTTGCGTTATACCCTATGTATAGTATAGATGGATGCCGATGCAATCCCCTCCCAAATCCGTTTGCGATGTTCATGGACCCTGCTACTAACGTTCAAGTTCATCTCAAGGCTCTACAAGACGTTCTAGACGCGCACTGCGCTGCGAACCCCAAAAATCCGAATATCACGACGACATTTGCCGAGCCCGATGCCTTCTAGCAACTCTTCCCCACGAGAGCCCGTGGGATGATATCAGGGACAGGTACCGCCAATTGCTCCTCCTAGGAGAACCAGGTCGCCATGCACGGTGCCTCCACTATGTCGGGGCTTGGAACCAGATAGCGATGGAAGCAATGGTCACTCAAACTGCACAGTCACTAACTCTCTACGTTAGCAAACTAGGACCCTATCTCCGTGAAATGCTAGGACTACCAGCGCCTTCCAACGCAGGAATAGCGCCATCGCGCGTGTTTTCTCTCTGGCGGCGACGGTTCGTTTACATTTCTCACCACTCATCACGGGGCGACCAATTGTTCGAATGTATCTTCACATGGGAGACCACGCGCGGCCAGTGGCGGAGAAGAAGAAGATCCTAGCATGGATCTGGATCAAGATGAGGTACGCTCAGGACCAAAGAAAGTCAAGGACCATGAAATGGGAACATCTACACCTGTCGTTCCGGTGGAGAACGACTTCGATTGGACCATCTTGAGGCCCAAGATCTGTCATATTCAACGCAGGAATACCCGTCCTTTGAGGCTCCATCACGTGGAAGAAGCAAGTGAGCAAGAGGGGTCGAATTCACAAGTTAAAGGAACCTACCCTTTTACACTAACTTTTGTGCAGAGATAGCTAGGAAGCTAACCTACCTTAGCAAGACGATTATGTTGTTGGGGTGCGATTAGTCAACTCGTATGTTTGGAAATTACCCTTGTAGCTAGTTAGTTATGTTGTTTTTGGTGCTTCCCTATGATTTGTTGGGAAAAGGGGGCACTGCATGTAATCCAAGAATAGTAGAGCTCGTCCCTTTTATCGCGTTATATTTTGGTTAAGGAGTGGAAAAAGAATGTCATAGAACGAATTGCGGGAGATTCTTGTTTTCTAAGAACGCTTGAATAGCTGCACCAGTTGATGCATAATTGATGGCCTTATGCATCAAGGTCAACCATGGAGACATCTATAACTCACCTAGAAGGAAGAACTCAAGTCTCTCATATATCTCTCTACTTGGAAGGGATCAACTCGTAAGGTTGTATACTTTTGCTCCTTAATTCAAGGACCATGAAGCTATCATAGAAGTCATCCTAGAGAGGATTAATCTACATTCCAAGAGCTTTCATATGGTTCAAGAATCTTTAAGTTTGGATGAGAATCCAAGGAGTTATTCATATTTGTAATATAGTTTAGTACATTGTTTTCTTTATGATGTAAGCATTAGGATGAATGATGTAAGCCAATATGGGCTAGTTTCTTGATGTTGTACACGCCATAAGGGAGGGTTGTAGCTATAAATACCCCCCTAGGTGCTTTGTAAATCAATTCATTCACATTGAATTTTTAGATTACAAACACATGATGTGTTCTTTCTAGCTTTCATGCTAGGTGTTTTTCGTTTCTCTCTTGTGGGAATCGAATCATCCCCTTCTTCTAGCTAAGGTTGGCATCCTTAGTGGTGAAAGGAAGGAATTGAAGGTCTCTTGAAGGTGGTGTGGCTGTATCCTTCAAAGAGTCTTCAAAAGCCATCAAATATCCAACGAACATTCATCCATTTATCATCCAATTCGTGTTCTTCATCAAGAATTCAACAAGAATTCATCAAGCCTTCAACAAGAATCGTTTGTTCTTCATCAAACACGTCCAAGCTTCATTCGTCATCATCATTCAACATTCGTTTGTCCATTCGTTCATTATTTCCATCTATTTGGTAACCATCTTTCATAGTTCTTTCCATCCTTTTTCATCCATTTCTATTCCATTTTTGGTTCTTTGGAACTTTGAGAAGGGAGATTCCTATCTTCGTTTTTAAAGATCCTTAGATATTGTGTAATGAGATCATCCCTTGGTCTCATTATGCATCAAAATTGGTATCAGAGCTTAGGAGTTTGAATCTCTTAGTTCTTGAAACAATCTTTTTACAATCTTTCCCTCTCCCACACGTTCCCCATCACACGTCCATCACAAAATTTCATTCCCCATCATCTCTCCATCACACGCCACCCATAAGTTCTTCCAAGAACTCATCAAGAACCCATCAAGAACTCATCAAGAACTCATAAAGAATCATAAACTCCACAAAGAACCCGTGAGCCCAAACACAAATCCAACCAATTCCCCCCTCACGTCCCATCCGTGCTAACCTTCATTCCATGAGTTTCTTGTGATCTTTGTGAATCAAGATAGGTTCTAATGGCTAGTCCAAGCTCTCCTACAAAGTCCTCTCCATCGTCCCCAGAAAATGTTGAGAAGATGAAACAAAGAATCAAGTATCTCAACAAGCAATTAGCATACTACATGCGCCTTCAAGATAGGGAGAATCTTGAGGAAGTATCAAGTAAATCATCAAGTGGAGAAGGAGAAGAGGACGTTCCAAGAAGGAGGCGTGGGCGTCGAAGGAGGAAAGGTTCGACTTCAAAGTGGAGATCCCCGAATTTGTTGGTGATCTTGATCCGGAAGTTTCTTGGATTGGATACAAACCGTGGAAAGGGTCTTTGATCTCAAAGATGTGGAAGATGATAAGAAGGTCAAATATGTTGCCCTAAAGCTACGAAAACATGCAAGCATTTGGTGGACAAACTTGCAAAAGAAGCGGCAAGCAAAGGGGAAAGATAAGGTGCGTACATGGGATAAGATGAAAAGAAAGCTCCAAGAAAAGTTCCTACCATCTAGCTACCTACGTGACAACTACTACAAATTGCAAAGATTGGTCCAAGGAGGAAGAAGCGTGGAGGAGTACACAAAGGAATTTGAGCATCTACTTTGGAGGTGTGATCTGAAGGAGGACGAGCCACAAACTTTGGTACGTTATCTTTTTGGTCTTAATGATGGGATTAGACACGTTGTGGAATTACAACCATACAAAACTTTGGATGAATTGAGCTCCTTGTCCCTTAAAGTTGAAAAACAAAGGAGAAATAAGGGGAAAGAAGTCTCAAGTAAATACCAAACTCCACAAGAAGCGCCCCATCCTACGTCCCATCCAAACCCTCCACCATCCACGAAACACATTCACATAAAAACGCCACAAAATCAGCCCCCATCCATCCCTAAACCTCACGTCCAAGAGACCAAACCCATAGCATCAAGAAGGTGTTTTCGATGCCAAAGGTTGGGACATTATGCTTCGGAGTGTCCAAACAAGCGAGTAGTGTCTTTGGTGGAATACCACAGTGCTTTATATGTAGAGCCGGAGTATGAGAAAGAAGAAGAAGCTAGAGTTGACGCCAAAGAAAAGGAAGATGTAGTAGAAGAATATGTGGAAGAGCCGGATGAAGGAGAACTACTTGTGGTAGAAAGGGCCTTGAATATCACAAATGTGCCGAAAGATCAACTACAAAGAGAAGCAATTTTTCGCTCTCGTTGTACCATCCAAGGGAGAGTATGCTCCTTGATCATAGATGGAGGAAGTTGCACCAATGCCGCCTCTACAACAATGGTCAAGAAGTTGCAAATGGAGATTAGCCCACATCCCACACCCTACACAGTACAATGGCTAAACCTTGGACAAGGCATTCGTGTGGATCAACGAGTTTTGGTGAGTCTTTCAATTGGAAAGAATTATCAAGATTCATTATGGTGTGATATAGTCCCCATGGATACTTGTCATATTTTATTGGGAAGACCATGGTTATATGATAGACATGTCATACATGATGGGAGGGTCAACACTTACACTCTCACCATCAACCAAAAGAGGATCACTTTGGCACCTCTTGACCCACCATCTCGGCAAAAGGAGGAGAAACGTCATATTGTGTCGATTATGAAGATGGAGTATCAAGGGCATGAAGAATATAAGGATCCCATTCTTATACATTTGGAGAAGAATGAAACGGATCCAAGTATCCATCACATTTTGAATATTCCTATGAAGCATATCTTCCATGAGCATCCAAGAGCTATCTACTTAGATCACTTGGTTGAAAGGCCAAGAATTCGAAAGGATGAAATAGCCCAAGTCATCAAGGTACATTGTTTCATGTTAAATGACAAGGGTAAAGTGGTAAGAATAGACTTGGGAAGTGAGAAGCAACGTGAACAAACCACGTTCACGGTGAAGAAACGAAAATCCAAGTCTCATGGTGTTCGAGAATTGAGCGGAAGAAAGTTTAAGAAGTTCATCAAAGGAATCTATGATGACTTCAAAGCTTTCAAGAAGAAAGTCTTTGTAAAGAAGGCAAGTGAGAGTTGATTTTTCCAAAGTTTGAGGGCAAACTTATTCAACCGGGGGTGTATGATGCATAATTGATGGCCTTATGCATCAAGGTCAACCATGGAGACATCTATAACTCACCTAGAAGGAAGAACTCAAGTCTCTCATATATCTCTCTACTTGGAAGGGATCAACTCGTAAGGTTGTATACTTTTGCTCCTTAATTCAAGGACCATGAAGCTATCATAGAAGTCATCCTAGAGAGGATTAATCTACATTCCAAGAGCTTTCATATGGTTCAAGAATCTTTAAGTTTGGATGAGAATCCAAGGAGTTATTCATATTTGTAATATAGTTTAGTACATTGTTTTCTTTATGATGTAAGCATTAGGATGAATGATGTAAGCCAATATGGGCTAGTTTCTTGATGTTGTACACGCCATAAGGGAGGGTTGTAGCTATAAATACCCCCCTAGGTGCTTTGTAAATCAATTCATTCACATTGAATTTTTAGATTACAAACACATGATGTGTTCTTTCTAGCTTTCATGCTAGGTGTTTTTCGTTTCTCTCTTGTGGGAATCGAATCATCCCCTTCTTCTAGCTAAGGTTGGCATCCTTAGTGGTGAAAGGAAGGAATTGAAGGTCTCTTGAAGGTAGTGTGGCTGTATCCTTCAAAGAGTCTTCAAAAGCCATCAAATATCCAACGAACATTCATCCATTTATCATCCAATTCGTGTTCTTCATCAAGAATTCAACAAGAATTCATCAAGCCTTCAACAAGAATCGTTTGTTCTTCATCAAACACGTCCAAGCTTCATTCGTCATCATCATTCAACATTCGTTTGTCCATTCGTTCATTATTTCCATCTATTTGGTAACCATCTTTCATAGTTCTTTCCATCCTTTTTCATCCATTTCTATTCCATTTTTGGTTCTTTGGAACTTTGAGAAGGGAGATTCCTATCTTCGTTTTTAAAGATCCTTAGATATTGTGTAATGAGATCATCCCTTGGTCTCATTATGCATCACCAGTATCACATGTTGGGCTTCTAATCTCTCTATATATATACCTATGATGGTCTTGTGCGGCAATGGGGTCGATTTTTTTACAGGGGTTATGAGAACTTTATTTGAGGTTGCCTATTATGAGATGCATGTATGTGGGCGTATAATCGAGCAAAGCAATGAGAACCTTACGAGGATACAATCGTTTAAAATCAAAGTTGTTAGGAAATGAGTTATAGAAAGGAAAAAAAAAAGTGGTGGCAATAAGTTATGCGAGATAAAAATATATTTTGCTGTAATAATGTAGCATGTTGCAAAGCTCAAGGAATTCTTCACCACAGGGAGAGCCCATGAATGAGGCTTCAAGGAAAGCCAGCTTGAAGTGATAAGAGGAAGAAGTACTCTTTATATTTATCTGAATTGTTTAAATGGTGTGAAGAACCTAATAATAGTGGTCAATGAGGTAAACAAGGACTTCAAGGACACGGTACCCATAATGGGGGCTTTAACACGAATACAGAGATTTAGGCCCGGTTGAGGAGTCAATAATAGTCATCCCTAACCCTGTATCAGGAACTAGGTCAGGGAGGAAACAAAAAGGGAGGCAATAGAGTCATAATGAATGAGGAGATTCATATGGGGAGTAAGAGATTTGTAATTAAGAGCGAGACTAAGAGGGAAATGCAGATTGAAGGAAAAACTCGTGATGTATACGGGTATCTTAGAGACGTCCAACAAAATTATGAGGTTTTAGAAGTGCTGATCTCGTTTAACCATACACATGTATCAGAATCCCCCTAGCCTTCTCCTTTGATGAACAACCATTGTAAGTTTCAACCCTCCTCGGTAGGGCTATCATACCTCGAGTTTATTATTTAAATCAAGCTTCACCTCCCACTCATATTGTACATTCCCCTCCCAAATTCACTTTTCATCGTCGTAAGATAGCAATCAACTTCGTCAATTCTAATCATTTCCCATTCTCAAGAATTTTTAGGAGAACTTGTCATCGTTACCGACCAATCATTTTAGCTCCTTAATGTTATGCCCTCACCTTATTGGCGACTCTTTTTTTTTTTCTCAATTTCCTTTTTGGATAAGTGTCTTTATTCTAACAATAATCTACTCGTACATCCAGTGGTGATCGACTACACCTATTCTATTGTATTTCTTATTTGATCATCTTTTCTCCTTCCGAAATAATCATCATTCTCAACAACTACAGTTCAAATCCAAGATTTAGCTTAAATACAAGTTACTATTCGACCCATTTCATCAGCTTACGCCTTGCATATCCCAAGCAACTTTTGCCAATCATTCATGCATCCCTGATACTGATTTTCCTAATTCAAGAATCTTGACATATTTACCCAAAACCTTTCTCTCTGAAGCTTGAAGGTTTTCTTGCCTCTGTGCAACACTAGAAACTCCACGATATTTCTGAAAACATACATAAACATCTCCCAAACCCAGATTTGATTATCAAAAGCTTACTCAAGATCTTCTCCTTCATATCAAGCTCATTTCAGCATCTCTTACGGATTTCCTTATTCATAACATAATTATAATTCTTATCCCCATCAATTGTGTTACCTCTTGTTAACTACCAATATGAGAAGATAAATCTTAGACTAGTAAAGCTTAAACCTTTTTAGAATAACCAATGTTTTGCTTAATTTACAAAGACCCAACCAAGATAGAGGAGATTCCAGTGGTGCGCTAGTTTCCGGACGTTTTCCCCAAGGAAATTACGGAATTACCCCCGAAGAGGGAGATTGACGTTAAGATTAAATTAATTCCTGGAACTAGGCCAGTATCCAAAGCGTCTTACCGAATGGCGCCAGTAGAGCTTAAGGAGTTGAAGATACCGCTGGAAGAATTATTAAGTAAGGATTCATTAGACCCGGTAGCATCACCCTAGGGAGCCCAGGTGCCTTAGTAAAGAAGAAGGACGGTAGCTTAAGGCTATGTATTGATTAGAGACTGAACAAGGTTACCATCAAGAACAAGTACCCTCTTCCAAGGATCGATGATCTGTTTGACCAGCTTCAAGGAGCCGGAATGTTTTCCAAGATAGATTTAAGGTTAGGATACCACCAGCTCAGAGTTAAGGCTGAGGATATACCCAAGACTGCTTTTAGGACAAGGTACGGGCACTATGAATTTACAGTGATGCAGTTTGGGCTTACCAATGCACCGATAGTATTTATGGATTTGATGAATCGGGTGTTCAAACCCCATTTGGATAAGTTTGTAGTAGTGTTTCTAGATGATATTTGGGTGTACTCAAAAAGTCAACTCGTTTTGAATGGTCTGATGAATGTGAAGAAGCCTTCCAAGTGCTCAAAGAAAAGTTAACAACCGCACCGGTGTTATCCCCTTTCCGAGGAAGGAAGAGAGTATGTGGTATATAGTGATGCATCCCATCAAGGTTTAGGATATGTGCTGATGCAGGACAATAAGGTGATAGCTTATACGTCACGACAATTAAAGCTTTACGAGAAAAATTACCCAACACATGACCTAGAGCTCGTAGCAGTGGTGTTTGCTTTGAAGGTTTGGAGGCGTTATCTATGTGGAGTTCATACGACTATTTTTACAGATCACAAAAGTCTCAAATACATATTCACTCAGAAGGAATTGAATTTAAGGCAGCGAAGATGGTTAGAATTTATCAAGGATTATGACTTAGATATCTAATACCATCCTGGTAAAGCAAATGTAGTGAGATGCTCCGAGTAGGAAGACTCGGCATGGAAAGTTGACTGTCTAGAGGTTCACCCAAAACTACAACAGGAGCTATGTAAAGAGAGTATTGAGCTAGTCAGGCAAGGGAAAGTGACAAAGAAGTTAGCTGCATTATCCCTACAACCGTCCATTATTGAGGAAATTAAGGCGGAACAAGTGAATGATTCTGAACTCAAGAAGATCATGGACAGTCTTGTCACAAAAAGGATGTCGGAATTCCTGATTCAAGAAGATGAAACCCTAAGATTCCAGAATAGGTTGTGTGTACCTGACAAGGGAGGCTTAAGGTTAAAGCTTTTGGAAGAAAGCCACAACTCGTTATATTCAGTACACCCTGGAGGCACCAAGATGTATAGGGATTTGAAGGAAAACTTTTTGGTGGCCAAATATGAAAAAGGATATAGCTAATTATGTGGATAAGTGTCTAACTTGTCAAAGGATCAAGCAGAACATCAACGGCCATCAGGGGAGCTTAGACCTTTGGAAATTCCCACATGGAAATGGAAGTCGATCTCTATGGATTTTATCATGGGTTTACCCCTCACCATGACAAGAAAGAACACCATCTGGGTCATTGTGGACCGCCTAACCAAGTCGGCACATTTTATTCCTATCCATGAAGGATGGAAGGTAGATAAGTTAGCGGATATTTACATTCAAGAGATTGTCTGTTTACACGGAATTCCAAAAGGTATAGTGTCCGACCGGGATACGAGATTTCAATCAAGGTTTTTGCGCGCATTGCAGAGAGCTTTTGGCACTCGACTCAATTTTAGTAGCTCCTACCATCCGGAGAGTGATGGTCAAATCGAAAGGGTAAATCAGATTGTAGAAGATATGCTGCGTGCATGCGTTCTAGATTTTCAGAGGGATTGGGATGAATTCCTCCCACTCATAGAATTTTCATATAATAATAGCTACCAAGCCACCATTAAAATGGCCCCGTTTGAGTCGCTCTATGGTCGAAAATGTCGTACCCCGTTATGTTGGGGAGAACTAGACGAAGCGCTAGTCATAGGTCCAGAGTTAGTTCAGGACACGACAGATAAGATCCGAGTCATCCAACAAAGACATCAAGACCGCCCAGTCGTGAAGGAGCTATGAAGATAAGAGGCGAAAACCTCTTGAATTCCAAGTTGGAGATCACGTTTTCTCAAGATTTCTCCGACAAAGGGATTGATTTAACATCAAAGGAAGCTAAGCCCACGCTATATTGGGCCATATCCGATCATGGAGAAAATCAACCCGGTAGCATACCGGATAGAATTACCTTCTAGCTTAGGAGGGATCCACGACGTTTTCATGTCGCGACTCGGAAGTATGTACCGGACCCGAAGCATGTTCTAGTGGAAGGGCCACCGCTTTTGGCTGAAGATCTAACCTTCGAGCAGCAACCGATCCAAATTCTGGATCGACGAATCAAGAAACTACGTACGAAAGAAGTCCCTTTAGTCAAAGTGTTATGGGCGAACCAAGACACCTCGGAAGCCACGTGGGAAACCGAGGAAAACATGAAGAAAGCAGACCCCATCTCTTCTAAGGTAAACAAACGCGTTTAATGACCATCGCCAAGTTTCGGGGACGAAACTTTCTTTTAGGGGGGGAGGATGTAATAACCCGCCCCAAAATCACGATTAATTAAGTACTAACTTCCGTAATTATCTAAATTACGTATAAATTTTTTGCGTTTATTTTTAATTATTTATTTTATCGGTGTCAAGTCTCGTGCAGGAGATGGCAAAGGGTACCAAGTTACGGGTTCATAAATCTTTAATTCACTTTAATTACCCGTTAAGTTAATTTATATCGGGTTTTACCGTTTACGTTATTTCTTTAACCGAAAGGGGTTTAATTATTTTACTTCTCAACGTTTATATTTTATTATCCAAACCTTAATTTATTTTATTTTAGATTATGTTTACTTTATTTTAGTACAAGTAATATTTATGTTCCATTCATTTAATTTTATTATGTTCCATTCTTTTAATTTTATTAGTTCAAGTTCTATTTTATTTTAACCCAATTGTTACCAATTAATTTTATTTAGTGCAAACTAATTTATTAAACTAGTATTTGGTTACAATTTATTTTACTTAATCAAAATTCAGATTTGTTAAGTATTAGTTAGTGTTTTAATTAAGTGGAGGAATATATATACTACTAATGGGTATTAGTAAACCCATTTCCTCATTCTAATTTCTCAAACACCTTCACTTTCTCTCTACCTCCCTCTCCTTCTCTGCCCATGTGTGCCACATTGACACGGCCACCGTGCACCACCCCCTTCCTCTCTCTTGTGTTTTCATCCATTTTTAACCCCAAGGGTAATCTCTCAAACCCCCAATTCAAACTTTTAAAACCCTAATCTGAAAATCCATGTTTTATCTATGTTTCTTTTGTAAATTTCTATCTCTTTTACTCTCTTTAATCATGAATTCAAAGTTATGATTGTATTAGTCAAGTTAGGGTTTGAGTTTAGAGTTTGTGCATGTGAAAATTGAGGTGTTCTTGAGGTTTTCTTGATGATTTCTTAGTGGATGATGATTTAATCCTAATGCATGTGAGTTTCTTGATGAGATTCTGAGTATTAAGGGCTGTTTATAAAAGTTAAGTTTGATGTTTAAGTGTTGTTATGTTTAATTTGGGTGAATTAATGACATTTTGGTGAAAGAGTGCTAAATTAAGTTGTATTTGAAAGAATGCATGTTGAATCCATGGATGCATGTGAAATTTAAGGTCTTTGATGAGCTATTTGTGAAGGTTTAATTCTGGAAATATGGTAGATAATAGCTAAAGTGAAGTTTGGTTAAGAATTAGTATGAATTAAGAGCTTAAAGCATCGTTAGAGCTGAAATTAAGGACATAGAAGTTTCTGTCCAATTTCTGGAAAATTACAGAGACTTGAAAGTTGGATTTTTACCCAGATTTTTACTCCATGAGATAGCCCAAAGTGTTAGCTAACCATAGGCTTTGGAATTTCTAAATTCCGACTTGTATAGGCCGAGATATAGCCAAAACCATAACATTGCGTTTCGGAATATGTTTCTGGAGTCAGTATCTTGAGGGCTGTTTTTCGTCCCTTTGGAGACCTCTTTAGTTTTTGATGTAAACATGAAAGTTTTAGGTCACATTGCAAGCTTTCCGGAAAGGTATGGTTTGTATTTATACGATGTCGGGAGTGTGAGATATGAGCCCGGGAAGAAGGGCTGTCTACTTGAAGTTTCTGCCCAGTTTACCCTTTATAAAATTCCATCTTTAAGGCCCTAAACCAAGTCAATAAGGGACTTTAAGCATTGATAAGTTATGGTTATATGTTATAATCTTAGGTTAAAGTCTTAAGGGGGAAAAGTATGGTTTTGGAAGCCTAAGTATGTCCTAAGGACTTTTAGCCAAGAGTGGTGATTTAAACACAAGTTATATATATCTCCCAATGAGTGTTAGCTTAAGAGTTCAATATCTTTGAGTTGGTCAAGGTTTTATCTAGCTAATGACTTCCAAGTTCTAAATAACTCTCAAGTTAAGTTCCTCTAAGTTCTCAACTCAAAGTTTATTCCTCAAACTCCATTATTCATTCTTCTTTCATCAACCGTGTCATCGACATCGTTTTTCTCTAAATAAGTCTAGAGGAACCCTTTTAATCTCATATTCACCTTCAATCTTTGGTTCTTATACTTCATTAATCTAAGCTATCTTTCCAAGGTCCAAGTGCCCTTCTTTGATTTCACCTTTCTACATCAATTTCTCTATGTAATTTCATTCCGGAATTCCTAATTTATTCTACCTTAGCTTCTGTCCGGGCCCATTTTGGAGCCCTTCCTCTCATTTTTAGCCTCTGGTTCTGTTGACAAAGTTGTAGATTATGATTTTCCCTATTCCGAGATGTACTCGTTTGCCTCATTCCATTTTTCCTAACTCAAGTTATGCTATAAACTTTATTTTTATATAACCTGAAATTTTCTCCCTAAGTTATTTCATTTATATTTTCCTAAGTTTCTAAACTTTTGAAACTAATTAAGAGCCTCATTCGGTTCTTCATTTTCCATTATTCATGTCTTAGTTGACAAGTTACCAAAGCCATCTCAAAGCCGAGACGCACCGCCGGGGACTTTATCATCCCAAGGTACGCAAATTGTCCAACCTTTACCGCCTTAGTGCGTACATTATTCATGTATTATCAAGTTTTATGCTTTTTGTAATCTTTTATGTTTTAAAGTAGACCCGCCTTATATTATCATTTATATGTACTCATGTTTTAGCACTCCTGATCAGAGTGCCTTGACCTGGCCAGTGTCGACCGCTTAGCGGTCACCCAATCCAAATCTAGATCGATTTGGGCATGCGCGTGTGTGAGGTGCTTGCACCGATCATGAGGGTTCCACATATTTATTCATCTATCTTTACTACATTGTTATTCGTGTATGTTATGTATGTACTTCATTTCAGGTTATTGGTTTTACTCCCTTTCCCTTGTTTTCAAAATGAATTTAAATGCCGGCACTAAAACCGTTTTCGAACGGTTTTACGTGTTGGAGGTTTACGTACTGAGTGTTTCCCCACTCACTTTTTGCAATGTTTTAATGTTTTGTTTTTAGGAGGTTCGAGCTCCCGAGGCAAAGACAAATCAGTTCCGAGGTAGCTTCAATCGCGTGAGGTAGTTCCTAAGTCACGTTAATGGCAAGAGAGCCGGTTTGGCAGTTGCTTGGAAGTTCTCTTATGGTTTTAAGTTTATGTATCCATAAATTCAAGGATTGTATAAGTTTGTACTTATGTTTTGGGTTTGGAGTTTAGCATTTTTCTCTCTTGTGGTTATAAAGTTTTGGTGTGTTTGTGCCTTGTCTCTCTTGGGGACGGCGGTAATGCCTCGATCTAAAGTGTTCCGCTGCGCTAATCACAGGTTTGGGTTTTTGAGTAAGATTTTAATCTTGTGATTAAGGTTGGGGTGTTACATTTGTAAATACCCAGATTTCATATTCATCATTGATCAAATGTCATTAGTTGCCTATTACACAGAATGCCTCAGTATATATATACATTTATTTGTAATTGTTTCCTAAGAAAGGGCCTATTACAAACTAGGACTAAAGCTTGCATAAAATTACCAAATGGAGAGGGATACATCTCATTAAGGGAGAGGGGCAAAGTGGTAATTACATGTGTAAGGGGGAAATCCCCTGAAATTAGAACAAAAAACTCATACAACTGTGATATTCTAAAACGATATGAGTGTGTCGTTGGTGACACGTTAGAGTCATGTATCCTGAGCGGACAACACAAATGTGTCGATCAGTGTCACAGGTGTATCGTTTTCGATTTGGACGACGTGGCACCCGAAAGTTGCAGGAGTCACGAGATTGTCGTTCGAAGACACGAGCGTGACCACCCCCCCTCTAGTTGGTATGACACGATCGTGTAGGTGGCATGGCATAGTCGCGATGTAACGCCTCGGAAATTCAATAATGAAAAAAACGTCAAAGTCAAACTAACGTTAACATCGGAGGTCTCGTTTTTTTTCTTCTCTTTTTATTCGGGCGTTACTGCCGTATCCCCGAAGGAATACAAGGCAAGAAAGATGAAACTAACAACTAATCATTAATTACTTCAAATTACAAACGGAAGAAACTCGAATTTTAGAGACAATACATACTAAACATTTATTGACTTCAATTCTTAAAACACGAACAAAGCTATATTCTCAAAACTTCTAACTTCAAGACTAACGTCCTCACTTCTAGTTCCCGTTCCCATCACAGAACTCCTCACCTGAAAACAAAACATTTAAACACATGGGGGGGGGGGGAAACCTCAATAATGTCTACCCCTAACAGTCAAAACATTATACAATTTATTTCAACACATTTTAAGGGAAGGGGAAACAAGTCAAATATTTCAAAACATCTTTTACCAGTCAACCCTACCTGTTTCCATATTTTAAAGCGGGCGGGGCTTCCGTATTGCCTCTCGGAGTCAAACGACTCGCCAAACATACACATTACTTTCCAATAATCTTTCCACACCATTCTCATTCTCAACAAATCCACAATCATTACTCAATCCGGATGGCCATTGCACTTCACAAATCGATCTACCAGGCGTAACCTGGTCTCTTGACGGTCTCCCTCACAGGTAACCACCTGGTCTTGGGGAGACTGCCCGAACCCGCATTATACTCATATCCTTTATTTTAGTCAGGTTTACATGTCCAGTTCATTCCAGTAACAATCAACACTTCCAAATTCAACATTTCCAAATCACAATTCCAAACCAACACACTTTCAACCAACAAAAAAAAAAAACCAAAGGACTGTTCATACTTTATGAATCAAAGAACATAACCTTCTTAAACAAAATAGACAGTCAAGTTTCAGATAAAGTCCTCTTAGGGATGCAAGTTCGAAATCAAAACAGAAACCAATAAAACCAGTAAGAGCATCCATAGGGGATTAGGGCATAGACATTACCTGAATGTCTTCACTTCATTTCAGCAAAGACACTTAGGCTCACTATACGCGTCGAGCCAGCGCGAACCTATTAATAGAGTTCTAAAATTAATGGTTGTCTCACAAAATTAGTTTACGCACCCTCTCTTTACCCGACCCTAAAAGCATATAAGGGTTCCCGACATTCACTAGAATACCATAATACCATACAAGTATGAAATACTAAAACAATAAACGTAATAGTCATTAGTAACATTAATAGCTTTTCATGAAAAAGCTAAACTCATAATTTAAAGTAACTTCAATCGTAATAAAACCATAACTTCATATAAAAACTCAAATTTTATAAATTTTAAAACTAAAATGAAATTCAAAGGTCTCAATTTTATTAGCAATATAACCAACATAAACTTATGTTTGAACTTAGTAATGAGAATAATAGTTACAACATAATTAAGCTTTTACGTCAAACTAACTTTAGAAAATAATAAGTCCTAATAAGACTTGTTTAAACCCACCCTTTCAATTTTTCACTCACAAGATTAATAACGATAATAAAAGTAACAAAGAGGTTAGTAAATTTTTCTATGAATTAATTTACTCACTCAAGTAGGGTTTTAAAAACTTGTTTTAACAACCCCAAAATAACTTTAATATCAAAACTAATAATTCGAATAGAAGAACTAAACTTTTGATAGATAAAGTAACTACATTATAATGCAATACAAAATTTTACTTGTAACACCTATTAAAAGAACTTGACTTTTCCTATCAAAATAATTGTAAAATTGGTAATAAACACAATAAGTGATATAAATTAGATAATATGAGTTAATAACAACCAAGTTTAACCCTTTTTCTGCAATTTTCGACTTAAAACTATTACCGTAATAAATTATATGGAACCTATGAAAACACTTTTCTTTTATCATAATGATAATAAATACAAACATCAAAAGTCATAAGTATTTTAATCAAAACAACCAGCATAGGAATCAAATAAAATTTATAACAATAATAATAGTAATAATACAACAATTAACACTATTAACAAACACTTGGTTGAGGTTTTACTACCAAAAAGAGGACACCGCGGTGGCTGGCTGAAGCTGCAGTGGCCGAAGACAGTCGGAGGTGGTGGAGGGAAACGCCTGGTGGTGGACTCCAGTCGAAGGCGGCGGCGGAGGCGGCAACGGCAGCCCGTAACAATTACGGCAACACAACAATAGCACAGTGGTTCTCAATGCGGCAATCCTACTTCGACTACTCCTAGCCGCTGCTCCGATGGTCGGCGGTGGCGGCCGGCTGCTGGCGGTCTTCGAGTGCAGTGAGGAGAGGTGTCCGGTGGTGGCATTGGCCACTATGAAGCGGCGGTCGAAGGTGGGGAAGAGGGAAAAGAGAGGGTGGAGGAGAGATTAGAGAGAGAAAGGAGAAAGGGCTCGGGGTTGTCTATAGCCGCGAGGGTGGCGGTCCCTGGCGGCGACGGCGATAGCTGTGCAGGTGGTGGGGGACGACGAGGGGATGGTGGTTGGTGGTCTTTGTGGCGCAAGAAGAGGGAGATAAGGTGAGGGGACGGGGTTTTTTGCGGAGGAGAAACATGGGATCTAGGTTGCGATGGTGGGCTTCTCCGGCGACTAGTGACCACGGCGGTGCGCGCTGGTGGTTTCTGGCGGTCAAGTGGGCTGGGTGGTGGTGGTGCTCGGAGCTGGGAGCATCAGATGAAGGAAGATGGGAGGGCTCGGGTTGTGGCTACTCACGAGGAACAAGGCTCGGGATGCGACGCAAGGAAAAACAAGGAAAGGAGAGAGAGAGAGAGAGAGAGAGAGAGAGAGAGAGAGAGATTAGTTTAGGGTTTAGAAAATTAGGGTTTTAGCTAATATACGGGGTATTTATACCCATAATAATATTTCCAAAGGTTAAAAAAATAATTAAAAAAAACTTAGCTAGAAAGAAAAATAATTTTAGGAGTAAATTTAAGTTATGAAATACTACAAATATTTACACTATGGCTCATGAAAATACCCACATAAATAATAAGAGTAATATTAGTTAGTCACGAAAAATTTTCAATCTACTTGCAAGCCCTTCAACGGTCCTACGAGCTCGAGTGTTAATAGATAATTTCATAGGAATAAACAAAAATTAAAATAAACAAATAACGACGTGACGGTAAACACGTTCAAAATTTCCGGGGTTTTACATCATTACCCCCTTAAAAGAAGTTTCGTCCTCGAAACTTAAACTTAGGCCTAACGGTTAAGCTAACTAAACTAATAGTGCAGCTAACAAAAAACTTGGGGTTTTACACACGACCTTTACGATGCTCGTTTGGCCTTGGAACGACATGGGCTTATTGTCTAGCTGTCTTGTTTTCTTATTTCCTTCTTCAGCTTAGTTTTCGGATCTTCTAACACATGCTTGAAGTGAAACACCATATCGCCCTTGACAATCCAAATGGTCTACCTTACCCTTGAGTCGATCCTCCTTGGTCTTGAAAAGGCTGATTTACCCCTTAGGTTTATTCCTTCACCCACTTAGCGCCAAAACCGAGAGAAAAAAACTAAGTTCACCTCTTTATCTGTGTTGAAACTACTTACACTCCTAGGAACATTCAGCCCCGTGTGAGTGGCAGTGGCCCAAAACTCGAAGGCCCAAAATAGAAGTCTCGGGGTTAAACATGTATCAATGAGAAGCTTGCTTCATGTTTAGATATTGGAGTGTTCTACTTGTGTTTCATTAGTATCGATGTAAAAATTGCGTGTTTTCATTGGTGTATTCCATGTATACATAGAAAGTACATGTGTTTGCAATTTTGAATCTCATTGTAAACATATTTGGAATGCTTGGAATGGATTTATGTATTTAGATTGATCTTTGAGCGTGTAGCTCATGATAGACTCCGACATGTGACCGTAGATGTTTATTTTCATTGCTTTTGAACTTTTTATAGGTGTGTAAGGCTTAATGCCTGGAAAACGTCCATATTACATGTGGAGCTCTGCCGAATTTTCTTAAAAAAATTTTGAAGATGGTTTTTAAGTTTCTTTTTTTTTTACCCCTTTTGACCTTGATAAGATTGAGATTGACCCTAACAAGCTCTCTTTGGAGTTGGGTTGTTACAAAATAATTCGTATTATTTTTTGTTAACACCCCCCAAATTTGTATTATTTACGTCAAAAAATCTTTATTTATATGGTATAATTAATGTTTGTTAGATTCATAATGAAAATTAGTTTCATAAAAGTATAATATAGTAATTTTTGAAAATATTATGTTTAAAATTCATCGATATTTGGCATTGGAGACCGCAAAACAAACCAAAGTAACTATTATTGTGAAAGAGAGGAAGCAATATACGCTAAAAGGATCAACAAAATACAGAATGTGGAAGTTAAATGTAAGCTTTTAAAACAATTAGAACATAATGAGAAAATTGATTCATCTAAATGAGCTATCCGTTTAAAATTTTCATGAACTAGAACTATTATTTCTTCCTTTGATTTGCCATCAAGTTCTTGCGTGGTTGGCAAGAACTCCACCTTCTACCTTTTCTATTTGGGTTCACACTTAGATTCATCATTCTTTTCCCATATGAATGTTAGGAGAGTAATGTTCGTGGAAAGTTGGGCTCATGTATTGAGTGTTGGCATTCTCATACCCTGTCCGAAGCAGACCATTAGACTACCTTGAGATAGGAACCCAATAGGTTGAGTTTCTTAACATTGTAAAAAAAAAAAGTTTTCTCCCTCTTATTTGTTGTTGTCATGCTTTTGGAACTACGATTGTCATATCTACAAGGAGTTAGGTCACACGCACAACTTAATATGTCCTTTCAAACTAAGTAGGTCACAGGTTAAAGGTTTGATCATTAGGATATAGTAATCACAAAGAGAAAACAAACAAAGTACGCTCAAGGCGAGGGATTTGCCTAAGTAACATGCCATCAATCACAATTTACATTCCTATACTATTCACAAACGCAACGAACTTGGGAACCAATTAAATTCATACCACCTAAGCCTTATCTCAAAAGTCATTAAGCTAACTTGATTGGATTAATTGATGTTCTCACATAATCAAAACAAAAGAATTACAGGATTTGATTTTTCCCTAATTACAAACTAGATTATACCTAGGTCGAAATCATCTAATCAAGTTATTCTAGGCCTAAGTTTATTCTCTCGAAGATCACATAAAACCTTATTGCACAAAGATGAGACTCTCTCGAGCCTCACATCAAAGATGAGACTTTCTCGAGCTTCGCATCAAATTTGATAGTAATACCTATATAAAAATTCAAAGAAAAAGTGCTAAAATAGAAAAAGAAGCAAAATTATAATTAATTAGGCATGTTAGTGATGACTCCCTAACCTAAGTTACGATTTAGCCCTACACAACTAAAGAAGAAAACAAAACCCAAAATTAACCAACATGAATAGAGTAAGACAAGAGATTCAGAAAACAATACTTGTAATATGCAATAATCTAGCGAATTCATTCTTTAAGTGCGATTTAAACATTAGAGAAATTGTGTTTAGAGTCTAGAGAGTTGTGAGAAAACTATCCTAAGAACCCTAGGAAGCTTCGATAAAACTAAGATCTTAGATAACTGCTATATTTTAGCTAATTAGAACACTGAAATTCGCATTCAGAGGTCGTGCACGACCATGTACCAAGTTTGCCCTGTCTGATTTTGGATTGGTGCACGACCATATTGCAGCGCGCAATTGGGTGTGCAGGACTGGGAAGAAACTTCAAAATATTCCCCTAGGATGTGGTAGCTCGTGCAGTTGCTTGTGTACTCCTCCTTTAGGATCTTTTACACCTCGTTCGTATCCTAGTTTCTTCGCGACTTCCGTATATGCACTCAATGATCACAACAAAATGATGCAAATTACCCAAAAATCACCTACAATTAACATGATTGATCACTATTAGTCACAATAAGCAGAGGTAAGTTAAATTACGCCGAAATTGTTGAAAAGTGGGTCAAATAATCTCGAAACAAAGCTAGAAATAAAGGTTTAAGGTGGTCAAACCTAGATTTATAATTTGTATTGACACCTAATAGTGCCATTGAAAATGTAAATTAACAAATATTGTGAAATAAAAAAAATTAGTAAAAATGATAAATAATACGAAACAGAGGGAGTATTTGTCATTTTGAGATTGACTAATTTTTTCACTTTGTAGTACTTTACATTTCGTCATTTGAACAATAACAACAAACTCCAGTAGAAATATGTTTGAGCATGACTTAGGAGATCCACATAAGGTTAATTTTCCCTCTATAAACCCAAGTTCATGGAGAGAATCATTCATGTGATCCAAAAAAAAAAAACATTTTTGAAAAACCACTTTAGCAAATAGTTTAGATACCATAACAAACCCATTTGAAAAGCCTTTGAAAAAACTAATTGAAAGAAAAGAAACCAAGAATCTTCCCGAAATAAAGAGATGCATACCAGTGCGCTCCATGCAGCTGAGGGAAAACTAAACATATCCGGACAACATAATCAAATAAAAGATACAAGACAACAAACGAAGACAATACACATTATCCTACTTGCACACCTCACCTTATTACCTTAATCCTTTCCCTTCAAACTCCCTTATATAGTGTTATGTCTTTCGTTCAGCCTAGGTGTTATAGATTTGTTTTAATCACCTCTTTGATAGATTTTTTAGATCTTTCATGTCCTTAACTTCCAAGGATATACCCTCACACCTGTTAACACGAGCATCCTCACTTCTCTTTAAGACATGCCAAAACTATTTCGGTCTAGACTTTCTCAACTTATCATCGGTTGATGTTACCCGTAGTCCAGCCCGGCAGATGACATTCCTCATCTTATCTAGATTGGTATAACCACAATTCCACCTAACCATCCTCATTTAATTTCCGCTACACTAAACCTTTGGCTATGTATTTTCATAGTCGCCTAACATTTAGTGTTGTACAACACTATTTGTCTAACCACTCAACGGTACCTTACTCTTTAGTTTTAAGGAACAAACTTTCCTATCAAACACTCTAGAGCTACTTTCTACTTTTATTAGCCAACTTGATTCGATGAGTACTGATTTTTCTTGTCACTTGGTCTTTTCAATCACATACTAATAATGAATGCTTTGTAAATTTTGTCCTTACTAATTGATTTTTTATCGTCTCTTTATAATTCTGATCGCATTAGGAAAATTTTTATTATTGAGCTTGAACATCGTTAAAGAAAAAGTATATTGCATTACTATTTTCTTGTGACAACTAAAATGAAATGGGGGGAGTACCTAAAATTGCATTTGAATTCACAAAACCTTTAGGGTATGTTTGGAGAGAAAAATGGAATGGAATGAGTATGGAATTAGATATCTAGAAGGTTGGGAATTGAATTTGATTCCAAAATAGAAAGTGTTTGGTGAGAAAAGGGAATGGAATCAAACCCTAATCCATGCACCACTGATAAGCCGCAAGTGCACGGGTGTACGTGTAGCAAATATCAAGGTCGATCCCACAGGGACTTTGCTAACTACACACCAAACTAGTTTCCTATGTGATTGCTAAATCGGTCGGGTTTTTGATTGAGAATAACTAAGTCTAATTCTAATCACTAAAAGGGTCAAATGAATCAAATATTCACACAAATCACAAGATGAAATCAATAGAAAAAAGACGCTCAGAGGATAAAACCTAAGTAACTCTATGAATCAAACAAGTGGATTGAACATGTAAGTCACTAATTTGGTACATTTTAGGGTCGATAATCGCATAAATTCTTCCGTAGCGAGCTTTTGGCAATGAAACGGATTGCTTAGTAAAATCAATCACCTACTTTCGTGGTTATTTCAATTTTATCGTCTAAGTTAAAGATCAAATTATCAAAAGACCCCTAATTACAAAGTCTTCTATGTCTAGTTCACTTCATAACTAGTTTACTCCTAAGGGTTCCGATTATCGAATTTCTCCGTTCGGTACTTCACTCAACAATCTAATTCCATGCTAATGGTGATCAAGCAAAAGCAATGACATACAAAATCAAAGGATAAATAAAATGCATTCAAACTAAATTAACATACTTGTTCAACCCAACAACACTCAATCCATATGAGAAACCAACAAGGGTTTATCCCCCAAACTAAAGAAAACTACTCACTACTCATGTTCAACTTACAAAACATAACAAAATCTACTCTAAAAAGCATGAAATCTAAGAGAAAGAGAAGTAAACCGAGATGAAAATCGTTCCTCGCTTGAATGGTAGTCGGTGGGGACTTTTGCTCCTCCACTTCAATGGATTTCTTGAGAATCGATCTTCGAACTCCAATAAACTCTCAATCTTCAACTAAGGATGAATGTGGATGGATTTGTGGAGGAAGGGATGGATGATGGTAGAGATGGATGGTATGGAAGGAATGAATGAAGGTGGATGGTGATGGATGAATATGGATGAAGATGGATGACACAACCGAATCTACAATTATATAGCCATTAAGAGAAGATGAAATGACAAAATCGTCATAAACAGGGCCAACACGGATCGTGTTGGAACCAACACGGGTCGTGTTGATGGTTTCTGGGGAAATTGAGCTCTCTGGAGGCCAACACGGACCGTGTTGATTTCAACACGGGTCGTGTTGGATCTGGAGTTTTGTGGTCGTCTTGTTTCAACCATATCTTCTTCGTCCGACGTCCGATTGACTTGGTTCTTGACTTTTCGGAAAGCTGTAGGTGTCTACTTTTCATTGGCATAAGTGTCAAAGTCATAACATACTTGTGGAAATGATGGTGATCAAAAGAGTGGACATATATCAGTTTTCGCACACTTTATGCTATCTTACTCATGACTCCATCATCTTAAGTCGCAATTGACCTTATAATATATCGTCGGAAAGCTCTTTCAATGATGAATTAAGTAATGGACATGAGTTTCAGAGTTCATATCACTAATCTGCACAAATTGAAGAAAACACAAAGAATTCAGTTAAGATAGTGAAATAAAGACATAAAAGATCAATTAAGCACATTATTCTCTAAATTTCACTATCAAAATGCTCTCAAAACTATGTCAATATATGCCCTCATCATTCCCCCATGCTTAGCGCTTGCTTGTCCCCAAGCAAGTTCAGACTCACAAAAGAAAAGAAAAGAACAGAAAAGAAAAGAAAAACATGGGGACAAAAAGACTCAAAATGAAAGCAATGATTTTATTTATAATCCTCCTTAGAAAAGCATCAACATGATCTTTCAATCAACTAAATCTAATCTAGAACACCCCAAAAGAGAATCAAAGTCCATATAATAGAGAAGGAAAAACATTGGAAAGATTTATAAGCACTACACTTCTTAAGTTCAAATCAATCACCCCCTAATCATAAATAAAGCAAGTAGGCACATGAATAAGTAGGAAACTAGGTGAATTGAGAGCAACCTCACTTTTAGGAATGTTGAATCACTCCTCTCATGTGTTAGAAAATTGAATAATCAATCAAGGTGCACTGAATACTCAATCCAAAGCAACATCCTACCATAAGCCTGCAAAACAATCTCAATTCTCTACCGCTAATATGCAATGCACATATGACAATCAAGAGGACTTTTGAAAGGGTTGTAACGAGACTAAGGTTAAGGGTAAGAAGTGGAAATACAATTTGGGAAAGGTGGAGCTAAAAGCCAAAGCTCGGAGCATAAACCTCACCAAATTAACCATATAAATATACTCTCACCACTTATATTCAGAATAAAGCATCCTAAAACAAATGGAAAACGCCTCAAAGCAAAGAAAACAAATTGCCAAACACTTTATTTCTTTTTTTTTCATTTCATTTGTTTTTCTGATTTTTTTTTCCATTTTGTTTCAATTTTTTCGATCTTTCTTTTTCTCTTGTGAATGGCAACACAACACACACATACACAACACTAGACAAGTTTCCAACACAATCCATATCAAAGCTACACAAATGGGGAACAAACTTAAACTTCTCAATTTTCTCAACATCCCCAAACAAACCAAACCACAAATATACCAAAATCAACCTAACTTCACTCTCTGAAACACTCTCCAAGCAATGGCTTAAGGGAATAAAATTTGTATTTGGCCAAGGTTTTATAATATAGGTTATCAAAAAGAGGAGTGATCAAAGGCTAACAGAAGGTTAAAAGCGGATATATACATAGTATGGGTGGCTATTTGGCAATGTAGTTAAAATATATATAACAATGCCTCTATCATATTATCAATGCACAAGCACAAATGCAATTTCAAAGAGATACATCGTAAGTTCTAGAGAATGAAACTAAGGATGAGTCACACATAGAAAATATGAGACTAATAAAAATGATTAGTCATTTTAAGGCTTTGTGGTCTCACGGGTTAAAGCTCTCAAATAAACCTAGTTCAAAAAGATGTATATGTGCACATGCCAAACTCAACCAAAAGATCATAAGGGTAATCAAATATCATTTCAAAATGCAATTCTCAACTCACTAAGCTTTCACAAACTCTTTTTATGACTTTAATTCACAAATGGACTACTCAAGATTAAATCTAGTTAAAAGAAAACCTAGACTTATGCTTCAGTCTTTTTAATTTTTCTAATTTTCTGATTTTTTTGAAATTTTTTTTCTCGAAACAAAAACTAAAACTAAATTAAATGCAACCCTGGAAAATAAAATAAACTAAAAACTAAGAAAAAGAAGAAAATAAAATAAAACTAAGGATGAATCTAACTAATGCAACTAGATGGATGCAATTATTTATAAATAAACTAAACTAAAAAACTAAGAAAAACAAACAAAAACAAAATCAAGACACTACTACACATATGTACAACAATGGACAATGACTACAAATTACAAATTTATTCACACAAATCCCCCCATGCTTGGACAAAGCATTGTCCTCAATGCAAGCACAATAAAATAAATTGCAAAAGGGGAAATAAGGAAAGATCTCACCAGGTTAGATGCTAGATGCACCTAAACTATCGCCTCTTCAAGAATGGGGCGAATGGAGCATCAACTACTCCATCAAGAACTCAACACCAGGCCACCACTTCGGACGCACTCAATGCTCTTAGAAGCTTGTCAAACTCTTCGGCATGCGGTTTACAAGCTTGCAAATAAGAGAGCAACAAAAGAGTTATAGTAGAAAACGTAAGTATTGCTCTCTGAGATAGATCAAAGGCCTTAGAAAAATCAAAAGAATCAAAATAAGTTGTCCATATGAGTTTTCTAGGCAAGTCCTCTAGGTAAACACAATATGGATCAAGAGAGGAATGGTACCCTCTTATTGTACCTATGGACAAATAAAGAATATTGTTGTTCCCCTCAAGCATATCACAAGAATTAACCTTGGCCACATAGCCCACTTCAACATGAACACATATGGTCTTTTCAACAAAAGCGGGTTCATTTAGGCACTTAGGGGAATATGAAGGTGGTGAACAAGGAGTAGAAACATGAAATAAGACATGGGAAGTAGGGAGTACAACATCATCAAATTCTTTGCTTGAAGGATCTAATCCACCCACAACCCCCTCACAAGCCTCTCCATCAATAATATCAACTGACCCCTGACAAAAAACATCATCATACCTAACATCAAACCCATAGAACTCACTCACCTTAGACCCTGTCGACTGAGAAAAATGTAAGGATGCATCATGAAATGTAGAGACACCATCAGTAGTGTCTCTGGGTAATCTAGGGTAAGATGGAGCAACAATTGGCAAAGGTGGTTCGGAAGGGTCATATATTTCCTCTAGACTAGCCTCTAAAGGGACGATAGACTCATCATCATCACATAATCCTACATTCAAATTGAAAGAACTAGAACTATGGTCAGAATTATGTAATAGGTCAAACCCTCGCGTCCAGTCAAGTGCCTTAGCTTGTTGCTCTAGTACTGCCCTCACCAAAAACTCAATTCTAGCATAACTTGGGCATGTAGAATCATCATGGTCAAAAGAAAAACATAAACCACAGGAAGGCAAACAACGAGGTTGAGTATAGGAATTAACATGAGAAGCACAAAGATTAGGGTAAGAGTATCCAGATACACAATAAGAATTTTTCAAAATCGAATGTATCATGTGTAAGCCATTCAAGCAAAGTCCAAGCTTCATCAACAGTTTTAGTATAAAAACCAAAATACTCTAATAGAGTACAAGCCTCACTATTCACCCCCTCAACAACAATATCAAGAATATCTGATTTCCCAGGCTCAACACCACATGGAACAGGACAAGCAAGTAATCGCTCAAAATAGCGCCAAAATAACTCCTGCTCAAATTGGGGGAAATAGATAATTGCCATTTTTTTATTTTTCTTTTTTTGAGAAAAACAATGAAAACAGGAAAAACAAAAAGAAAATGATCTAGTCAATCTAAGGATATTCGTTCGGTGGCGGCTAGGGACAAAGTCCCCGGCAACGGCGCCAAAAACTTGATAAGCCGCAAGTGCACGGGTGTACGTGTAGCAAATATCAAGGTCGATCCCACATGGACTTTGCTAACTACACACCAAACTAGTTTCCTATGTGATTGCTAAATCGGTCGGGTTTTTGATTGAGAATAACTAAGTCTAATTCTAATCACTAAAAGGGTCAAATGAATCAAATATTCACACAAATCACAAGATGAAATCAATAGAAAAAAGACGCTCAGAGGATAAAACCTAAGTAACTCTATGAATCAAACAAGTGGATTGAACATGTAAGTCACTAATTTGGTACATTTTAGGGTCGATAATCGCATAAATTCTTCCGTAGCGAGCTTTTGGCAATGAAACGGATTGCTTAGTAAAATCAATCACCTACTTTCGTGGTTATTTCAATTTTATCGTCTAAGTTAAAGATCAAATTATCAAAAGACCCCTAATTACAAAGTCTTCTATGTCTAGTTCACTTCATAACTAGTTTACTCCTAAGGGTTCCGATTATCGAATTTCTCCGTTCGGTACTTCACTCAACAATCTAATTCCATGCTAATGGTGATCAAGCAAAAGCAATGACATACAAAATCAAAGGATAAATAAAATGCATTCAAACTAAATTAACATACTTGTTCAATCCAACAACACTCAATCCATAAGAGAAACCAACAAGGGTTTATCCCCCAAACTAAAGAAAACTACTCACTACTCATGTTCAACTTACAAAACATAACAAAATCTACTCTAAAAAGCATGAAATCTAAGAGAAAGAGAAGTAAACCGAGATGAAAATCGTTCCTCGCTTGAATGGTAGTCGGTGGGGACTTTTGCTCCTCCACTTCAATGGATTTCTTGAGAATCGATCTTCGAACTCCAATAAACTCTCAATCTTCAACTAAGGATGAATGTGGATGGATTTGTGGAGGAAGGGATGGATGATGGTAGAGATGGATGGTATGGAAGGAATGAATGAAGGTGGATGGTGATGGATGAATATGGATGAAGATGGATGACACAACCGAATCTACAATTATATAGCCATTAAGAGAAGATGAAATGACAAAATCGTCATAAACAGGGCCAACACGGATCGTGTTGGAACCAACACGGGTCGTGTTGATGGTTTCTGGGGAAATTGAGCTCTCTGGAGGCCAACACGGACCGTGTTGATTTCAACACGGGTCGTGTTGGATCTGGAGTTTTGTGGTCGTCTTGTTTCAACCATATCTTCTTCGTCCGACGTCCGATTGACTTGGTTCTTGACTTTTCGGAAAGCTGTAGGTGTCTACTTTTCATTGGCATAAGTGTCAAAGTCATAACATACTTGTGGAAATGATGGTGATCAAAAGAGTGGACATATATCAGTTTTCGCACACTTTATGCTATCTTACTCATGACTCCATCATCTTAAGTCGCAATTGACCTTATAATATATCGTCGGAAAGCTCTTTCAATGATGAATTAAGTAATGGACATGAGTTTCAGAGTTCATATCACTAATCTGCACAAATTGAAGAAAACACAAAGAATTCAGTTAAGATAGTGAAATAAAGACATAAAAGATCAATTAAGCACATTATTCTCTAAATTTCACTATCAAAATGCTCTCAAAACTATGTCAATATATGCCCTCATCAACCACCTTCCGCCCAGAAATCGCGACCCCTCCGCCACCACCTTCCGCCCAGAAATCGCAACCCTTCCGCAAGGAGACAAGGCAGAGCACCACCGGAAATCGTATTCGCCGGTGGCAACACCGTCCGTTCCCTTCCGCCCAGAAATCGCGACCCTTCCGCAAGGAGAGAAGGCAGAGCACCACCGGAAATAGTAGTCGCCGCTGCAACATCATCCGTTCTCTTTCACGTTTTCTCGACGGAGGAAATGGGAAAACGTCATCGCTGAGGCCCAGTGCCTCCGGCCGCCTCTAATTCCGCCGACCACACTGTTGGAAGAACGCAGGCCACCACTGAACGCAGGGTTCTAATTCCATCATTTTGATACCCCCATATATAGGAGGGTTCTAATTCCACCTTTTTGAGGGGGATTAGAAACCTGGGGGTTTGCCAATCCCATTCCAGAAATGGTTCACCAAACACAAAGAAAAGGGATTGGATAACTATCCCACCTTTATTCCATTCCTTTTACCTCTCCAAACAGGCTCTTAACTACTAATATTCAATTTAGTTGAATCAATTCTAAAAACACATGTTTAATTTGTGAAATTAAGGTATGAATAACATGGACTTTTTTTGAAACTAGCAACGCAAACCAATTTGTCAAAGTTGAGAAAATCAAAATATATCATTCAAAATTTCCGCAAAATACTGTAAAAAAAAAAACGATCCTATAATCCCAATTTCACCACGTCTTTGAGTCGTCAATTCCAATAGAAAAGAGAATAATAAATGAAAGTAGAAAGAAATAAAAAGCATGGAAGAAGAAAGAAGCGTGTGGACTTTGTCATTGCAGCAGTCTTACACTCTTACATACCCAGAAACATATATCACGCCCTTCTTTTTTACGCAGGACACACAAACCTTGCCCATCACATTCACACCTCTCTCTGTACCTACCTACCAGATCTGGAGGTGAAGTTAAACTGAGATCCATTACTCCATTGCCCCATTCCACGCACATTTGGCATTCAATTTAATTGCACAGATTTCAACATCATCCCACAATTCATCTTCCTCATCGGAATCTCCGTCTTTACTGCCCACTTTCCCAGGTCGCTTTCTGAATCCCTACCAATTTCAAGGGGGCTCCACTCCCACCCATTTTTCCAACTCGCTATATAAACCCCCTTCCATTCTCTTTATCTTCTTCTTCACTATGAATGCAATTGGCAACCATGAACGCAGACTCCCCCAATGCTCTTCGCTTTAGGCTGTCCGCCACCACCACCACCACCACCAACAGTTTGCAGCAGTGCCATTGTAACGCCCAAGGGAAGAAGGTGTCCGAAATGAAGCCAAAGAAGAGTCCATCCACTGCGGTCGGCTTCAAGGGGTTTTTGGAAACGGCATCATTTATGAAGTGGAGATTGGATGATTTTGTGGGGGTAATCAAGTATCACCCTATACCATGTTTTTTCACAATGTCTTTGCTATTCTTCATGGGAGTCGAGTACACGCTCCGTATGGTTCCTTCTAGTTCTCCTCCATTCGATCTGGGCTTTGTTGCTACGCGCTGGTTGAACCATGCTTTGTCTTCTCGTCCTGCTCTCAATACCCTCCTTGCTGCTCTCAACACGGTAACTTCCAACATTTTCTCCATCTCATTCTAGTTTTTTTTTTCAAGTTTCCCTGATAAGTTTTTGCATGGTGGGGTTTTCGCATTATTATTAGAGAATCGATCTTTAAGCTTGTTTTTTGATTGGTAGTTCAATTGATTGCTGGGGTTTTGTCCCAAAATATGAATAAATTTTAGTTACTTGCATTTGTTGGTTCAGTGCTACTTACAGTATTGAATAAATGTTACCTTTAGTGAAGATTCAATAATGCCCTTCACAGTTTTAGCAATGTTGCTATTTTTAGGCAAGATAGTCATGTGCAGATGTGCTTTGAGATGGTGTCATAAAAAGACCCATTTGATAGAAAATTGATTGAGTGATATAAATTTGGTTAACATGCTACTTGTAATTGATTTTGTTAGGGTGGGTTTGTTAATTAGTTTATTTGTTGGTTGAAAATGGTAGGTGTTTGTGGGGATGCAAACAACATACATATTGTGGGTGTTTCTGATAGAAGGAAGAGCAAGGCCTGGACTTGCTGCATTGTTCATGTTTACATGCAGAGGTATCCTTGGTTACGCTACACAACTCCCTTTGCCTGAGGTAACTACCTTTCCTTTCTTTTCAGATGAATTAATGATCCCATCTTCTTCCCATTTCCCACCTTTTTGTTTAATTTCCCCCTGAGTTTGTTGCATTAATTGTGGATTTATTTATTTTTTTGGTTCGATGATGACGGACTAGTGGATTTTTTTTTTGGAAATTGGATTTGAAAAAGCACAATTTATTGAAATTTGGAATGCTAGCGTACATATTGAAAGTTTGGAATTTATTGTCCAATCGCTCAAAATAGCGTTTATTTAAATCCAATGTTCCTTTTTTTTTTTGTGTGTTCCATGATGAGTACCCAGTAATTTAATACTAGAGGCATTAATTTGCCCAAAAATTCCCATACCCTGCATCATCTTGAGGTTTTAAAGTCCTATACTTTCATGTCCCCTAAGATTCAGCCTTGTACACTGGAGAAAAAGAAGCTGGATAGCACAATCTTATAGATCTTAGGCTGTTGTATTAACCTATAGCTGTCAATAGTTTGATTGTCATGCTAGAAAAAAATTAAAAAGAATAGGTGACACCTCATATTAAAAAACACAAAAGTAGTTCAACTGGATTTAATTATATTAAGAACCTATTAGTTATTCTTTACTCTTGGATGGCTCATCTAGTGAATGGTTGCCATCTGTTTGAGCAAGCTTCTTTATTTAGTGGAAAAATTACTTTCTTTTCTTGTACAAGTGAAATCTCTTAGATTGAGATTGCTGTTGTTGGTGGGCAATTCAACTACCCCACAAGAGGTGGCTACAACAGGACCACTTTTGGTTTAGGGTATGGGGGGTTTTGTGGGGTGAAGGGTTTTTGGGTATCTGTATTTGGCTTCTTATAATCAACATGTAGTAAGCGAGAGGCTGTTTATGAATCCAATGGATTCTCTTTTGGATGTCCTGATGACTGCTGTGGTGTATGCTGTACGTAGAATGTAGATCAGATACCATCTCCTTAGCTGTATCCATACAATGCAACCCATATGACAGACTGGCTTGTTTTATAGGACAAGAAAAGAAATTAATTGTCACCACGTTATTCTCCACTTGTAGCATCTAATAAAATAAAGCGGCTGTGATTTTGGGGCCTTAACTTTATAAAAAAAAAAGGCGAACTGTGGCCTTCTTTTCCTCATGATGTTAAAATTGGAGTTTTGTTTGCTGCCAGTACTATTAGTGTAGTTGAGAAAATCATCTCACATGTGAATCTAGTAAGTTGCATTGAAGGTTTTCATCATGTTGAAGTGCTTATGTTGTGCTATCGTCCTTGGAGGCTGGAAAGCCATTTTTGTTCGTACTAAGTTATATTGGGTGGTCGTCAGTTGGTGGATAGGTGGAGGTTGATTTGGCCCATGAAATGGATAGGTTTAGCGGAACATTTTAGACCTTATTTGTGCTATGCGATGGTTTTTATTCATCAACTGGACTGGTTTATGGCTCATTCTCTGCTACTTTACTCAATCATTTTGAGAGAATAAAAAAAAATTGGACAAACCAGTTTTAGAACGGGTTGGGGGTTGTGTTGAGCTAGTATCGTGCAGATAGGTGACCCTAAAATAAGTAACTTTGAAATCATGTTTTCATATCCCCTGTGTAATCCAATGGTCTTGAATACAGGAATTCTTGGGATCAGGGGCAGATTTTCCAGTAGGGAACGTGTCATTCTTCCTGTTCTACTCAGGGCATGTAGCGAGCTCAGTGATAGCATCGATTGACATGAGGCGCATGCAGAGGAAGGAGTTGGCATGGATGTTCGACTTTCTCAATGTGTTGCAGGTGGTGAGGTTGCTGGGTACAAGAGGTCACTACACAATCGACTTAGCCGTTGGCATTGGAGCTGGGGTCTTGTTTGATTCTCTTGCTGGAAAGTATGAGGACAGCAGGAATGTTTATGTTGCAAATGCTCCTGCTAATGGGATCTACTCACCCATAGAATAGAAGCTTGAAAAGATTGATGAAATTGCAATGTACATGAATGAGTAGCTGCTAATCTTTGAAGGCTTCTCTCATTTCATCTTTTTTGTTTTTGGGTTTTCCATTAGTTCTTCAGTTTACAGTCCTCACCCTTCTGTAACTTCTTTTCAGTTTTGTCATCCTTGTGCTCTGTTTCGACAAGTTTAGGGCTGTCAAAAACTGTTCGAACTAGTTCATTCTGACCCGAATAGATTGGGCATAGCCTTGATTGAATTTTTGGCATTGACGGATTTGATAGAAAATTCTTACTTTTCAATTTTTTTTTTTCAAATTTCTGTTCCTATAGTTTGATTTTCACTTGAACTTAGGTTTCTTTGATTTGTAAGATGTCTAAAAGATCTGGGTATTGAACATTGATTTTGCATCTGCTGTCAATTCATTTGGATCTGAAATGATCTGAAAGCCATAGTTAAGGAGCAATTTGCTGGATTATTCAACAGAGATCTGGCTCTTGATGCAACCTCGGTGTGTAACTAGACAATACACCATCATTCTTAAGTTTAGGCGACTTGAAGTTGAAAACAAAACAAGTCAAGTTGATTTACCTCTAATGAAAAAATATAAATAGATGTACAAGTCAAGTTGATTTACCTCTAATGAAAACATACAAATAGATGTACCAGGAGTCACAATCTGCTAGATGAATATCATATCAGAACTTACTTTTTTTGATTGGTACTTTCATTGATCGGAAAATGCAGTATGATGTTTATCTACAGCGTGTATAAAATTTACGTTACATGTATCAGAAATCATTGATCCTCAGAATCTGGTAACGGGCATGACCCGTCATCTACATTGGCCATTGGGTCAAACAGATGTGAGCTTGGGTCTGTGCATCCGGGTACAAGGTTCAACTCGCAACGGTCACCCTGCATCAAACACCAGATAAGGCATAGTTAAGACTTTCTGTCTGGCTTCTTGAGTACGAAAAGAACAATCAATGGTTTTGAAGGGCTTGATGTCACTTACCCCTTCCACGGACAAGTTACCGATCATAGCACACCGTGTAATGACCACACTTGTGTCAGGAAAGATGGCTCTATCACATGCACCGTCTTTGCTCAACTCTTCAGCAAGACCCTGTTACAATAACTCAGCCATTATATCAGTGATTCGCAAAGGAAGTTATGGCTTGCACATTGGACCATCTGACATATTCAAGCACGGTTACCTCGTTAAAGAAACTGATGGGCTTGTTCTGCCAAGCCTTGGGAACTTTAAACTGCAGTCTGTAGGGACCGTCCCAATCCTTGCCATTGGTGAAGGAGAAGATAAGGTTCAAAGCTGCGACGAAAGAATAATCAGAGCCGAACAGAACTATTCAAAGTCAAAACGTGTCAGATGTATTGGGCAAATTAATACCAACCATGCTTAGGAATGCATATCTGAATGGTATAGTATGGGGGATCCGCCTTCCCTCTTGTCTTCATAAGCATTCCTCTTGGCACGCCACCACACATGATGGGCTGATTGAATCCCCCTACAGAATGATGAGAGTTTTGGTTAGAGGACTGCAACTGCTAGTTTCAGAAGCAGGGAGCATCTGCTTCATCCACTTTACAGATGAGAGATTACCGTTGAAACCAATCCCAAACTCTTCGTTAGGCTCAAGGTTGACAGCAGCTGGATTGTAGAAAATTCTTAGTTTCTCCCCCTGCAATTTTTTGACAGCAATTATATCCCAAGAAACTAATCAGAATTTGCAGAAGCCTCCAACCATCGGCCCAAAGAGAAATGAAGAGAAAAGGAAAAGGAAGAGAAAAAGTCGAGGAAGGTGCATACTGCAGTCGGAGGAAGACCATTCATGGTTTTATAAAACAAAGGAGCTCTCCCTAGCTCAAACTCAGCCCATGTAGGCAGCACAAATCTATATACATGCACAAGGTCAATTTCGTATCAGAAAAATAGTTCGAAGCATCCAATGGAACAATCAAGATTGTACAAGTTGCCCCATATGTATAATATGGGAGCTCTGATTTTACTTTCTCAGATAATATCCATACACTCAAAAGAACTGGATGGACTTCAGCTGTAGCCTACACTAACTCAGACTTATCCTCTAGTAATCATGTTATGCACTCAAAGTTCGAATACACTCAAATATTTGACATCACATTAACACCCCCAACAACTCCCACTGTGATTCCCTTGTTCAAGGGTTGCTTCAGATCAAATCTAGATGTAGACAACCTTAATCTCGACAAACTTCACTGTTGGTGGAGATGTTGATTCCAAGAGTAGATGCGGACTGCTAAAAAATTGCTGGCTAGCTAGAGTAATGTGAGATGTTTCTAAGATAACCATAACTAAGCCGCTTAAAATACGTTCAGAAGCACACCAACCATGTTACAGTGACATTTTTCTTCAGTCATATCATATACATAATCTCAATACTCCTTTGTATGTCTTAATTAGTTTATTACTGGCATAGAAAAAAAGGCACTTATATACTAGATTAACACAGCTATAAGAAGTAATGAATTCAGATTTTTGCATTGACGTACTCCTTTGTCTCTTCCATAGGAGGTGTTGCAACAGCAGCAGCAGCTCTTATTTGATTCCCTCTTTTATTAATAGCCCTACTTCTCAAAGGCTGCTCCCGTAGGGGACTACTGGTCAAGTTATTACCTGCATTTGAGAATTAGCATTCCATTCTTAGAGCTTGAACTACAAGTTAAGCATCTTATTATCACGTGTTTAATCCTTTTGAATATATTTGGGGTTTGCACCAATGTGCCCTGAAGTCATGGACCATTGCAATTGAGTACTGTTTGCTTGGGGGTCGATAATCAACTTTGTCACATTTTCTGCTATAGTGGATGCATAATCTAGATTCTAGAGGCATTATATATGGATTGTGATCTTGAAAGGTGAATTCATGCTCATTTTACAGGCCAATACATGATAGTGGAATTTTAATGGACTAGAGATAGACGCGTCTCTAAACCTCTCATTCTTCCTTTTCCATAGAGTAGTAGGTCATGAAAGATCTTTTAAATATTAGGACAATCTGAATCAATCTGTCTGAATTTCTTTAATTTACAATGTAAGACTTCAACATTAGGACACACCCATTGACTTTATAATAGGACTTAAGGATTTAGATTATGTTGAGAAATATTTCAGCCACGTTTAACATTATGGCATAACTATCCAAAGTTGAAGAAAACAAGGGATGGTTTCTGATGAGATAAGACCATTAGACCACCGTCCACTTTTCAGTAGATAGCTGCAAGTGCAAGGTCACCTATTTTCAAAAGCAATCCTAATAAGCATAGGGAATAAAGGGGGGGGGGGGGTCTTATTAACATCATCATTCTTTTCTGAAAATTGCACAAACTACCATCCCACTTTCAAGTTCCAATGATAAATGATATTAGAAGCCTCAAAAGGAACGTTTATGGCCCCATTTCAGATGAAAAAGGGCACATCACAAATAAATTCAGCAAGGGAGATCAGATTTCCAGCAATTCATACAGTCCATATAACTAATACAAATGGTATGAACATAATCAAGATCAAAAGGAAGAAGATAATAGTGTTAGAGAGTGAATTAATTACCCAAAAGTAAGCTGTTAGGGTAGCAATTTCCGGCCTTATGAAGCTGCTTTGACACTGCAAACACTGTTGTTGTCGTTGTCGCTGCCATTGTTGGAGATTTTACTTGAAGAATTAATCCTAAATCAAGTTGAATTCATTACAATTTCGCAAGAGGGTTTTATATACCAGTAGCAGATATTTAGCTTGAAACAAAGAAACAAACATATTGGATAAGAAACGATAAGAGAACCACACAAAAACAGGGGGAAATATCTCACTACCCAAAAACAAGTAGACAAAAAGGATAAAGGGTGTGAATACGGTTAACAAAGTCCTCCCAAAATATCTGAATGCACCAAAAATGGTTTAATTTTTTTAAAATTGAAAAAAAAATAAAAGAAGTGACCTTTCGAATTACTGTTGTCATCTTATCAGTCCACATTTACCACTGTCCCATGAGAATCTGGGTCTCTTTTTCGGGATTTCCAAACATCAGGTTTCTACCTCACAAATTTCGGCCATGAATACGAGTGTAACCCCACCTTCATGAATATAAACCCCACAACGTCCCCCCCCATAAACTTCACTTATCAAAAAACCCTTTTCAATTCATGGCTCTAATCACATCATCCTCAAATGCCAAACCAAACGCTTACCCTCTTTCTGTTTCGACTTCCTCTCCGAAGAACCCACAAATTTCATCTTTAACTTTCAAATTCAAACAACCCATTTCAAAATACAGCATTACAAAGTGTTTAACGTCAAGAAACCGAAATCCCATTTGCAAATTTGAGAGTTTAAGCAATACCCACAATGAGAAAAGAAGTGAAACAAGAATATCAGCAATATCAGCGTCAGAATCTGACGCACGTAGAATTTGGTTGTCTGATGTGGTGGTGCAGAGGGAAAATAATGTGTTTTCTGGGAGGAGATGGAATGCATTAGATATTGGGACTTTGAGCATTGTGGTTATGATGCATGGCTTGGCTTTGTTCGCTCCTTTTTACTTCAATTGGGGGGCTTTCTGGGTGGCTGTTGGGCTCTATATTGCCACTGGGTTGTTGGGTATCTGTCTTTCATTTCACCGTAATTTATCTCACAGGAGTTTCAAACTCCCCAAATGGCTCGAATATTTCTGTGCATATTGTGGGGTTTTAGCCCTTCAGGTTGGTTTCTTCATTACTTTCTGCTTTTGTTGTTTTTTAGACTCTGTTTTTAATTTCTACTGTTGAAGTTTAGTTTTGCATGGATGAATCGGTTTTAAGTAAATGTTGCAACAAATACATAGCTTTTTCAATGTGTTAGGTTGATTGATGTGTGGTTTTAATGGTGTTTCATTTCATGTGTTTGATGTGGTTTTGGCAACATTTATTAATCAGGGGAATCCAATTGATTGGGTGAGTACACATAGATATCATCATCAATATTGTGACTCTGAACGAGACCCACATAGTCCTCTTGAAGGGTTTTGGTTCAGCCACATGAACTGGCTCTTCGACACTCGGGCTATTGCTGAAAGGGTAAGTCTCTCCTTTTTGTGATTCGATTTCGAGTATCTGTCTGTGTTGTTGTGTGGTTCATGCATGTAGTCTTCTTGTATATAGTCTAATCTTGTATTGTATTGTATTGTTGTTGCATGGTTGTAGTGTGGTGAACCAAGCAATGTAGGAGATTTAGAGAAGCAGCCTTTTTACAGGTTAATGAGGAGCACATACATTTTGCATCCACTTGCTCTTGGAGCAATCCTTTATGCTTTGGGAGGCTTTCCCTACCTTGTGTGGGGGATGGTGAGTATCTAAGTTTCTGTCCTGTACTATTTTGTTGTCGTAACTACTCCAAATGCAACTGGTTATGCTGTGTAGGGACCATTGTTTATTCTCTTGGCCCCTCAATTTGTTCATCCATCTTTTATCATCCAATCAAACCTAATCCTCAAAAATATACAAACCAACAACACTGTATGTTGTGGATTGGAAGTTATCAAGTCTAGTAAAAAGAGTCCTGTAATGTTAATTTGTATTCTATGGTTTTTAGCTTTGAGGACCAAAAAATAATCAAATGTTATGGAAGCACATCTTCTGGCCATGAGAGCCAAGAGACTAAACCTTCCTTAACAATGTAGTTTATTAATATAACTCTTTATCTACCCTACCAAAAAAAAGAAAAAACTTCCAGTGTGGGTTTGTCTATGTGGATTTGGGGAGGTCCAGATGTAGGTAGTTTTGCCTCGACAAGCAATCTGTCCATGGAGAGAGTTGAAATGAAATGTAAAAAAAGTTTGATATTTTCAAATCTTATTTCAAAAGCATAACTTGATTGCCATGCTATTTCTTGTTGCACTTGATATAGTTAGTTTTGAATTTCTTGATTGCAAAGATGGGCCATGTACTGTATTTTCTTAAATCTAACAGTAAAATTTTCATAATGTTGTAGGGTGTGAGGACCATATGGGTTTACCACATAACATGGTTTGTGAACTCGGCTTGCCATGTGTGGGGAACTCAAGCTTGGAACACAAGGGATTTGTCCAGAAATAACTGGTAAGCTTACTTGATTAGAATGCAAGAATTGAAATCGACATACATTCTTTCAATCGTTTTCAAAAACTTTCAATATTGTTCAACAATGTGAGCTGAAATTCGTGTCTAAATAGGTGGGTGGCGTTGCTTTCATTTGGAGAAGGGTGGCACAACAATCACCATGCATTCGAATACTCGGCTAGGCATGGCTTAGAATGGTGGCAGATTGATATGACTTGGTATACTGTCAAGCTTTTTCAAGTTTTGGGTTTAGCCAAGGATGTCAAGCTACCAATGGAGGCTCATAAGCAACGTTTGGCATTCGAGAACTAACTGCAACAAATTATCCCCTTAAACCCAGCTATACAGAGAGTTACGGGCTTAGAATGGGGATTGGACGTAGTAGCAAATCTATACTATAAATGTAGTCTAAATGTATCTAATAGTGAGTTTGAGATTTCAATATTCATCAATTTTAGTATATCTTCTATGAATACTTCAACGTGTTCTTCTCTGTGGAATTTTTTATTTTTAGGCCTTGTTTCCTACCATGATAAACTAATCATAATATTTTTCACTATACTCTTATTCAGTTTTATTTTTTCTACCTAAACCTACATAACATTTTATTTTAAAATAAGTTATTACCTACTTCTACATAAACTATCACAAGTTACCCAACCTTGCTTATTCAACTTTTATATACCCATAGAGGAAAAAAAAAGAGAAAAGAAAAGGCAAGGTCCTTAATGTCTTATACATAATTTTGAGGGAAATTGGATTCTAATAATACGAACTTTTGGCCATATAAGACTTAATAATACGAACTTTCAATTCAGTGATGAATAATACGAACTTTGACCCCCTGTTGTGATGTATATTTGATGGCCATATACATCAAGGACATCAAGGAAGACATCCAATATACATCATAGGAGCCTAATACTCGGTTATATGGCAAAAGAGCATCATTCACTCAAGTATCCCTCTCGTTTGAATGATTTCAACAAGGGCAGTTTGGTAATTTACTTTATAACTCTAGATACATGCTTCTAATGAGGAAGTCATGCAAAGACATATTGAAGAGCATTGAAAGAGCTTTCCAATGGTCTTTGAATCTTGAAGTTTGGACAAGTATTGAAGGAGTTATAGTCTTTTCTTTCTAGAGTAGTATTTTAGAGTTTTTATGATGTAATAAATGTGTAGGATGATGTAAGCCTCAAGGGGCCTAATTTCTTGAATAGTGCACGTCCTAGGGGGTTTAGGATTACTATAAATATCCCCTTAGACCTCTTATAATCTCATTCATTCATATATCAAATACAAAGTAAACACATGGTGTTGTTTTCTATCTAGCTTTTGTGCTAGTTTTTGATTCTCTTGAGGGAGATTCGACCTATCCCTACTTCTAGCCTTGGGTTGGCATCCCTTGGTGGTGAAAGGTAGAATTGGAGAGTTCTTTGAGGTGGTGTGCCTATATCCTCATTGGAGTCTTCAAAGCCAATATCATTCATCATTCAAATCGTGAGTTTCTTTCTAGTTTTCATTTGATCTTGTTTTTGTTTCTACATTGTTTCAAATTCAAGATTCATTTAAATATCATTCAATCATTCAAGAAACTTACATTCTATCCATTTACACTCTCATTTCATTCATCCATTTCGTCCATTCCATTCGTTTATCCATCCATTCATTCATTCATTCATTCAATCTTAAAGAACCACTTAAAGATCCTAGTCTTTTGTATAATTTGATCATTCTTGATCCTATTATACATCATTTCATTCAAATTGGTTGATCTTTAAGAATTTTGAGAAGCAAGATTCTTATCTTGGTTTTTAAAGATCCTGTTTCCAAGTATAATGAGATTCCATTGATCCCATTATACATCAGTTGCCCCCAATAACACGTCACCGAGTTAAGATTAACTTGACTCGGCGGCGGTCTGACGTGGCAACCGAAAAATTTTAGCTTGACATATTTTGTTAGTTTGACTGCCAAGTGGATGACATGTCATCATTTTATTTTATTTTTTAAAAAAATTTCCTCTACTCTCATGTACATTTCTCTCTCTATTCAACCCTAATTTTCTTTATCATCTAATTATGATTCATGATTTCAAAAAAAAGAAAAATCTGATTCATCTAGATCTACATCTTCATCTCCATCTCATCTTCCTCACCTCAAATCACTCCCCAATTGTGAATGCTGAAGATCAGAGGACCAACGTAGCCTCAATTCAAACCCCAATTTGGGTCTAGAAAAAACTCTTCATTAGCCTCAATTCAAACCCAGACTGCTTCTTCGACCCACCTGGTAGCAGATGACGGAGGAGGATGCCGACGCACAAACTTCGGCAGCCGTTCAAGCGGACATTGATATCGGACCAACACAAGATAAGAATGTACTTTGAATCCTCCATCAACAACGATGTTACAACCGCCATTGAAGATGATGCTCCAGCTGCCGCCATTTTCTTCGCCCAAATCTCTCACCTTCCACCCTCTCTCTTGTTACCCAGAAGTAAAGTAAACGAAGGAATGATTTGATAGAAAGTTGAAGGTTGAATTTGGGGTGAAGAATTTGTTGAACTATTGTGTAATTTGGATAATGAAATTTATCAGGTTGATTCTATACACCTCATGCATGGAAGGGTCTGACCCAGTTCGTTTGTTTGACAGTCGAATGAATGCTCCCAGAGGTAAGAAAATGAGTTGTGATTTTGGAATTTGGATGTTTGAACCTACATTTTATTGCTCATACGCGGATCTTTTTTTTTTTGGTGAATTCATTCTTTGAATTTTCTTCGGGTTGTATTGTCACTATGAAATAGAGTTAGATTACCAGTTTGACAAAAGCTCCTTACTTGAATACTATCACATGAGCTACGGGGGTTCTAGTGTCACTATGAAACAGAGTTAGATCTGGAAAAACAATGGGAATGACGAAGAGAGGAGGGAAGAGAGAGAGAGAGAGAGGAAAGAGAGAGGAGAGAGAAAGAGAGAGTGACGTGGTGATTTTTTAAGTTAATGGGTGACATGGCATTGTCAAATATCAAAGAAAACGTGCCGCCACCGCCAGCTCATTTCTCCGACGAGTCAAGAAAAGGGTAACTCGGTGGCATGTTACTGGGGGCAACAGGGGATCAAAGTTCATATTATTCAGAACCAAATCAAAAGTTATTAAGTCTTATATGACCAAAAGTTCGTATTATTAGAATCCAATTTCCCTAATTTTGAACTCATTTTGATCAATAGTTATTCAAACAATGTCATGAGTAAATATGCTTATACCAATGTTCTTTGGATTGGTTGGAGTCACTTTTGGATGAATTTAATTGGATTGGATTAGTTGTGATTTTTTTTGAAAAATTGTGTTTTTAGAGAGGATACTTTTTTGGGGAATTGTGTAATGTTTGGATTGGATTAGATTGGAAAGAGTTACCAATCTAAAGAACATGGTTACTCTGCGATGGTGCTTTCTTTTTTTTTATTTAATTTTTTTTTTTGCAGTAAAGGTGGGCTATGGTGTTACAAGGAGCATGTTAGGATAAACGTAGGAGCCTATTTGTAGCGGAAGAGAATTATTGGGATGTATAAGTTGAGAATATTAATATGACAAGATCAGTACTGAAAATATGGGAGTATAAAGGCACAAGATTTACAAGAAAAATCAAAGTGTGAAAAAATCACGAACACTAAGTCACTAACAGAGCAATGATCCACTAGTATAAAGAGAGAGATTGCAAAAGAGATCTCAAATGACTTATAATACAACGGGTGTAATCTGAAAGCAAAATAATAACTTTATTAAAAATACTCTCACAACTTAGAGATGGGTAGAGATGAAAAAATCTCTTAATACAAGTATGTAACAATAGGTTGATACTCCCTTCATCCCAAAAAATGTGTCAATGTTTGACAAAGTTTGACAAATGTTTGACTAACGAGGTCAAACTTTGTAAAGTTTGACTGTTAATTTATCAAACTATATGTTGACTTATAGAATAAAACTACTATGATTAGATTTGTGATGAAAAATACTTTTACTTAAATATAATACATAAAAAAAGTTAATGGTCAAAATATTGCAGTGAAGACCATAACAAAGTAAGGTAGACAATTCTTTTAAGACGGAAAGAGTAATAACCTATATATAGTAGAAATACAACCCATAAACAACCTTAAAAACATTATTGCCACAAAACTTGCCGACCAAGGATGTAGGTCTCCAGAGATGATCCACTAAAATCAAGAATATGGAATACACCAGTCAAATTGAGGATTGACAATTTTTCATCTTCACGTGGAACTTGGATTTCAAGGCAACAAGTTGCAGAAACTCTAATTACACGACATCAATAAGGTATTATGTGATATCATAATTCCAAACTCACCTTGGACCAAATACTCAAATACCACCAAAGAACCTTGAAGGGTTAAGCCCCGTAGGGTGAAGTCTCGAAGGGCAATAAGATATGATGAGCATTAGCTAAGCTCAAGTTAGACTTGTACTCAACAAGAGTTATAGGACTGACTGTAGAACCTATAATAGTAGAGCCTTGTAAAATATAAAAGACCACCTTTCTTAGAACCTTTGAAAAAAAATTGACCTTTAGATATGGTCAAAACTCCACCTTTAGCTGAATAACACCATCACGAGCCTTGATATTAACAGTACTGATCCCAAGAACATCGCTTTGGGCATTGTTGGCCATATGAACAATACTAGAGCCAATATGATCATATGTTAAAAACCAATCCTTGTAAGGACACATATGATAAGTACAACTACTATCAAGGACTCACTACAACATGAAACGCTTGCGGCGACCGAGGCGACCGATATGCATCGCTCACTCCTATCGACACGGGCGACCGATAGGCAGCGACCGATATGGTATCGGTCGCTGATTAGCGACCGATACCATATCAGTCCCGGTTGAAAATTTATCGGTCGCTGAGCTCTTTAATGACAGAAAGGAAAATTCAATACGAACGTCTGCCTTCTCTATCTCTTTCTCTCGCTGCTCTCACTCTCACTCTCTCTCACCGACGCCAACCACTGCCCCAACCACCGCTCATTCCGGCCACCACCGACGACTCCGGTCGACACTGCGGAAACCAGCGACCACCGTGCATACATCTCCGACAACCACCGACGCCAATATCTCTGGCAACCACCAATGTGATATCGGTCGCCTGCCCTCTCCAGCGACCGATAAAAGCCCGCATCGATTGATATAAACGGTCGCCGCCGGCTTGTTCTGTTGTAGTGACTCAATCATAGTTATTAACCTCTCCAGGAGGAGAAACAAGAAAACCTTCACCATCATCTTCATCAAAAACAATATCAATTTCAACATCATTCTGAGTTTGTCTTAAAATTGCTTCTTCCTCTGACTTCTTTGTTAATCTATAGTAGACCTTTTCAAATGTCGGGCCAGGCCGGGTCACGGGTTAGGTCAATCGGGTTGGAAGTTTTTGACCCGTCGTCCCGAGCCCGCCTTAGCCTGGCCTTCGGGCCAGGTACCTTCGGCCTGAGCCCTGACCCTACGGGCCATGGGCCGACAACTATAGAAGATGGATTTTTTTATTAAAAGAGCCTAAAAATTAACGCCTTTTATTTATGTATTTAGTTGGGTCATCGGGCCGGGTCACAAAAAACTAAATCTTAATCTAAGATTTGTTTTTTTTTAAAAAAATTGTATTTAGTTGGTCGTCGGGCCGGACTGGGTCATCAATCCTTGGCCCGAGCCCGACCCGACCATACTTCGGGGCCCCGACTTTTTCGGGCCGGGCCGAGTCACCTTCTAAAATTGTGACCTTGACCCACGTTTTTTTGGGTCGGGTGGGTCCCCGACCCATTGAACAGGTCTAATCTATAGTAACACTTAGGTACATCATGACCAGGCTTACGACAGTAACGACGATTATTATTGGAATGCCCTTCAAAACCAGATCTGGAATTATTACTACAACTACCATTATCAGTAGTTTCACCTCTAACAATAAAGACTTCAACATTATCTACTACAAGATGGTTAAAAAAAAAGACCGTTCTGAACGGTCTCAAATCAGAGTGAACGGTCGCAACCGAGGGCGGGCGACCGTTCATTTGCGACAGTTCAGGACGGTCGCGTATGAATGGTCGTTTGGTGCAGTGCGCGACCGTTCATTGAACAGTCACAAATTAGCGACCGTTCATTGAACGGTCTGCAGAAGCGCGGGTGACCGTTCATTGAACGGTCGCTATTTTGCGACCGTTGATGAACGGTCGCCTGTTTCTGTGACCGTTCATGAACGGTCGCTAATTTGCAACCGTTCAATGAACGGTCGTCCAATTTACAGTTTTTTTTAAAAAAAATTTCTTTAGGGGTTCCCTGAATTGATATTTGAAGTATAAGCGCCAAACGGTCACAAAATCAACGATCGCAAACATTAATATATATATATATATATATATATATATATATATATATATATATATATATATATATATATCTGATGCATAAACAATAATATATATATAAGTGAACGGTCACATAATATATTGCATATCCCAAAAGTTAGTTGTTATAGTTGTCCTCACAAACACTACGAAGGAGGGTTCTGGGGAGAAGAACTATTAATGAAATTGGAGGGAGAGAATTGACCGCTTGAGGGCATCCCCTACTGCTGTTGATTTTGTTCTACTTGGGACAATCTTCCTTCAAGTTGGCTCAACATCTGCTGGTATTGGGAGACTTGACTCCTCAAAGACTGTGTTTCATATGAGGAAAAAGATCCCTGGCCCTCGTGGCGTGCATAGCGGGACGACCTTTCATAAAACATGCCCGTCGAGGATCCCAAGCCGTAGACAGACTGATTTTTGTTAGAGAACCCACCAACAACATTGTAGAACATAGCGTTGGCTTCCACAGAATTGGGCTCCACGCCCGCCGCAGCTACTTGCTCAAGATAATTATTCTGCAAATGATCAACATTTATTATGATAATGAGCAACCACAACTACATGATCAAGATGTTTCTCATTTATGATAATGAACTAAAGGTAAAGCAAAGTGGTCAAGTTGTTTCTTATCAATTCAAGATGGATATAACTAACGAAACCACCACAGGAGCGTCATCAAAGCACATTATCATATAAGTTCGTCATCAAAGCACATTATCAATAGATGCCCCAACTAAGGGAATATAGGGAGAGTTACAGGGAAATTTCGACGGAGTTTCCTCTGTAATATGGACTATCCCAACTTTATAATACGCAACATAAACCTGCAAATGACAATTTAAACTCAACTTGTAGAATAAGGGGCCACACGCCCACTTTACCACAACCAACAACAATTCCACATGTCGATTAATCCTATAGAGTCACACGCTCGTTTCTGTACATAAGTTAAACATTCCAACTTACTACAACAACTCCAACATATAATCAAGTAACCATATACGGCTACACGTCGATTAATCATATCGAGCCATATGCTCGTTTCTAAACATAAGTTAGACATTCCAACTTTCAACAACAATTCCAATATATAATCAAGTAACCATATACGGTCACACGCCGATTAATCCTATCGAGCCACACGCTCGTTTCTAAACATAAGTTAAACAATCCAACTTCCAACAATAATTCCAACATATAATCAAGTAACCATATACGGCCATACGCCAATTAATCCTATCGAGCCACACGCTTGTTTCTAAACATAAGTGAAACAATCCAACTTCCAACAAGAATTCCAACATATAATCAAGTAACTAATCTAACATATAACCGACAAACTTTATAAGGAAATGACTTACATATACTTTGGCTGATTTCGGGTCACTCCAGTGCTTGTTGCCCTCGGCGTCTTGCTTGCAATGATAATGCTATATCACGTCCGCAGGGCTTAGATGGATCCCGTCATTAGTCTAGGAATATAATTTGAAACATTACAGATATAACATTGGAATTGATAATGATGAAAATCGTCAAAATAAAAGATTATTGGAGACTTACCAGTTTACACAAGAATTTACCGGCGGACATCGAGTCACTGTAGTGCAAATTCTAGGTCGGGGCTTTGTTCCGATTCAAGTGTATGCATCGACCCGAGCTTTGTAGTTCTCTGCATCTCGTAACGCCCACATCCTCGCCCGGACGTTCATTACCAAATGGGGGATCGGTTTGTCCCTTGCGGCCTTTTTCTCCCGATGGACCAGGCCCTTAAGAAGGTGGCTGAATTTTTGTGTGCCACATATTGAAGACCGCCTCAGCCAGTCCATTTCATACTCGAACCGTTTCTGTACAAGAACAAATAAAAAAAAACACACATAATTACTGTGCCATATATACTAACGAATTCCAAATAAAAGAATTTCATTCCTAAGGATTGCATCCTTACATAGAAAAATTGCCAATAAACCATCTTATCGCCATCTTCCATTTTTGTGGCGCAAAGAGCCTCCCCTTGGTAATGGGACCGTATACTCTCCGACACGACCCTTGTTACCTCAGGCATGGAGATCCTACAAGAAACGAGCAACAAGTGAGAGCGTTGCAATATTTATTAATTATTATGTATTGACCAGATTTTAAGTTGACATACCAGTCTTGCCCCCTAATGAGGGGGTCCTCGGGTTGGCTGGGTCGGGAGGTAAACCGGGCTGGGTTTTCCACAAGGGAGATGGTAGGGTCATGGCGTATTGTTAAGCTGCACTATAATAACCAATAATTGACCGCACAAAAAATTGAATTTAAAATTCTTTTTAATTTGGTGCATGCAGTGAGTAATCGATTAACAATCACGAAAATGAATTCATTTAAAATAATAAAATAAAAAATGATTTCTAAACTTTAACATCGCATAACGTAATAAAAACAAATGATTGTTCAAACCTAGAAACTAATCGTACACGTGCGATCTACTCATCATCATCATCACTAAGCAACTCAACAAATGCTGCATTTTCCAATACATCATTCCCTTCTAATTCGTCGTCTTCCACACCCTCTGGTATACCCCGATCTTGTCCATTGTCATCATCACTAAATAGTTCGTCTCCCGAGCCATCTCGATCGTCAAGTAGGTCGAACTCAGCAAGTGAAGGGGGGTCTACATTGTTGTCTTCCTGAAATGCTCCATCATCGAGTCCATCTATTGTTTGTCTTGGCTTAATTGTCAGTGTTGCAGTCCAGGATGATCTATTCTTATTGGTTGTTGGGTAATGGATGTACACCACTTGTGTAGCCTGAGATGCCAATACAAAAGGCTCATACACCTATACCTCTTTGCTTGGTTGACATCAACAAACTTGTAATGATCATGCACGACTACCCCACCTTGACCCGGGTCGAACCATTCAACCTTGAACAAATGGACTTTGTATTCCCTCCTACGCCCAGTATAAACTAATTCAATAACCTCTTTCAAAACCTCGTAGAAGTCAGTTCCATTCACCCCTTTGACACACACCCCGTAATTTGCATTCATTGGTTTATTATCGGCACGGTAAGCATGGAAGTTAAAGTTGTTAATGTAGAAATGAGCCCAAGATAAGACATCCTTCCTAGAGCCATTAGCTAAAGCTGTAACAACTTCGTCTCCTTCACCGGTTGACAAAACCTACAAAGTTGTTCAATGTTTACGAGGTTAATCTCATGTAACCTGTGTTAACAAATAATTTACAATTCCACAACTCCAATTGAAATGTTAACCTTTCTTCTCAACCAACAAGGGAATTCTTTGCAATGTTTGTTCCACAATTCACTATGCGATGTACGTGGATGCATGCAGGCCATCTCTTCTTCGAATTGACTGAAAGTAGTCAACGTAGGTGAAGATTCTACTAGATAAAAAATAAGTTATTGTTAATTAAATTGCCGAACTAATTAATTTAGCTTGTATACCTCTCATATTCAGTCATTAAATAAGAGTTTGAAAGGATATATTCATGCGCAACCTCATATTCTTGTTGGTCAAGGAATCTTTTCTTCCCTCTAGTTGGAGAGTACCCGATGTTCGATGAAAACAACTCAGGTATTGCTCCATTGACGTCAGATGCATCACCCAAATCGGGGCACGCGTTCCTTGGAAGGTCCCTTGACTTTGTGTGCACTTCTAGTGCAAAGTATGCAGCACAAAAGTTGGAAATCTCCTCCGTTAAGAACGCATTACATATGGATCTTTCAACGCGCGCCTTGTTGCCAACCTTCTTCTTCAAATGATGTAGAAATCTACAACATTTGACAACCAACACGCGTTGTAGAATGCGTTGCAAATAAAGAGGTTGGTCCTAAACTTTAATAAAATACACTACAAATGCAATACAAATATTCATTACCTTTCGAAAGGGTACATCCACCTATACTGTACCGGTCCACCTTTAGCAGCATCATATGGAAGTTGTATTGGAAGATGCTCCATCACATTGAAGAATGCGGGAGGGAAAATCATCTCTAGTTTGCATATGATTTCCGGTATTGTTCCTCTCCAACCGAACCATATCATCGACGCTCACCTTAGAGGCACACAAGTCTCTAAAAAATTGGCTTAATTCCGTCAGGGCTTTCCACACATTCTGAGGAAGCAACTCCCTAACGACAATTCGTAGCAACCTCTCCATGAAAATATGACAATCATGACTCTTCATACCATGTAATCTTGATGTGTTAACATTTACACATTTACCTAGGTTGCTTGCATATCCGTCGGGAAGTTTGACATCTTTAAGTCACTGACATAATGCCTTGCGCTCCTCTTTACCCATGACATATGCAGCTCCGTCAGTCCTTTCTTTATCAACCCGGTGACGCTTACAATGAGCGGCTAGGTCCTTCTTAGAGTTGTCATCATTTTTTGTCTTTCCTTTGATGTCCATGATGGTGTTCAACACCTGCTCAAACACATTTTTCTCAACATGCATGACATCTAAGTTGTGTCGAATTAGAAGGTCTTTCCAATACGGTAGCTCCCAAAAGATGCTATTTTTATTCCAATTGTGATATTGAAGATAACCGTCAACGTTGCCTTGTTGTTAAGTAGATGCTGGCAACCTTGACACTTGTTCCCAAACTTGGCTCCCATTTAGGCGAGGGGGAGGAGGTGAATGTTCCTCTCGGTTTTTAGAAAAAGCACTCTTGTTAGTACGATAAGGATGGTCCATTGTCGATGACAATCAAACCATGACTGTTTCCTCCCATGTTTCAACCACCATGATTTTGTTTTGTCCATGCAATACGGACAAGCTAACTTACCTGCGGTGGTCCACCCAGAAAGCATACCGTACGCTGAAAAATCATTTATTGTCCACAACACGAATGCTTTCATTCTAAATTTGCCTTCAAAGACACATCATACGTGTCTACACCTTCCTCCCACAACTGTTTCAGCTCGTCTATTAACTGCTGGAGGTATACATCCAAGTTTCCCTTTGGACTTTTCGGACCCGGAATCAAGAGCGTGAGGAACATGTAAGGCTTCTTCATGCAAAGCCACGAAGGCAAATTGTATGGGGTAGCTATAACAGGCCATGTAGAATAAGTTTGCCCGAAACTACCGAAAGGGGCGAAACCATCCGTGCATATACCCAACCGCACATTGCGTGGTTTCGATGCGAACACTTTGTGAGTGGCATCAAAATGTTTCCAAGCTTCACCATCGCACGGATGAACCATGTCACCGTCCCCTCGAACATTTGTTGCGTGCCACCTCATTTGCTCTGCTGATGTCTTAGTCAAGTATAATCTTTGCAACCGTAGACTGATTGGAAAGTATATGAGCTCTTTATGGGCGATCTTTTTACCCTTAGCCGTTTTCCACACATATCGATCAGCACCGCAAAAGTTGCACCTATCAAGCATGGAGTTGTCCTTCAAAACAACATACACCCCTTTGGACACACGTTGATCCTCTCATGTGGAAGTTCTAAAGCTTTGAGTAACTTCTTCGCCGAGTGGTAGTGTCTATCATTTCATTACCAGGGTGACAAATGTCTTTGTTAGGGAGATTATACTCACACTTTATGTTTACAAGCCGAGACACTACTAACAATTGTGACATCTTGCAACCCTCATACAAAGGTCGTTTAGACGCTTCTAACATTTCTAGAAATTTTTGCCCTCCATCTGATGGCTCATCCTCCATTGGGTCTAACACATCAGATGATAAATCTCCCATGGCATCCGTGAGCATTTCTTGCATTGGGTCTAACACATCAGTCCTCGACGACCCTTCAATTTGGTTCGATGTTTGGATGGGGACCGTGGCCACGGGAGGCACGTACAACTCACCGTGACTCGTCCTTACAAAATAACGTGGAAGGAACCCATTTTTGTACAAGTGTACCTTAACATTGTCCTCACTATGGTGTTTCATGTTTCTACACTTTGAACATGGACACCTAAGTACTTTATCCGATTGGAAGCTAGTGGTTTGTTTAGCAATTGGCAAAAATTCTTCTTTTACCCCTCTAACAAACTCTTTGCTAAGATACCCCTCCTCATCGATTCTCTCGTACATCCATTTCTTAGTATTTTCCATATTGTTCCAATCTGCAAGGTTAACCGAATTAGATTTCGACATTGAAATTTGTGTCAATACTTTAATCTCCAAGGTGAACTCACTTACTAATAACTACCAAAATCATCCAAACTCAACACTTTTTTATGACATCTACAACTAAACTATGTCACCAGTCAAGAGGATACTATTATTGTCCGAGGAGAGTGAGTTTGTTCCTGTTAATCTATGGCTGAAAAAAGACTTTCATGAGTCGTACTCATTCTCCTTTATTTGTTTGGTTTCCAAAAAGTAGCGCAATCTTAGCATTGAATTTGCGTGAGGTCTATAGTGCTCTGGGAGTTAGAAGCGTCTCAGATTCGGTACAATGTAGTGTTTCTATTGTGCAACCTGGTGGGCAGCAAGACAAGGTGGGCCTGAAAGAGAAGTTGTAGTAAAGGGTCTAATAGAAATCGTGTTGGGCTTTGATGCATGCAAGAAAGCCCAACACGATTTCTATTAGACCCTTTACTACAAGCTTCTCTTTCAGGCCCACCTTGTCTTGATGCTCACCAGGTTGCACAATAGAAACACTGCATTGTACCGAATCTGAGACGCTTCTATCTCCCAGAGCACTATAGACCTCGCGCAATTTCACTGCTGAGATTGAGCTACTTTTTGGGAACCAGACAAATAAATTGGAGAGTCGGTACGACATGAAAGTCTTTTTCAGCCATAGATTATCAGGAACAAACACACTCTCCTTGGACACTAACTCAACGTCTTTTTATGACATCTACAACTAAGATACTAGAACTATAAATTAACCTACTTACTACTCTAAACTACCATGATAAATAACCTATTTACTAATATAGCAACTGGTTGTTGAGTACTTAAGTTAGTAAATGGATGTGACATAATTATTTATAATTCATGTCTTCATTGGGGATTATGAGTAGTTAAGTTAGCAATTAGGTTGGATACGAAACAAATTTACGCTACCAACTTTAGAGGTTAACTTAATTAAAGTTGTGTCTCTAAATGTCAATTCAGCCTTGTTGTGATGAACAAGTTGTCGGAGTTATATGTATGGGTTATCCACCGGTTGTGACGTAGCAAATGTCGATCGTTGTGCATTTAGCATCCCAACCACCTATAAAACGAACACTCAAGAAATCAAGATTGAGTTCCTGGGTGTTAATTTTATTAGTGGTTGGGATGCTAAATACACAACGATCAACATTTGTTTTGTCACAAATGGTGGATAACCCATACATATTAACTCCGACAACTTGTTGATCACAACAAGACTGAATTGGCATTTAGAGACATGCCTTTAATTAAGTTATCCAACGAAATTGACAATCGCGTAAATTCATTCCTAATCAAACATAATAACTAAATCACTTACTAATAAATACCAAAATCATCCAAACTCGACACTTTCTTATGACATCTACAACTAAGCTTCTTAAATGGTCGTTGAGTACTTACGTAGTAACTTGTTGTTGATTACGTAAATAGATGTGACATAATTATTTATAATTCATGTCATCATTTGGAGTTATGAGTAATTAAGCTAGCAATTAGGTTGGGTTAGCAACAAATTTACGCTACTAACTTTATAGGCTAACTTAATTAAAGGGACGTTTTCAAGCAGCAGATTCATACTGGTTATGGGGAACAATCTATCAAAGTTTTATAAATAGGTCATCATGGGCTTGCCACGTATGAACGTTGGTCCTGATGCATTTAGTTTCGCAAAAAGCTATGAGACAAACCCTCGTGGGTGTTTGTCTCGTAAGTTTTTCCTAAAATGAATGCATCACGACCAACATTCATACGTCACAAGCACATGATGACCTATATATAAAACTCTGACAGCTTGTTCCCCATAACAAGTATCGATCTGCTGCTTGAAAACGTCCCTTTAATTAAGTTAGTCTACGAAGTTGACAGTCGCGTAACATTGTTCCTAACCAAACATAATTGCTTACTCACTTACTAATAACAACCAAAATCATCCAGACTCAACCCTAATTTATAACATCTAAAACTAAGGTACTTAAATGGTTGTTCAGTACTTACGTAGCACTACTTAAGTTTAGGTAATATTCCCCATAATGTCGTTACACTACTTAAGTTGAATAAAACCTAAACATTTCTATGGTTTGTTCATCAACTAATCCTAAAAGCTTCCCTCATACAAGGTTTTTATCAACACCAAACCCTAAACATAATTAATGAACTTAACTAATAAAAAGCATAATAAAAATTAACTTAAATAAATTAACAAACATAATATAATTAATGAAAATTTCAATAATCATACATATTCTTACGAATTATTTTAACTTAATCAATCACAAAATCATAATTTATCATGTATAACATAAACAAATTAACAAAACTAATACATAAAAACCTAATTATTACCAAACATACACAATCAATTAACCCTAACCATTACCCTAGCCCATACAAACATATATAAACATCATGTATTTAATTAAACTAATTATTCATAACCAATACACTAAATTACTTAAACATACTATCCATAATTAATTACACTAAACAATTTTTTCACAAACATTACCCTAAACCATACTAATCTATGCATGCTCATAATTTATACCAATAAACAAACAATTAACCAAAGTAACAATTTTCAAAAATTATACCGGAGACAGCACAAGCGGCACAGGCGGCAGAACTGGCGGCGGAATGGGCGGCGGCGGCAGCTCCGGCGAAAAGGGGGGACGACGACGGTAGTCCTACAGAGAAGGAGGGTTTGTGTTGTTATTAACCACCAAAAATATAAAGAAAATGTTGAGGAGGGAGAGGGGAATGACTTACCAGCGTCGACGTCGGTGGCGGCGGAGGAAACCGGTGGCGGAACGGCGGCGGAACGACGACAGGTTCACGGTCGGCGTCGACATAGAGTGTGATTGGTGTTTGAAGTTGTAACGGGATGAAATGGATTTTGATTCCGATATATTGAACGGGGCGACCATTCAATTTAACGGTAGCTAATTTGCGACCGTTCAATTAAACGGTCGCTAATTAGCGACCGTTCAATGAATGATCGCACCTTCTAATGTCCGTTCAATTGAACGGTCGCAAATTAGGAACCGTTCATGAACGCTCGTTATAGAACGGTCGCCCGAAAAAAAAAGATTGTTCAATGAATGGTCGCAGCCAACGGTCGTGTTTCAGCTGCCATCTTGTAGTGATCAAAACGCACTTCAGATCAAATTTTTCTTTAGATATCTTTAGATATCAAATTAGATTTGACCTCCTCAAAAGACAGTTTTATTGTTAGAATATTACATGATCTCTTTAAAGTGCTTGTATGAATGGGACAAAGAGGCAATCAACAAAATAACCTTATCCTCATCTTTATTAGTAACCTCCATATTTGTCATACCAATAATATTGGAGTTAAAAACATCAAGCTGTTTTTGAATGGGAGTGCCTTGGCCATGGACAACGTACATAAATGTTCTTTGCGGGGCATTTTGTTGGCTTTTTAAATTTGCCATCCAAAGCCTTCTTCAACCCATTTTGAGTGAGAATGACCTTCATTTGAACTCTCTTTGATTACGTCGTTGAACTTCTAATTTTGAACTTAACTGCAGACAACATCCTGAACTAGGCTAATTAAAATTCAACCTGACTCTGATATCACTTGTCAGGAATAAATATAGGAACCTAGTAGTTGTAACGAAACAAAATTATCAGGATGTATAAATTGAGAATAATATGACAAGATCAATACTTGAAATATGCGAGTATAAAAACACAAGATTTGCATGGGAACCCATAACGGGAAAAAATCACGGACGATAACGGAGCAATAATCCACTAGTATAAAGGGAGAGATTACAAGAGAGATTCCAAACAGCTTATAGCACAACGAGAATAATCTAAAGACAAAATAATAACTCTCAAAATACTTTCACAACCTAGGGATGAGTAGAGGTAAAAAAAGAAAGAAAAACTCTCAATACAAGTGCGTGGGAATAGGCTGATACTCCCTTCGTCCCAAAAAAAAAAAAATTTGTTCATATTTAACTAATAAGGTCAAACTTTGTAAAGTTTAAACATTAATTTATCAAATTTATCAAAAAAAATAATTATATGTTGACTTATAGTATAAAATCATCATCATTAGATTTGTGATGAAAAACACTTTTTACTTAAATATAATATTACAACTCTTGTTAAAATAAAATGTGAACAATTAACGGTCAAAGAATATCATCGAAGACCGTGAAAAAGTAAAGAAGACAATTCTTTTGGGACAGAGGGAGTAATAACCTATATTTATAGTAGAAATACAACCCATAAAAAAATCATAAAAATATTATTGTCTCAAGACTTGCCCGCCAAGGATGTAGGCTTCCATAGAAGATCTACTTGGATTCCAAGGCAACAAGTTATAGAAGCTCTAATTATATGACAATAATAAGAGTAAATTACATTTACCCTACCTGACATTTGTGGTAATAATTTTTGCACACCCGACATTTGTGATATAATTTTCACCTTACCTGACATTAAGTGTTCATAAATTTAAACCTCCTAAGATATTTTATAATTGATTTTTGTTGGAATTTCTGGCGTAACATTAAAAAGAAAAATATGAATCAACTTTTTTACCTTTGATATTAATTCATATGACTTTCAATTAAATATGAATTGATATTTTTACCCTTAATATTAATTCATATCTCATTAATAGAGGAGTGTTGAAGAAGAGGAGTGTGAGAGAAATCGAATGTTGGTGTTTTCTATTTGGAGTTTCGACACATCTTTTTCCAAACAAAACAATTAAAGGGTCATTTAAGTCATTTCCTTCTCAACATTATGGGCAGCATGGTATATTCACATAGTCATATAGGGGTATTATTGTATTTTCTCATTTTCGATGAGAAGTAACCGGATTTCCCCACAAAAAATCACTTTCACTTAATGTCAAGTAAGGTGAAAAATATTTTACAAATGTCGGGTGTGCAAAAATTATTACCACAAATATCAGGTAGGGTAAATGTAATTTACTCACAATAATAAGGTATTATGAGATATCATACTTCTAAATTATTCACCACTTGAAAAAGAAAAGTAGAATTTGCGACAAAACCCAAACAACATTCATGTGCTGGAATGGAGTATCGTGATTTGATCTCTTGTAAGGTAGTTTATAATTGAGTACTTTTGTGATAGGAGTGCATCAATTATCGATTTCACTATTGATTATTGAAAAAAGATCCCTATCTAGACGCACCACAATCTTATGCATGTACCCAAGTTTAATAAGCGAGCAATCCATTTCCTTCATTACCTTTATTAATAGTTTATAATTTCGTGTATTGTTTCCTTTTTCTTGGATTTATAATTCATTTCCTTCAGTATTATTCCATTTCGATAGTTTATATATTCATAATGAGGTTACATCAAAATAAATAACAATAATAATAATAATAATAATAATAATAATTAGAAACACGTTGGATGACTTGCATGAGAACATGGCATAAAAATTGAGTTGGTCTATGCAATTGTAGGCTAGGTTAAATGTCCACAATTGGCATCTGATTACCTACTTTATCCATAATTAACACTTACGTCATATTCAATGACAAGATTTAGAAAAACTTATAGCATTTTGATTGGTCAAAGTACTATTTTATCAAATTTTTAGTGTTCCATAAAATAATGTTTAGAATTAGGAATTGGTGGATTGAGTTTAGTACAATGTTTGACAAAAAATTATGAAACATTGCACCTATTAACGTTTGAGAATCGAATTCAATGTCTAGAGTATCACTTTCCAAGATGCTCTCAACTGTTACGGAAAATTACAAATATTGCCATTAATATAAACTCATTCCTTTGTTGATTTTGAAGCCTTTTTCACCCCTATATCCTCACATAATTGTATTGTACTCGTTTAATCCCCTATTTTTGAAGCATTGAAAGAAACAACCAAGCAACCTCCTTCTTCTGAGCCATTCAACAAGTAAGAAGCAAGCGAATTTTGTTAATATATGTGTAGACGCTGAATTTTTTCGTAGTTCAGCTTTGTAATCATGTAATTTATTTTGAGCATTTTTATTTTTTTTAGGACTGAAGGCCAAGTATTCTTGAAATGCATAAATGATGAAACTCTCAAAAAACCCAAATAAATTTTCCTCTACAAAAAAACCTTTCACATTAGCCCATTTCCATTTCTGGCCCATCCGCGTTCAAATATTCCAAACACCCAGCCCTTTGTTCATGTACCTGAGCCTTTTCTTTAAATTACCGAGTTTCCACCGACCTCTATGAGTTTCCTAATTTTCGGAGCTAAAAGTAATCATTACAAGCTTTCCAACGGCACTTGAATCAAGTTAATCGGAGGTCGGATGGGAATGTTATGGTCGTTTGAAGTTAGACAGCTCAAAATAACCCAACATGATTGGTCCACATGGCCCGTTTCCTTTCATTCCAACATACTGGACCTCCTGCTGATCAGAATGGCCCAGCTACCTCTCTTTATTTCATAACCCTAGTTTTCTAATTCCATTTCCCCTATAAATACAGCCTCACTCCCATCATTTTATTGACACTAGGTGATTTCTTCTTCTTCTCCATCTCTTCATTCTTCTTCTCCTTCTCTTTCTTCATCATCTGCATAAATTAATTCTTGGCATATTTATTTTGTCCGTTTTTATTTTCTTGTAATCACTTATACTGTTGTAATCCTGATGCTAGTGTCAATTATGACTAATTTAAACCGGATTACTTGAGAAGATAACTTTAATTTCGTTCTTTCTTTATTTGTGTTTTGTTTATTGCTTTTATTTATTCATTGCATTTATTTATTTTCGTACTTTAATTTTTCGCATGCATCTAAATAATTTAAATTAACCTAATTAATTCTCCTCTTCTACTCTCTTTTTTAACAAATCGATTAGTAGAGTCTGTTCTTTGAACGGGCGAATTTGAAGGTTTTTACTTTCGAATTCATAACCTTACCCCCGGATCCGAATCTAATGGTTCGCGGTTTGCGGAGTCTTATTTGAGTTTATTAATTCTCACCAAAAATTAATTGGCGACTCTATAATTTATTCAATTTGATTCATTCTCTTTCTTTTCGAATTTTACCTTTTTATTCAAGATTGCATTTGAACATTTTGATTAATAAAAATTGAATTCAAATCCCTTAAAGACTAGACACCTCTTTCAATTCGCCTAACATCGCGTAGGACACCAATGGAAGTTTTTTCCCGGGTCCTACAAATGGCGACTCCACTGGGGACTTATTTTAAGAGGGTAAAACTTGAAAAATCCGTTTTCTTAAATATTTGAGTAGAAAGGAGAAATTAATTTATTTAATTTTTATTATTTAGTAGGCATTTTTGCATACGGGCCTACTTTTCGATTTTTTTAAAATCGGGAAGAACCAAAAGGTACCGTTTAGGTTTTTAACCCTAAGTTCCCTTTCGGGTTAAGTGCGTTTATGACTTCGAGGAAATGAATTCCACATTTCAGGAAGATCATAACCCTTTCCCACTCATGAATTACTTCAAAATTTTAGGGATTATGAATTTACATTTTCCCTTAAGTTTTGTGAGAAACACACGACCCGTATTACTATGAACTCCATAGAATTTACGGCCCGTGCGAGACATGAGCATAGAAGCCTTTAGGAAACTTACCCTAAACGTCGAACCTAGAACCATGGTTAGGATGGTAACACTCATTTGTATGTTATGTGCATTTCTTTCTTTTTTTGTTTTCTTAAAAAAAATAATAACATGCTAATTATGTGCTAATTATACATTTCATTGTAAAGTGAGTCGGTCCAACACTTGCATTTCCTTCAAACATTACTTTAGTTTGGGTAATATTCAAACGAGATTAAAGTAGGCCCAAAAGGTCTCTCTTAGGCCCAAGTCAAGGAGGCTTGACTAAGCTTGAGATTCAAGTTTGACTTTACTCAATCCTAAGTAATGTTTGACCCCTAAGGCATTGTAACAACCCACCCTAAATCACAGAAATTAGGGTAATTAAATTTGTTTAATTAGCTAAAATGTGATTATTAAATTTTTTTAATTTTTACAGTTAACTAACGGTGACAGGTCTCGGAGGAAATGGCTAAGCGGTCAATATTACCGATCGAATTATTTTCTAGTGCTTTTAAAGTTTATCATTTTTGGACCTCATATTATTATTATTTTAGGTTCTAATGTTTATTTTAAAATCGGTTTGATTACCGTTTCGATTTTTATGGCAAAGTAAATTTTAATAAAAATATCGATCGTTACCGTTTTTACCGTAACAACTAAATTCACTTTACAAGTTATTTTTTTACTACCTTTTTAATTAAGAGAACTATTGTACACTTTTACTAAGCATATTAGTAGTATTACTATTGATATTATTATTATTACTTTTATTTTTTTAAAGTTAAGTGGAGGGAGTAGTAATTATAAAAGGGGGTATGGGGGAGCTATAGGGTCATTATTTTTGTCCAAAACACACTCAAACTCTCAGCCCTCCCTCTCCCTCCTGTGCGCCGAACCCCCCCAACCCACCACTGGTCGACCGGCCACGGCGAGTTTTCCGGCTAGAATTCCGGCGGCCAAGTGTTCCTCTTCCACTTCCACACTTCCTTGTTCATTTTTATCTCCTCTTTCAAGTGGTATTCATCTCACACCCTATCTCCATTTTTTTTTTATCTAATCTGAGTTTTGATGTTTTTCAAATGTTAAATGGTTGTTTTCATCCCTTTTATTCTCCATTTACATGAATTTTAGAGTATAGTTTTGAATGGTTAAGTTTCGTGGTTGTTGCAAGTGTTCTCTTTATGGATTATTCATGCCAATGGTGTATATTGTTGAGAGATTAATGTTCTAAGGATTTGCATGAAGAATTTGATGAAGTTTTTAGAGTTTAGTTTCTGTTTTGGAAGAGTAACTAAGCTAATAATATGTTAATTGGGTGTTTTATGTGCAAATAGTGATGGAAACCATGAAAATTGTGCTGGAATATAAGTGCATGTAATTTGATGATTGTGCATGTGTATTATGCAAGCTTGGATGATAATTTTTGAGGTTGGAATTCTGGAAAATGGTAGTGATATGAGTAGACTTCATTTGGGTAAAGAATTAGTACAAAACTTGAATGAAAATGGAGCATGCATGTGAGCTCAAACACCCCAGTGCATTCTGCCCAAAATTCACTTTTTATAGGAGATGGTAAAATTAGTTTTTAGCCCAGATTCTTGTGTAAAAAGGTAGCCTAAGGTGTTAGCTAACACCGGGCTTTTGAATTTCGGGTTTCCGACTTGTATAGCTCAAGTTAGAGCCAAAACCGTAAAGGCATGCAATCATATACGATTTTGGAGGCAGTGACTTGTTGCACATTTGTCGTCTGTGTGGAGTTTGAATTTGAAAAAGTGTTCAACGTAAGAGATTTAGGAGACCTTGCAAGCTTTCCGAAATGGTATGGTATGCGTCAACCCGACGTCGGAAGTGTGAGTTATAGAGCCCGGAAGAAGGGCTGCGAATCTGGAAATTCTGGGTATAATATATGGTATGCGTCAACCAAAAGTGTTATAGTGACCTTGTGAGTTGTTTTTGGGTGTTTAAATGTGACATTATGGTTGTTAAGATGAAATTGATGATTGAGGACCATAGGACTTGGCTTTAAGAGACCTCGATGTCTTTTATGTTATTTGATTTTATCGTATTTTATTACCGAAGTCTCGCATTTTTAAAGGAAATAAAATTCGTATCGCTCTCAAATTTTTTTTAAAGCCTCTTTTATAGAATAAGAGTACATATTCTACAAGTATTTTTTTCCTGTCCATAAAGCTCCTATAAGTTTAGAGCAAGTGCATAAAATTTTATCGATTTCGTTTAAACGCCAAAACCGCACAAAGAAAATATTTCGGTTTTCGCTGTTTCTGTCCAGAGCCTTTTCCGAGCTCTTCCCATCATTTTTAGCATCTGACCCAGCTGACAAACTTATAGATTTTATTTTTCCCTTTCCGAAAAGTTCTCGTTCATTAAATTCCGAGTTTCCTAGCCCCGGTTATAGCCAAAATACTCTTACCTCAAAAACCTGAAATTTCTTTTACATGTGCATTTCAAATCCTTTCTATGGGACGTTACGACCCTTTTTGTTCATAGCCCTTGCACTAATTAGTAACCTTTATCGTCTTAGCTCAAAGTTTCACACCGCCCCGCGCCATTCCCCGAGCCAGATCGTCACCAAGTTCACAGTATTTTAAAGGTACGCAAATTGTCCAACTCTTATGCTTACAAAAGTACGCTTTATTGCATAGATACATTCTAATGATTTTATTGTTTTATAAGTGGTCCCGAGACGTAGTTCTACAAAGAGCTAGAGTGAATCTTAGCATTATTTTACAGCTCCTATTGGAGTAAGCTTGACTGGCGATGTCGATCCTTTAGCGATACCCAATCCAAACTCCGTCGGTTTGGGCATGCGGCGTGTGAGGTGCTTGGCATCGATCGTAAGGGATACCACGCCTTATTATTGTTATATTTTCAAAGTAAAGCGCGGCATATGCATAGAATTCTTAAAGTTTAAAGACTTCATTGGTTTAGCACGAGTTATTTTGCCCTTTCTCGCTTTCAAATGTTTTAAAAGTGGCATGAAAACCGCTTTCAAACGGTTTTACATGTTAGAGGTTTGTGTCTCGAGTGTTTCCACTCACTTTTGCGTTATTTTACTGTTTTGTTTTAGGTGGTCCGAGCTCACGTAAAAAGGGAAAGGACGCCGTAAGTAGTTTACTCTCTAAAGTGAAAGGTAGACTTTGCGTGCATGCGGTTACTTATAAAGCAAGTGATAGTGGTGTATGGAGATATATAAGGATCTATAAGCGTGTGGGTCTATGTGTGTTTATGTACTGTTAAAGTTAAGCATTTGTGGCTTTTGTAAACTCCTTTATGTATGGGGACGTGTCGGTGAATGTGGTTCAGTTGTGGTTCTGGTTGTCTTTGTTGGTGTGCTTGGTTGGTTGGTTTTGCCTTGTCCTTAGTGGGACGGCGGTAGCGCCTCAGGCCGTTATCCGCTGCGCTAATCATGTGATTACCGTAATGTTTGGGTAATTGTGTGATTAAGGTTTTGGGGCGTTATAGGCATCCCTCCAGCCGTTAACTAAATCTAAGTCCATTAGAGTTTTAATGTTGATACGATTTTATGATGACTTGATGGATACCTCCCCTCTTCATGTACATAACATCATTCTAGGTTAGGAGTCCTCATGCAAGCCCAATAGTGGGCGAGTCCATATCAAAAAATTAATAATCATTCATCATATAGACATTGTTTGCATTAGGTTGTCTCATATAGGTCGCTAGGTGTTTGGATAGGTAAATGTCAATGTTAATTTTTGAGGCTTATGGTTTCCATACAGGCAAAATAGGACATAAAATGTCAAGAGTCAAATCTTGGGCTAGAATCAGATCATGGAGACTTCAAGCTTTTCACTAGCTCCAACAACTCTTCTTGATACTTACTGATTGAATGTGACACCATATCCATCATATTCCTACTCTTCACCTTTTGTCAGATCCAAGGTTAAACAAAGAGAAGAGGGGTTAACTCCAAGAACTTACTTGGGGTTAGGCAAAAGGAGAGGCCAATCAAATCAAACCAATGTTAACAAAGAGAAGAGGGGTTAACTCCAAGAACTCACTTGGGGTTAGACAAAAGGAGAGGCCAATCAAATCAAATAAATAAAATGAAGAAGGAATCACAAACTACACTAGAGGTGAAGATGACATGACTCGTATTGTAACGACCCGCCCTAAACCCGTACTAATTAAAACCTTAATTATGGTAATTAGATAAAATACACTAATAAAATTTTTCTACTTTTACGACATGAATATTATTAGTATGGTTGTTACGGTCGTTATTTCTGTTATTTATTTATTTATGCGTGACAGGTCTCGAGCAAGGCGATGGTTAAATGGGTTGAATTTATGTTACCTCGGATCTAAAGTTATAAATATTATCATGAGTTTATGAATATTTTTTACGATAAGTTATATAATTTATTTTATGGTTCTCAATTTTACGTTTTTAATCGAGGAAGGTTATATTAATTTCAATTCCGTTTCTTTTACGATTTATTTTACCCAACCTTTTTAAGTACATTTTATTGCCCAATTCATTCTATTAACGTGTCCTACCAATCTATTTTATGTGGTTTAATACTAGTTAATTTTACCCAAGTAATTTTATTTAATCATATACTAAATTATTTTACCAAGTTTATGTTCATTAATTTTATTTAGTCAATACCAATTATTTTACCTAGCAAGCTAATTACACTTTTGGGTAGCCTAAATTACTAATTAGGGGGTTAAGTAATTAAGTGGGAGTGTTTTATATATGAGGGGGTGAGTTAGTATGGGTTTTATGTCATTTTATTTAGATAAAACACAATAACATTTCACTCTTCACTCTTCTCTTTCTCCCTCTTCTGCGCCAGCCCCAACCAGCCGAGCCCCCTGTTTTTACGACCAATGCCGGCGGCTGGAGGCCACGCCGGCGACCACCAGGCGCCCAGGCGGTGGCCGTGCCCCTCCTCCATCTTTCCTCTTGTTTTTCTCCTTCAATTTCTTCTCCAAGTGGTATAATTTCCAAACCCTAACTCTATTCTTTATGCTCTAATCTGAAATTTCACTTCTAATTTGTGTTTCTTGATATTTTTCATCTCCTTTATGATTTCTAAGCATGAATTTATGTTGTGGTTAAGTTAGGGTTTGAATTTGGGGGTGGATACATGTGAAATTTGAAGAGTTTAGAAGTCTTCTTGTTAGTTTCTTGTTGGATGATGAAATAGCTTGCTTGCATGAGGTTCTTGATGAAGAAATTTAAGTTTTAGGGGCTGTTTTGAAGTGATTACTATGCTAATTAAGTTATTCAACACTTGGATGATATGATTTTTAGTGTGAATTTGTCATGGGTGTGCTAATTTGAACTTTGATTGAAATTACATTTGTTATCTATGGATGCATGCGAAAGATACCATCTTATTTGGGGTATTCTTGAGTGCTCAATTCTGGAAATATCATGGGTTATGGTTATTCTAGAAATTGGTGGTGTATTAGTGTAAATTAAGGGCAAAAAGGGGTCATGCAAGGGAAGAAAGATTGGCATAAATACATTCTGTTTACAATCTGGTTTTTACAGAGGATGTAAAGTGTGAGTTTAGCCCAGATTATTACTTAAAATGATAGCCCAATTCATTAGCTAACCCTCGGCTTTTGAATTTCGGGATTCCGATATGTATAGCCCGAGTTATAGCCAAAACCGTGAAGGTGTACTGTTATATACGTTGTTCTGGAGTCAGTAGCTAAATGCTACTTTTTCGTCAATTTAGAGACTTTGTTGGTTCTGGAGGTAAACATAAAAGTTTTAGGTCATTCTTCAAGCTTTCCGGAAACATAAAGTTTGTAATGTGATTGTAGGATATCGGGAGAGTGAGATATGAGGTCGTGAATGTAGGACGTCGGCAAAGTTTCTGCCCAGAATTTTATTAATTAATTTCTACCTTTAAGGGTGCAATGTGATTCTTAGAGAGCTCTTATGAGATGGTAACCATTGTGATATTATTAAGATAGGTTGGATAAGTATTCTAAGTTGATTTAAGTCAATTTGGTGTTTAGGATTGTCCCTTAAAGGGTATTGAAATTCTAGCAAACCTTGGGATAAGCTATTGAGATTCTAAGTTCAATTAAGTTTTATTTATGGTTAGGTTGAACACTTGATTTCCTATCAAGCTTATGAGCTTCATTGATCTTTAAGTAGCCTTAGAACAACCTCCTTCTATGTATTCAACTCGCCGTTTCATCGGTTTGATCACTTTCCAAAATCCATAATCACTCCCATAATGATTTGTCGTCGCTTGACGACGTTTCTTTCATAGTTTCAAGAAACGAATAGCTTCTCTTACTAAGCTTTCAAGGACTCCAATCCTACGTCCATCCAAGCGGGTTGTTAAGGATACTTTACAATTTATAAGCTTTCTTTGAGCCTATCCAAGTTTCAATATAAGTTTTTCACTAAACCTCCAAACCGCATATTCAATTCCAAGCGTACCGCTTCTGTCCGGGCCATTTTCCGAGCCCTTCCCTTCATTTTTAGACTTCGGTCCAAAGGACAAAGTTGTAGAACATGTTTTTCTCTTTCCGAGAAGTGCTCGTTTGTCAAATTCCGAGTTTTCTAGCTCAAGTTATGCTAAAAACTTTATTTAGTAAAACCTGAAATTTTCTTATTTAATTACATTACTCCTAAATTCTCATTAATTTCTAAAAACGTGTAACTCACTAAGAACCTTTTTTTCGGTTCTCGTTTCCTACTCCTTTTATTTTAGTTTTCAAGTCACCCAAGCCATCCCAAGCTCGAGACGCACCACCCAGCTACGCACCGGTTCAAGGTACGCAAATTGTCCAACGTTTAACATTTACTTATCATTCAATATATATATCATTATCATATCAAAGCATGATCTAATAACGTTTATCATATTATTTTCAAAAGTGGTCCCGCCTTATTATATGCTAGCTAGTTACGTAATGTACTAGTCTTTAATTTTAGGTGCTCCTGATCAGATTGTCCTAATGACCTGGCCAGTGTCGACTGCCTAGCAGTCACCCAAACCAAATCTAGATCGGTTTGCGCATGCGCGTGTGTGAGATGCTTTGCATCGATCGTAAGGGATACCACTCGTTTTCAATTGTTACAAGTTTATCTCTCTTATGTATATATATACATAATTATCTATGCGACATTCCAGTTCATTCTTGTTTTTCCCCTTTCCCGTTTTCAAAATGATTTTAAAACGCCGACACTAAAAACCGTTTTCGAGCGGTTTGACGTGTTGGAGGTTTGTGTACTGAGTGTTTCCCCACTCATTTTGCGTCTATTTTCAATGTTTTGTTTTAGGAGGACCGAGCTCACAGGATAAAGCCAAGGCTAAGCAATAATAGATTGTTCCGTTCAAGGTTGTTTCTAAGGTGGTTGCTAGTCGATCCTCAAGCGCTTTTATGGGTTTTGGAGACTATTTTCATGTTGGGAAATCTTTATATAAATGTTTAAAGGGATGTATAATTTTGTATTTCAAACAATGGCGATTGTGTTGTATGGGGTTAAGTATATGTTATTTTGGGTTATGTTTGGTGTTTGTGTTTGCCTTGTCCCGAGTGGGGACGGCGGTAATACCTCAACCCTGGTGTTCCGCTGCGCTAATCACAGGTTTAATTGATGGTTTAAGTTAATCTTGTGGTTAAGGGTTTTGGGGTGTTACACGTATACAGAACTCCTAATGTCGTATATTTTCAAATTTTAGGTGTGCAGCTCATTGTATTTTCAGAGTCAATTGGGGTATATCCCAAGTAGATTTTAATGTATTCATCTTAGTTGCATCAATAAAGATGAAACCTTTCTTGATTATGACTCTTGTCTTCCCCGACCTTCATTTGCTTCTAAACTATTAAGGAAAGTATCTTGTGCTTGCATTCCTGATTTGAATTGAAGAGCTCACTCACTCGTGTGACCATCCAAGTCTGACACATCCATCTGCTTACATCTTTCATTCCATTTCACATCTCGATCACACCTTCACTCTATGTTTTTTTTTTCTTTTGTGTCCTACCCCGAGTCCAAGGTTAGTGGAGAGAAGAGAGACTAACTTCACCGCCAAAGCGAAGTTGGGCAAAAGGAGAGACAAATTAAATACAAAAAAAAAAAAATACAAGGCTGACATGAACACCTACATGTTGGGCAAAAAGAGAGGTAAATGAGTAAAAAGTAAGAGGAGAGAAGCTAACTTGAACACTCACCCAACAGGTTAGGAAAAAGGAGAGAATTCAGATGAACAAGACCAATCATCTCTAAAAGTGAATCTCACTATCAAATAAATCATGCAGCTCAGAAAGACATGCCTAAGATAGGAGGCTTCCACCCCTTACCACTGACATCATCACCACCTTCATTTTCGCCTAGCCGTTTTACCTACATTATTACCTTCTCACACCATCTTCTTAACCACCACTAGGAACCCGATCATTCATTTTATGACCATCTCATCCCCAAATCCATCTAAGCCAACTAATGTGTTGCGGTGACAAATATCATTGATAAGAGAAATATAGATTGAGGTAGTTGAGTTAAAAAAAAAAAGCAAAAAAAGAGAAAAAAGAGAAAAGAAGAAAAGGCAAAAAAAATGCACAAAAAATGCAAAAAAAAAGCAAGAATAAAGGTAGTTGTAAGTCACCCACACAAATCCCAAAACCTTCCTATGAAACCTTCACACCTACCTTTCCCATTCAACCTTCCCACCTATCTAAAAGTCCTTCTTGAGGCATCAATCCTTTAAAGTTGCACCAATTGAACTACGATTGGCCTGATTTCACATTGGATACGTAGGAGAACCTCTTTGAGGCCCGGCCGCTGCAATTCACTTTAAAGTAAATCTGTCATTAAAGCATTTGGTCTTTGAGAGAGAGTAAAGAGTGGCTAGCCCGAAAACCTCACCAGGCGGGCTAGGCAAAAGGAGAGGGAACCTTGGTCTTTAAGGACAATGAAAAACTCTTTTCGCCAAGCGCACCACTTTTCCCATCAGACTTGGATCATCCTTCATACCCAAACCTATCAAATTGCAACTCTTCCATAGCCCTTTGACCATCTCTTCCCTTATGAGATAAACCCATGAGACATGGTGCTCCATCTATAGACCATCTTGTCCATCTCCATCAGTTTGAACCTCTGTCCATCGAACTATCTATCCATTCATCTGATCACTACATTCATCTAGCCATTCATAGCCTCGTCCTGCCCACCATTGGGGCCTAACTACTCACAAACATGCTTTCTATACCACCATTCCTACCTTTTCCATAATCCATCCTCCATTGTTCCTCACCTTGTGAGCTCTTCTGATCTGGTCATTAATGCATGTATGAGATTCGTTAGTTAATACTCGCTTTCAGAACACCTGAGTGAGAAATAACTCCTTTAGCAGAACAAGAAGCCACCTGCATCAAAATAAGGGTTACTTGAAGACAACACCCACCTAGGTCCATCATTCTGACTTGCCTGAAGATACTTATTTGTTCACTAGTACAGGGGGCTTGGTATGCTTACATGTTCATACCCAAATAAAAGAACCAAGAAAGATATAATAAAGGAAAGGGAAATCAAGATGGCTTGTCACTTGATCCTTCTTAGTGCTTGGGGTTCCTAACCATGACATCAAGGTTGAGCATCCTACCCATCCCATCATGCAACTTAAGAAGGTCGAGTCTTCCATTGATATCATTTTTTGCGGCATTACAACTGGGGGCTCACTCATCACTCAATATCCGCATCATGGCAACTTACGAAGCAGTTCGACAAGATAACTCATCATTTTCACTAATTTTTCCTTGTCCTGAAACACACTTCAAAATCACCCTTGACGTTCAAAGTCTTTATTTACTTTTCCTTATTCCTTTTTTTTTCTCGGGAAAGCGGAGACTATTCATATTGCATGCATGCACAAAATCAATGTCCATTTTTTTTCTTAGTTCATGTGCATTCTTTTTAAGGTCCTAGGAGCTTATATTTTTCATTTTAAGTCACATTAGTTTTCATTTCGAGTCACTTTTTTTTCTTTTTCACTCCAAGTCATATTATTTTTTCTTTTTCCTTCTTGATTAACAAAAAAAAAAAAAAGAATCACATGCATTGTATAAACAAAAAAAATTAAATAATAATAAAAAGAGTCACATCATGCATTATAATGTGAATATGTGCATATAATATTCTCTCATCAGGTCACTAAAGAGGTGTGCATTAGGCTACATTAATAAGTCAAGCACATGAAACTCAAAGTCGTGCATGAGTACATAACTGGATCATAAGTCTCGAGTCTATGCATTGCATGTAGAATAGCATACCAATTGCATGCATGTCATCATAGTGGTCGTCGCCGGGGGCTGACAATTACCCACTCAGCAACCTTCATTGGCATGAAGAATTAGCTTATGAGAAAGTTTGGAAGACCCGACAACAACAAGGTCGTCGCCAGCAGATGGACACTGGGGGCTATGTGAGATGAAGCCCAAATATTATCCAAGGATTAAGCTCGAAATCCTAACAAGAAAAATTAGAATGATGAGCACCTAAAAACACTTTAGGTCTCTGAGATTTTGATTATACTCTCGAGGATTATAAAATCACCAGAATGTCATCATTAAGAACGACAACAGATATCGCATTTATGTCGTCTCCAGACATAGGATATCGCATCCAAACCGACAACAGATATCGCATCTTCGTCGTCTCCAGCAAAGGATATCGCATCCAAACCGACAACAGATATTGCATCTACATCGTCTCCAACATAGGATATCGCATCCAAACCGACAACAGATATCGCATCTTCGTCGTCTCTAACAAAGGATATCTGATCCGCCCCGACAATAGATACCGCGTCTACGTCATCTTCATCAAAGGATATCGCATCCGCTCAGACAACAGATATTGCATCTACGTCATCTCCAACAAAGGATATCGCATCCGAACTGACAATAGATATCTCCAACAAAGGATATCACATCCGCCCCGACAATAGATATCGCATCTACGTCGTCTTCTATCACATCCGCCCCGACAATAGATATCGCATCTACGTCGTCTTCTATCACATCCGCCCCGACAATAAATATCGCATCTACGTCATCTTCAGCAAAGGATATCGCATCCGCTCGGACAATAGATATTGCATCTATATCGTCTCTAACAAAGGATATCGCATCCGAACCGACAACAGATATCGCATCTACGTCATCTCCAGCAAAGGATATCGCATCCGTCCCAACAACAGATATCGCATCTATGTTGTCTTTAGCCAAGGATATTGCATTCATAGATACCGCATCTACGCCATCTTTAACAGTGGATATTGCATCCACATCATCAACCAAACCACAATGATAGATCATCATCATCAGCCAGGCAAGAATGACAGACAGTCAAACAAGAATGACTAAACAATCACCATCGACACCAGGAAAGACTGGAAAATCATCTCGACACAAGGAAACACTGAAAAAGTCATCATCGACACCGGGAAAGACTAAAAAATCATCATCGACACCGGGAAAGACTGAAAATCATCATCGACACTGGGAAAGACTGGAAAATAATCATCGACTAGGCGCAGGACAGTTGCTTCCAAGCGTCGACAATCAACAAAGACATAGGATATTGTTTCTGAATGTCAATCAGCTACAAGTCATACATGCGGCACAGGACGTTTGCTTCCAAGTGCCATCCAGCCTCGAGACTTCGCTCCCAAGGCATATCATTTTTAGCGTCTTCAAACTACTTTGATCAGTGTCCTACTCGAACTCGATCAAAGTATGGGCACTGTAGACGCTGAATTTTTTCGTAGTTCAGCTTTGTAATTATGTAATTTATTTTGAGCATTTTTATTTTTTTAGGACTAAATGCCAAGTATTCTTGAAATGCATAAATGATGAAACTCTCAAAAAATGCAAATAAATTTTCCTCTACAAAAAAACCTTTCACATTAGCCCATTTCCATTTCTGATCCATCCGCGTTCAAATATTCCAAAAACCCAGCCCTTTGTTCATGTACCTGAGCCTTTTCTTTAAATTACCGAGTTTCCACCGACCTCTATGAGTTTCCTAATTTTTGAGCTAAAAGTACTCATTACAAGCTTTCCAACGGCACTTGAATCAAGTTAATCGGAGGTCGGATGGGAATGTTATAGTCGTTTGAAGTTAGGCAGCTCAAAATAACCCAACATGCTTGGTCCACATGGCCCGCTTCCTTTCATTCCAACATACTGGGCCTCCTGCTGATCAGAATGACCCAGCTACCTCTCTTTATTTCATAACTCTAGTTTCCTAACTCTATTTCCCCTATAAATACAGCCTCACTCCCATCATTTTTCTACACACCAAATCACCTAGGAGTATTGACACTAGGTGATTTCTTCTTCTTCTCCATCTCTTCATTCTTCTTCTCCTTCTCTTTCTTCATCATTTGCATACATTAATTCTTGGCATATTTATTTTACCCGTTTTTATTTTCTTGTAATCACTTATACTGTTGTAATCCTGATGCTAATATCAATTATGACTAATTTAAACCGGATTACTTGAGAAGATAACTTTAATTTCGTTCTTTCTTTATTTGTGTTTTGTTTATTGCTTTTATTTATTCATTGCATTTATTTATTTTCGTACTTTAATTTTTCGCATGCATCTAAATAATTTAAATTAACCTAATTAATTCTCCTCTTCTACTCTCTTCTTTAACAAACGGATTTAGTAGACTCCGTTCTTTGAACGGGCGAATTTGAAGGTTTTTACTTTCGAATTCGTAACTTTACCTCCGGATCCGAATCTAATGGTTTGCGGTTTGCGGAGTCTAATTTGAGTTTATTAATTCTCACCAAAAATTAATTGGCGACTCTATAATTTATTCAATTTGATTCATTCGCTTTCTTTTCGAATTTTACCTTTTTATTCAAGATTGCATTTGAACATTTTGATTAATAAAAATTGAATTCAAATCCCTTAAAGACTAGACACCTCTTTCGATTCGCCTAACATCGCGTAGGACACCAATGCAAGTTTTTTCCCGGGTCCTACAATATGGTTTAAGTAAAGTGATTAACTAGAGAATTAGAGTCAGAGTTTGGAATCTCATTCATATGTTCAATTTGAAGATTTTATTTTCACGTAATTAATTTGAGAATTATTATGTTCATAACTTCAATTTAGTATCCAAGCATGTTGCTTTTTTTTGTTTTTTAGTTTGATCTACTGAATTGTTGTAAGGAATCACGATATAGGTATGGATATAGAAAGGGATCAATCCTTGGATGGATGGGTTTGAAGGGTCTGGATGGAACTCCACGATTCTGGTATAGAGTGATCGATTTAGCAAGGTGTGGCTAAATTAAACCATGGTGGTACGCGAACACGTCTGAGAAATATTATGGCTCCAATCCATCCCATATCAGTATCCAATTATGTTGCTTTAATCCTGGATAAAAATGGAGGTCAAATATGTGTTTCTGGAAGTGTAACTGAGACCCACAAATAAGAGTATAACACTTGTTATCTCTGTCAACAAATATAGATGCTTAAACTATTTTAATAATCAAGATGGTTATTAGCCATACAAATTTGAAAGATCGCAACCATTCATTTATTTTTAATTGTTTTAGGTCATTAATAGTGATTACAGTAAATGCCTTATTGATTAAGGCAATTGTGTCATTAATTTCTCTTTTGCTTTACTAATCATAATATATGTTGTATTCTGTACACCTTTTCTCGACTTTATCTAGGGTTCATATTTTACTGGCAATTGAAGAGCTCATGTGCCAAATGTATGAGCAAATCAGTTTGATCTTATTGATAATTTGGTATATGTTTCAGTTCTAAGCTTAATTATTTTATTATCAATTTAATATAGTTCTATAGACGCTTCCGAAGAGTTCATCATGGGGAACATTCTTTGGTTCTTTCCATTTTGTTGGTGATTCTGATGAGGCTGCTTAAACTTAGATTTATTATTTAGGGACAAGGCGCAATTTAGGGACAATTTTTAGCTACTTAGATTCCTGAACTTGCTTTATTTAATAAATAATTTTAAAACCAATAACTTAAAATAATTGAAGGCACTTTTGTCATCTGTTTTTTTTTTTTGTTGCCAAAATAGTCCATGTTATTCATAATGAACATACATCAGAGTACATCATTTAACTTCAATCAAAGCCCATAAGTACAATCTTCAAATGTTTTACATCGCTTCCCTGTGAAACGCCTTTTCCTGTCCAGAGGTAGGATATTGATCTCCAGCTGCTCAAGTTTCCGTTTCGTCGTAATTCCAGTACTCTCAAATTTCCTGCCAAAAGAAGAAGATTTCACAGTAAAACAATTTTTGATTGAGTTATTGATAGAAAGCTTACTAATTTCAGAGGACTTTGTTTGCCGTTGCTTCGTCCTGCTTTGATTTGTACTACTGCTTTGACTTGGAGGTAGCTGACCACTTTTTGAATATGGTTTTCTTTTCGAGGGTTGGGATAGACTTAACGATGATCACATCTTCTCTTTTGGCGCTTGATATATTTAGTTTATCTGCTCCAACTTGAGGGAAGTGAGAAGTCACACTTTCTGAGTCATTGGGGTCAGTCTATTGCTCCTCACAGGCCATTCTATTCATCAATTCTTGTGACCCAGCCATGCTTATGCAAGATTCATCTTTCTCGTCACATGTACCATTTTCCATTAAAGACATCTCCGTATGACCACAAGTAGAAGCCTTCGAAATTGTTAATAAACTTTGTCGCTTCTTGCACGAAAAACTCATATTCTTTCCTTTCACTCTCTAAATGCAGACTTGCTTAGGAAGTCACAAAGTTTTACCCAGTTTACTTGAACATGAAACCTCAACCATAGCATTAGTATAAGCACTTTCTCCGGTACCAACCAAACTCGTTTTCATGTCATCAGTAGAGTTTGTTCCTACCGTAAGTATAGATGTATCTTCCACCTCGTTTTTACAAGATGTTAAACAACTTCCTTCATCTGCATCCATCGAAGTATGTCCAAATTCTTTCTCTTCCTTTTCGCCAACTTTTTCATCATTGAAACAAAGTGGTCGAGAAGGTTGATTTATTCATTATGTTAATATTGAAGTAGAACAATTTTCCTGACTTGTATAGTGAAGTGTCACCTGTTCATCCTGTACACCTTCTCGATCTTCCACCCCTCTTCCCATCTCCACTACTGGATTGGTAACATCTTTCATATAAATCTGTAACGCCCCGGAAATTCAATTATCGAAAAGTCAAAGTCAAACTAACGTTAACAGACAAAATTTAGCGGAAGACTCAAACTCTTATTGGGCGTCACTGCCGTATCCCCGAAGGAATACAAGGCGAGAAGGAAACTACAACTGTCTGATAATGGTAAAACAAACTAACAAACTCATACTTAGAAAAATAAACCTCAAAACTAACTTCAAGTTTCTCATAAAAGAAAAGCAACATATTTAACGACTTCTAAACACGTCGTCCTCACTTCTAATTCCCGTCCCCAGCATAAAGATCTTCACCTGAAAACAAAACATTTCAAAAATGAGGGGGAAATCTCAATAATGTCTACCCCTAACGTTGAAAACAAGTTAAGTTCATTTCAATTCATTTGAGGGAGAGGGAACAAGTCAAAACCTTTCACAAACCTTTAACCCCTTAACTGTTTTCCTCAACCCAACCAATTCATTTTATTATGCAGGCGGGATATCAAATCCCATAAGGTAGCATCGCCTACCAAAGGCATCAAGAACATTCGCCTACCAAAGGCATCAAAGATAATAATCGCCTACCAAAGGCATAAATAATAATCGCCTACCAAAGGCATCAATAATCGCCTCCCAAAGGCATAAATAATAATCGCATACCAAGGGCATCAATAATCGCCTACCAAAGGCATAAACAATCGCCTACCAAAGGCATAAATAATAATCGCCTACCAAAGGCATAAATAATAATCGCCTACCAAAGGCATCAATAATCGCCTACCAAAGGCATCAAAGTATTCGCCTACCAAAGGCATCAATAGAATAAACCCGCTTAATGTTTCACTTGAGTTATTAGTATATTATTCAAACTCAGCTCACAACTCTCAAGTCAAACCTAACCCAGGTTTATCAAAACCAATAATAAAACCACTAATAAAAGACCATCCAATTTCTCAACTCAATAAAATCAAAGCACAAACAAATACAATCAGTTATCCAAAGCAGATGATCACATTTCCACAAAAGTCCCCTTTCGGGATGCAATTCTCAAAACAGATTAGAAAACCTTAAAACACATTTAAAGAGCATCCCAGTGGGGATTAGAGCATAGACGTTACCTGGTTAACTTCACTTCACAGCTAAGACGAACACACTTGAGCTCACTAACGACGCGAATTAGCTCGGGCCTAAAATAAGAGTAATTATTCTAATCAAAACGCGCCCTTCGAAGTTAGTATTAACTACCTTCTACCTAACCCTCCCCTAGGAACACTATAGGTTCCCAACGGATGAGCTACCATAAAAGAAGGTGCACCTTGGTGATATAAGTAATCATTTCAATCCTTTTAAGCCACACTTAACCATATACTCGGGGTGTTACAATCACCCCCACTTAAGCGCACAACGTCCTCGTTGTGCCACAATACACTCCAGAATCTTTGCCCCGCTAGGTGACTGCCCATGGCTCTCCCGTCCATTGGAGCAGCTCACGGTCGCGGATCGGCTCTAATACCATTCTGTAACGCCCCGGAAATTCAATTATCGAAAAGTCAAAGTCAAACTAACGTTAACAGACAAAATTTAGCGGAAGACTCAAACTCTTATTGGGCGTCACTGCCGTATCCCCGAAGGAATACAAGGCGAGAAGGAAACTACAACTGTCTGATAACGGTAAAACAAACTAACAAACTCATACTTAGAAAAATAAACCTCAAAACTAAATTCTAGTTTCTCATAAAAGAAAAGCAACATATTTAACGACTTCTAAACACGTCGTCCTCACTTCTAATTCCCGTCCCCAACATAAAGATCTTCACATGAAAACAAAACATTTCAAAAATGAGGGGGAAATCTCAATAATGTCTACCCCTAACGTTGAAAACAAGTTAAGTTCATTTCAATCCTTTTAAGCCACACTTTAACCATATACCCGGGTGTTCGGTAAGCGCACAACGCCTGGCGTCTCGTTGCCACAATCCACCTGAGAATCTTTGCCCCGCTAGGTGATCGCCCGTGGATCTCGTCCATTTGGCATTCGCGGCCATGGCTCTGATGTAACGCCCATCTGTAACGCCCCGGCCCCACTCGACGCTGCCTAGGAAAACTTCCCAGGAGGTCACCCATCCTTTGACTACTCCCAGCCAAGCACGCTTAACTAAGGAGTTCCCAACGAATGAGCTACCATAAAAGAAGGTACACCTTGGTGATATAAGTAGTCATTTCAATCCTTTTAAGCCACACTTTAACCATATACCCGGGGTGTTACAAAATCGATCTATCCTCCGGATGCGATTGGCTGCACTCGAACCCATCTTTAACGACGGGTTGTCACAATGTGATGACTTCGGAGCTCCACACTTGTTAACACCACCTCCTCTGCGATTACAATGATATTGTAACGAATCAAACATCTTTTGAGTAGCTCGTCCTTGCTTAGTAGTCACATGTCTATCCTAAGAAGATCCATATGTATCTTGTAATTTCTTTAGCTCTCTCAAAACAATGGTGTTGTTTAGTTCAAACTTAAGTGTTATCTATAGATCTATTTTAGCATTCTCCACCATGCCCCTGTATAAAAAAGAAAGGGTTATCCTATAACATGCTTTAACATTATAAGCATCGAATTTCATGGCAAGATCACAATGATGTTGCGCCAAATCATACTGCTCCAGCTTTAACCAACACACTGCAAGATTTGAATTAAGATTAACCGCCAGTTCAGTCATAATTTGTGTTCTTGGTTACAAATCGTAACACCCACGCACAAAAAATAGAGAGCTCTTTCATACAAGTCTATGGCCGCCTGGAAATCATAAGCTTTGAACATAAGATTACCCTTATCTTTAAAATCTCAGGCAACCCAAATTGCTTCCTTAGGATGGTTCATATGTTGCATACGTTCTAGTACTGATGAGGGTATCTCATCTCGTAGTTTTGAAGAAAGCATCTTTTCAAAAGCATCATCTAATCCAGAATCTATTGCTTAGTGGAATATATGCAAAAGAGCACATTGGAGTACCTCACCCTCTAATCCAATATATTAAGCTCCCAAAAGACCATAATAAGCAATCAAAAACTGATGCGACACTACCAAACACCCACCAAACCCCACCCAACTACTTACCTCCTTATGAAACAAGAGTTACAAGACTATATAATCTAGATAGAGCTTGTAGTTGACCCTCTAGAACTACCCAAAACTCCACTAACCTGTTTCCTTCTACATACTTAATATGACATGCTTAGGAAGCACCATACACTCAGTATTCCCAGTAGGTATCAATATCCAAACGTAATTAACAATACTCCAGAGTTGATAAAAGATCCACCAACAAAACTCACTTAACAGAAGATACAAACTCACCAGCAAGTAAGAACAAACTCACCCAATTCTGAAAACGATGGTTTTTTCGAACAACCCCCTCCCCCAAACACCCAAATTGAATCGCCAACGAGAAACGACAGCCGAGCACCACAGGCCCGATGACCACTGAGATACGATGACCACCAATCATTATCCCGACGACAGCAGAGTCAGCAGACCGATGACGACTAACCAGAACAACTTACATTAACAAACTGACTCTGAAACATGAAAAGAAAGGTAGAAACGAAAAAGAAAGAGAAAAGTGATCGGCGATCGCTTAGACACAACGGCCACCGGTGCTAGAGAAGGAGGGTGTGGATGGAGCGATTATGGTGGTGAGCGGTTCTAGAATCCCCAAGAGAGACGAGGAAGGGTCTTTGTTTGTCCGCATCTCATGAAATACTTTTACTTTTTGTCATCTTAATGTATTTCTATTGAAAACTTTGTGTTGCATTAATTTCTCCATTCTTCTCCAAAGCGGCAAACAAAGACGGGACGAGCGAATATATGATTAATGAAGGATGGAAGAATGTTAAATATGTGTAAAGCACTGATGAAGGGCTAATTGACCAAACTTTTATGTAATTGACCCTAAGGGATGATGAACTGTGTCGGGTTCGGACCCGAGCTTCCTTAGCCGGGATTGTGGAAAGTGATTCAAAGGAGAAAGTCCCGACCCAGCGTTCCCACACTAAACCCACTCACCTGCTCATTTTCAGAAACCGATACGCATTCTCGAAGGGTGGGGTGGTGTGTATCGAGTTGGCATGGTTATGGCAAATCGCTCGATGTTGGAGCTTGGAGAGGCTCGGGTTTTGCCCCACCAACCCAGTAGGCCTCGGGGTCATACCGGGCCGTCTCGAGACGAGAAGCATCGTGGAATCGAGGTTCGGGTGTAACCCTGGAATCGTTGAAGTTCACGGAGGAAGCAGCGTCGACCGACAGCAGGCTGTCGCGTCCGAGTCAGTTCAATCGCACCCGCGACGTCTCTCTAGGCACGGCGTCGTGCCCATGAATCCTGCCGTCACGCCCGTGACACACCTCGGCCGGCAAGGAGGTGTTTGGAGCAGTGGGATGTCGCGCCCGCGACGCTTTCTCTCACGCCTGCGACAGACTTTGGTGCACGAAGGGGAAATCAGGGCAGAAGGTGGTCGCGCCCACGACCGAAATCGTCGTGGCCGCGAAGCACTTGGCACACGAGGGAGCGACCGGGACAGTGGGAGGTCGCGCCCGCGACCAAACCCGTCGCGCTTGCGACGGCAGTGCTGAACGCGCGTGTTGTTTTTTTTAGTGCTGATTTTTGGTTTAATTTCGTTACTTAGTATAAATACCCCTTTAGCTTGTTTTTCAAGTTAGTTTTTGCTGAATATTATTGTGATGCTTATGCATTGGTTAGGGTTTCTCCATTGTCTTCTCAAAAATCTTGTTAACTTTATCCAATCGATTTTGGTGGTGTTTCAAGTCATTCCTTTAGTGATTATTTAGTGGATTACCTTAGATAATCATGGTGGGGTGTTAGGCCTAGAATTGTGGTTCTCCTTGCTCAAGGTCATATCCATCCTTTGGGTGTTCAAGACCCTTGTCCTTGTTGAATATCAATCATCCATCATCACTCAAGCTAATCTTCACCCATCCACGCGATCGGTAACGCTCCAGATGACCAATGAAGTAAATTGACCATAAAGTTCTAAGCAAGACTATAAAGTTTCAATTTGTGAGAAATATCAATTTAAATGTTTTTATGTTTTTGTTGGATACTTGGATGCACTAAGTATGAAATTTGCCCCAAAACACCCAGAATATGAAGTGAAATTTTTAAAAAATAAAATTAATATTTTTCACGAATTAAAATATCATAGTTTTGCTTGTAACTTTATGATTTATTTGTTTCATGGAACAACCCTTGGAATCAATAATCCTTATATCCAATTTTATTCAATATATTTGGCAAGCAAACCATCAATAATAATTTTATTACATATTTAATTGTAACGATTAGTTTTTTTTTTAATCACTACTACCTCCGTTTTTATTTATCTGTCGTTTAGGAAATTGTGTTAAAAACTTTGACCGTTAATATCTTAATTTGTATAATGATTCTTCATACAAAAATGATATTATTAGATTCGTAATAAAAAATACTATTAGAAAAGCATAATATTATATTTTTCTATAAAAAATTTATATTAGAATTATTGATTAAAAATTGACACTGAAAATCGTAAATAACAGATAAAAAAGAACAGAAGGAGTACAATTTATAGTTTTACACCTCGAAGAGTAAAACAATTAATCAACACTTTTTACACATATCCCTAAATTTTTACTGGAAAACTTAAATCAACTCACATATTTTTTAATCATACTCCCTCCGTCCCAAATTAATTGACACTTTGACAAAAATTTGAACGTTAATTACTCTAAAATCACAATGAATTACAATATAAAATTACTGTCAATAGAAATATATTTTACTAAAAATTACAATGAATGTAATTTCATATTGAAATTCATTATAATTTGTGAATAATTAATGACCAAAATTTAGTTAAAGTGTCAATTAATTTGAAATAGAGGGAGTATTTTTTACAATTAATTTATTCAATAATTGAGAGTCACCACCCTCAGTGCTCTCTATTCGAATTTGAAAAAAAAAAGGTGCTCTCTGCTATTTGCTCAAGACGACATTTTAATTCTATCAAAAAAAAAAAGACGACTTTTTAACAACGTAACCCAATTGATAGGCGCCCACTTATAATATGGATAAAATTATAAAAATAACAAGCTAGGAAAAGGGGAAAAAAAAGAAAAAAAAAGAAAGGAAAGTAGTGTAAGTTAACGGTGGATTTGGGAACAAGAACTCGGTTGGCCGACCCATCAAGCTACACCCCGCTATATATACCCCTCGGGCATTTTCAACCTGCTATTTTCCTTCCGTCAAGATTCAAGAAACACCCCCCGGCCCTTCTCTCTCTCTCTCTCTCTAAATTATTCGACCAAGCCCCCGAAATTCATACTCCTTTTACGTCAAGAAACCATAAACCCTAACCCTATTCCCAAATCTTCCTTCCTTCCATATTAGCTCCATTCGTAACGGTCATATCAATCCTTGTTTCATTTTCATCTAAGTTCGTTGAATTGTGCTAGGGTTTGAATTCCAGATTTTAGGGATTTGATTTGATTTGATTTGGGTTGTGGTTTTTGGCTCAGAGGAAGCTCTCTGAGATCGAAAATTGCCCAATTTAATAAAATGTCTGCAACTCTGTGTGGAAAGAGAAGTTGTTACTTTGACGATCTTCCTGCAACCTCTTCCGCACCTGTTTCCAAAAAGATTCGCTGTTCTTCATTAACATCTCCGGTTCGATTCTCTCCGTTAGCTCCTCCGAGGAGCGCCATCTTCGATAAGCTCAGGGAACGTTTCCCTCTTATGGATCAGCGGGTAATTTTTATCTTTTCCTATAGGTTTATGTTTTATGTGTCATTCTTATCGGAGTTGCTTGCTTATTCTTAGGTGTTTATGAGTTATCGATTTTTGCGTGCAATTTGCCATTGATCTTAATTGGGACCATTATATGTTGTATTATTTCTTTTGATCGTGTTTGATAATTGAATGGAATTTTAGATGGATGACTCTGGTTATTCGATGTCTTTTCCAGTTTTCCTGTGTTGAAGGTTTCATTCATTTTGTATCCGAAGATATTTTCTTTCTTTTTCTTATGCCTATGTGTTCGTATATGTTGTTCTTTGTGCATTGTTCTTATTTGAGAACTAGTATGCAGTGGTATTTGGTTGATCTGGCTAATTTGCTCTAGAAATCAGGCTGTAGTTCTTAACATTTGAATGCCAGAATATGGAAAAATTAAGTGCCCCCCTTCTCCCCTATGTAAACATATGGATATCTTTCTTTGATTGACGCAAACCATGTAGTGTATCTTACCGATGTTGCATCCCAAAATGTACAACTTTAGTCACCAAGCTTTGGTTTATTTTATGTTCTCAGCTTATAGAGCAAGCATTGGAAGAATGTGGTGATGATATAGACGCTGCTATCAGGAGGCTCCATGAGCTATGCTTAAATTCCGAGGAGAATTCAGGTTCTGTGAACGATGTTGAACCACGTCCTGAGCAAGGTATGTTGTTTGCTTAGATAATGTTTCAACCCTACTGTTATGTCCAGTGACACCAATGCTAGTGATAATGTCGATGAGGACCTCGATATCACATCTCTTGGCTCTTGCAGGTGGGTTGGCTGCTGATAAACAAGCCACAGTTAATCCTGAGGAGTCTTTGGATGCTTCTCCACAGGATTCATTCAACCCAAACACCCTCCCAACAGATGGCAACGAGTGGGTGGAATTGTTTGTGAGAGAGATGATGAGTGCATCTAGTGTGGATGATGCCAGTGCCCGTGCTGCTAGGGTGTTGGAAGTGCTAGAGAAGTCTATTAGGGCTCGTGCTAGTGCTGAAGCAGCTGAGAACATGCAGAAGGTAAATTGCTTTCCCATCTATATTGTTAGAGAAGTTGACTCTGACAGAACAGCTTTTGAAAGTCGTAACCGTACTTTTGTGTGTCCGTTAATGTAGCCAATTTGTGGGAACTTTTTTTGTTGTCGTTGGTTGGTCTAGATATTCATTTGGGTTCGATCAGATGTACTAAACCTTAGACAATTGATACATTCTTAGATACTGTGTCAATCTAGGATCAGGTAAGGTCTTTGACTTTTGAAAGAGGGGCTGGGTGGGTTGGGGGGAGTGCTATTTGTGTGATGCATATGAGTAGCCAAATGACCTGCTCTGGTGTTTGGAAAATGACAATAAGGTGTTGTTTAATGAACTTGTGTATCAGGAGAACATGATGCTGAAGGAGCACATTCAAGCACTTATGCGGGAGAACGCCATCCTTAAACGTGGTGTTCAAATCCAACATGAACGTCAAAAGGAATATGATGACAAAAGCCAAGAAGTGCAACAACTCAAGCAGCTACTTTCTCAATATCAGGAGCAGTTGAGGACATTAGAGGTCTGTTTTGCTTTCACTCTTTATATATTATCATATATCATATATCATTACTTATTTCTGGGTACAAAGGGCGAGGGTCGTAATATGTAAGTTTGAATAAAGGTAACTTTGGAAAACTATTAATTATTCATATTCAAGGTATGGTTTGACCATTAAAAATTTACAATTAAATGCGTATTATTAATATGCATATAAGAATGAAGTTTTCCATTTATAACCTAAGAAGCACTGACTTGAACATGAGACACGGATACGACACGACACGAACACATGATTTTTGAAAAAAATAAGGACACGACATGTAGTCTGTCATGTACCCTTATTTTATATAGAACTTCATAAAATATCAAATTCTATTTTAGAAATGTTTGTTAATAAATACTTTTTCTCTAATAGTTTATGAATTGTAACACTATATAAAACATAAAATTTAATAAAATAATGGAAGATGAATCAAGTTATGTGAAAAAGGGACAAAGGTATGTGTAACATGGTAAAGCAATAGGCAAGAACAACAATGGTTTAAAAAGGCTATCATAGTTGAGAATGTCTCTAGAGCTAGGCTAGCCGAAAATGTGATGCACATCAATGATTCGAAAGTGTATGAAGGCTGGGATTTGCGAGTGCACCATGTGTACTCCAAGTGTTTGATGTTTATTTTGATAATTATTTAGAGGACACATTTTTTCGTGTCTCTGACACTTGTGTGAGAGTCTTGGTGTCGGATACATGTTCGACATGGATATGCGAGGCCAAAAGATGTCTGTGCTTCATAGTTTGTAACTTAAATTTTTTTACATTAACTTGGGTTTGTAATTTACATTCACTATCATGTTTATGTTTATATTTTAGTTAATTTATAACTTACTACTGATTGATTTATTAATTAATTTAATTAATTTTATATTTATATATTTTAGTCATTTTGTGATTTTATCCATATGGAAACAAAATATTTCAACAGAAGAACTTTTATCAAATTATAAATGAACAAATATTTTTTTATGACAAGAAAAGTTACCGATGTTTACCAAAATTTACCAAAGTTAAATAAATAAAAAAAATAATATATTAGGGTAAATTTGACAAAACTTACAAAAAATTACCAAAAGTTACAAAAACTTAACTTTTACCCAGTTACTTTTTACCCATGAATTTGACAATAAATTAAATATGTTTTTATAAAATATGTAAGTTCATTGTGTCATGTGCAATGTATGGGTCTAAAGACTCGTTTAAACGGTTGAAAATTGTATGGGTGTTGCATAAATTATTTCATAACTATATTGGTCGGATAGTAGCATCTGGCCCCTTAAACCCCACTAAAAAGGAATGGAATTATTATTATTATTATTGTTATCCTTATTTATAGAAAGATGATGGTGATGGATAGACTTTGCTAATATATGATTGTTTTAAATGTATGGCAACAGGTGACAAATTACACATTGACAATGCATCTGAAGCAGGCTCAGCAAAACAGTTCTATGCCTGGACGTTTCCATCCAGATGTTTTTTAGATATTAGAGTGTTATGGGGTAAAGATTGGTTTAGGGCAGCTACTTAAATCTTTCCAGAAAGAAAAACAAAGGGAAAGAATAGTGCACCCAAAAAATTTGAAAAAAAGAAAGAAGAAAGAGGTAGAAGATTGGGTGATTAAACCGTAGCGTCTATAGATATGTTGGTGAAAGATGAGGTTGTTTCTGTGTATTTTCTTTACTTGTCAAACACACAAGGGTGGGAGCAGGAGGAGCAGTATGAGCCCCTGATCACTGTACTCCCACCTCTATTGCTTTGATTTGATGTCCAAATGAAATCCTTCCAATTTTTGAGAGCTATGCAAATGCTTCATCTTCTGTGCAAGTTTTTGTTTCCTGCATTCAGAGCTATTGTCTTCTTGATTTATTTATAAGATAAATTGGGATCATCGATGGTATGGTATAGTCTGTGTGAACATTGCAAGCCTGTAATTTCTTCAGGTGTTGAACTCATGCTGTGATTAGCTCTGGCAAAAATTCGTCCGGTTCGAATATCCGAATTTGTCCGACCTGAATTAAACTGGGTTTGGTCATCAATTTTTTGTCCGAATTTTAAATTCGGACAATTCAGTTACGTCCCATTCAAAAAACGGGTCGGGTTTGAGGGGGAAAAATATTCAGACGTCAGAATTTTATGTCAAATTCGGGGGTTCCGACAAACTCGGACGCATTCGGACAGTATTCGGACAAAATATAGGAATTATGTATATATTTAGTGTAAATTCAGGTTTGGTTATATTCGGACAAATTCAGGTTCGGACAATTCGGTTCGGGTTCAGACACCAAAAAATGACCGAATTTGAAATTTGGACAGGGTCCAAGTCTGAGGATTTTATCCGAATGTCCAAATTATCCAAACCTGATTTTTTGCCACCACTGGCTATGACTATTTGAGACGCTACTTGTACCCACTGTGGTTTGTAGAATGGCGTTTGTCGGTTAAGGAGATATACATTAGGACTAGGAGTGGTATCGTGTCCAAGCATGTACCACTAGGTTTGTAGGATTAGGATCATTATTTTAAAATGTTCTAATACACAATATCAGTTTTGTAGGATTAGGACCAGATGACGCACTAATAAGTTGGGCAACGGGCCAGGTTGGGTCGGGTTAGGGCCGTCGGGTCAACATTTTTGAAATAAGGAGTAGGGTTGGGTCATGGGCCAATTGACCCTGACCCATCCATGACCCGTCCATTTACAAATGATTCTTTTTTTTTGGGTTTGTTATATATCGCCCACTTTTTTACTAATGTCGTCCCCCCGAATGACATATTTTGCCTTTCTCCTCTCCCTCTCAAAAAATCACTAAAATTCTTTAAGGTTTTTGAATTGAACCTAAAAATGTCAATGGATGGAGACAAATTAAGTGAAGAAGAAGAGATTAGTTTGTAAATTTTAATTTTATAAAAATTGAGTGAATTTTATAATTGTCACGCGGCACCCATCAATGGATTTTTTTAAAAAAAATAAATTTAATTATTATAATTGTTATTATTTTTAATATTAATATTAATATTATTGTTATTATTATTATTGATATGGTAATGCTAATCTTATTATTATTGATATGGTTATTGTTATTAATTATTAGGGTTATTATTGTTGTTATTTTGATATTGTATATTATTAGGGTTGTTATTAATATTATTGTTATTATTAATATTAACGTTAATATTTTAAATTATTGTTAAATAAATAATGTGTTTATTATTGATGGTATTATTTTGATTATTAATGTTATTGTAATTATTATTATTATTAATGTTATTGTTATTATTATTATTATTAAAAGATGCAGACAGTCCGCTCAGGTGTTACTTGAAGTGTTGGAGGTACGGTAAATACCGTGGGAAACTGACTGATCTGGATGCAGAGACTCGTCGGGAGACGTCGACGAAGGCGTGCGGTTGTAAATTTGTCATTGTAGCGTGGACTCGTACTAGTTCGGATTGGCGAGTTCGTGTTTGCGATGGAGACCAGGGGAAGCACAACCATCAATTCATCGTGTACGAGGAAGGACATCGTTACGGACACCCATTGAATTCTGAGATGAAACAACATGTGCGTGAAATGACCGACACGGGGTGCATGCCGGCCACGATACACACATCGCTGAAGATAAAGTTCCCTAATTGTAATGCAAACGTGAGACAAATATACAACGAGTGGAAAAATATAAGCACCGAGGATATGGATGGGAGGACGCATGCCCAACATTATATTCACTTGGCGAAAGCTGGCGCGTACGTCTCCTATACATACTTTGATGATGATGGCAATCTTCGTCAGCTCTTTTTATGCCACCCGTATTCGCTGAAGTTGCTCCGTACGTACCCGAATGTCATTCTCATTGACAGTATGTACAAGACAAACAAGGCGAAGTGGCCCTTATGTGAGGTGGTAGGCGTGACACCAACTAACAAAAACTTTCAGGTTGCTTACTCGTTCATGCGGGACGAGAAGATGGATTCCTATGAGTGGTTGCTTTGGAAGTTGCATGAGTTGTTGGGTCCCAATGTTATTCCGGGTGTCTTTGTGACGAACTAGGAGGTTGGGTTGGGTGGTGCTATTGCTAGAGTTTTCCCAGGTGTGCCTCACCTTTTGTGCATATGGCATATTGGGAATGATGGGGAGAATAGAGTCAACGCGCTTACGGGGGGAAGAAGAATGGTTGCGGGCTACATTTCAAACATCATTACTGGAACCCCATTGTTTATGCCAAGATTATTGACATTTTCGACACGAAGTGGATGACTCTCGAAAGCGTGTGGATTGGTAGGAACGAGCCTGTAGTGAAGTATCTGAATGATACGTGGATGAAGCATAAGGAGAAATTTGTTTGTGCTTTCATCGACTAGGTCCCTCACTTGGAGAACACTGCGACTTCCAGAGTGGAGAGCCAGCATTCTACTTTGAAATATTATATTGGAAGTGGGAGAGGCAGATTTGACCGTGTCTTTGTGAGGATTCACCATCATTTGGATAATCAACATACCAAGATTCGAAGGGAGCTTGAATAGTCTAGGAGTGCGCACAGATATTATATGGATTCTCGATTCTTGAAGCATTTGCACGGGCATGTTTCTCATTATGCCATTAGCCTTTTGTCGTTGGAATTCAATAACATGTTGCCGATGAGAGCAGCTAAAGGCAAAAACATGTGCGATCACAAGTTGTGGACAGCCCACCACCTACAGTGTGCGTGTTCTATGATGTACATGTACGATAAAGGAGAGCAGTTGCAATATACACGGATAGACAAGTTCTCGAGATAGCTCACAGTCATTGGAGATGGGAACAAACTAGGGTCAAATGATGATCCATCATCCCGGGACTTGAAAGCATTTGAGTTGCTCGTTCAACAGGTTCGAAAGCAAGATCCCGCAGTGATACGCCACGTATCCCAGGTCATCCACAAGGAGTTGGGAACTGTGTGGGATCGGTTTGCTTTTTGTTTCGCCTACGGTTCCCGGTTTGCTACAAGTCACCCTCTCCTTTCCTCGAAACTAAGAGAGCCATTATGGCCACTAAGAGAGCGGTGTTTCATTCTACAAAGACCCCGGGCCATAGGATGTCATCTAGGGTCTCAATAGGACCATTCTCGAGCCTTCTAAGGGGCTTCGGAACCATCGGCAAGAATAAACACACGGCGGTGAATGAATTCAAAGACGTTCAAATGGCGAGACTTCACACTTTTGATCATAACTCCTTCAATAAAACTCTGATGGGTCTCTAATTTTGGGAGCTTAAAGTACACACTGAGAGCTTTCCATGATATCTTACAAGCCTAAAACGGAGTTCGAATGAAGAAGTTATGTATGTTTGAAGTCGGCAGGGAAAAGTTGCCTAGAAGACTGACTCGCCTGAGTCATCCTGTGACTCGCCCAAGTAATTGTTCTGAGCTCTGACGATGGTGCGTTGGATTTGCCGGACCACTGAGCAGTCGCGCCCGAGTCGATCTGTGACTCGCCCGAGTCACCCCTCTACGACGCGCGTGCTGTTTCGTTTTTTCTGCTGAGTTTTGTTATTTTTTTCCCATTTTCTATATATACCCCCTTAGCTTATTTCCAAGATAGTTTTTGATGATGAATGTTTAGGAGCTAGACTCAAGAAAAATCCTCTCAATTGGAGAGTGTTGTAATTGTGGGCTTTCAAACCCTAATCAATGAAGCTAATCCTTTGGGTGAAAGTTGCTTGGTGAATTCTCTTCTTTGTGAGTGGGTGGTTATCCTACCCTCTTTGTGAGATTTCTTGGGTGATTCAATACTCTTTGTTTGTGGGAGATCCTTGTGCAAGTGTTTGAACATCTAAGTTCAATTTGGTGAGATTTCTCTGTTTAGAATTGTTCATATCTTTTAATTTCATGTTAATCTCCATAAATCCAAAACTCCCAAAAAAATTGGTTTGTAGTGTTTATGAGTTCTATGGGTGGATTTCCATCATCCACATGATTTTGCATAGACCCTAGGTCCCGACCCTCTCTCCAAGTTGACTCCCGAGAGTGCCGATATTCCTGATCCGGAGATCAGCCCCCCACGCATCGAGAGACCCAGGACATCAAGATCCACCAGACGTGAGCCCAATGCGTTTGAGTACGACCGAAGATCGGGTCGGGGTAGCAAGACTACGATGAACTCATCGAGAAGAAAGGGATCCAGTTCTTCATCCATCGAGATTGATCAAACGGGTTTGATTTTCCTTATCTATTTTTTTATAATATAACCAAATAACATGTTCAATTATTTTTAAGACTGAAGTGAATTTTAATGTGCAGCTATTCCCAGGATCTGTACTGATCCATTCCCGTACAAGGACGATGTGCCACATTTCTTTCTACCATATATTGTCGGCTGGACGGATGTTGTGTCTGATGGAAACTGCGGGTTCAGATGCATTGTCGAGGCAGGTTTTGAGAGGCAAGATCAATGGCCAAATGTTAGGAGGACAATGCAAAGTGAATTGTTGGCGCATCGTAACGCATATTTGGAGGCGTTTTTTAGGTCTGAGGAGGAGTACAATAAATCGCACAGTCGGATAAGTGGTAACATGGTTGGGCCAGCCGAATTTCAATTTTGGTTGTCGACTCCTCAGGATTTATTTCTAGGAGCAACAATGTTAAACATTATGTGGATCAACCTTGCAACACCACCTGGTCAACATGAGCAGACAGCTGAGTTATGTATATCAGTGTTACCCGTGAGAGGAGGACTTGGAATGACGGGACCTGCAAAAATTGTTGGAATAGTGCATGCATACAAGGCTCATTACATTCTTGTTCATTTACACGATCAGTGCCCTCTACCATCGCTTCATGTTGGATGGCACCGAGGGAGAGACCGTACTATTGAAGGTTGGGATGAGTCATTTAAGCCTCATATTGACCAATGGAACGCTCTTAGGGAGGCTCAACGTCGAGGACTGTCTTAGCTATTGTTTGGTTATATGTTTTAGTGGTTAACATAACATTTTCTTAACGACGCTGGTTACGTTCTTGTTCATTTTTTTTAGGTGGTTAACATTACATTTTTCATGAATTTAAATGTACGGCGGTTAAAATTTAAATTAAAATGCACAACAGTAAAACTAACAATTAAAATGTTCCATAATACATCAAGTGCAGGGTACTTAAACACAAATTAAAATGTTCGACAACTAATTCTACTCCAGGTTTTTTGCATTTTGGACCCTGAAGTATAGGGGTATTTATTTTCTGGTTCTACAGTTTTCATTGTTTATTTTTTGGACCTTAAAGTTGATGAGTTGAATAAAAATGGACCTTAAAGTTTGTAGGTTAAAAAAAGGGAAATCGGATTCTAATAATACGAACTTTTGACCATATAAGACTTAATAATACAAACTTTCGATTAGGTTCTGAATAATATGAACTTTGACCACTTGTTGCCCCCAGTAACACGCCACCGAGTTACCCTTTTCTTGACTCATCGGAGAAATGAGCTGGCGGTGGCGGCACGTTTTTTTTTAATGTTTGACCATGTCATGTCACCCATTGACTTAAAAAATTGCCACGTTAGGACCCTCTCTCTTTCTCTCTCCTCTCTCTTTCCTCTCTCTCTCTCTCTCTCTTTCTCTCTCCTCTCTTCGTCTTTCTCATTCTTTTTCCAAGTGTTCTTCTTCTCCTTCTTCTTCTTCTTCTTCTTCTTCCCACTTCACTCTCTCAAAATTGAAATTAGGGCTTTTCCACTCCCCCATTTCTCTCTCTAAAATCCCTCAGATTTTCTATGGGAGTTTGTTGTAAATTTACACAACAAATCTTTCAACCTGAGTATACCTCCCTCTCAAATCTGAAGATTTGCATAAGATTGCGACAGATAACAGTAATGCTCAATTGACGACATTTATATCTCGATTTGCACAAGATTGCGACTGAATTTTCATTACCTTCTCAAAGTTTGATGTTTACAACAGTATAAAATCCAAGTAATCCACCTAAACAACATGACATTTCTCAATCCCCTTACCCAAACGACTTCCACTGCCAAAATTCAAACCCCCCCCCCCTTTTGTTTCTCCATTTATCTCTCAAAAACCCTCTTCACTGTCCCATCAAGGTCACTTTCCCTTGTTGGAGAAAACTCCAGACTGAATGGTCCGACTGGGTGGAGAAATTGTCACTCCAACATGCTCAGATCTGGGAGCAAACAGGTACTTGTGATGCAATCCTTTCTTCCTTGTCTGAAATTAAACCCAACCCTGAAATCATTCTTGCTTTGTGTGAGTTTTGGTGCCCCCAAACCAACCCCTTTATTTTTCCATGGGGTGAAGCAACAATCACCTTTGAGGATGTCATGATTTAAGCAGTTGCGAAGATCGGGTCAACTCAGAATGTGCCTCTTTTGGAGGATTCAATGAAACTTATGGAAAGGAGATTGAACGGGGTAAGAAGTGAGTTATCAAAGAATACAAAAAAGGCATCGTATTTGGCCTGGCTTAAGTACCTGAATCATGGTGGGGAAGGTATTGAATCTGGAAAAAGAATGAGAATGACGAAGAGAGGAGAGAGAAAGAGAGAGAGAGGGGAAAGAGAGAGGAGAGAGAAAGAGAGAGGGTGCTGACGTGATAATTTTTTTTAAGTCAATGGGTAACATGGCATGGTCAAACATCAAAAAAAAGGACTGCCACCGCCAGCTCATTTCTCCGATGAGTCAAGAAAAGGGTAACTTGGTAGTGTGTTACTGGGGGCAACAGGGGGTCAAAGTTCATATTATTCATAACCTAATCGAAAGTTCGTATTATTAAGTCTTATATGGCCAAAAGTTCGTATTATTAGAATCCAATTTCCCTAAAAAAAAAGGTTTTTGTAATATTTTTTTCTTCCTATGTTTGAATTTATCTCCCGATTAGCGTCAAACTTCAGCACTAAGGTTAAAACTAATATTAAAGTTGTAATATACCTCTCTTATTCATGTCGAAACTACTTAGACCCTGGATACTTTATGGTCTAATTAGTTCCGACATGAATAAGAGAGGTGTATTATAGCTTCAATATCAGTTTTGACCTTACTCCTGAAGTTCGGCGTTAATCGAGAAATAAATTTAAACATGAGAAGAAAAATAAAAATAGTACACGGGCCTTTTTTTCAACCTACAAACTTTAAGGTCCATTTTTATTCAACCCATAAACTTTAGGGTCCAAAAAATAAAAAAATGAAAACTATGGGACCAGAAAATAAATACCCCTATACTTCGGGGTCCAAAATGCAAAAAACCCATTCTACTCCTCCCCCTGATCATCTTGCTGCTCGGGGACCTGGATATGCATTTGATTGCACCATTGTGCGTACACATCAGATAAAGCTTTAAAGCATGACGACTCACTTGCCATGTCTCTTTGTGAGGATCGGGTGGCTGCAACATCGTCTGCGCTACATCCACCCACAGATAGGACCACTATAAAAAAAAATATAAAAAAACAAAGAAATTCAACACAAAAAAAACAGTTAGACCAATCATGATATCCACAATCCAAAACCAAATCAGTTAAACAAAATATTAGACTATATGGTCAGGTGTTTGTACCTGTGCGAGCGATCGCGGTTCATCGATTGTGGATTGGCTGGTGGAGGTGTTGTTGATCAAGAATTTGTGAGAATGTGTCACAAACCAATCGTTATAAGCACCATCAACTTCCCACGGCACACATTCTGTGCGTGGCAGAGCATCAAGAGACAATTTGTTTCCAAATGGAAACGACCCCCATGCATTGTTGACGTTGACCTCATCGAATTCCACTTTGTAGGGCCCTTCGCCGGTCAGTCAGCTGCCCCTCGGTCGAGGCAATGTTGGGGGATATGCTGTTGGTGCCCTATCTAACGGACAACGCGATCAGGTATGTACAACTCTGTGACGTCATATACACGAATGGGGCCCATGTACAATGTCCTCGCACAGGTCCTATAAGGTGTAGCTCCATAAGGGACCCAAGACACCTTATCGGGCGTCAATGCGTCCAGGGAGGCCCTCAACGACCGGAGGCACTGCTCCGATCTAACCAAGTGAGTGGGAAACCATATGCCCGCGCGAGGCCCTTGAACCGGTTGCTCACTGTGTGGCCTAAATGAGGGAAAGTACTCATATATCCAGGCCTGCAAAAGGGTCAAACACCCAGCAATCTTCGCTGTCCCAGCCCTGCTCGCCGTCCCTAACTGTTGATACAAGTACGCCAGTGTAATCGTACCCCAAGCAACTGTATCAACATGCTCAGTGCTAGGCCACAGATGCAGACGAGCTCGATCCCTCGATTTGTCCACGAGGATGGTATTTCCCAGCAAGCTCAACAACCATGCCCGTATCCTATGGGGAATGGGGTACCTGGGCAATAAAACAATCGCCCTCAAATCAGTGTCAAGCATGGCGCCCTTGTCATAAGTGCCGGTACTCTTTCGTTCCGGCATAGGATTCATGAAAATAGCCGACACAAACTCGTTAACTGCTACCCGATCAAGACAATCAGTCACACCATCAACTGGAACGCCCAAAATGTGTTCCACATCATGCAACATGATTGTCATTTCACCAAAGGGAAGGTGAAATGGGTTCGTGTCGGGTTGCCACCTCTCAACGAACACCGAGATCAGTGTCATATTGATGTTCTCATACATTAAGTCCGCCAAAGCGGTGATTTGGATCCATTCCAGTGCATTTCGACATACGGGATCCATTGAGTATTTCATTGACCTCAACTCCCTCAATGCATTCCTCTTCGTCACGCACTCAAGAACTGGAGCCAGCGAACGCTCCCGACCATCCCATATTACCCGAGCGATGTGACCTCCAAAGCTCGGTATAATGTCTTCCAATTGTGGTCCCCCAGGAACATTACCGTCAATCTTCCAGTCGTCACCAGTTCTCCGACTCCTCTTACTCTTCATGCTGCTGCTGCTGCTGCTCGCCCCACCCTCACCACCTGCTTGTCCCCCACGTCGAAGTGGGGCAAACCTCCCTGATGCATCTCTCAACGACTCGAAACCCGTTGGCCGGTAAACTGGAGGAGGACGAGGCGCTATAGAAGTAGGGATCATCCCCGAGACTTCAGACTCTTGTCCCATCGTCCCCCGTTGTCTCCGTGTCGGTCGAGTAATCAATATGTTGATTGAGATGGTCAACGAAGCCTTACGTGGTCTGACTGTGCGTGTCATCCGACTGGCCAACCGCATCATCGGGTGCTCCATTACCTCGGCCGGCACGTCGTGTTGACGTGGTCACATTACGTCTGTGAGGGTTCCCAGAATCACCCCCCTCCAACCAGACTGTCGCTGTTGCATCTGATCAAGGAACCCTGTACCCTTGCCCTTGCCTGCCATTTTAGGTCACCAACATAATAATAAAATAAATACTTAAATAAACACAACTGCATTATGTTTAAACCCTAAAAATTCCCTAAAAAACAAAAAACCCTAAAACCCTAAACCCTAAAAAACAAAAAACAAAAAAAAAAAACCCTAAACCCTGTACCCTATACCCTAAATTACCCTAAATCGTAGAACCTAAACTTTCCTTAAATATCCTAACTTAAGCCTGCATAACTCAAAATTTTCTAAACATCACTGCATCCCTAAACCTTAAATATCCTAAATTCAGTTACTATCTACTTACCCTCATATCATACACTAACTTTAGTCTATACTAACTCAAAAAAAAAAAAAAAAAAAATAGCAAACTACGTTTTTTTTTTCAAGTTCACAATTATCGTTTTATGGAAAAATGCTCCTTAATATAACATTTTTCATTACCGAAGATTGTGAACCACACTTTTATTTCCTAAACCCTGACCCTAAACCCAAAACCCAAAACCCTAAACTAAACAATTTTTAACACTCTAAATTATTTTTAACACACTATTATTAACATTCTACACGAAACAAGTTATTTTTATGAACTCTATACATTTAAAATACTAAACAACAATTTTTAACGCTAAAAAAATGTAATAATAACATAAAAAACAACATAATAATCTAATAATAATATCATTGACAACAACATAATAGCATTTTTACAACCAAAACTATAATATATATACAAACGTACTTATTAATATTAATATATATTAACAATAACTTAGGTCAACTTATTCACATTAATATATATATGTTAATAATATTATTTGTTACTTATAGCATTATTAATCATTATAATGCTATAATTAATTATTATTATTATTATTATCAATAACTTACATAAACAAACAAACTTACAATGTTATATATAATTACAATGACATATATATTTATATTAATTTATAAACGATTAATAAAAAACATTAACAATAATAAATTTATAACATTATTAACATCATTATACACATAATAATTAATATTATTAATAACAAAATTACAATAATATTAAATATTCATATTTTACAATATTATAATTATTAACATTATAATTAATAGGGAAATTGGATTCTAATAATAGGAACTTTTGGCCATATAAGACTTAATAATACGAACTTTCGATTCAGTGATGAATAATATGAATTTTGACCCCCTGTTGCCCCAATAACACGCCACCGAGTTAAGATTAACTTGACTCGGCGGTGGTCTGACGTGGCGGCGGAGATGTGTCCACGTCAGCCCCTCTCTTTCTCTCTCCTCTGTCTCTCTCTCTAAATTCTCCCATGAAAATTGATTGATTAAACCCAGTTTGATTTCAAATTCGCAGCTCAAAATACCACAATAATGGCGGTAGCTTCATCCACATCCTTCAATTTGATGGCGTCCTTCAAGGGGCTCTCACTGAAGTCGAGTTCGAGCTCTTCTTGCTCCTTTGTGAGAGGTAATTTCAAAGTATTAACTCTCTCTCTCGAATTCGATCTGTTTTGGGGTGAGAAGTTAGGGTTCTTCGCTTGTGCCCTAATTTTGGTCGAATTCGATCTATTTTGGGGTGAGAAGTTGAGCGTTGAATTGGTTTATTGTTTGATTTAGAACAATTTAGGCAATGATTTGCTGAAGCTTTTCTCAAGTAGAATCAATCCATTTGTTTCATTGCATTTTGCACTAGTTTGTTTGGATTTTGGGCTTAAACCATACTCTATTTGGTCCTCTGTTGATGGAGAAAGGGGAGGACACGACGAAAGTAGTCATTGGTGAAAGAAATGGGTTTCTTTCTCTGCTCAGAACGCAGTATGAAGCTTTCTTTGATGTCATCCACCGACAATCTGTAGTGATTGCCATTGAGACCTTGCTGTCTCAGCTCCCTTTCCAGTTTTCTGGGCTTAAACCATACTCTATTCAGAGTTTTCCATCCCATCTTGCAACAAGTATGCCAATAAATGAAAGAAAAATCGCTAAAACCCTAATTTTCTGTTGGTTGTTTGTTTATGTACACCTCCAACTGCAAAATGTCATTCCCATTCCCACAAAATGCCAGAAATTGGGAGGTCTGAAGAAGGAAGAAGAAGGTGGAGAGAGAAAGAGGGAGGAAGAAGAAGATGAAGAAGAAGAAGGAATGGGAGCTGGAAATATGAAACAAAGAAAGGGGGAATGAGAGAGGGAGAGAGAGGAGAGAGAAAGAGAGGGGGCTGACGTGGACACATCTCCGCCGCCACGTCAGACCGCCGCCGAGTCAAGTTAATCTTAACTCGGTGGCGTGTTATTGGAGGCAACAGAGGGTCAAAGTTCGTATTATTCATCACTGAATTGAAAGTTCGTATTATTAAGTCTTATATGGGCAAAAGTTCGTATTATTAGAATCCAATTTCCCTTATTAATAATACAGTTTTAATTACAAAAAAAAAATTCACGGTCGGTGCTACACGCCGCACGCAGAAACCCGCGGCAAACTGCCGCGCCACATCGCTGGCAGACCGCAGCACGTTGCCGCGTCATATTCCCGGCAGACGGCGACCAGGTGTCGCATGACAGCGCCGACAACTCGCGGTAGGTTGCCGCATGCGGATCTCGACAAGGTCGCGGCCGATGCCGCGATCGACGTGCGGCAACCAGTCGCGGTTTGCCAGCACAGTCACGCGGTACCGGCTATTTTTCTGGAAAAATTCACGCGACGCTGTTTTTTTTTTCAAATTTCAAATTATACAATTGTAAACACGTAAAACTTACAAGAATTCTGTCGATTTCAATTCCCGGGAAGAGGTTGATGTGGTGGCGTCCCTCGTCGTCGTTGGTTGAGAGCATTTTTTTTTAGAGAGATAAACTAGAGAGAAGGTGGAGAGTGAGATTATGAGGGTGAAGGGTGTTTCTGGAAATTATAATGAAAAGGTGGGCGACAATAGTAAAATGGTGGGCGACGAAGAGTAAACGAGTTTTTTTTTCCTACTGTGTTATTAAAACCTGATTATTTTCCAATATTTTTATTACCATTATTTTCCTCATCTTTTTTTTTTCTTCTTCTTCTTTTTCTTCATATTTCCCGTAGATCTCTCGACTCAATTGACCCATCATTACCACTCTCATCATCATCGTCATCACCATTCCTCTTTTTAACCCCATCATCATCAGTTCATCACCATCATCATGATTAGATTGATCGTAAATCCTGCAGTACCTCTCAGAAGAATTGACAGACAGAGATCTCCTCAAACTCATCGAAAAGCCCTCCAGACAGCCCCCTAAATCAACGATTCAGTGCTGCTCTGCCTATCAATCCTCTGTTCTTATTCTATGTTGTTGTTGATGAGGATGTTGCTGAAACTGAGAAATTCCTTCGCAAGCCCCCGAAATTCCTGTCTCTATTCTTGATCTCATGATATTTCTTCTTATTCTTCTTCTCCTGATTTTCATCATCCTCATCATCATCTAGGGTTTGATTCTAGGACTTCTTAAACAAAACCCCAGAGAAGATTCGAAGAATGGAATTGAAGAAGACATAGACGAGCGTACCCGATCAACGACGACGACGAGTGGAGAGAGGCTCGACAGCGAGAGAGGATTGAGGACTGACGACGATGTAAGTGAGAAGAGAGGGACGAAAGTCTGGTGAGAAGAGAGGGATGAAAATTTGAAGTCTTAGCCCTAATTGTGCTGACCCGTGAATGACCCATGAGTGACCCGTGAGTGACCCGAATTGTGTTGCCCCTGGAATGGCCTGACCCTTTTTAGTTTTTGAATGGGCTTTGACCTTTAAAATAAGGTCTTGACCCTTACAGCCCATAGGGGCCCCAGCCCAATGCCCAGCCCTAGGCACTACATATTCAGAATTTAACTCTTGAAAACATACGAGCCTAGGCTTGATCCCAAATTAAGTGGGGTTATTGATTCGAAGGGATGACTCATGCAGCAAATGAATTATAAAGTCGTCTGTGAATTTTCAATTTTTGAGAAATATCAATTTTAATTTTTTAAAATATTTTTATTTTGTTTTCTACGTGATTTTGCAGCAAATTTCAATATTCATATTTAATGCATTCGACAAAAATATAAAAATTCAAAACAAAAAAATATAAAAAAATTAATATTTTTCACAAATTGAAATCAATCATCTCTTCGTTTAGTCAATACTCAATAACTCAATTAAATCATGAGGGTGATGTTGGGTTGAATGTGGAGACCAATTTTGAGTTGGTCTCTTTGTCTTGAGAGTAAGGTGGAAGAGTTTGAGTGAGAATCAAATTGTTGATTTGTTAGCTACTTCCTTTTGTAATTCCTTTGCTGCAAAGACTTTGTTAACCCTAAATAATTGTGTTAGCCTTGTACTATAAATAAACTTTAGGTGTTAGGTTTATTGGTATGCAATTGAGAGTGTTTCATCTGACCACAAGAGATTGAACTATAATTTTTGTGTTCATGAGGGAGTTGTGTGAGACTCAATTGTGAGTGTTGAGTTCTCATGTTATAATTCTAGGAAGATTGTGAGAGATTGTAGAGGTCTGGGAATTCCAAAAACACTGTTGTAATCCTCTGATAGTGCATTGTTCGTGGTTTTTTTTTTCCGGTTTGGGTTTTTCCATGTTAATTCCTTGTGTTGAATCTTTATTTATTTTTCGCCCTTTATTATTGTTTGTCTGCTAAAAACGCCCTGAGATTTCTAACAATTGTATAAGAGTTGGTCGAAGCGTTGTTGATCGGCAGATTGAGAAGCAATGGTGGGCGCCATTGTAAAGATGCTGGAGTTTGATGGAAATAACTACGCGTGGTGGAGGATGCACGTTGAGGGTGTGCTCCGCCAGCAAAAGTTGCATCTTGCGATGGGTGAAAAGCCAGATGAGATGGAACTGAATGATTGGGAAGAGTTTGACGGTCATACATTTAGTACGATAAGACTAATGTTAGCTCGAAACGTGACTTTCAACGTCACAGATAAAAAAAAAACGAAAGATCTACCGGAGGCCTTGCCAAACACATATGATAAATCTTCGGTGATAAACAAGGTGTATGTGTTGCGTCGTTTGTTTGAATTTAAGATGCATGAGCCTGGTGATATGCAAGATAGTATGAATGAGGTGCATATGAAACTATCAAAGTTAACCTTTGTGGGATTTAGTTTTAACGATGAGATAAATACTAGTATATTGTTGGTTACCCTACCTAAGTCTTGGGATAATTTTGTGACTTTTGTAACATCTTCGGTTAAGAAGGATGAGAAACTGAAGTTTGGGGAAATTAGAGACTTTGTCCTAAATGAAAGTATTTGTAGGAAAGATTTTGGTGTGTCTGAGTCTTCGGGGAATGCTTTGGCTGTCAGGGGTTGGAGGAACAGTGAGAGCTCGGTTCGAGGTCAGTCAAAACCTAGAGGTCGAAACATGGAGCACGTGTTGTGTTAGAATTGTGGCGATAAAGGTCATTTTCGTAGGGATTGTCCTAAGCCCAGGAGGAGCAGTTATAATGACCATGATTCGGTAAATTCCGTTGAGGATTTGGGTAATGCTCTAACTATTAGTGTTGACGAGTCAGAAAAAAGTAGGGTGATAGATTCGGGTACGTCGTTTTACTCTTCGTTTAATAGGGAAACTTTTAGTAATTTTGTGAGTGGGAGGTTTGGTAGGGTTAAACTTGCAAACGGTCACAACCTAAAGGTTTTACGAAGAGGTGATGTGAACATTAAAACTTCTAAGGGTGTGAATTGGAGGTTGAAGAATGTTAGTGATGGGATTTACCCATGAGTAAAAATGTCTCACATCGAAAAAGTAAAGAAAAAGCACATGGTATATAAGTCATATGAGTTACTCCTCTTAATACCAATTGATTTTAAGATGGAACCTCACTTAACTTGTGTACCATGAGCCTTGGTTGAAGTAGGCTACCGCCTTGGATCCCCCAATAGTTAGGTATATCCTGGGTCTAGCCAAGAACCTTGTATCTGTGGGCCAACTGGATGAGGAAGGGTGCACGCCGAGATTTGGGGATGTTCATTGGAGGGTAATGAACGGATCTCTAGTAATTGCAAATAGTAGGAAGGAGGGGAAGTTATATACTGCCATTGATAATTCTAATAGGCATGTTCATGCTCGTCAAAGGCGTGTTAATTTCTTTGATGAGAGAAGGGTACTAGAAACGAGGAGGTTTCCGGTCAAGGCTACGAGAACGGATGGTTAGCTGAAGAGCGCATCTAACCTGCACGGGAATTCGACAAGTTCAACACGAGGTAAAATTTCAATCCAAAATTCCCCTAAGTTGTTGATGAGGAAGCGTATGTCGAAGTTGCAAGGGCGTGATCAGTTCAAATGGGAGCCTGTTGATAAAAGAGGAGTTGATGGGAGGTCAACTGGGATCTCTGTTGATCTTTGTTGAACAAGATCGAGATGGATGCATTAGAGAATTCAAGGAGATGTTGAAGTGGTGATTGATGATCATTGACAAAGACTGCGTTTACAATTAGTATCTAAGTGAGAGATTGTTGGGTCGAATGTGAAGATCAATTTTGGGTTGGTCTCTGCGTCTTGAGAATAAGGTAGAAGAGTTTGAGTGAGAATCAATTTTTTGATTTTTTAGCTACTTCCTTTCGTAATTTCTTTGCTCTAGGGATTCTATTATCCCTAAATAATTGTGTTAGCCTTGTACTATAAATAGAGCCTTGGACTATAAATGGAGGTTTGAGAATCCTGAAACACTGTTGTAATCGTCTGATAATGTGTTGAATTTTTATTTATTTTTTGGTCTTGATTAATATTTGTCCGCTAACAAGGCCCTGAGAATCCATGAGCATATGGCTGGTCGGTTGGGTATTAGTTGTGACACCATTTTGGTTTCATTTCATCCATAAACTCAATTTGCTCCGGGAAAGATCAAAGAAAGAAAATGAAAAGCGAATAAAAAAAATAGTACTCCGTACAACCAAAAGCGAAACATCAAGAAAGCAAAGCGGAAAGGGGGGAAGGGAAGCCGAGAAATTGAGAACAATCGTTATTATCTACTGAAGAAGAAGAAGAAAGAAGAAGAAGAGGGGGAAGGGGAAGGAATGGCGAGTACTGCTGCTTTCTCTCTTCTTCCATCACCGCTCCCTTCGCGGCTGCCGTCGACATCCTCATCCTCATCCTCATCCTCCGCCCTCAATTTCCGTTCAACTAACATCAACTTTCTCTCTCTTACTCTGCCTTCTTCCAACTTTCTATTTACTAGGAAGCGATTCTCTAATGGCATGCTTCTCAGAGCTTCTGCCGATTACTACTCTACTCTTGGGGTTTCCAGAAGTGCCTCTAATAAGGAAATTAAAGCTGCTTATCGCAAATTGGCTCGCCAGGTACTTACTGATTCCTCCTTTCTCTATTTTCATTCCTTTATACTACTCTACTTCTTACCATCTCTATTTCTCTTCTTAATTTTTGTTTCCACTTGGATTTCCTTGTAAGTACAGTATCATACATTCATACTTGTGCCTCCCTCCCACTACCTTTATCTTAATACTCGTAACTTGTCCCACCCATTTCTGTCCTTCTGATTTTGGGTTTTTACTTGGCATTCAAGTATCATCCGGATGTCAACAAAGACCCTGGGGCAACCGATAAGTTCAAGGAGATTAGTGCTGCTTATGAGGTATGTCCAAAGGAGCACTGTCTAAATCTTCTATTTCATCCATCCATCCACTCACTCTACTAATGCTCATTCGACTAACTGTTCACTGTTGCTTTCTAGAAAGGCTGCATTTTACTATACCAGCTGACGGAATGTTTGTGGTAGTACTCAGCATTTCAAGCCTTTTTGAAAACTTAATACAACTCTTACTGATTGTTTATTAACCCACTTTCTTATTATTTTGTACCCTAATATGCCCCTTATTAATTTCTTATTTGCCTAATTGTATTTTTTTTGTTTCTATGTCAATTTGCATCAGTGAATGACTAATTTTCCCAAACACATGCTTTTAGAAACCTGGCTATACAACTTTATAAAAAGAATTGATGATAAGTGTACTTGATACTAATGGCAACTGTCAACCCTGGACAAAACTAAATGCAAAAAACTTGGTTTGTTGAATATGACTTAAGTTTAATGGGTGGGTGCTTTGTGTTGAACTTGTGAGATTACTCAATCACCTGTTGCCATTTGACACTTGGATGTCATGTGGATAATCTAATCTTTTGTCATGTTTTCCAAAACTTCAAAATTATCAAATTGCTTTGGACGCTGAACTATAATACTGTCAGGTGCTATCAGATGAGAAAAAGAGGGCTTTGTATGACCAGTATGGTGAAGCTGGGGTCAAAAGTGCAGTAGGTGGATCAGCTGGTGCTTATACGGTACGAGAAGTCAAAATTTATCTGAACGTTCCTTCCTTGGCATTTATTATTTAGCTAGAAGCTGATGGCATGTCCTCGTCTTTCTCTAAAACAGACAAACCCTTTTGATTTGTTTGAGACGTTCTTTGGATCAAGTATGGGTGGCTTTGGAGGTATGGAAACGGGTGGATTTAGAACAGGGCGTCGTTCCACCGTTACAAAGGGTGAAGATATACGGTGAGCCCTCTACCATAGTCAAACTGTGACTCATCTGATATCTGCTGTTGCCCCATCACTTGGGCCTATCTGAATTTTTACATGTTTGCAGTCATCTATTCGCATATAAATGATAACACATTTCATTGTTCATGTCATGTTAAAATTTAGTTGCATTTCAGCATTTTTGATGATTACATGATAACCGTCTATTTTTCTGAACTTTTCACATATTCTTCCTTCCCACGGTTCATCCTTTCTGTGACGGTGTAGTTGACCCATTATTTTAAAGTGTTTCAGCTATGACATGAGTCTAGAATTTTCTGAGGCTATATTCGGGACTGAGAGAGAATTCGTACTTTCTCATCTGGAGACATGTGAGGTCTGTGCTGGAACTGGAGCAAAAGTTGGTTCCAAGATGAGAATATGTTCGACATGTGGAGGCAGGGGTCAAGTGATGCGAACAGAGCAGACACCTTTTGGCTTGTTCTCTCAGGTCAGAAGAAAGTTCAACATTTCAACTTGCTTGATTCAGCTTGCAGTTTCCTTTAGCAACGTATAAATAAATAAACAGGTCAGAAGAAAGTCACTTATAAAAAAAAATAAATAAAAGACTACTATGAGACCCTTTCCTAATGTCGTATAGAAAGATGTCCGATAGATTTGATGTGTGTATAGCAACGTATACACTGAATGCTCTGATTTTGAACATGACAAGTTTGCAAGGAAATGAGTGTTTCTCACTGCCTTGCTACATCGATGGGAACTAATTTGCTTTGTTCTGTGGAGGAAATGATGAAATACATACATAAATAATCTTAGCAGTAGGTTCATAATTGATCAACCTCCAAAGCTCAAGGGTGTGCTTTAGTGAGATCTGGCCTATCTTCTAAAAAGGAGGTATGAGTTCATATCCCACTAAAGGTATGAGAGAACTTCCCTTCCCTTTTCCCTGTTCCATCACTCCATGCCTTACCCCATCTAGGGCATCCCTGTGAGATAAGTGGCATTAATTCAGTTTATTAACCAATCCCAAATAAGAAAATTCATAATGTATCAAATTCACAGATACAGGTGACGTTTTCATAGAGCATTTGCTTCCAAAAAGTTTTGTGATTTTCTGGATTTGTCAGCTGATAGTGTATAATGATTATTCACTTAAATACAGTTTTGTGTACAACTTTGTTTTGAGTAGTTCAAGTAGTGTCCAAACTGTCTTGGTTTTTTACGTTGATCTTTTTTAGGTGAAATGTTTATTTGAATTGACCTAACTTTAGCAAAAAATATTATAGAAAATTTGATTGTGATTTGTGAATTATCCTTTAATATCTTGTTATCAATTTCCGCAGACATTATAATATTATACTTAATTATTATACAATTTCCCAAAGTTAAGTTATGTGATACTCTTCAATCCACATAAAGGAAAAACACTCAAAGATACCTTTCCCCTTCCTCTACATTTCATGAACAAGAAAACTAGCATGGCCAACATAACAAAACTGTGTATAAGAAAAGGTAGCGGGGCAGCATTTTGTTTTGGGAATGTATGTATTTGTTGGGGCCTTTTTTGGGGGGGGGGGGGGGGTGTTAGGGATGAAAAGAAAATACTTACTGTTTACTCCCAAAATGGGACAGACAGACATGTTTGACGATTGAGGCAATGCAAATCATGCTACTGCTGCCTGTTGGTTACTTGGTCACAATTCTAGGGCTTTCAGTTACTCAGTCTAAAGGCATTGTCCCTGATATATTCTTTGATACTTGCATGCCAAACTTACAATAGGCAGCATTAATAGATGTTGAATATACTTTCTCCTTACCCAACTTAATTCATAACATAATATAAGCTTCCTCCAGTACATAATTATATTTAGGCAAATTGTAACATGATATTAGAGCATAACTACTGATATTGTGTCGTTATTATCATCATTATCATCGTTATTTTTCCTTTATTTTAACATAGTTAACTTGCTTGATATCCCCCCCCCCCCTCTAAAGATACTGCCTTCAATGTAAGACCTCTAGTTTCAACACTAAATAATTAACTTGCTTTGTGGTGGAAACATACAGGTTTGTCAGTATGTTGGTGCAGAAAAGTGCTCTTTGTTTCATTTACTTTATTTTATGTTTTGCTGTTTGAATTTCTGATTTATGCTGTTGTCTTTGCTGCATGCTAGGTCTCTGTATGTCCAACTTGCGGTGGGAACGGTGAAGTCATTTCTGAGTATTGTCGCAATTGTGCTGGTGAGGGACGAGTTCGGGTTAAGAAAGAAATCAAAGTCAAAGTTCCTCCAGGGGTCAGCAAGGGTAGTATTCTTCGGGTAAATGGGGAAGGTGATGCAGGTCCGAAGGGGTATGTACTATGTACTATGTCTTAATTTTACATAATTCTTTGTTAACAATTGAAAATAAATTCATTCCATGAGTCTGATTTATGTTGTTTCTTTTGGTCAGCCTAGAATAGATTAGCAGAAGTGAAGGGGCATCTTCGCCTTAGTATGCTTCCTATTTCCTGCCCCTTTCGGGTGGAAACGTGTTCTATAGGATAGATTGCACTAGATATGAGAAACTATTTAGTTAGCTTTTAAGTTTGTGCTTAGCACTTCGTAGTTTTTGGGAGATGTAGACCTTTAAGCTTTCTACTGTTGTAGCATTTGCTTTTTCATACATATATATGGCATTTCTCTGGTTTAGCCATTTGTGGAGTTGCAATTAAAATAAACTTGCCTGTTAATCTAGAGAGTGTTCACATATTTCATAAAAATGAAAGAAATCTATGGCGATCCCCTTTACGTTAGGCCTTTATAGAGGGTTGTGCTGACTGTAAGTCGACTCACCTTGTTGGAAGTACATTTACTTAAGAACTGATTGCTGTGACATTTCTGCGCTTTACAGAAGTTGGTGGTTGGGTTCTGTTTTAACTTCATTAAGCTGTTTATTTTTTCTCACCTTTATTGTCCCTGCTTATATATCAGCGGTCCTCCAGGAGATCTTTATGTTTACCTCGATGTTGAAGAGATCCCTGAGATTCAACGAGATGGTATAAATCTTCAGTCAACAGTTACTATTAGCTACATAGATGCCATACTGGGAGCAGTTGTTAAGGTATGGGATAGTTACTGTACCCGTGAAGTAGTTGAAAAGTTTGAAACCAAGCAAAATATTATCCTGATCATTTTATAGATTTCTCTCCATGTATGTATGGTATTTGTTCTCATAGTTGCTAGTTTTTATACAACTGACATCCCCTTTGTTTTCTTTAAATACTTTTTGATTGCTTATAAAAAGAAAAGGAAAACCAATCAGAGTTTGTATGTAGTGTGGTTGTATGTTTTGGCTGTCTGGTGTAATGCTTAAACATGTAATGTCAAGCAGTTTTTAGCTGCTGACTAATAATTTATTTCATTTTTTAATTTGTTCTGTGTGATATGAAATTCTAATATCTCTGTGCATATCAACTTACAATGGGTTTTCTCTTTTTTGCAGGTTAAAACTGTTGAAGGGCCTACTAATCTGGAGATTCCACCTGGAACTCAACCGGGAGATGTCCTTGTTTTGGCAAGGAAGGGTGCCCCGAAACTGAACAAGCCATCTATACGCGGTGACCATCTATTTACTGTCAAAGTTACCATACCAAAACGCATTAGGTAAGATGAAATTCTTTTAACCTTGCGTTAGTATTCATATGCTTGGTATATATTTGGTATTGGTGGATTAGGTTTGACCTGCTAGATTTTCTTTAGTAGCTTATGGATTCCTTCAGCCTGTAACTTTCTGGTAGTGGTTGGATTCCAGCGTAGGTAGAAATATCCATTCTTCTAACCTGTTGGAAGTTGCAGATGGGATTTTTTGCTATTTGATCTGGTGGTCTGTTTACAGTTACTCAGAACTAGATTAAAACATGTCCTCTTCTGATGTCAAACAAAGACACCCAAAATTGGGCGTTGGACAAAGTACAAACAAAACCCAATGTCATGTTTCATTATGTAGGAAACACCCTCAAAGGAGTAAATGAGCAACACTTCATTAATCTGTTGCAAGTTCTCTGTCATTTACTCAAATGGTTGATGAATGTGGTGTGTCTTGACGCCCCTCCCCCCGTCCAAAACCCCCCAAAAGATGCATTCCCAGAAATAAATAAATAAATAAATGTAGCCTAATACCTAACTGACATAAATCACTGGTTTCTTTTGTATTATACTGACAGTACAAGGGAACGTGAGTTGCTTGAAGAACTTGCCGTGCTTAGCACCACAAAGAGCAGCCGGTCACGTCCTCGTCCCCAGCCTAGGCCAGCAGGTGAGTCGTTCCATCGTTCAGTTAAAAGTCAGACTTGCATTGCATGGGTATGTCTTGTTAAAAGATGTACCACTCTGGCATTTGGCTGCAGTAGCTACTCAACGGTGAGGGGAGGGATAAACCTACTATGGTGATAGGCATCAGTGGGCACCAGCAAACTTCTCTGAGCCAAAACCAGCTTATATGCATTAGTCTAAATTCTAATGTCAATGAAGCTCTTATTTTGTTTAACCCATGAACTAAATTGTCATCTCTATGGCCGGATGTTGGATCCTGCTAACATTATTGAATCTATTTGCATTAAAATAAAGGAAAATGATATTATGGTTGGTTATAATTTCCCTTTTGATAAGTCCAAAAGTTAAATGCCTTTCAAAAATAAAAGGAAATTTGTTTGATGGGTGGATACTGAATTTGACAACATAAAACGACAAGCAAAATGTACTGTAACAAAATGGAATTCTTGTACTCAAAACCCCTTCTTTTGGTTGGACTTTGAAGTCATGGAGTATATTCTGCTTCTTGGATTTCTATAATGAGAAATTGGTGAATTTCTCCTTTTCTTTTGTAGTTGATGCAGTGGAGAATGTCGCAAGTGTGGACTCAGAAGAAAACAATGGGTCAGAAGAGGAGGGTAATCTATGGAAGAAATTGACAGATGCTGCTGGGTAAATTGAATTCTGCTATTCTAACCTCATTTTGAACCCTATTATGTGCACAGAAAGCTTATCTTCTGGTGTCCTTATAAACTTTTCCTGCTACCTTGACTAATAAGACACATACAAACTTTCCCCCACTGGAAAGGGAGAACGAGAACAAGGTCAAATACAGAGGCATTTTTGGGCTGTGTAACATTAATAAGAAGTCCCATACTTCATGTCACAAAACTGCATTTTGATCCTTGGCAGCTGTCTTTTAGTCTGTATAGCTGATTCTATTGCTGATCGAGAACTGTGATGAAAAGTTTATAGTCTGGCTTTACTAGAATTATGAATATAATGACTTGACAATGAGCTCGAAAAGGATCACCTTGGATGATTTTGGTTGACTCTGAATAATCCAATAGTGGAACTGATGATCTGAGAGGACGTGTCTATTGCTTGTCCATATGGATGGGAATTTGTACCCATTTAATGGGTATTCACCTTTACCCATCCACAATGGGTGGGTAATACCCATTAAAAATGGATAGTGGATAGGGCATGCATAACTCATAATTTGGTGTGGGTATCCATCACCCATAGATATCCATATACCCATTTGTATTGAGACCTGCTGCTTACCTCTCCCCCTCTGAGTCTCTGACTCTTTTTACTTTCAGTTACGATCTCACCTCACTAGGCTTCTCCTTATTCCCCCCCCCCCCAAAAAAAAAAAAACCTCAGACACACCCTCTCCTCCAACTTATTTCTTTATTCTTTGCCAACATTTTTGCTCATACTTTTCTTGTTTTCATATTTGTTTTCAATTTGGTTGGAAATGTTGCAGATATTCTTTAAATTTAATTCAATTCTTCTCCTCGTGGAGGTTCAATTTTTTCTGTTGAGATGTGTTTTCAGTTATTTATTAGTTTTTTAGTTAATTCATTAGTTAAGTTGACAACATATTAGTTAGTATTTGTTAAATTGTCGACTAGTTGTTAGTAGCCCTTAATTATCGAAAATATAATGAATCAATTGAAATGATTATGGCAGAGAAATAACACATGCCATGTAGAGCATAGCTCTTTCCAATTTGGATAATACCCTTATTCATGAATAGCCATGGGTATAATATCCATGTGGGTAATTATCCATATGGGTAATACCCATGTGAGTGTTAGAGAAGATTGGTGGGCATGGGTAGTGTGCCCTTATCTATGGGTAAATCATGGATATGAGCATTCCTCACTCGTACCCACCCAATTCCAGTTCCAATTCCAATTTGTCCATAGTCTCCATGCATCAGTCAAAGTGAGCCTCAAAAGAATCCAGTTGAATGTGTAGATAAGCTACTGAAGCAAGTAAGTCTCATGAATGTTATTTTCTCAGTAGACATGCTGTTTCTTAGGGCTGAACACTACATGCTTGTAACTAACAAGCGACAAAGAGACTATAGTATTTAGCACTTTATACATGTATACATGTGTGTGCGCACACGCACACACACACACACACACACACACACACACACACACACACACACACACACACACACACTCACACACACTTACATTGGGGGGGAGGGGTGTTATCTGGGTAGGTTGGTTGGGTGGTGGTCATGTTTGGCGGTGTACAATGAAAGAAAGCCACCATTTATACACAGGAACAGTGATGTTAGCCCATCTCGTTAATAAAAAAAAAAACTTTTATCATTAATGCTAACTTTGGGTGGGAAGGATGCATTTGCTCTCCAACTGGGATTAATGATTATCTGTGACTATGGGAGTTAACTTCTGTAGAAACCTCCCCCAAATCTGCACGTGTGACCTTCACCCATTGCCTCTCAAAGTACTTTGGTTAATCTGGTTCTGGCGCGATGTGGTGATTGTAATTCTTCACTACTACCCCATGGTCAGTTCCAGAACCCATCCCCCTGCCACATCCTTTGGCTTTTTTGACATAAAATCTTTTGTTACCCAGCTATGCTAAGCTGGCACCTAGGAGCAGTGCCTTGTTCCATTGATCCAATAGTAACTTGGTTGCCTGCACTAAATGGAAACAATGTTTTCATATGCGTGCAGGAAGAGTCGGTGTCAGTCATTGGACTGTTGTTCCTTTTGTTTTTCCTCTCCCTGGTTCACCTGACCCTAATGTTCTCCCAGCATATGAAATCTGTAGTGCTTCTCCAATCTCCACTGGGGTTATATACAGTGCTGTTCTTATCTAAATGCTTAGCTCTCATCTTGGCTGTGTTTGTTTTCGTTCTCAATCTGTAATATACAATCCAGTGAACTGCTTGATCAAGTAAGGATGGTTTATTTTTTTTCAATTAGAGCTGTTCTGCACGTCACATTACATGTAACTGCAATAGTGCTTGTTGCAGGTCTGTTGTAAATGGCGCTCTAAGATGGCTACGGGACAATCTGTAAATTGCCCTCAATCCCACCCTATCATTTTCAACTGTGCCCAAATTTTGAAGTGTCGCGGGAGAAGGCATAAGAGAACGAGAATGGAAGTGTTTTTTTTCCCCTTTTGTTTTTTCACTGGATATTGGTAACAGTGGTCTTTTGATTCATTTGCACACTCTGTAAATGTATTGTCACCTTAACTGGTGCATTTGCTAGCTTGTAATGGAGTATGCAATAGGATGGCCAAACAGGCAGGCACCAAGATCTCTTTGGAAGATGATACAGCTCAATTTATATCATGTGATTGGAATAATATTTTTTAGTCTGCTGTGAAAATCACATTTTTGCTCAGTTGGATGATACATTGTTATCAGGAAGTGTCACTGTTTTGTTGAATTTTATGCATCCATATTGTGGGCTGTTTACGATTAGCCATCTCATCGCTTCTTTCATCTCAATGTGCTGGTGGCTTGCTACACGCAAAATTCTTATTTACATGTCAATTAATTTGAAAGAAATGTGTTGACAGAATGGCAGGAAAGCAATGTTTATCTCATAGGTCACTTGTGTTGAATATGCACATAAATCTAGCGAGCAATCCCATCTTCAGGTACTCTGATGGAGACCATCCAGCAAGTCCAGTAGCAGTTCAAGCATACTCAGCAGGTTCAGACCAGGAAATGGGAGATGATTTAACAACAACAGCTCGAGCAGCTTCTACATCATCTTCATCACCCAAGGAGGCTACACCAGCATTGTCAGCAGCAAGCCTTACTGTGCCAAACTCAACAGCTGTTGGAGCAATTCCAGCAGAAACAACAGGCTTCCATCCTTAGCAGCAGATCAAGGATACTTCAGCAGCCACCAGCCCACCAACATCATCCATCCAGACTTGCTATGCCTTAATAAGGCAAGTCCTGGCCAGCACAGCCACTCATTCCACCAACATTGGCCATTCAGGTCAAATCCAGTTCCTAGCAAAACCAGTCCAAGCAGGCATCTTTCTCAATTCTATATCTCTGGATTGAGTGAAATTCAGCCAAAGATTCCTAGGAGATTTTTGTTATTTGACATGCAATTTTCAAGTTCCAAGCAAGTTCCAGCATGTTCAAGCAAGGAGGCCATAAGTTATAAGCACTAGAACAAGCAACCTTGCCATGGTTGTTTGTTATCAGTTTTTCCAGAACCTCAGTTCTGAGGCCAAGTTATTTTGTTTAGCTACAATGAGGGTTATTTAAGTCTTTCCCAACCTTCCTTAAGTTGTTGAGATTACATCCAACTTAGGAAAAGCCCGGGAAAGTTACTGAGGTAACTTAGAATTACCCTCCCAGCTAGGAAAGACTCTGATTGGTCAGAATTGCCAACCTTTGGGGTTTTGGTCCAATCAGAAGCCAACTTTGTTTTCCTTTTTATTTTCAATTGTAACAGGATTGTATTAGCTAGTATAAGTTGTAATATGATGTATTTGGTTTAGTTCAGCAGCTAGATTAGAAGGGAGATTAGCAGGTTACTTTAATTAAGTGCCTCTAATCAAATTGTTTAGGATTAGCTATATATAGGGATGTATTCAGCAACTTGCAAACTAATCAATGATATTTTCAATAGCATTCTGAGTGCCTTAGTTGAGCCTCTCATTTGTGAGTGTCAACAAACTCTCATTTGGGTTGAATTTACTTCAGTATCTAGGAGCTGACATTCCTAGTGGTGTGTGTAGAGCTTACTTGCTTCAGTGGTGGTGTGCCTGTATCTGCTGAGATAACTAAGTCCTTTGCCCTTGTGTTTATTCTATGGTGTGCCTGTATCAGAGTGAATGCAAGTCTATTCTTTTATTTCCTTGTTGGGTTGTCATCTATTCCAGCTAATTGTTTCCAATTAGCTTTGTTTTAACATTCAACATTGTGTGTGAGTTCCTGTGTGGTGTACTGTGAGGTCAAACCCTGATCTTTGTGACCTTGCATACATCATACTCTTACTTCAATTAGCATTCTGCTGACACAAGGTCTAGAGATATTTAGACGTAGCCGGCCGTATGACTTACATATGAGCAAACATTTTTATTTGTGAAGAGCCTAATTTCAAGATGCTATTTTTTTCCACAAGTAATAACCCGAAAACTGAAATAAGAGACTAGCAGTTCATGGCAGAAGGTAACGACTAGGTAGATAGATATTAGAGAGTGCATGCATACAGGTGTGTAAATGAGTGTTTGTACTCCGCAAACAAATTCAAGACGCAAAAGAGGCAATTCTTCTTGAGTCAGAACTCAGAAGCAATCTCATTATACTCAACAACTTAGTTACAACTTGGTCTTCCAAATACAGGGCTGACGAGTCATGAATAGATCGAAATTGGCTGCAGTAAATGAGAACAAGTAGAGAGATTGGTCATTGTTTCCTACTGCCCTTGAGTAAAAGATAAAGAGCTACAAGGACAGGGGTTGAAATCATGAGAAGAGCCTGTACTATGTTGGGTTGAGTGATGTGTGGAAGCACAACACTGCCATACTTTATCAAAGCTGCACCTCCAATTGAGCCTACTGTCAACTTCACAATGTAGTTCCAATCATCCTGTCCCATTAACAAATGAGGGAAGCAAATCAGATAAAATAGAGAGGCAATGTTGTTTTGAACTCAACAAGCTGAACCAACCCAAGCAAGGTACCAGGAGAGCTCACTAAAAGTTCATCCACCATGGAGAGAAGATGAGGCCAGGTTTAGGGCATCCACCAATCCTTCAAATTCTTCTATCTCTTTGATTTTCTTTTTTTTTTTAAATTTATTATTATTATTATTATTATTATTTATATATTCTTTTTAGTTGTGGGAGTTTTGCACCATATGACCAATCCACCATGGAGAGAAGATGACTGCTACATTACATAAGAATTTTGCACCATATGCAACTCATGATGGAGTTTTCTTGTTGAAGATGTGGTTGTGCAGTTGAGACTAATTCGAAGTAACAACACAAATCACTCCACATGATAAATAAGCCCACCAAATTCATCAACCTAAAATCACCAATTCAGGAAATAATCTTGGAAGAAAAGCCTTAAATTTCCCAGAAACCCAGATTGAGAATAATAAAGCTGAAATGGTAGCAAGGTAAAGATGGACCAGATTGGAAGTTCCAAACAGAGGAGGTACCGTGAGAGCAAGTTTAAAGACCAACAGGGTGACAGTCAGCCGCATAAGTATCTTCCCGAGTATAAAACCTAAAACACCAAATCCATGTCGGGGTTCACTCCACACATCTAACAGCTACTGCCTCTAGTAGCCCAGCTCAGAATCCCAAACCCATGATATTCAGCAGAAGAAAGTTGAATTGGATAAACTGACAACAATTGCAGATAAGTGATAAGATATATAAACAGAAGCAAGCATATGAGAGAGTGATAAGCTGACCTGAGAATCAGAATCAGAATCAGAATTATTAGTAGTGGGGTTAGAGGGGCCAGAAGAAGCTGTAAGGCCAAGTTGAGGTCTGCTCGAATTGGTGGCTGAAAATTTGAATGTGGGTGGGCAGCCCCAGATTAGTCTGCTGGTGTTGGAGCAGCTCACACTCACAGGGGGGAACAGAGAACTCCCTCTGGCTATGCCTATGCCTATGCCTATGCCTGCCATTCGATGGATATGGTTCACTACAACTCTTTCTCTTCCTACTCTCTCCAATAGTCCAATGCAACGCTAAATACTTATCCCTCCTCCTTTCCCCATTTTATTCCCAAAACCACTTCAAGGTACCCTCATTCTACCAAAATTATTTTTAGAATATTTAGTAAGGCATTCTATAGTTTAAGTTAATAATTGTTAGTTGATAATTTCGTTGATTTGAACATGATTTTAGTGAGGTTTTGCTGACAAATTGCTTGAAAATGTTTATTGTCAATGAACGTCAACATCCAAAAATGGACATTTAAGTAGTCCACGAAACCTCACCAAAAACATGCTTCAATCACCATATTAATTTGGCGCAAATTCTAGTATAAGACTGTCTCATGATAAATTATCGTGAGACGTCCTGCGGCAAAGTTTGTCAAAATGAAAACACAAGAATAAGTTGGAAAGTGAAATCAATCTCCTTAATTAATTAATTAAATTTAAAAAATAAATAACATAGATTAGGTAATTATTTTCTATCCGCAAATAGCGCACACGTTTTAAATGGAACAATTTCCTAAATATCTTTTACAAATTATATAATTATAAGTGACTAATAAACCAATCAACGGTGACTATATTATGTTATCTCAAATTTGGAAACAAATAACAATATATCTATCAAGCGAATTAAAATATAGGTGACTAATATTAAATTCTTGGGGTGACAAATAATATGGTATCTCGATTCTTAGCATATATATGTGACTAATCTTCGACATTAAATTTAAACGTATTATTTTTCCGAAATCGTCAAAATATCCGATTTCAAAAGGATGAAATTATCTAAGTTTAACTAATATACTAATATAGTCATACACACTATTATAAATAGTCACACATAAGTCATCAAGAACGACATTACAATTCTATTGGTATTTTTCTTAATATCGTACCGATGGAATGACTAATCTTTTAACCATGTAATAACTATTTCAATGTACATTCATATGCCACACATTTTCACTTCATAAACAAATACTATAATTATACAAAACAATATATACCCATGAAGGTACATAAAAGCGTTTATTTGAAAATAGTAATTTAGTAACAAGTGGAGTTATTTGAAGCTTTAATATTATTTGCCAAATTCAAACATGCTACATTCATTTATTTGAAAGTTACGAAGACTTTGGAAAAAAAATTATATTTTGAATGTAGCATGTTTGAATTTGGCAAATAATATTAAAGCTTCAAATAACTTCACTTTTTGGTAAATATAAATTTTTCCCTAAATAGTCAACTTAAAACGTGCTACATCAAATATAAATTTTTTTCCTAATCTCACTTTGACAAATATAATCTCACTTTGGCAAATATAATTTTTTCCTAATCCGTAATTTGGTAAATAATTTTAAATCTTCAAGCATATTTTTTTCTTTAATTCTTCCATACCAAACGTGATATATTTTCCAACTTGATATTTTATTGTCCAACGTACATTCATTTATTTCCATGTCGTACATATTTTCCTCATCTAATTTGGAAAATAATCATAGCCTTTCTATTATTACAATCAAACGTGTATGAATGCTTAAATTTTCCAAAAATAAATAATTTCAACCTTTTAAAATTTTTATGCGTGACTAATTTTCTATTTTGCAATGACTAATATTGTGTCCTTGGTTCGCCGAGATAATTTAAGTTCAACTAATATACTAATATAGTCATACACACTATTATAAACAGTCACACGTATTAGTCATTTTTTTCAAACTCCCCAAATTTAAACGTATTATTTTTCCGACATCGTCAAATAATACGATTTTAAAAGGTTGAAATTATCTAAGTTCAACTAATATACTAATATAGTCACATGTAAGTCATCAAGGACGACATTCCAACAAATATTATATAATATTAACGAAAACATTCATATCATCATTGTAGACAAATAATAACATTGTTGTATAAAAATGCAAAAGTCCTCATCTACTAACCCTAAATATTAAAATCACCAAAGTTAAATAGTCATACAAAAATATCAAAGATTTAACACATACACTAATATATTAAATCAATTTTTCAAAATATATTAGTCACCTATAATCCAATTAAATTATATTAGTCACCAATAAATCATTAAATCATATAACATTGGTCACATTTTCAAAATATATTAGTCACCTATCATCCAATTAAATTAATGGACGCAAAAGCACGATATATCAAACAATCAAGATAACATATTATTAGTCACCCATAGATTGAATACTAATCAAACATATTATTTATCACTTCTACACTATTTATTAATATGATATCAAACATATAACATTGGTCACTTTTTCAAAATATATTAGTCACCTATAATCCAATTAAATTATATTAGTCACCAATAAATCATTAAATCATATAACATTGGTCACATTTTCAAAATATATTAGTCACCTATCATCCAATTAAATATACTAATTTCGACAAACATTACATTCCCCGAACCGAGTATTCATGGATTGATTAAAAACGATTACATCACGCTATATCAAACGATTATAAATCACAAGCGAAAATTTCAAAAAATCAAAATAGTGGTCAACGAAGTATATTCAACAAACTTGCACCTTCAAACATTTCTCCATTTTCGAATTTAAATTCGAACAATGGTCACTAATTCAAATATTCACACTTTCAACATTGATATATAATCTCGACATCCATAATCGAATATACGTAATAAGATTTACTTACCCGAGACGACCATGGTATTCGAGGACGGATGACGATCTTTGATCTTCCCGCAGAGACGACGATGTTATTCGTTAGGGTTTCAGTCAATAGGAGGAGAGAGAGAGATTAGAGACTATATATATGGAGAGTGCAACACACACGCGAATTAAGAGAGTGACCCCCTTTTTGGCTTTGTCTGACATGGCACCCCGTCTCACATTATTTTAACGTGAGACGGTCCTATATAAGATATATTGTTAATTTGGTACCTAACAATTATTAACTATCAAGAATTAGTTTGGAAGTAGGTACCAACTAAACTTCCTAAGTTTCACCGCTTAGGTATGGGTTTATATGTGGTTTGATAAATAAATAAATATATATATATATATATATATATATATATATATATATATATATAGGGGATGGATAGAATGAGAAGGGGTAATTATGTGAGAAGGTGAGAAGGGTCATCATGGACCCTTAGATCTTGATCCAAGGGTTCTTATTATTTCATGGTTTTGAATTACTTTTTTTGGTTGGGAATTAAAGAGGGGCACATGAATCTAAGTGGAAAAAATAAAGAAAAACAATAAAACAATTAATTATTGTTTAGGAAATAGTTAGGCTTGATATTTTCAAGGAGTTGCCCTTATTATGTATTCTTTATGTTGATGCATGTTTGTCGACCAAACAGATGTTCATTTGTTATCACTTTGATGTTCATGTGTTCACTATTTGATGTTCATATATTGATTATTTGGCGTCCCTGTCTTTATTACTTGATATCCTTATGTTTATCACTAGATGTTCATTTGGTTCGAACATGATGTCCATGTTAATTTGAATACAATATTGATTTGTTTTAAACTTATATTCATTGGGTATACACATGATATCTATTTATTTGAACATCATGTTTCGTCTGGTTTAAACATGATATCCATTTCAGTTGATCATAATGTCCATTTTGTTTGAACATGTTCGATCTTACGATTTAAAAATTTTGATGGTCACCATAACTAATAAACACATGGACATAAAGTAATCAACATATGAACATCAAGTACTGAACACATGGACATCAAAGTGCTGACAAATGGACATCAACACGCCCTGTGTGGTGGACAAGCATGCATCAACATAGAAAATATACATAATAAATGCAACTCCTTGAAAATATCACGCCTAACTATTTCCTAGACATCAATTAATTATTTTATTGATTTTCTTTTTTTTTTCCACTTAGATTCATGTGCCCCTCTTTAATTTTCAACAAAAGAAATAATTGTGGAGCGTGGCGTGGTGGGGAGAGATTGAATGTCTAGCTTGAGAATCTTGAATCAATAGTCAACAAAAACTTGGAACACCAAAGGGATTGGAAATGACCTTGGATAAAGGAAAGTCCACCACCAAAGGCCTAACACCCCACCATGACCATCATAAAGGAAAATCCACCAAATGATCAATAAAGGAATGACTAGAAACACCACCATTAATCAATGGATAAAGTAATCTAGATTTGAGAGAAAACTTAGGGAAACCCTAACCAATGCATAAGCATGTTCATAATTCATCAAAAGCTGCTGGAAACACATAACAACTAGCTATTTATACTAGTCCTAAAATTAAGTCAAAACAGCGAAGAAACGGCGTCTTCCAGAACGCTGGCTCGGGCGAGCAGGAGGACGGCTCGGGCGAGCAGGCCTTCTGCCCGATCGTCGGCCATCGGCGTCGCGCGGCATCTCCGTGGCTTCGGCTCGGCGGCAGAGGTCGGCGAGCAGTCCTCTCGCCGCCGCCCGGGTGGGTCGCGTCTGCGATGTATCTTGGCTCGGGCGAGCCGCCAGCCTTGCTCGGCGAGCAACGCTTCGCGCTTTTCCTGCCGACTTCAAATGCGCATAACTTCTTCATCCGAACTCCGTTTTAGGCCCGTAAGATATCGTTGGAAAGCTCTTAGTGTGTACTATAAGCTCCCATAATTTGAGCCTCATCGGAATTGTATTGAAGGAGTTATGACCCGAGGCGTGAAGGCGCGCGCATTTCCAACCTCTGTTTGCCTTCCCCCTTGCAAGTTATTAACTTAGTTACTTCCGAGTCTTGATACCAACACGTCCTTCATCTCCGGGATGACCCAATCCGATCCCGAGGCCTCCGAGGTTGTTGACAAGTCCCGAGCCTCTCCTTACTCCAAATAAGGATGGCTCGTCGAGGCCACGTTAGTGTGATGCTCACCACCCCGCCTTTTGTAAAGGTGTATCGATTCCTGAAAACGAGTGGGTGAGCGGTTTTAGTCCGGTGATGATGGGTCGGGATTTCACCGATCTTGTCTTTAACCGCAATCCCGGCTATGAAAGCGTGGCACTGAACCCGACACTGAACCCGATACGGTTCATACTCCCCTTCTTGAAAAAGAGTTGCCCTCAACTCTTGGGGGTTAAAATGAAGGCTCGCTCCAAGGCTCGACCAGCCGTTGCATGAACCCTCCAATAAACCATTCATGATCACGCTATGAACTCCACCTTGCTTGAAGAGATAGGAATTCTTGAAGAAGCTTAGGGGTGAAGGACAAAGGACGGAAGGAGGAAATTTTTGTGGAGTTAGGGAACGCTCAACCTCACAAAGCTCGCTACAAGGTAAAGACAAAGCAAGAGGTCGCTTGTCCTCACCAAGAGCACACTCAACCCGTGTTTCGCTCAAAAGGAGGTTCCTCAATTCACTTCCCACCCAAGGTTTAATTTGATGTGGGGCTAAGGGTTTCATGTAATCACAACCAAACAAATGTTTTTCATTCAACATGCTCTTCCAAAAACATTGCACACCAAATTTCCAATAACACTCATTCAACGACAAATCCTCAAACAACCAATGTCGACCAAACAACATGTATGACTCGTTCAAAAAGTTCATGACACAATGACCAATATACGAGCAATATTCATCGAAGTACGACACAATTGAAGAGCTCAAAAACTTAGGTTGAACTAGAATCAAGGCTTGTTCAATTCCAAATTCGCCACTAAACACCAAACGGACACCAAGATTCTTAGTATGCCACTCAAAACATTGGGAATTTTCAACCGGGGACTTCACATGCTCATCATGCAACTTATCTCGCCAACAAACTTCATCAAACAACCAATATCTCCCAAATATCATGCACGACTCACCCAAAAACTCTACACCACATCGTACATCTTTCAAGCATGATTCAATAAATTTCAAAGGAGAGTCTTCGGTTACCTTGTTCTTCCCATGGAGAAGAATTTGGGTGCCCACGGGCGGAGGGAAATGGGAGTCATCACCATGGTTGCTTAAGTCTTTGATTAGTGGCAATGATAAAACTAAAGGAGTCTCTTCTTCAGCCCTTTCAACAATGTTGGGAGGGACTCCAAAAGTAGTCATACCAAGAGAGATGTTGGAGTCAACTCTACTGTTGCTAAACTCAACAATTGATGGATGTGAGATGAACGAAGGTGCTTCTTCTTGGGGATCTTCAACAAGGGTGAGAGGAAGGGCAAGATCGACGTTCGCATCCTTCTCTTGGCTTGGAACTTTATCAAGATCACTATGTTCTTCAAGTAGCTCAAGAGGTTTCCCTTCAACGGCCTCAAAGACAATAACCCCGTTCATTGAACTTTTCTCTTTCTCAACGTTTTTCTCTTCGACACCTTCTACCATGTCACCTGTATGCTCTTCCACACCAAAGGATTCTTCAATCCAAGTTTCAACCATAGCCATTGTTGGACATTGCAAAGAATCGTGTCCCACACGCCGACATTTGACGCACTTCCGGGACGTGACGGTCGTTAGCGGGGAATAGTAAAATGGCTCCTCAATAGTGTCCCGTCGACGATGGCGTCGAAGCGAATTTCTATCATCGTCACTCGACTCGTAGGAGGGTGGAGGACGGATAGGACTTCGAGCGAGTCTCCGGCGTTCATCTCGGGATGGAACTTGATGCTCTGGGGCGAGGTTGTCCAACCGCGTTACAATGGCATCAAGGGTACGATTAATGGTGGAGAACCGTTCGTCATGGGTGGCAAGTCGGTTCTCGATAGCCCGAAGTCGACGGCTACTCTGGTGGCTTGAATTACCTCGATTGGAACCATTGTGACCATCCATTTCGAGGGAAAGGTATGGGACGGATTGTGTTTGGGATATTTTTGTGGAGTTTGGGGGGTTTTCTTGTAGTTGGCTTGTGTTTGGCTAAGGGTTCTTTGTGTTTTTCTCACTTGGGCATTTTATCGAACACCTTGTGTGCACAAATTTTCCAACTCTTCCTCAAGCTCCAATATGCATCAAAATCAACAAACACAATAGCAATAACAATTTCTCCAACACACTTGGAGTCACAAGGGATGGGGAACACCAATATTTCAATCAAAATACCAAAATCAACAATAGAGAACTACTAGTATGAACAATGGAAAAAACTCAAGCTAGGTGAATAACCTTGTGCTCTGATACCAAATGGAGCGTGGCGTGGTGGGGAGAGATTGAATGTCTAGCTTGAGAATCTTGAATCAATAGTCAACAAAAACTTGGAACACCAAAGGGATTGGATATGACCTTGGATAAAGGAAAGTCCACCACCAAAGGCCTAACACCCCACCATGACCATCATAAAGGAAAATCCACCAAATGATCAATAAAGGAATGACTAGAAACACCACCATTAATCAATGGATAAAGTAATCTAGATTTGAGAGAAAACTTAGGGAAACCCTAACCAATGCATAAGCATGTTCATAATTCATCAAAAGCTGCTGGAAACACATAACAACTAGCTATTTATACTAGTCCTAAAATTAAGTCAAAACAGCGAAGAAACGGCGTCTTCCAGCGGCTGGCGAGGCGGGAGGGCGGGGCGGGCGGTGCCTTCTGCCGCGATCGTCGGCGGTCGCGTGCGCAGCATCTCCGGCAGAAGCTCGGCTCGGGCGAACAGGAGGTCGGCTCGGGCGAGCAGGAGGTCGGCTCGGGCGGCGAGTCCTCGCTCGCCGCCCGATCGGCCCGTGGGTGGTCGCGTCCGTGGCGAATCTTGGCTCGGGCGAGCGCCAGCCTTGCTCGCGAGCAACGCTCGGCGATTTTCCTGCCGACTTCAAATGCGCATAACTTCTTCATCCGAACTCCGTTTTAGGCCCGTAAGATATCGTTGGAAAGCTCTCAGTGTGTACTATAAGCTCCCATAATTTGAGCTTCATCGGAATTGTATTGAAGGAGTTATGACCCGAGGCGTGAAGGCGCGCGCATTTCCAACCTCTGTTTGCCTTCCCCCTTGCAAGTTATTAACTTAGTTACTTCCGAGACTTGATACCAACACGTCCTTCATCTCCGGGATGACCCAATCCGATCCCGAGGCCTCCGAGGTTGTTGACAAGTCCCGAGCCTCTCCTTACTCCAACAAGGATGGCTCGTCGAGGCCACGTTAGTGTGATGCTCACCACCCCGCCTTTTGTAAAGGTGTATCGATTCCTGAAAACGAGTGGGTGAGCGGTTTTAGTCCGGTGATGATGGGTCGGGATTTCACCGATCTTGTCTTTAACCGCAATCCCGGCTATGAAAGCGTGGCACTGAACCCGACACTGAACCCGATACGGTTCATACTCCCCTTCTTGAAAAAGAATTGCCCTCAACTCTTGGGGGTTAAAATGAAGGCTCGCTCCAAGGCTCGACCAGCCGTTGCATGAACCCTCCAATAAACCATTCATGATCACGCTATGAACTCCACCTTGCTTGAAGAGATAGGAATTCTTGAAGAAGCTTAGGGGTGAAGGACAAAGGACGGAAGGAGGAAATTTTTGTGGAGTTAGGGAACGCTCAACCTCACAAAGCTCGCTACAAGGTAAAGACAAAGCAAGAGGTCGCTTGTCCTCACCAAGAGCACACTCAACCCGTGTTTCGCTCAAAAGGAGGTTCCTCAATTCACTTCCCACCCAAGGTTTAATTTGATGTGGGGCTAAGGGTTTCATGTAATCACAACCAAACAAATGTTTTTCATTCAACATGCTTTTCCAAAAACATTGCACACCAAATTTCCAATAACACTCATTCAACGACAAATCCTCAAACAACCAATGTCGACCAAACAACATGTATGACTCGTTCAAAAAGTTCATGACACAATGACCAATATACGAGCAATATTCATCGAAGTACGACACAATTGAAGAGCTCAAAAACTTAGGTTGAACTAGAATCAAGGCTTGTTCAATTCCAAATGTGAGTTAAATTACCATATTAGCCTTATATATATATATATATATATATATATATATATATATTTGAACCAAATGTGAGTTTTAATTCCGAAAAAGGCATTTGAGCCCACAAAATACAAAACTAGTTACAGAGATTATCTATACATTGGATGTATTGCTTTTTCTGTCATCTAAGTAGAATGTTCTATCACGCAAATGTTTTTTTGATAATATTGAGCACTGTTTCAGCATTCAGAAGGATATTCTTGAAACAACACTTGTTCCGCGATTGCCAAATGTTGTAGTTATATGAGGTTGTTCCCGCGTACATGATTTGTTTTTCCTGCTTACTCAGTTTCTTTGCAAGGATTTTCTTGCACCAGCCCTCCCAGGAAAGTGCTGAAGGGAATTTTAGCCATGGTGAAAGTAAGGTTCCCACATTGGACGCATAAGCGCAGTCATACATGAGGTGCTCGATTGTTTCATCATGAAGTTGGCAAAGGGGACAAGTTCTCGGGATGTTTGTTTGATGTAGTCTGGTTCTGACTTGCAGTCTTCCATGAAATGCTAGCCAGGAGCAAAAAGAGTGCCTAGGTGTATTCAATCTGTTCCACACAAGTCGGGCCCAAGGCCATCTTGGGTGTTCTCCTGCGAGCCAATTATAGCCTTTCTTTACCGTGTATTGTGTTCTCAAGTGTCCAACTTCTTTGATTCTGTTCTTCACAGAACAGAGCTTCTTGAAGTACCAACAGGAGTCTTCTCTTGGTTGGTACTCCCACCAATCTCTATTCTTAATGTATCTTTCATGTATCCACTTGACCCATAAACTCTCTACAATGTGTATACTTAGGAGTATTCCTAGCAATATAGAGAGTCCTACTTCTGAGATGAGTTTTTATGTTATAAAAGACATCAGAGGGCTGGGACATAGTATTTTTAAAGACAAGTCTGTTCCTAGCCAACCAGATGTTGTAGACATAAGTTGCAAAGCTCGCATATGTTAGCTGCTTTCTGCAGGTCTTCTGTTTCGAGGTGAGGACTCTCCTACACCAAGATTCCCAATTGGGAGCTTGTGGAAGTTTCATCTAGGCAGTGACATTATGTCTTACTTGAGTGGAAAATTCACAGTCAAATAACAGGTGCTGGATGGTTTCATCCTGGGTTTGACAGAGCGGGCAGACTATGAGGGTTTGAGTGTTGTGCATTCTAACCCTCACTTGAAGCTTCCCATGTAGTGCAATCCAAGTGCAGAAGGAATGCCTCGGAGTATTGAGCCCATTCCAAACCATTCGAGCCCATGGCCATTTTCCACCATCGCATTGAAGATTTTCATAACATTCCTTGACAGTTTGTTTTTTTCCTTGTTGCGCATAGGATTTGATTTGCTTTTTAACTTTGCACAACTTCTTCATGTACCAGCAAGAGTCCCCCCTTGGCTCGTAATTCCACCAGTTACCATCTTTAATATATCTTTCGTGAATCCACTTCACCCAAAGGCATTGTTTGTTCTCAGAGATGGCATAAATATGCTTGGCAATTATAGCAGTATTCCAGTGCTTGAGGTTCTTTATACCAAGGCCCCCCGAATTTTTGGTCTGCAAACTGTGGTCCAACTGATAGGAGGAACCTTTTTGTAATTTGTGTCTGCCCCCCAAAGAAAGTTTCTACATAATTTTGTGATCTGCTCTATAACTTCCTGGGGGATAAATAAGATCAAAGCCCAAAAAGAGAAAATACCTAGGAGAAGAGAATTTATGAGCACTACTCGACCAGCGTACGAGATATTACTTGTTGGCCACCTCTTGATTCTTGAAGATATCTTGTCTACAAGCTTTTTGCAATCCATCTTGTTCAACCTTCTATCAATTATTGGCATTCCAAGGTAATAGAAAGGTAGTCTCCCCTCCTCAAAGTTTGTGATCCGTAGGATGTCCTCCCTGACGTTTCTTGCCACTCCACTTATTATAACTTTTGATTTTGAGGCATTTACAGCCAAACTTGAGGTTTGCTTGAAATGGTTCAGGATGTCCATTATTTTTTGGACTGTGTCAGGGTCAACAGCAGTGAACAACATCAAATCATCTGCAAAGACAAGATGTGTAATATTAAGGGATTTGCATCGGGGGAAGAATTTGAATTTCCTGTCCTTTGTTGCATCTGCAAGGCACCTTGATAGTTACTCCATAGAGAGAACAAACAGAAGTGGGGAGATGGGATCTCCCTGTCTCATTCCTCTACCTCCCTTGAAATAAACATAAGTGTTGCCATTAACTTGAAATGTGTAGGAGGTTGTACTTATACATGTCATGATCCAATTGATAAATATAGGGGGGAATTTGAAGCCCTCTAAGATTTCCTTGATGAAGCTCCAGTGAACGCTGTCGAAAACTTTTCTCATATCAATCTTAAAGATGCATTTTGCTTGGGTGACCTTTCTTCGAAACCCCCTAGAAAGTTCATGGCACATAAGAACATTGTGGAGGAGTTCCCTCCCCGGGACAAAAGCAGATTGACTCTTATTGGCAAGATGTGGTAGGACAGTCTTCAATCTTGAAGCAATCAACTTTGAAATGGTTTTATAAATGGTATTGCAACAAGCAACTGGCCTGAAATCCGTAGCACTTTGGGGAGCTTCCACTTTTGGAACAAGGGTCAGAATGGTAGAATTTAGAGCTGGAAGCATTTGACCATGTTGGAAGAATTCTCTAACTGCATTGCAGAATAGGTATCCAATTTCAGGCCAGGCTTCCTTGAAAAAGCCACTAGAATACCCATCTGGACCAGGAGATTTGTTGTTAGGAATGGAAAAAACAGCTTCTTTGATCTCTTGATTGCTGAATTCATGACACAGATAGATATGTTGATGAATTGAAAGCACATTTCCCTGCTGAGTAATTTCCCTCTTGATATGGTCCCTCACATTATCGTTTTCACCAAGTATAGAGGCAAAAAAGTCAGCCATATAGTTCCCAACATTATCAAAACCTTGAATGATGTTATTATTATGATCTTTGAGAGTGTTTACACAGGAGGTAAGTTTCCTCTTCTTCATCTTACTAAAGAAAATCCTTGAGCAAGAGTCTCCAAAAACACTTGTCTCCATTTTACTTTGTTGAGCAATGATATCCATAGAAGATTTGAAGATCCTCAAGTACCTTTCTTTTTCCTCCTTCTCTGAATCCAGGAGCTGCTGATCATTCAGGTCATTGTTTAGCTGTGATTGAATATATTCAAGTTTTTCCCTAGCTACCTTGCATTGGTCATGAATGTCTCTAAACTTGTCCCTATTCAGGGATTTAACTTCTATTTCAGGTTCTTCAGAACATGATAGATTGCATGTAGGTGTGACCCTTCTCTCTTGTTGTCCACAGCATGTTGAACAATTTCAGCAAAAGCAGGATCTGAGACCCACATGTCACCAAAATCTAAATCGTGGTCTAGATTTTGGATCCTCCATTAACTCAAGAAAGATTGGTTTATGATTAGAAAGGACTTGTGCAAGATAAGATGCTTTCATGAAGTTAGTGTTTAGAAGCCAATCCTCGTTGTAAAAAATTCTATCTATTTTGGATAAGACATGACCATTACTCCAAGAGTAACTTGCTCCCTGGCAGTGGTATTCGGTTAGATTGTATTGGTCGATGCACTCTTGAAAATCTTGAGTTTCCATATACGTGACTTGTGTGCCATTTAGTCTATCCTCAACATGGAGTATTGAGTTGAAATCCCCTAGAACAGACCAGGGGCCATCAATGTTAACAGCAATCTGCTTCAGTTTTTCCCAAAGGCCTTGCCTTTCCTCTCTTCTATTGAAAACATATATGAAGGTATAAAGAGCACTTGAACCTTTATCACAGTCATCAATCTTACAATGTATGAATTGACCATCAAAGATGAGGGGTTGAACTTTCGCCTTGTTTGATTTCCAAGCTATGAAAATTCTGCCACCTCTATGAATGTGAAAGTTATTACAGGAATCCCAATTAGCGAACATAATTTGAGAGAGCATTTGGGCTTTAGCTTGCTTTACTTCCGTTTCCAACAGACACACAATGTTAGGATTTTGCACCCGCAAGAAGCTCTTTACATCTTCTTGCTTTCTGGGGTCATTTAGACCCCTGATATTCCAAGTTATCATCTTCATTGTGGATCTGTGTCAGATCCAGTTGGTGTGCCCTCATGCACACCCTCATCATCTTGACTTCCTTGGTCCTCATCATCTGTGTCATCTTGGTCATCATCAGTGTTCAAGGCTTCATAGATGTTGGTTATAGATGTGCCTTTTGATGTGTTTTTCCCCGAACTTCTGTTTTATTCTACATTGCTTTGTTCTTGACTTCCATTCCTTTTTGCAACTTTGGTTGGCTTGATGAAACCGTACTCATCAACCTCCCTTTGTGCCTTCTGTTTGGGCTTCCATAGTTGTTTCTGAGTATTTTTTGATGGGTCAGTTTCTTTCTCCCTCTTCTTGCATTCATCTACTGAGTGCCCCATCATACTACACTGTGTGCATTTCATAGGTTTCCAGTCGTATTCCACCTTTTGTGTCATAATAACATCCTCTTCATTTAAGAATTTAACTTCGTCTGGTAAGGGTTCGTCCAGTTTGACTTCAACAAGAACTCTTGCTGCAGTTAATGAAGTTCTTTCTTTGGTAGCTCTGTCAGTCTTGATGGGGATACCTAGCAGACTTGCAAGGCTACTTAGATTGTCAGTACTCCAATATTGTATATTCAGATGGGGAAATCTCACCCAAATAGGGAGGCTCTTGATCTCGTCAATGTCAATATTCTGCTTCGGCGTCCATGGTTTCATGACCAAAGGTTTGTTGTCAAAAACGAAAATACCCCTTTCAAGAACTTCCTTCCTTTGATCTTCCTTTTCAAATCTGACTAGAAACAAACCTCTACGTATTGCTGCAATCTTGCTTAGTTCATATCTACTCCATATCCTTTTCAAAAAACCCTCCATAACTTTGAACGGGGGGTTTGCTCTAACGACCCGACAGAGAATTGAATTTTCCCAGTACGTTATCTCCTGCTCAACAAATTGCTTTTCGATCTTTGCCACTGGAATACCCTCAATCTTTGTTGCTTCTACAAATTTAAGCGACGTACCTCAATCAGGATCCACCAAAGAGGCATACGTTGTTTTCACATCAACCCTAGTTTCTGATTTTCTTGAATCCTTCGCAATAGATGGAGTTTCTTCTGACTTTGAGTTCTTGCCTTTGTTCTCAGAAATTGGTACTGGCGATTTGAGATTCAATTTCTCTTTAGCATTTTCCTTGGCATTCTGCCTTGTTCCCATTCTTGATGTTTTCTGAATGTGATCAGTTTTCTTCCCCTTTGCCATGGCTAGGGACCTTGAGAGAAAAACCCCTCAGAACCCTAAGGCGAAGAAACCTGGTCTCAACTATATATATATATACATATATATATATATATATATATATATATATATATATATATATATATATGGGATATGATCATATGAGCATGGTGTTATTGTGAGCATGTGAGCACTACTAATATGGACCCTTGGATCTTAGATCAAGGGATGAGAAAAAAGGAAGACTTTAACTTTTTGTTTCAGCATTTGTTGGGGATGACACGTGATGTTAGTGAGAAAAAAAATAGAAAAGCATTAAATTACTCCCAAAGAGCGACGCATGGTCATCGTTCCCCAGAACTCAAAATTGAAGTGTTCAATTTGCCTCCAAACGAGTGACCGTTCCTCTCCCTCCGTTACCCATAGTCGAAGGCAAATGAAGAGCGAAGTGGGAGGATTTGACGACGAACCGGACTTAGATGACGACGGCGGGGAAGGTGTCAGGTATGCGAATTAGGGTTCAAATTTGTAATTTTTTAATGTGATGTTCGGTGCGATTAAAGCACCGAATTAGGGTTTTCCCAATGTAATTGATTGAAACGATTGTATATTGTTCCAGAAACGTGAAATTTCAAGTTCAATGGCTGAGGAAGGAAGTACGAAGGATGTATGTGTGGGAGAAGGAAGTAAAAGATTAGTTTTTAATCCTGGGTGAATACGAATTTCCGATTGTATGTGATGTGTTTCGGAAACGTGAAATTCTGAAGGATGTATGAGCGATCGTCGAAAGTTTTTTGTGAATGTCCATTGATGTATATTTGATGTCCACAGTTATGAGTGTGTATTGTCCACAGAGACATTGCCTGATGTCCACTGATGAAAAGTTGTGTCTTGTACAGGTGTTGTCCACAAGGGCATTCATTAGTTGATGGTCACCGATTAAATGTTTGGTGTCAACATTGTTGATGAAGTGATTTGAATGTACAAATTTGTTGTGTAGCCGACATTTCACAAGGATTGGTGTCCATAGTCATTGTTTAATATCCACAGTGGCATTATTTAATATCTACAGTTATGAGTGTGTGTAAATTTGTTATGTATACTGAAATTGTTGATGTCCACAGTGGGATTATTTAATAACCACTGATGAAAGTAGTGTTGTCCACATTGACATTATGTGTTTTAAATATACGAATTCGTTATGGTGTTGACGTTTGTTCGAATATTGATCGATTGTTCAGTGGCATATGAGTGTCATGAACAAAAGTTTGATGGTGTTGAGGGCTTTTTCTCGTACTTTGTATTTTGCTCAGGAACCACCTTTAGTGATGTATGATACTATGTTTGTACTTGACGAATTAATGAATGAATGTCCACACATTAAATGCATACCGTCCACGTTGTCACAGATAGATGTCCACAATATGTACTTGTATCATCCTTCTTGATAATTCTAAAAAAATGTCATATAAGTCCATAATAGAACTGCCAATAACATGAGTGGTGACAATAAAATTACATGGCAATCACACATACAAAATGAATGAATCGCATTCTACCTACCATTATACCCTAACCGTTTTAATGATTTCTTCTTGTATGACAATTAAACCCCATGTCAGTGACACATCCATAATGAATGCATGTCCATACTTTAAATGCATAATGTCCACGGTGTCACATATAGATGTCCACAATCTACACATGTATCATCCTTCTTGATAATTCTAAAAAAATATCATATAAGTCCATGATAGAACTGCCAATAACATGAGTGGTGACAATAAAATTACATGGCAATCACACTACCAAATGAATGAATGAAATTCTACCTACCATTACACCCTAACCATTTTAATGCTTTCTTCTTCTATGACAATTAAATTTCATGCCAATCACACATCCATAATGAATGCATGTCCACACTCTAAATGTGTAATGTCCACGGTGTTAATAGATGTCCACAATCTATACGTGTACAATCCCTTTTGATAATTCTACATGTCCACATCTAATAATGTCGTATAAATAATCTAAAAAGTTAATTAAATTTCATATATACCATGCCACTATTAAATTTCATGCCAATTATATTGCTTATCAGATGGGGGTGCCAATCACACATTCATCATGAATGCATGTCCACACTTTAAATGCGTAATGTCTATGTTGTCACAGATAGATGTCCACAATCTATACTTTGTATCATCCTTCTTGATAATTCTAAAAAAAAGGCACACAATATTTTGATGCCAACATGGAAGGAAGGCTAGGAGTCACATTGTCATTTTGAACATACTGAATGGACGAAGAAGGCAAAAGGAAGAACAGAGAGAAAGATTCATCAGATCATAGGAAGGGGAGAGAATGAGCAGGCAACAAGAAAAAAAAATGATGTTCCTAATGGAAATACTTGACGTCCTTACAAGAAATACTTGATGTCCCCGATGAAATACTTATGTCTCCAATGGGAAAAAACTTGATTTCCCTTGTAATATTTTGATGTCCACAATGAAAATACGTGATGTCGATAATGAAAATATTTGTTGTTCTCATAAGAAATATTATCAATTAATACTGATAATGGTTGATTTCTCCTGCTTGTTATACTTGTTCATTTTATTATAACTTGATATCCACTTGGTATGTAACTTGATATCCACTTTGTATGTAACTTGATGTCCGCTTGTTATACTTGTTTTTGTACTTGATGTGCACGTTGGTATTGGTTGATGTCCATAGTAATAATGATTGACGCCCACTGTTGTCATGCTTGATGTCCACATCTACTTTGTTTGATGTCCATAATCATGATGCAGTGTGTGTATGTCATTTTGTTGTAGTTGATATGCACATTGGTAATGGTTAATGTCCATATTAATAATGGTTGATGTCTCATGTTTAATGTCCACATCCATTTTGTTTTGAGGTGGTTTTCTCATTATGAAATCGGTGTATTATATGGGTGTTGTCCACAGGAACATTAGTTGATGTGCAATGATGAAACTGGTGGTCTCCACAATATTGATTATATGTTTTAAATATAAGAATTTTTTATGTAGCTGACATTTCAAAATGCTGGGTTTTGGGGGTGGTTTGCCCCAAATCTAAAATTTTGAAATTTCATCTACACAACAAATTCGTACATCCAAATCACTTCATCAACACCGTAGACACCCCTACTTACATCAGTGGACATTAACTAATGTCATTATGGACATTAACTAATGTCACTGTGGACATTAACTAAAGTCACCGTGGAAACCACCAGTTTCATCAGTGGACATCAATCACTGTCACTGTGGACAACGCTCATTTAACACACCAATTACATTCTGGAAAACCCCCAGCCACGACCCCATCTTTGTCAACACAATTGGAACCCTAATTCTGAACTCCCCGCCAGGACCCCATCTGGAAAACCCCCTCGCCAAGACCCCATCTTTATCAACCCTAAACTCTAAAATAACATTGCACCCAATTGGATTCCTAATTCCGCATCGAAACATCCAACCAAATCGCCTACCTGAACCATAATTTTGTTGTTCTTCTCCTCCAGTTCTTCTCCTTTCCACTGCCTTGCTCTTCCTACGTAAATGGGAATGTGTTTGTCTGTTGGGCTCCCTACGTTGCTGCTTTCTTTCTTTCTTTTTTTTTTGGTTTCCAATGCTCTCTTCATCATTTTAATCAATCACACTTTCCCTTCCCAATGCAGCAAATGCATTTTCCTTTATTTTTTTTTACCTCATTCACTTAATGTCTCACGTGACATCTACTGTTTTTGTACAAAAAAAAAAAGTTAAAGTCTTCCCTTTTTCCCATCCCTTGATCTAAGATCCAAGGGTCCATATTTATAGTGCTCACATGCTCACAATAACACCATGCTCATATGTTCACATCCCTATATATATATATATATATATATATATATATATATATATATATATATATATATATATATATATATATATATATGGGAATAGATATAAAAAGAAGAAGGGTTTTGTGAGCATAGAAGCATAGAGGATCTTAGCCCTTGGTTCCAAGATCAAGGGTGATGGTAATTAGTTGTTTTATCTTTATTTCAAATATCTGATGATAATTATGATTGGCTGAATTTTTTATTTTTTTTAAAAAAAGAGAGGTATCACGTGAGGGGAAGAAGGAGGGGCATGCTGATGTCAACTGCTACTTGCAAGCTGGAGGGAGGGAGTTATTATTTGCAATTTCCCAAAACACACAATCATTATTCAACTTTTGAAAACTCACCATGCTCATCTAGGTTTGCCATAACTATTCTTCCAAATTTTGAAGCTTTGAAGCAAGCCATAAACCACTTCCGCAGATTTCCGGTTAATTGCAGAGGAGGGGCATGCGATTTTCCGGTGAGTGAGTGTTCCGGTTGGTGAATTTCCGGTCAATTGGATGAGAAAAGTGAAATCTTTATGCAACTTTTGAAAATCTACCATGCTCATTCAAGTATGCCATAACTGAATTTCCAAAGCTTGTAGCTTTGAAGCAAACCCTAAACGATTTCCGCATATTTCCGGTTAATTACAGAGGAGGGGCGTGCGATTTCCCAGCGAGTGAGTGTTCCGATGGATGAATTTTCGGTCAATTGGCAGAGAAAAGTGAAACGGATGTCGAATTTTCCGGCGGGTGAGTGTATGCGATTCTAGGATTTGTTCCCTTTTTTTTTTGAACTTGTGGGTGTCCGGGAAGGTTTTGTTGTTCATTAATACAGTTTGGTGTGTTTTTGTCAATGCAGGAAGAGATTAGTTCATGTGATCTGAATACATATATTTTGATGATCATTTTTTGGTGTTGTTGTTCATAAGTGTCAAAAAATGGAGTTTTGTAGTTGGAATAGTGTTTAGGATCATATTTTTCTTTTTGATGATGTTTCAGTGGTTTTAATTTAAGTTCATATGTTGATAAGTGATGAGTACACAACCACATGATGTTCAATTTTGTTATTCATTGTAAGGGACTTGATGGTCATCCTAGAACGTTGGATGTTCATTGTAGAATTGTTTGTTTATCAATGGTGGGCATTCAAGCACTAATTGATGTTCATTTTCTCTCACCTTGGAGTTCATTTTCAGTGTATGTGATGCTGGACCACTTGAGGATGTTCATTTATTCTTTTCTTTTTTTTTTCATTTTCCACTGATATTCATTCCAGGAATACTTGTTGTTCATGTCATCATCAATTGTTGTTCATTGTATGTGTGACTTGATGATCATTATAATTGTTGTTTATTGATAGACATCCGAAAACAACTTATTATTAACATTGTTTAAATGTTGATGTTCGTTTATATTTTATTCATCCCAGAATGTTTAATGTTCATTCCATGACTAATTGTTGCTCATTTACATTACCAGTGTATGTATGTTCATCCCCATTCTGTTTGATGTTCATTCCAGGAACACTAGGTGTTCATTTTATTTTTCATTTGTTGTTCATTGTAAATGTGACAATTGGTAGTCATTTTTTTTATGATAATTTTAGTGATCATTCCATAACATTATGCATTTTCAGTGATTTTCAATGTGAGTTGATGATCACAACACAGAATAACTACTTGTTGTTCATTTTGTTAAAACTTGATGTTCATTTTCTACTTTGTTCAAACAAACAATGACGTTGTGTATGTTGATGTATGCCATAACACTTGGGGTTCATTTTGGTACACTATGTTGCTCATTGTCGATGTTGTGTACAAGGTGATTGTACTAGAGAAAAGGGCCCCTACTGCAGTCGGTGATATTATGGTGCACGAAGACAACACCAAAGAGTAAGTTAGTTGATGTTCATGAGATAGGATATAATGTTCATTGCCAATGGATTTGTTGCTCATTTGTCATGGTGTAGGTGTTCATTGTAACTAATTGATCATGTAGTACTGAAAATGTCACTTGATATGACTTGGTGTTCATTTCAGTTCAACTTGATGATCATTTCATATTATCTTAATGTTCATAAGATAATTCATGATGCTCATTTTTGTCACATTGATGCTCATTTTCATAAATTGATTGTCATAAGAGAACAGTTGGTGTTCATTATAACTAATTGATCATGTCTTGAGGAGCAGATATTGCCACACCCTGGTTATGCACGATGCGAACCGATTGAAGGACACCATCCAAATGAGAGCAAGTCATTGGAACAGGACGAACACTGTTGCACCATTTCGACTTGAAGCTATTTCCCCATGTTGTGTTTGAGTGGACATTCAAAAATTTACTATCGTCCCTTCTGTTTGGAAATGTTTGGGATATTGTAGTAAACATTAATTTTCAGTTTGCAAAAAAACACATTGTAATGAATATATTAGGTTGACTTTTGTAGTTAACCAATCAACGTATTTGGCAAAACTTGTAATGAAATGAACATCAATTAAAGGTGAACATCAATATTACATGGAAAAAAAAACATCAGGTGACTTGTGTAATGGACATCAGGTGATGCATGAATGAGCATCTAGTGAAAAAGGTTTGGGAAATGAAATTATCCATCACTTTCTCGGCCAGCCCAATCATTGGACATCATTTTAAGTTAAAATGAACATCAGCCTGTTATCGTACAAAAACATCATTTGAGTGAATAGTAACTATTAAGTCATTGTCCTAATGAGTATTTATATATAATGAAAAATGCACGAAATCATTGTCCTTAAGTCATTTAAGCATATAATGGTCTTTGCCACATGAATGTTAATCAAGTTTAAGTTAAATGAACATCAACTTTGTTTGAAATGAACATCAGCCTATATCGTATAAATGAACATTAGGCGTGCCTGGAATGAACATCAAGTTGTCTTGAAATGAACATTAGGTGTGCCTGGACCGAACATTAGTATATATGTCACATTAACATTAAATGACCATGTAGACATTTTGTCCCAATAAGCAATTATATATATTAAAAATCATCTTCACATGTTCATTCATGGAAAATACTCCAACCGAATCTATCAAAACACATCAACACAAAACGACATCAAGGTCATTTAAGTATATAATGGTCTTTTGACACATGAATGTTGATCATCATTTAAGTTAAAATGAACATCAAAGTGTCTTTAAATGAACATCAACATGTATGGTACAATGCTGAAGTGAAATGAACATAAGGTTGTCTTGAAATTAAAAAATACACCAAGTCATGCTAAGTATTTATATATAATGAAAGATGCACCAAGATATTGTCCTTAAGTCATTTCAGCATATATTGGTTTTTGCCACAGGAAAGATCAACATTTAAGTTAAATGAACATCAAGTTGTCTTGAAATGAACATCAGCCTACATCTATAATGGAACATAGGTGTGTCTGGAATGAACATCAAGTTGTCTTGAAATGATCATTAAGTGTGCCTGGAATGAACATCAGCATGTATGTTACAAACTTACAATAACATTAATTGATTATCTGGACATTTTGTCCCAATGAACATTTATAAATATTAAAAATCATCTTGACATGTTCGTTCATGGAAAATACTCCAGCCGAATCTAACAAAAACACATCGACTCAAAACGACATCAAGATCATTTGAGCATATAATGGTCTTTGACACATGAAAGTTGATCATCATTTAAGTTACAATGAACATCAAGGTGTCTTTAAATGAACATCAACTTGTATGGTATAGTGAACATCATTTGACTAAAATAGTAAATACTAAGGCATTGTCCTAATGAGTATTTATGTATAATGAAAATGCACCAAGTATTTGTCCGTAAGTCATTTGAGCATTTGAACCAACGTCAGGGTCAGTTTGGCTGTCGTCCATTTCGTTCGTATTTGAACCAATGCATCCTTTATCATATATAGTCACTGCCATTTTCTTCCCGAGTGTCCACCCTTGTTTCGAACAGACAAACATCTTCCATTCCGTGTCATTGCGGTCTTTCGTGTAACTAGAGCTACGAACGCTAAAACTGACACTGACTACGCACCGTTCATAGAACTTCTTACCCTCTTCAATGTCATCAAATGTCGTCTCTTTAGCTGGGACCCAGGATTCAACCGCACAAAATGGAACATAGTTGCCGTTCTCGTTCATATGGTAGGTTAGTGGCACCGGCGGAGGCAGCACTGTCGACCCTGTCCCCCCTTGCAATGCACTAGCGCAGCACTGCAAACCCAAACATCATCAATGAACACGAACTGTCATACATACAAAGAACAATAAGTTGTCATGAAATGAACATTTGCATTCTTGGGATGAACATCAGTGAATAATATGAAATTGAAAAATGAACATCGAAGGGGAAGGGATGACATCAACAACCTAGTGGGCCAAAATGAACCCCAAGTGTTATGGCATGCATCAACATACACAACGTCATTGTTTGTTTGAACAAAGTAGAAAATGAACATCAATTTGTAACAAAATGAACAACAAGTAGTTATTTTGTGTTGTGATCATCAACTCACAATGAAAATCACAGAAAATGTATAACGTTCTGGAATGATCACTGAAATTATCATCAAACAAACGGAACACCAACTGTCACATTACAATGAACAATAAACAAAAAATGATATGAACAAGTGTTCCTGGAATGATCAAACATAACGGGGATGAACATACATACACTGGTAATGTAAATTATCAACAATTAGTCATGGAATGAACATCAAACATTCTGGGATGAACGAAATATAAACGAACATCAAAATTTAAACAATATGACAACAAGTTGTTTTTGGATGCCAATCAATGATCAATGATCAAAATTTAAACCCTTCTCGGACACCCCCAATTTCAAAAAAAAAAAGGGGGAACAAACCCTAAAATCGCATACACTCACCCACCGGAAAATTCGACATCCGTTTCACTTTTCTCTGCCAATTGACCGAAAATTCACCCACTGGAACACTCACTCGCTGAGAAATCGCACTCCCCTCCTCTGCAATTAACCAGAAATCTGTGGAAATCGTTTAGGGTTTGCTTCAAAGCTTCAAGCTTTGGAAATTCAGTTATGGCAGACCTGGATGAGCATGGTAGATTTTCAAAAGTTGCATAAAGATTTCACTTTTCTCTGCCAATTGACCGGAAATTCACCCACCGGAACACTCACTCACCGCAAAATCGCATGCCCCTCCTCTGCAATTAACCGGAAATTTGCGGAAATGGTTTAGGGCTTGCTTCAAAGCTTCAAGTTTTGGAAGAATAGTTATGGCAAACCTGGATGAGCATGGTGGTTTTTCAAAAGTTGAATAATGATTGTGTGTTTTGGGAAACTGCAAATAATAACTCCCTCCCTCCAGCTTGCAAGTAGCAGTTGACATCAGCATGCCCCTCCCTCTTCCCCTCACGTGATACCTCTCTTCTTTTAAAAAAAAATAAAAATTCAGCCAATCATAATTATCATCATATATTTGAAATAAAGATAAAACAACTAATTACCATCACCCTTGATCTTGGAACCAAGGGCTAAGATCCTCTATGCTTTTATGCTCACAAAACCCTTCTTCTCATTATATCTATTCCCTATATATATATATATATATATATATATATATATATATATATATATATGTATGTATGTATGTATGTATGTATGTATGTATGTATGTATGTATGTATGTATGTATGTATCTCTCTCTCTATATATACACACACACACACACACACACACACACACACACACACATACGTTTGTGTGTGTGAATAATGATAGTACAACTTTTTCCAATAATGTTAATTATTAAATGTATATTGATAGATAGATATATAATTTAGTCCCAAAAATAATTTTAGATAAATTAATAAAAATCGTACCATACATTGCACTAGTCATAAAAAGTTAGTTATTGATATAATTATAACCAGTGGCACCAAATTATAATCAATTACCATATGTGCACCATCTTAAATATATGTAGCGTAGAATGTTGTTATTTTTATTTAGAATGTATTTAATTGTTGATTATTCATGCAAAGTTTGTTTGCAATATTGTATTTTTAGTAGTAATTTATAAAATATCCACATTATATTATAAAGGTAAACTGGCAGGGCCTGATTGGTGAACAAAACAGGAATGAAATTGGCTGGGAATGGGTTCTAGTTCCTGTTTTTTTCTGTTTGGAGAGCAGTTTTTGGAATGGAATTGCAATCCCAGGGGATTTGCTATCCCTCCCAAATAGAGGGATTAAAAACCTCCCAAATGTGGGGGGAATAGACTATCCCTTTTCTTTCACAACAACAACAAAACTAATAATAATAATAATAATAATAATAATAATAATAATAATAATTATTATTATTATTATTATTATTATTATTATTATTATAATATTATTAATTAATATGTAATAATAACTAATTAATAATTGATAATTATTAATTATTAATTATTAAAATTTTATTATTGTCATAATAATGATGATGACGATAATAATAATAATAATAATAATAGTACTATAACTATATCTTTGATTCCATTCCACTGCTCACCAAACACTTTCATTTCAGGGTTCTAATTCCATACCCAACCCCCTAGGATTCTAATTTCATACCCAACCCATTCCACTTTTCTCTCCAAACAAGCCCTTAGTTTTTATCAAGAATATTCGGTATCGATAAACAATTTAGTTATTAGCCTATCAATGCAAGTATTATTAATTTTTAGTGATTGTTTGTTTGTCACACAAATATAGAAAAAAGCCTAAGAATAAATATAAATATAAAAAAACACTAAAAATATGGGGGAACCTAGAAATAAATAAAAAAAATAGTGTTCAATAAAATATTAAAAATAAAACTAAGGGCATAATTGGAAATCAAACAAAAAAGTCCTACTACAAACAGCTAACTCTACCAAACATTCTTTACATAACAGCTAATACAAACTGCTAAGAAAAACAACTAGTAAAACAGCCAAAAGTCGAACAGCCAACAGCCAACTGATGGTTCCCGAATACCCCCATAGTAGAAGTAGATGAATCTAGAACAATTGAAAAGAAGACCATTTAGTTATTAAGATATGAAGTATCACAAAGTTAGGGCAACAATAAAATGACTGTGTGGAGATGGTATTATTATTATTATTATTATTTTTTTCAATGTTAGTAAAATTTTTCCTTACCTTATATTACTTTATCTTCTCTCACCTTACCGTATTCTACCGTCCATAAAAATAGACTTCAATTCAATATGAAAGTAGGCTGAAAAATGAAATGGGGAAATTTTTATCTAGTCATAACATGATGAATTTATAGGAAAATTGGATTCAAATAATTCCCAACTATTTGATATAAATATACCCTCATATTTTTAAGTACCAAATATTTTCCACGGTATTCTCTACCCATAACAATGAGCAAAGTCTTTCTACCACAGATATTGAAGTAAATAGGCAGTATGGGTGGAGGTCTACAGAACTTGATCAAACGATTGGCTTCTGCCACTAGCAATGACATGATGGGTATGTTTGGAGGTGGTGTGGCTACACACACAAAAAAACAAATCATTTTTATGCTTTGGAAGTTGATTTTTGGTTTAGCTCTGCAAAGTTATTGTACCTTTCACATGTGTGGAGGAATTAACAGGTGCGTGTTAAGATTCTTTCAAAGCAATCAAGTTATTTGTAGTACATGCCTAGAACTCAATTTGTCCATGCCGTTTATTCTCCTATTACCTAAATGAATAGATCTGGATATGAATATGAACTATGCCTATGGCTGACCAGAGGCTTATACAAAATTGAAGAGACAAGTGCTGGTGCAAAATAGGATTATTATCTGAGAGTGTTAATTCAAAAAGAGTTGTAAAATTCTACATTTAGGGTTTTATACACAAGGGTCAGGGTCTAAGAAAGAAATACAAAAGCTCATTTGTCAGAATCATTGTTTCCTTGTGTCACAGGAGGTAAATTACATCCTCCAAAGCATAGACTTTTAGTAATATGCATGCAAGGATTATTATTTGAGTGTGTTTGCACGTTATATTTTTACAAGAACTTGCTTAAGACAGTTTTCCTAGGGGTTGCGTCGTCCTCTTCAGCATCCTCCTCGGAGTTGCCTGATGCGGTGAGTGCACAACGGATAACAGAATTTATTTGTTTCCTGACAGTGGCGTTATCTATGAATATATCAGTCAGCATCTTTCTCAGTTGGTCCTCTGTTGTCCGGTCTGCGGAGACAATCGAATTTTCAATGTCTTGAGCAAGAAGTTGTGCCTGTGATGAACACGATAGGACAGCCAGCAAAATTAAATCATAACCCAGTATTTGCTAATATCAGGGCAGAATAATAATGCAAACATGTCAACAGGGATCACTTCATACATTGCACACAATCCGGAATGACTCGGGACTATGGACACAGAACCATGACCACAAATGATCAGAATATCAATTATCACATGCAGGAAGATGGACCGTTGAGAAAGAAAACAAACAGAATAATACCTCAGCCAGAAGAAGACCTATGCGGTTATTAGATGTGTTCAGTAGATCTATGGCATCAGCTGTTGAAGGAGAATCCAGTTGGAGTTTGTGGTCTTCTTCAATTGTAAAGCTGACACTGCATTCTTGAAGCCGTTTCTGAAGAATTGCACACTCATGCAACAACTTCTCGTTAAAAGAACTTGCACGTTCCTTCATTTGCTTCTCTTGCTGTAAAGCCTTCTGGAAGGTACCAAGATGTCCGAAAAATAACATGTTAGAACACGATCTGAGCTTGGAGAGAAACAAATAGCCTGTCGAAGATACTAATACAATTGCTGGCAACACCACCGCACATTTTTCTTTTTAAATATATAAATCAAAGGCCTCAAGATATGCTTATAATAGCATACATGCCTTTCATCCAAAGAAAATAGAAGAACTAGGCCGTATACAAATTGCGTCCAAGTTTATCCATTACATCTATGGAATTGCTACCATACAAATTGACTGCCCCACAGGTGCAGCCTCACAATAACATTCACCAGCACCGGTATCAATTTACTCAAGAATGGTCTGGAGATATCTGAATGTATGCTTCTTTATACTACGTGAAACAAAGAAAACCACAGTTTTCTAGAAAAAATCATTACCTCTGCTTCTAACTTTTGTCTCATTACTTTGCTAAGTTCCTGCTTCAGTTCTGTTTGTGAGCTTCGAAGAGATTTAACCTCTTTAACGAGGACTTTGATATCTGTTTTTAATTTCACTTCAGACTCTTCCTGATGTTTCAGCACATTCTGAAGTTGCTCTCTAGCTGCATTGAGCTCTTGCTTCAGCATTTCATTCTCCTGAATAACAGCTTCATGTTTGGACTCCAATTGTGCCATTTCATCCTGAAAAAGCATAGTCAGAGATGCCATTATAAAGCTGATAATCACATTTTTTTTTAAAAAAAAAGCTAAATAAAGAAGGGTAAGCAAGCCAATCCTCTGTCTCTATCTCAAGGGTAACTACCAGCAAGCTCTATAGCTCAGGGGTAATGGGTAAGTACCTAACTGTCCTGCCAATCACGGCCCATCAACCTCAATTTTCCTACATGGGAAAGTTTTTGCTTCTACCAAGATTCAAACCTTGGGAGGGAGTTTGGAAGATGGGGTGGTAAGTGGTAACCGGCTAGGTTACTGCATTTTTGATTGACGATCTTGTGCAGGCAGCAAGAAAACTGAAAAGTAGCTCAATTGCTTGATATAGATGTATACTAACTGTAGATATTATTAACCTGTTCAGCATTTAACTTCAATTCCATTTCCAGACACCTCTTCCGAAACTCCTCCATGTCCCATTGCATCCGAGTATATCTTTCCTTTTCAATTGAAAGAGCTTGTTGAAGGCTGTCCTTGGTGTTCTCTTTTGTAGTTTCAAGCTCCACTTCCAGATCTTTAACCTGAGAGGTGGAGGGGTAATCAGCTAGCCATATACACCAGGAAATGTGCTTCCAAGTTCAAATAAACAAGGCAAACATAGCATAGGCTAGTGCTATATTATCAACCCCCAAAAAAAAACGATGTTTTAAAAACATGCGGTGTAGCCATTTGAGTATTATGATCACCAAAAATAAATAAATAAATAAATAAATAAATAAGCCCAATGCAATATTCTCACAAAAAATTTAAGAACCAAATGCCCTACCCCTCAATCTCAAAACAGGAGACAAGAAACGCAGAATGATACAACAAATGTAAGATAATCGGTATATTAAGAATGATACGACAAAGGTAAGATAACCACCACCACCACCACACACACACACACACACAAAAAATAAAAAAATAAAAAAGAGTTGCTGGGAAGGTAGCTCCACTACAGATCAGAGCTGTAGTACACATTTTCATCCTTTCATTCATACAATTACACACCCAAAACTCCAAGAGATTTGAGCAAAAGATATCTCCACAGGCTTTTCCAACTAAAGCCAAACAACCTTGTACAAGCACGGCGTCATTCAAGCATCCCAGATCAAACAGCAGGGGGAGGGCAAGACATACAAAGGATTCATTCATCTTCAAAATATTAAGATACAAATATGGCCCGCTAGAGAGAAGAGACACTACTACGGGTCAAAATCTTTACCCTGATTGGATAAGGCAAGCAATCCATCATCAAATTTAAGAAGACGAAATTTGATGTCAGACAATAATAGGCAGGTCATCTACTTCACAATCACAACTACTCTCCCATGCAGTCTTCAACTTTAAAAAGATGTAATATTGACACCACAACAATTTAAGAAAAAAAAAAAAAAGGGGGCAAAAGAAGAATAATATGCAAAGGATAATCAAAGGAGAATCCTTAGATAAAGTATGTTCAAAGAGCAACATTGATTCTGATCATTTTGACCAGAGAACAAGGTCACAGCCTTACCCTTGCAAAGACATGAAAATAATATTGATGCCACACTAACTCTGTGAAATCATACCCTGAGGAGCTTTTTCACAATAAAGTCTGGAAAGATTGAGATGTACACAACCTTTCCCTTCAAAACACAAAGGGGAGAAAGGCTGAGTTTCCTTTTTCCCTTTTTCTTTTTTGGGGGTGGGTGGGGGGGGGGGGGTAAGGAAGGTGGATTTAGTCTACACATACCTTTGTTGTAAGGTATTGTCTTACAGCATGTTCTTGATTCAGTCTAGCCACAAGATCCTCCATGTCTGCTTTGGCAGACGCTAGCCTTTGTCGCATGGTGACAAGAAGCCTACTGAACTTTTGGCGTTGTTCTGATGCAAGAACCACAACAAGGTTTTCGGGAAATTGTAGCTTCTCAACTGTTTGACCCTCAGTCCAGTCCAAAAAGTCAAGCCCCCCGTCACCATAAGCAGAGGAAGTCCCCAAGTTTGAAATTTCACTACCTTTCGACAAATTCACTCCACTTGTAGCAGCATATGCTGACAACCTAAATGCATGGCTATCTGCCTTGTAATCTTCTCCTTCAGATACAAGGTTCTTCCCATCTTCATCATAAGATGCAGCAATGTCTGATACAGAATCCTCCCTGCTAATGTCAGATACAACAGATCCTCCATGCCTTGGTGTTCCAATATCAGAGTTTTCACGAAATGTGTCTTCAGCAACTACAGAGACATCTGAACTTGGCTGATACTCAGGTAATGTGGAGGTCCTATACCCAGATGGATCGTTGAATGCTAACCAAATAAACAAACCCAAGTCACCACAGGCCACTAAAGACATTGGCTTCAAAATCATCGGCTATCACTAAGCTGGTAGATAACTTCCAGAACATGTTTGAAAAATAAATAACACAAAACGACCTGACAAAGAATGAGATGTATCAGAAAAACACCTACAAGACCTAGCCGCAGCTTCCAGCTCCAAAAAAATTGCCACAGGTGCACTTCTTGAGACGTCAATGTCCGATAATAACTTCTCCAACCACTCCTCCAACAAGCACCTTCGCTGTACAACAGAAATAGCTCTACTGATCCTTAGCTAGATGATTTCACATAAGATTAACAAATAGGAACAAATTCCAAAAGTAGAAAGAGTCATTGCATAAATATATTCTTCTTTGACTGTGAGTTTCTCAAATCAAAACTTAACTATAATATTATTATGATAGCATTTTTTGCTATGAATCTAATGCCGACAGTTTTCTAAAATATACATTGTATATGTTCAGAAATTAACACTTAAAGTCTTCGAAATTTGACCAACACAAAATTTGAGAATGGGAAGAGGGAGTATAATAGCAGTTAGAACTTCAAAATGTCAAAATTAGCATTAGGAAATTAATAAAATGATTTTTTAAAACATCCCTACTAATGCTCACCTCTTCAATCGATCGCTGGCTTTTGGCTCCCAGTAGCTTCCTAGGAGGAGGCAGTGGCAACTTTTTCTTGGGAAATGACTTCTTAATCTGCTCTCAAAAGAAGCAAAAATAGAAAGGGGGGGGGGGGGCGCCAACCACTAGAAGTGTGAATTTTCTACAGCAGGGAGATACTGATTGCAGGAATGTCGTCATTGAGGAAAAGACCTAATGCACAATGAAGTCAAATGAACAATGCCCCATGGTCACATCCAATGGACAATGAGCTAACCTCAGAGAACAGCTTCAAGAAATCACTAAATCTGCGTAATATTCCACAAACAGTTGTTACAGCTTCTGGTGTTTGTACGCCAACTTGAACCCTGTAAAACTGTCACTTATAAATGTTAAACTTAAGCACAGACATTGAACATGAAGTCGAGTCAGAAAACCTGAGCAAAGGAGAGCGGAAAGCATAAAACATATTCCTCACAAAAAAGCTCATGATTTCACTAACTCTAAAACAGGGCAATGTTGCCCAAGATCCTCAAATTAATTGATCATTAAAACAAAGGAAAAGAAACCATGCTGCTTGCAAGACCTAGCAATGCTATTGGCCAGAGCATATTTTGAATAGGGTTTTTGACCTTGAAGTTTTAGCATGAAAGGCTTTTGACTATAAGATTGTAGGAGAGAGTATGAGGCTTTTAATTGTATTTATATTCATGGATGGTATCCACAATTATTCATGGATTATATGCAGTTATCCATGATCGCTATATTTATTTCTCCATGGATATTAAATATAATTAAGAAGTTCGTGGTCTCTCCTAGAATTCTATAGTCTAAACCCTTTGATACTAAAACTCCAAGGTTCAAAACCCTTTTAATATGAAGGCACACGCCAACCAGCACTGGTATCCTAAATACTAGATGAGTTACAAGCTCATTTTCCCTATCACAATTATTCAAGACAACCACAATCAAGCAAAATGCAATTCTGGATATATATATATATATATATATATATATATATATATATATATATATTTTGTTCATCTTACAAGCAGCAAGACAATAATAAATAATTAACTTTAAGTAAACATAATATATACCACAACTGGATCTGAACCTCTTAAGTCTGGCTCAATGCTCCAAGAAGGAATAGTGACACAGTAACTCCATCCAGTGTGCGGATCATGAGGCCAGTCAGTGTCACGCCCATCCTGTATGCAAGATAATATTACGAAACTACAAATAGTAAAAGTCAGATTAAGGGGAGAAAAAAAGACATCAAAAGAAAATATTTAAGCACATAACCTCCCTTGTGTAATGAGACAAACTATTGGACACAGCTAGATCAACTACAGCCCAGCCCAAGCAGCATGATTCAGACATGAATGATTCCAGCACAAACAATTCAAATAATTCTAATTTAAAATAGAAGAAGGGCATGTTTTGAAATTCTAGTTCCTTGTCGCCTCATGTATCATGAGTTGTATTGTTAGCATCTAGCAAATAATTCAAACAGTGGTTTGAAGAACAAATGTCAAAGACACCGAAGATTATGTAATTCATCTTTGAGTTTAGAACGGGCTACACCACTCAAACTATTCACCCAACCCTAGTGCCCTCAATACTCTGATGCTTGCCAATTATTTTAGAGGAAGATAAAGTACTTGAAGTTGTGGCATCTGAGTAGTAAAGCTAATGGGGACCTTTTTGGATCATAGATCATCATTCACCACTCCAGCTTCACAAAATTCAAGTACAATCACACATTCACCCATCAAGCTTTGATGTATTTCAATTAAAATGAAAATCTGGAAGCCAAAACCAGCATAATTTGGAAAATCACAGAACATTCAAATCAAGCAAACCACACTAATCTATAAAGAACAAAGAATCACACAAGGAAAAAGAAACCGCTCTCTGTTCCAAACAAATTCGGAAAACCTAGATTTATAATTCCAATTAAGCAAGAAATAGACATACCCATCCAACAACCAGAATTCAGTTCCAGACAAAATCAGTCAATAAACCCAAAACCCCCAAAAATCAAGAAAACCTCAAAACAAAGTAAAAGATGGAATTCGAAAGAAAAAAAAAGTAACATGCAAGAAAGAGAAGAAGCAAACCCATTTGCGAGGAGGAGGGCTCCAATCCATGCCCAAGGGCAAGGGCGAAGTCCCATCATGGCGGTGACTCGGTGGTGAAGTAGAAGTTGATTTGGAAGGCGAAGCAGGTATGCTAATGCCAGGATACAATGACTCAACTATCTCATCTGACATTCCAAAATCTAGCAGAGAAAGGTCCATCGCATAAGCATTCATCTTCAAGCTGGTATTTTAATGGTGAATTTTTTTCCTCTGGGTATTGTTGTTACCGAGTTGGGATCATCTGGGTATCGGAAATCCGATGAGTTTTGTTGATTCAACTACTGTTCCTGGAGAAAGATGAAGCTTACAAGTCACAAGTCGTCAAGCCGCAAGCTCGCAGCATTCATTCTCAAGTAGACCGACGTGGCTCGATGGTTGAGACGTTTAAACCCCCAAATCCAGCATTCCAGCTTAAGTCATGCTAAATTATATAGGTTTAAACTTAGCTTAGGAGCAACCAAATATATCTAAATTCATCACTTTGGCTTTGAATTCTCCTTAGCAAATTGCATTTTAATATATTATATATTTATAAATTTGACGAATTATTTAGAAATGTTTTGAGTATAACAATTTTTCCTTTTATTTTTGTATTTTCTTTTTTGTGTTTCTTTAGAAAGGATTTTTCTCAAAAATCATAAGATTTTCACTTTTCAAATTGTGGGTTAACATATTCTCAAAAATGAAACAACAACAACAACGATGAATGACTAAATTTGAAAACTCTTTTTTATTGATCTGGGTAAAAAAAAAAAAAGGTTGAAAAGGAAATTAAAATACAAAAAAAAAAAACAACCCGGAAGACATGTGACACCACAATATATCCCATATTCAAAGCCCTAACTATACACCCCATACAACAATTAAGTCAAAGACCAACACAATAGATAGATCCTCAAAGGCCCTCCATTCATTTCCTACTACCTTTTCTCCATTTTCACTTCAAAATTTGTCATCAAGTTAAATTTCTTGTATTTCTTCCCCAATTAACTAGTAATGTATAGGCTCCTTTCAACTTCTTTCCCAAATAACTACCCTCCACCTAGCTACTTGCCTCTACAATAGCATTTATATTCTCAAATATGGTCTAAGTTTAGTGAATGTGTTCAAATTTGTAATCAAATAGAATCTGCATTTACTAAGTTTGTTTGATGTCTAAATGGTCCAGACCAAAATTTTACTTGAACCGGGATTTTTACTAGGCCTAAACATTAATAATAAACACTATAGTTGCTACTAAAAAAGCTTTTTAGCTCCATATAAATATTAGACCTCATTGTCTTTTTATAACAGGAATGTCCCTTATTCTAGTATAGGTTCATATGCCACCATGCCCCTCCATCTTAGAATAAGGCTAAAGTAGACTATACAATGTACAAAATGGTTGACATCTATAGTAAAAACAAACTTAAAGACAGCTACAGATACATTCAATCTACAAATCTACAATATCTTCAATTCACAAGGTTTTTACGGACTGTGTTCTGTTAACACGGGTGATGTCAAAAGTGTCATGATCCGTTTTAATTGGACTTGATCAACAATCAGGCTGGGCCGGGTCACGTGCTGGGCCAATCGGGTTGGAAGTTTCTGACCTGTCGGCTCGAGCCAGAGCCTGCCCGAGCCCTAACCCTACGGGCCACGGGCAGGGTCAATGGGCCGGCAACTATCTAAGATAGACTTTTTCTATACAAAAAACCTAAAAGTTCACGCATTTATTTATGTATTTAGTCAGGTCGTTGAGTCACAAAAAAGTAAAACCTAATCTGGAATTTTTTTTAAAAATTTATGTCCTTAGTCGGGTCGGGCCGGGTCACATACCCCTGGCCCGAGCTCGGCCCGACCATGCTTTAGGGTCTCGACTTTTTCGGGTCGGGCCAGGTCACCTTCTAATATTGTGGCCTAGACCCGCATTTTTTTGGACCGGGTCGTGTCGGGTCGGGCGGGTCCCGACCCGTTGAATAGGTCTAGTTTTAATGCACATCTATGTTTGGTTTGAATTCCTGATTTATGCCTCTTGTTTGTCTCATTTGATAATCTTTTGGATCATAATATTGACTTGTCTTCTCAGTCAATATTGACATGTCCTGTGGGGAAGATTTGATCCTTCTTCCACTATAAGTAGGGCACAAATTCATTCATCCACAACTAGAGGTGGCATTGAGTCCTAGAACCAACCCGAACCTGGTCGGACCCGACCAATTTAGGCGGTCTGGGTCAAGTCTGGGTCCACCAAAAAAATTTGGCAGGTCCGAGTCCTGGCCTAGGCACGGACCTATCAATATATATATATATGGGAATAGATAAGGTGAGAATGAGTTTTTGGTGAGAATGTGAGAAGGATGGTTAACAATCATTAGATTTAGGATCAAGGGCTATAATTAACTCACTAATTCTCCTTTAATTTCAAACCCCATCACGTGACTTTAGGCAGCCAAAAAAAAAAAAAAAAGAAAAACCTGATTTATCATTATTGTGCTTTGGGAACCATCACGTGTGAGAGAACTGAGGGCGGCTGATCATGTCTGTTCAAAACGAAAAGAAGAGAGCAACACATGAACGCATAAGAGAGATAGCAGAGAGATATTAATGACGATTCATCAACAACATCACCCAAACTAATCGGAACATGATGATCATGGTGATCTTTTGATCACAGTGAACATGATGAACCTGATGAACATGATGATCATCATGATCACTTGATCACAGTGAACCTGATTAAAATGATGATCATCATGATCACTTGATCACAGTGAACCTGATGAACATGATGATCATGATGAACATGAGGATCATGATGAACATGATGATCATGATGATCACTTGATCATGACTATTGAAAACAAAATGTTTTTCCTCGGTTGGAGATAGAGACCAGAACTAGATGATCGTTTGGTCAGAACTTGATGCCCATTTAGTTCGAACATCATGTCCTTGTTGATTTAATACGATGCAAGTTTGTTTTGAACTTGATGTCCATTTGATTTACTCATTATATACATTTCATTTGGACATGATCTCTATTTGGGTTAACCATGATGTCCATTTGGATTAAACATCAAGGTGAGAACATTAATCTGAAGAATGATCACAGTGAACCTGGTGAAAATGATGATCATGATGATCATGATGACCACTTGATCACAGTAAACCTGATGACCATGATGATCATGATGGACATGATGATTACTTGATCCCTTGATCATGATTTGGGGTAAGTTCATTAAAAATATACAATCGTTAATCATGATGAACATGATGGTCATGATGATCATTTGGAAACTTGATGCCCATTTAGTTCGAATATCATATCCTTGTTGATTTAATACGATATAAGTTTGTTTTGAACTTGATGTCCATATGATTTACACATGATATACATTTCATTTGAACACGATGTTTGTTATCTTATAACATGATGTAAACTATCTTATAACTTGATGTTCATTACAACATACTACAATGTCCATTTCTCTTATGAACATCAAGTTCAAAATAAATTTGCATTGTATTAAACTCAACAAGGACAATATGTTTGAATTAAAGGGGCATCAATGGTGAGAAGGGAGTTCAAACATATTGTCATTGTCACTATTGATACCCATTTAGTTCAAACATCATGTTCATGTTGATTTAATACGATGTAATTTTGTTTTGAACTTGATTTACAAATTATATACATTTCATTTGAACATGATGTTCATCATCTAATAACATGATGTTCATTCTCTTATAACGTGATGTTCATTATCATATACTACGATGTCCATTTCTCTTATGGACATCAAGTTGAAACACAAATTTGCATTGTATTAAACTAAGCGAGGACAATATGTTTAACCTAAATGGGCATCGATGGTGACAAAGACAATATGTTTGAACTCCCTTTTCACCATTGATGGCCATTTAGTTCAAACATATTGTCCATGTTGACTTTAATATAATGCAAATTTGTAATGAACATCACGTTATAAGAGAATGAACATCATGTTATTAGATGATGAACACCATGTCCAAATGAAATGTATATCATGTGTAAATCAAGTTCAAAACAAATTTACATTGTATTAAATCAACAAGGACATGATGTTTGAACTAAATGAGCATCAATGGTGACAAGGACAATATGTTTGAACTCCCTTCTCACCATTGCTGTCAATTTAGTTCAAACATATTGTCCTTGTTGAGTTAAACACAATGAACTTGATGTCCATAAGAGAAATGGACATTATAGTATGTGGTAATTAACATCACGTTATAGGAGAATGTACATCATGTTATTAGATAATGAACATCGTGTTCAAATGAAATGTATATCATGTGTAAATCAAATGGACATCAAGTTTAAAATAAACTTATATTGTATTAAATCAATAAGGACATGATGTTCGAACTAAATGGGCATCAAGTTCTGACCAAGTGATCATCTTGACCATCATGTTCATCATGATTAACGATTATATATTTTTAATGAACTTACCCCAAATCATGATCAAGTGATCAAGTGATCATCATGATCATCATGTTCATCAAGTTCACTGTGATCAAGTGGTCATCATGATCATCATGTTCATCATGTTCATCATGATCATCATTTTCATCAGGTTCATTGTGATCATTCTTCAAATTAATGTTCTCACCTTGATGTTCGAACACTACAACAAAACAGGGCTTTAGCGGCATTTATTTTTGCCTTTAGCGGTATTTATAAATGCTGCAATAGTCTACCCCAGCAAATAAATAAATGTCGCTAGAGGCAATGTCGCCATAGCCTTGGACAACATTTATTGTATTTGCTGGGATAGGCCTAATTAAATGCTGCTAAAGGCCCTTTATTTCAACAACACTAATTAGCATATATATTTATCCAATAATTAATGTAAATTCAAAACTAAACAAATTCTAGAAGTTGGAAAATGCAAATTTCTCCAAAAAACTCGTAATTTCCCATAAATTGTGTTTCCAAATATTTACATCCAATCAAAATTAAAGATTTGTTATATGTTTACAATCCAATACATAAAGATTGTCCATTAGTCAATAAAATAACCAAAAATGGCCCGGTTCGGGATTTTGATTGCGCCAGTTTTCTCATGGTCTTGTTTCTTGAGTTAGTGGAGTCTGTGCTCCTAGCACCAACATGCCAGAAGACAGAAAAACTAAACTCCATTAGAATCACACCATACTACTACAGCAAACCAAACAAAATACATTGAACCAAATTCAAAATTAAACTCCATCACTCGACACCAAAACTATTAGAATGCAGAAAGAAATAAACTGAATGAAAGGCAAAAAAGTGGGGGAAAAAATCACCTACACTGATAAGTTGAGATGTAGCATGTGTACCAAAACTTGAGGTAGACATTTACCTGGATCACACGAAGAAAAACAGGCGAAATAATAAGGTAAATAAAACAAGGAGCCAAAAGATGCTAACTAGCACAAGATAACATTTCAAGTACAACACTAATGATCACACAAAAAGTTCGATATTGGGATATCCTAGTTAACATCATGATGATGGCTGAATTTGAACAACCAGCCAAAACACAAGGTGGAGCTATCTTTGGTGGCCATCACCTTTTAAAACTAGTTTTTTTTAAAAAAAAAAATTTATAATCACTATAACTTACAAACATGCATTAAATTTCACATTGGGTCCAAGATCACAGCTATAACAGGTTCCACAATCAACTCAAGTGCACATAGCACAATGGTGTACATTTTGCTGTAAAAATTGAGAAAAAAATTAGGATATGAATTAGTAAAAATTGGTGAGGGGAACTGACCTCTTCTTGGTCCCAGCAAAGCCACCGAAGCTAATATACCCTTGGCATATGAATTATGAAGCAAATCCCACAATCCTCCTAGACCAAAAAAAAAAATCAAAATGAAATGAACGGTCAACATCCAAAATGGATAATTACTTGTTCCAGGCGACTTCCCTCTAGCCATATCTTGTAGTAAAGACAAACATCATAAACTTAGATGGCTGGCACTGGCATAATAAGGTCAGAGCAAGAAAGAGAGTAGATTATAGATATAGTTTAATTATCATGACTAACATGAATACCAAGAGAATGCAAAACTGAACTGAAATATCATCCCAACAACAACTGTGAAAAGCGAGGAGATCACAGCCATGATGGTCTCCCAGATGAGCCATGAAAGCCAGTATGCAGATCATAAAGCCCTATTATGTTCATGATCAGTAATCACACACAAAAAAACAGAAATAAATGGAATCGTTCAACTGCATCAGAAGTTCAATTCTGTGTATGTGTTTTATGTCAGCCGGAATGTCACATTGCTATCATTTTACATAATACATACCTGTCTAAGCCTCAGTTCTTTCTCGAGCACAATCAAACTTATCTGAAACATGAAAGTGAACATCGCGATGGTGAACAAGAATGAAGGTTATCATTTTACATAATACATACCTGTCTAAGCCTCAGTTCTTTCTCGAGCACAATCAAACTTATCTGAAACACGAAAGTGAACATCGCGATCGTGAACAAGACGGAGGTTATCTGAAAGTTAAATAAGAAGTTTAGAACCGAGGAATGTTGCGCTCCAACTCCCGCTACAACACCATTTGGTCCTCTAAAAACAATTGGCACATCAATGGAAGAGGGAGGGGCGTGAAACTTAGCCATACCTTGCTGGATTTCAGCCACCAACCCGTAGAATGTGAACAAATTTGGGAAATTGAAGGTTTTGAGAGTCGACTTCACATTCCGCATAAAGGTCGTTCGGAGAAGAGGATAGACAATTGAAATCAAGGATAATAGATTGTTGATTATCATCATCACAATCAAAACAACAAATTAACTGTGATAGCCAAATCTATCCGAATTGACGAAAATTAAATTCTGTACATGATTTCATAGAGAGATTACCTCAGTTAGAAAAGAGGTGAGGGAATAAATCAAACTACACAAACAATCGTAATTCACGATACACAATTGAAATCAAGGATGTTAGATTGTTGATTATCATCATCACAATCAAAACAGAGAAAAATTGAATTCGAGGATGTACATAACCTACACCATTAGGAATCAGATTGTTGATTATCATCATCACAATCAAAACAGAGAGAGAGTTCGGATTAGGAATCAGACCTTGAGCTTTTCGACTAGAAACCCTAATTCAGCCAAAACTTGAATCATTAACAACTTGTACTTGTAATTATTGCATATAAGAATTGAATTTGGCCACCAAAACTCCCAACTTACCTACACATTCGTATTTCACTACCAAATGTACAAATTTTCTATGAAAATCAAGCCGAATAACAACTAAGGCACAAAGAATTGCAGTCCTCAATAATCTCAGCACTCGGACTTCCGTCACAGTCGAACAATACGTTGCCTAAAATGAAGAAACAAAGAAAAACGAAATCGAGAAGGAGTACCTTGGCAGCGATGGCTACGTAGTGTCTTGGAACATGAGACTGGAATCGACAGAAGGTGATGCTCACAGATCAGATCAATCGCCATTGACCATGGCTATTTGAGAAAGGGGAGAAGAAATAGAGCGACTGACATTAAGATTAGTACTTAGGGCGTTTGTTTCCATCTGAGCAGAAGGGGAAGAAAGAAAAGAACGATTGCATGAACAACTGAGTTTTTATTTTTGCGGACCGACTCTTTAATTTCCAGACCGGCTCTTTCCATTAAAATTGGGTTATGGCGGCATTTTATTTTTATTTTGTGTAAATGCTGCTATAGAGCAATTGCAATATACATAAATTGGTACCTTTAATTGCAATTATAATAAATGCTTCTAAACAAATGCCACCAAAGACCTGATATGTTGTAGTGGAACCAAATGGACATCATGGTTAATCCAAATAGACATCATGTCCAAATAAAATGTATATCATGTGTAAATCAAATGGACATCAAGTTCAAAACAAACTTGCATCGTATTAAATAAACAAGGACATGATGTTCGAATTAAATTGGCATCAAGTTCTGACCAAATGATCATCAAGTTCTGGTCTCTATCTCCAACCCAGAAAAATGTTTTTGTTTTTAATAGTCATGATCAAGTGATCATCATATTCATCAGGTTCACTGTGATCAAGTGATCATCATGTTCATCATGTTCACTATGATCAAAAGATCACCATGATCATTATGTTCCGATCAGTTTGGATGATGTTGTTGATGAATCGCCATTGATATCTCTCTGCTGTGTTCATTTATTTCTCTCTTCTTTTTCGTTTTGAACAGAAATGATCAGCTGCCTCAATCTCTCACGCATGATGGTTCCCAAAGCACAATAATGATAAATCAGGTTTTTCTTATTTTTTTGGCTGCCTAAAGTCACGTGATGGGGTTTGAAATAAAAGGAGAATTAGTGAGTTAATTATGGCCCTTGATCCTAAATCTAATGGTTGTCAACAATCCTTCTCACATTCTCACCAAAAACTCATTCACACCAAGCCCAACTAAAGAGGCCCAACGTCACTTCCTCTCTAATGATGGAAAGCCAGCCACGCCAGGCCCAATAAAGAAAGACCAATTCAAGTACGAACGGGCTATAGAGAAAGGATCTAGTGTGGAGGTTCAAAGGCCCATCCATATGGTGTGTCTAACATTCCAAGAGGACGTCCAAACGTCCTAGAGGAGGTCCAAGTCCACGTCTAAAGGCCCATGTACAAGGCCCAAGTTGAACTTCACAGTTTTTACCATTTAAAGGTGAACTTCACGTTTGTGACCATTTCAAGATGAATTTCACATTTCTGACCATTTCAAGATGAAGTTCACAGTTTTGGCCTTTTGGATTTAAAGTTCACAGTTTTGGCCTTTTGATGTATATCTCTACATTTCTAGGATTTTATTTACATTTCCAGTTGTGTAAGGTGTCAAGTAATATATATAAACTTGGACACCAAGTCTTAGGAGTCTATTAGAATAAACTAGAATGTTCTAGAATGATCTAGAAGGTGTGTGGTGTGTGTGTGTGACGTGTGAGTGATGGTTTTGGCGCAAAGTCTGATATAGTCCTAGATAAGGTTGGCTTATTTTGTAATTAATCCAACTTGGATTAGGAAAGCCAAATCCTAGAAGGATTATTATCTCTTGTAACTAACTCCCCTTAGGATGGTATTGTGAACATATATGGGTAATGAAATGAACATCAAGTGACAATGAAATGAACATCAAGTTGTACTTGAATGAAATCAAATTGAACATCAAGTGACAATGAAATGTAACATCAAGTTTAGGGTCCTATTGATGATTTGAAATTGATGTTCATTCCAGTATAACTTGATGATCATTTCATATTCACTTGATGTCCATTTTCATTCTCCATAGATATTCAATACCATTTGGGGTCCTATTGATGTTACAACTGATTCACCATCCTTACCCAAATTTACAACTGGGATGTACATTTAATGTTCAATTGATGTTCATTTTTATTATCCATAGATGTTCATCCCAATAAGATTTGATGTTCATTTCATGGTCATGTTGACTATAAATTGATGTTCATTCCAGTATAACATGATGATCATTTCATAATCACTTGATGTTCATTTTCATTATCCATAGATGCTCAATGCCATTTAGGGTCCTTTTTGATAATTTAATATTGATTGATCATTTGATCTTCACTTGATGTTCGCTTAATGTTCAATCCAAATAGTTCATGATGTTCATTTTTTTCATTTTAATTTGATGTTTATTCAAGTACAGCTTGATGTTCATTTCATTGTCACTTGATGTTCATTTAATTACACATATATGTTCACTAAACGAATACTTGCATACCGGGGTATGGTGTTCATGTTCGTAACACAATGCATACAAAGTTTCCCTCAAGACATGTCTTAGCTGCCAAAATGTCATACATGTTCAAACCTAGTGTAACTTGATGATTATTTCATTTTCACTTAATGTTCAATCCCAACAGTTCATTTTTTAGTGTGCATCGTTGAGTATTGCATTTGATGTTCATTCCAGTACAACTTGATGTCCATTTCATTGTCACTTGATGTTCATTTTTTTATTTTCATTTGATGTTCACTCTAATACAACTTGATGTTTATTTCATTGTCACTTGATGTTCATTTTTTCATTTCCGTTTGATGTTCATTCCAGTACAACTTGATGTGCATTTCATTTTCACTTGATGTTCATTTCATTACCCATATACGTTCACAAAATGAATGCTTGCATACCGGGGTAGATGACTGTTGTGACTCAAAATGAGCATTAATAGTATAAAAAAGTACATGACAATACATTACTTATTCGAAACAATATAACTTCTACAAAATACCACGTAATTAGAGGTAATGATAAAGATGCCCTAAAATTCTATTAAGCATCAGATACAACAACGCTACAACACCAAATGGGGGCGAGTGACTATGTTAGGTTCCAATGAGTGACCCTTGAATGTTCTGTGTCCAACCAATGGCAGTAACACTTTCTCAATACGTCCAACAGCTCATCCTACAATGAACACCAACACCAAAACAACAATGGATGGAATAAATATCTAGTATTGGACATCAAATACATCGTGAAGGAAATTTAACATCATGAAGGACATGGAACATCATCCAACTAATGGACATTCAAGAATGGACATTAAGTGACATTCAAAATGAACATCTGATAAACTTTCAGTATGGAGAACTGAATTAAGTAACTCAACATCAGAATGGACATCCGGTGTTAATAAAATGAACATTAAGTGACATCAAAATGAACATTCAATAAACTTCTAGTACGGAGAATTGAATTAAGGAACTCAACATCAAAATAAACATCCAATGTTTATGAAATGAACTTTAAGTGACATCAAAATGAACATCCGAATCAACATGCCCCAACAAAAACATGCCACTAGATAATACCCCAAACGGACATCTAGTTATAATAAAATGAACAACTGTGTCATGTTGGAACATTAAGTTAAATCGCCATGAACATCAAGAACTCGATGTACCCATACGATTCAAACAAAAAATCAATAACTAAATTTTTTTCACCAACATACATATACGATTCAAAAAAAATTTAAAAAACATTCAACAAACCCTAATTTTTTTGACCCACCAAAAAATTTTAAAAAACATTCAACAAGTACAACACACACGCAATATGAACAACCAATCGAAACACATGAACATCATATTTTCACCATGAACATCCAATACGTCGAGCATGAACATCAGGATTTCACCATGAACATCAAATATGTGTAACGACCCGCCCTAAACCCGTATTAATTAAAACATTAATTACAGTAATTAGCTCAGATTACGCTAATAAAATTTTTCTACTTTTACGTTACGATTATTATTATTATTGTTATTATTTATTTTTATGCGTGACAGGTCTCGAGCAAGGTGATGGCTAAATGGGTTGAATTTATGTCATCTCGGAATTTAAGTTAAAAGTGTTATTGTGAGTCTATGAGTATTTTTACGATGAGTGATATACTTCATTTTATCATTCTCAATTTTACGCTTTTAACCGAGGAAGGGTATATTATTTTTATTTCCGTTTCAATTACGATTTATATTATCCCACCTTCCCCATTATATTTTATCGTTCAATTGATTTTATTAGTGTTATCCTACCAATTTATTTTAATTGGGTTCAACACTAACTATTTTGGCCCAATTTATTCCCAAGTAATTTTATTTAGTAATATACTAAATTATCTTGTCTAGTTTTATACCAATCAATTTTATCTAGTTTATTACCAATTATTTTACCTAGCTTATTTTTAATCATCTTTTAACTAGCCTAAATCCCAATTAGTAGTCTAATTTAATTAGAGGGGCTTTTATATACTAGTAAGGGAAGGGAGTTTAATTCATTCTTTCAATTCATTTCAAACCCAAAAACTCAACTCTCTCTCATTCTAAACCTCTCCTCTCTCTCGGCTGAGCAACCAGCCCTCCTCCCTCTGGTTTTTCCGGCGCCGACGGCCTCCCCGGCGACCACCAGGTGGTGGCCGAGCCACCTCTTCCCTCCTCTCTTGTGTTTTCTCCACAAATCTCCCTCAAATGGTAATCTCCCTAAACCCTAATTCAATTCTATCAAACCCTAATCTGATTTTATCTTCCAAATTGTATTATTCTTACTGTTTTACATCTCTTTTATAAGCTTTAATCATGAATTCATGTTGTGGTTAAGGGTGTTGGGGCGTTACAGTTGTGGTATCAGAGCGGAGTTATAAGAAGGATTTGAGGATTTAGAAATTCCTAAGCAATTGTGGTATGCACTTGTGAAGTATGGATATAGGGTGTGGTGACATATGTGTCCCTAATGGGTATATGTACCTTTATGGATTGAGATAGGGAATATGTGAAGTGTATTGGGATGAATGTTGAGCACGAAGCTCCAAATGAGTATATGAAGTCTAAATATTTTCTCTTGCAGGTTTGAAGAATATGAAAAAAATTTGGGATAGTCCAATTTATAGGGGAAGTGCTGCCGAAATTTCTGCAGAAATTAGAAAGTTTAGTAGCGAATTTAAGAAAGCCTAAGTACAAGTTGTGATTAACTTAAAAGGTTTGGTATGAGTGAAGCATGTTATGTGTATAAGCGCCGTTGTGGATGCGGAGCACGTTGAAGTAGTCCTTAAAGGAGACTTTAGTCATCCAAATAAGAATTTATAAGTCCAATTCCAATTGGGATTGATGTGGAGCTCAAATTAGGGGCTAAATGCCTTACCAAGGTGTATAGTGAAATGTTTAAAGATGTTTATATGATACAAAGGATCAATATGATCCAAGGATAGTAAGTAAGGTCACGATAATCATGAGATGGAACAAGAGTTCCTTTCTAAGATAAGTGAGGCTCAAGTTGGTTGAGTCTCGGACCTTGCCTCAATTTTCATTCGTTTAATTCTTTCAACAAAGTCTATCAACGTCAAAGTTATTAAAACTTTTTGTCAACGTTACATAGAACATAGAACATAGATGGATCACAATCGTGACCTTTTTTTTTTCCCAACCTCTTCGCGATGCTACTGGAGCCCAAAACCAACATCCAAGTCCATCTCAAGAAGTTGCAAAACGCCTTCGATATCCATTGTGCGGCTAATCCGCAATCTGAGTATCGCAATGATGAGTGCCGAGCTTATTGCTTGTTGCCGCCCTTCCCCACGAGAGCCTGTGGGATGATGTAAGAAGCCGCTACCGTCAGCTACTCCTTCGGGGAGGACCCGGTCGACACGCATGGTGCCTCAATTACTTTGGGACATGGATCCCGACGAGCATGAAGACAACCAAGAGTCTAAGGGTACTAGTGACTATGGTTAAGGGACATCTCATCATGTGAATCTATTCTAATTGACTTTTGTGCAGGATTAGCCAGAAGCTAACATCTGCTAAGCTAAATGACCGTATTAACCTTTGTGGTTGACCGATTCTTTTGTCTTAAGGTCATCTCTTGTAACTAGATAAACTATGCTAATTTTTGGGACCTTCCTATGTTTTGGGTAAAGGGAGGCCTTGGAAGTAGTTTGGGGACTTTAGAATTTGTTTAGTGTTGAAATGTATTTCGGATATGGTTGTAAAAGAGGTACCCTAAGGACAAATGGAAGGGGCATCCTCATATTCTTGGATGTTTACATTGGCATCATATGTTGAAGGTTTTTAACTAGCAAGTACTTGTGATAGCCCTTTGGGGCGATGAGTTTTACGTTGTTATAGGGCCGTGGGAAATTTAATTGGAGTTCCCTTACTATACAAACATGCTTGTGGAACTTTATAGTCAGGTGAGGCGAGGAAGGCCTTATGAGAATGCATTCAACTACAAACCAAAAGTATATACAGAACAAGTTATAAAGAGGTGATGGCAATAAGTTATGTTGAATAAGGGTATAGTCCGTGGTAATGTTGGAATATGTTTCAAAGATCGGGGAAATCAACTTGAACTACTAGGTCTTTAACCTAACCTAGGAACAGCTACGCGCCCTGAGTTATCCCTAGGTCCTATCACTTCTAATCCACCACCATACCCTGACACTTTAGGTTTAATGCAAGAGATGCCAGGCACATACTCATCCCGCCACTAGGATAGGAGAAGCTGATATTTGGTGGAGAGTTATTAACGAACAACCATTGCGAGGACCAAACCTCTTCTGTATGACTTTTATACTTCAAGTTCGTCGCTCAATTTCGATTTTTATTCCCTGCCCTCATTGTACTTCCCCCTAGTAAAGGTTACTCTCTCATCGCAATATTAAAATCCAAGCTTCTCGTTACCTACCATAGGTCATTCTCAAGAATTCTTATCAGATCCTATCGTTGTTACCAGTCCAGTATGTTAAGGCATTCAATAACCTGCCCTTATTGACTTGTTATCAATTCTCGATCAATTCCTTCATGACCATTACCCGCTTATGACTCCTATTCACTCGTTATTTCTTCAGAATTAGACTTCATTAGATTCATATGACCCTTTTTACTCGCTAAGATTTATCTTTTTCAGGTGATGGTCATGTTCTATCATGAATCTGAACACTATCTTCAAAACTTAGCTTCCACAAAAGTTGTACTTTGTTTAGGATCAATAACTCATGCTCTATCATTCCAGAAAGTTACTACAAAGTATTCATACATTCCAAACTTTAATTGTCTTAATTCGGAAATCAGAAGACCGATCCTGATATCTTTCCTTTCCAAATCAAGCTCATTTCGATGTACTTATGAATTTCCTTGTTCATGAAATCGTTGTAATCATCATCTTTGTCAAATATGCTATCTTTTGTTGATCCTCGTTTCCTTAATAGATATACATGTGTCGTTGGACTAAAGAATACCTATATCCCTCCACGTAGTCTTAAAGCTTTAAATCTATCAGTGTGAACCTTTGCTTTGTTGTTAATTTCCAAAATTCATGTTTCTACCTCTTATTGATGATATCTTCCTGTTATCATGTTTCCCTCCGCGCCTGTTGGTGTCTTTTATAGGAAATAGATGTCAGGAGGGAAGTTTAATAAAGTAAGGAAAAGCGAAATGCAAAAGTGTTAGTTTATGTGGAATTATCGAGGTACCTGAGGTAAAATGGGAAATGTAGTGAAGCAGATGTTCAAGGAGAATACTAGGGTCCTACGAGTCAAGACTTTTTCGATTAAGTTGTTCATAAAGTCAAGAATATAGAACGCTTGGAGAAAGATTAGCTCTTCTTCCAGAGGAATAAAAGTCATATGGGTACATCTGAGAAAGAAAAGCTACCCACACGTCTTTTACGGAATATCAAACACAATGGAACCAACAGCAAGTTTCGGGGACGAAACTTCTTTTAAGGGGGGGAAGATGTAACGACCCGCCCTAAACCCGTATTAATTAAAACATTAATTACAGTAATTAGCTCAGATTACGCTAATAAAATTTTTCTACTTTTACGTTACGATTATTATTATTATTGTTATTATTTATTTTTATGCGTGACAGGTCTCGAGCAAGGTGATGGCTAAATGGGTTGAATTTATGTCATCTCGGAATTTAAGTTAAAAGTGTTATTGTGAGTCTATGAGTATTTTTACGATGAGTGATATACTTCATTTTATCATTCTCAATTTTACGCTTTTAACCGAGGAAGGGTATATTATTTTTATTTCCGTTTCAATTACGATTTATATTATCCCACCTTCCCCATTATATTTTATCGTTCAATTGATTTTATTAGTGTTATCCTACCAATTTATTTTAATTGGGTTCAACACTAACTATTTTGGCCCAATTTATTCCCAAGTAATTTTATTTAGTAATATGCTAAATTATCTTGTCTAGTTTTATACCAATCAATTTTATCTAGTTTATTACCAATTATTTTACCTAGCTTATTTTTAATCATCTTTTAACTAGCCTAAATCCCAATTAGTAGTCTAATTTAATTAGAGGGGCTTTTATATACTAGTAAGGGAAGGGAGTTTAATTCATTCTTTCAATTCATTTCAAACCCAAAAACTCAACTCTCTCTCATTCTAAACCTCTCCTCTCTCTCGGCTGAGCAACCAGCCCTCCTCCCTCTGGTTTTTCCGTGCCTGGCGACCACCAGGTGGTGGCCGAGCCACCTCTTCCCTCCTCTCTTGTGTTTTCTCCACAAATCTCCCTCAAATGGTAATCTCCCTAAACCCTAATTCAATTCTATCAAACCCTAATCTGATTTTATCTTCCAAATTGTATTATTCTTACTATTTTACATCTCTTTTATAAGCTTTAATCATGAATTCATGTTGTGGTTAAGGGTGTTGGGGCGTTACAATATGTCACCATGAACATCCAATATATTGAACATGAACATCTATTATGTTGAACATGAACATCAGGTTTCACCATGAACATACAATATCTTGAACATAAACATCAGGATTTCACCATGAACATCCAATATGTCAAATTGAACATCAAGTTTGAACATTAAGCTATTGTGTGAATCACAACGAAAGAGGTCTAATCCATAATGATATGACCATCAGAAAGCCCTAATTATACACCAACACCTATTATCCAACAATGAACATCAACAATATAGTAAATGGACAAAAATTAGGCTACCATAGGCTGTGTCAAAATTGATGAATTCCAGTCGTCCTATCATTACCCAACCCCCATATTGAACAACAAAATCCCAAAATTGATGAATTCCAGTCATCCTATCATTACCAACATGAACTGCACACACACACACACAATATGAACATCTGCTCAGAACACATATGAACATCAAATTTTTTGCCATGAACATCCAATATGACAAACATGAACAATCACTACCCCAGTTATATCAACCATGAACATCCAATATATTGATTAGGAGCTCAGATAACCATCAAACATATTCAATACTATGAACATCCATTAAAAGACTCATGAACATCAAGATTCCCATCATTCACATCAACTATGATAAATATATTCATTGCAATGAACATCCACTAAAAGACTATGAACAAACATATTCAATACTATGAACAAACATCAGATGTACATACCCATCCCCCCCCCCCCAATGCCAATCAAACATATTCAATAGTATGAACATCCACTAAAAGACTCATGAACATCATGATTTCCATCATAAACATCACTATGACAAACATGAACATTCGCTTATCAAACATGAACATCAACTATACTAACCATGACCAAGCCCATGAACATCAGTGTTTGCCATGAGCCCAGAATGCACTACGATTGCTCAAAATTAAGGAATTTCAAATGTCATAAATAACACTTACAATGGGTTTTTACTCTGTTCCATCTCTGAATGAATCCCTTCTTTGGATGTCATGTTCAACCTTCAAATTCGACTACTAGCATGACAAAAACACCTTCAACAACTCAAATTTCAACCAAAACTTCACTCAATCTGCTGTGAATGACAATCATATACCCGATTACCGCTCGAATTTTCAAAAAGAAAAAAAAAATTGCAAAATCATACCTTTTGAATAGTGCTTGCCATGTTTCACATAGAAACCTATTGTTGCTCTGTTCCAGTTCGATCTCAACTCCATCAGTGTTTGGCATGTTCCCTGTCAAAAATCTTCATTCGAATACAACCTTGTCAAAAACACCTTCAACTACTCAATTCCAATCAAATATTACACAAATTGACAATAAATTGACAAACTCCGTGAATGAAGAAAAAAATTGAACAACCTTTGAACAACCCACGAACTGTCGTTCAAATTTTCTACATGAATTCACTAGGGTTTTCTGGATTTCTCTTTCCATATGACTTTTCTCTGTTTTTCTATGGCATTCTGTTCATTTTTTCGAAACTAAATGGTCTGCCCAATTTCTTGATTTTGGGAATGGATGTGGTGTTTAATACATTGCAGCCCTGTTTCCCATGCGTGAATGAAACTCTCTCAGTCTTTTATCTTTTTCTTCACCTCACGTGACCCTCTAACAAAAAGAAAAGGCCAGCCAATCAAAAAACAGCCTAATATATATAAATAAAAATAAAACAACCCGTTGATCTCTACCCTAGATCTTGAAACCAATGGCTGAGATTTCACATGCTTCCATGCTCACTTTTCCTCCCTTCTCATTATATCAATTCCCTATATATATATATATATATATATATATATATATATATATATATATATATATATATATATATATATATGTTTTAAAATGAAAACCCTAGTGTAGTCAGTATTGTAGTGTTATACGTTTGTTGAGATTGACATGAACATTACTGTTGTTGATGGCCTCTGTTCTCCTCCTAAAGTGGTGAACATGTTGATTTTTGTCAAATCATTTGCTTGAGTTGTGAAAGGTTTAACAACATTAACGTGGATATCGTGTTGTTTCCATAGTTTTTTTTATCAAACCATTTGTAATGTTTTTTATTGGACTTCCCCCTAACTTCACACATTGAACTAGATGTTTTTATTGTGTTGAAAACAAATATATTTAAATAGATAGTTATTATTATATAGTAGACTTGGCAAACAGGTATTTCAGGTCAGTTACTGGTCGGGTTAATGTTCCATTTAGATGCATTTTGAATATAGAATATATGGGTCGAGTATGGTTTGGTTAAGATGAATTTCGGGTTCGGATAATTTCCGGTTGAGGCATTAGCGGTTAGATCCGGGTTCGGTTCGGTTCAGTTGAAGATTGTGTATATTTCGGACATGCTGCGGTGACTCAATTTCAGGTAAACAAAAAAAAAAAAAAAAAAGAGACTGAGACTCACAACTAAGGGCATACCAGACTTTCATCAGTATGGCATAGGTGTGGACATTTATTCTCGTCTTTCAGACTTTTAAACGTCCGCGAGATGGGGGGGGGATTGTGCTGGGGTTTTTACTTTTAAAACTCTTTAAGGATTTTCTGCACATTTCATGAATAATAGTTATAAAATCATTTTCCCTATACTTAATGCATCCCGTGAATCATTAAACTAAACTTGTAAGGCCTGTTTGGTTGGAAGAAAGGGAATGGAATTAGATATCTTTGGGTATCAAGTTCCCAATTTTTATGTTTGTTTGAGCCTTTTAAGGACATGTTTGGAGAGAAAAATGGAATGGAATAAGGGTGGGAATGTGGGATAGGTATCCAATTCCATTTCTTGGTTTTTGGTGAAGCATTTCTGGAATGGGATTGGGAAACCCCCAGGTTTCTAATCTCCCTCAAAAGGGTGGAATTAGAACCCTCCCATATATGGGGGGTATCAAAAGGGTGGAATTAGAACCTTTGCCTTATTCCATTCCCTTCTCTCACCAAACACTTTCTATTTTGGAATCAAGTTTCATTCCCAACCCTCTAGATATCTAATTCCATACTCATTTCATTCCATTTTTCTCTCCAAACATGCCCTAAGTATTGTGACTTGATACTCAGGGGTTTCAAGTTCCTCCCTTTTGAGAGGAATCCCATATCTCTAATATTTGGGGGGAATGAAATCTAATTCCCAAAAATAATACAAAGATGGAAAAGAAAATATTATTATAATATTCTCACACCCCCTAATGTTTTTCTTAGCCATCAATATACGTCTCTACTATTAGAAAAGTATAATATTATATTTTTTAAAAAATCTTATATGAGAAATTATTGATTAAAGATTGACCTTGAAAAACGTCAGTGATAGATAAAAAAAATTATTACAAGAATATTATAATTAATGGTAATTCAAATAATTAATATTAAAGAAATTTCAATTTTTTTTATAATATTAAAAAATTATAATATTCAAATAAATTAAGGGTTGATTCCATTCCATTACTGTATATACCAAACGACAGGAACTGGGTACTGATTTCATTCTTTAACTGCACCAAACAACTGATTTCAAGTATCAAGTTCCATTCCATTCCATTCCTGAATTGGTGAACCAAACAGGCCCTATAGTGAACATCCACTTGTTCCAACTCTTTAGGATTAGTCCAATTAATTGACAAGATATTAGGCTCGAAAGAAAGCAATTTGGGCAACCATTATTTAGAAATATACAAAATCACCCTTAAGTTGCATCGGTACATTGTAAAGCCATGTTAGACACAGTTTAGGCAATCCCGATGTGTTTTTGGTTTGAAAAGGAGTCACCACCTGGCTTTTTTTAAGGGAAAAGCCAAGAAAAACCAAAAAGAAAACAAAGTAAGACTCCGCCTACAAAACTAAGAAGTGGATTCGAGGATAAGGCTACGAACTCGAAAGGTAGAAACATTTTGAGTTCGCTTCTCACAAAATGAAGGACTCTTCTAAAAGTTATAAAATGTGCTTTTAATAAAGTTTTGAAGGAAAATAGATTGAAACTTTACATGATTACTTCATTCAACATGCAAAAGAGTGAAAGAATTATAACATTTACACAATTTCACATGAAAATAAACACACAAAAAGTACCTACATGATGTTTCTGGGAGAAGCCTTGCCTAGCCTTTCTAGAAGTGCTTGAGACTCTCTCTTGAAGTAGCTTCCTTAGATGACTTGAATACTCCCTTTGTTGATACCAAATAGAACCAAAGATTAGATAGAAAAGAGGTTGGAAAAAAGTAGGGAAAATGTAGGAAAAATGGCTCTTTTTTGTGGGGTTTTGATAAGTGTTTTTGGTTGTTTTTGTGGTGTTTTTGGGTAGTATAAGGTTAGACTTTTTGTGGGTTTTGGATGGATATGTGTTTAGGCTTCGAAAGGGGTTTAGGACAAGAGCATAATGAGTATAAGAATGGTAGAAAATTAGGGAAGAGATGTAAGAGAATGGAGAGAAAAGAAGTGAGTAGGGAGGATAGAATGGTGCAGTGGGTGTATGAGTAAATGAGTTGGTGTAGGGGGAATAGGAGGATGTGTGTTTAGGGTTTAGGAGGGTATAGAAATGGAGATAATGATAATAGAATGGAGTAGAGATTATGGATGAGAGATAGTAGAATGAAGATTAAAGCGAGAGTGAAGTGAGTGAAAGAGTGAAGAGTTTAAGGAGAATAGAAGGAACGATGTTGTGTCTAGCCTCGAAGCTTCGGATAGTATTTATAGACTAAGGATGCTAGATAGGGGAATGTATGTGCATGAACTCATTGGCATTGGATTCATCGAATTAAAGGTCGATCAACCATTGGGGGGGAGGGGGGGAAGAACCATGTATCCATTGGTTGGCAGCGTGTGGGAGCATGAACCTAGGTGTGAACTCCTTTAATGGCCGATCGGCCTACAGGAAAGGGGAGGATGTATTTTGACTTCATCCATCAATCCTTGGATAGTGGAAATGTGAATTATGCATGTACTAAAACTCAATTCGTACTTGGACGGTGCAATGTGAATGGATTCTAGTTTAATATACCTTTTGGCTTAAGATCCTTGGATGACAATGCTCGCATGAAGGCTTGAACTTGGGACCTCTTGGAAGTTCATACATGTCAACTTTATGTAGTCCATGCATGGCTAGGGTTTGATAACCATTTTTTACGTAAAAGTTATGCATGCTTAGGCTAGGATTTTCGCATGTGATATTGCATGCAATTTCCATGTAAACTTGTGCATGTAGAGTGCGTGCATGCAAGTTCTGCTCCTCTTTATTTCCTTATTTTCTAACTAAAATACATAAAAAGAAATGATTAAAAAATTACATTAAAAGTATACAAAAACTATGTTAAAACTCGGTGTCTACAATAGGGAACAATGCCTCCTTCTCTTCCATGGTCTCCAAGCATTATCAGTTCACACCAAGCTGGGGGCTTGTAAATCTCTAATGCGCCCTCCAAAGCCGGACATTGTCATCCAAAGTCTACACCAAACCGGGAGCTTGCCATGCATCAGCCTGTATTTAGAAGCAATCAGTCTAAGGTCATCTACATGACCGTCCAAGAAACAAACCTTTCAGGCCTATCGGCTCCGCCCTCATTCCCTGTCCCATGGACCAAAATGTTACTCATCTTGCATTATCGTGAAATTCCCCACAAGTGGGCTTGTCTTAGGAAATCATTGTCCAAATATGGAGTTGGGAGGTTACTTGCATGTGGATTGCATTTACAGAAGAATAAAACATCATGTGTGTGTCCTGTTTAGCATAATAGATTTGTATCATATGGAGCCAGTTTGTCGTGCATAAAGTCGATAGTCATGCATAAATGCATAAGTGCATGAATACTTGTGTAAAAAGAACAAAAAGGAAAATAAAAAATGCATCATATGTGTGTAAGAGTCTAGTAGACTAGTTGCATGCATACTTGACGATAACCTATCAGAAAAATGAAGAAAAAGCAAAGAAGAGCCACATCATTGCTCCAGAACGCAACACTAGGGGCTGGTTAAGCCCATATTAAGACCATTCGACATGGTTTCCAGTCACTAGGAAGAAGATTAGAGCAATCTCTAATCAAACTTCAGCAAGTTGAATCAGCGTCCAATAAAGTCATACATCATCAAAAGCCAGACACGAATGATAGAATCATCATCAGCCAGACACGAATGACACCTTTCAGACACAAATGATGGAATCTTCAACAAAGTTAGACATGAATGACACCTGTTAGATACGAATGACACAATCATCATCAGCCAGACACGAATGACACCTATCAGACACGAATGACAGAATCATCATCAGCCAGACACAAGTGGCGACAGTCAGACATGATGGACAGAATCATCATTTGCCAGACAAGAATGACACCTGTCAAACACAAATGACAAAATCTTCATCAGGTAGACATGAATGGCACTTGTCAGAAACGAATGACAGAATCTTCATCAAAGCCAGACACGAATGACGGACACAAATCTACGGTCGGGCAAAGTTCAAAAAAAATCCCTTTTCCCTAGTGGAAGTCTAAACTTATGCAATAATAAGCAAAGAACCTTTGGCATATACGCGCTTAAAGCAAAATTTAAAGTATCAGTCACTTTAAATTCGACTTAAAGTGCTAACAAGCAAAAGCATGAAAATCAATTTGGTAAGATAACATGCTTGAAAAATCGGCAAGTATAAAAACGGACTTCTTCAAAGCCTTTGACGACATCATCAAAACCAAAGCCTAAACGGCATCAAAGCCATCGACATCGCACTCAGTGAAGTCTCTCGGCATTGAGTTACCATCATCAAAACCAAATCCTAACTCAACCAATATTAAGGATATACAAATATGGTGCAATCCTAGTCCCCTAATTGCTAATGAAAATCAAATGAAATTTCACTATTCTATTTTAGTTTTTTAAAGATTGCAATAAGAAGATTTAGTTTCACACTTCTATTTTAGTTTTTTAAAGATTGTAATAAGAAGATTTAGTTTCTTAATATCTTTGTTAACAAACGCATGAGTTATATTTTTAAGAGTAATTAGTTAAATGATTTGCAATAACATAATTTGACATTCTAAACAAAAAAGCCAAAATAATTAAAATTGATGTAAGATTTTAATTTTGACAGTAGTTATTATTAACCGTTACATCACATATGCAGTTCTAGTTAAAATTATTTTCAAAATTAAGTCCAAGTATTTTTAATTTATTGTCATGAGAACATAATAAAATATTTGTTAAATATATTAATTAAATTGAAGTGTTTAGAGATAATTTTATTTTTTATAGGAAAAGAACGACCACCCGAAAACCAACCTTAACCAATGCCGTCCGAAACTAAACAATACATAACTTGTATTTTCCCGAACTTGTAACCTAACTTATATTTACCCAAAACCTAAATATATTTGGTCTACATTTAACTTTCCCTTCCCAATTAACAAGTCTAGTTTACTGGAATAATAAAATTGGATTTGGACTTTTTTATGTTTGAGCTTTCTCATTTTATTTTGGATTTTTGAATGATAATACACTAGACTTTAGGGGTATTGGACAATAATGCACTGAACTTTTTTTTAACACTAATACACTGAACTTTGAGGACATTGGACAATAATGCACCCAGAACTATTTGATGGTGGTTGAGTTGGTGGCGATCCTCGTGGTCGGCTAAGAAAATGACGTGCAAAAAGTTAAAATTTTTGTTATGTAAGAAAGTACACATAAGCAGGATGACTAATATATTTTTCTGAAAAAAAAAAGAAAAACAACACCTCAAAGTAGGATTGCCACTGAGTCAACCAACACCGGAATTGTTCTGGGTATATTATTGTCCAATACCTACAAAGTTCAGTGTATTAAAGTCCAAAAAAAAAAGTTCAGTGCATTATTGTCTAATACCCCTAAAGTTCAATGTATTGGCCAATAATCCTTTTATTTTTAACAAATTGTATTGTTGGGTTGTAGGCTTGGAGTTGTCATCCTCGCATCATGGTAACATGATCATGTTCTTTTGTCAGGTTAAACTTAATTATACTAACTTATCATAATTTATCCTAACCTAACACAATTCCCCAAAAGAACATTCACTCTAAAAACACAATTCCCCAAAAAACATCCTAACTTATCCTAAATTATCCTAACCTAACTATCCTAACTTGAAAATAACTCATTTAAAGAACAAGGGTGTAAAAAAAAAAAAAAAAAGAAAAGAAAACATAAACAGCTTTGAACTAAGAATTAATACACAAAAGCCCACATTTACATGGCAAACAAATCTATATACACAAAAACTATACATCACAGACACCCACCCCAGTTTCCCTTGTTTGTTTATGAAATACAACCCTTGACCTTGAGAAATCCATATAAACAACACCCTACATGGAGAGCTTGGGCATCATGAAATTCTCAATCTCAATCAACAAGAAACGCAACCTCCTTCTTGATGGCTGAATACACGAGTTTATGTCTCAGACAGAATATTCAATGAAGCTTCAGAGATGCTGATTATAACACAATTCCCGGTGTTCGGATCCTCAACTGTGTGAAAAACATCCTGATGCTGTTTCTCTTTTTGGCTCGCAAAAGCCCATACTGTCAAGGACTATGGTCCAAAGACGGTATGGCTTGGAGGAGACACTAGTGTACAACAGCAAAGCAATTCAGCAACATATGTGATTATGTTATGTTCCCACTATTCAAGTTTCTCTTCTACGCTATGGACTCTGTTCAGGGATTCCTCAAATGCCTGGGAGGCGCTCTTGTAATGGTCTACAGAGATCACTCCCTCCTCCACAACTCGTAATGCACTTCGATACAGCTGGTTAAACCACTGAACCTGATCGCTGTGATTGACATTGCTGTTTGGGTGATCTGGGGCAAATAGGCGCTTGTAATCTTTTTTCCATCTGGGCAATATGTACTTCCCTGGAATCTCCTCCACCCCATTGAAGTTCAGTACACACAATGCATGCCGACACAAATACCCGTTAAAGTTCAAACAGCTGCAAATGCAGACAACCTCTGTTGAGCCCCTGTTATAGTACACTTCATAATCTCGAACATCTCTCCTGTTACCGTCCACAACAACTCGTTCTCTCACCAGGAATATGATATATGGACCGTCAACATGCAGCTGTGTTGTGCTAAAACAGGAATACATCTCCTCCACCTCAATCTGGAATTTCTGAAATATTTCTTTTGTGTACACCTTGGAGAGCTGCTGTTCAAACGAGCACCTCGTTTTAAGCACAGGGCAAGAACTTCTCGACTCAATATCGGAAAGGGTCTCTTCTTTGTGCTTCTTGTACAAAGCTAGCTCATATTTGTCCAGAAATTCCTTCAGGGGCATCTGTTTGTGTATATATTTCTCAAAAAATGGATGAAGAATTTCAGAAGGTCGTGCAGTTGACATACCGGCAAAAAAGGAGTCTTTCAGGTATACTGGAGCCCATCGAGCTCGATCCTCGTACAGAGATAGAAGCCACTCATGATCAGCTACTCCAAAGTGCTGAATCATAAATCCCCATGCTGCTTCAAATTCACCAACCTTCAGGGTTTCATACACTGCTTTGTTCAATTGTTTTCTAATTGCATCAAAGTTGCGCAGTCCTCCTAATTTTTCCGGGACTTTTCTCATTATATGTGAAATACCATAGCGATGAAGTGATTGAGGGAACACCTCAGCAATTGCACTCTGTAAGGCCCTGCACCGATCAGTAATTATTGTTTGTGGTGAACAACCATATGTACATTTGAGCCATGTTCTTAACAGCCACATGTATGACTCTGTACTCTCTCCACCAAGCAAACCACAACCCAATAACACAGTCTGACAATGGTTATTTACTCCAAAAAACACCACCAGGGGAATTTCATATTTGTTTGCCAGGTAAGTGTTATCCACAAAAATGACATCACCAAAGTAACCACATGCAGCCCTAGACATAGCATCAATCCAGAAGACATGTTTCAGATACCCATCGTCATTGAAATCCATCAAGTAAAAGAAGTTTGGATTAGTCAACTGCATGCGGCAAAGGTAATTATAGATGGCTTGGGCATCACCTTTCTTAAGGTTCAGCTGATTCGGACGACCAGAGAAACTCTGTTTTTCTTTTGCATTGAGATTTGGGTTAACAGATCCGCCAGTATCAATTACAAGTGCCTTGTATAATTTAATTGTCTGCCCTTCTACTGGGTCGGCTAAGACCTTCTTTTTTATGCCAGCCTCCACCTTCTTCATAGATTTGCCCGCTTTTGCCCCTAACAAGTGGTTGTGGTCAAGTGTGACTTCAATGATCCTCCATCTTTTGGAGTCCACTAATCTTATCCTGATCATCGCTGGACAGCCCGTGCGGGTTTCCTTCCTTAAGCGATTTACATCTTTGATTCTTTTGAAACCTTGGCTGCTGCAATAAAGCACTGCACCATATTTTTCCTTGCTGTTCCGTTTGAACCATGAGTTTTTCACTCTCACACGAAAGCCGACTTCCTTTGCGTAGCAGTTGTAATAGTTGTAGGCATCATCATAAGACTCGAACTCCATCCCAACTGTTGGGGCAACAAATTCTTTCCCGCCGGCAGACATGACAATTTGGTCATCTAGTCCAGTTCCATCATTTCTTCTCTCCAGGGTCATGTTGCCTTCAACCTCTTGTGTGCTCCCAATGCCAGGAGATTCTTCTTCGAACTGGAGTTTTCATAGTGAGTTGCAAGAATAATTACACAAAGATCCAATCAAGCACCACAAGGATAAACTTTTTTTTTAAAAATAAACAACATACTCCCTCCATCCCAAAAATGATTGTCCCTTCTAGGAAATGAAATTTTTAAGAAAACATCATTTAATGCAGTGTTTTGTGCTGATTTTAGATGCGAGAGAAGAAATTTAATTCTGATAGTAGATAAGCGAATAATCATTTTGGGACATTCATTAAAGAAAAGACGGACTATCATTATGGAACAGAGGGACTATCATTATCATCCCACAGGGGAGAGTGTGAAAGACTGAAAGCACATCAAGGCTTTTGGTCATAGAGTGAACCCTGCATTAGTTGAGCCCTTTATACTTGTCAATGAGATATCAAGATGCAACTGTCAATGTATCATCAAATGTTCCCTTGAATAGTTATGTGTTTTCATCCCATGTTCAACACTAAAAATATAGAGAAACTTCAGAAAGCTAGATAGGCAAAAGAAGTGGACAGCCTAATGCCAGAAGCCCAGAAAGGGTTACAATTGAGGTGAGCTAATGATCAGTCATAACACTTCAGTAAGTCAAGCCACAAATAAGCTAGCAGGAAGTAGGACTGTAAAGGAGAACTAACCAAGGGCAGAAACTTCATGAGGGAAATAAAAGGATTTACGAGGAAGTCACTGAAGAAAGCTCAAGCCTACACAGCACTTGGATCAAGCTCTTACCTATTTTTTTTCCTCCTTGGTTTAGTACGATTAAACCTCAAAGAAAGCACTATGATAACAATAGGTGAATAGAACCAACCCAACAATGCAGCGGATTAGCAAATGGAAACAATATCAGGTCACACAAAGTTAGAAGCTAGTCTGCAGCACTTTGCAGGAGAATGGATTTTGGTAAACAGGACCTGAGATCCAAAAGTCAAGGGCACATCATGTTCTACTTCATCATAATTCATAAAGAGGAGAATTTGCAGAAAAGATATGAAGAAAAACAACCAGGGAATACAAAGGTGGAAATGCCAAATCATATATGAAGGCCCGCGATCCAGACAAATGATTGCAGACATCAGATTTTCCTCTTCAGAGAGCCAAAGAGCACAAAAATGAACAAATCCTACTATTAAACCAGGTTTATTCAGCAAGAACTAAAGGAATGCATATGTTTAAAAAAATGCCACCATTTGAGCAATGTGGCATTGGCAATCAAACTACTGTACACATCACAGGGGCAAACTAAGACTATCTTTTTCTCATTACCATTTGCTGCAAACCTTCTTCCGTTAAATATAGAGTAAAGCGTCGTTAATTTGGGACTATATTATCCCACAACATACAATGTGACCATGTTAGAGTAAAATCCAAACCCAGAAAAATAGGGCAGACCAAGAAATCAAAGATTTGAACATTGAATAGTCAAAATAATTATTCACTGCAAATAATGAATTGGGTGGAGCCGTGGAGGAGTGGTAACGGCAAGAATAATTTCTAGGGTTTATGCATTAAAGAGGTACACCAGGGAATCACGAAAAATTGATGAGGGGGACTCACCGAATTCAGAGTCACCATGATGTAGGTGATTAGTGGAAGACGCTTTAGTATGTTGATAGAGAAGGTAGCAACAATGGTGGTCGGAATTTCATCACTGCAGTCGGAGCTGGGTACACCTGCTGAACAGACATGGAGACCACTTCAAGTATTCAACCCCATCCCCAAATTAGTCACAAGTACAAAGTTGGATAAAAAGAATTAAGGACAGTACGCACCCTATATTTTAATATAGTGTAATAATAATATAGTGTAATAATTATAACTGCCCTGTACTTTGAAAAATAACTATTAGGTATGAGTTAATTACATTTATCCTACCTGATATATGCGGTAATAATTTTTGCACACCCGATATTTGGGAAATAATTTTCACCATACCTTACATTTAGTGAAAGTGATTTTTAGTGTTAGAATCCGATAACTTATAATCGGAAATGAAAAAATACAATAATACTCTTATATCACTATGTGAAATTACGATGTTGCCCTTTAATTTGAGAAGGAAAATACTATATTGGAGTGTAGAAGATAGACATGGTGGTTTGGGAGGGGTTAGGTTTTCATTTTCTGTGTGGGAGGGGGGGCCGGGGAGAGGAATGAGTAGAGTGGTTGGGTTTTAAAATGTCATAACAATTAATACTAAAGGTACAAAAGTCATTTCACATTTAATTGAAAGTCAAAGGAAATAATAACAAGTGTATAAAGGTCACTTCATATTTATCTTTTTACAGTTCACCGAAAAAGTCAATAAAAAATTAATTATAACATACCTGAGGGACTTTTAATTTATGATCACTTAAATGTCAGGTAAGGTGAAAATTATTTCTCAAATGTCGGGTGTGCAAAAATTATTACCACATAAGTCAGGTAGGGTAAATGTAATTAACTCGATCAGGTACTCTATATTATGAGGTAATAATTTTTGGGCGACAATTGAACTTTTCATATTTGCACTTTAGTCCTTGCTTGGTTTTCAATTTTGTTTATGGTCCTTAGTGATTAAAAACTCTATTTTAAAACATTTAATAACTCTGTTTACTATAGTTTATATATTCCTGCTTTATTTTTGGTCCTTTTCATTTGGTATCAGAGCCATACGACAAACTTCACTAATTATAATTAGTGAATTTAAAAATATATTAATTAGTAATTAATGACCTCACCCAATTGTCGTTATCCTGATTTTGCTCATATCGTTCATAATCCATATCAAACAAACAAGGTAGGAGCTCGGTTAAATTCTATCTTTGATTTAATTTTAGACTTTAAAAAAAATTTAGAAGCACTTAGAAGTGATAAGAGCTTTAAACAAGTTTGCTCATACTTCCTATGTAAGTTTGTTAAATGATTCAAGACATCGAGTGATTGAGTATAAAAGTTTAAATAACTCCAGTATTACTTATAAAAATAAATATCATTTCCAAAATCAACAAAACAAAGTTCATTTTCCTTTGTATTCTCTTAAGAAAAACGCACCAGAACTTGTTAATGCTGCTAAAAGAGAATAAGAAGAAGAAGAATCTCTTAATAATCAAGAAAGAGATGGCGAAGGAACTTCAAACTCTTAGTTTGAAGGAACTCCATGGGTTATTCGAAATAGAACAAGGAGTAGCTTTAAATAATATTATGGTTGTAATTATGTGCTAATTGAAGAAGAAATCTACCAACAAATGAACTTAATCAAATTAGAAGATATAGAGGCTATACCTCTAGATGAGGTTAGAGAAAGATTGAGCAAAGCATCCGAGGAGAATGAAGTTGGGGAAGAACTTGAAACAAACCAAGTCCATGTAATACCATTAACTCAAAATTTTGGTGAATTTAGCCGTAGTAATAATAGATATTTCCAACCACGAAATAATACGGTTGGATGAACTAAGCCATTTTCCTTTAAAACCCTATATCAACCTCTTCATGAAGAAGTAAGTCTTACTCCCATAAGTCAAACTGGGTACATGTTAAATCTAGATGGTGTTCGTAACAGGGAAGAAATATTTGAACATTGGAAGAGGGGTATGAGTAGTGTTCCCAATCTAAATGCCAACTAGACATCTGAAAACTTTCTAAATTATTTAGAGCACAGTTTTTCAGGAACAGTGGCATATTGGTATGATTCTAGTTCTGAAGGAGCTGAATATGTGGCAACCAGATCATGTTGTGCTCAAATACTATGGATCACACATCAATTGGAGGACCTCGTTCTACACTTTACAAATGTCCCCATCAAATGTGACAACATGAGTGCCATTCAGATCACAAAGAATCCGGTGCAGCATTCACGGACCAAACACATTGAAATACGTCATCATTTTATCCGTGATCATGTTGAAAAAGGCCACATCAGCTTAGAATTTGTTCCCACTCAACTGGTTGATATCTTCACCAAACCACTGCAAGAGGATCAGTTCTCCTACATTCGTCGTGAGCTCGGATTGCTTCACCTCGATCCTTAATCCTCGAGGCATATGTTTAGGGGGAGCCATTCCTCTGGAGGACCTCCTCTCCCCCATGCACCATCTGAGGGGGAGCTTCTGTCTAAGGTCCTCACAACTCTCAGGTATGATTCCTATTTCTCTCTGAACGACTGATGTCCTCATCAGTTCGCTCAACCTCTCCACTGCTGCACATTAACCTTGGCCTCATCAATGGTCTGATCACATCTTCCATATGTGTATTAGCCGTTGATATTTTTTTCTCTTTGATTTTTGGTTCTTTTCCTTATTTACTAAAAATCCTTTCCATTTCTTTCCCCCCTTTTTTTCCCTCTCCTGTGCCTTTCCAAAACAGATTTCAAAATCTCTTTTTTCAAATCTCATTTACCTTCCCTAGGTTCCTCCCTTTCTTCCTTTAATTACTCCCTCTCCATAATTAACCGTCCCATCCCATCATCACTTCCCCACCTACTTCCATCTTCCTACTCAACCGTCCCTATTTAACCCTCTTTCACTTTTTTACTTTTTACCATTTCACCTTCCTTCCTCTCCCAACTCACCTTCCAGAATTTTCTTCCTCCCTCCAACCCATTTCTCACCATGACTAAACGCTCCACTAAACCTGCTGCTTCCTCTAGCGTTGCTAAGCGCCTGCATTCCAGCAAACCTTCGGCCACTCCCGATGCCACCTCCACCAATTCCTCCTCCGACGAGTTTGCCATCATTCCCCGTCCCGCTCCGCCAACTGCCAGCTCTCAAGAAGTTTTTCGACAGCGTCTAGAGTCCATGAAACAACGAACCCTTCTCCACTGTGACCTAGTGGACATGGACAGTCTCAAAGGTACCAATTTCGCCTTTTTTTCCACTCTGTCCTCTCTTGGTTGTGACCTCTTCTTCAATGCCGATGATTTCTGCTACCATAACCTTCTTTTTGAGTTTTACGCTTGTCTTGAGGACACCTCTCCAAAATCCTCCAAACCTACCTACAAAACCACCGTCTCTGGCCGTGAAATTCATCTCTCTGCTCTTAATCTCGAGCGCATTTTGGGTCTAACCCCTGACCCCTCAAAGCCTACCCTTACTAACATCGCTGATGCCCGCCTTAAACTCCTTTAATCCTTTGGTAAACCTTCCGAAACGAAATACCCTTAATACACCAATCTTCTGTCTGAGGCCCGCTGTTTGTACTTCCTCACTATTCGCACTATCCTTCTAAGAGGAACCTCTAAGGAAACTATCAATGAACCCTGCGCCTCCTTTTTGCTGAATGTTCTCAACGACTGTCACCCGGACATGGGTGAGGTCATTCTGAATCACATTGTCAAAGCAGGTTCGAGCACTAATGGTCCTCTTCAATACTCCAACCTCCTAAACCACATCTTTAGGAAGTTTCATCTTTAGAGTCTCTCGGCTATCGTCCTCACACTTCTGGTCATTGGATGCACTCTGATGACCTCAAGCCTCTTCGAGCAACCTCCTCAGCCCCTTCTGTCCCTGAAGACTCTGCTCCTCTCCAAGAACAAATTGACCTCCTCCATGCTGACATCAAATCTCTGCAAACCGAAGTGCGCACCCTCCAGGAGCTTCACCAAGCCCTTCAATCGACACTTTTGGAGAGTACCAGCATTTGCTCCACCTTGAAGGATCTGGTTCGCCAAGCTGAAACCCTTCTCGGTCCACACACTCCTCCATCTGTTCCAGCTGTGGAGGCCAATGTTGATGTTCCCACCGTCGATCCCCCTCCCCAACAGTGATTCCCCCTCCCCTCCTTGATCTTGCTTTAAACTGTTTTTTTTTTTGAAAAACCTTTAGGCCAAACATTTTGCTGCTTTTGTAAACTACTGTTTCCTTCTTGTCTGAAAGACAAAAAGGGGGAGAACCTTGGCCTTTAACCAAAACAATATGGTGAATTGTTGCTACTTTTATCTTGCTGCTATATGATACTTTATTGTTGTTACATGAATGTACTATTGCACCTACTGCCTATACTTGTTGTACATTGAGAATGCATGTATGGAAGTACACTGAAATTTTGTCTTTCAAACAAAAAGGGGAAGATTGAAGAGTCTCAAGCCAAGTCTGAGGACCTCATCGCAGCAAGCACCGAGGACCTCCAGCGCCAGCATTAAGATTTTGTTTGAAAGATTGACAAAATTAATTTAAGGAAGTATCTTCTAAAACCCTAAATTATATTCTCTCCTATCCTCCCTGAATTGATACAATAACGGTTGTTTCCTTTATTCCAGGAATCCAATTTATGGGAAGTAAATCAAGGATATCAGAATTATATGGAAGATTGAGAAGATAACTCAAGAAAGGAAATTATCTCCTTCAAGAGCAAGAAACCGTTGCTGCCTCAATATATATACTGCCGAAGACTTCTCTTGAATGTGTGGATTTCCAAGCAAGCAAATCTGAGTAGGAACTTTAATTTGTGAAAGAAAGTTCTGAGTGTAGGAATATTGTGTGTTGATATTCTGAGTGTAGCAACAGTTGTAAGTGGTGAGTTCTGTGTAACCAGTAAGCACATTAGTGAGGACCTCTAAGGTCGAGTGTTTGAAGTGAGGAAGGAGTCTCACTTTGAAGTCATTTCACTGTCTGTAATCGTCTCTTCTGTGAGACCTCAAATACAAAAGACAACTGCAAGGTCATCTGTTCCAGTAAGCCATTTGAGGACCTCACGGTTTTCATTTGAGCTGAGTTGTAACCTCTTTTGTTCTAAGCACTTTTGTTTAATTAATAAAGAAGTATCTTTCATTTTATAAAAGTGCTATTAACCTAGTTGTGTTGATTAAAGTGCAGAATTATCCATATAACCCTATTCACCCCCCTAGGGTTATTTCACTACTGAAATGTTTAAAGCCCTGTGTAAAGAAATCTCTATGGAGTTTATTGGTGTTAATTTAGAAATGGAAGAAAAGATAAGAGAATATCAACGGAAACTTGTTAATATAGAAATTTTAGATATGAGATATCTAGAGCATTATATTAATGAGTTTAGTTACTTTTACTATAAAATTGGCCATAACCCTACGAATTTGGCTATGTTTTATGATAAACTACCTTATCCTATAAATTCCATTATCCAAGAAAAATTTGAAGAATGGTTGAAAAAAATCTTGAACATACCGATACTCTTGGTATGAGATGTGCCTTTATTAGAAGATGGGTCACCGATCAATGTCTAAATATAAAAAAACCTCAGACTATGAAGAAGCAATTCTTATTCTGTTGGGATACTCCACATAAGTGGGGAGCCTCTAAACAAAAAAGAGGTTATAAGAAAAAGGCTTTTAATAAACAAAGAGGTGAAAAATTAAGGAGAAAGCAATATACCAACAAACGAGCCCCAAAGAAAAGAAGATTTTTCAGAAAGAGTACTTACTGCCCCACAGGCGAAAGTAATTGTAAATGTTGGGCTTGTGGTGAAGTTGGTCACTATGCTAATGAGTGTAAAAACAAGAAAAATCATAAGTTGATAGAAACTTTAGGAAGTCTTGAGTATGATGAAATAACTGAAGAAGAAGCCTTTGAACTTGCCTTTAACAATTACAAAGGTATTGTTGAAATCGTCATAGATGATGAATCTGATTTCGATTATGAAGATACTAGTCATATGATTAAAAGTAATTCAGTAAGTCTAGGTGACTTACAAGGAGAGGAATTCATAATAGATGATGAAAATCATGGGGAAGAAGTTAAAGGTGATTGGGTAATTCCAATTATCCGAAAGGATGTGATCTACAAAAAATCCATCTTTTTTAAGACCATCTTTAAGTTAAAGTCAAACCATGTTTGTGAAATGATGGAAGGGGACTTAGAAATTAAAGATTGCGAGTATGATGTTGGAGAAGTAAACGTAATTAATTGGGAAAATATTCTGAGGCACAACAAGGATAGAAAATACAGATATATCCATGTAGGAAGTGTGCAAATCCAGATAACTCCATTACAACATTATGGTAGGGATATAGATCTTTATGCTTTACTTTGTGATATTAGGCACAATAAATTTCACAATCAGATTATCACTGGCATAAAGACTAATTTACATAATGGATCGGTTGGATTCAACTGTAGACCAGGATATTATGTTAGTCTTAAATATGACTTTGCCAAAAACTTTTTATCTCTAATGATAAAAACGGTTGGTATGGATATGATACAAGGTGGTTATCCACATAGGATATTCTGGAAAATTATCTACAAGTTAGATAATACCATAGATCCAAAGACGAAAGTTACTATGATAGAAGCTGAAAAGTTTGAGAGTCTTGAGCCTAAACAGAAAATTCAGAGGATAAAATCAAATCCTCAAGATATCAGGATAGAACGTTCTTGGATTGATAGTTTCTCTAATCCAACCAAAATTGGCAAGAAAAATGTTATTAAGATTAATGAAGATGGTAAAATCACGATCAAACCTCAATTGTTAAGGAATATGAGTACTAGATCTGATTGGGGAGAAAGCTCATCGGTTAGAGATAAACTAGTATCAAAAGATGATGATGCTGTAAGTATGACTTCGGAAATAAGTATAATGAGTTTGATTCTGCAAGATCTTGTCTAAATAGAACATCTAGTCTAGATAGAAAGATCATTGGCTACAAAATTAAGACTATAAGTGAACCTATATTTTAGGATGAACTAGCCAAAGAAGCGCCAGAATTGAACATGCATGTAAAAAATCATTATGAGGTCACCAAAACCAACCCCAATAGCATCTATATTCCTATAAAAGTATGCATTGAAGAAATTGACAAATATGAACTAAGTGCATACATAGATAGTGGATGTTCAGTATGCTTTGGGAAAAAGACACTATTTCCTGAATGTTTAAGGAAAACAACAAAGAATCTTTTGCAAGTGAGAATTGCGGATAATAGTGTTATGACCCATCGTGAAGCTATTGAAGGTTTGAATATAGTAATGGGAGGAGTCAAGTGTGTAATTCTAATAATTTGGGCAATAAACCAACCATCACATGATACTGATAATTGGAAATAACTTCCAGAGATTATATTCTCCTTGTACCCAAACCATTCAACAAATTATCTTCACAATAGATGGTCACTCAATACCTATTAAAAAGCTCCAACAGGCATATACCCACCAAACAATAGATTTTTCGCGCAACCAGCGTGGTGAGACGGTAGTGCCAACTCAAAAAGAAGTAGCATTGACTATTTCACTTCTAGAGTTATCTGTTAAAAAGCAAATTGAAAAATGACAAGAAGAGTTATGTAAAGAACTCTATTCTGACAACCCTTTAAAATTTTGGGATAAAGATAAAATCTACGCTACTATCAGTTTAACAGATCTCAATACCATTATCAGGGTTAAACAGATGGTGTATACACACCAAGATATCCAAGAATTTAAGGAACAAATAAAAGAGCTTTTAGATAAAAAGCTTATCAGGGATAGCAAGAGTAGACATGCAAGTCCTGCATTCATGGTTAGAAATCATGCTGAAGAGAAAAGAGGAAAAACTAGAATGGTCATCAATTACAAAAAGCTTAATGATAGCACAATCTTTGATGGATACTATATTCCAAACAAAACAGTTCTCTTCAATAGAATCCAAGGAGCCTTATGGTTCTCTAAAATGGATTGCAAGAGTGGTTACTGGCAAATAAAAATGGACGAAGAAAGCATTCCTTTAACAGCCTTTAGTGCTCCTCAAGGGCATTATGAATGGTTAGTCATGCCATTTGGTCTTAAGAATGCACCTCAAATATTCTAGAGGAGAATGGATAAGATATTCAAAGATCTCAGTCATTGTTGTTTAGTGTATATTGATGATATTCTTATTTTCTCTAAAACTATTGAACAACACAAGGATGATCTCTTAGCAGTAACTCAAAAGTGCATCAATCATGGAATTGTCCTTGGAAAAAACAAGTGTGCCTATGCTGAGCAAGAAATATAATTTCTTGGATTACAAATTAAAGCTGGACAAATCATTCTGCTAAAACACATCCTAGAAAAAATAGAAAAGTTTCTTAAAAAAAATTGAGAATAAAAAACAACTAGAAAAATTTTTAAGGTGTCTCACCTATACATCAGATTTTATCAAGGATCTAGCAAAGTTGAGAAAGGCTTTGCAAAGAAAACTTAAAAAAGATGTTGAGTGGAATTGGACTTTGGATGATTCATTCCTTGTAAGGAATCTTAAAAATTTATGTCAAAATCTTCCTGCCTTTGATTTGCCTAACGAAGAAGATGATTTGATTCCTGAGACAGATGCTAGCAATGAGCACTGGAGTGCAGTACTCAAAATCAAAGAAGGAGAACGTCTCTGCAAATATTGCAGTGGAAGTTTTAATAAGGCTGAATGCAATTACACTACCATGGAAAAAGAAATTCTTGCTATCATAAGAGGAATTGAAAAGTTTTTAATCTTTTTAGCCCCAAAAGAATTTCTAATCCGAACTAATTGCAAAGACATTCTTGGCTTTGTCAAAAAGAATTTATCAAATATGTAAGTGCAAGGGAGACTCATGCGTTGGCAATTATGGCTTAACCAGCTCTCTTTCTCTATTGAACACATACAGGGTTCGAAGAATTCATTAGCAGACAGCCTGACGCGAGAATTAGCCAATGGAATTCAACATGGTGAATGTCTCGTGCCGACAAGTGGATGAAGCAGAACGTCGGTTACCCGAAATACTAGGAAGGGTGTCACCTCCTGGTAGATTTTTCTAAGTAATCTTAGGAAAAATAAAAAGAAAAGATGCAGGTTTATTTTTAGTTATGTTGAATATTTGATAGCCTAGAAATTTAGTCTCGATGAACTTCGGATTAATTATCTCGAAAGTTGTTATGATATTCAGAGTGTTATTACAAGAAAAGCTCAGAAAAATTGGTTTCATGAGTGGTATGCATCGATCATGGATCCCTTGAGATATTATAACCGTGAAGTCTGGAGAGCTTGGGGAAAATATATTAGTTTCTTAGGTTTTTCTAGAGTGGGAAAAGTACACTTCTGCCCTAATACTACCCCTCCAAATGATCCAATCATGAAGGCTTGGGAATATGGTATGGTAAGAAAATTCTGGACTAATGAAGGCCAAGTTGTCCCTAATCTAGAAGGAACATTATTTTCAAGATTTACAAAATTCCAGAAATTTGTATTTAGAAGGGTGCGCAAAATTCATTCACCAGAAGTAAGAAAAGTTGCAGGATGGCCGTTACTTTCTACGAATGTGTTAATATTGAATACAACGGAGATAAGATCAGTCCTGCCCATTATCTGATTAAAGTCAAAGATACATCTGGAGGATATCTTACAAAAGAAGAGTGGTTTCCAGAAAGAAGAGAAAAAATAATTCATCCTTCAAAGGCAAGAGCAACTGGATTTTACAAGTTAATGCACCACTATGGTTGGATATTGATAGAGGATATAGGGTTATCCATTGTGGTAACACTACCTTTACTTATCGAAAGAAGTTTAACCAGCTTATTGATCTTAACGGAGCTAAATCTGAAGATGTGTATGAATATCTATTAAAAATTGGAGCTGGAAAATTCTTATCCGCAGAAGGAAAATCTTATCTTCAAGAGATCTTTGATAAATACAATCCATTGGAGCAGGATAAAGGAGAAGATATTAATTTGTACAAATGGAGATCATAGAGCATCTTTGGCAGCCCTACAAGCATTATGACCTGCAAGCTACTATGTTACCACTAATAAAAAAGAATGGTTGCTATTTAAAGTTTGTACTATTGAGTCTATAAGAATCACATGTTTGTACTGTAGCTGTTTGTATCTGTAATAAAGGTACTGAAGCCACTAGGGCATCCAAGGTGTGTAGAACTCCTCTATAAAAGGGGAAATAAGTGTGTGTTGAAAGCACGGTCATTTGAGCAAGTCTTGAGCAAACGGAGAAATTGGGAGTCATCATTTCTCCATAAGCAAGCTCCACTGATGATCTTAGAAGTCTAGTTCTCATTAAGCATTTCCATCGTAATATTTCCATTTTTGAGCTTTTAATAAAAGAAGTTTCTCAATAGGAAACGTTATCCAATTGAACCTTATGCTTTAAATATTATAATTTTCTTGGTTAAAGTTTCACTATCCTTTAAAAACTAAATAAACTAAATTAGTGACTATGGTCTGAGATAGGGAACGAAACAGATCTGTGCTGTGCTTGATCTAAAGTTGGTGGGGTTGAGATTAGCCATCTCTGTAAACTGGAAGTTGAAGAACGTCAGAGATCCAATGCAACTAAGTTCAGGTAATTGTCAAAACTCACTAATTAAGTTTAATCAATTTTGCTAAGCATGGTGGGCCTATAACCACAGAAAATATAATATCTAAGGTAGAAGTAGTAGATTGTGATAATTAGTACCATTAAAGTCATTATAAAGAGTTCAGAGTGTTTATTTGAACTTGTTTGCGTAAAAACCTCAAAAAATCAGATAATTGCAAAAAAAATCCCTATTTGAGGCCCTTCTCTATAAATATAAAAGTTTTTGGCACCTTTTAGTAGTTTATGCTAAAAAGGAAGGCCCTTATAATTATTACTGCAAAAAGAAGGCACTTGGAAGTATTTTGTGAAAATAAGAGGCCCTTAAAATAATTACACCAAAATAGGAGGCCCTATGAGTCTTTATTTGGGATAAAAATGTCACTCTTTATTTCACTCATCTTCAAAAACTAAAAAATGTAACTTTTACCTTGTACTCCCCCTGTTTTTTTTTATTTGTGATTTACGATTTTCAGTGTCAATCTTTAATCAATAATATAATTTTTTTACAATACTTTTCTAATAGTATTTTTCATTATGAATCTAATGACATCAATTTTATATGGTAAATCATTATACAAATTAAGATATAAACAGTCAAAGTTTTTAATAAAAATTCTAAGGCGACAGATAAATAAAACGGAGGGAGTATAACATGTTTACAAAATTACAGGTAAATTTGAAATCTGTCACTGATATTTAGGCAAAATTATCACTTAACTTTCCTAAAAAATTGAAAATGTCATTGCCCTTCAATTATAACTATAAAAAGTATCATCACCTTTCATTCATTTAGGGAAATTGGATCCTAATAATATGAACTTTTGGTCATAGTAGACTAAATAATATGAACTGTAGATTTTGTTTTAAATAATATGAACTTTTGCACCATAGTAGACTAAATAGTACGCCACCACATTAAGTTGAATTTAACTCGGCGGCGGATGACGTGGTGACGGAGAATGTGTGACTGAGCTCTTTTAATTTGTCGTGTCAGCTTTGACTTGTCAAACACAACCCCCCCCCCCCCTCTCCTCAACAATTATTCTTCTTCCTCCATTGTCCATCAATGGCTTCCTCGAGCTCCACTATTGGAGAGCACCATTGGAGACCTCTGGTCAAAGAATTACTGGGTAAGGAACGATTTCTTCCCCCCAAATCGAAGTGGGAAGTTCATGGTTTAGAAGAGGGAGAGGAGGGAAAAGTTTGAGATTGAGTTTTGGGGGGTTCCTGGTGAGTTTGGGAATCGAATTGAACTCAACTTCATACCAAAACTCATCTTCTCAAATCAGAGGTGCCCAATGGTGGAGCTCGAGGAAGTCATTGATGGACAATAGAAGAAGAAGAAGAATTGTTGAGAAGAGAGGGGGGTTGTTTGACAAATCAAAGCTGACATGTCAAATTAAAAGAGCCCAGTCACACCTTCTCCGCCACCACATCATTCGCCGCCGAGTTAAGTTAACTTAACCCGGTGGCGTATTATTTAGTCTACTATGATGCAAAAGTTCATATTATTTAGAACCAATTCTAAAGTTCATATTATTTAGTCCACTATGGCCAAAAGTTCATATTATTAGAATCCAATTTCCCTTTAAATTAATATACTAACTTCATCCCTAATTGTATGTCACAACAATTAATAACTCATCAAAACGAACATATGGAATGAGGTGAAAATTTTTTTAATTGCCAAAAGTACCATTGTAATGAGTTGAAGAGCTTATTTATTAAGGATATAATTAGTATTATGATTGTTGGAATTGTAAAAGTTAGGTAATTTGACAAAGAATTTTTGGATGTCAATAATACCAATTGTGGGGGTAGTGGACACCAATAATATAGATTATTTTCTTGGTCACTGGCAATACCAACTATCGATTTATTTTCCCTTAATAGTACACCGCCGATTTAATATGGTTTTAACTCATGGAAAGATGACGTGACTCCGTAATACGTGCCATGGAAGGCGAAGTTTGTGTAAAAAATGTTGACATGGACACTAATTTGCTTTCTATGTCACACATTATGGAGCGACGTCATCTTTCTGATGAGTTAAAAACATAACAACTCAGTGGTGTACTGTTGGGGGAAAATATGTCAATAGTTGGTACTGCCAATGTCCAAGAAAATAATTTGTATTATTGGTATCCAATACCCCCAAAATTGATATTATTAACGTCCAAAAATCCTTTGACAAATAAAAAGGGACAAAAGTATTTAGAAAAATTGGCAAATAATTAGGGATGGAGGTAGATAAAAATATTAAGTTTCAAATGCAGATTCACTAGAAAATAAAAATTTTGTTTATAAATCATATAAGTATAATTTAATTTTTTTATGGTTACAATTTTATATAGTAATGTCGATTTTTTAACGTATTCTCCGATACATTTTATTTTATTTTTTATTTTATGTTTAAAAATATTATAATAACATCCTCTCTAACTTGTTTTTTCTTGTCATCTCACCTTATTAAAGTCTACAACATGTACACCACTTTAATGTTGAATTTGTAAAATAATATATTTGATAAATATATAAAATAAATAGAATTATATGAAACTTTTTTAATACACTTAATCATCTTATCAAGTGATAAAACATTCTATATTACTTGTACAAATAATTCATCTTTTGTACAATTATTTTAATAAGGTCATGATTCGTGGATTGTAACTATAATAATTATTATTTGCACAAACAGTTAATTTACTATGCATACATTTTTTTTGATAATTAACGGTCATAAGACCCTTTTATTTAGTAAAGCCAGACTGAACCAATGGAAACAACCAGGCAACAGCAGCCATTAACAGGCTACAACATGATAAGCATCAACCATGAGTTATGAAGACCAGTTCAGCAAAGAAAATGATACAAACAATTACACTCTCTACATCAGAGCCAAACATCCGACAACTACTGAAAACTGAGAGGAAAGAGATAAAAATTCATGGCTAAATGCTCAGCAGAGAGTGAATACTTGTCCTACCACACCAGAGACCATAAGCATATGTTCCATTTGATGTTTTGCAGAGCCAAAATTTTGTTCTCCTCTTGATGCGTGAACATAACCAATTGAGATGCTTGTTTCAAGACAGCTGCATCTGCTATAACTGCAGCAACAACACCAAAATTTCAGATCAACTAATCTGCACCCCTCTTCCAAATAAAGACAACAACAATTGCACAAAAGAGCCCAACTTTGCATACATACATACATACATACATACATACATACATACATACATACATACATATATATGAAAATTGGATTTCAATAATCGGTACTTTGACTACTTTCAACTTTTGTATGTCAATAATCCGCACTTTGTTTTTGAATTCTGGTGGTCTAAAAAAATAAAAAGTGTATTCTTATGGGACACCATCGAGTGTATACCCTAATTGAATATCATACATTTTAAATTGCATTTGATTCAAAACTTAGCACAACATTTGCCCACGATTTGTAATGAATTTACAATGTTTGTCTTAATTTTTTCAATTTTTTTCACTTTTATACCTTTAAAAAAATCATAATAATTGATTGAATTCGCAAAAAAAATAATTTAAAAATTCCTTTATTAACTACACTTTATAACCTTTATGAGGACATGAATGAAAAAAAATAAAAATAATATGGGGCAGGAATGAAAAAGTTAAAAAAATATGTGAAGGTAGATTTTATACCACTAAAATATAATTTTTTTTTTGGACCACCGTCCACTGTAACACAAAAATAAAGTAGGGATTATTAAAATCCAATTTTCCATATGGAACGGATTCGGTAAGAAGAGAGTTTACATATGAGGATAGGTTGAAGCGATCTAGAGCATTCAATCTGAATCCAATGGATAAGATTAAAGTTGTGACAGATGCGTTTTTTAAAGAAAAATCACTTTCCGCCCCTTTAAAAACAACTAGTAATTTTCGATTAAAAAAAGGAGAAAATGAGTTAGTCAGAGGTAATTAAAGGAAATTGTGCAATGTAATCAAAACCTAATTATTCTAGCTTAAAATAACAAATATCAAAAAGAGAAAATCAGTTAGTTAGAGATAATCAATGTAAGATTGTTACATTTGCAGAAATTTGGGGTTTATGGGTCGATGAGAGGGGTAAAGTGACGACACAGACATCGGCATGAACATCATTTTCCAGTAGCATTAGAGATTTGACCACACAAGTGGTGTGCCACACTGGGAGGAGTACAAACCTTGGTAAAAGAAATGGTGATGGCTGAGCAAATTATGACACAGACACAAGCATGAACAACCATTTCGAGTAGCATTATATGTTTAACCACATTGATCCCCAAACATGACCATAGTGAGAGGAGTATGTTCCGTTCATTCATGACCATACTAATCACCAGTAATGACCACACATTTGGTGTGCCACATTGGGGTGAGTATACAAACCATGGTAAGGGAAATGGTGATGATCGAGCTAATTATGACATAGACACAAGCATGAACACCCATTTTGAGTAGCATTATATGTTTGGCCACACTAATCCCCAGACATGACCACAGTGGGAGGAGTATGTTATGCTCATTCATCACCACATTAATCACTAGTAACGTTGTGGTCATACAATGTATAAAGTGTGGTGTTGGGAAAATGATGTTTGACCGGCTTGAATCTTCATCATCTTCACTTAGCTTAACTTCTTGATCTTCTTGCGGTATGGATGACAAGATGGAGATATGACTTAATAACCAAATGGTTAACTTGTTTAGATATTGTTAAGAGTCATGGACAAATACATTTTCCTTAAAAACTATTTACTGTACCATAAATGTTCAAGGGATAAAACTTAGCTCTTGTTGCACTCAAGACATAGGTTTCTCACATGATTCTCTCAAGTATAGCTGCAATCTATACTTGAAAGGATGTGATTATAGAATGAAGAAGTTGATGCTTTTGATGATCTCAAATGGCTTGGGAATGTCCCATATTTATATGAGACTTCCACACCTAATCCAACCCTAATTACACCCCTTAGTCAAATGCATAATTAAGGTCCTTAATGATGGATTATGACCTTGACTTAGTCAACTAATATAGTTGTTGGAATACATATAATATCGGACTTAATATTGATATCATATACTTAATACATAAGATTATATAGCCGTTAGCCATTAAAACAGATTATGGGTTCCAACACGGTCCGTATTGGATCAACACGGTCCGTGTTGATGGAACACGGTCCGTGTTGCCTCAACACGACCTGTATTGAGCCCAGGATTGTTTTATCTTGTTTTCTGGAGACCAACACGAACCGTGTTGGTCTCTTATGGACTCGTGTTGATCACATTCTTGATATTTATCTTATATATGATCCTTATACTTGTTCCACACGATTCCTTATGCTATATAAAATTCTTATACTCTTGAAATAATTCCAACATGTGGTTTATAAAATATTGTGGTCATACAATATATCCAGTGTGGACACCAACAATGCAAATGGCCTTAACATGAAAACAGTGTGGTCATGCACCAGCCTAAACATCAACAATATAAAGATTGTGGTCATGTGCCCTAACCAGTGTGGTGTTCCAACGTTCACACTCTTCTCTCCAAATCACTGAGATCACTCCTTCCTTTTGGGTTGCTACAAACGCTCAAGGGGAAAAGTTTCCATGAATCTCGCGAAAGACATAATTTAGTTGCCAATTTTTATTATTATTTATTTTTTGTGCACACATGTGGTAGTTTTGGGGTGCAAAACAATGGTTTTCATCTCATCCATCGGATTTAGATTGAACGCTCTAGATCGCATCTCTCCCTCTCTACACACATACATACATACATACGTACATACATACATACAAATATATATATATATATATATATATATATATATATATATATATATATAAAAGAAAATTAGATTCTAATAATCTTTACTTTCATCAATTGTAAAACAATAATCCCTACTTTTAGTCTTTCATTATGGATTCTGGTGGTAAAAAAAAATAAATAAATAAAATGGATTCTTATAGGACACCACCGAGAGTATACCCTAAATTAAATATCATAGATTTTGAGTTGCATTTGATTCAAAACTTAGTATAACATTTTACTACAATTTTTAATGAATGTACGGTGCTTCTCCCAATTTTTTCTATTTTTTACGATTTTTTCTTTTAAAAAATCATAATAATTGCTTGGATTCTAAAAAAAAAATTTAAAAATTCTTTAGTAACTATACTTCATTACCTTTCGATGGGTAGGAATGAAAAACAAAAACAATATAGGTAGGAACGAAAAAAAAAATGTGGAGGTGCATTTAGTACCACCACAATCCAATTTTTTATTTTTTTATTTTATTACAGATTCCAAATGCAAGTAGAGATTATTGTTGTACAATTAGTGAATGTAGGGATTATTAGAATCCAATTTTCATATATATATATATATATATATATATATATATATATATATATATATATATACACACACACACACACACACACACACACACACACACATATGTAGAAGACAAAATTTTGTCGACAAATCAGAAAATGACATGTGGAAAATAATTAAGTTTATTTGGCCAATTATTATCCGCCACGTGTAAAATTAATTACGGCGGTCCATTTAATTAAATTTTAAATGGAAATGCATCATGACCAATACCATCGTGACACGTGTCAATTATGATGCAGAAAATAACAATTATTTCTTTATTTTTAAATAAAGGGATAATTAATTAATTTGGGCCCAAGCCCAAAGTCGGCTCAAACCCTAGGCAACCCTAGGCCTCCAGAGCCTATAAATAGAGGTCCTCTCCCTCATTTTCGACACACTCTGCAGTTTACCCCCAGCGGCATTCGGCATTCTGCACTTCAAGGAATTCATAAGCTCGAACTACAAGCGACCTCCAACTCACAAGCGCCAAGGATCAAGGTCGATAAAAGTTCAAGATCAAAAGCTCCAAATTTTCTGCACGTCAAAGTAAAGAACTACAATTGAGTTCTTTAGCTCGACCTGCATTCGAGATCGAGATCAAGCGTCCGCGCCGTCGGCTCACCCAAATTTTAGGAGATTGAATAAGAGGATCATCATTATTGTATATAATACAGAGATTATACCTACATACATTCAAATATTAATACAAATTAATTTATTTCTCAATTTCTTGTCTTTATCTATTTCAGGATCGAAATTTGTGTTTACAAATTTGGCACGCTCGGTGGGACAACTCTGTCTCTCATCTCTTTCTCCAAGAAGTTTAATTCATCTTCGACTCAAGCGACGCGATGGCACCCGAGAAAGCTATCTCTCAACCCTCAACAAAGTGGATGGTTCAAGCTTCATCCCAAGGGTCAACGACTATGAGTGCTACATCAAGCGGCGTGATGACTCGAAGGATGGCGAAAGCTGCCGCCGCTGTTGCAACAATTTCTGCTCTGCCGGAAGAACCAACTACGAAGACACAAACTCCATCACGAAAGAATTTGGTTGTTGATTCCAACCTTCAGCGAACGCCTCAACGGACTCCTCGCTCTTAGAAGCCAAGAACTGTGACTACCTTCGGCCCAGTCATGACTACCCCGCATGGAATGGACGAACTCCAAACTCGCAACAACCGGATCTTCGAGTTTGAGGACTTTGAAGGCCAAGACTACTCCAGCGAAGATTCTTCCCCAATGAATGAAGAGGAATCTATCTTCTCGGAGGCTGAAATTGAGTCTACTCAAGCTGTCATCATGCCAGTAATGAAAACTGGCGCTTCCAACATGGAAGAAAAGATTGTAGAGTTGGAGGCTACACTGAGAAGACTTGTTAGGGAAAGCGAAGAAAAAGACAAAAAGATCGACGAACAAAGCGAAGAGATCGCGAAACTGATGAGGAAGATAGAAAAGCGCCCTTATCAAGCGTCTGATGAAGAAACTGACAAGGAGGAATCTGATAAAGAGTCTTATAAAGGTGATGGTGATGGTGATGGTGATGGTGACGGTGAAAGAAAGAAGACCTCGTCTTCAGGATCAATGACTACGGAAGAGATCCAGAGTATGATTGCTAATGCAGTAAGGGCAAAACTCGGAGAGGCATCGAACAAGAGTCACTTGTACACAAAGCCCTACACGAAGAGGATCGATGCGCTTCGGATGCCACTCGGCTATCAACCCCTGAAGTTCAACCAGTTTGATGGAAAGGGTAACCCCAAGCAACACGTTGCGCATTTCATCGAGACTTGCAGCAATGCAGGGACGGAAGGAGATCGACTGGTGAAGCAGTTCCTTCGATCACTGAAAGGGATAACATTCGACTGGTACACGGATTTGGAACCCGAGTCTATCAACAGCTGGGAAGAAATGGAGTGAGAGTTCCTAAACCGGTTCTACAGCACTCAACTTGTTGTTAGCATGACGGAGCTGACGAATACCAAACAATAGGAGGGGGAGCCAGTCCTTGAATACATCCATCGTTGGAGGGCTCTTAGGCTTGAGTGCAAGGATCGCCTCTCTGAGGCTTCGACTGTCGACATGTGCACTCAAGGGATGCACTGGGAGATGCTTTACGTCCTCAAAATGGTCAAGCCAATGACTTTCCAAGAGTTGGCAACCAAGGCGCATGACATGGAGATAACAATAGAGAGTCGATGGGAAAAGTCTTCATCTTCGTCTGAAGTAAGAAAAGGTACTAACGAGTACAAGAAGAATGTGAAGCCGGTGAAGACTTCAAAAAGGGAGTCCATGTCTGTTTCAACTGCAACTGAGGAGCCAGTTTGAATCTCTACCAAACTCAAACAAGAAAGCAGAAAAACTGTATTCTCGAGGAGTGATGCTAACAAATGTCCTACGTTGAAGGAGCTACAAGAGAAGAAATACCCGTTCCCTAATTCAGACTTGTTTGGAATGCTTGATGACTTGCTGGAGAAGGGTGTTATCGAGCTCCCGCAACCAAATAGGCTGGAAGAAGCAGGAAAGACTAACGACTCGAGGTACTGTCGCTATCACAGGGTAGTCAGTCACCCTCTCGAGAAATGTATTACCTTGAAAGAGCGCATCATGAAGTTAGCTAAAGAAGGGAGGATAATATTGGACTTGGACAACAACGTCGAGACTAACTGTATTTCGGTACACCTGGCTCCATATGACAGAGAAGATCTTGTGATGATCCAATTCGGGAGCCAAGAACCAGTTTTTATCCCCATTTTAGCTCGGACCTCTCAAAGAAAACATATTGAAGCACCAGAAGGTCTAGAGGAGGAGGAAGGATGGACTCTCGTCACACGGAGGAAAGCTAGGAAGAACAACAAAGTTCAAGTACCATCATCTCGCAAAAGAAAGCAACAAGGAGGGGAAAGAAGTTCCCAATCGGCTAGGCAAGGGAAGAGGGTCGACAGCGCTAGGAAGCAGTTGGTCAAAACCTCTGGGTCGTTCGAGGAAGATTCACGTCGTCCTCTCACCTTTGGTGAATATTTCCCATGGGACTTCCTAGGAAAGACTGATAAAGTTGTGGTTAACATGGTCTTCTATTCCGAGCTCGAAGATGAGGACAGCGAAGTAAAGAACCAAGATCTTCTTCAAAAAGCTACGGATAAAACTCTAAGGGTGTTGGAGGCCTTACTAGCCCAATGGCATGGGAGCAAATCCTTCATCTTCCCGAAGAAATGCGTCGTCATGTTGCCACTGCATTGCAACACCCCAAAGTTTACGTCGACAAGGTTCAAGACGTGGGAGAATCGTCCGTCACTTTCACACAGTGTGTTTCCTGCAACACATCCATCACCTTCACTGAAGATGACTTACTTCTAGGCTCCAAGCTCCATAATCGCCCTCTATTTGTATCCGGCTACATCCGTGGACAGAAAGTCAAACGCATTTTGGTTGATGGAGGATCCGCGGTGAATATCATGTCGAAGTCGACAATGTCTGAATTGGGGATCACAATTGAAGAGCTCTCCAAGAGTCGTACAATGATACAAAGGTTCAACCTTGAAGGTCAACGAGCACTTGAGATGATTCGGGTTGAGCTAACGATGGGTGACTTGTCCACAGCTTCAATATTTGATGTCCTCGACTCCAAGACTTCCTACAAGTTGTTGTTGGGGAGACCGTGACTACATGAGCATGGTATTGTAGCTTCCACTCTACACCAGTGCTTGAAGTACTACAAAGGTGGGGAAAAGAAAATAGATGGTGATGTTAAGCCCTTTGCTAATGCTGAATCCCACTTTGCAGATGCAAGATTCTTTGAAGAGACTATGACGTTTAAGGAGGCAATGCCCTCGTCAATTGCCTCCACAGGCAAAGGGGTCTTGAAGAAAGATGTCCAAGTTGCGACAGACGATACACGGGAGATATCTCATAAAGAGGAAAGGTCAGTGATCATCTCTGAACCGGCCAATAAGCAAGCTACTCAGTATCTCTGGCGCAGCGCTGCCAATTCTAAGGTACATACCTAAGTCTCGTCGAAAGGAGGGTGAGTCACCTTTTTCCGAATGTACAATTGGAAGCTCGAAGAACGCGTCTAGCAAGAAAGTCAGTGAGGAGGGTCTAAGTGCACTCAAAGCAAATGCGGTCATCCCTATCCTCCACCCACAACAAAACAAGGCCAAGAAACCACCTCTTTCCGGGTTTGTGTGTCGTCTAAAGATGGTGATGATATACCGACTCCAAGGACTAACGAAGGGTTCGATCCGAAGGCATACAAGCTTATGGAAAAGGTTGGTTATGACTTTCAAAATCTGGCACCCTTAGGAGAGGTAGTTGAGGCCAAGCTTTATGGCTTTAACGACACACAGAAGAAGATCCAAGAGCAAGGGGGTTCGGTAAGGGTCTCTAAGGTTGGTCTCGGTTATGAGCCGATACAACCAGTTAGAATCTCGGCGCGAAGAAAGGAGAAAAGGTCTGAGGTTCAATACATCACAGCTAAAGAGGCTGATGTAAGTGAGGAGGAAAGCACTCAGCCTAAGCCAAGGTCCTCCGTATTCGATAGGATACAGCCAGCTACTTCTAGTAAACGCCCATCCGTCTTCACTCGTATCAGAGACACACCTAGCAGAAGGAGATCTGTTTTCAGCAGAATCAAGGGCCATTCTCAGCAAAAGCCTTCGGTGTTCACCAGGATAAAAGCTAGTGATGAACTATTGGAGCCACGACTTTGTCAAGGAGACACTTCTGTGTTCGAACGCATAGGAGTCACAAATGACGTCCAAAGCTCTGTCCCTTCTCGCATGAAACGTCTCTCGACCTTGGATATAAAGACAGATGGATCTCTTAGAGTCAAGAGGCGTACCGTGGTTCTTATAGGTCATCGGGTAAATACCAAATCTAAAGAGGAGTCCAGCCAAGAAGAAGTTGTGTCAGCCAATCATATTACCATCACAGAACACCAAGGTCCCGAGGATGAAATAGAGCTCGCTGAAACTCCTAAGACTCTTGAGGATGGGGGGGGCAAGCAACAGTTGATGACTTGAAAGAATTAAATCTTGGAACAGTAAAGGATCCTCGCCCTATCTATGTAAGCTCTCTGCTCACGTCGGAAGAAGAAAGGGAGTACTTCGGACTCCTTTCAGAGTATAGAGATGTATTCGCTTGGAATTACAAGGAGATGTCGGGATTAGACCCGAAAGTTGTTGTTCACCGCTTGGCTATAAGGAAGGGTGTCTCACCCAAGAAGCAACCTCAACAAAGGTTCCGTCCGGAACTAGTTCCAGAAATTGAAAAGGAGGTCGACAAACTCATCGAGGCAGGATTCATTCAGGAAGTGAAATACCCAACGTGGATTGCAAACGTTGTCCCAGTAAGGAAGAAGAACGGACAACTTCGCGTCTGTGTGGACTTTCGCGATCTTAATGAAGCTTGTCGAAAAGATGACTTCCCTTTACCCATCACGGAACTTATGATCGATTCCACCACGGGTCATGAAGCCTTGTCATTTATGGATTGCATGGCTGGGTATAATCAAATCTAGATGGCACCAGAAGACCAAGATGCGACTGCGTTTCGGACACCAAAGGGCATATTTTGTTACAAAGTAATGCCATTCGGCTTGAAGAACGCCGGAGCGACGTACCAAAGAGCGATGCAGAAATATTTGGTGACATGCTTCACAAGACGGTGGAATGTTACGTCGACGACTTGGTGGTTAAGTCAAGGAAGAGGACGGATCACCTTCAGGACCTTCGTCAAATTTTTGAATGGTTGAGGAGGTGTCAACTTAAGATGAATGCTCTGAAGTGCGCATTTGGTGTTACCTCTGGAAAGTTTCTAGGCTTCGTTGTTCGCCATAGAGGAATCGAGGTTGACCAAGGAAAGATTAAAGCGATTCAAGAGATGCCAGAACCAAAGAATCTCAAGGAGCTCCGTAGCCTTCAGGGTCGATTAGCCTATATTCGGAGGTTCATATCATATCTCGCCGGTCGTTGTCATCCTTTCAGTCATCTTATGAAGAAGGGCGCTCCTTTCGAGTGGGATGACTCGTGCCGAAAAGCTTTTGAGGCCATTAAGAAATACTTGTCAAACCCTCCGGTACTAGGAGCACCAATCCCTAGCAAGCCCCTCGTACTTTATGTCACGGCGCAGGAGAGGTCACTGGGGGAGTTGTTCACTCAACACAATGAAGAAGGAAAGGAAAGAGCATTGTACTACCTGAGTCGAACTCTGGTCGGAGCTGAGTTGAATAAGACACCCTCCGGTACTATGAAAGCTCCTATTTTGGGATATAAGAACCCTTATCCAAGTCACTACGACATGATTCCTTTCCCAAAAGGCTATCAAAAGCCAAATTTTGAGAAGTTTGATGGCATAAAAGGTTCACCACACGAACATTTGGTTCACTTCTACTCCGCCTGTGGAGAACTGTACTCAACGATGCCCTAGTCATAAGGCAATTTGTGCAATCTCTTAAAGGACCGGCCTTTACATGGTACTGTGGGACCCGGAAAAATCCCCGTTGGTGTCCCTCGCGGTAAACGAAGAGTCGAAAGGGGTGTCTTTTCTTTTAGAAGATTTGCTTGAATTTCCGTTTAAAATAAATCAAACTTAAAATTTGAATAAACTCTTTTTTCTTCGAAATTTTTATTTACTCAAAGAAATAAACGGAAAAACAAAAAAAGAAAGAAAAAAAGAAAACGGAAAAAATAGAAGAAGACAGCGCAGAGTGTCTCGGGATTGGGCCCGGGATAACTCACTGTAGCAATACCTGCAGGTATTGTGAGTCAGTGGTCCGGAAAAAGAGCACTGCTTAAACTCTTTTTTTTATATACATTTTTTAGTTGGAGATTTTATTTACTCTACGAGATAAACAGAAAACAAAAAAACGAAGCCGAAGAAATAAAAGAAAACTGCAAACCGGGGGATTCGAACCCGAGACCGAGGCTCATTCACTACGATACTGCAGTATCGTTGGCGATCCGGGAACGGAGTCCCGATCTGGAAGTCAGGTTCGGGCCGTGGGTCGGGCCAGAATACCGCCAGGTATTCTGTCCGTCCCGGCCTCGGAGCCGACTTCCGAACTTAGGGATCCGGACCAAAAAAAAAAACTTTTATTTTCACGATCCGTTTTCTGAAATCCGGAAAAAATGAAACTCGAAAAATAAATAAAAAAAAGAGGAGAGAGTCGCCAATTAATTTTTGAACGAGAATTAATAAACTCAAAAAAAGTGACTCCACAAACCGCGAACCACGAGATTCGGAACCGGGGGTAAGGTTACGGATTCGGGAATAGAAATTCCCGAATCCGCCCGTTCAACGAACGGACTTTACTAAACCGGTTAAATAAAAAGAAAGAAGAAGAGGAGAAGAAGAAGAGAGTAGAACGGAGTATTAATTAATTTGATTATTGTTATTTAGTTACATGCAAATGCAATGATAAAGCGAGAAATAAATACAAGAAATAAAATAATTAAATACAAGCGTACCTTTATTCACGTACAATCCATATTATTTAGGTCGAGTTTACGGTTAACTCAAGTTACAAGATAATATGAATGGAGAAGAGATAGAGATAAACGAAATAAAAATGCCAATTAAGTGTATGCAAAAATGAGAGAAATAAAGAGAGAGAAGAGAAGATGAAATCACCAAGTGTCAATACGCCAGGGTGATTTCGGTGTAGGAATGAAGTGGAGATAGGTGGGGTTTTTATAGGAGAAATTAAGGGGGGGGAATTTAGGTCAAAAAAAGTGGGGAAAAAATGACCTAATACTGCCAAGTATCGGGCCTTCTAGGGAGCCCGGCTGCGCATGGCACGCAACCCTAGGCAGGCGGAAGCGCCTCGGGTCGGGTAGAATCCGCCTCAATACCTGGCGGTATGACGGGCCGGATCTTCCCTACTTGGGCCGCTTCTGCCTCGGGCCGCGTGCAGATGCTGGATCAGGCTGATTTGTTTTTGTTTGCATTTCACTTTACTTTGCATTTTTTCTAAAATAAAATAAAGACAAAATAAAAATAATTACAATAATTACAATAATTACGAGACACTTTTTGGGTGTCTACAGTTAGCCCCCACTTTGATCGAGTCTGAGTAAGGCGATGATCAAAGTATAGTATGGAGGTCTTCGATCTTCCTTGATGTAGTTCGGTCTCTCCCGATGTCGCTGAAATGTAGCTCAGTCTTTCCCGATGTCGTTGAAATGTAGCTCAGTCTTTCCCGATGTCGTTGAAATGTAGCTCAGTCTTTCCCGATGTCGTTGAAAATGTAGCTCAGTCTTTCCCGATGTCGTTGAAAATGTAGCTCAGTCTTTCCCGATGTCGTTGAAATGTAGCTCAGTCTTTCCCGATGTCGTTGTAGTTCAGTCTTTCCCGATATCGTTGAAATGTAGTTCGGTCTTTCCCGATGTCGTTGTAGTTCAGTCTTACCCGATGTCATTGAAATGTAGCTCAGTCTTTCCCGATGTCGTTGAAATGTAGTTCGTCGAAGATGATGCAGCCGTGAAATTCGAATTAAAATTATTTTTTGAGTCATACAAAAATTATATTTCCATATTTTCTCTTGAAAATAATATCTCTCTCCTTTTTTTATTATTGGAGTATTAAAACAAAAGTTTTAAATTCTCCTCATAATTATATTTTCTCTTAAAAATCCCGAGCCTCGCTGTTGTCTGTCGATCGCCAGCGAAACCCGGAGACCGGATTGGCATACCGCCAGGTATTGCCGTCGGGTGGGTTAGTTCTCGCCGGTGAGGATTCCTCGATTTTCGGGCCAGAGACGCCGTTCGCCGGAGCCCCCATACCGCCAGGTGTGGCAGTTGTTTCTTCGGTTTTCGCGCCGGGTGTTCCCGTCGTCGGGCCGAGCCGGAGGTTAAGCCCATACCGCCAAGTATCCTGCAGCGCGGGCTGTCTCGGGTTTCAGATCTGGATTTTCGCTGGGAAATTTTTGAATCTTGAAATTGAAAACTCGAATTTTCTCACAATACCACCAGGTATAACGGTCGGGTGAGTTGGTTCTCGCCGGTGACGATTCCTCGATTTTCGAGCCCGGAAAACATCGATATTACGCCACGGAGCTCAATCTGATCTCGCATGTGTTCGGTTTTCAGCATTACGAACTCGAATTCCGGAATTTTGTTGACCCATGCCTGGCGGTATTGCCCCGGGCTCGAACCCGAGTTTGGCCCGCTCCTATTTTCGGGTCAACTTTTGTACAACCCGGGGGTTTGGTCTCGGGTTTGTTCCATACCTGCTTGTATGGTCATGCTTTTAACTCCCCGTGGCTTGCCGAAATTCGGCTGGAACCGCCCCAATACCGCCAGGCATGGTCCCGGGTCAGACCCAAGCTTGACTAGCTTTCGTACAACCCGGGGTCAGGTTTGCTACATACCTGCTTGTATGGTCCCGGGTTTTTAGAATTTTTGCATGCTTTTAACTCCCGAAATTTGGCTGGCCCTCATACCGCCAGGCATGATCTCGGGTTCAGACCCAAGTTTGACCCCTTCCTGTTTTCGGGTCAGCTTTCGCGCAATCCGGGGTTCGTCCTCGGGTTTACTCCATACCTGCTTGTATGGTCTCGGGTTTGCGTCCCGATTTTGATTCGAGGAATTTTGCTTTGTCGCGGGATTTTGAGTTTTCTTCTTGTGCTTTGCAGCTTATACGATGACACAACCTTTGAAACCTCGAGATATCCGAATGAGCATGTGCGGCTTAGGAGATCGGAAGTGCCGGTGAGCCTTTCAAACTCATATTCTTTGTATGATCTTGGTATTCCGCATGCATGCTTTGTACCAACCTTGTCATATATTGAGGCCCAAAACTTTTTGTTGTTTCTTGTGTCATCAAATTTTTAGAGTTGAACGTTGGGATTAACTATTAATCCCAAGATTTTTCTCATAAAGATCTGATGTCATGCTTCCAAGCATGTAGCTCTGTCTAGTTTTCCATACCTTTCTGAACAGTTTTTTTTTTTTTTTTTTTGTATAGTCAGGCTGTCATGCCTCCAGCACGCGACTCTCTCCGTCAATGTCGGTCGATCCTTTCGTTATTGAAACTCGGCGAGCTACCATGTCCTGGTATGGTGCTCTGTCAGAAGTTTTCTGCGATCCGGACAGATTTAAGTTTGGGCAGGCTGGCATACCTCCAGGTATGGTGCTCTGTCCGGAGTTTTTCTGCACAGTCCGGATGAATTTAAGTCTGGGAAGGCTGGCATGCCTCCAGGTATGGTGCTCTGTCCGGAGTTTTTCTGCACAGTCCGGACAAATTTAAGTCTGGGCAGGCTGGCATGCCTCCAGGTATGGTGCTATGTTTGCTGAATTCTGTTCAGTTTTCGTTGTTTTTGCACTACTTCATCAGATTTGGGGTCTAGTCAGGTTGTCATGCCTCCAGGCATGCAACTTTGTCTAGCCCAGGATTGGTCAGCCGAATTTCACTTGTTGCGCAACCCTAGATAGGATGCCATACCTGCAGGCATGGCGCTCTGTCCGATGTTTTTTTTCGCATGGCCCAACCTTGAGTCCCGTTTGCCGAGCATACCGCCAGGTATTGCTCTATGAAATCTTGCATTTTGTCTTCGCATCGGGTCCATTTTGTAAGACCCAGGTCCAGACCATGTCTGGCGATATGGTACCGGCTTTTCTGGGTCTTCTCCTATTCGGAACCCTGGGTATGGGTCCGAGCCATACCTGGCGGTATGGTGTCTGGTTGCAAGACCCATACCCGACTTGTTCTTGGCAGCATGGGTCGGGCTTGTCCGTATGCTCGAGTCTTCTCAGTTTAATTTAAAAATGAGTTATTTCCAAACTAATTCTTGTGAACATTGTGAATTGAATTTTTAGTGTTCAACTCAGAAAATGAATTATTTTCCAAATTATTTCTCATAAAAATTTGTGATCCGTTTTAGAGTTTAACCCGAAAAATGAGCTAATTCTCATAAAAATTTGCGATTGGAATTTTAGAGTTTAACTCGAAAAATGAGCTAATTCTCATAAAAATTTGTGAACTGAATTTTTTAGAGTTTAACTCGAAAGACGAGTTAATTCTCGTAAAACTCGAATTATCTCTTCATCGACAGCGTCCTTTGAGTTTCTGGTAATATGCCCGAATGCGATTAAGACTCCAAGTGAGCTGGCTTGATTTCTAGCCCCCATATTTGCATTTCTTTTGAGGTTCGGGCAGAAGATAGAAGAATGCATATGCGGTCTTATGCATGCTATGCTACATGAATTATGTGAGAATAAGAAAAAGTACCGGATTCTTTTATGTACAATACACAACTCTATTATGCATTCTATACTATAAGACTCTTTATGCATGATTTTATGCAGTTCTAATTCTAATGCATGATGTGACTCTTTTTTATTTTTCTGTACTTTTTTTTATTTATGCAATGCATGTGACTTTTTTTATTTGACTCGAGAAGAAAAAAAAAGAAAAATAAATAAATAAAAACTAACATGACTCAAAATGAAAATGAAAAATAAATTAATGTGACTCAAAATGCAAACTAATGTGACTTAAAATGAAAAATGCACATGACCTAAAAACAAAAACTAAAAAATGCACATTGATTTGCTGCATGTATGCGATATGAACAGCCCCCACTTTCCCGAGGAAAGAAAAAAAAGTAAGGAAAAGTAAATCAAAAACTCTAAATGTCAAGAGTAATTTCGAGGTGAGTTTCAGGACAAGACAAAAATAGTGAAAATGATGATTTCTTCTTCTCGAATTGTCACGCAAGTTGCCATGATGCTGATATTGAGTGATGAGCGAGCCCCCAGTTGGAATGCTGCAAAAGACGATATTAATGGAAGACTCGACCTGCTTAAGCTGCATGATGGGATAGTCAGGATGCTCGACCTTGATGTCATGGTTAGGAACCCCAAGCACTAAGAAGGATCAAGCGACAAGTCGTCTTGATTTCTCTTGCCTTTTCTCTATTCTTCTTGGTTCTTTTGTTTAGGTGGGAACATGTAAGCACCAAGCCCCCAGTATCAGTAAACAAGCATCTTTAGGTGAGTCAGAATGATTGACCTAGGTGGCTGTCACCTTCGAGTAACGCCCTATTTTGATGTGGCTGGCTTCTTGTTCTGCTAAAGGAGTTATCCCTCACTCAGTTGTTCTGAAAGCAGGGATTAACTGACGAATCTCATACATGCACTAATGATCGAATTAGAAGAGCTCAAAAGGTGATGGGGTGAAAATGGGAATGATGGAAAAGGTAGTGAAAGCTCATGCCCAAATAGAGGGAAAAATAAGGTTGTGAGTGGTTCGGTGAGGGTAGCGATTAGATGTATTGGACAAAGTAGTGAATGGATGGGTAGTTCGATGGACAAAGGTTCGAATTGATGGAGGTGGATGAAATGGTATATAGATGGAGTACTATGTCTCGTGGGTTTATCTCATAAGGGAAGAGATGGTCAAATGGCTATGGTTTGATGGATTTAGGTATGAAGGGTGATCCAAGTCTGATGGGAAAATGTGGGTGTGCTTAGTGAAAGAAATCTGACAGCTTTTCATTATCCTTAGAGACCAAGGTTTCCTCTCCTTTTGCCTAGCTCGCCTGATGAGGTTTTCGAGCTAGCCACTCTTTATTCTATCTCTAAAAAACCTAGTGATTTGATGATGAATTTTCTCTAAAGTGAATTGCAGCGGCCGGGCCTCAAAGAGGTTCTCCTACGTATCCAGTGTAGAATCCGGCCAGTCGTAGTTCAATAGGTGCAACTTTAAAAGATTGATGCCTCAAGAAGGACTTTGAGATGGGTCGAAAGTTTAATGGGAAGGATATGTGTGAAGGTTGGACGGGATGTGTGCGAGTGACCAATGTAAACCGACAATTGCCTCTTATGCCTCTTATTCTTGCTTTCTTCTTTCTCTTTTTTTTTCTTCTTTTTTTTTGAACTTGACAACCGCAATCTATATTTCTCTTATCCATGATATTTGTCACCCGCAACACATTAATTGGCTTAAATGGATTCAGGGATGAGGTCATAAAATGAATGACCGGGTTCATGGTGGTGATTGAGAAGATGATGTGTGAAGAAATGTAGGTGAAGCAGCGAAGTGAAAATGAAGATGATTATGATGTAGGTGGTAAGGGATGAAAGCCTTCTATCATAGGCATATCTTTTTAAGCTGCATGATTTATTTGATAGTGAGATTCACTTTTAGAGACTATTGGTCGCTTTGAATTCTCTCCTTTTGCCTAACCTGTTTGGTGAGTGTTCAAGTTAGCTTCTCTCCTCTTAATTAATCTTGGACTCGGGGTAGGGCACAAAAAGTTTAGAGAAAATGTGATGGAGATGTGAGATGGAGGAAACGAGCAGATGGATGTGCCAGACTTGGATGGTCATATGGGTGAGTGAGCTCTTTAATTCAAATCAGGAATGCAAGCACAAGATTATTCCTTAGCAGTTTAGAAGCAAATGAAGGGTCGGGGAAGACAAGAGTCATAATCATGAAAGGTTTCATCTTTATTGAATGCAACTAAGATGAATACATTAAAAAAACTACTTGGGATATATCCCAACTGACTCTAAAAGAGAAGATAATTGCCATGAAAAGAAAAGATGCAACATGAGGGGATCGCCTAATTGATTTTTGCAGATCGAGGTTTTGGAAAGACCCTGTTTGACTTTGTAGTAAACCACGTTCTCTACTCTATGATTGGTAGTGACAACACCCCGGATTGGTGCATCTCTTCTATCTTGTCCTTGAGAATGTTGCATTTATCGGTGTCATGACCTCGCATTCTATGATATTGGCAGAACTTGCCAGCATCCCAAGTTCTGCTTTTGACCTCAGGTTCAGCTCGAATAGGGGGAAGTTTGATCTTTCTTTCCTTAAGGAGATAGTCGAGAGCCTCCACATAGGTAGTGGAGATCGGAATGAAAGACACGGGTTGTCGCGGTTCAGCATTTCTAGCAAAAGAATTAAGAACCCCTTGGTGAATGTCAGTGTTATTCAATCCCATTGATGATGATCCTTCTCCAATATTTTCTCTGATGCGATGTTCAATATTGGCCGTCCTTCTATCGTTTTGTAGAATCCAAAGGATCATATCCATTTTTCGGTCTAGACCCTCCATGCGTGATTGCATTTAAATTATTGTGGTAAAGAGTTTGTCCAAAAAAGAACTTTCTCGTTCACCACATCTTCTTTCTTGATATCCTCCTGTAGCTAAGGGAGAAATTTGGTCTTTATTCTCAGTTAAAGGTGATCGGGAGACATTTGGAACTGTTTTAAACTTCTCCATTGGTGAGTTGGACTTATGTGATTGATCAACTCTAGGAATAGAAGTGAGTCCCGTGTCCATATAGTGATTTGCAGACATAGGGATCTCTCTCTCTATTTCACGCATGTTTGACATTTTACTATGACGAGTGTTGCTTCCATCTTTATCAAGAAAATTTAGCTCATCATTCATCCTTGCTAACGTATCGATGATTTCATCTATTCTCCTATCGTTGCCTTGCATTTGCTGTGAAACTTCAGTCAAATGTTGGGAGATGAAGAGATTGAGTTCATTGTTGCTAGGTATTCCGTTGGAGGCCATTGGAGACAGTGATGCAAAGAAGGCAACTTGTTTACTCCGAGTTCAAGGTTGGTCACTGGATCCTTATTCTGCCTGTATGGAAACCATAAACCTCAATAATTAACCCTGACATTGACCCACCCAAAGACGTAGTGACCTACATGGGACAACCTAATGCAAACAATGCCTATATGATGAATGATTTTTATTTTTTGGTATGGACTCACCCAACATTGGGCTTGCATGAAGACCTCTAACCTAATATGAAATTATATACATAGAAGAGAGAAGGTCCATCGGGCCGTCATAAGATTGAGTCAACATTAAAGTTTTAATGAACTCGAATTCGAATAACGGCCGAATACACGCTTTACAGGCTCAAATGCTACCAAAGGTTGGATAAAGTCAAACTAAGATCTCGGGCTTTAATCAAACCCCTTTGATTTAGGCCCAAGAGAGACCTCTAGGCCCTCTTTAACTTTTGCATGACTATTGCCCAAACTAAAGCGGCATTTGGGGAAAATGAATTATGAGACCGACTCTTAGAATGAAAAAAAAATGAAACACATAGCACATAATTTACACATGGCATAATAAGAATGCACATAGCATACAAATGGGTAATGCACCTACCCGCGGTTCTATATTTAAGGGTTTAAAGTCGGATACCTAGAACTATCATACTCATGTCTCTCACGCGCTACAAATTCTATGGAGTTCATAGTAATGTGACCCGTGTGTTTCTCGCAAAATTAAAGGGAAAATGTAAATTCATAATCCCGAGAATTTTGGGAGTGCTTCATGAGTGGGAAAGCAATTTGCGACCTTCTCGAAATGTGGGGTTCATTCCTTGAATTCGAAAATATACTTTACCCAAAAAGGGAAATTGGGTTAACCTAGACGGTACCTTTGGGTTCATCTCGATTCATAAAAATCGAGATGGAGGTTCGTATGCACGATGCCTAACTAAATAATAAAAATTACAAAAATTAATTTCTCCTTTTCTACTCAAAAATTTTAAAAACCGGTTTTTTCAAGTTTTACCCTCTTAAAGTAAGTCCCCAGTGGAGTCGCCATTTGTGGGACCCGGGAAAATCCCCGTTGGTGTCCCTCGCGGTAAACGGCGAGTCGAAAGGGGTGTCTTTTCTTTTAGAAGATTTGCTTGAATTAAAATAAATCAAATTTAAAATTTGAATAAACTCTTTTTTCTTCGAAATTTTTATTTACTCAAAGAAATAAACGGAAAAACGAAAAAAGAAAGAAAAAAAGAAAACGGAAGAAATAGAAGAAGACAACGCAGAGTGTCTCGGGATTGGGCCCGGGATGACTCACTGTAGCAATACCTGCAGGTATTGTGAGTCAGTGGTCCGGAAAAAGAGCACTGCTTAAACTCTTTTTTTTTTTGATATACATTTTTTAGTTGGAGATTTTATTTACTCTACGAGATAAACAGAAAACAAAAAAACGACGCCGAAGAAATAAAAGAAAACTGCAAACCGGGGGATTCGAACCCGAGACCGAGGCTATCGTCACCACGATACTGCGGTATCGTGGGCGATCCGAACGGAGTCCCGATCTGGAAGTCAGTCGGGCGTGGGTGGGCGAATACCGCCAGTATTCGTCGTCCGCCTCGGAGCCGACTTCCGAACTTAGGGATCCGGACCAAAAAAAAAATTTTATTTTCACGATCCGTTTTCTGAAATCCGGAAAAAATGAAACTCGAAAAATAAATAAAAAAAAAGAAAAGAGGAGAGAGTCGCCAATTAATTTTTGAACGAGAATTAATAAACTCAAAAAAAGTGACTCCACAAACCGTGAACCACGAGATTCGGATCCGGGGGTAAGGTTACAGATTCGAGAATAGAAATTCCCGAATCCGCCCGTTCAACGAGCGGACTTTACTAAACCGGTTAAATAAAAAGAAATAAGAAGAGGAGGAGAAGAAGAAGAGAGTAGAACGAAGTATTAATTAATGTGATTAATGTTATTTAATTACATGCAAATGCAATGATAAAGCGAGAAATAAATACAAGAAATAAAATAATTAAATACAAGCGTACCTTTATTCACGTACAATCCATATTATTTAGGTCGAGTTTAGGGTTAACTCAAGTTACAAGATAATATGAATGGAGAAGAGATAGAGATAAACGAAATAAAAATGCCAATTAAGTGTATGCAAAAATGAGAAAAATAAAGAGGGAGAAGAGAAGATGAAATCACCAAGTGTCAATACGTCAAGGTGATTTCGGTGTAGGAATGAAGTGGAGATAGGTGGGGTTTTTATAGGAGAAATTAAGGTGGGGAATTTAGGTCAAAAAAAGTGGGGAAAAAATGACCTAATACTGCCAAGTATCGGGCCTTCTAGGGAGCATTGCAGATGGCACGCAACCCTAGGCGGAGCGCCTGGTCGGGTAGAATCCGCCCAATACTGGCGGTATGTGGGCGGATTTGCCCGACTTGGGCCTACGCCTCGGGCGCGTGAATCTTTGGATCAGTGATTTTTTTTTGTTTGCATTTCACTTTACTTGACATTTTTTCTAAAATAAAATAAAGAAAAAATAAAAATAATTACAATAATTACAATAATTACGAGACACTTTTTGGGTGTCTACAGGTACACTCAACTCCAACCTGAGTCCATCCATACATGGGGTGATCTTCAAAGAGAGTTCTTAGCTCTGTTTGTAAGCTCAAAGCGGATGATCTCCATAATAGATCTTACCGAAGAGAGCCAAAGGCCAGATGAATCCGTAAATGATTTCATCACACGGTGGAGAAGTTTAAGTCTACAATGCCCTGAAAAGTTAAGTTAACCATCAGCGGTACAAATCTGTGCTAGCAATTTGCTTCCAACGATCGCCACATTTGTTGGCACCGCTGAGCCTCAAAGCTTTGACGCTCTTGTGTCAAAGGCATGCAATGTGGAAAGACAACTTTCTCGTGAGGAACTCATGCCATTTTTGCACGAGAAAGACACATGAAAAATTTAAGGCTAACTGCGAAGGCCCTGCGTGGTCATTAAAGTCTTTCCTAAGGGTGTTTATGTGCTCTTAAACCCTGATGAAGAAGTGACCTATTCATGTGTTAACAACAAAGATGTGAAGAAACTTTACTTGAAGTTGGTGATAGTTGACTTCAAGTGAACTACGGAAGGCTTGATCCCTCAAAAAGGGGGTACGTAGGCAATCTGGCATTAATGCCAGACTCAGCCACAAAAAAACAAACAAAATTCCCTTCATCTTGGAAAAAATGACAGGGGACAAAATATTCCTTATTGGTTAGGAATAATGAAAAAAGAAGTGCAAAAAATCTTCTTCTTGTCATGAGAATATTACAAAGCAATAAAATGCAGGGTTTGTATAATATGATCTTACCATGCTTCGCTTTGATCCATGACGACAGTTTTGACATAAATATGGCTTGTCAAATAAAACAAAGCCTAAATAACCCCCGAAAGTTAGCATATGATGCCGAGTGGAGACATGGACCCTTCCTAAAAGGTGACTTGTTTAAACTCTCTGATGCTATAACAACTTTTGTGAGATAACCTTATTCTAAACCCGATCAATATCGTGGTACAAAAAAAAAAGTGCAGTCAAAAGTGGGGTAAAAGCAAAAGTTGTTCAGCAAAAAGGCGAACATTGTACATGCTCATAATTATTCTCATATACAATGTTCGGGGGGCAACTGTTGGAGGTCAATTTTTGACGAGTTAAAAATAAAATTCGCGTCCAACTAAAAGACAAAAAAAAATCATGATAAAATAGTGTCTTTGTTGTTGTGACTCTCCTACAATGAATTTGACGACAAATAGCATTTTGTTATTATTATTATTATTATTATTATTATTATTAAGCTATTTGTCCGAATTTTGTTTTATTTTAATTGTTATTATCATCTTCAATTAAAGAAAAAAAAAAGGAAGATGAATAATATTAGTATAAAATGGGGGTTCATGTGGTTTGGATCAAATTAATGAATTTGATGATGAACCATATACTTGGATAAATCAAGAACTAATTCACTTTGCAATTATAACCTGGACACGTGCCATGTCTATGGACCAAGATAAAGGGGGACTCACTAAGCTAGAAGTTTTAAACTTTACGTGCATGCCCTTCATTGGATTCCCCTTGACTACCATGAACTTTGTACAAAGCGCCAGATCAAAGGAGGGGAAGGCCATAGGAGAAACTCAGATAAAAAAAAAAAAAAGAAGAAAGAGGAGTATCGAAGAACGGAGTAAAGACAAAGAGATTGTAGGTTAAAAGGTATTATGGTTTCTTTAATTTAGTCTCTTCTCAGTTGAGTTTTTCTTCTCTTCACTTGCCACCATTCCAGCCTTACTCTCTCATGGTTGAATACAAGAAGGACTATTCTTCCATAACAGCCAAGCCCTCACACAAATCAAAATTCAAAGAATTGAAGTTCCGTCAGTGCAAAGCGAGCAGAACATCAGTCACAAGCCCGACGAGTGGATCAAAAAGGGCATTTAAACAACCCCTGATTCCACATTAGCGTGAGTCTTGGACTCACAACCAAAAGTCCCGAACGACATCCGATATCAATTGACGACGGTTGACAGTCGGATAACCGTAACACCCCGAGTCCGTAAGAACTCACAAAATTTCGGATTCTTAGGAATCCCGGGTTGGTGACGGCCCACAAAATTGAATCCTTGCGGATCCCGGGTTGGTAACGACCCATGAACCTTTAGATTCGTGAGAATCCCGGTCCCCAAGGACCTCATAAGTATTGGATTCTTAGGAATCCCAGTCCCTAAGGACCCTATCAATATTGGATTCTTAGGAATCCCGGTCCCTAAAGACCCCATGAAAATTGGATCCCTAAGGACCCATGAAAATCGGAATCCTAAGTCCTTTGGGACCCCGGTTGCTGCGTGGGTTGCTTATAATGAAGAAGTATGGGGAAAAAAATGGTGCTTCGGTGCTCCACTTTTGACACGGAAATGGGTACACATATTTTGCTTGTACCCAAGCACCCATCTCCCAGACAACAAAAATGGTAGACCAAGGAAAGCATGGGTTTTGATTCAATCAATTTAGGAGTAGGTTGATGACTCTCGAATTGGACAGGGGATATAAATCAAAATCTTTCTTTGGCCCCTTTTATCATATCAACGAGGGTGTGAAACAGTGGATATAATTAAGTGGCCACTGACAAAGGCTGAAAGTATTTGACAGCACAAAGCCATCATGCAATCGGGAATTGATACAGCAAATATACAAGTTTCAAATACTTGTAAAGCGTGGCTTCAAGACAGCCACTTTTTGTTTAAACAAAGATTAAAAAAAAGAGAGAGAACAAATGTCAGTCACAAAGGAAAACGCATAAAGTTGCATTTGTGATGGGTTGCCAGTGAATACAATTATTTTGAGGTGATTCGTCCATAGTATAACTCTGAAGGTTACTATTTGGATTATACCAGTTAAATTAAGACACCAATTTTAGAACTACGTTGACTTGATCCCATCAAGGGTACGTAGGAAACCCGATATTAAATTTTTTCCGGGTTCAGTCACAAACTCAAAATCCCCATTAAATTATTTTTTGAGTCAAATCTGACTAAGAACTACGTAGACTTGATCCCACTAAGGGTACGTAGGATGCTTGATATCAAATATTTCGGGTTCAGCCACAAATCCGAAAATTGTCAAATTATATCTTTTGGTTAATAATCGAGTCATTTTATTTTTTGTGAGGGACAAATAATACATGGTCAGGTTATGTACGTGTCGCGAGCCAAAATGACCCAAGCTCCACAAAAACATCAACCGACCCTTGTCAAATTTTTAAGTCCTCCGTGCGGACTAAATTCGAGCCAAATGAAAATACCCAAGCTCACAAAAAACTTCGCTCTCACAAAAATCCAAGATGCCTTTTTTTCGACCCGATGTTATGTGTTATATGTGACATAAACGGATAAACAGGTCATCCGTTCAAAGATACAGGTTCCCCTGTCAAATAACCAAGTCCGTCAAATGGACTAAAAACCAAACCCGTTACAAATATCCGAGCTTACGAATTCCCCCCACTCATTAAAAGGTCATATTGCGGGAATATATAACTTGTGACAGCAAAATGTCTTCCTATAACTGAGACATGACAACCCCGTTACGGGTTTCCTGTCAAATTTTAGGTCCGCTAAAGGGACCAAACACGAGTCAAACAAAAAGTCTAATCTCGCAAATATTCCCCCATTTATTAAAATGGCTAAATTTCAAGTTTCTTGCAACTTGTGATTACGAAATGTTTCCCCTGTAACCAAAACAAGTCAGCTCCGATACAGGTTTCCCTGTGGTATTTTAAGTCCATTAAATGGACCAAACTCGAGCCAAACACAAAGTCCAAGCTCTCAATTTTGTCCCACCATCCTAAAAGGGGCTAAATTCAAGATCTAATGACTCCTGGTTACATGATAAATTTTTCTCGTAACCTGAAACTGGCCAAATGCAAGTCCCACAAGATGATCCATTCTACATTTCAAGTCCGCCAAATGGACCAAACCCCGAGCCAAACTCAAATCCTAGCTCACAAAAATTCTCCCTCTTTCCTAAAAAGCCAAATTTCAAATTTATATAGCCTACGATTACATAATATATCATTTTGTAACCGAAACAGGTTAAATCCAAACACCACAGAATTACCCATCTCAAATCCAGAGTCCGTCAAATGGACTAAATTTGATCCAAATAAAAAGTTCCGAGCTCATAAATTTTCTTTCGAATTTTTTATTCGAGCCGTAGACTCAAAATGGGTCTAGAACTACGTCGATTTGATCTCAATAAGAGTACGTAGGAAGCCCGTAACAAGTACATGTACTACGGATGCAATCGACAAGTCAAATTAAATCTTCCGACCCCATTAAGGACTAAGTCGGAAAATAATAAAAATGACGGAAAGGCCATAATATAAATTTGGCCAAAATTCCGTCACAAATTCAAGTCCATGTATCAGTTATTTACTTAGCCGGACAATTAATACAAAAACGGATCAAAATATAATGGTTATTAATTTAACCTAAACCAAACTCGAATAAATATCAAAATTTCCCAAACGAACTACGATCGGTTTGATCCCCTCCAAAGGGGTACGTAGGCAGCTCACAATAAATAGTGAGTGCAGCCCGAATTCCAAATTAAATCAAAATTTCCCCCTAACCAGAACATGAAGAATGTGTACGGGTAGTACCCTTCCTAGAAGGTGCCTATTCGGCCACTATCTGATGCAACTAAGTTACGGGTCAGACATAAAGTTGATGTGAATTTACCTCGAATAAAAATATAACAAAAGAAGGAAAGATAGTTAAACGAAGCGAGTCGGAATCAAAAGGTGATCTCCCAAACGGGGATGTAATTAAGGAGGTTCATCCTCTTGAATAGGGTAGTACTCAAAGAAAATAATAAACCGATATATACAAAAATATGTAGGGAGATTGTGTGGGCAATTTATTTAATTTTATTTTATGTTATTAAATTTTTTGCTCTACAGTCATCAAACAACTTCTAGAAGAATATGAAGTTAAGAAGGAAGACTTGGTACCATACCATTCAATTCCGTACCTTTTCTCTGAATCTGAATCCAATTGAGGCTCCAACTTTTTGACATCAGCTTTTGTTTTTTTCATCAATTCACCTTCACTCAATTTGTCAAACTTGGCATGCTTTACTCGCTCCAACTGTTGAGTGGAAGTCTTGTTACTTTCAGCTTTAACAGATCCCCCAGCTTTACTAGAACAAACTTCTTTTCAGTCGGTAAGCAACTCAAAGTGTCAGGGGATTTTAGTTTAGAAATGTTTTGAGCCTTCCATTTATCTGAATGGCTTTCCAGAACAACCTTTTTCTTTAACTGTATAGCAACAGTTCCCAACTCAGATGTTTCTCCCATTGATGGCTTTTTCTTTTTTGATCCAATAATATCTTTCAGTGCTGCCGAAGACTGTCTCTTCGCAGCTCCATCAAAATACATATCCCACGATGGAAAGATGTCTCTGAAGAACACGTCCTCCCCTAGTAAGTCATCACTTATCTCTGAACTACGTATGGCTTGATCCTTTTGGGGTTTTGCATTCCCTTTAGGTACGTAGGAAACTTAGGCATATGCCTGGTACAGCCGTAAAAGAAAGTTAAATGAAATTTGTTTCGTTTACAGTGTTGTCACACATGTTATTGCATAAACTAGAAATTGGAGCTATTTTATTACAATATAACTAACACTAACGATAACATACGATAAAATAAAAAAAGATTAAGGTAACAGTCCGCTAGAAAAAGCCAAAGAAAACAAAAAGATTCGACAAAATTCGAAGTAAAAAAAACGCTAAGCAAATCTCAAGCGTCTAATCTCTTCAAGAGCTCTTGGACACGTCTCCTCGCTGTCACAACTTCAGCCTTCTCTTTTTTAGTAGCTTGCAGTGTCTCCAAAGCACCAAGTTCCCCTCGAGAACAGAACCTTGTCCTTAGCCCTTTTAAGTGAAGCATCAGTCTCAGCTAGCTTGCTATGCAACTTTTGCTCTTCCACTTTCACTCCCTCAAGTTCAGCTTCAAGTGTCTTTCTGCACTTATGGACACGAAATATAGCCGAAGTTTCTTCGTCAAAGTGCTTGTCAATCTCGGCGACAGAGGCTTGGGCTGCCCGAAGTTCAGAAGATAAAACCCCCCGTTTGGCTAAGGTCTCTGCTGTAGGGATTCGCCTCTCTACTTGAGCTTCTAACTTGAGGCACCGTTCAACTCCTTGCAAGTATGTTTCGACAAGCTCCTTTAGCTCCGAAGGATCTGCGTCAAGAGACAACAAGGTTCCATAGAACTTCTCGGCCTCTGATCTCAGGTTCTTAATATCATCTTCCGTCCGTGGAGTATACCTCTTTAATTGGTGAAGAAACCGTCGTCGCACCTCACCAGCCAAGCCATGGGAGATCTTGCCAGGAAAGTAGGCGGAAGCAGACGGAGTAGGAGAATGAGCCCGATTGACGTCGTGGACCGGTGAGGGCATTATGTCAATGGATGCAATTGGCTCACGACTCCTTGAGAGCGGTGCCGTCAAGGTGATCTCACTACCATCATCACCGAACATTTCTTCAAGCAGATCCTTGCCCGTTGGAGTCAACTCCTGCACAGGCAAGAAAAATATATTAGTTCATCTACGTATCTGCCAAAAGCAAAAGAAACAAAGGGAGAAAAGGGTAGCTTGATGAATTATATACTTGTCTTTGCTCTGTTTTTTGACTTAGACAAGCTAGTCGCACTGTTTGATTTGACCCTGGACCTTGGCGCGATATCTAAGCCTTTCAAAGCCTCAATTTTCTCCCTCCCAGGTGAATCATGAGAACTCTTTTGAGGAGACAAGTCCGGACCAATAGAAGAGCTACCATCTCCTTCCTCTCTAAGATCATCAAGAGGAGGAACAACTTGAACGGTAGGGGGCATGACAGGCTTATGTGTTTTTGCTTTTCCATCAGTGACAACCAGAGCAGAGGCATCGTCATTAACCTTCACCTACGAGCCTTAGGTGGCGTTGTATCAGCATGAATGAGATTTTTAGTCTCCGAAGAGAAGAGATCCTGGCGGTAAGATTTCCACCAGTTAGCATACGAGATAGTAACCAACATGGACTTCGGATCCGGTGTGCAGGGAGCAGTCACTGTGGATCTCAGCAGATGCTTTGTCAGATTGTACCAGTAGCATGCCGCGTCTTCTAAAGTACCACCGCGAACAGTCTTGCTAGGATCACTAAGCACATCCTGATAAAAACCAAACTGACGCCTGAATTTACAAGGGAAGTACGACTCTATTACGATTGTCCTCCCCTGGCGTAGCGTCAGAAAACCGCTACGCATTTAGACAATGTAAGCCTTCCAGCCAGGGGACAATGCAGGAGTGTCAGTTAGTTCCCGACATGTGTCCCTCATCTCAGCAGTATAATATACACGTGACACCTCAGGACGCCTTAGTAATTCACGTGACCCCTGCCGATCAAATGTTTTGTCTATTCTTTCTCCTGAAAGTTTAACCATTTTGGGAGAATGGTTGTCATTGAACTTAGGACGTTTGAAATGAGTCTCGAAATAAGTGCCCAACCATCCATAAACATATTGCACGAGGAAAGTAACCTCCAGCTTAGTCAAATTCTTAGCAGAGGAGATCTTGTGCAGACCTTGGTAGACACTAGCCAAGGTTGGAATGGCCAAATTCACACATTGCCCACGCACAATCTGACTGGAAGCCTTGAACACACTAGGGCGGATGAGGTTAAGCTTGTCAGTTGGTAGTGCAAAGCAACATAACCAGCAAGATATGAGGGCGGACAAGTAGACCTCTTCGATCAGTGACTCGGGAACGCCGAGAAGAACAAAAGGATCCTTTTCCTTTTTGGTCCGTGTCGGACGTTTAGCGATGGATCCAGGAGGACAATAGGTCTCGGGTGGAACTCCTTTCCGTCTTCTATTATCTCGTGGGGGAGGACTTGCATAAGTCGTCGAGCCACGATACCAGAAACACACCCATTCGCTGGCAGGAAGTTGAATAATGCCATTGACATCTTGACATTGGTTACGGTACGGAAAGCAGAAAAAAGATAAATGCAAGACTTTGGTATGTCGTTATTTTCTTGGCCGGTAGACAACAACGCTTGGGCGGAAGGAACAACTTCTTCTCAGTAAGACCCGCTGGCCGGAAGCCCAGCTATTTTCCACATGTCCCACAAGGAAATCGGCATTTCTCCATCCTCTGTGCAGAAGGTGTTAGTATTAGGGCACCATAATTCACAGAAAGTCTTGAAAACATGGAGGCTGAGGTCGTAGGAAAACAAGGACGCATACAATCTGTTGTAAATCCTCCAGTCTATGAGTTTGTCTTTATTACGACCAAGAACGTCCTTAAGCCACTCCCAGTAGCATGGAATATAGAAGTTGTCGATAGGCGAGAAAATCCCCCATGTTATTGACCCGTCTGTAATACGATGGTAAAGCAAGGGCGATGGTTTTTGTACTGGGACTGAAGCTCCGAACAAAGGAGAAGTAAGCTTTAGAGCTTTATAGTTGCGTGTGACGGTGCCGTCTGAGTTCAGTACGTCGCGGGTAGAAGTGACGCTCCAATGAGAATCCATGAGCTTATCATTAAGCAAGGATTTCTTGGAGGGTAGCAACGTTGGTATATCAACTCGGAGCATTATTCCATCCTCGATGGCGACATCTTCCTTGTCCAAGATGGTGATAGACGACGATTTTGAAAATGAGTCAACAAAGTGCACCATGATCTCTATCGGCGATGTGAAAAGCCTAAATGTCGCAAGGGAGTACTCAAGTTAGGGAGGAGTGATGACACGATCGGCGACGATTACAAGAGAGTAGTCAGGACTACCCTCGTCGATTCGAGAGTACCACAGGAAAATAAAGGTGACGACACAGTCGACCCTGACTGTACTTTCGTTTTTGAGAGAGTTGTCTAGGACAACTCTACGCCAGCAGCCAAGGGAGTAATCCACCTAAAGCGAAGTGATGACCCAGTCGACCTAGACTGTACTGTCGTTTTTGAGAGAGTTGTCTAGGACAACTCTATGCCAGCAGCCAATGGAGTAATCCACCTAAAGCGAAGCAATGACTCTATCAACCTAGACTGTACTGTCGTTTCTGAGAGAGCTGTCTAGGAAAACCCTACGACAGTATGCTGAGGAGTAAGTCGCGCAAGGCAAGACACCGACGGTCCGACGATGGCAGAGATCAATCCCAAGAAGACAATAAGAGTTAATATGAATTCTCTACTCCCTGAAAAAAAATTATTGTAAAAAAAAAAAAAAAGAAGAATCACAAAGAAGTTAAAAAAAAAAAGAACGTCAAAAGAAAAGAACGTAAAAAAAAACGACGATAGCTTTTAATACATGGGCATTATGTTGGCCTTTCTTGTCTCTTTATTATTATTTTTTATTTGGGTGGGACCCACATAAAAATAATAATAATTAAAAAAAAAGTTGAAAGAAATAAAAAAAATAAATGAGGAAAAGTAACATAAAGGCACCAGGGAGGCATAATGGGTATTCGGGTTTTTTTATCTTCTTTGGGTTTTGTGCCTTTAACCATTAAAAATGTAGAAAGATGATTTTCTTTCTAGTTTCCAGCTCTTGAATAAAGTGAAAATAGATAAACAATTCATCTCTTTTCAGATACCCATGTCCCATGTACAGACGATAAATCGGTGAGAAAGAGTTGATTGGAGGATGGTACAGAGTGTATTCGAAGATGGAAACAACTAATGCTGGGATGTTCGAGTCGAATATCGCAATCTGGGTGTCGACCGACCGTCAAAATTTCCTCAAATTCTTGTTGGGTTTTGCAATTCTGCGTTTCTTGGTGGGGTTCGGGTTCGATTGAAGGGAGGAATTGACAAGAAAGATGTTCTTGAGGATGACATTGCTCTTCCACACTGTGAAAATTGGGATTTTTCTCTCTTATGCTCTGCCTAGGGTTTGGCCCGCCATTGATGGTGATGGGAGGTGAAAGAAGCAAGCAAATTGGGTCTTGGTTGCAACAACAGTTCATCTCTTTTCAAAGCAACAACAAACGGTGATTTAAGTCTACTATTAAAAATTCCTTTGGTCGTGGCTGCAAAATTTTGAACTTCGATTGTTCCTCTCTTAAGGAATATATATATATATATATATATATATATATATATATATATATAGTAAGATGTATGAGTTTCTAGAAGCCAGAAGTAACCCGGACAAGTTAAATTTCACACGTCAAGGCTGCAGAAGCTTCAAGTTTTTTTTTGGGAGAAGACTGCATAAACAGGAACGAAGGGAAGAAGAACTAGAAGAAGAACATGAAAGTCAAGGGTTTCAATCTAGAAACTCAAGCAACAATATCAATGGAGATTGAATCCTTAAAAAAAAAAAAACAAATAAAGAGGCATGTGAAACTTTTCAAACGAAAAGACTGAGAAATTAATGTCTAACATGTTCAAAATTCATCAGAGGAGGAATTACGGAGGGAATTGAGCAGAGTTGCAGAAGTTGTAAAAGACCCCTTTATATAGCCGTAAATCTTAGAGGTCTCCAAATCTTACTCCAATTCAAAAATGGTACTCTAAGAGGGATTCTATGCTATTATTTCGGATAAAAAAAAAAGAAAAAAGAAATATAGCTAGAGCTAGAAGTCTTGATGTGTTCCAACTTCCAAAAGCAAGATTATTAGTACGTACAAATAGCACCAACTAGAATGCTAGCTATCCACAGAACTTTGAATGAGTCCTACATGGAATCAGCTTACATGCTACAATTATCCCAGTGAATCGACAATTTGGTGTATAAAGGCTTAGGATATAATATTTCCAATTTATGAGGTCGAAGTCCCTTTCAGTTTTATGAATAATTTGGATTATCATTTCAAATCAAGGAAATTAGAATTAGATAGCTGAAGCTAACAATGAAAGTATTTTTTAATTTTTTATTTTTTTCGAGATCCAACCACTTCAAACACTCAAATTCGTGTCCGCGGTCGACTCTCGAAGGGGGCATATGTAGAAGACAAAATTTTGTTGACAAATCAAAAAATGACACGTGGAAATTAAATTAAGTTTATTTGGCCAATTATTATCAGCCACGTGTAAAATTAATTACGACAGTCCATTTAATTAAATTTTAAATGGAAATGTATTATAGCCAATACCATCGTGACACGTGTCAATTATGATGCAGAAAATAACAATTATTTTTTATGTTTAAATAAAGGGATAATTAATTAATTTGGGCCCAAGCCCAAAGTCGGCTCAAACCCTTGGCAACCCTAGGCCTCCAGAGCCTATAAATAGAGGTCCTCTCCCTCATTTTCAACACCCTCTGCAGTCTACCCCGGCGGCATTCGGCATTCTGCACTTCAGAGAATTCAGAAGCTCGAACTACAAGCGACCTGCATTTGAGAACTACAACTGAGTTCTTCAGCTCGACCTGCATTTGAGATCGAGATCAAGCGTCCGCGCCCTCGTTTCAACCAAATTTTAGGAGATTGAATCAGAGGATCATCATTATTGTATTTAGTGTATGTTTGGCCTAATTTCTAAAAAACAGTTTTTGCTTCTAAAAATCAGTTTTCTTAAAAGCTATTTTTTGGGAATTATTGAAGTGTTTGGCATAGCTTATGACGTAAGAAATTTAACTAAATTAAAGTGTTTGGCAAACCTAAACCCTAAACTTATGATATAAGTGCTTTTACTCAATTAAATTGTTAGCCTAACTTTTCAAAATTATCATTTATCTTTTTTAGAGTAAAATTATTATGTGATTATTTATATTTTTCTTTTTTATTTTTTTTAAATAGATTATCCTATTATAATTATAGTTATAACCTTATATTTATATTTATAATTATAATTATGTATGGTATTACTTAACAATAAAATTCTTTAAATTAAATATTTATATATCAATAATTTACTAAATACCATCTTTATAGAAATAAGATAATGAAAAATATTTAAGAGTTTCAACATAATCTTAAAATGTCCAACATAATATTAATTATTAAAGGTAATAATTAATATTATTAAAGGTTCTAACATTATTAAAATATTTAAGTACCATATTTATAGGAATTAGAATATTGAAATTATGGAAACTTATCACTATAGAATCTTATAGATTGAGCAGTCATTAGGTTTTAGGAAGCGAATTTCATCGCTCTTTTGAAATTTTTGACCAAAATCGTTTTTGGAAAACAATTATTAGCTTCTAAAAAAATGACTGTTTGGCCTAGTTTGTGTTTTTTAAGCCCAAAAGCACTATCAAAAGCTAGGCCAAACAGACACTTAATACAGAGATTGTACCTACATACATTCAAATATTAATACAAATTAATTTGTTTCTCAATTTCTTATCTTTAAATTTTTCATTCTCGAAATTTGTGTTTACAACATATATATACAAATAATGACTCATAGGTACCTTCTATTTATAGAAACTATTTTTTGGGGACAATGTTTTTAGAAATGATTTTTAAGTACCTTATATTTTTTGTAAACTATTTTTGGGTGACAGATTTTCTTTGGAAACTATGTTTGAGTGATTTTTTCTTTGTAACTTAGTCCAAAATTTATAGAGAAGGGCCTTAAACATGGACTTTCTTGTAATAATATGATTTTTTGAGATTTTTATACAAACAAGTTAAATAAAAACTCTTAACTCAATATAATAACTTTAATGGTACTAATTATCACTAGGGATGACAACGGGGCGGATCAGGGACATGGGAGTATATCCCCGTCCCCATCCCCGCTCCCAAAACTCGTCTCCATCCCCCATCCCTATCCCCGCTTCGGGGAATGATTATTGCCCCATTGCCATCCCCGCGGATTCCCCATCCCCAATGGGGATTTTTTAAAGCTATCCAAAATCTAATCAAATTTTAATCGTACCCGATTTTTAATCGGACCTGGTTTTTAACCTGTTCAAAATACAACGTATTTAACTTGCTCAAGCAATAATACATCAACATCAAATAATAATACGTCAACAAGTGTTATTCGGAAAAAAAACAATAATACATCATCATCAAGTGTGAATCAAAGTAGCATATATCCTCCTCAAGTTTAATGACAACAAACTCACAACTCGAGAAGAAGCAGAGCAAAGCGAGAGTACTTGCTAGAATATATGCAGATTAATGGCTATCATATATAGAGATTAAACAATACAGTAGCTATCATATCTGAGAATGAGAGTGTGAGAGTGCGAGTTGAGAGAATGAGAGGGAGATCTGAGAATGTAATAAAAAAACAAAAGGAACTGACCTTCAACTCGATGCCCGACACTGGACGAGTACTGACTCTATTGAGCAGTGGGAACCGGGCAGTGAGCGGCAGCCGACAGGGAGGGACAAGGGAGGAGAGAGGAGCCGAGGAGGGAGCACAGAGCAGCGAACACAGGTAGAGGGAGATTGGAGAAGGGAGGAGGGAGCAGCGAAGGCTGAAGAGTAAGAGAAGGGAGGAGCGAGCAGCGAATGGAATTATGGAGGAGGGAAGCGAGTTTAGGTTAGGGTTTCTGACTTAAAATTCAAAAATTACTACTTTATCCTTGCTATTAATATATATACTGAATTAGAATAAAAGTTATTTGGTTATTTTAAAATTTTCGGGGACGGGGAATTTTTCCCGGCGGGTAAAATAGGGACGGGGATGGGGAAAATTTTGTCCCCATCCCCGCCCGGTCCCCGTCCCCGTCCCCGTCCCCGTCCCCGTCCCCATCCCCTATTTGGTGGGGATTTTTCCCCAGAGCGGGGCAGGGCTCCCCAGCAGGTTTGGGGATTCCCCGCCCCATTGTCATCCCTAATTATCACAATCTCCTACTTACACCTTAGATATATTTTTTTTTTTGTGGTTATAGGCTCACCATGCTTAGCAAAATTAATTAAATCAATGAAAAAGAGATCTAAGCTACTCCCTCCATTTCATATTAATTGACAATTTGACTAAATATTAACCGTTAATTGCTCATAAATTACAATGAGTTACAATATGAAATTACCGTTATGAGAAAGATACTTTATTAAAAAATACAATGGAGATAATTTCATATTGTAACTCATTGTAATTTATGAATAATTGACGGTCAAAATATACTCAAAGCATAAATTAATATGGAATGAAGGGAGTAATTCTTTAAAATAAATATTAATGCAGGCGGAAATATAAATTGACAAGCTTTTTATCAATATTGTAATATTTTTACAGTTTTAGATAGTCTTGGGAATCTTGTAATAAATCTAAAATATAATTTGTCACCAAAAAATAGGTACTATGAAACACAAACTACCTATAAATAATTTTCAATAATATGATCCTCTAAAAATATATGATACCTTTTAGTAATTTATTGATATATATTTGGATAGCAAAACCATGAAGAGAGGTGGTGGTAATTGTGAGAATAAAAATCCTAAAAATTTGGTTGAATGATAGCCACAATGTAAAAAGGATGGTGTATTTTGGTACGTGGCCAATGAGATGCATCCTGAAAGATTCTGTAACCCCACAGGCACTCACTCACTGACACAGTAGTCACTAATTCACATTTGTGGTGGTAAACAAAACTTGCATTCCAACGACTGATTTGAATTGGCCGCGATCATCCCCACCTCTGTGAATGGCGTCGGCTTGGTGTGTTGTGCCATCTCCCCTGTGCCGACAACTCACCGGAAGCCGCCGTGAGTGGACCAGCAGAAGAAGAAGCATATCCCTCTCCAAAATTGTGGCCAAAAGCGGTGGCGGTAGTAGTGATGATGATGAAACCCCAGGTTTCAACCCTTTTGGGTTCGTCACTGATAATCCCTCAAGCCGATCTGCTATCCAGCTCCCTCAGAGCCCTGCTGAGGATGGCAATGTTGGCCAAATGCTCTATGTATGTAATTTCTTTTCCTTCTCATCACAACCATTCCATCTTCTGGATAATTACATGAAAAGTAGTATTCCCATCAAAATTGGCTTTTTTCAATTTCATGGGGTTTCGTTTCAGAGGATAGAAGACAAAGGAAAAGAGTATGGACGTTATATCAAATCTGGGGACTTGGTCTGGTTTGTCCGAGAAACCGGTAAGAACTAAGAACCCCTCCTTGTTTTTCTTCTGACAACTTCTAATTTCCTATAATGTCTTGCTACTGACTTCAAAAATAAGCATTGTGAATCAGATGCTATATAATGATTTTTTAGAAGCCAATTATAATTGTTTTCTGAAAATAGTTTTGATTAAAACCTACTCCAAAAGCATAAACAATCTATGTGATTCTTTGGTGCTAGGTTTCCGTAATTTCAAATAGATATTATGATTCCTATTAAAAGATCACATTTACATATTTTAATCTGATATTAAAACCTTTAATATTATGTTGGAAATTTTATTATTATGTGGAAATTTTTAAATATTTTTAATTGTCTAATTCTTAAAAAGATGATATTTACTAGATATTGATATATAAAATTTAATTTAAATAATTTTATAGCAAAGCAATACCATATATATATAGTTATCATTGTGATTATTATAACTATAACTATACAATTATAATTAAAATTAAAACTAAAATATGATAATATGTTTAAAATTAATAAAAATATAAAAGAGTAAATAATCATATGATAATTTTACTTTAGAAAAACACATGACAATTTTCAAAAGTTAAGCTAAACAATTAAATTTAGTAAAAGCACTACATCATACGTAACTTGCTTATGTTATAAGCTCGGTCAAACACTTCGATCAATACTTCTCCAAAAATAGCTTTTGTAAAAATTGTTTTTAAGAAGGAAAAACAAGTTTTTAGAAATTAGGCCAAACAGATACTAGGATTAAAGCAATGCATTATGCTTCAACTTGTGTTGTTTTTTTTGCATAAGCTGTCAACACTCTTGCCTCCTTGAACCTTTTCTACTTGTTTACTATGGAATAGCAATTACTGAACAATTTTGAGAAAATTGGGTCAATCGAAACCAGAATCTTGAACTTTTTAATGGAAGGGTAAGACTGCCATATTAGACCCCTCACAATTTGTTTTGCAACTGGGAATTTTGGGGTATTAGATTTGGGTTTTGTGAAGTCTTGTTTCTGTTATAAAAGAGTAGTAAGTTATAAAAAAGACATGATGGTGTTTCTTCATCCTCATTAACAATATATAGTTTATGATGTTCTGTGGTAACTATTAGCTAAGCTACTGCAAGTTGATGCTATGTAGCTAAACATTCAAATACATTAGAATCTAATAATGTAAAATGCTGGTCTGGAAAAGTACGTGAGAAACTCAGATCAGTGAGGAGACCATATTAGAGGAGTATGACTATGAATGATGTTCTGAAAGGTAGGACAATCGAATGAGATTTGGAAGGAATAGTATTGTCTGATGTAACTTGTGCTCTTGTGGGTTTGTATTGTAGGTTCACGTGATAGTAGTCGTGGAACCATTGTCTTCCTCCATGGGGCTCCTACACAATCATTTAGCTATCGAGTTGTTATGTCACAGGTTTGTGCCTAACATTTGGAAGTGTCTGGATTGTTTCTTAAACATAATGCTGCATGAATTTTTTGTGTACAGCAAAAGTTTCAAGTATGAGTCATGTTGGTTTAGCTTTCTATAACTAAGTGTCTCTTATTCGAATGTCTCATATTAGGTTTCTCTCTTACATTCAAATTTGTTTTTCAACATTTGAGCGCCTCAACTTCCCTTGTTGTGTTCAACTATGTTCCTGTGTTGCGTGTTTAGTATTCAGAGTTCTGACACGAGCTTTACACATGATGCTCTGTATTTAAACCAAACACGTTGAACTTAAAAAAAGTAGGCTAATCTGACGTCTAGAAACCATATACATGTCAATAATTCGTTGCTAAGACTGAGGAACTATAGCGAATTTCTTGAATCTTCAGTCATACTGCTAGAGGCATAGCCTGAGTCTTGGCATTACAATAGGTGGAATCAAATTTTTTAAACTTTGCAAAATCATTTCAATGATAATAGCAACACTATATAACATAATGAGAAGTTAACAAATGGGGAGAATATTAGAAATAAGAATACTTTTCGAATACTTAATTTGCTGATGGCTCCTCTTGTTAAATATTGGTGTTCTTGATAGATGTCAGATTCTGGATTCCACTGCATCGCACCTGATTGGATAGGCTTTGGTTTCAGCGATAAGCCATATCCTAAGTATGGTTTTGACTACACAGGTTTGTTCTTCTCATTGTCCTTCTAAGAAATATAAATTTCATGCTACTAAAAAAAAAACTGGAGTCTGATACATTCATAACCTATTGGAACAGAAAAGGAGTACCATGACGAGTTTGATAAATTACTTGAAGTTCTTGGAGTGCAGTCTCCTTTTCGTCTTGTAGTACAGGTGTGACCAACTGGAGCCCTACCTAACATGTGTTGTAGAACTTTGTGTATTCTAAACCATGTTTTGTTCCATTGAACTAATTAATATCTTGGTTGTTTGAAAACTACTCCATGTTTCTAATAAGGGGTGCTAATTAAAACTCAACATCTAGTTTATCCACCTAATTCTTGTTCATTTTTCTTTAGGGGTTCCTAGTAGGTTCCTACGGATTGACATGGGCATTGAAAAATCCAGGAAAAATATCTAAGCTCGCTATACTGAATTCTCCACTGACAGCATCTTCTCCCGTTCCTGGACTTTTTCAACAGCTAAGGTTCAAAGCTGTTCCTTCTTTTAGCTTAACTTTGCGAGTTAAAATTTTTCTTTACATTTTTCTATGCCTTTTGCATTAAACAACCCCCAAAGATAATTATGTAGAACTTTTTCTTTCTTTGCAGAATTCCGCTGTTTGGTGAGTTCACCTGTCAAAATGCTGTTATGGCTGAGCGCTTCATTGAAGCAGGTAGCGCGTATGTATCCAATTCATTTGTTTTGAATGTTTTGTCTCCATAGCTAGATATCTTGTGCCTGTGATCAGTGCAAACATTACTTAGCATTGCCTTTTGAAGTGATATTGGTGCCAATGATGTTTTATAAGTTATAAATTATACACAGATAGGGAACTCTTTGGTATGGATGTACTAGTATACCCTTGTCCTCAGCCATCCACTATAACCTTAATATTTCAGTTGAGCCAGTTGATTTTTAGTTTTAAGAGTCATTTTGGTAGATAGGTGAAGATCTCAACAACTTTGATCTTGAACAAATTTCAAAAAGAGGAGCTTATGCAATATCCAATTGTCAAATCTAAAGGGCGTTAGCAATAGATTTTTTGAGAGGGCATGAAATTGGTTAACTAAAGTACTTCATAGGCCTCTTGTTATGCTTTCAACCATCAAGATGAAGTTTTGACTTAGTTGGATCCTCCACAAAACCACACACACACACACACACACACACACACACACACACACACACACACACACACACACATATATATATATATGATCAATGAGAGAAGAAAAAAATGGTCATGATGTGATAAAAGGATTCTATTTCTCTTAGTTGTGCAATTTTTTCACTTGTGATGTGATCATAATCAAGATTATCACTACTTTTTTTTATGTTTTATATTATTATATTCCATGAAGCTATCCTGAATGTATTTATGCTTTTGACGTACAGTTATGTTCTGAAGCTAGAGAAGGCTGATGTATACCGATTGCCTTATCTATCAAGCGGTGCACCAGGATTTGGTTTGTCTTCCTGCGTTTTTTTTTTCATTTTTTTCATGAAGATTCTGCATATTGTGTCTAGATTTGTGAATGTAAATACCCTCTTCCATTCCTTCTTAACCAGGTAGGTAGAAATATACAAAAAGAATAGCTTAACCATATTGGATAGATGTTAAAGAAAATAGCAGTTACCGAACATGGTTTGAAAAGAGTACACTAGTCGCATATTAGAGTTTTAAATCCTCTACATTCCTCGATGTCTGCATCTAGCCATCAATGAAGGGAATTCAACACATGTAGATCTCGACGTCTTTTCATTTCCGAATAAGCAAGTACATGCATATATATATATATATATATATATATATATATATATATGTATCCTCAATTCAGTGCCCCCTGGAGGTTATATGTACAACAACTATAATCCTAGTGCGGGTCTTACTTGCGTTGGATCTCAGGGAATTCAAATGTAGTCAATCTTTTACCCTAACGGACACCCCTCATGATAAACGAGGTTTAGATATACATTTTGGTAAATGTTGTTTAATTACAACATTCACAATGAGTGCGTATGACTATAGGTGAATTGTCTAGCAAACTAGTCTCCAGGGAAATAATGCTGTCTGAAGTTATCCATTATACATTCTAACTTGTACCATTTTTGTATTTCAGCATTGCTAGAAGCAGCACGGAAAATCAATTTCAGTCAGATATCAACTGAAATAGCTACCGGATTTGCATCTGGAAGGTAAGCCATGAATCCATTAAGAATGGGGGATCATCAAAAGAAATCAAAAAATTATGTGACTTAACTGCAGCAGATTGAGGCCTATTTTAATTTTGATGGCATGTTTGGATTGCAGTTGGGATAAACCTACATTGGTTGCATGGGGCATATCAGACAAGTACCTTCCAAAATCGATAGCTGAAGAATTCCGAAAGAGTAACCCTGCAGCGGTTGAACTTAAGTTAATAGAAGGTGCTGGTCATATGCCCCAGGAGGACTGGTAAGTCCCAGATTTGTCAAATACACCGCACTTCATTCTCCAACTATCCTTAAATTTTGCATAACAAAGAGATAGTAACCAAATTCATTTCACCTGTTAGTAGAAGCAAAAAAAAATTCCCAGGGTTGGGTAGTTTGGTACTTGCCCTTTGCCCCCGAGCCTATAAAGCTTATTGATGGCTACCTATCTCATGGGGCGGGCCAAATTTACCTAGTCTAAAAATGATATACTTCAAATATTTAAAAAAAAAAAGCTGAATTATGTTAATAATGGTGACTCGAGCAGGCCCGAGAAAGTTGTTGATGCGTTGAGATATTTCCTGTGAAGATCACCCTGTTGTAGCTGTGTCTGGCAAACTGGCACATATGTAACTATATATAAGACTCACTCATGCATGTCTGGGCGGAAGTGTGGTGTTAGAATTGAAAGGTGGAGAATGGAGACCGAATAGGGACCCGAAAGTTCTCATATCTACACCATCTCAGATCACCGGAAACCCGTTTTTGTATATGGGATCCTGACCATTGAATATCAGTCGAGTACCAAGTAATTGATAGAAATCATATATTACATTTGTACATGATCCTCTCCATTGTCAATGACAAGCGAGCTGTTCTAAGTTGTAACCCTCCTCAAATCATGCATTTTCCTTGAGTTATATATATGTCTAAAGAAATGCAGCTTACCTTGTTGTAATTCCCTCACTGATCATGGTTGCTTTTACTTGAGAAGAATGAGAGGAAGTTTGTGATAGGGAAAAAAATTTAGAGGAAATTTGTTATTCTGTGCATACCTTGCTCTCTTTTTAAAAAGCAGTTACGGCCAAATCTTTCCGTGGGCGGGATGAAATGATGAATACATAAATAAATATTGCTACTGCCTACTGTACATGTGAATGAATTGTGAACTGCTCTTTGGAGATGTTTGGTGTGTGAGAATGGGAATGAGAATGGAAATGGGAAATAAGTAAAATGATTTGCGTGTTAATCCTCTTCTGCTCAACAAGTCATCCTATATGAAACCATTTTTTATATATGATATGATATTGTAAGATCAATATTATGACAGATGATCATACATTAATTAATTTTAACGTTTACATTTCGTATAACATAGCTTTTAATCAATACTGTTCAACATTCCTTAGCACTGATCAATATTCATCAACATTAACAAACACCACTCAACACCCATTAGCAATAAGTTACTTGTTGTAAGTCTAAGCAAATAGTGCTTAGAACAACTAGTACAAGGTTTTTACAATAACTTACTATAGAATCAACTAACACAAAATTTACTAAAAAAATTAAAGGCATTGGAGGTTGGGTATGAAATCTGCTTTTCTTAATCTTTTTATGTGTTATTGAAGTTGTTTTTATTGTCCTTTTTATTATTCTTTAAATATACTTTCCCCATTTTTTCTCTTTTACATATTACTAATAAACTAGACAAAAAAGAATATAGTCATGAGAATACATTGGAATGCGCTTCCTCTCAGGTCTTGGTTTTCTTATGGAGGTGTTAATCTCCCTTGTAGTGATTGTCCTTGTTGCGCGCTCTTCTCACTTTGAGAATATTGGTCATCTTTTTTCAACTTGTCCAATGGCTAAAGAACTTTGGGATACTCCTATGTCTCATAATTGGATTTCATCAACTTCTATTCCTGGTTTGTCAGAATCTTTTCCTCAATTTCTCTCCCATGTAAAATAGAGTATTGAAGGTTCTCGTCTTGATCATATCACGACACTAATCTGGAGTAGTTGGAAGTCTCATAACACTATAGTGTTTAAAAGTGACTTCCCCCAACTTTTGTCACTATGGTTCGAGTTAAGCGAGTGTCAGCAAAGTGGAGGATGCGTCACAAGATAGGCAACACTCTTCTTCCTCACCTTCCTGGTGGGCCCCCAACAACCTCTGGTGGTCCGGTGTGGGTGGCTTGGAGTGGGTCGTTCAAGTTAAATTTGGATGGGTCTAAGGCTTCGGATGGTAGTGCTGCCGTGCTGGTGGATTCATCATTCGTGATGCAATGGGTCATCTTATTGCAGCCTCTGCATTTCCCCTGGCCAATGCTTCCATCTTAGTCGATGAAGCCATTGCCTTTCGAAATGACCTTCTTCATGCTATCTACCTTAAGTTACCTTCTTTGATGATTGAAGGTGTAAAACCCCGAAAAAAATGCTATTGTGTTGCCGTTAAATTTCCTAACGAACGTTTTATTCCGTTATTTATTTATCTGTCTTCACACGGAGATTTTAGGACCGCGAGTGTATTCGTAAAAATTTTTAGAGTCTTAAAAATATCAGTTAGGAATTTTTGGGACTTCGGGTGAAAAATCTTTTTATCAGTTGAGAGAGTTTTTATCTGTCTTTCTTAAGTTTTGTTGTTATAGGGTTTATGAGGTAATATATGTTTATTTAGAAATTGCTAGATGGGATTATGATGTCATGGGGGTGATGTCGCTCATCAAAATTTATCTGATTTTCTGTGATTTTCGTCCGTTTCCCCAACGAATTCCATTTTTACTGCACCCACTACCCATACAAACCTTAGTACTACCCAATCCTAGGTCGCCATGTGTCCCTTCCCTTTTTGTTTTTCTTTCTCTTTCCCGTATCTCTCTTTCTCTCTCTATTTCCTTTCTCTTTCTCTCTCTTTTCTCCTCCTCCTTCTACAACTACTGCTGCTGTTGCTTCTTGCCCGACGCACCACCAGCCACCATCTCACCTCCCCTCCTTCCTCCGACCACCACCCAGCTACCGCCGCCCATTTTCCGCCGCCACCGACGCCGGAAAACCGACCCCAATCCCCCTTGTTGCACCCCGACATCCCAACCCCACCACCACTCTCGCACCACCTCGAACCAACCAGCGCCCCCTGCCGCCCTCGCTGCCGTCGATCGCGCCCGACCACCGAGTCCGTCCACGCCACCGAGCTCCACCGAGCCTCCCTTCTTTTTCTCCCTTTCTCCTTGTGCCTGGTTGCACCCATCACCATCCGCCGCCACCAAAGCTCGCCGACCACCGCGCCCCTAACACCGCCGAGGCTCCCAGTACGCCAGAGCCACCCCGGCCCCACCTCTTCTAGCTTGGACCCTTTGTTTGTGCCCTCTCTCTCTCTCTTTCTCTCTCTACAATAATATGGGTATTATGTGTTAGGGTTAGTTAATCATGTATTAAGTTTACTAATGTGTTATTAGTGTAGATGAACTTGTATATTTACTGTTAATATTGACTAAATACATGTTAGTTTAATAAGTGGTTATTAGGGTGTGTCTAGTGTAGGGTTATAAGTTAATATATATAGTTTATATGTTATGTGGAATTTTGATGTTAATATCCATGTTATGATTTCATGAATATTAGTGTAATGATGTTAAGTTAAGTATTAGTAAATATCATGTGATTTTGTATGTTTATATATCAAGTATATTATTTATTTTGACAATAATATTAAGTTATTAATATTTTCCATATTATTTAGCAAAAATTATTACCTAATGTTTAATACATGATTTTACTATCTAAATGTGGTAATACTATGTCTTGATTTCATATTATATAAAAGCTAATATCTTATGTTGGAACTATTATAAAATTAGGTTCATTATATTATTCTTGCAGTTGTTATATTATTAAGTCCTTGTTACTTTGAAAGTTAGTTTTACAAAGTATTACTACCTTTTTATATATTAGTATGTTAATATCAAGTTTATCAAATATATTGCTATATTATATGTTGTGATTATTACAAAGTTTAGTTTATTTTATATCCTATGTTTTCATAATATTAAGTTAATGTTGTTACAATATTACTAGTAATAATATCTTCTTGAAGTGGGTTCATTTTATTATTTACAAGGGTAGTTCGAAAGTGTGTTATTACAAGTATTATTATATTACAAGTCATGTTTAAAGTTATTATTATTATTACGTTAATGTTAAGTTAAAAATATTTTGTTAGGCCTTGGTAGAGTTTTAATTTTATATTATGAATGAGTATAAGTTCTTGTTAAAGACTTTATGTTAGAAATTGTGTGGGTTGTGATTAGAAGGAATAAAATATAATTTGGGAAGGGTAGTTAGGATGTTAAAGAAATCGTTAGAGCACTTTTTCATTTTAGAACCTTTTATTAGGTTTGAGCGAGGACACGAACCAGTAGCTCCGTGTGCATCTTTTGATTGAAGTGACTTTCTACAGGTAATGTCTATGTCCTAATCCCCTTTGGGATGCTCTTTTACCTGTTTGTGATTTTAATCATTTTATGAAGCTTGCATCCCTTGAGGACCTTACGTAAAGTTAGGTATCGATTTGGATGTCGTGAATTGTTTTTCCGAGTTGAGTAAAGCGTGGCGCCTTTTAAACTCGAGTTTTATTCTCGCTTTGGAACCGGGGTTTTATTTGAAATCTGACATCTGATAATTCATAAGATACTAATAATCAAAGTGAAACCATAAGCGGGTTGCGGGTAACGACCCTTAGACCATGATCTGTTCGTGCAGGGGAGTTATCAAGAGATCGGGGAGTCCCGATATTATTTATGAGATTGTGCACACATCTGATTACATGCTTCGACCGCCATCCATTCGATTACGAGGATCCGAGATCCTGTTACTCGATTCTCGACGATATTCTGGGGATAGGCAAATCCCGCCCGCATAATAAAATTCTGATATGTTTTATGAGGAAAAGTTTACTCTGTTTCTGATTACTCGCTTCGTTTCGATTTACGATTTACGATGTCCGATTCGGTCAAGCTGTCGATTGTGTTTTTGGAACATTGTGTTTTTCGGAGTTGGTAGTTGATCTTGTTGGTTTATAAGTTTTGATATTTTTGAACTCGTTACTCTGGGTTGGGATTCAATTGAATTGCGAAAAGGTTTGACTTGTTCCTCCCTAAAATGGTTTAAAAGATTTGAGCTTTTGTGATTAGGAGTAGACATTATTGAGGTTTCCCCCTCATTGTGAATGTTTTGTTTTCAGGTGGAGATCAATTATGTGATGGGGACGGGCAATAGAAGTGAGGACGTTGGAGTTAGCCGTTTGAGAATAAAGTTTAGTTTATGTTTAGACTTGAAGTTTAGTAAATGTTGAGTTTTGGTTGTTCTAGAATTCGAGGTTCTTTTCGTTGTTAATTTGAAGTAAACAGTTATCGTTTGTTGTTAGTTTCCCTTTCTTGCCTTGTATCTCTCTGAGATGCAGCGTGCCCCAAGTTAATAAAAAGAAAAAAAAATGAGACTTCCGCTGTTAATGTTAGTCAACGTTTGATTTTGACCGTTAAGTTTAGAATTGAAATTCCGGGGCGTTACAGAATGGTATCAGAGCTCTGGGTTACGACCTGGTAGCTCCTAAGGTCTATTAGGTTTTTAGTTAGAGCTTAGGATGCTACGTTCGGAGTGATGAGTGTAGGATGGGGGAATGGGATATGTGTCTCTTTCCTGGTTATCTTTTGTGTTATATATAAGTGCATGCTTGATCGTTTTTGACATTTGTTGGACGACATACAGCTACCATTGCTATGAGCACCCGACTCTAGCCTCTCTGGATGATCTAAACCCTGAGGAGGAAAAGGAATATAGCCCCGAGGAGGGCTTGGAACCAGAAGAAGACCCCGACGAGGAGTCGGAGGTAGAGAGAAGACCCGACCTATGAGGAGCACCTGCTATGGATTCTAGATTATGAAGAAAAGTAACTTCAAAGAAATATCGTCCCTCTAGTAAAACTGTGATGGAGAATCATGCCACAATTGAAACCATTTATGAAGCTGAGGAGGAGATTGGATTGAGGTATCCACACCTACACAATGCATAAGGCATGTTGAGTTTCGAGGACGAAACTCTTTTGAAGAAGGTAATGATGTAAAATCCCGAGTTTTTGATTAAGGTAACCGTGAGTTCCGTCTGAAGAATCGCTAAGTAAGAGTTTAAGTTTCGAGGACGAAACTTCTTTTAAGGGGGTAATGATGTAAAACCCCGAAAAAAATGCTATTGTGTTGCCGTTAAATTTCCTAACGAACGTTTTATTCCGTTATTTATTTATCTGTCTTCACACGGAGCTTTTAGGACCGCGAGTGTATTCGTAGAAATTTTTAGAGTCTTAAAAATATCAGTTAGGAATTTTTGGGACTTCGGGTGAAAAATCTTTTTATCAGTTGAGAGAGTTTTTATCTGTCTTTCTTAAGTTTTGTTGTTATAGGGTTTATGAGGTAATATATGTTTATTTAGAAATTGCTAGATGGGATTATGATGTCATGGGGGTGATGTCGCTCATCAAAATTTATCTGATTTTCTGTGATTTTCGTCCGTTTCCCCAACGAATTCCATTTTTACTGCACCCACTACCCATACAAACCTTAGTACTACCCAATCCTAGGTCGCCATGTGTCCCTTCCCTTTTTGTTTTTCTTTCTCTTTCCCGTATCTCTCTTTCTCTCTCTATTTCCTTTCTCTTTCTCTCTCTTTTCTCCTCCTCCTTCTACAACTACTGCTGCTGTTGCTTCTTGCCCGACGCACCACCAGCCACCATCTCACCTCCCCTCCTTCCTCCGACCACCACCCAGCTACCGCCGCCCAATTTCCGCCCCCACCGACGGAAAACCGACCCAATCCCCTTGTTGCACCCGACATCCCAACCCCACCACCACTCTCGCACCACCTCGAACCACCCAGCGCCTCGCCACTCGTTTCTCGCCGATCGCCGCCACTGACCACCGAGTCCGGTCCCACGCCACCCCGAGCCCACCGAGCCTCCCTTCTTTTTCTCCCTTTCTCCTTGTGCCTGGTTGCACCCATCACCATCCGCCACCAAAGCTCGCCACGACCACCGCGCCCCTAACACCGCCGAGGCTCCCACCGCCGCCAGAGCCACCCGGCCCCACCTCTTCTAGCTTGGACCCTTTGTTTGTGCCTCTCTCTCTCTCTCTCTCTCTACAATAATATGGGTATTATGTGTTAGGTTAGTTAATCATGTATTAAGTTTACTAATGTGTTATTAGTGTAGATGAACTTGTATATTTCTTGTTAATATTGACTAAATACATGTTAGTTTAATAAGTGGTTATTAGGGTGTGTCTAGTGTAGGGTTATAAGTTAATATATATAGTTTATATGTTATGTGGAATTTTGATGTTAATATCCATGTTATGATTTCATGAATATTAGTGTAATGATGTTAAGTTAAGTATTAGTAAATATCATGTGATTTTGTATGTTTATATATCAAGTATATTATTTATTTTGACAATAATATTAAGTTATTAATATTTTCCATATTATTTAGCAAAAATTATTACCTAATGTTTAATACATGATTTTACTATCTAAATGTGGTAATACTATGTCTTGATTTCATATTATATAAAAGCTAATATCTTATGTTGGAACTATTATAAAATTAGGTTCATTATATTATTCTTGCAGTTGTTATATTATTAAGTCCTTGTTACTTTGAAAGTTAGTTTTACAAAGTATTACTACCTTTTTATATATTAGTATGTTAATATCAAGTTTATCAAATATATTGCTATATTATATGTTGTGATTATTACAAAGTTTAGTTTATTTTATATCCTATGTTTTCATAATATTAAGTTAATGTTGTTACAATATTACTAGTAATAATATCTTCTTGAAGTGGGTTCATTTTATTATTTACAAGGGTAGTTCGAAAGTGTGTTATTACAAGTATTATTATATTACAAGTCATGTTTAAAGTTATTATTATTATTACGTTAATGTTAAGTTAAAAATATTTTGTTAGGCCTTGGTAGAGTTTTAATTTTATATTATGAATGAGTATAAGTTCTTGTTAAAGACTTTATGTTAGAAATTGTGTGGGTTGTGATTAGAAGGAATAAAATATAATTTGGGAAGGGTAGTTAGGATGTTAAAGAAATCGTTAGAGCACTTTTTCATTTTAGAACCTTTTATTAGGTTTGAGCGAGGACACGAACCAGTAGCTCCGTGTGCATCTTTTGATTGAAGTGACTTTCTACAGGTAATGTCTATGTCCTAATCCCCTTTGGGATGCTCTTTTACCTGTTTTGTGATTTTAATCTGTTTTATGAAGCTTGCATCCCGCACGGGGACCTTCTGTAAAGTTAGACTGTCTGATTTGGATGTCTGTGAATTGTTTTTCTGAGTTGAGTAAAACGTGGCAGTCTTTTAAACTCTGAGTTTTATTCTGTCAGTTTTGGAAACTGGGCTGGGTTTTATTTGAAATCTGACATCTGATAATTCATAAGATACTAATAATCAAAGTGAAACCATAAGCGGGTTGCGGGTAACGACCCTTAGACCATGATCTGTTCGTGCAGGGGAGTTATCAAGAGATCGGGGAGTCCCGATATTATTTCTGAGATTGTGCACACATCTGATTACATTTACGACCGCCATCCATTCTGATTCTGAGGATCTGAGATCCTGTTCTGATTCTGATTCTGATATTCTGGGGATAGGCAAATCCCGCCCGCATAATAAAATTCTGATATGTTTTCTGAGGAAAAGTTTACTCTGTTTCTAATTACTCTGTTTTTGGTTTCTGATTTCCGATTTCTGATGTCTGATTCTAGGTTGAAACTGTCAGTTGTGTTTTTTTGGAACATTGTGTTTTTCCGAGTTGGAAGTTGATACTGTTGGTTTATAAGTTTTGATATTTTTGAACTCTGGTTACTACTGGGTTGGGATTCAATTGAATTGCGAAAAGGTTTGACTTGTTCCCCTCCCCTAAAATGGTTTAAAAAGATTTCGGAACTGTTTTGACAGTTAGGAGTAGACATTATTGAGGTTTCCCCCCCTCATATTGTGAATGTTTTGTTTTCAGGTGGAGATCAATTATGTGATGGGGACGGGCAATAGAAGTGAGGACGTTGGAGTTAGCCGTTTGAGAATAAAGTTTAGTTTATGTTTAGACTTGAAGTTTAGTAAATGTTGAGTTTTGGTTGTTCTAGAATTCGAGGTTCTTTTCGTTGTTAATTTGAAGTAAACAGTTATCGTTTGTTGTTAGTTTCCCTTTCTTGCCTTGTATCTCTTCGGAGGTACGGCAGTAACGCCCAAGTTAATAAAAAGAAAAAAAAATGAGACTTCCGCTGTTAATGTTAGTCAACGTTTGATTTTGACCGTTAAGTTTAGAATTGAAATTCCGGGGCGTTACAGAAGGTGACAATTTGATGGTTATTAAGGCTCTTAATTAAGGGTGATTATCATATTCCCTAAGAAATTGGTCCAATGATTCAAGATATCCGCTTGTTACTTTCCTTTTGTAGTATTGATTCTATTAATCATATTTTTAGAGAAGATAATAAGGTTGCTGACTGGTTGACTAAGTTTGGTGTTTCTCTTAAGTCAGTATCTAGTCGGGTTTCTAGTCATTTAGTGCCGTTTTCTTCTACTCTTAGAGATGATATCCTTGTTAAATCCATTGAGAGAAGAGCTACTTAAGATTCTTTTTACTTACCTTGTTGGGTTTTGTGGCCAATTGGGTCCTCGGTGGGGTCCAGAACGAGAGAAGAATCGGCAACGAGAAGTAGATGCTACCAGCGTCGAAATGGACGCCACCAGCGCCGAAGTCGCCCAACGCCAGCGCTTTGTTCGAGTGAGGCGCTACCTCCTTGTTGGTAGGCGCTACAAGCGTGTAGCACAGAAAGGCAGGATTTGAAGACGCTGCCAGCGACTTCTAGGCGCTGCCAGCGTCTCTTGGCCGACTTTTGGCTGCGACGGTCTTTCCTTTTTATTTAGGTTATTTGTAATTTAACATAGTTTCCTTCTCTCACCATTAGTATAAATATTATACATGTACCTCCACCATAATCACGGCGCAAGGCACCCGTCGAGCACGGCGAACAATGATCGAGTTATAGAGAGTCAGAGAGGGAGAAAATATTGAGAGAGAAAATGATCTCACCAATATTTTCCCATGTGTATCCCGAGAGAGAAAGATTGAGAGTTGGTGAGAGAGACTATTATTGTAATCTCCTCTGTTGTGAATCGCATCACACCCTGTGATAGTAATCAGGTTGTACTCCTCCTTTCTCATAGTAGATTGTTTTTTGGCTGTTGCCGTCCGTGAGTTTTTCTTCGAGTTCTTCGGTTTCCCACGTAAAACCTTGTGTTCTCTTATCGCTCTTATTTTGGTTCCTAAATTTTGTCGTAGTTTCCGTCATCTCATTTTATTTATTTTCGCTTCTGCTGTTACCTTGCTACTATTATTTCTCTAACATACCTCTTTGTACCATAAAAAAAAGGAATACAACTTCAGTGCCTTAACAAAATTCTTATAGCCGCAAATCGAAAAGATGTATTCATCTAAGTATGCTCACTTAAAGTCTTGGGTTCACTTTGGATATGATGTGTGAGGGTGATCTTTCAAGGAATAATGATCTAACGTTATACTCCCCCAGGTTTTATTTATGCATTATCCAATTTTTCATGTCGAAAATTTTAATTGTTAATTTTTATATATAATGATTTTTCATATAAAATCAATATTACTAGATTTTTAATGAGAAATACTATTAAAACAACCTATTATTAATATATGTTGTACAAGAGTTAATGATTGATAAATAAATGATAAAACTTTAATATAATTTTATTTAACAAAAATAGTTTCGAACCTATATTTACTGACACACACATGTATATTACAAATTCATTTTGATTTGTTTCTTTTATCAATGATTACAAAATGGAAATTGCTCTCTCTCTCTCTCTCTCTCTATATATATATATATGAAAATTGGATTCTAATAATCCAATTAGACAATAGTGCACCGTACTTTCACTTTGTATTCTGGTGGTCCAAAAAAAATAAAATTGGACCTAGAAAGTTAATGAATTGTAGTTTCTAAAACATTTTTTAAATTACTTTTTTGAGACTCCGAATAATTATTATGATTTTTTAAAAATAATAAAAGTGAAAAAATCGTAAAAAATAGTAAAAAAATGAAAAAAATTGGGAGAAACACTGTAAATTCATTAAAAATCATTGTAAAGTGTTATACTAAGTTTTGAATCAAATGCAACACAAAATCTATGATTCTCTCGAAAATATCCCACTACAATCCAATTTTATTTTTTTTGGAACCACCAGAATACAAAGTGAAAGTACTGTCCACCATTCTCCAATTGGTGAAAGTAGGGATTATTAGAATCCAATTTTCCTACAGCGTTTGGTAGAAACCCAAGGGAAAATTTTTCATGGGAAGTCTTCCATGGGAAAGATTTCCCCGGGAAAAATTTCCCTTAGGCCCCTCCCTAAGGGAAACTTTTCCTAGGAAATTGTATGAAATGGTGGGCCCGCCGTAAAATTTTTCCCATAGTCAACCTATTTCCAAACATGGGGAAATTAAGTCAACCCGGGAAAATTGACCATTTTTCTGAGATTTTTGACCAACCAAACACACTATATATATATATATATATATTATTTTCGAACCATATAATTCAAATTAGTATTAAAATATATTTGTATTATGAAAACATATATGAATAACGATAGTACAACTCTTTCCCCAATACCTTACTCTATTATTTTTGAAATTTAAGTGTAATTAAATGTCATCAGTTTCACCTTTCATCTTCCAAAAGATGAAATAAATTCATTATTAGTCATATTTTAGTGTTGTTATTGAAATTTTCCCAATAATTATTTTCTATTCACAATACAATAATTGTCTCTCTTTATTAAGGAAAAAAAATAATGCAACTTTGTCTTGAATGATATTGTAACAGTTTGATATATACTTAAATTTTAGATTTTATAATTATTTTACAATTTGTTATTATTAGTCATACCACTAAATATTAATGCTTTATTATTTCTCTAACGTTTTTATATTAATTATTTTTATAAAAAAATCTTATTTATTTAATAAGACAAGATTCCAACAACATTATGTTTATGATATGTACATATAGTTTCGATTATCTTAATAATTTATTCTAATGCTTAAGGTTAAGTGTTTTTGAGGGTATTATTGAGAAAGATTTGAAACGAATTATATAGTTGCTTGCATTTATTCAAATTAACTAAAATAAAAATTACTATTATTCTTTATTATATGTGTTTAAGACAAAATTATAACATATTTTTCTTGATTTTATTTTCATATTAATAATAATAATTAATTCACTAAATTGAAAAATAAATCATTTAATAAATATTTTCTAATATATATATATATATATATATATATGAAAAATAAATATTTCAATTTAATTAGTTTAACACACATATTTATATGAAAAAAATGTTTAATATATAAATTTTGATAATTTAATAATTGACAATATTCTTGTACACAAAATATATAATAGTAAGCCCTGTTCTTTTCTGCGGTTGGCAAACTGCGGTGCCACAACCTACCGCAATTTGCCACAATCCACTACATTTTACTGCAAATCATTCCTTTTCTCTCCCCTCACTTTTCTCTCTCCTCTCTTTTCTCCTCTATTTTTTTCATTCTCTCTCTTCACCTACCCCACATACCAATAACTACCACAATTTCACCACACCTCACTAGACCATTCCGTAAAATACCGCATAAAAGAACAGGGCCTAAATAGGTACATATCTTTATGACAAAAATAGTCCATCTGTCAGGAAATCCGACAAATTTTTCGGCCACAATTGCAACAGTGTAATGTTTTCAATTCCATTTATAGTTGGATGGAGCTTGTCTTCCCTAAAGAAAGCTTCTACTACCTATTGATATCTTCGTTGAACATATAGTTGATCACATGCTTTTTCTTTTTCCTTTTTTTTTTTGGGTGGCACCGAGAGTGAAGTTTGAGAATTGAGAGTCGATATTGGATCCCCCTTACTCATCAAGTCACTATTTTTACCACTACCTTATGTAGAATGTCACATTTTTCATACAACCATTTATATGTGGATCATGTCTACTTGTACGTGCATTAGCAATCATATCATAATTGTAATTTGATCCTAGTTTTTATTTCTTCTTGCGGATTTAAGAGCATCTGCAATGATGAGTTTTAATTCGACTCATTACTGACGTGACATGAAATGAGAATGAAATGGAGTCGTGTAGGACATTTCAGTAGTGAAAATAAGACTCGCCTCGCGAGAATCTCGTCGCCAGTCTCGCGAGACGAGTTCGAAAGCGAGTTTAACATACTAATATTTTAATCGTAATTTTTTCTTTCTCCTCCTCCACCTCATTTTTTATCAATATAACCAAATTAATTATATTATTAAGTAGGACTTATTTATTTTTTTTAATTAATATGAGTCAAACTCATGTTCACCATTGGAAAACAAGCTAAATAAAGGGTTAAATTTTGACTCTATTGATAGAGGTCCACAAATTCCACGTCATCCAATTAGCCAAATTCAAACTTTCCGTTGCGGATGCTCTAATTATCATTGTGTCAAAGATTTATTTTTCATATTCTAGAAGTTTGTTTATACTGAGGAGTTGGGAGGGAAAAAAGAAAAAAAGGATAATTAATTAACCATTATTTCCCTAATACTTAAATGAGAAGGGAGGGGGATGAATAGATGGAAATAATTCACCCCCCATTCCCCTTTACTTTTATCATTTTGTCAACGGTAGAAGTGAGGAAAAAGAAGAGTTTTAGTGCCGTCTCTTCCATTTCACACGCTAAATACTCCCTCCATTTTTTTTATCTGTCATTTTACGATTTTTAATGTCAATTTTTATTAAAAAAATTTAATATAAATTTCTTATTAAAAAATATAATATTATATTTTTTAATAGTATTTTTCATTATGAATCTAATGACATCAATTTTGTATGAGAAATCATTATACAAATTAAGATATTAACAATCAAAGTTTTTAACACAATTTCGTATACGATAATAGATAAATAAGAACGTATGGAGTATTTAGCTAGATAATACTCCATCCTTACCATATTATCTGTCACTTCAGCTAACTTTCTTTTTTCTTATAATATCCGTCACTTTATTATTTCAATAACACATTACTTTCTAATTTATTAAATTAACCTTATTAATTACATTTTTTCTTCCATTTTTGTTTTTTATTCACCTTTTATCTTTTTTATTCATCATTTTATTCAACATTTTCACATTTTCAATGAACTAAATTAATGTAAGGGTGATATGTTTTTGGTTTTTGAAATTATATCTAAAGTGATAAATAATATGATAAGAAGGGAGTGTTAATCTTAATCACTTCACTTCACTACATCTTCTCATTTTGAATTAAATAGAATAAATCATCTTCCCATTTTAAAGCGAATCTAACAATTTTGTAGTCTCACCTTATTACCTACCGTCCAAACATCAAATCGTATGCATACCCCTTTGAGAAATAGAATTGTTATAAAATTACTCGCATTTTAAATGACAAATATTTCTGAAAGTTTGGTAATTCTAAAACTCCCCACCATTTGACTATGATAACGAGTCACATTGACTAGTTAACAAAGAAATGTGTAATTTCGATTATTTCTACGGAGGACATTATTGTTACAATTCACAATAAAAAAAAGGAGAAAAAGAGAAAAATGTTTGGTTGGAAATGAGAGTAGCCAAAACACCAAAAAGCTACACACATATGAAGGTGACTGGAGAGGGTACTCACATGTTGGTGGTATCTATCGCTACTATTTTCATTATAAGATAGTGGGGCTGTCAACCAACTTAGGATAGAGAGAGAGAGAGAGAGAGAGAGAGAGAGAGAGAGAAAGGGGACGCAATCAGTTAAGGGAGCAAGTGAGAGGTCAGGATTTTCCAAAAATCCTCCTCAGCTTCCTAAAACCTCCAAACCATCAATAACCCAAACCCCCTCCTCTGCCTTATCCCTATCCCCCTTCTTCTACCCCCATTTCAATCTCTCTCTTATCGTCTTCCTCTGATTCCATCCGATTCCACCCGCCCCACCTCTTCTGCTCTTCAATCCTCCACTCTAATGGCGCCCAAATCTGGCCGGAGCAAGCCTCACAAGCCCAAGAATGACAAGAAGAAGAAGGAGGACAAAGGTTTAATCATCTTTCATTTACTCTCTTACTCTCTTTTCAATATCATTGGTTTATGTTTCTTGCATTCATACACTACTCATCATCTCCTATTCAAGATATTAATTAAATTAGAGTTCAACTCCTCTTATTGCTAAACAAATCATTTGCTTTCTTTCATTCATTTCACAAAGTAGTTTCGTTCCAGTAATCTTTTTATTTGCATTTATGACACAGTTGTTCCCAGCGGCATTGATGTTACTGTTATAACCCCCTATGACTTTCATGTCATTCTCAAGGTAAGTTAATGATATCTGACCTTCATTCAACATATATCTCTTCATTTCTTCTTCACAATATCTGGTGTACAAGTTATATTTGCTCTAATTTGTTAGTCTTCTGCATATTTTCTGAATTTGTATAGGGTATTTCGACCGATAAGATTATCGATGTTCGGAGGCTAATTGCCTCTAATGTTCAGACATGCCATATCACCAACTACTCTTTATCTCATGAGGTGAGTGTGAATCAATTTCAATCTGTTTCTTTCGTTCTGATTAATTTTTAGCAATTTTATTTTAATTGAGTGATAAATAACTATAAATTTATGCAAGAATTGTATGAATGTGGTTTCAGGTCAGAGGGCATAGGTTGAGTGATAAGGTGGAGATTACTTCGCTGAAGCCAAGTTTGTTGAAGATGGTTGAAGGTAGGTAGTTTGTTTTAGTAATTTCCTCTCTAAAATAAACTTAAATTAAATTCTTACGTATCAAATCACGTGGATTAATAAAAAATTATTTTAATCATTGTTGTGAACAAAGGCTGCTTTGCTCACCGGGTTTTCTTAGCTTTTTATACCCTGTATGTATGTGTGCATGCTCTGCTCTAGGATTTCGGAAATTCTTATTTTTCATTTTGTATTTTTGTTTTCCCATTTATTTATATATACTTCTTCCCATCTATCATTTCTTTTTATTAAGCCCCTTTTTTTTATATGGTGCGGTTGATACTATAACTCACTATATTACTTAATATTTTTCAACACTTTACCATACCATATACATTTTACTATAATCATTACTAATATCTCTTCTCATTTTTCTCCCTTACTCTTCAGTCTTCACATTCTCTTTTCTAATATATTACATCAATCACACTTGCCACAAATTCTACCGTATTATTCCACACCTCACCTCACCGCACTTTATACAATTTCATCATACCATATTATTCCATACCTCACCGCACTTTACACAATTTCATTTTGTCACACCATTTTCATATCTTACCCAACCACACAAAAAAACATGGTTTAAGGTCAATTTTTAGTCAGTAATTTTTTACATAAGGTTTTTATAAAAAAAAATACAATATTATGCTTTTTAATTTTTTTTTATTATGAATCTATTGACATCGATCAATTTATATAATTTAATCGTTATGTAAATTAATATATTAATAGTAAAAAAAATTTATGTTAAAATCTGGATGATAATTTAAAAGAACAGATAGTGTATGTAGTAGTATTTTTATGCACTGACAATGTCATTGAAATACTAAGCAGAAAATCTTGATACTCCCTCCTTATTTTATTTGTCATTTATTGTGCTTGTTAATATATTTGTTTTACCAAAAATTTTACATACAATATTTTATCTAAAAATTGCAGTATTATACTAGTTTATTATATTACAACATTGTATTATGTTGAAAAATTAATAGTTAAAGTATTTAGTATTTAACTAATTTATGAATTTAAGTGATAAATAAAATAAGAAGGAACCAAGACTAAATCACAATACCAATTTATTATAAATATTATATTGTCATATATAATCCTACCTCATATATTGGCTTGGAAATATTTTCATAATCATGTTTGGAGTTCGATGTTTAGAAAAGAAAAAGACAAGATTTACAGGACAAGATAGGGTCTAAACTTTAAGCTCTTATTCTTTTGGACGGTGCGGTGTGGTATAGTAATACCATATTATTTATTATTTTTTCACATTTCATCATACTATATCATATTTTACCATAATCATTATTAATTTATCTCTTTAATTTTTTCTTTCCTCACTTTTCTCATCTAGTTTTCACATTCTCTCTTCTCATCTATGACATCAATTACATTTTTCACAAATTATACTATACTTTTTCACATCTTACCACCCTTTTTCACAAGTTTATTATAACGCATCATTTCCACACTATACAAATCACACAAAAGAACATGGTTTAAGTAAATTGGTAAGATAGTTTTTACTTTGTTTGGTTGAGGTTCGATCACACTTTAATGTGCCAAATTTTATTTTACATTATTATAAAGTAGAGTAAGAATATGATCAATTTATCAAATCAATTCACAATCAAATTAATATAAATAAGTAGATAAATCATAGATTGTTATATTTTATATCGTGTATTTTAATAATGTTTAGACGTTAACGATAAAAATAAGGAAAATTGGATTATGATAATTCCTACTTTCAGCTTGTGTATGTCAATTAATAATCCATACTTTGTTTTTGTATTTTGGTGATCCAAAAATAAAAATAAAAATTGTATTCTTTTGGGACACAATTGACTATATACCTTAAATATCATAGATTTTGATTTACATTTAATTCAAAACTTAGCACAACACTTCCCCACGATTTTTAATGAATTTATAATGTTTGTCCAATTTTTTTCCGATTTCTCATTTTTATTTTTTTTAAAAAAATAATTATATTAATTGCTCGAATTTTCTAAAATTAATTTGAAATTTTTTTAGTAACTATACTTCATAACTTTTCTGAGGGCATGAATGAAAAAAATAAAAACAATATAGGGTAAGGATGAAATAAATAAAAAAATATGGAGATAAATTTAGTATTACTAAGATACAATTTTTATTATTTTTGGATCACCAAAATACAAAAATAAAATAAGGATTATTGACATACAAAAGCTGAAAGTAGACATTATTAGAATCCAATTTTTCTAAAAACAATTTCAATAGGTTAATTACCATTACCATTATTATTAGTATTATATATATATATATATATATATATATATATATATATATATATATATATATATATATATATATATATATATCACAGACCCTATAGTCTCCATAGTGTGGTTCAGCCACTGGTTGGGAGGCCAACGATCTCAAACCAACACAGTAAATTTTGACATTTTAATGAAAAAAAGAACAAATTAGTCTGGGCCATCAGTGGAACTAATAACAGTAGTGAATGCATTTCAAAATTTAAAAAACAGGAGTAAATGTGATTTGTGTGTATAATATCTAGCAGCCTGTGTACGGCGTACATTATTGACATTGATTTTGAAATTTTATAATAAAGGAGATCACAATGTCAATCCAACAGGAATTTTAATCTGATTTGTTGTAGTGGCACACATCCTTGCTATAAGTTTACAAGTTAAAAATTTTCTAGTTAGAATTTCATTTATGTGCATGATGACTTCCTTAATTTGTAAACTTTAAATAAATTGTTACTTAGAAGTCAGAACATGTATTTAAATTTGATCATGATACCATGTTAATCCCTAGCGTCAATATTTTATTTTCAAAGTTCATTTAACGTCACCCTAAAAATTGAAATTAAGATTGAATATTCATGATGTTTATTTTGTTTTAACTGTTTTGTTATGGTCAATGGTAATAGCTAAATTGCTATCTGTTGTTTGATAGTTTTAGAATTTGTCCAATCAATAATATAAATAATTTTTTTAAGCAAATAATCTAAATAATTGATATTAATGTCTGACATATATCACATGGTTGACAGGAATAATGATTGTGAGAATTTTTTTTGTCATTCTACATTCAACAATTAAATCAACTGTCAATTTTACTGAATAGTAAACAATTGAACATATTCTTTACAAATTTAAATAACAGTCGTCCACCATCCCAATTACTAGTACTAACCATTATTTAATCCATTATTTTTACCAAACCTTAGATTGCGAAATCTTATAGGATAGTAATTGTTTGGATTCTTGATCTCCCCGCACCAAATAACCGGAGTCAAACGAAAGAAAAAGGATATTCATGAATCATGCTTTTGCCTGTTGTTGTTGTTGTTTTTTTTTTTCACTTTTATCAATTGTTGTAAGCACTCAGACAGGGTATATTCCAATTTCATTGCATTAAACGCCATGCGTTTCACGTGTAGCTTTTCATTTTTTTGATACATCCTATGCAAGTAGCCACGTAAGGATGGCAATTGATAATAATAGATTACGTACTAATTATCTTTCTCTATGTTTGTCAAAAAAAAAAAGAAATCTTTATGAGTTATACTCATTTAATTTTAATTGAAATGCATTTATTAATTTCATTGTCGTTCTTTATTATTGTCGGAATATTATTATTGTTATTTAATCTGATATGAAATTTTCAAAGATGCTGACAAGTTTTGGTTGAACTTATGGCAGAGGAATATAAAGAGGAGGGGCAAGTATTAGCACACGTGCGAAGGGTGCTAGACATAATAGCATGTACAACCTATTTCAGTAAGCCCAAGACATCATCGGCTGATTCTCGATCAAAGAAATCAAAGGCCCAAAGCAGCCCAACAAATACGGGCCCAATAATCCAAAATGGGCCCTCCATTTCAATTATCTCTGCTGAAAATGACATGGAAGCACTGCACCCCACGCCCAAGCTGTCCGACTTTTATGATTTCTTCTCTTTCTCTCACCTTACTCCTCCGATTCTTAGTGGGTCCCACTCCCTCCTCTGTTTATTATTCACTCATTTTTATATTGGTTGCTATGGTTGGTGTTTATAAATTTTGACCATTTCACCATATATAATTGCTTGAATTATGTAATTAATATTACTAATTTTTTTTAAAAGTATTTTCATATGAATATAAAGATTTATATTGTCTCAATATATAGTGTTAGGAATTCATAATTTAATGATGATACTTTCAGGTAAAAAATTGTTGTGGGTATTAGAAAAAAAAACTCAATAGTTCTCAACATTTAACCAGTACATAAAGTGACACATTGAAGGGAAAGGAGTTTGTTTTATTATAATTTTATGGGTAAATTTTCATGTACTATCCAGATTGTTGTTGCTATAGTTGGTTTCTAGTTTCTCTTTTTCCTGTTATTAATTTTGTTTGCTGTAGTTTATCTCTAGTTTGTCTTTTTCCTGTTATTAATTCTGTGGGCTTGTGTGGTTGGTTGAAGGTATTAAGAGGTGTGAGAGGAAGCCAGAAGAAAAACGTGATGGAGACTATTTTGAACTGCAGGTACCTCTCTTTTATCTCAGTCTTATACTATCCTTTATTATATGCCTGGGTTTCTGTCTGTATTAAAGAACCCTCTCAGTAACAGCATACTGGCCTAAACTTAGACAACCGAATTTGATGCACTTCACAGTAATTACTAATTAGGTACGAAGTATTGAAAAACATAATCTAACTGGTGCTGCAGTAAATTCTATTTTATGGATTGCTAGGCATTTTTCTTGAACCGGTCTCTCTATTCAATTCAGGTGTAAGAGTTCGGATCAGACCTCTAAACCCTGTTTTGTAACAGGGATTTTGTGGTATTGGATTCGGATTTGGATATTTTGGTGCCTCAATTTGGTTCAATATGCTAGAAAAATCAAATAATTTTCACATTGTTGATGGGGATTCACTGGTTTGGCGAAGATTAGTCTAGACTAATAATATGTAGGAGCTTCTTATAGATGGCATTATCTAGAATGTGAACCAATACGTATTTCACGAATGTGGGTTAGGCGTCATTGGCTTAATCCAATTAGGTGTCATATACCTTGACCACAATGTTGATAGTCCGGGTATGGGGTGTTATACTTGTTTGAATGCCTGAAATTGGCTGTGGCATAAGTGTTACAAATGTCAAATATGATATGTGATAAGCTGAGTTTGAGTAGATTTAAGTCATTAAGTGCATGCCAAGGTAACATGTTTGTGGATGAACTGTAATACAATTATTAGTGCTGGTGTTGGTCTTGTTGTGAGTTATTTACTAATGCAGTTGCATATAGATCAAGATTTGCAATGGCAAGGTAATCCAAGTGGTAGCATCTGCAAAAGGGTTCTACACTTTGGGCAAACAGTCGATTCTGAGCCACTCTCTTATTGATCTACTTCACCAACACAGCCAGGCTTTTGCCAATGTGAGTGTTTTTAGTCTGTATGATAAGCTATGGTCTGCCTTTTTAACCTTTGCTGCCTTGCTAATAGTAAATTCTCTATTTATTGGTCCTTGTCTGAGCAGGCATATGATGCCGTAATCAAAGCTTTCATAGAGCACAACAAGGTAACTCTACGATCACTCTATCGTATGGTTTTGGTAGATATTGATGTGAATATAATTTCGTAGCATATTTTATAATAGAAGGATAATGGAACAGCTGATTTTGGATTCAGTTTGGGAATCTGCCATATGGGTTTCGTGCAAACTGCTGGCTTACCCCACCCTGTGTTGCTGAATGTCCTTCGAGCTTCCCTGCCTTGCCGACTGAAGATGAGAGTTGGGGTGGGAATGGCGGAGGACAAGGAAGAGATGGCAAACATGATCTTCGCCCTTGGGCTACTGAGTTTGCTATTTTGACACGATTGCCTTGCAAAACTGACGAGGAGAGATTGATACGTGATAGAAAGGCTTTCTTGCTCCATAGTCTATTTGTTGATGTATCCATCTTCAAGGCTGTTAATACAATTCGCCATTTGATAGACTCGAAAGCAAACACGATAAATTGCCTTCCAGGTTCAGTGGTGCATGAAAGTCAAATAGGAGACTTGTCTATTTTGGTGAAACATGATGCCAATAATGCTGATTTGAAACTTGATGATAGACTAACCTCCTGTCAGACTTCTGAAGCATCACATACAGAGGAAGTCCAAAAGAATTTGATCAAGGGGTTGACTGCAGATGAAAATGTGACTGTCCATGTGAGTTTCTTTGCAGACAAGAAAAACAGTTGAAAGTTAGTTTTCCAGAGACTTGCAATCATACAGGCCTTATTTTTCTTTTTGCCAGGATACTTCCACATTTGCTGCTGTAACAATCAGATATTGTGGTTACACTGCAACAGTGAGGGTAGTTGGTGATGTGAAGAAGGATCTTGAGCGACATGATGTCGAAATTGATGATCAGCCTGATGGAGGAGCTAATGCTCTCAATGTCTACAGGTTAGCTATCTCTAAAATTTGACCTTATCACATGCAAATAGTTACTAGAATGCGAGCAAACTAATCACCAAAGGGGGACACCAAAGTGGAGGAATAAAAGGTCGGTATGTCCATAAGATAGCAGAAAGTTCTCTCAGATTTGGTGTATGGGTCATCTAATGCTTCTGCTGTAGAGACTCATTTTAGATCTTATTCATATGTAAACCTCCTTTAATCTAGCTTTGGCTGGATCTTTGTTGGAATATATATATATATATATATATATATATATATATATATATATATATATATACATATATTGCCATGCGGTTTGTCGAGTAATATTATTCACTAATACATCACATACACTTTTGGATGGCTTCACAGCTTGAGGAACCTGTTACACAAACAACATGGTACTGAACAGTCTGGAGAATATTCTCCTTCCTTTTCAAGCCATGGGGATCAAGAAAAGTCAAGATCTCAAGTGGTAAGAATTCTTAATGAGAGCTTGGCTAAGTTGGATGAGGAGAAACCTGTGGAGACTGAAGCTGGCCTTAGATGGGAGCTAGCGTCCTGCTGGGTGCAGCATTTGCAGAAGGAAGATGATGCCAAACACGATCGTAAGGGAACTGGAAATGATGAGAACAAAGAACTATCTGTTAAAGGTTTGGGAAAGCAATTCAAATTGCTTAAAAAGAGAGAGAAGAAAGAAAGCAGTACGAGCTCTGGAGATGTTAAGGACGGTGATTCCCAGCTGTGTAGCCTTGAATCGAATGAAGGGTCAAGTAGAGACACTGAAGCTGATGGAGTGGGTGCTGTGTCTGAGTTGGAAAAGCTACTTTCTAAAGAAGCCTTTTTCCGGTTAAAAGAAACTGGAACTGGCCTTCATCTTAAGGTCTTTCAAATTTCTATGAACTCTTTATGTAGATAACTTCTTTGAGTGATCAGGAATGTAGAAATCTTGATTGTTTATTTTCTGTTCTTCCTCATACAGTCAGTGGACGAGCTTATCAAGATGGCTCAAAGCTACTATGATGAAGTTGCTTTGCCGAAACTGGTAACTGTTGCTTCTTATGTATAATAATTTTATTTGACTTGATGATTTCTCTCGTCTAAGAGAATAGATGTTCATTTAGGTGGCAGATTTTGCATCACTTGAACTTTCTCCTGTTGATGGGCGCACTCTTACTGATTTTATGCACCTGAGGGGACTGAAGCTGCGTTCTTTGGGTCGTGTGGTGAGTTAGCTTTAAGCTCTCCCCTGTCAGCAATAAGTTTTGTTTGTTTTTTTATTCCTCAAATCTTCATCGATTTGTTATGAAGAGTCCAACTTTTTTGCAATTGGCATTCCTTCTGATCGAGTTATGTGATACAGATAGAGTTGGCTGAGAAGCTGCCTCACATCCAATCCCTATGTGTGCATGAAATGGTCACGAGGGCGTTCAAGCATGTTGTCAAAGCTGCTGTTGCTTCTGCGGATGACATATCAGAAATTCCAGCAATTATAGCATCATCCTTAAATATCCTCTTCGGGTCGTCTCCCACAAACAGCATTGACAATTCTGAGAACTTATTGCCAGACTATGACCTCAAACTGAGATGGTTAAGGGCATTTCTCTTGAGAAGGTTCGGATGGAAACTCAATGATGAGTTTCTTCACTTAAGAAAGTTATCGATTCTCCGAGGCCTTTGTCACAAGGCAAGTTTCATAATTTATTTGATTTGATGCTAGAAAACCATCATTCTGAATTTTGAAGCTTACCCATAATTTAATGATTTTTTCTAGGTTGGTATCGAGTTGGTTCCAAGAGATTTTGACTTGGATAGTCCCAACCCTTTCAGGAAAGAAGATGTTATCAGCATGGTACCTGTTTGCAAGGTGACCTTCAGCTTGTTCCTTTTCTTTTTTCTTTTCTTTTTTTTTATGCCCCTTTCCCCAGCTTATAGTTTCATTTAATTTTTTGACCTGGGTACATTTATGCAATATCTGCAGCATGTGGTATACTCCTCCGCAGATGGCCGGACTTTGTTGGAGTCCTCAAAGGTGGCATTGGACAAGGGAAAGCTTGAAGATGCTGTTATGTATGGAACTAAAGTATGTGCTTCGCCATGTCTGATTAAGCCTTAAGTATTCTCTCTTGTATCCAGATGTGATGCTTTTGGCTTACCTCTATCGAAATATGCAAAATCTGCAGGCTTTGGCAAAGATTATAGCTGTCTGTGGTCCTTATCATCGAACAACTGCAGGCGCTTACAGTCTTCTTGCTGTAGTGCTATACCACACTGGAGATTTTAATCAGGTAACTGCAGTTGTCTGCTCATATGGATATCGTTGATTCATATACAGACAACTAATAGAGTCAGACATTGTATGCTTGTTTTAACTATTCACAAAAAATGGCCTGAAATTTGGTCTTTGATGTTTATGATCGCTTATAAACATCAATATTCAATAATATTAGACCAGGCTGACAGTTTGTTGAGATTAGTGAACAAGGGTCAAATAAGGATATGTTTGGGTCCACCGTTAGTGTGTTTGATAAGATTTCTGAACCCTTGTTGAGTAAAACCTAAGTTGGAGGTTTGATTATGTCATTTAGTAATGCAGTCTTATTGTATGTTTTAAGGTTATATAAGACAATTGCTACAGGTTAGTGGGTATGACTACAGGCTACAGCAGAGGTATTGTATATATGAATAGAGATTGAAGCAAAATTTTCTTTGCATCTTCAGGCAACCATATATCAGCAAAAAGCACTGGACATCAATGAAAGGGAACTGGGGCCTGATCATCCAGACACTATGAAAAGTTATGGAGATCTTTCAGTGTTTTACTATCGTCTTCAACACATTGAGTTGGCACTGAAGTAACTTCCGTCTTTCCTATTGCATCTTATCTTTCCTCATTCAGTAAAATTTACCAAAGTGGTAGCTAACTTACTAACTACATTGTCTAATTGCCAGGTATGTGAACCGTGCTTTATTCCTGCTTCATTTTACCTGTGGGTTGTCCCATCCCAACAGTGCTGCAACTTACATAAATGTAGCCATGATGGAAGAGGGAATGGGAAACGTAAACCTTGCTCTTCGGTATCTCCATGAAGCCTTGAAATGCAATAAAAGGCTTTTAGGACCAGATCATATCCAGGTCTGCTTGGATCTGCCTGAGTTATTGAATGGTTATTTCACTTATTTTTGTATTTCACTGACTGATTTTTTGGATCGTTGCAGACTGCTGCAAGCTATCATGCCATAGCAATTGCACTGTCACTTATGGAGGCCTATTCTCTTAGTGTTCAGCATGAGCAGACTACGCTTAAAATTCTTCAAGCCAAGCTTGGGTCAGAAGACCTTCGTACTCAGGTCAGCTGTAACATTCACAAATATTCCAGTGTTTTAATATCACAAATATCTTCATTGAAACTGTAATATGAGCAGGTAAGACTAATGTCATGGAATGTTCTGTATGTACAGGATGCGGCAGCGTGGCTGGAGTATTTTGAATCCAAGGTAATAGAGCAGCAAGAACTGGCACGAACAGGAACGCCCAAGCCAGATGCATCTATTGCTAGCAAAGGGCATCTTAGGTATTAAGATGTCTATAGCCGGGTTGCTTTAGTCTGAAAAATATTGCAAGGACAAGTAGTAGTAATAATGCTGCAACATAGTGCAAGGTCAATGTGACTAAAATTGTTTTATTTTCAGATTACTTGATGCCCATAAATAGGGTACCCATAGGAGGATCAAATGAGAAAAAATGGATGGGAAAAAAAACTGTTTGGTTAGAAAATCCATCTACATAATCTGGATTCTTTGATCACAACAAAAGGAGGATAATACAGCTTAAAGTAATACGTAAAATTTAAGAGCCAACATTTCTGGCTGCTTTGTTTGGAACAAATGAAAAGGGAACTGATTCTATGTTCCTTTCTACAGTGTATCAGATCTACTTGACTACATCAGCCACGATGGAAAAGGGGGCGAAGCTCAGAAGAAACTTAGGCGTCCAAAGGTATCCATTCAGTCTTTAATGTTTTAGCAGTGCTTTTGAACAAGTGCACATTCTAATCCACTGAAATCAAAGATGAAAGTTTCAATTTGGTAGAATTGTTTAAGAGATCAAGGCCAGAATTTCCGGATGTTTCATTCTTGGATTCAAACTAAATTTGTCTATAGCTTGTGTTACTAACGTGCTTCTTATTTTAATGGTCACAATAGATGCAGCAAGTTGCTGAAAATTCGCAAGGTGTTGAACAGGATTCAGTGGGAAATGGCTCATCAGTTGAAGATGACATGCCTAGTCATGAGATTGTGGAAACAAGACCTTCTGAAAAGGAAAAGCCAGCAAGAACATTTGTCGAAAATTCCAAACATAATGAGGTAATTCTCAGTGAACAGGCCATGATTGCAGAATCTGTTGATGTGAGTTCAAATGAGGGGTGGCAAGAAGCCAGCTCAAAGGTTCGGTCTGCAAACACAACTGAGCACAAGTTCCGTAGAAAACGGCCCAATCATCTTAAGGTAAAGATCAATCATTCAAACGCCTCAAATCCTAGAGAAAATGGTCCAGTTTCATCAGGACCTGTTCAAAGAGATCAGAAGGTAGCCTTGAAGGCAGTAACCTTGAATGATGCAGCTTTTGTGAAGAAATCACGAGCTCAGAGCTCCCAAGCAGGGGCTGAAACGGGCAGTTCTCAATCCAAAAGGGTTTCCTCAGTTCCACCAACTCTTGCTTCTATAGCTTCAAAGGCATTTTCCTACAAAGAAGTGGCAATGTCACCACCCGGGACTATAAGGAAGCCGATGCCACAGAAGGAAGAATCAAGCAATGTAGAACAAAACCAGGTGAGACAAGCTGAGCCTTTAGAAGGGGAAGAAGGTAAGAAGAACGATGTTGAAATGAAATCCAGCGGCGAAGAAACAGGGAAAGGTTCAGAAGATCAGAATTCAACTCCCACAGAAGGAAACTCTGATGCTGAAAATGGAGGCATGCTGAGCTTGGATGCACAAGAGAAGCCCGCTGAAGCAAAAGGGTCCAAACTCTCGGCTTCAGCTCAGCCCTTCAATCCTGGTAATTCCACAACCTTCTTTCAGCCATTCAACATGGCTGAACCCACCAATTTTTACGACTCGAGAAGTAGCCAAGGCATGTTGCTGGAGCCAGTTGAGTTTCCACCAATTTCAGCCCGAGTCCCATGTGGTCCAAGGTCACCTTTGTATTATAGAGCCATATCCACCCATGCGTCTAAAGTCAAGCAGCCTGCTACCATCATGAACCCAGATGCCCCTGAATTTGTACCCAGAAAAGCTACCCAAGCAATCCCAGAAGACTCAAATTCGACAGCTGATCTCTCAAAAGTCGAAGGAGATTCTGATGGGAGACCAAGTTCTGAAGAGCTAAAAGATGAGAGGTCAAAGAAGGGGGGTACTTCGGAGGCAGAGAAACAAGAGCTAGCTAGGCAGATTCTCCTCAGCTTCATTGTGAAATCAGTGCAGAATAGTTCAGATCACTCGAACGAGACTCCTAGAAATGGGAAGAGGTCGGGGAACTGGCAAAGTTCGGCAGAAGCAATTGCCAATGACAGTGCAATTATAAAGATACTTCACGGGGACGAAGACAAAGTAGATGGGGGACTGAATCATCAAGAGAAACCTAATGCCAACCATGTCAACAAAGTTGGAGATGGTGAGGGTTTTGTTGTTGTCTCAAAAAGGAGGAGAAACCGGCAGCATATTGCCAATGGTGTGGGCAACTTGTACAATCAACAGTCTACTGTTTGCACCTGAAAACTCAGTGACAGGGATGCATATTATTACGCTTCTTTTTGGTGATCAACTTTGGAAGCATGTTGGGGCCCATGTCATCTCATTCCGTCTAAGGGTTGCTGTTGGCTGAAAGTACGTCTTTCACGGAGAATCAGGGAAAACCTCCATTGCGCCAGAGGACAGAGGGAATGAAGAAAATGACAACTATTGATTTAGAACCCTCAGTTGTTTTTTCCTAATAAACAGGAGAAGTTGGTATGGCTTCTTCCTTTTGGGGTTGTCTATTGCTAGATGAAAATAAGTTTTGTTTTACTTTCATATTGGTGAAAACTTTTCGAGTAGTTTGTGTAATATAGCCAAGTAGAGCCTGCAATTCATGTTAAACAGTCTCATTCACGTTATGCATGTTAATTTCAGAGCGGCATTAGTGGAAGTATGTCGAATACGTACTGTTTTAGGCTTTTCAAATATTGCTAATGCTAATGCAATAACCTTGCTGCTTACAAGAATATTTTTACCACACATAAGAGAGGTTTACTAATTACTATTATAATTGTACAATGAAGCAATTTGTATAATTTTGCAAATTAACATGCGTTTGTACACATTGTTGGTTTAATTAGTAACTACATATATCATGCAGCACCATTGAGTTCTTATATAAGCTGCCCCTCCTTCGTTGGAATAGTAGGAGTAGAAAAAAAAAAAAATAAATTGTCAGCTTTGATTTATTTTTACCACTCATAAGAGAAGTTTAATATTATAATTGTACATTGAAGCAAATTGTATAGTTTTGCAAATTAACATGTTTGTGTGTGTGTGTGTCTATATATATATATATATGAAAATTGGATTATAATAATTCCAATTTTTACAAATTGGATAGCGATAATCCCTATTTTCGGTTTGTATCCTGGTGGTCTAAAAAAAATAAAATTGGATTTGGGTGGGAGGCCGACGAGTTGTCCCAAAACCCTTGAAATGCAAGCTATAGTTTTGAGTACTTTTGAGGTATCCCAAAACCCTTCTTATGGCCCTCCGATGCTCTTTGCCTGGGTTACTAGTGTATCTACTAAGCTTTCCCACCGCAAAGGCTATATCCGGCCTAGTTCAAGTCATAGCATACATCAAGTTTCCTATGACTTTGGCATATGTATTATATGTTCCAGGAGCACATGCTCCATATCCTATGTGTCACTTCATTTTTCCATGCTGGCATAGGGCTTTTTATTTTTTTTATAAAAATAGAAACAAAAACCTGAGTAACCATTCATATTCTACCCCACTTCATCAATTCAGTTTTGAAGCTATCTGTAAACCGTCATTCTCCATTACTCCCTCCTTCACCTCGTGGATTCTGCTCTCGGATGCCATGAAAGCTTCTATTTCAACTGCTTCGTCGTCGTCGCCTTCACCGCCATTACAGACACTTGCGTTCGCCACCGTCGTTGCCGCTGCTGTTCACCGTCGTTGTCGCTGCTGTTCACCGCAAAATTGGTCCTTTCTCCACTGTTATCCTTCGCATCCTACCTTTTCTTTCTCTGTGCCATGGAATTTTGGTGGTGTAGTGTAGGTGTCAGTCATATACTTTTATGAATATCTTAGTAGATGGTCCTTTCTCCAGTGTTGGCCAGTTACTGGAGGTGGGTTCAATTTGTGCAGTTGCCTCTTTGTTTTGGCATTTATCTTCTCATTGAAGGAGGACTTGTTGGGTTCTACCCTTGTTCAACTCCATCAATGGAGAATAGATCTTATTCTATGGATATGGATATTACTTGTAATTATTAGAATAGATCTTATTCTATGGATATGGATATTACTTGTAATTATTTCCATCAAGATAGGGATGTTCTGGATGTAGTTCATCTAAGAATTTTTGTTCACTATTTCAAGGAGCTTTGTTCACTAGTTCACGGGGCTTTGTTCACTAGTTCGTATAGCCTTGTTCACTAGTTCAAGAAGCTTTGTTCACTAGATAGCTAGTAGTTGTTCACTGAAAGTATTTCCAGTATTTATTATGCATTGTTCACTAATACGTTTAGATTGTTCACCAAACATTTTTTCGTTGTTCACTACACATGTATTCATTGTTCATCTTATATATTATGATTATCATACAATTTATCTTTGAATTTCAACTATGTTCATACCTATATTAAGCAAAAATTACCATGTTTGCTAAAAGTTTGTTAGTGAACAATATTGAATATGATAGTGAACAACCATACCAACCTACATATGACAATTTATAAGTGAACTTAACAGTTTTACGAGTGAACGACCTAATACATATATCTAATGAACAATTCAATTAGACTCAATGAACAACAAAAATATTACTCGATGAACAATTCAATTAAACTTGATGAACAACAATAACCTAACTAATAACTTCACTGATCGATTAAAAAATAAAGCAGAAATCAACATGAGCTACACGAGAGTGTAGATTTTCTTAGTGAACAATTTAATTGAAGTCAGTGAACAATACAATAATAAATATGTTGAAATTGGTAACTGATTGATTTGATAACCGCCACATTAATAACCGTTGCTGGTTTTTTTTTTTTAATTGACATGGCGCCATGTCATCTCCTGGAGCACATGCTCTAGGAGCATACAATAGTTTATTTGGGCGATTGGCCTACCATCATTTTTCTTCAAGTTAAGGCTTGGGTCAAATGGGGTATTTGCCACATAGGAGTCCTTGCGAATTTCCTAACACCTTTTCCACATAGTGGGCTTGTGTTATGCTTCTTCCATCATTATTTCTAATGATCTTGATACCAAGTATCACATTTGCCTCTTCCCAGTCCGTCATAGAGAACTTGGCGATATATTTTTTAATTTTCTCAACTTGTTCTATATCGGTCCCAAAGATCAACATGTCATTAACATATAGACATATGATCATACCCTTTCCATTCTCAAACTTGGAATAGTCGACACACTTATCCGACTCATTAATCTTAAAACCAAATCCAAGCACTACTTCATCAAATTTATGATGCCATTGCTTTGGTGTTTGCTTTAGACTATATAAAGACTTAATGAGTTGACAAACTTTATTCTCTTGACCTTTTTCAACAAATTTATGATGCCATTGCTTAGGTGTTTGCTTAGGTGTTTGCTTCATACACTTGTTTGGAACCATGCTTACTTGAAAGGAAACTCGAAACAAGATTCTTACAAATTTCCGGTGCCAAATACACATCATTCAAAAGGAGTGTCTTTTTAGAAGAAAACACAAGTTCAACTTGCCCTATCCCTTCAACCGTTCCCATGAAGAGCTTCCTCTTCTCTTCAGCGGGTTGGATAGACTTGAATAAAGAGCATTCGATGTACACGTGCCTTGCCACACCCGAATCAACCCACCAAACATCGTCGCTAGATACGGCGTTGATTTGGTCCTTTATCATGGCTACGAAGGGTCCATTGGACTCCTTCTTACCACCATGATTCTTAGAGTTGTTCGTGAGCCCGTGTTACTTCTTCTAAATTAAACCGGACATTCCCTCTTGGGGTGTCCCGACTTACCGCATTCCCAACAAACCATTTTTGGTTTCTCATTGCTCTTGTTCTCATACTTGTTCCTGTTCTTTGTTCCCTTCGAGTTCTCATGAACCACATGAACCTTGGAGGGATTATCCTTGGTGTCATCCTGCATTCTTAATTCCTCATCAATTCGGAGATGGTTAGCCAAACCCTCAAGAGTAATAGATTCTTTAGAATGCATCAAAGTCCTTTTGGTTTCTTTCCATGAAGGTGAGAGTTTTCCTATAATTGAAGATACAATATATAAGCCTCATCTACATGGATCTTGTTTTGATTAAAGTTGCTTAGTATATGTTGAATCTCATGAAATTGATCAAGAACTTTTCTACCTTCAACCATTTTAAGCAACTCCGACATATACTCCGACATATACTTTTCTACATGAAATTGGCTAACAAAAAGTTCTTACTTGTGGCGTCCTCCGACATATACTTAGCTTCGAGCATCTCCCAAAGCTCTTTGGTGGACACGACGTTTTGGTAAACATCGAAGAGCAGATTCGTCATCCCGTTGAGAATGTGTTCAACACAAATGTAGTGGTCATTCTCCATCTTGAGTCTACCAATTAATGACACTCAGGTACCCTATGTTTAGTGGTATCTAATTTTTCAGCCCACTGTTTTCAAAAATGGTTTTTTGGGTACCAATCTTTTGTGGTCACTAATTTCTGGGTACCAATTTGCTGATTTCCGGCCTGACCTTCCCGGAGATTCCATTTGACCGGCTGTTGACTTGTAAAAAGATATGTTTTGACGGATTTGCCCCCGGTATTTATTCTCCTCTCTTTCCCGTTTAACCTTCACGCGTGACATTTCTTTCCTATCTTCCAAATTCATCTTCAACTTGCTTCAATCCAAATTCCTCGGCTGTTGAAAGGCTAAAAGGTGTGGCGTTTTGAAACAATTTTTCTTGTGGAAATCGATCTCGATGGTAAGTGTTGTTCAATGTGTTTTATTTTCGAAGTTCGGTTTTGTGGGTATGTTTGAACTTGTTTTGGAATTTTTCCATTGTAATTTGAAACCAACGGAGGAAACAATTGTTCTTTTGGAATGTAGGATTCTAGGTTTCAAATCGAAATTTTGTTATCAATTGTGAGGGTTTAGTTGAAAATGTATGGGTTTAGTCGAAATTTTGTGGAATTTTTATGTGTTGTCGTTGTCTATGTTGGGTTTGATTTGAGGCTTTGTGTTTTGTGAATGGATGGTTTTTGAGGACTTAATTGTAAGATATATTTGTGGTTGTGTCACAGGTAAGAAGGGTTGGTTGTTCACTACAAAGACAAAGTGTCTGCTCTACCGCACTTTGCCAATTACAATTGCCTTCTGTTGTATGAGGATGTTAGGGATGAAGCGAGGAAATCTTCTGGGCCTTTTCCTAAATTTCCAGGGTTCACATGGCACCCCCCTAATAGAGAAAACCAAAGATGGCCTTTGGAATCGCGTGAGGATTGGTTTAATTTAGTTATGAATTGGGCTAATTTCAAGACAAACACAATCCCAGTGTACATGGTGGACTTGGTAAAGCCAAGCCGACACCAATCATTGATTGAAGAAATTGATGCCGCATGTGATGCAGCTAGGAGGGTTCCTCAGGCTCAGCAAGCACCATTCCCTCAGGCTCAGCCAGCACCTACAAGACCACCTTTACACCTGAAGAAGGTGAAGAGTGAATTCAAAGAGCCTAAGGTTGAGGGTTGTATCAGTAGAAGACCAATGACAAGGTCCTTATCCAAGTCAACACCACCAAGAAACAGAAAGAGTGTCTCAGGTGATGAAGAGATGATTGATCTGACAATGGATAAGCCTCAGAGCAATGAAGATAATGAATATTTGAAGGTGTTACCATCAGAGGAGTTAGAAGAGAAAGTGGGAAGTGAAAGTCAAACAAGCAGCTGGATTGACAATCTAATTGTGACCCCACAAAGCCAAAAGCCAACAAAGTTGCCTCCAAGAAGACCCATTACTAGGTCCCAGCAGAGTACTCCCCCTAAAGTAACCTTGACTCCATCTACAAAATGCTCTCAAAGCAACAAAAAAACCAGCCCAGCCAAGTCACCAGTAATCCCCTTATCCCATGGCCCATCCAACAGCCCAAGTACAAGAATTGTGAAGGGCAAGCAACCAGCTAACAGCCCATCTCAAACCAGCCCATTAACTAGATCCAGTAAGGGAAAGATACCTGCAAGAAGCCCAACTAAGGGGAGCCCATTAAAAATTAGCCCATCCAGCTCAAGCCCATCAAAATGTAGCCCAAGTTTAGTTAGATCCAGTAAGGGAAAGGTACCTGCAAGTAGTGTAAAGTCTGTAAGTTTTTCACCAACCATTGAGAGCATTCAGTGCACACCATCATCAGCTGCAGTACCTCCCTCAGTTTCTTCTTCCCAAAACCAACCTCCTCCAGTTGCTACCCCTGAAGAAGACTTTATTCTGAATGAGTGGAGGGACTATGATGTTGCTTCACTGTCATCTGAACCTATCTGGGACTTAGCAAATGATGACTGGCAGATTGAAGATGAGGACTTGACTAGGTCTTCATTGGGCTATGCATTGACCAAGGCCCCCTTACTTGAGAGTGACCAGGAAGAAGACTCAGATGATGAAGACTACAATGCTGATGAGGATGGTGGCATAGGTCAAAATGAGGAGGCTGATGATGAGGTGGTCTCTCTGGATAGTGAAGGTTTAGGGAGTGAGGAGGATGAATCTGATCTAGAAGCAGAGCTTGAAAGAAGACAAGCACTTACTGAGGAGATCATTGATGAGGAAGGTGATAGGGATATTCCGTGCAACAAGCTAGCTAGATCTTTGAAGGGTTGCCAGGTTTGGACAAGGGATACTAACAATAAGGTAAGCATCAAGGCCGGGCAGATTTTCACATGTAAAGAAGAATTGCTAGAAGTAATGCGTGAGCTGTGTATTCAAGATGGGTTTGAGATGTTGAAGGAGAAGAACGAGAAGACAAGGTACACTCAGAGATGCGTTAATCCTGAGTGTTCTTGGAGAATACATGCTAGTGTTAGGATTGATAAAGTGACATGGTTGGTGAAATCTGTCACTGGTACTCATGTTTGTAAGAGAGTTGAGAAGCATAAGTTTGCAAATGCCCCCTGGTTGGCCAAGGTCCTATTACCTTATTTTATCAGATCTCCTCAATTGCAGTGGCTGCTATGCAAGAAATTGTTATGGAAAAATATGGTGTTCATGTTGAAAACTACACATGCTGGAGAGCTAGGAAGTTGATGAAAGCTGAAGTTCTTGGGAGACACGATGAAGGGTACAAGCATTTGGCCAACTATTGCAAGGAGTTCATGAACAGAAACCCAGAGTCCCTTTGCGTTATACTGTGGCTTGAAAGAGGACCTACTCTCAATCCCATCTTCAAGCAAATTGCAATTTGTGTTGGTCCAGCAATCACAGCTTGGAAGCAGTATTGTAGACCCCTAATTGGTATTGATGCCACCCACTTGAAAGGGGTGTACAGGGGGGTGTTGTTGACTGCATTGGGTTTAGACCCAAACAATGGCCAGTTTCCCCTTGCTTATGCAGTGGTTGAGAAGGAGAACTTTGAAAATTGGGGTTTCTTTTTAGGTACACTGGCCAAGGCACTTGGTGCACAGGATAATCAATCAAGATACACCATCATTTCTGATAGGCACCAGGTACATTCCTAATTACTCTAATTTACATCTTGAGATACATCTTTCATGTCGATACTAACAGTTGGTTCTAATTTACCTTTAGGGTTTACTCAAGGCTGTAGACAAAGAGTTCCCAACAGCTGGAAGAAGGATATGTGTCATCCACTACTACAAAAACTTCAGCAATGAGTTCCCAGGTATGTTGTTAGCTAGACTTTTGTTTAGGGTTTAGTTATATTTGTTGACTTTTGCAAGGTGGTCAACTGAACTTGGTTATTCATAAATGTTATTGGTTAGGTGCCTGGTTTCATTTGCATTATTACATAGCAGCCAATGCCTATGCACCTTATGTGCATGAGAAAGCCATGCTTCAGATAAAGAACAAGGATCCAGCTGCTTACCATTGGTTGATGGACAATGTCCCTTTAGAGATGTGGGCTAGATTTAAGTTTGATGAAAGTCTAAAGTGTGACGACAATACAACCAATTTTGTGGAAAGTTTCAATAATGCCATTAATACTTATCGAGGGCTCCCTACTTTAAGCATGCTTGAGGAAATAAGAATGTTGATAGGGTCTAGGTTTGAGGAGATTTGAACAAGCTCAGAAGTGGGAGAGTAGGAACTTGAAGCTAGTCCCTTTTGTTGACCAGAAGCTCAGGGAAATTGAGGGGGACAGTAGGAATGTTAACAAGGTGGTGCCAGCGGGAGATGGGGAGTTTGATGCTATTGAGGGACGGATTAAGTTCACTGTGAAACTTAAACAAGGCTTCTGTGACTGTCACAGATGGCAAATCATAGGTATACCTTGCAAGCATGCTGCAAGGTGTATCATGAGAAACAGAGAGCAACTTGAGGATTACGTCGATGATTGTTTTACTGTTGAGAGGTATAAGAACACATACAACAACATAGTCCACCCCATTCCTGACCCAATTATGTGGGAAAAGAGAAACTACCCAGAACTTGACCCCCCTTATCATCAAAAGAAGATGGGAAGGCCTGAGCTGCATAGGAGGAGGGAATCTGTGAGTTCACAAGTTACAGGCTCTGGTACTACAAGGTATTTTCTTAAATTCTCAATCATGCTTTCATGTGTATTTGTATTTATTATTCAATATGATGTACTGATTGACTGTTCTGGACCTTTTATTGAATGACAAAGATGCAAGAAATGTGGTCGGTTGGGACACAATAAACTCACATGTGGGAAGCCAAGGGATGAGTTTGGTAGGTCATTGGGCAAGAGGAAGAGGATAAGGAAGATTGTGGAGTCTGATGAAACAGCACCGAAAAGGCGTCGTGGAAGACCAAGGAAAGACACAAACCAACCAACTTCATCCACAACCCCGGCATCAAGGAACAAGGGGAAAGCAAGTTCTTCAGCATTGAGTCCCGAAGGTCTCCTAGGAACAAAGCCTCTTCACCTCCAAATTCAACAAGCAATATCCCAAAGGAAACAACTTCATCACCAAGAGTCCCACAACCAGCAGGAAGAAGAGAGGGAGAATGTTTAATTTTAAGTTTTAGTTTTCAAGTATGTACAATGTATCTACCTATCTTAAGCACTTTGTTAGACTGTGGATGTTTTAGTTTAAGTTTGCTCGTACAGCTGCATGATGGAAGCTTTTGATTGGATGTCAAACCATGATTTTGCTAAGGGCACTTTCGATGACAATTCGAATGGATGCACTTTGCACACTTGTGTATTTTGCAATGAATCAGTAGTGTCTTTCTTATTTGGAGCATGTTGGTGTTTAGTGGTTTTAATGGTTCTACTTTTAATATATTGTGTGATTTTGCATAATCAGTGACAATGCATGGCTTACAGCAAGATTGGAGTGGTAGGAGGAAGCAAAAGACTCAAACTTGATCATTTACATTTGTGAATCATAATCATGAATCAATCTCCATTATCCAAACAATGCTTCCATTACATTGCATATGAGAAAAATATACATAGATTACCAAGACGCCTTACATCTAACAACTGCATTTGTCCAAAACAAGTCATGATTCGGTCCCTTAATATTTCCTTATTGCATAAACACCTACCACAATTACTAAACATACAAGTAAGAAATAAATGGTTCTTTGACCCTTCTTAATTAACTTCAAAGCCTTCCTAACTTGAGCAATCTCTTCCTTCATTTCATGAGGGTAATCACTTGCTTCTCAAACTCTTCTGACTTCACTGGTAGCCACCTAATGAATTTTGAGCATGGTACACACCTCAAGTACGCCTTTCCTGGGTTGTCCTTCGATTGTGACACTCGCCTGGAGCCACGACGCCCACAATTTGGGCACAAATCATCTGAGTTGACAATGATCCCCGAGGTAGTGTTTGATGAGGATCCCTCCATTCTGACTCAACCTTCTCAAAAATTAGAACTTGTTAGGGTTAACCTTCAGAGTCGACAATCTTAAAGAAATCAATTTGGAAGAGAGGAAATAAGAATTGGAGAAGGAAAGACTGAACAAAGAATTGCAGGTCACCAGTGCCGGAGTTAGTCCGGAAGGGGCGAGAATAGTGTTGGTTGTGGGAGACAAGCTTTAGTGCTCGGTTTCCATGGCTTCATAGCCAACCGAAAAGTCAGAGAGACATTTCAGGGAGAGTTGGAGAGAGAAAGGGGAAGGGGGAGCTAGAATAGCAGAATGGGAAAATCTTTTCTGGGCTGCGAGAATCCAAGAAGAAGAAGAAAGGTGAAAGAAGAAAGGAAGATTGAATGATGAGGTGGATGGTGGATGGATGAAATTGGCGCAACTGGCCGAAAAGAGAAAGAGAAACGGGAAGAAGAAGAAAGGGGAAAGAGAGAATCCGAGGTATTTAATACGGAGGATTAGAAAGAGAAAGAGAGGAGAATAAATACCGAGGGCAAATCCGTCAAAACATATCTTTTTACAAGTCAACAGCCGGTCAAATGGAATCTCCGGGAAGGTCAGGCCGGAAATCAGCAAATTGGTACCCAGAAATTAGTGACCACAAAAGATTGGTACCCAAAAAACCATTTTTGAAAACAGTGGGCTGAAAAATTAGATACCACTAAACATAGGGTACCTGAGTGTCATTAATTGTTGAGTCTACGCCTCGTTTGTTTCGTCGTCTTGTCTTCACTCTCCATCAGAACGTCTTGAGTGAGCATGTACACCACTTTGAGAGTGGTGAGCAAGAAAAATGCATCTTCTTTCGCCACCTCCGAAAGTTGATCCCCTCGAACTTGTCCAACTTTTGGAAGTTGTTGGTCATGTCTTTCAAGGAATGGGAAATGGTGGTTAAGTCTTAAGATTGTTGGAAATATGGGGTATAAGGGTCTCTCTCACAAGATGGAGGATCATTTGCGTAGCTAGGAATCGAGGGTGAACTTATCTCCCCTTAAGACTTATTCACTAGACCGTGAATAGACTCAAGGGTAAAACCTAACCTCTTGTAAGTAAAGTTAAAAGATCTCTCAAAGACTTTCAAGAATGTTGCAGCAGTTCAACACCTTAGGAGTGTGTTGAAGATCTCTAGGAGAAGATAGATGAGACTGTAGTGGTGTGTATGAATGAGAAAAACAGTTACTATTTATAGGGTTCTTAGAGCATTCAAATCATTCAATCTTGCCAAAGCAAGAGGCATGATCTTGGTGATTTGTCTTTGAATCAGTAAGGGATAATCTTGACTGATTTCTCAATCAAGGATTATCCCAAACAATGTTCCATTCAAATAAACCCTGAGGCATAAATTAAGGGATTACGAAATTAATCCTGATTGGGCATCAACACGTACGGACCATATTGGATCAACACGGTCCGTGGTGAACTACCACGGTCCGTGTTGGCCCAGTGCAGACTTTCTTTGTTCTCTGGACACTGACACGACCCGTGTTATCCCTGACACGGTCCGTGTTGGGTCATTCTTAATTTCTTATTAAACTCGTTTTTTATCTTCCCGGTCAATCGATCTTATGCTTATAACTTGTGCCTTTACGCCTCTTAGCTCTTGTAATACTCTAACAGTTGTAAGCCTCTTTTATTTTCCTGAGAATTTGTTGTTATTGTTGTTTGATACGAACCCTTTTTATAATGATAAATGGAGGTAATTATACAAAACACCTTCAACATTTATCATTGAATCTTTCCAATGAAAAATATTTTCCAATTTAAAAGAAATAATTGTTTAGAGTCGCACATTTTTGTAGTTATAAATCAATTGAAATTGTTTGATCATATTAGGGGTTTTATTTTGGGTTGCAAATTTATATCATTTATTGATTCTTCACTATTGGTATCTTTATGTTAGAGCTACGTTTGAGACATATCACATTTATCAAGAACCGAACATTATGAGGTATATCACATTCATCGGGAAAATCATTTGCGCTGACAGACTCTTCCAACTCTAACTTTCACCTTATCGTTTTGGAGATATATTTGAGATATTGTCCGTTCCCACGCTGTTAAAAATAATAATTAATGCACACATGCAATATAGTAAACTTTACAAGTTAGCTTTCTCTAATTTTATATGAATACAACAACAACAAACACCTAGGAAAATATATTTAAACACAATCTAAGAAATTCAGATGTAGACAACCTTCCTCTCGTGAACAGAAGTTCATGAAGAGGCAAAAATCGTCCAACTTTATATGAATAATTCCATAATGTGAATATTCTCATTCTGCCTTATCCCTAGGTTAGGTTTGTGTGCATGTTTTGGCTAGAATGACAACCCATATGATCGAGTTATGTGAAGGGTCATGAAACCCGGCCTGCTTTTGTTTTTTGTTTTTTTTTTTTCAATTTGAATGTTTGAACCAAGGCAATGTTCAAGGAGCTCTGAAATTCGAAAAAACGTACAACTTTGCCGTTTAATTTTTTAAATTTAACTTTTTTTGAAAATTATATGAAAAATGCAAGAGAAATTTTTGTTAATTAATACAGAATGTTTATATATTGATATTTAATCCACACAGTCACTAAGATCAAATATGCTTGAGTTCGTCCTAAGATCAAAATATGCTTCAAAAAATTTCAAAAATAATAAGAACAAACAGACAAATGATATCGAGTATAGTGTACTACAAGCAGTTACTTTCATGATGTATGATAAAATGTCGGACATCCAATGGAAACTACCTTAACTTGACTATTATTACACTTAGTTACCATGCACTAGCAGTACTAATGGATTAACTAATTACTAACCCATAAACAAATGCAAAAAAAAAAAGAAGCAAACAATTAAGATAAAACAAAAATTCAAGAATGAGGACGAGCAGGAGGATGAGATTGCGATGCAGTACTAGAAGAATAAAGAGGGAACAAAGGCAAGAGTTGAGGAGGTTGATGATAAGCATTTGGAGGACTAACAGTTTTAATATTGAGTGGGTGCAAATAAAACCCTTTTTCAGCAATGATGTGTGTTTCTTCATCGTCTTCATCAGTGAGGATGAGGTTGAGGGGCTTCAGATTGGTGGGCGTGGTTGGGCTCAAAATCCCATCTAGGGTGGACACGGGGGAAACGAGGCCAATCCCAGCTGAAGAAGAGGGGCCGTAATGGGTGAGGAAGTTGGTCATCTGGAGCTTGTTGATGTTGAGAAGTGCTGCTGCATTCTCTCTTCTCTGATGTAGCGGAGGTGACCCGGTGAGATGCTGGACGACTGCTCGGAAGTTGGATGGGTCTGCTTGGACGAAGGTTGTGTTTGTCATCGGGGATGTCTCGTACGCTACAATTCCTGCAGGTGCTGCCTGCTGCCGCTTCCTGCCGGAGCTACTGCTGCTCGAATTCATCATCATCACAGACACACACAGAGAGAGTGTTCTTTGGATTTGACGAACAGATGAGATAGCAATGAATTAAGGGGGGGGGGGGGGGGGTTTTTGTAGGGGAAAAAAATGTTAGAGATCATCAGAGTCCAGCTAGCAACCACTGTGGGTGTTTTTGTGGGAGGGAAATTAGTGATAGCCCACTCTGTGTTACTCCGAGTTGTGTCAACTAAACAGAGAGAGTACATGAATGATTGTCAGGTCAGAGTTAATATGCATAACGATAACACAGTTCTCTCTCTCAGGATTATTACCAGTTTACCACACCTGGTATGGTAACACTGTCTTTGTCCTTTCCACATTTCTAATTACTAATTTTAAATTTTTAATGACACTTTCCTATCCTTAAATAGTTTCATTTTTAATGATACCCAAAATATTACGAAAATGATAATTAATGGAATATTCATAAATAATATCCCTACTTTAACTAATATTTTACTAAGAAATGATACAAGTAATTAGGATAAATATTATAAAATAGTATTTTACCTTAATCGAATTAACCCGGTTTCTTAAGCTTAGTTTAGGTGTTTTTTAAAAAATATAGAAATTAATAGATAAAAGTATAACTTTACGTAATTTATATATAATATTATAGTTATAGAATTCAATCATATAATTTTATTTCAACTTAATATCTAATAATATAGTTTTTATAATGATAACAAGACACTTATAGGTGTTTTTCCCTAAGACTGATATCATTTTTATTAACATTTACCTTGAAATTATAAAATAATAAATATTATAAAAAAATAAAAAATTCACTTGACTAATATATGTGGGAAAATTGGAGGGAGTACATATCTTGCTGCCATATTAACCCAGCAGAGAAAAGTTTTGAATTTGTTCTGTCATTGTTTGTTTTCAACATGATGACATATATATGAGTTTTTACATGAGATAATTTGAAGTATTTTTTTAATCAAATTAATCTTTTGATAATGTTTTAATTTTGAATTATTTTTTCAATTAAATTAATATTTCTGATAATGTTTTACACTATATTTTTCATGATTATGATTAATTATCAATTACAAATATTTCGCAGTCATTAACTAGGTCAACAAACATAAGACATCATAATCGAATTTTCCACATTGAGCATGCATATTGTATCAAAATGTTTTTGGTAAATTGGAAAAACTAACTATGAAATAATTATTTCATATAATTTATATGTATTATGGAGTGTACGTAATTATATCTTTTTTCAATTTATATCTTTTTTCCAAAACTTAATTACATTATTTTTATATTAATATTTATGATTAGTATCTAACAAATGATTAACAATAATGAACATTGTTTTTAAATTATGTTTTTAAAAACAATCAATATTAGATAAATATTATGGTAATCAACAGTCATTATTGTCCATCAAATATATGTAGAGAGACAGAACGCCATGTTCAATATAATCACGGTATGCTAGCATCTTTTAAATTATGTAATTAATTAATTTAAAATGATAGTAATATTTTGAGATTATAAGAAAAAGATTCTACAGTAGAGTAAGGAGATAAAACAAACCAAAAAAGTTTAAATAACCCTATCATTACATGTAGTACTAACGGAAGTAATTAATGATAATACATTATTGATTGTGTTTGAAGTAGATGGTAGTGTTATATTAATTAGCGTGGTGGCTGCATCGTATGTAGATGAACAATGTTTGGAATGGCTTACAGTTGGATGAGGGCTCACCTCTTCAGTCTTCACTGCAAACATAAACATATATAGCTGCATGCCTAAGTTTACAGTTGGTAAGCACAGTGTACATAAACATAGCACAGTTGTATATGTGTACAGTATATGAAATTAAGAATAATAGCACCCAGAGATCCATCCAGACAGTCCAAAAGAAAGGAGAGATTCAGATCATTAATGAATCATCAGTTCAGCTAGCTGTCTCTGCCTCTCTCTCTCTCTCTCTGAAATATCATAACATTAGCGGCCTGAGCCCGGCATTCATTCTCACTCTCTTTCTCTCTCTCTCTCTCTCTCTCTGTCTGTCTGGGCACTGCTCAGTCTGGTGCAGTGTCTGTAAGTGTATGATGGATCAATCTATCTACAAAACTAGACGTACGTTTACTTTCGTATTTCCTTGATTCATATATTCCTGGCAACAATCCACGCTATTTTCCTCCTGCACAGTTTGCGTGAGGGCCATCGAATATTTACACAGTACTATTACCAGTACTACCATGCACCTATGCACTGCTAAATAGGGGGCAATTCCACAGGAACTTCTTTTGCTTTTATTCATTTCTTTTTCTTCTTCGGGATTTTGATTCAATCCCACGCCCCACCAGGGGTGAATCCTGTGTTTGTATTAATTCTGTTGAAGTAATTATATTGAATCACTCTAAACTAACATGTACATCCACCGTCAAATCTAGGGGAAGGGAAAAAAAAATAAACGGGTTCAAAGTCAAACATAAAAAAAACAAAATAAGAAATCAAAAAATTTAAAATATTATTTTTTTGGGTAGCTATCCACGAATTGTTATGACTTGAAAGTATTTCATGATATCGTGCTTTGATATGTTCTTCGAAATCTCATCCTTAAAATAAGTGATAACAATTATTTTTAAAAGCTCGTTCGAGTGTCTGTTGCACAAACTAATTTTAATGATTTTTCATTACTCATAATGCACATTCAATTGTTGCAATGGACTGAAAAAGATAACAAAATAATTATTTAAGTGAATGTTATTCAAACCAATTATATCCAAACCAACCAAATAAAAAATTGAACAAATTAAACTAAAGTTGGAAGAGAACATAACAAAGTAAAACCTAGAATGCACGACAATCGATGGTAACTGCTTCTTTAAGAGTTATTCTTTGTGGTGGTTGCCAGTGGGAACGGTGGTGATGACTGGTGGGAATTGAAGTGGGAACAACGACTTGTGTGAGACAAACAGAGAAGGTGAGTCGCAGCTGTAATTGATCTCGTGAGGCACCAATGTAAAAAGTAGGTTATTAGAATGGTAGAATGTGAAATGTGAAGGTTTGAAAACGAAGTAAAAGAAATTGCTTTAGATAAGATTCGACCAGGAGCCCTGTTTAGGCTCGATTTTGAGCCTAAATGCGTTCCTTTTACCTTAAGTTTTTACTTATTTCCACAATTGTTTATTAGTGTTTTTACTTCTTTTTTTCTTTCTTTTGCAGATTCTTAGAGCTTTAAGTACTTGTGGAGCAAAAGTGCGGTAAACGAGGCCAAATAGGGCATAAAAGCAGTGAAGTCGGGTCTTCCTGAGGAAACCTGGCCTTGGAGAAAGATAACCAAGCCTTGATCCTGGTGTTAGAGAAGAAACCAAGGGAAAAACATGATCAGCAGTAAGGTGTCGTCCGTGACCACACACCTCACGGCTGTGATCCCAATAAACCTTGGTGCCAAAGAGGGTCGGAAAGAGTTTGGAGACACCCTAAACCTTGGGATTCACATAAGAAGACCTCACGACTGTACCTACCTTTGCAAGGCAGTGACCTCCTAGAGCCAAGATTTCCAGAAAGTACCTCACGGTTGTGACTTCCAAGGTCACACCCGAGAGGTCTGTGAGGAACGACGAAGAATCCCATAATTCTCCAGGCTCTTCACAGTCGTGATGTTTGAGATCACGCCGGTGACTCACCTAATCGGCGTCAATTAATGAGCTAATACGAAATGTTTGGGCCGATTTTGTAACACTAGTGTATATAGCTCTTTCCAATATTATTAGACATCTTTAGATTTACCATTAGGTTAGCTTTCAATTAAGTTTACTTTAGGTTTTAGATTCTTAATTACTTTGTAGGACTTTCAAGATTCAATTCAAGTTCTTCGTTTGCAATTTATTTCCAGATTCTACTGCATTCTTCCTTGTTCTTCGATCCTAGTAAGTGCTTGATTCAATCCTTTTCTTCCTTAATTGCTTTGATTAATGTTAGATTAGCTTTAATTGCTTTCTTGATTGTTTATGTTTGTTCTTGTTTCTAGTTTAAATTCAATGAATTATTTAGGGTTAAAGATTGAATCTTTAGTTTTAGTTAATATGCTAGGCTAAGTTCTCTTAGGGTTAGGGGTAATTAGAGACCCTAATGGAGGATTAGATCTGGAATAGTGGGATTAGGGTGATTAGTGAGATGATTAGTGTTCCACCCTAGATTTCCATGCGATAGGTGAAGGATACCGGGGGCCAGGAGGCTATGGATCCTTTCAACCATCACTTATGGAACTCTCGGTGGTTTAATTGATTCCGGTTCCTTGCTCTAGCGAGAGGGAACCAGAATTGATTACTTCAGTTTGGTTTTCATACTACCAAGGTCTATCATGCACGGGAGTGATGATGGACTTTGGAAAGTACAACATTGATTCACGCTCTGGCTGGGGGGATCGATGCTAGCTCGTGCATAGGAAGCGAACATTGGCTTGACGCCCTAGCGGGGGAAGCTGATGCTATTTGGGTATGCACACAATCCTTACACTCAGTTATCGAACATAATCTCCCCTAAAACCACAGTTTCTGTGCTTAGTCTTTCTTTAGGTCGGCCTGGTATTACCCCCGAGCACTTGGTTTCCTAATTTGAGTAGAAATCTTAGTTTAATTCATCAAAAGATCGACTCTTTAATTAGAACTCCTTGAGGCTTGAAAGACCGAACTAGAGCACTAGGGCCCCAATTCCTCGGACGCATACGACCGTTGTCTTACCTAGTTAAGAAAACGTTAAACAAACTTTTGGCGTCGTTGCTGAGGAGTTGCGCCCCCTAGAGTTTTGTGTTAGGTTTTTCTATATTTTCGAGTCAGTTATACCTTAGTTTTCTGGGGTACTATATACCCTAGGGCATGGGATCTTTGGTTTTTGTTTGTGTGCATGCGTTGGAGGGATCAACCGCTTTTGCCGCTCGACCCCGAAATCGAACGCACAGCCAGGCAGAACCTAGTGAATGCCCGTAGGAGACTCCAACAACAAGCAATGGTCGCGGAACCACCACCAACACCGGGAACTCTACGGTCCTATGCTTCACCAACAGCCGCGCCGCAGCAGTTACTGATGCTCGTCGACAATGTGACCTTCGATTTCAAGCCAGCATACTTGAATCACATTGAGCAGTCGCAACTCCATGGCTTGAAGACTGAGAAGCCATTGGAACACATCTGCAACTTCCTCGAACGGGGCGGGATGATCAAGATGACTGGCATCACAGACGAGTACCCGCAGATGCAGCTTTTCCCCTTTTCTCTGGCAGGGAAAGCTAAGGCGTGGTAGGACAACTGTCTAAGGAACTCTTTCACTACATGGGAGTCTCTCAGCACCACTTTTCTGAAGAGGTTCTTCCCGTCTTAAGAGACTTCTAGGCTACAGACGCTACTGATGAACTTCACTCAGGAGCCTAGAGAACACTGTATGAGACTTGGGAGTGTTACAAGAGCCTCAAGCGTGCATGTCCTCACCACGACTTGCGATCCCACTTATTGACCCATACTTTCTACAATGGGGGTCAACAGACCGACGAGGCAGATGATCGACAACGCCTCGAGCGGCCAATTCCTCAACAAGACTACTGAGGAACCTGATGCATTGCTGGTACAGATGGTCGAGAATGTCTGCTATTGGGGAAGTGACTGCAGGGATGTGCAAGAGCCATCAGGAGGAGAAAACATCATCTATATCCTGAAAGCCATCGATCGTCTATCTCAGGACATGGCCTAATTTAAGACATTGCAGCTACTGAAACCTGTCATGGAGGTGAAAGCCTCACCTACACCAGTTGCTCCTACAATCCCGGGGTTTCAAATCTGTGGTGGAGCTCATCCATCATATATGTGCCAACAAGAGACAGTGGTGAACGAGGAGGCCAACGCCATGTACCACAACAACCTGTCGTACACCACTCATAATCTTGTCCTCCCCCAGGGCAGTCCACCTTATAATCCACCAGGCTTCTAGTACTAGAATCAGAGGAGGCCATAGAACTAAAATCTTGGCCCGAGTGAGCAAGCACCACCACAGCAAGCTCCTATTGTGCACCAGCCACCATTCATGCAAACTGTTCCTCAACCACCGCACCAACAGATTACTTATGACGCAAACTTTGTTCAGGCATATATGAAGAATCAAGAGGCCTTCAACACCTCTCAACTCAAGTACTGGACACTTTGGGCATGACAAAACATTGTGAATCACATTGGAACACTTCTTTTGGCTTCACTTAGCATGAGATGTTAACAAATATGTCACAAGGTTCAAGACTTGTCACATTGCAAAGTCTCGAGTACAAAACTCAGGTCTTTACACACCTTTACCTATGCCTGAAGCTCCATGGGAAGATGTCAGCACGGATTTTGTTGTTGAGTTACCTCGTACCCAAAGAAATAAGGATTCTATCATGGTAGTCGTTGATCGATTTTCCAAAATGGCTCATTTTGTGCCATGTCACAAGACACATGATGCCAATCAAATTGCTGACCTTTATTTTCGTGCGATTGTACGTCTCCATGGGATTCCAAACACCATCACTTCAGATCGAGATGTGAAGTTCATGAGTCACTTTTGGCGAACCTTATGGCGTAAGTTAAGAACGCAGCTACAATTCAGTTATGTTGCACATCCTCAAACTAATGGTCCAACTGAAGCCGTCAACTGCACTCTAGGCAACTTGCTCAGTTGTTTTGTTGGAAAAAATCTTCTTCAGTGGTATTTGACTCTTGTTCAAGCAGAGTTCGCTTACAACTCATCTCCGAGTCTAACTAGTGGCCAAAGTGCTTTCAAGATCGTGCATTGTAAGAATCCCATTACACCGGTGGAATTAGCTCCTTTGACAACACTTGATCGCTTTAGCAGTGTCCTCGAGGAAAAAGTTAAAGAAATCAAAATGTTGAATGATAAGGTGAGAAACCAAATTGCAAGACATAATGCAAAATATCAACAGTAGGCTAATAAATTTTGTGAGCCAACTGCATTTAAGGAAAGAGATTTGGTTTGGATTCATTTGAGAAAGGAAAGATTCCCTCCAGGCCCATATGAGAAGCTCAAACCTAGAGCCGATGGACTGTTTAAGGTCTTGGAACTAATTGGAGAAAATGCATACAAGATTGAACTTCCTGGAGAATACAATGTTTCTGCCATTTACAATGTTGCTGATCTGTCTCCATATTACGAGCATGAAGAAGAGCTAAGACTCGAGGACGAGTCTTCTCCAACAAAGGGAGCTTGGCAACATTGAAGACAATTTGGCTAACTTAGGAGACAAATTGGCCACCCCAATTCATTCACCCATAACTCGACCATCCTAATCTATTCCCATAGCCTTTGAAGTTAAGAGCATAGCTTTCTTATTTTCAATAAAGTAGATCACCCTTGTTGACAATGGTGGCCACCCAATTAATCAAGTAATTGAAGATTTAGGCTATAAAAGGCCATGCTTGTATCAGTAGAAATCACCAAGCAATGAATCAAGTTTTATCAAAACACAGTGAGTGTTGTGTAATGTTGAGGAAGCGAGTCTCCCTTTCACTATCTATCAATTCCTGAGAGTGAAGTATAGATTAGTCTATCAATTTCTCCCAGTTGAAGAATAGAACCCTCTAACATGAGAAATCAAATAGGATTTTTATTTATCCGAACCCATCCCCTACCCATGTGGTGTCAACTATTACTGCTGACGATGTGAAGGATTTTAAGGACATGATTGATTCATGTTTCTTATAGTCAGCAAAATGGTCGGGGCATTATTTCGCATGAAGTAACAGATCCGTTTATTCTAAGATTGATAGAGGGCTTGTTAATGATCAAGCATTGTGTGATTTCACTGATTTATGGTATGAAGTCCTTCTAGAGGGGCTTTCTGATCATTCTCCTTTGCTCATGCACCTAAGTGGCAACCAAAAGAATAGGAAAAAGATATTCATGTTTTGTAATATATGGGCAGTCAAGGAGGAAATCACTAGATTGTGCAAAAACGCTAGAGTATTGGTGTTCAAGGATGTCCTTTATTTCGGATTGCTCCTAAGCAAAAATCTCTCAAAAAGGCGCCTTAGCAGCGATACAAAAACAATTTTGGTGACATTCAATACTAAATTGAGAATTCTCTTGTCAGGTGGCAACATACACAGAAGAAAATTCATGAAGAAAGGCTTAATGGGGATTTCACCAAGGAGGAGAAATGTCTGTAAGAAGAATATATACTAGAATTGGGTTGAGATCTATACCTAACATATCCAATAGAGAACCAAAATTACATTGCTAAAGAAGGGGACCAAAACACCGGTTGCTTCCATGGCATGATAGAACCAAAATATATCATCAATGAATTTCGGGGATTGAAAATAAACTTGGGATTATGACTTATATTGATGATTAGATTTGAGAAGCCTTTGTGTCACAAATTCAATCTTTCTTCACCAATCAAGGGCTCATAGTATGGAAAACTATGTTGCAGGAGGATATTCTTTTGAAAATAAAAAATGCTTGTTGCTCTTTCATAAATGTAGAAATAAAAGTTGTATTCTCTATTGATACCCATAAAATCCTGGGCTCGGATGATTTTAAAAGCTACTTTACAAGTTTGCTTGATCGCATATTGGTAACGACTTCTTTTTGCCATCAAATATTTTTTCTAGGATGATAAACTCTTAGGAGAAATTAATGCTACTACCTTAGCATTAATCTCTAAAGCCTCTCATCCTACTAAACCTAATGAGTATAGGCCAATTGCATGTTGAAACATCATTTATAAAGCTATTACTAAGCTTATTTGCACCCAGTTGAAAAAGCTTCTCCTTTTTTGTGGATGCAAATCAAGACCTTTTGTGGAAGGTAGATCAATAATGCATAGTATTATGATTGTTGAAGAGATGGTGAAGGTCTATAATGGGAAAGGCATAACAAATTCAATAAAGGAGAAACTTGTTGCAACACCACCATTAACATATTGGATAAAGTAAATAAGATTTTACATAGGGAAGAAAGCTTCAAGCCTTTCCAATACATTCTTAATCATCATTGCCAAAAAGTCCCTTAAAATAGATAACCTTAGGGTATATATATATATAGAAAGAGGGGGAAATAACAAAAATTAAGTCGCGATCAAGTGAGCCGCGATCAAGTGAGCCACGGGCGTGACGACATGAGTTACGGGCGTGACATCTATTTCTTGTGCAAGGGTAAACTAAGTTTGCTTTGGTCACGGGCACGATGACTCCAGTCGCGCGCATGACCCTGATGGCTTGGGAAAGGAGTCACCCCTGTCGTAGGCGTGGCTAGCTAATTACGAGCAGGAGAGCAAAAGGGGTCATCCATGTCGTGAGCATGACAATAAAAAGGGGTCACCCTTGTCCGGGCGTGACCGACTAGTCACAGGAGTAACTGTCGTCTATTCATCAGGCCACGATAGCTCTACAAAGGAGTCACGGGCACAACAATTAAAGTCACGACCATGACCAACTTCTTCCCCATTCTTCTACCTTGGCTTTTTTCCTTAATACCCCATGGTTGATCCTCCTAGATTATTCTTGCAGACTAGCCCCGAGCCCCTTAGAAGACCCAATGGATGCCCTAAAGAGGACCCATAGCATCATCCCATGGGCCGGGATCCCATTTGTAGTGAATGTCATGCCCAACGATGACCCAAATATACCTCTATGGCCCCAGGTCCACCTTAAGATGGACTCCACACCCGATCTTCTAGTGGTTTCGCTTGGGCTTTATAAAAGGGATGCGGGAAGGCTTGGTGACCATGATTTTTGAAGCTCAGACCCTACCCCGATATGGTTCAGTTATGTTGAGGTTTTTCAAGTGTATGTGTGTATTTGATAAATTTAAAAGGCATGAAAAACTAACTATAAGTATGTAAGACAAGCTAAGGGGACCTAAGGAAGCCATTTGATGATTTCCCGAGTTCAAAAGGCCTAAAATATGGTGAAGAGTGATAATTATGACACGATCATGTCATGCTCGTTTTCCCTAGTTTTTCCGTGTTTTCTTTTTTCTTTTTGGATTTTCCGATTCTTTTGTAATTTCCCCCTTTTACCCTTCCCCCTTGTTGATACACCCCTTCCCTATATATACATGTATAGCCTTATTGTAAGAGATAGACTTTGGTTACGAATTAAAAATGAAAATGGAGATTGAGAGTTTTCCCTCTTGAAATTTTCTTTTACTTTATCCATGTTGTTTGTGGTGTTGTTTCAAGTCAATCTCTTCCAGAATTGTGGTGTAGTTTCCTTTAACAATTCTTTGGTGGTTGTTAACTCTTAGTGGTGGAGTTTCTCCTTTATCCAAGTCCATATCCCTTGTGTTTGTTGTTGAATTCTAAGGTTTGTGAGTTGCTTTCTCCAAATCCTAGGGTTTGTTGTGTTGTTCTTGTTCTTGGTGTTGGTGTTGATGTTATTCTTCATCTCCTCCTATCTCTATCCATCCACCTACAACTCAAGCATTGCCCATGGCCTGCCCCGACCTGCTCTAGGTGCAGTGATCCCCCAGGGGATTAAATGGAAATGTCATGTTTGCTAACGAAGTGTGACTGCAAGTTCTGTAGGAATGCTAAATCAATGGATATATGTATTTAATGTTTGCCAACCTCCATTTTAGTCTTTTTTGTATAACTGATTTTGTGTTATATACTTACAATAAGAAAGTTGTGCTAGGAAATTGTGAAAGAGCAATATATAGGAAGCAAATTATAATAGGTGTAGTACCTGGTCATCAACTTTCTCATCCCTTTTCTTGTGCAAATGAACCAAGTCTAGAGTGTACATGGAAAAGGAAGCAAACTATAAAGGTTTTCCAATCGCAACATTCTGCCCCTTACACTATAGATTTTATGTGATTGAAGCCCTTCAATCTATATTTCATTGTTAAAAGTCATTCCATTCTGACACATTATACCTACTTAACATGATAGAATCTCAAAGAAGTTGAGATTAGGCTAGCTGATGTTGGTTGCAATGGTATTTGCTACTGGTATGTTCTTTGCCCACCTTGTAGATGTGTATTGTTGCTTAATAATTATATATGTAGTAATCAAATTATCATTTTCAGACTTTCGATTAGCAATAATTGCAAGAGTCTAATATTGAATTTCCACATAATTAAGCTGTCCAAATTGTTCATACAACTTTTCCTTGAGTTGTTGTCGAGAATACTTCAAGTTATTTGCGATGATTACTTGGAATTTAAATACCTCAAATCATTTGCAGTGATTCAGAAACCGAGGAATTAAAAGGCATATTTGTTCATATTTTGCTTCAGCATTTGGAGGTTCGTTTACTTTCTTATGGAAGCTAGCGTTATGTTGGTCACATTTTGCACAGGTCACATACCTACTGAACTAGTGAGTGGTTATTGCCTTTATTTGGTATCCTTTCATCTAGAGGAATCTTTCCCCTAGCTACTATTGAATATGGATTAATAATATCATACCGTTCTCTACTAGTCGTAACCAAGTATCTGATTCCTTCACCATGCTTTGAAGTTCTTGAACACAATGCTTACGTTTTGTTTGATTTGTAGTATGTGGTTTGACGTTTTTGTGATTTTTCAAAAAGAAAAACATTTTAGATTAAGTTTTGGTCAATGAAGTATGAAGACATTTTCTCTTAACTTGTTAACCATTAGTATTTGCTTTACTCATGTTTAATATGTTTAATGGCTATTTTCTTGTGTTTACTCTTTACTTTTTGAGTACATTCCGCCAATAAAAAATCCATAATAATAAACAAATACATTATTTAATTAACTAGTTAAATTTAAAACATATTATAAAAAAATAGATTATTGAGTAGCCCTATTTTGATTTCTTCTGGATAAATGCTCACAGTAAACACCATTTAACTTTGCTTAAGGGTGCCTAGTAGTAGTAATGTTGAAATTTCAAGAGATTTGGCTTCTATTCTCCTTGACGTGTCCTTGTCTTGGAGATTGGAGACTGGTGATAAATTGCTTTGAATTTTTTTTTTTTTTTTATACTTTTTATTGGTTATTGTAAGTGAACTAATGTCTCAATAAAATTGCACAAAGGTAGATGTATAAAGTACAATATTTGGATCTTTAGCCTATATGCTTCATTACTATATATACAAAATTGTATTGTCAAAATTTATACTAGAATTTTTTTCTTTTGAAAACAATACTATGTAAGTACAATTTTATAGGAAATTACAAGTATTTTGGAGAAATTGCCTTTTCCAATTTATAGGTTTTGCTTGGTTTTGAATTTATACGAATATTTGGATAAATAACAATCATTTAAGAAATAATTAAAACGTGTTGTAATTAGAGTTATTGAATCAAACAACATCTAGTAGCATTTAATTTTAGATATACGAGCAATCACAGTAAATGTTGTCCTAGGCTACGACTATGGGTGTCTAAAGTTGGTTAACCGCATTTTAAGTGAACCACATATGTGGTTAACCGCCTTTGTACTGCATTATGCGGTCCACCGGTTTGCGATGCATTTGGAAACTAGAAACCGAAACCAAACTGAAACGGTCGATTAACCTCTTTGAGAACGTGGTTAATCGCTTTTTAGGTTCGGTGTATGGTTAACGCAGTAACAACTGAATTTGAAGTGACAACAAAGGAAGCAAAACTAACATTTTGTTTTAAAATTTCAAAACTTGATACTAAATTAAATAAAACTGGTTAACCACTTCACAATAAAGTGAAACTGAAACTTAAACAGGTTAAAGCAGTTCGTTAAAGCAGTTTGTTTTAAAAAATAAACTGTTAAAAGGTTTTATCAGTTCTGCTTTTACGGCTTGACAGTTTGGTTTTTAGTTTCGGTTTTTCTTGGACACTCCTAGCTACGACACTATTACCTCTAGCAATATTTTTTTTATTTGTTGCAATAGGCTATTACTACATTTATAAATGTTGTCCATAAGCAAAATAAATACCGTTAAAGGGCATTTTGTTGCAGTGGGTAGCTAACTAAACTCTTCATTAATAGGGGTTTAGTGTATCACTTAGTTAACCACTATAATATAGGTGCAATGAGTAACGTTATCCATAACGAAAGTTTGATAATACCATAATATAATTCAAATATATAGATGACTCCTATAATATCGATAACACTATGGTGGAGATCACCTTAAACCACCTATCAATAAGAAGTCAGATAAAAGGTAGATCTGCCATGGTCATCAAAGATGTCGTGGTGGGTATTGGTTCAAGGAAGTTAACGAGGAATTTAAGCAAGTAAATAAAGTAACACAATAAGTGCTACGAGTGATGTTATTCAATTTATTTTTTGTTTATTTTAACATGGCAAATTATTGTGGGGGATGAATCAGTAGTTAGAAACCTCCTCTCAAAGATGAAGTGACTGACAAAGTGGGATAAACAACCAAAAAAAAAAAAAAAAGGTCTAACCCAAGAAAAACAGAACTTTCACTGTCAAGACCAACTGCCTGTCAAAGACTAAGAGCGGCTAGCTTAAAGAAAAAATTGGCTCGACGATAGAACCTAAATGACCACCATCTCCGACCCCTTCTTGGCTACTGCTCAACTCTATGCAAAGTCTCAGATTTCCGACAACAGTAGACCCAAGAGCAGGGAAGCCAAACAGACACTCTATCAAGACTTCCTTTCATGGCTGAAGGCCTTCATGCAATACCAGTGATGAAAAACATATCAACCCACCCCTTTGGTTCAACACTAGTCCTGAAACAGATTTCTAGGAAATAAACAATCTTAAACCCTTTGTCTCGGTGTTGTAAGTTCATGAGGGAGGCCTTGGACAATGAACTCAGGTTTGATGCTGCTTAATCTCGATTTAGAGTGGGGGAAAATTGAACCCTTAATTCTTAATATATGTTCCAGATCTAGGGAAATTGCTAGAGGGCTTGATCTGATAATAAGCTTGGGAGAAGAAGGCTAAGAGATGGGCTTTAGAGATGGCAAGTGCCCCAAAAGGTTTTGATGCCATAAATTTCGAGCAGATCTTGAAGGTTTTGAGGGGAATTGAAGAGTTGCAGTGGAGATATGAAGATTTCTCCATTCAAGCGAAGAAAAAGTTCATCTGAAAGGGCTAAAAGTGCTTGGATCGGAGGATTTTGGTTCTAATTGATTTCGAAATTCAACCACGTCAAGGCTACACACTTAATGGCTAAGATTAAGTAGCCGGTAACTATGGTTAGACGATTGTGGCTAGGGTTTCATGAAGAATCCCTCTTTCCCTCTGTAGTGTTGCTTTTTCTCTCATTAGAAAAGGATGAGAGTTTTAGAGCTTTTTTTTTTATTTTTTTATTTTTGGGAGTGATGTTATTCATATGGATTATATATTGAAGTGATACACATCATGGGTGTAGTCCATACATGCAAATACAAAAATAATCTTGTGTGAATTCCTTTTTATAAGATTTGGAGTTATACAAATTTTAGACTGTCTTACACATAATAAATATCATTGTTTACACAGATGGAGCATATGAATTTATAGCACAATATGTTTTCCTTTATTATTATTATTATTATTATATATGTAGTGTTTCGCATAATGCTCAAAGGTTTTTTTTTTTTGTTGAATTTTAATAATTGAATTTGTCCAAGCCTAAAAGAATAATCGACAATCACATATATCTTTCCAATTATAACATTAACCTATATGACTAAAAACTCATAACCTAATTTTGAAATGAAATTAGACATGACTCTAACTTATCTAACATGAAACTAATTAAAAAAAATATTGTAAGGCACCGTTCTTTTGTACGTTGCGTTTACATTGCGTTGCGTTACATTACGTTTAGTTGCGTTGGAAATAGTTAAAAAGTAATGATAATTTGCGTTATGTTGCGTTAAGTTGCGTTACGTTTGGATGCGTTAACGCATAAAAGAACAGTGCCTAAATAAGTTTATTATCCAAATGTTAATGTAACATTGACTGATTTGATTGCCCAAATTTAACCTAAACTGAAATTTGTACAAGAAATTGTTTTACAGTAATATATACGAAAAAACATTTTTGACTCGAAAGAACCACAAATGATAATATGTTATAATTACGATAGAATGTGGAAGTGAGAAGGCCAGATTAAATTTCCCATTACATATAGACATCAAAGTGTAGTGTTCAAATACATCTAGTCGAAAGACCACAATATATAATGTAATTTTAGTAGTTATTTACCATTTTCAAATTTGCTCTCGCATCATCCTTCTCTTGTAACATTCTCTGAATTTCTCTCGGACAGGTTCTTCCATCCCGGCTTCTTGGAGCCATCTACTGTTTCAGCCTCCCTCGACTGCATTATCAACCTCCCTGAACTTCTTGTAAATATCACTCCTGTAAAACTTCCTTGTTCGTACTACCAAAACCAATGAAACAAACACGCTGAATAGAGTTGCTGCTGTGATGATTATAAATGCTAGTCGGAAACACTGCGGCCCGGTACAGGTAAGCTCTTGCCCTAGCTTTCTAACCCGACCTGACGCTGCCATTTGATTTTGGGCTTCCATGTCATATAAATGCCCTGCTATCTTCACATTCAAAATGTAAGCGCCCACTGGGCTGGCAAGTGTCCCAAAGTTGTACAAAGTGGAGTAGTATTTAAGCCCAAATAGCTCTGAGATTATTGCATAAATCAATGGCCATTGAGCCCCATAACAAAATCCTGTAACCACTGATGCCACATAAAGCCCATTTGGTACATCAAAGGCAATGAGGAGGTGACCCACACAAGATACTAGAAACATGAATGATAGCACCAAAGGCCGAGGAACCATGTACTTCTGTAAGAAATGTTCCGAGGCAAAACCTGCCACAACACGACCCAAATAGTTCCATATGCTGACTAGGGACACGAATGTGCTAATGCTTTGTTTTGAGTACCCTAGCGATGCCCCTATCTGTCCCAAATTGTCAATCAGAGTCAATGTTCCTCCAATTCCAAATATTATAGCTAAAAATAGAATCAGCATGTCGATACTAAAGAGAGTCTGTAAGATCGTGTAGTCCTCCCCTCTTTTCGGGGGATGAAAAATGTCTTGAAAACACGATATCTCTTTAGTGCTAGTAGGCAACTTACTTGTGGATGAAGGCTCAAGATTTGGTTGTGGTCCATTATTACTCTTATCCCTATTACTTACTCCAACATCTTCTTCGGAAACCCTAACTGCCAAATCCTCTCCAGGCTTCTTCCAAGTCTTGTACTCTTCTTTAACAACAGTAAAAATTGGTAAGAGTAGCAAGGCGACTACTGTAACACCACTCCCTATATACTCACTGCGCGTGAAGGTGGCATGCTTTTGAGCTATAATGAGGGCCATGAGGAAGGCAGCAAGCCCTAGGGACATGTACAGAAACTCATAGAACACCTTGAGTTCATTGGTTTGTCTAACCACTTTCATAAACCGAATAGTACGTAGAAACACTATAGAGATAGCAGCAGGTAACCAACCTATGAAAAGGATAAGACCCTTAGAGTTGTTACCTCCATAGATGGCGTAGTAAAGTTGGGAAATGATGGCACCACTTAGACCTACAAAGCCCTTCAGCAACCCCAAGACCACCCCTCTACTCTCCGGAAAGTTCTTCACACAAGTAACCAAGGCACCCGTATTTGCAAATGCTTGTGAATTTGCACCTGCATCAAAGTGTATTAGTACAGGATTCAGCCTCATTACCAAATATCAATGACTTTCATCTTAGCTTAAGCTGTTATTTTATTTTATTTTTATGGATCATCTTAGCTTAAGTATTTCACCTACTTTTCATTATATTTGCCGATTATTTTGCTCTAGACTCTAATGCTACTTTTGCCCAATAATTAATTCTTAAATGTAATATTTTAAAATAATATAAAATATAAGTAACATTTTAAAAGTTGAGTACAGTCAATATATGAGTGACAAGTAGCTTGACTTCTAGGATGCCATTTATCTTAGAGTATAAAATCATCATTAGACCTACAACTATCAACTTAAACTTTTGGTTGAGATGATTCCAATGGTATTAGAGTCAGGCCTGAGCAAGAGATGTGAGATTCAAATCTTAGCAGCGCCCATGTTTATTTGCGCAAGATTAAGGGTGGCCATTCCAAAAGCCACACTTCAAACCCAAAAGGCATTCGCGTGAGGCGGCGTGTTAGAGTATAAAACCATCATTTGACTTATAACCATCAGTTTAAGCTTTTGATTGATATTTTTATTAATGGAACTCTAAGTAATATACTATAAGTTGAATACTTTTAACATATAATGTCTTCCTTTTGTATGTTTATATTCATTCATTATATTTTCTTATGAATATTTCTTCTAATATTATTGTGTTTGAATATTGGTTTACAATAAAACATATGAAAATTATGTTTTTTATATTTTTGATGATTTGTTGATGTATATTTTTATTTTGTCTCGTAGACTTATCGGTGTCGTTTCTTCTATAATATGTATGTTGATAATGTATACTTCGAATATTTAATAATGGATTATTGGACGATAATACACTGGACTTTAGCGGTATAGGACAAAAATGCACTGAATTTTTTTTTGGACTTTGATACACTGATCTTTGAGGGTATTGGACAATAATGCACCTGGAACAATTTCGGTAGTGGTTGACTTGGCGGCGGTTCTACTTTGAAGTGTTTTTCCTTTTTTCCAGAAAAAATATATTAGTCATTCTCCTTATGTATAATTTCTTACACGACAAAAAATTTCTCTGAAAAAAAAAAGAAAAACGACACCTCAAAGTAGGACGACCACCACGTTAGCCACCACCGGAATGGTTCTGAGTGCATTATTGTCCAATACCCTTAAAGTTCAGTGTATTAGAATCCAAAAAAAAAGCTCAATGCATTATTATCCAATATCCCTAAAGTTTAGTGTATTATCGTTCAAAAATCTTTTAATAATTTGTATATCGTATTTTTTTTTTCAATTTAAACTTTCTTAATCACAAGCTTTTTTCTCCCCTATGGAAAAACCCTAACTTGGGTTTGTTTTTTAGTCACTCTCATAGTATTTTTTTTCAAAGCTGCATTGAGAAAGAGAAATAGACCAATATTCTAAGATTTTGTTTTATGGCACGAATACTATTCTTTTGTTTATTTGAACTGATTGTATATATAAAAATCACTCATCCTTGTAGTTTCCCAAAATTTCGGGGAACACTTATAAGGTAATATTATTTCAATTTCGATATTCTTACCAATCCAAATTTACTTTTTTTAATCTTCATTCCATGCTAAAATATAGTGTATCTCCATTCATACTAAATTTTAATATTAGTCTGACACTCAAGACTTTTAATTCCAGCTATATATAAGTTGTCATTTCATCTTCCCCTTGAAATATTCAGATAACATATTTATCTTTTTCTCCCTAAATGAATTTATAAAAATAATTTAAAAATGGTGATTATTAATTTATTATACATTTAATTGTCCAGTTTTCAAATTCTTATTTCATCTATGTTTCTAAGATCAAGAAAGAAAAGACATTAAATGGTGATGAAAACTACAAATGAATATAAGATATAAATTCAACTCAAATATAATCTAAAATTTTCCTCAGAAAAAAAACCCCACCATTATCGAACTGCATTCAATTTTTGGAAAGTGAGTTTTCATTTTTGGAAAGTAAGTATAAGTGTTGTCTTAGAAATTAGTAAGAGTTGAAAAAAGAGTTGATGGTTATTAAAAGAAAGGGTTAGAGATAAACAGAGGAAGAGGGGAGGAAAATTATGGAAATATTGATAGAGAAAAGACAAAGTAAGGAGAGAATTGTAGGCAATATTTTTTTCAATGTGAATTCAATTAACTTGGGTAAGGAAATAACGTGCAAAAAGTGACAATTCAATTATAGGTGAAGCTTTACCAACTATAATAGATATATGATCATAAAAATATTGGTTTTTGCAAAAGTATTTATCTCTTAAATAATTGGATTATTTATTGTAACAAGTTACTTTCATCACTGTATATTAATTTCAATTTTTAAAGGTAGACTTAAGAATACCTTTTAACAATGATAATTAAGAATTTACAATTATAGTAGAATCACTCAAAAATAAATATACTACAAAATGCTTTGCTCTTTAGAAGAAAAGTGTATGTAAAAATGATGTCAAATTTGAAGAGAATGAGTGAGGAATTTATGAGGTGGAAAAGGCATAATTGGTAAAAATGTGGGGTTTTAACCTACACTAAAAATATTAAATAAAAAATTAATAATTTTTGAAAATTAAATAATTATGACAGCGTTAAATTGCTTTTTTATTATAAAAGTAGTACATTAAGTAATATTATATCATGAAAAATTTATAACCAAAACTTTTAAAATGTATTATTAGTATATTTTGAAAAAAGTATTAGAGATTATAATTTTATTAAAGAAATTTTTAAACACAATATTATATATTGAAGAAATCATAGCTAAAACATTAAAAAAAATTAATTACATGTAGCACCATATAATTTAAATAGATAAGAAACTATATAGAGTATGTAGGATGACATCATTACGCACAGACTCTACCACTGAAATAACATATTTGAAGTTTTGACTTCTACACAACTGTGATAAATAGTTGTGATTAGTTACATATTATAAATTACAAAATTATTTACAAAACTACTGGAAAACCTAACAACACTTTGGGGAAAACATCTAAGATACACTCATTGAAATGCTTCACACTCGCAACAAAAACAAAACAATTGATCATAATATTTGACACAACTACAAGACAAGCAAGAATAGTTATAAAGACAATAACAATAACAAATAACCAACACAACACATCAAAATACAAAATGATAATTCCAAGAAAAGATACTCAGTTGTAAATGATTTTTAATCTTACATGTTGGATATTATAGAGTACTTTACTACAAGTCACTTTATTTATGAAGCATTTTCAAAAAATTATGGAAAAACATTCGAATTGTGTATCACTATTTGAATCCAGTTTTATTTTGAGGCAATACTTGAATCAAACATTGAACAAAAAAAAGAAGAATATAGTTGAAAAAAAAATCACAAATACAACAATAAATTCGTGCATCACAAAGATACAAAGACTAGTTTCTTCTTTACGATCCGAAAAATCATTATTTAACAACCCTGTCACCATCAATTTTTAAAAATGCTAAAGCAGTATATTGAAAAAAAAAAAATCTTATCGAATGGTCTTTGATTCAAAGTTTAGCTAAAGTACTACATGCTATTTCAATTTAAACCATAGATAATTAATCAAATTCGATTAAAGTAGTAAATGCTGTTTCCATGTCACGGTGTGCCATCACACTGACAAATGACATTATGATAACTCCTCCTCATTACATGAGTCATTCAATAAATATTTTACTATTTTACGATCTCTAATATTTATATTTAACTGACAATTTTTTTATATAATATTGTATTAAAATTCATAATAATATGCTTTTAGGATATTATTTTTTGTAATCAAGATAATGATAAAACATTTGTATTATAGAATATTGTATATGTTAAAAATAAATTTTGAAAATTTAACTAATGTGTAAATCAAGATAATATATAGTTATTTTTCTAAAATAAACATATCTAATAAACAAAATGGAAATAGTGATAACTATGTCATAAATTAGAAATTTAAAAATCTTGAGAGCCGCCTATTTTTTGGACATCTCTTATGAAATTAGGTGTTTTAAGATTTTTAGAAATTTCGTATTTCCTTTGGTGAGAGTTTTTATGCTTTTTTTGTGCTAATGTCAGGGGAGATCGTTTATTTTAATTTCTTGTTCATGCTTGTATCGCTCATAGCTTTTTACCGATTCAATTTTCACGTTAAAATTCTTGTTACCTTTAATCTTGCATTTATTTTTCTTAAAATCAAACTTGTAGTCATCTCATTTTGCTTCACCTATCATAAATATACTCTTGTAATTACCATAACACAATGTCAAAAACCAAAAACAAGTATACCCTGACGAAGATTTGCTAGCACCCGAATACTCTAAGACTTCTTAAAGACAATCCTTTGATACAGGAAGAAAACCATTATTGTTTTTTTTTTTTTTTTTTTTGATATCAAACCATTATTGGCTTCGTTGGCAAATGCATTACGTGAGAGTACCCCAAGACTTTTCAAAGATATTCATGGTCCACATATCCATTATCCATATTAATTGAAAGATAAGATTAACCGCTACTGACAAATTAAGATGTGATGAGAGGCATTATACGAATACGTACGTACCTAAAAATATATACAAGCACATTAGCCAATTGGATGGCCTAGCCATATGACCGGTGACTGCGAGCCAGATGATGAAGTAACCAAAGAAGTTGAGGACAGCGCCGAGGGCTAGGACTACCCAAGGAGGGGTGATTTCCATGAGTAGCCCTGATGGCAAACCCAAAGTGGACCCGAGGTCTTTAAAGAACCCTAAGAGGTTAAGGGTAGATTGGTCATACCCTAACGACGATTTGATACTGCCGGAGTACATCCCAAACATATAGGTGGCTCCCGACGCGGACAACACCAAGATGGTGGAAAACACCATAAACCACCTTCCCGTGACAAGCCGGACCAAAAAATGAGCCCCGTCAGGGCCATGGCCGCCAATGTCGACGCCCATTGCAGCTACCTAGTTTTGGTAAGAGGAAGAAGTTCAGGGGAGGAAATAAAGCAATGCAATGCAAAGTGAAGTGAAGATGTGTTGGGAGTGGTATGTTGTGTTTTTGGAGTGTATGTATTGTAGTGTAACACATCATTAGAATTGTCAATGGAAGTCTTTGTCCACAATGTCAAGTTGACTTGTCAAGATTCGAGAAAATTAGCACAAGTACATGTGGGTGCTAAACTAACTAGTATTGAGAGCTTCAAGTAAAATATATATGTGCAATTTAGAACCTCTAGGTCCACTTGTTGCACAAGATTCCATGGGCTCATTAGCTGTCTTAATGAATTATAGTTACACCAACATATAATTGTATAATACCTCCATTTTTATTTATCTGTTGCTTAGGAAATTGGGTTAAAAACTTTAATCATTAATATCTTAATTTGTATAATGATTCATTATACAAAATTGATGTTATTAAATTCATAGTGAAGAATGCTATTCAAAAAGTATAATATTATATTTTTTATAAAGATTTTATATTATAAGTTGTTGATTAAAGATTGACACTGAAAACCGTAAATAATAGATAAAAAAGAACGGGGGAGTATTAAGTTAGAGTATGAATGTTAAAAAATTAGGTTTATATTATTTCAGATTTTGATGAATTAGATGAAAAATTGATGCAGAATGCTCTAGTTTTCTGTATCGGAAAATTCAAATGAAGTGTACTACAATAATGTCGCAGGTATTTCGTATGAATTTTCGCAAATGACTCATTATTAAAGCTCATATCAATACTATTATAATAAGACCCTGTTCTTTTATACGACTGGTTGCGGTGCCACAACTCACCGCACTTTGTCATAACCACCACAACATACTAATTCACCACAATTTACCATAACCCACCATATTATTTCATCTCATTTTTTCCAATTACTTTTTTACATTTACCAATACAATTTTACAATTATAAAAAAACAAAACCCACCACAACTTATCAATAACCCGGTCACCACATCCACCACAATCCCACCACACCGCGCCATACCACAGCCAGTCGTATAAAAGAACAGAGCCTAACTTTTCTAATATATATATTTATTTATTTTTGAGTCAACCGCCATATGGATATGATTCTTTAAAGGAATTTTACAACCCTATCTACTACAACAACATATTTTCAAGAAAAATATGTTTGAGTGTGGTCTCAGGAATTCAAACGTAGGCAATCTTAACTCATGAGCTGAAGTTCATATGGGGAGACATTTCACAATCCTATCTAAGATTAAGAATAATTATAGGTGTGTTTGGTAAAGATGGAAATCATTTTCTGGAAACTGATTTTCCCATTTTCTAGTGTTTGGTGACCGAAAAATGAAGAAAATCATTTTCCCCAACCCCTTTGTAAATAATTTTTTTGACTTCAACCTCATGAAAACTATTTCTCCTCCTCTCCCCTACTCTCTCTCTCTCTCTCTCTCTCTCTCTCTCTAATTTCTCTTCTTTCATTCTTCGTCCCTTCTTTCTCTCTCTCACGCACCGATTGAAATATTCCCCCCCACCATTCTCTCTCATACACATGTTTTATTATTTTTCTCTCGTCTTTCTCTTTCTGTACCGCTCTCTCTCATGCATCCGTTTTAATATTTCTCTCTCTCAACTTTCTCTCCCTACACCACTCTCTCTTATACACCCGTTTTAATCTCTCTCTCTCTCTCTCTCTCTCTCTCTCTTCTTTTTCTCTCTCCCTCTCCGTCATTCTCTCTTACATACCTATTATAATCCCTCTTTCCTTATTGTCAAACAGGTGAAAATCATTTTCCATGAGAATCATTTTCTTGTGTACCTAATACGGGAAAATATCTAATGAAAATTCATTTTCTAAGAAAATTATTTTACAAAGAAAACCATTTTCCTAGAAAACAATTTTCCTTCGCACCAAACACACTCTAAATGGATTTTTGGACGCTAATATACTTAACATAGGTGATGGTGGACAATAATGCACCAAATTTTTTTTATGAACAATAATATATTGTATTATGGGGTTGTTGGACAACAATGCACCTCGAACGATTCTAGTGATGACTGACTCAATATCGACCCTACGTGGCAAAGAAATTTAACTTTTAACAAGGTTAATGTCGTGTCAGTAAGTCCAAGTGAAATTTATTTATTAAAGACTTTAATTTTTTTGCTCCTGAGCCTGCCACGTAAGACCGCCATCGAGTCAGTCACCGTGAAAATTGCTCCGGGCAAGGTTGTTAAAATAGGGATCCTAACTCGAAACTATGGGGAAGTTAGGATCGGAATTTAGCCCATGTAGGATCATGGATCGTGTGTAAATAATAGAATTGTATCGAGAATTTTGGACCATAATATTGTAGTATCGTAAATCTGGATCGAGATTTTAATAACTATGGCTCCGGGTGCATTATTGTCAAATACCTTCAAAGTACAATATATAATTATCAAGAAAATTGTTTGGTACATTATTGTCCAGTACCCCCAAAATACAATATATTAGCATCCAAAATTCCTAATTAAATAGGACACATCTGAGAAGAATATTATGTATTTGTAATGAGTTCATGTAACACAAAATTAAGTAATAAGGGATAAATTCATCCGATATTGATCTATGTTATTATAATTTTCTTTTTGTTCTCTTTGCGATTGTTATATATATGTCCCCTCATGTAAATGTCCTTTGGGCTTCAGGCGTGGATGATGCAAAGGCCCCATCCACTTTGTGCAAATAAAAATGAGAGTGCCAAGACTCAAACTTGAGACCTCTTACCTAACCTGGGTCTAATATATTGTGGAATCATCTATATTAAAAGCTTACGTTGATGGTTAAAATCCCAATAACGATTTTGTACTCTAATAATTACGATTCAAGTTTATCACTTTTGTTGGTTGAATGACAAGCAGGGAGGATTAAACTCTTTTGTTATTAACTTATGTTTTTGTAAGAATAGTAAATATATCAGTGGTTCTTGGACATAATAATTCAACTGTTGAAGATTTTACATGCCTATGATACATAGTCACAAACTAATGTATATCGATTACTATGATATCGTCAGTCCTAGTGATTCGTGATTCGGGATGATCATGCTAATATTGAGCCTTTTTCTACCATGGACCAACCTGGGAATTTCCAAGGGCCTCGAGGTTTGTTGGTCCCGGAAGTTGAGAAAAGAAACGATGGATCTAGTTAATTTCAATCTCACAAGCTTGGAAAGTCCCCAAACGGAGGCTAGGAAGAAGTCAAGAGAGTCAAGTTCAAGCTAAGGGGCATTTTGGTAATCGCACAAGGGTTGAACTCGGACCTATGAAACATCAAGGAGGAGAACGGGAGAAATGGGGACCGAAAGGGTTCAAACGGAACTAAGAAAGCTAGAAGAAGGAAAAAGGAAAGGGGAAGAAAGTGGGCAAAATTGGGAAAAAAAAAACATGTTTTCTCTCTTTTGACCATAAATCCTTTAATACAACTTCGATGACCATCAAATTTGATTAGATTATAGTACACACCGAGAGCTTTTCGTCGATATATTATAAGCTTAAATCGTAGTTTAAACGAAGAAATTTGGCGCGTTGGAAGTCGGAAGAAGCCGGTAGGCGCTGGCTACCCCCAGCCTGGTGCGGGCTGCGCCTGCCCTGTTTTCTCCGCCCCACTTCTCTTATCGAGATGTTGGTCGTGTCTCAGCCTTTGTTCAGTAGAGGTATGTGACTTTCCCTCCCCTTTTCCTATATACTCCCCTCCTAGATCTAGTTTTTGAACATTAAATTTTAGGTTTAGTCATTTGAAGAACACTTTATGAGTTTTAGTTATTTGAAACCCTTGTAATTAAGATTAATCCTTGGTGGATTAATTACTCAATTTCCTTTTATTAATGTGAGTTGGTGTGTTTTCTTCCAATCACTTAAGTGGAGATTCTTGGAGGTTCAAGTGTGGGTGCATGCTAGTGGTGAATCCTTACAACCTTCTTGAGGTTCTTAAGCTAATTGGTGAATTTACTCTTTAATTAGTCATATCTCTTTATTGTTATTGTTGATGTGTTAATTTTCATCATTAATCTCCCAAAAACCCTAAAAATTAGTGATAGTTTTATGAATTTTAAATTGGGATTTTCTCAAACCCCTAAGTAGTTAGTGGATCATTGGCCTCACATATTTATCCATTCAAAGGGCCCCTGAGTTTCATGGATCATTTGGCATCAGAGCAAGGATTAGAACTCATGTTTAGGGGGAAAATTTTCGATTTTTTTGGATTTAAGTTCTTGAAGTTTTGGGTGTTGTTCTTGTTGATTTTGGATGCAAAATTAATGATTCATGAATGGCATTATTCCCTTGATGTGTTAGGAGTGTTGGGATATAAATTTTATCATTTGGGTCCAACTATTTGTTGAGTATTGAGTTGATTTGTTGAGTTGTATATGCCCAGAAAATTATTACTGTTTGGTCCAAGTTATTTGAAGGCATTGTGAGAGTTTTGAGTCTAAGTTATGGGCCAGATCAAGTTTTACACATGCTTCTGGGGTACCTTCTACATTATTACTGTTTGGTCCTTCCAATTTAAGTAATTCAGTAGTTCTTTACTTCCAAGACAAAAGAAAGAAATTGATGTGGAAAACTGTCATTTGGTGGCTCTACTCATGGTCATTCATGTGGAAGAATGCACCTGATGTTCCTATGTTGCAATTCTCCCTTGTAGTTGGGGTCTGCAGGTTGTAGGCAATGGAAAGTTGCTATTGGGGCTTATGAGAAGATTGATAGAAAAACAAAAAGTATTGGTGGGGTAAACTGTCAAGTGGAGGCTCAATGCTTGGTCTGTCAACTGAAAATGAATATTTGCTTGTGCAGTAAATCATCTTCATTGAAGTTTCAGCACATTCTTAGAATTTTCCAAAAAGTTATCTGCATTTTACCCTGGTGTAGCTGCAGTAGTTTCGTCTATGGTGTGTTTTCATGGTTCAATTTACGGTGGTTGAGAAGTTTTAGTTTGTTTCTTTGTCGTTTGTTCTCATCTTAATTGTCTGCCTGTTTCTGAAGGCCTAACTTTTGTTTTGAATAAAAGGGTCTCTTGACTGAAAATTATCAAAAAAAAAATATGCCCAGAAAATTGATTCTTTGTTTTGGAATTTTAATGTTTGTTGGCATGTTTGGTTGAGCTTTGTTTTAATTTTCGGCACCCAAGTGAATGCTCTACATGCCTCTTATTGTTGGAAGTGATTTGTTGAGAAATTTCATTGTTTGGAGTTGATTTGGGTTGCAGTTTTAGAGAGCACTAAGAATAAATTTGGAGATTGAATATTTTGGGGTTTGGTGTTTGTTCATACTTCTTCCATGGATGAAAATGGTTAAATTAAGATTTTGTTGGATAACTTGTTGTAGCTAGTTGTGTGTGTGAGGTTGTCACTTGGTGTATTCTAATTACCTTCACGACTATCTTCCATTGGTGCTCATTATTGTCATTTCCCATTGCCGGATTCATCCATCTTCCCCCACAAAAATAAGCTTCGCGAAAGCTCCGCAAAATTTCCTTTGCCACAAAAGAACCTCAAAAAGCCTTACTTGAATGTATTTTCCTTAGCCCATTAATCCCCTCAAACTCCTCAAATAGCCTCTTCGTCAAGTCAAATGGGCAATCAAAAATTCCCTCCTCAACCCAACTCCCCTTCCAAAACCACTCTTGATATGGCAGCCAAGATGTTATGCGATGTCAAATGAGTGATTTGAGCTATGCCATAGCCAAATTGCGACCTTGTTTCCCGAAAAAGATCCATGGTGATTATTAGAGATCTTATGTTGGACGTCGACCTAGTACCTCTATTCATGAGCCTAGAATTAATGATCTACATGATTGGAGAAAGGAGAAGGCTTACTCATGTTCTTCTAGCAAGGAGGACACTCGGTCTCAGGTTAGCCCTTCCTCCAAGGGAAGTCGATCCAAACCATCTTGTGGAGCTCAAACGGATGATGCTACTGACACCGGGTTTTGTACTAGGTAAAGTGTACTAGGAGCAATTAGAAAAGAGGCTATAATGTAAGCAAAGCCATTGGGCCTTCCTCAATCGAAAGCCACTGGGCTCAATCGAAAGCCACCGGGCTCAATCGAAAGCCACCGGGCTCAATCGAAAGCCACCGGGCCAAACCACCACAAAAGCCTTCATTTTACGCCCTTTCCACATACATGTGTTCACCCTTTTGAATACCATTTTTTCACAAGTTTCACTAGCCCTATTTCTTTTGGTGAGGGTAAATACAAGTCATAAGCTTTTCAACGGATTTTGAATTATCTTAATCGGACTCCGGATGAAGGAATTGTGGTCGTTTGAAATCTAACTAGCCAGATAGCAAGGCCCGGCGGCCTTGACCAGCTTCCAGGCCCAGAAACCAAGCCCAGTGTGCAAGCCAGGCCCATGAACACTGTCAAAGCCGCAGGGCCTTGGCCGTCAAAGTCGCAGGGCCTAGGCTGAGAGAGAAGCCCATTTAGCCCCACCACGTCAGCGATCCATGTAGTAAATTGCTATTGGTCGCGGGGTTCGATTTGAATTTGCGCGCCAGAATTTCCCTCCCGGGCCATGCAATCCCATGATCGACGCCCAGGTCCTTTGACTCATGCAGAGTCATAGGCCCTCCGGCCTTGATAGCAATCATGGGGGCATGATCTTTCGATCATGCCTCCCCCTCTTTCCATCATCATACCTCCCCTCTCTCCTATAAATACCCTTCCATTTCACCCCTCATTTCATCAACAACCATCATCCATAATCCCCATCAGCTTTCACCATCATAAACACCATCAACTCTTACCATCTCCATTATCTCTCATTTCTCTCTCTCAAAAAAAAGTCATTCTTCCATCCCTATACAAGAACTCCCAAGCACGAGCGGTATCGAGATTCGACATCACAAGTCCAACCAATACTCCATCCAAATTTGCTAGACAGCAACGTTTGGTTACTTCATTCATTTGTAATTTCATAAACATGTAACCATACTCTCCATATCACCTTTATATGATAATTTGTAAAAATGCGTTATTCTTTGCATGTTGAGAATATAACATCGTAAAATTCTTTAAACTTCTCCCCGCTCTTTTCATTTCAAGTTCGATTTTAGTAGTCTGTTTGTTTTAACAAGCGAATATGAGAATTCTTTAATTCTCAAATTCATAACCTTACCGGCTTGGAATCTGAGTTCACAAACCGTAATTTTCTTTTTTATTCCTTTCGGTTCGTTGATTTCCTTAAATCAACCGGTGGCTCCTTTCATTACCTAAACTCTTTTAAATTCGTATTTGCATCACGATAAATTAACTGAAAGTGAACCGATAATTCCCAACATTTGCATTTGTAGGACGACCCATGAAAATGGAGTAGAATACAGCCAAGGCCCCGCGGCCATGGCTAGATTCAATCCTCACTTTCACGGGCCTGGCGCAATGGGCCCAGACTGGGTACTCACCAAGGCCGCAGGGCCTTAGTACCAGCCTAGTGGCCCATTTGCATTGTTGTCGGCCCAAATTCGAATGTGGCATGTTACCGGTGCATTTGTGATTTAACGTGGCCTCGTACGATTTAGCTTGAGGTTTAATACTTAAAAGAGCAAAAGCTTTCTTATTTTTTTATATATTCAAATATCTCTATTTAAGGATTAAGCAACCTTAGTTGCCTCCCAATCACAACCTATGTAGCGCAACGGTGATAGAGAGTCCTACAACCTCTTCTTTTTCCGGGGTCCTACAGATGCAGAATATCTTAGGAAGCTCAAGGGTAGAAAGTGCTTCAAATATTGAGAGTATAGTCATTACCAAACTCTATGCCCTTTGAAGATGGTTGGATATCTAAAACCAATGAGGTAGCTACACCAGAGATTCCACGGGCTATGGTTGAGGTTGTGTGCAACAAGAGGAGAGCTCCACTCCTAGGCGGTCCTTTATCATGACTAAGGATTCCTAGAATGACTCTCGACGGGAGTCAATCTTCTAAACTAGGTTCACAAACGGCAAAGGGTTATGCAAGGTCATCATCGATGGTGGAAGTTGCTTCAACTTAGCTTCTACCTACATGATTAAGAAGCTCGAATTATTGGTCGTGGTTTATCCCAACAATATAGATTGCAAGGGCTTAAAGATGGTGGTTATCTTCAGGTATCTCAACAAACCGTGGTATTTTTCTCCATTGGTCCTCACGAGGATAGTGATTTGTGCGATGTTGTTCCTATGGATGTTTGTCATTTTCTCCTTGGTAGGTCGTGGCAATATGAAAAACATGTCATCCATGATGGATTTAAGAACACTTACTCAATCTTGATGAGAGAAAAAAGGATCACGCTTAACCCCCTCTCACCTACCCAACTCCTCAAACACCAAACTGGGACGGGAAGTGAGAAGAGAGACCCCCTCCATAAGAGTGAAACACGGGATGAGAGTACTTTGAGTGAACAAAAGCCACGTTTAGCTTTACTTTTACGAAAAAGTAACCAAGTGAAGTTGAGCGAACCTTATCTCCATAAAATTTTCCAACCTCCATCTCTTGTCCCTCACCATACCTACAACTCTTACCGATGTCTATACCATGAATGCAAGAATTGAGCTATGTCTGATCGTTCGTGGACCACCTTTTGGAGACGAGTTGCATGGCAACAAGTCGATCGCATCATCCCCTAGATTGCCTCCTCCCACACCGAGATTTACCAAGGAAGTGGCCTCTTCTATCGTCCTTGACCTTGATATCTCTTGTGATGACTACATAGTAGAAGTCAATAAAGTCATGTGCGCGAGAGCCAACCGAGAGAGCCAAATCGGGAACTTTCGCCTTTGCTTGGTCAAAAATTGTTATACCTTCAAGCAGAGCGACGTGGTGAGAAAGAGTTTGATATGGCTCTTCGATGAGATTCATTGTAGAGTGTCGATTCTTCTTATGGGCGCATTAAAACCCTAGGATTTGAGGGCAAATCCTCTCCAACCTAGGGTGTATGATTCGGGAGGATCATGCTAATATCGAGCCTTTTTCTACTATGGACCAACCTGGGCATTTCCAAGGGCCTCTAGGTTTGTTGGTCCCGGAAGTTAAGAAAAGAAGTGGTGGATCCGGGTTATTTTCAATCTCACAAGCCCGAAAAGTCTCCACACGGAGGCTAGGAAGAAGTCAAGAGGGTCAAGTTCAAGCTAAGGGGCATTTTGGTAATCTCACAAGGGTTGAATTCCAACCTATGGAACATCAAGGAGGAGCACGGGAGAAACGGGGACAGAAGGGGTTCAAACGGAACTAAGAAAGACAGAAGAAGGAAAATGGAAATGGGAAAAAAGTTGGCGAAATTGGGTACAAGAAAAATACATGCTTTCACTGTTTTGATCATAAATGCTTTAATAAATCTTCGATGACACCAAATTTGGTTAGATTATAATACACACCGAGAGCTTTCCGTCGATACATTATAAGCTTAAATCAGAGTTTAAACGAAGAAATTATGTGCGTTAGAATTCGGAAGAAGCCGGGAGGCGCTACTTGCGCCTGCCCTATTTTCTTCGCCCCACCTCTATGGTTGAGAAGTTGGTGGCACCTCTGAGGTGCTAGCGCGTCTTAGCCTTTTTTCAACAAATGTACGTGACTTTCCTCCCCTTTTCCTATATATATGTACTTCCCTCCTTTTAGACCTAGTTTTTGAGCATTGAATTTTAGGTTTAGCAACTTGAAGAACACTTTGTGAGTCTTAGGTTATTTGAAACTCTTGTAATTAAGATTAATTCTTGTGGATTAATTAGTCAATTTCCTGTTATTAATGTGAGTTGGTGTGTTTTCTTCTAAACTCTCTTAAGTGGAAATTCTTGGAGTTTCAAGCTAGTGTGTGTGCTAGTGGGGAATCCTTACAACCTTCTTGAGGTTCTTAGGCTAATTGGTGAATTTACTCTTTAATTAGTCATATCTATTTATTATTATTGTTGTTGTGTTGATTTTCATCATTAATCTCCCAAAAACTCTAAAAACTAATGATAGTTTTATGAGTTCTAAATTGGGGTTTTCTCAAACACTAAGTAGTTAGTGGATCCTTGGCCTCCCATATTTATCCATTCGAAGGGCCCCCAGGCTTCCCGGATCAATTTGGGTCTCACTTGGGTCCACTTGACGGCAGGGGTCAAATTCCCGTGACCCTGGGATATCCATTGGACTAAGCCGTGAACCCAAGACATACAATTCCTCACGAGGTACGTCCAGGCCTTCGACCACGACCCAACCTCCCTTTTCGCGATGACTCGTGCCATCCTTGAGGCCTCTTGAAGATGGGGAGTAAGGTCAGTGTGAATAATCCCCGAAGTGGCACAATCACATTTTTTCAACTATCAAGGCTAGGGCCCATCTTTGGAAGAAATAGGAAGATTGAAAGAAGATTACATGAGCTGCAGTAGCAGGTCATAGTCGTGCCCATTAAGGGCACGCCCGTGACCCCCTTTTGCACACCAGGGTTGTTTGTCCAGAGAGAGGTCACGTCCGCAACTTACTTAATCACGATCGTGACCCTCCCATGGCCATTTTACCCAGGGCTAGGTCACGGATGTGACTTTTATTGTCACGGTCGTGACCGCCGATGGCCACTAGAGACTAGAGGCGGACCACGGCCGTGACATTTCTTGTCACAACTATGACCATACTAGGGTTTTTTAGCCCCTTCGGCAAGAAACTAGGGGTCACAATCATGACTATTGTTAGTCTCGCTTGTGTCCCCCCTACTTGCGAGGTTAAAAGGATTTTAGACCCTACCTTTAAATATCCCCTTTATCATTGTAATCATAAGGCTTGCCTCTTATGAATGATATTATAAAGGTATTTATAAACTCTTCCCCAAACTCTCAGTTTTCTTTATCCATTGTTAATGGTGGTGATTAAGGAGTATCCCCTTAGAGATTGATTAGTGGTTTAAACCTTTCAATCAAACTTGGAGATGATTTTGCTTGGGGTATCAAGTGGATGTTAGTGGAACTCCCTTTATGCATCACCTTAATTCTCTTTAGTCCAATTTTAGTGAGTTTTCTTTATAGATTGAACGTATTTAAGATATTTTTTTGCTTGTTGTTGGTTTTTGATGTTTACAAAATTCATCTAAAAGAAAGGTTTGAGATATTAAGTTCCACATGGTTTTGTTGTGATTATGGATTGATTATTTAATCATTGGGCAATTATTCAACTAGACATTAGTTCCTAACCCTTACCCAATTCATATATAAATATGTGTGTGCGCGCGCGAAGAATCACGGGAAATTAGGGGAGATCGTGGCACCAACATGCTTTATATTATATATCTTTCTTGATGCAGTTATAGTAAGTTTTAACCAATAGCTTGACATATTTATGTTACCTTTTCCTAACATAGAGGTGCAAAGTTGAATTTCGAAGATTTGTAGTGATATTTTCATATGTTTTAGTATTGTTTTATGCACTGCCATGGTTTTACATATAAATATGTTTTGCGTTTAATTTATTGGATTTTTGGACGTTAATATACTGAACTTTTGAGGTATTGGACAATAACGCACTGAACTTTGACCTTGGACAATAATGTACTGAACTTTGAGGGGTGTTGGACCATAATGCACCCGAGATAATTTCGATGGTGGCGAACTTGGTGACAATCTTACGTGGCAGACCGAGAAGATGAATAAGCTAAATAATATTTGAGTTTGTGACAAGCTACATAGGATTGCCACCAAGTTAGCCACTGTCAAAATCATACTGAGTGCGTTATTGTTCAACACCCCCAAAATATAGTGTATTATTGTCAAAAGACAAAGTTCAGTGCATTATTGTCCAATACCTCAAAAGTTCAGTATATTAGCATCCAAAAACCTTAATTTATTTATGTAATTTTATCTCACCCCTTCTAAGTTGATCTTCAATTTTTCCAAATTAGTTAACACTATGAATGCGTAAAATGTTTCAAGAATCCAAGGTTGAAACATCTCATTCGAATCCGACAAAAAATTTGGGCAAATCCGATTAAAAGGTTTGACTACTAGACTAGTAGGGATGGTAATGGGCCAGATCCAGCTAGACTCAGTCCCACCAAATTTTTTTGGACCCAGACCTGACCATAGACTCGGTGGGTCCCTGAACCTCGAACCCAAACCCAGACCCAGACCCGCCGAGTCCGCAGGTCCACGGGTCCTTAATGGATACTGATCTATTTATATGATTAATATAAAATATATAACTTTTATCCCAAACTACACTAAAGTATTATTTTTTTCTGGTGCTAACAGTGACCGTGGCCATCCTCGACATAGCTGGGGATCTGCCAACGTTAGTTTGGCTACCGTCATTATCAGACAATTCTCCTCCTAGAAATAACTACATACAAGTGTGTTTTTATCATTAGATAATTATTGTTTCTCTTCAAAAAAGTTTGACATATTTTCTTTGTCATCTCTTTATTATTACTTTTAGATTCTATCAAAATTTCCCATGGGAAAGATTTCCCTGGGAAAAAATTTCCTTTAGGCCCCCCTAAGGAAAAATTTCCCTAGGAAAATGGAGAAAGTGGTGGGCCCACCGTGAAAATTATCTCAAGATCAACCCACACCCAAACATGAGAAAAATAAGTCAACCCGGGAAAATTGACCATTTCCCCGGGGTTATTGACCAACCAAACGCACTCTTAGTCTAAGCTACCTTTACACATTACAATTTTCTTTGTCATCTCTTTATTTTTACTTTTAGATTCTATCAAAATTTTTTATTTTTAATGTGTAAGATTATTACTTTTATATATATATGATAAAAGATTATCTTTTCAATAAAATATACATATTATATAATCAAATCTACATAAACCTTATCACTACCTCATTATTATCTTATAATTATCTTTTTAAATATAAAATTAAAAATAGCAAGTTAGATTTTGTATTTTGAGAAGCTGAGCTAATCATTTTTCTATACAAAGAGTTGTAAAGCAATGAAATACTACGTGGGTACGTAGTTTTGTCGAATTGTCAAATTGCCGCCAAAATCTTGTTTCTTTACAGAATTGCCACCCAAATCAGCCTCCTAAATAAGCCGATTTGCCTTCTATACTTGATTACCATTTAGAAAACAATAAGCTATGGGACACTGGCTTTTTTCAGCCACCATAATTATCATTCTTCTCCCGTAAATCATTTCTAATTCTTTTTTTTTCCCCAATTAAGGTTCTTATTTTGGTTACTTTTTTTCCCTTCCAAGAACCTTTGAGATTGTTCACGTAATCGATCTAGAAATTTAATGGGAAAAATAATCAATAATGGCAAGTGCAGAGTACTAGGTATGACAAATAAATCTTGTCAAGAATATTGATCAGCCATGGAGGCCGTCAAGTGGGCCCTTCTAGAATCTACAATCTATGTATGTCAATTGCGGGTGAGACACAACCCAAGCCCACTAGCAATGTCCGCGGCGCCAACAAGGGGTGATTGGAAGCAGGATTGGCTGCGGACATAGGTGGGCAACAATGAAGGTAAATGACAGAAATTATTTCAATTGACTATTGCACGTATCAATGGTCTCCTCATCCAAAACTGTAGATTGTCGAAGAGAAGATCGATTGATGCATGCAATAGTCAATTGAATGAACAAACATTATGGAACTTTGGATGGGGAGTGGCTGAGAAACCATGGATCTTTGTGAGAAAACTTGAAATGAATAGGGATCGCCGAATAGGAATTTAAAATGAAGAAGAAGAGGTTGAAATGCATAGGAACAGTCAAACAAGAGCTTGGAATAAATGACAAAATGAAATAGTGGGAATATAGTATATACATTGTCTATCAATAGAAATCTAGGAATAAAATTAAATCATGTGTCCACTGATTTAATAATTGTATTTATTTACTATATTAATGTTTCATTAGGTAATATATGAATAGTAAAATTATGTGGATTTGATTAGATAATAAGTATATTTGATTGAAAAGATATTCTTTTATCATATATGTATATATATATATATATATATATATATATATATATATATATATATATATATATATATATATATACATACATATATATATATATATATATATATAAAGAAAAAGCTGAGCTTTTTTTATTGCCATTTCCTACCTGGGAAACAATACAACCAACCACCAAATAACAAACCATCAAAATTGAACCACCAACAAAACTAACATAAAACAAACTTCTAAACCTACACCAATTTTTCAAACACCCAGTTTTTCACATTTTCACCTGTCTTCTTTCCCAAAAGTTGTAAGATCAGCAATGATCGAATTCTCTAAAAATACACCTGAGCATTCGCTACTTGATTTTTATGTTACTTCAAATTTCTTGCTTCCCATACTGTGTAAATAATTGCATCAAAAACTGCTCCTACTACTGGTTTCCACTCCTTTGAAGCTTTGATGTTCTTCCAGTAAGTAGCCCATTGTTTAACAGTTTGAAACTCATGCTTGAGACCCAACCTGGAGCTCACTTCCTTTCTTAAAACCTCAGCAAACTCGCATTTCGCAAAAATAAGTTCAATTTCCTCCTCCTTTTTTCCATATACAACACAAAGACTTTCCATAGGAATGCCATGTCGATTTAATCTTGCAGCCGCAAGAATTTTCATATGTACACAGACCCACGCAATGAAATCATGTCTTGGGATAGCTAAAGGAGACCAAATAAGCTTTGCCCAATTAAATGAGGCATCCCCCATCAGATCCTCATAGAAATTCTTCACTGAAAACACATTTCTACCCCAATTCCAACCACCCTTTGAAACACATCCAATTTTCACTTCCTCTTTCACATGGAATATTTTTCTCCAATACCAGCAAACTTCCCCTGTGGGTTTATACTCCCTCCAGGTTCTGCGCTTAATATACTTCTCATGTACTCATTTTATCCAAAGCCCATCTTTAAGTAATGTTACATCAAAAATGAGACGAGCAATATTAGCTTTATTCCATCTGAATGGATTCTTTAAGCCCAGCCCTCCCATTTTCTTAGAACGACATAAGGTTTCCAACTCAATTAGAGGGACTCTCTTATACTCCACCTCAGCAGACCAAATAAAATTTCTACGAACATCCTTTTCCTGATCCAAAACACCCTTAACTAACATAAAAATTTTAGCCCAATATCCAAAAATCCCCATCAACACTAACTTAACCAAAGCTATTCTCCCTGCATAAGAAATATGTTTGGTAGTCCAAAATCGAACTCTTGCTGTCAGTTTATCCACCAAATTAGAACAAACTAAACTTGATAATCTACTCGTAGAAATAGGGATACCCAAATATTGTAGGGGAAAATTACCTTGCTTGAACCCAGTGATTTGATGAATGATTCTCATAATCTCATCATCACATCCTGCGCAAACCACTTCAGATTTCTCACAATTTGTTGATAAACCAGTGATTGCTGAAAAATGATTGAACTACTGGAGAATAGTTGTCACATAACCTTCATCTGCCTTGCAAAACTTAATCAGGTCATCAACAAAAAATAAATGGTTTATCTTCAGCTCTCAGCACCCAGGATGAAATTGGAATTCCTCCCTAAATTGCAGTTGTCGCATACTCCTTGATAAGTACTCCATAACCAGAACAAATAAAAGGGGGGGGGGGGATAAAGGATCACCTTGTCTTAACCCCCTTCCTCCTTTGAAAAGCCCATAAATCTGACCATTGAGCTGAATCGAACAGGAAGGAGAAGTTACACACATCATTATCCAATTACGGAACTTAGTGGGAAAATTGAAAGCCACCAACATCTCTTCGATACATTCCCAATATATAGAATCATAAGCCTTCCTCAGGTCCATTTTAAGAATAGTCTAGGTGAGATATTATCCTTATGGTACCCTCTGGCCACTTCTTGACACATCAAAACATTATGAACTAATTCCCTCCCTTTCACAAACGCACATTGACTCTGGTCAATCAACAAAGGCAGCACCAATTTCAATCTTTCACAGAGAATCTTAGAAAGGACTTTGTATACCACATTACAACAAGAAATTGGCCTAAAGTCATCAATTTCTTATGGATATTGCTTCTTCGAAAGGAGAGTTAAATGCGTTGTATTTGTACATCTTAGCATCTTTCCCTCCTTCAGGCTATCAAGTACTGCCTTTGAAATCAGATCCCAAATCAAGTCCCAGTGAAATTTATAGAATGAGCTATTAAACCCATCTGGGTCTGGAGACTTATCACTCGCAATAGAAAATAGGACCTGTGTCATAGTTGAGTTGTTTCCTGAGTCAGTATATAGGTGTCTTACATGCTAGGAGATATCATGTATGGTCTAGTAAACCCAGGTTATGGGTAAGACTTTGTTTTAGAGTCTGCATGTAAGTGTTTTGCATTCTTTAAGGGGTCTTATATAGGTGTATAGGATATGCAAACCCAGGTCATAGGAAAGTCTTTGTTTTAGAGTCACCATGTAAGTGTTTTTTATTTATTTTAGGAAGTCGCATATAGGGTCTAGGTCCTAGGTCAATCTTTTCCTAAGTCAATGTGTGTCTCTCATTTTTCTAGGAAGTCTAATGTGAGTCCGTGTCATAGGTGGGTCCTTTTCTCAAGTCTGTATGTAATTGTCTCTCATTCTTTAGGAATTCTCGTAGGCATGTCTTTGTCAGAGTCAGTCGGTCAGCATGTAAATACCTTTCATTCTTTAGAAGTCTAGTTTAAACCCATGTCATGGGTAAGTCTTTTCTCATGTTGGCATATCATGTGAGTGTCTCTCATTCTTTAGGAAGTTTAATGTAGGTCCATTTTATAGGTTAGTCTTTAAGGGTCAGCATGTAGGCATTTGCATTTTAGGAAGTCTCATATAGATTTTAGGACTTGCAGGCCCATGTCGTGCTAAGTTTTTTCCTTAAGTCAGTATATAGAAGTCTTGCATCCTAGGAAGTCCCATGTAGGTCAATTTGCATAGGCAAACCCATGTCCTGGGTGAGTCTCTCTCGAGTCAGCATATAAACATCTTTCATTTTTAGGAAATCCCATAGAGGTTCATTTAGGTCACACATGCATTAGGATGGGTTTTTCTTCATTTGCCTAGTGTCAAGTCAAGGTCAAGGCCTGAGCCAACAATAAAAGGAATTTTGGGATGACGTGAAATTCTGCAATTACAATAGATCCAGGGACATGACACAGAGAATTGTTGGACTTTGAAGAATAAGATTGAGGACAGGATCCATTCAGGGAAAACTGCTTCTACCAAAAGCAGCAAAAAGGGCTAGATAGAGCATGGATTCCCCACAAGAAGACAGGGAGAGCACATCATCAAGGGAGCTTTAGAGTTAGCTACATTCCTGGTTGTCAAGCATTTTGCTTCTGTAGTATGTTAGAAGTTGAGAGTCAGTTTGTAATTCATTCCTTGAATTCAATTGCTCTTGTTGCTATTTGTTCAAATAGAATTTCGCGCTTGTATTTCTGATTTGAGTTGAAAAGTTCTCTCGTCCATTCACCATCCTCACAAACCAAGTCTGGCAAATTCAGCTTCTCTTATCTTTCCATTTTTTGTCTTACACCTCGTTCCTATCCTTTCATTTTCTTGAATCCAGGGTTAGAGAGGAAAAGAGAAATTCAAAAAGAAAAGATAGTTATAAAAAAGAGTAAAAACTATAGAGTGGCCGGTTTGAAAACCTCATTGAGGCAAATCGGGCAAAAGGAGAGAATAAGATTGATGAGAGAAGTCAGTCTGCACCTCCCATCCAGCAGGCTGAGCAAAAGGAGAGAGTGTTGTCAGGAAAGACCAAGTCCCATAATCTCTCTGAAGTGAGCGCTCCTCATTAGAAATGCCGCAACTTAACCAAATGTGCCGAGGACAGGGGGCTTCCGCCCAGCCTTCATTTCACCTACCACATTACCCTCGTCTTTTCATCCAATCTCGACCTACCACTTACTACCTATCATTTACATTTCTAGTCTTTTCCATCAAACCTCAACCCTTTCAAAACCCTTTCATTCATTAACCCGATCAAAAAGGTGTTCCATGACCAAGGAGAGCAGGAGGCGACCCGTGAGGAAGTTCGAAAAAAAAGATTCAAAAGAAAGGAGGTTCAAAAGAAAGGAGTTTAAAAAAAACAAAGGAAAAGTGAAAAAAAAGGAGAAACAAAAAAAAAAAGGTTGAGAGGGATAGCAAAAAAATAAAGAGGGAGAATAAGAAACTAGAAGGCAGAAATAAGAGTCATGCGCACTAGAATAATCCCATTGATCTCTAACCTTCACCTTATCATCCATACGCCTCATCAAACCTTTTACCCTTCAATAACCTTCATACGCCTTCATAACCATCCATAACCTGCCTTCACAATCATCTTTCCGAACCATTAAGCCTTCCTCGAGGCACTACCCATCAAAGTTGTGCTTAAAGAACTATGACTGGCCTAATTCCACCTTGGATACGTAGGAAAACCTCTTCGAGGCCCGACCCGATACTTTTCACTTTAGGGAGAATTAGTCGCTGAATAAACTGGTCTTTGAGAGAATAAAAAAAGAGATGATGTCTACCCCATTTGACCATCTCTTCACCCTTTCAAGACACCATCATCCTTAAGTGTCTCTTTATCCCTATGTTCCAACCTTTTCTCAACAGATGATGTTTATCCCATTTAACCATCTCTCCTTCTTTTTTAAGGCACGTTCATTCTTAAGTGTCTTTACATCCCATTTCATTAATAATACCTCTCCCATCATCTTTTTCACCAAACACTTTCTCGCCAACCTTATTAGCCTTTTCATCTCATCTCACCCTTTTGAGGACTTTTTCAGCTCGATCATTAATGCAAGTATGAGGCTCTGTTCTTAATACCCACTCTTAGCATACATGAGTGTGTCTCACTTCTCAGCAAGAGCAAAAGTTTTCCACATCAGATCAGCGGCTAACTCGCAATGAATAGACTCAAAGACAAGCTACTCTAAACTGGGGGCTCGCTCTCGCCTTGTGACATCATTCAAGACTTTATCGGAGAAAGCTTCTAAGAGGGACACCTACTCCCTATCCCACAAGATCCTGGATCTTCCTTTTCGTCGGTGTTCTAATAGTGGTCTCGAAAGGAAAGGAAAGAAAAAAAAAAAAAGAAAAAAAAGAAAGAAGAGAGGCTAATTTGAAAACCTTTTGGGCAAGTTAGGCAAAAGGAGAGATCGAGACTCGCGACTAAGGACATACTAACTTCCATCACTACAACATAGGAAGCAATACCTCCTTCTATTCCATGGTCTCCATGCATCATATCATCAGTCTTCACGAAACTGGAGGCTTGCAAATCTCTAAGGTGCCCCCCAAATAAGGACAAAGTCATCCAGCGTCTACATTAAGCTGGGGGCTTGCAAACCCTTAATATGTCCTCCTGGAGCAGAACATTATCATCAAGGGTCTACGCCAAACCGGGGGCTTGTCGTACATTAGCATAGATCTGCAAGCAATAGAGGTCATCAACGTGAGTATCCAAGAAGCACGTCCTTCAAGCCTAGCACCCCTTCCATGACTCCTTGTCCCTTGTACCGAAATGTTTCTCATCCTGAATTTTCTTGAAATTCCCGACAAGTGGCCTTGATCCTTAGGAAGTCATTATCTTAGGAAAGCATTGTTCAAAAAAAAAAGAAAAGAAAAGGTCATTTTCTTAGGAGATCATTGTCCTAGAAAAACATTGTCTTAGGAAGGCATTGTCCTAGAAAGTTGTTGTTTAAATAAAGAGTCAGGGGGTTACCTGCATATAGAATTGCATGTTTAGAATCATAAAGCGTCATGTGTACGTTCCGTCTAAGCATAATAGGTTTGCCTTGCATCCATAAGTCATGTTAAAATCACATAGAGTCGGTCTGTCATGCATAAAGTCAGTAGTTGTGCATAAGTGCATAAATACTTGTGTCAAAAAAAATGCATTGTTTGTGTAAGAGTCTAGTAGGCTAGTTGCATGCATACCTGCATATCAAAAAAAAAGAGAAAAGAAAAGAAAAAGCAAAGAAGTGTCACATCGCTGCTCCAGAACGCAACACTGGGGGCTGGTTAAGCCCGTAGGCCATCTCATTCAGACCGGTCAACATGATTTTTATCACTAAGAGCAAGATTGGAGCAACCTCTAATCCAACTCTAGCAAGTTAAGCTAGCATCCAATCAAGTCATAAGTCGACTGTCTGACACGAAAGACAGAATCTTCATCATCCGCCAGACACGAATGGCGATTGTCCGACACGAAGGACAAAATTCATCTTCCTTTGCCAGACACGAAGGGAGATTGTCCGACACGAAGGACAGAATCTTCATCATCCGCCAGACACGAATGGCGATTGTCCAACACGAAGGACAACATCCTCTTCAGCCAAACACGAATGGCACCTGTCCAACACGAAGGACATATTCTTCACATGACTGATACGGATCGGCGACCGAGCGAAATTCAAGAATCTATATTCCCCTAGAGGAATTCCAAACTCATGCAGCCATGAGCAAAGAAGATGTTGGCATGTATGTGCTTAAAGCAAAATTTGAAGTATCACCTACTTTAAATTCAACTTAAAGTGCCAAAACAAGTAGTAGCATGCAAGTCACTTCAACGATAACATGCTATAAAAATAAGCTTGTCGAAGAAATAAACCATACCGAGGTGCAAGAGTGAAAGGACGACGTATGCTCATCTTGTCGGAAAACCAATTGTACTGGCATGAATTCCCAAACTAGGATCCCCCCTGTATCGTCTTCCTGGACTACTGGCAGAGAAGCACGTCTACGTCCTCTTCTCGGAAAATTCATCTTTTTGCGATAAAAATGAAAATACCCAAAAGGCCTTCAAGAAAGATGAGGAGAAGCAGTGAAGAATGTCGTAGCTAGAAGCTCCAATTCGTGATCACAAGAGTTCGATTGACACAGCCGCATGTCATGCCCTCATTCGCCTAGGCTCAAGTCTGATCAGCCTTGGGGCTATCTACAATAATTGCAAGCAAGTTGGTCTCCTGCATGGCCTGCGAAAGCTGGAGTAAATGCAAAGATTCCTCTCTTCTCTCCAGTGTCCGGCCGGCCTAGGGAAAGAAGGAGCCTTTGTCTTTTCTCCATGCTTGTTGCTAAGGGCCCGAGTGAATGCAAGGATTCCTCTCTTTTCTAGTGTCCGGCCGGCCTAGGGAAAGAGGGAGCCTTTGTCTTTTCTCCATGCTTGTTTCCAAGAGTTCAAGCTTATATATTTTCAAGGAGGAGCACGGCTAAGTGTGCCCAATAAGGAGGGGTGGTCTTCTAAAAAATGGTGCATCAAGTTCCCAAACAAAGAGCATTTTCCCAATGATCATGCTGACATAAACTGAGGAAAATAAGAGTCATCGGCATCACGTCTGACCAAGTCTCCAAGCGTTGAAATGCCACCATCAACACCGAAAATCAAGATCAAGAGTCGTCGACATCGGGTTCGATGAAATCTCACGAATAAGAGCCACTGGCATCGTAACCAGTGAAGTCTCGTCGGCAAAAAAAATGCCATCATCATCATCAAAAATCCAAAAACAGGGTAGCCACTCGGCGTAAGTCCCCATCGGCATCAGAGCCACCGGTAGAGTTTAGGTGAAGTCTCAACAATCAAGGCCATCGGCAGAGTTTCGATGCAGTCCCAATCTTGAGCCATCGGTAGAGTTTCGGTGAAGTCTCAAGCCCCAGGGTCATCGACATCACGATCGGTGAAGTTCCTCGACATTGAATTGCCATCATCATCATCATCATCAACGGCTTTTAACCTCGCGTTTGGTTAGTCTCGGCATCTGGTCTCACGTCTAGTTTGTCACCACTATCATCACCATCATCATCAGCGGCTTCCAGCCTCGCGTCTGGTTAGTCTCGGCATCTGGCCTTGCGTCCAGTTAGTCACCACTATCATCACCATCATCATCAGCAGCTTCCAGCCTCGCGTTTGGTTAGTCTCGGCATCTGGCCTCGCGTCCAGTTTGTCACCACAATCATCATCATCATCATCAGCGGCTTCTAGCCTCGCGCCTGGTTAGTCTCGGCATCTGGCCTCACGTCCTATTTGTCACTACTATCATCGTCATCATCAAAAAGACCAAAAACAGGGTCGCCAATTGGCGTAAGTCCCCATCAGATCAGCATCAGAGCCACCGGCAGAGTTTCGATGAAGTCTCGACAATCAGGGCCATCGACAGAGTTTCGATGCAGTCACAATCCCCGAGCCATCGGTAGCACGCCCGATGAAGTCTCGACAACCAGGCCATCGACATCGCGATCGATGAAGTCCTTCGGCATTGAACATGCCAACAATCATCAACATCGACACCGGGAAAGATTGGAATTGACACTGGGAAAGACTAGAAAATCGACATCAACATCCACGAGTCCTCGGCATCAGGTTCGACAAAATCTCTCCAATAAGTAAGGCGTCATTCTCGCCTGAGAACACCTATCGGCGCAAGTTCGCCAACCGCGACACAGGACTTAGCTTCCAAGTGTCAGCCCACACTTTCAAGTAGGACGTCATCAAACGTCCGCGATCATATCAAGTAGGACGTCATCAAACGTCCGAGATCATCTCAAGTAGAGCATCATTCTTGTTCGAGATCAACCCCTATAGAGGCGCATGCCGCCCAAAACTAGGATGTAGGACTCAGCTTCCAAGCATCACCACAGGCTTTGCACTCCAAAGTCATATCTCTAGGCTTTGCATTCCAAAGTCATATCTCAACAGGTGTCCATTACATCAAGTCTACTTTGATCTCGTCCTATCCTCGGACTCAATCAAAGTGGGGGCTATCTGTAGACACCGGATTTTGGCACCTGAAGATATAGCATATCTATATATCAAGGAAAAAATGAAGAATATCTACATTAAATTGATTATACATATACCTATTGTTTAGAATAGTGTAATTTCTACAAATAAATTATAGAATATCTACATTAAATTGTAAAAGTACATCGGGATAAAAAAACTAAATATGAATATAAAATCATAATGCTAAACCTAAAAATGAATTACAATATGGACGAAAAGAACCTACAAATGAATATTAAAAAATCATAACCTTAAAAAAACACTAAAAATAAAGCCCAAGGGTACAATTGGAAATCAGGCGAAAAAGTCATCCTACAAACATCTAACTCTACCAAACACTCTTTTATACAAACAGCTAATACAAACAGCTGACAAAAACAACTAACAAAACAGTCAAAAGTCAAACAGCTAACAAAACAGCCAACAGCTAAAAACAACCAACAGCCAAAAGCCGGACACCAAACGGCCCCTAAATAATATCATAGATTGAGTAGTGATTAGTTTGTAGGTGGAGCTGTTTTTTGCCAAAATAATTTTTAGAAAACAATTATTAAACTTTTAAAAAAACATTGTTTGCTCTAATTTGTACTTTTTACCTCAAAAAACACCCTCAAAAATTAGGCGAAACAAGCACTATATATTACAGAATTTTCTTAACATGCTATAAAAATATCTAACACAAAACAAATGGTATGATTTGAAAATTTGGAAGTACATTATACTCCAATTCCAATCCAACTATTTCCTCCTTCTCGTATTATCCATCACTGTAATTAACTTTCTTTTATTTCATAACATATGTCATCTTACAATTTTAATAACACACTAATTACTAATTTATCAAATTAACTTTATTAAATACTCTTTTTATTCAAATTTCAATTTTTATTCACCTATTTCTTATTTCATAAAGAATGCTGATCAATGTCAAATAAATTTTTTCTTGATTTTGTGAATTGTGTCTAAAGTACTACTCCCTCCGTTCCATATTAATTGACGGAATTGAAATTTTCACACATACCAATATATAACTATAATAACTACCAAACCTCAATTGTATTTTGCTTTTCTCTCTCTAATAAATAATATAAAATAATTAAATTAGGTGTTGGGAATAGGGAAGTGACAATTATTTTGGGACAAAACAAATTAGTTAAAGTGTCAATTAATATGGGACCGAGGGTACTTCTGTTCCAATTGCTTTGTCATCCCAACTAATTTGGGAAAATCAATACATATTGGAATTGGGGTAAAAAAAATTGAACATTATCCGAACTACCCTTATAATTATTGATATAATAGTTGTTGGGATTGAAAAAAATAATAAATAAATCTATTAATTAGGGATAAAAATGAAATTTTATTTGTTGAAATTGTAAAAATGACAAATAAATTGGGACAAAAAAATTAGGCATTGTAACAAATATTTTGAGAGGGAGTTAGTAACAAATAATTTGGGAAGAGGGAACATTTAACTCTAATTCCAGTCGAACTAAGAAAGAAGAGTTCCAGCGACGCCTATTACATTCCCGGCCACTATTTAGCTCCAATTCCAATCCAACTAAAAGTAGGGCAAGGTTAAAGAAGGTAATTCGAATGAGGCCAATTAACGGACTCATTTAACCGCCGACTTCATTTACGTAAGCTATTAAAACCAGGAAGTATACGCTTATGCATCCGTATCACAATTCCGCTCAATTCTTCCATCATTAATCCTCCCAGAAAGATTGTGTGTTTGATAAGAACATCATCATGTCGGGGGTGTTGGAGCACATGAGAGCACGTCATGAAGAGGTTGAGAAGTTGGAGAGGATGGTGACTAAAGAACTCGACCGCCATGGCTCCGACCAACTGTGCCGGAGTCACCGTATTGCTCACCTTGTAGACCGTGTCATCCACGTCACTGGCACCCTCGTCCGGTCTTACGAGAACCATGATCACTTGATGGCCGCTGATAAACTCACTGGCACCCCTGATCCTTTTGTGACTTTCTACGGTCGCATTCAAGAAATCCGTAGCAGCCAAAACCACCCCCTCCATGGGGAGGAGGAGGTGCCAGTTGATTGTGTTGTGGTCCGATTCAGTGCGGAGGAGTGCATGGGTCGCTACCTGGACTTGCATGAACACTATCATAGGTATATTGCGTTCGCAGGTCGAATGTCGTACTCCACGTATCTTGACAACTTGCATAGTCTTGGAGATAACTCTAATGGTACCAATGAGTCATCATTATTGCCCAAGAAATTCAAAGCAACGAAACGATACAGAGAATATCTGGGTCATCTTGTACAATATCTAGTATCGTTCTTGAATCGGACCAATCCTTTGATGGACTTGGACCGTGTGCTGTCTGAGTTACAGATGGTGTTGGAGGATAAATATAAGGGTGGTTATAACAGCAAGAAAGGAAAGAATCTGAAGCACTCGTTACTCATGGAAGGCAAATTGAAGAAACTTTGTGCAATGTTAAAGGATACAATTGCACAGACCAATGAGCGCATCCAGAACAGGTCGGCTATGAGAGGCTTTAAAGAACTGCAAGATGATCGCCAAGAAGATGAGATGATGATTCTAGGTGATGATGGATTAGGCTCAGACGAAGAGACAAACGATATTAGTAACCCGCTGCAGTTGCCCCTAGGTTGGGACGGCAAGCCCATACTGGTTGTATAAGCTTCACGGGCTGAACCAGAAGTTCAAGTGCCAGATATGTGGAGACTACACGTATAGAGGAAGGAAGGAATTCGAGAGGCACTTTGGAGAAGCACGCCACCAGTCAGGGATGCGCTGTCTTGGAATTCCCAATGCTTACGCCAAGTGCTTCCATGAGATAACTATAATCACTGATGCCCAGAAGCTATGGGAGGAGATCCAACACAAGCAAGCACTCCACAACTGGACGAAGAATTTGAAGATGAAGATGGTAATGTCTATGACGCAAAGACTTACTCTTACCTCAAGAAACAGCGTTTGATTTGATTCTCTTTCATATTTGCTTGTAATTACCACTATCTCTTCTAGCTACTATGCTATGTTAATTATGCTACTCTACTTTCAAGGTTTTGGTTTACTACATCATACTAATATTTTTCATAATAAATTGTTGGACAATCATACAAATTTACTTCGAATATGGTGTATATATCGATCCTTATATATCCTTATACGTACATTGTCGTGTTGCATATCTAAATCAAATCAACAAAGTTATTATTTGCATCTCATCAACGTTCTCTACTCTAGCCTAGTTCAGACATCAGAGTGTGATGACATTCTGATGTACATGTCAATCTGATCCTTGAACAAGCCTTCTATCGTGGAGCTGCTGTAACCAAGTATCAATCAATTTTAGTATCTAAGCTGCTGCTGAACAAGCCTTCTTTTTTTACTATAATGTTGTATCTCTCTCATATGTATAAATGACTTTCTTTTTAGCTTTACGTACAATTTGCATCTACTTTAATATTAGTGTATTCATTTGCATCTATTTTTTTTATTTTACTTTGGATATCATTGTATTCTTTCTTTGGTATATTGTAAAATATATTATTAAAATTAATCACTCTGATTAATAAAGCTCATCACAATATTACCTAATGTCTTGAACATAACGTGGATATGTTATTATCACTAACAATTAATGTAATCATGTATTCAGTTAATTAACTGCATGTTCTATTATGGTAAATATTCTTCAAAAAAGGTTAAAATTTTTATTATGTTATTTTGCTGTATGTATGATTTTTTTTAGAATGAAAGTGAACTATGTCAACAAAGAATAGGACCACTAAAATAAGGAATATATTCATGGCTTACATAAAAAATTAGAGCCTATCTTTGATATTGGCAATTTTTGGCGACCAGTTGTAATGAGCTGGTAACTTTTAACTGTTAGCTAATTGTAACACTTCTAGTTGTTGGTTAAGTGTGGTTTAAGAGGATTGAAATAACTACTTATATCATCAAGGTGCACCATCTTTTAAGGTAGCTCATCCGTTGGGAACTCCTAAGTTAAGTGTGCTTGGCAGGGAGTAGTCTTAGGATGGTAACCTCCTGAGAAATTTTCTCAGATAGCATGTGAATGAGGACGAATCATGTTGGAAAAACTTGTAGTGATTTGTGGGGTCAGTCAGCGTTCCTTGAATCGGTTATTGGTAATGTCTGCGGCCAGGGAGGGGTCGCGTTACAGATAGTATCAGAGCCGACTTGTAACCATGAACTGCACCAATGGACGGGAGATCCATGGGTAGTCACCTAGCGGGGCAAAGATTCTGGGGTGGATTGAGGCACAACGAGGATGTTGTGCGCTTAAGTGGGGGTGATTGTAACACCCCGGATTGTATGGTTAAGTATGGCCTTAAGAGGATTGAAATGACTATTTATATCACTAAGGAACACCTTCCTTATGGTAGCTCATCCATTGGGAACTCATCAGTTAAGCGTGCTTGGTTGGGAGTAGTCTTAGGATGGAAGTTTGCCCAGCCAGCGTGTGAGTGAGGACGAAACATGCTGGAAAGACTCATGGTGATTTGTGGGGTCAGTCAGCGATCATTGAAACAGTTATCGGTAATGTCCGCGGTCCGGGAGGTGCTGAGGCGTTACACTAGTGGCGGTTATCTTATAACTATTTGACTTTAGATGTGTGGGTTAGCTGATCATAGGAAAGGTGTTTGGTAAAGTAGTTGTTTGTGAAAAGCTACCTTAAAAAGTTTCTTCAAGTAGCTTTTTGAAAACTATCTTATTGGTCCAAAAAGCTAATATAAAAATATGTTTACCAAACACCTCAGGCCACTTTTTGACCCAAGTGAAAAAGCTAACACTGTCAACAAAACTAATAACTACCTTAAAAGGCTGGTAGCTAAATAGTAAACTGAATGGAGGCTTTTTGGTTTAAAACTTGGACCAAGTTAGAGTCACCATATTTACAATATACACCGAGACCAAGGTTCAAATTAAAAAGTGACCCAGTCAGAGTTAGCTCTTGTTCAAAAACTTTTTAGAGTTGGACTAAAAAAATGCACACCACTACAAATACTAGCACCCACCAGCTTAAATAAGTAATATAATCTATGTATATTTCTCTATATAATATAATCAATAAAAAGTATAGACAATTTATTATATATCATGAAGTGGAAACTATTTCTATTATCTCAAGAAAAAGACTTTAATTGTAGGAATCTTTTTTAGAATCACGCGTTGATTAGATTTTCATAACTGATAGATAGATGGCTATTGATATTCATAGTTATTGATTAGATAGCAGATATATATTTTGTTTTGCTTGACATTCTGCAAACAGAAGATACATCGAGTAAAGAGTTAACTTTAAAAAGACCAATGCTCATGAAAGGGGAAATAAATACCATCGTAGCAATTGAAGCTCAGGGGATGGTGAAATTAAGAGAACCAAAACCTGCATTAAAGGATGAAGAAAATTAAGTCGCATGTATGAATTCAGGCCTTAAAGACCATCATGGTGAGGTTGGGATGGTGAGATTGGATAGATGAAGGGCAGTTATGCACTTGCACTCATGCATTGAGGCATTAAAATAGTTTCTTCCTTGGTGCATAATGGTAGTGATAAAATAGTTCTAGCAGCAATTTGGTTAATGACAATTACTAAAGGTAGTTGTTATATAATCAAATTGCTATATATGTAATTGAATGGGTGACAAATGCAATAGAGATTGGACCTTACAAATTAGGATTCAGAATTTAATCGTTTACTATTATATATCAAACATCAGGTTCTATCTCTTTGGGGATTAATTACATCTTCTCATAAAAAAAACTTGTATTTTTTTTAATCTGAAGTGCACATTTTTAAATTAGAAAATTTTAAGATATTTGTGTTTTAAAATATGCTTGTTTACTAAGCAAAAGTTTTAGAGTTAAGTATGTAGAACCCTGTCGTTTCTCTCTAAACCCTAATCGGCGAGGGGGGCGTTTCTCTCTAAACCCTGTCGTTTCTCATTCCTTTCTCCGACCCGAGGTTCGCCGCCTATGGTCGCCGGCCCCTCCCATCGACGATTGCCTTCTCTTGCAGTGTCCCTATTGACCTAACTCCCTGGAGGCGTGTCGCTGAGGCCTGTCGCTGTGGTCGGCCTCACCGGTTTTCACCCTTCGGCGGTCGCGGTGTGGTGTCTTCCCGTGGTGTCCGGCCTGTCGGCGTTTCGTCTTCGTGCTTCTAGTGGTGGGTCCTCCTTACTCCGATGGTTCGGCGGCTTTCGGCGTTTTCTGGCTCTTGGGATTCCTGGGTGCGATGGTTTCCAGTCGGGTTTTGTGTTAAGATATTCGGGGGATCTGTCTGGTGGAGCAATGTAGTTTGCCATCGCTTTACAGTGTCGTTTGATATCCTCGACAATAGGTTTTTTCTTCTTGTGTTTGATTTTGTCCTGTTTTGACTATGCGATCTGGGGTGTGTGAGTGCAATGTCTCTTTCTATTGTTTCAAGGTGATATGTGCTTAAATCATAGTTTTCTTCCATTGTTGATTCTCTAAATTTTACGGGTGATTTTGAGGATGGTCTCGATGTTGTGGTGTCTTTGGTTGCTCTTTCTAGAGCTAGTGAGATTGTATGCATTCTAAACGAACTTATGGGTTTGCGTGGGGTGGCTGTCTCCCCTGATTCTGGCATTGTGATGTCCAATGATGTTGCAGTAAACGAGGTTGTCGGTCATCATGTTGATACCTCTTATAATGTGTCTTCGGGAGTTGGGTCTCGCTTTTTCTCCTTGTTTGTTGATAACCTTCCTGTTGGGGTTGATAATTTGGGTTTGAAGAACCTTTTTGTTGATTTTGGGTTTGTCTCTGATGCTTACATTCCTCAAAAATGGGGTAAAAATGGGAGGAAGTTTGGCTTTGTTCGTTTTAGTGACAAGCAAGCGCGTTTGAATGCTATTCGGTGTCTTAATGGTTGGTGCTTTAATGGGTCTTGTTTAGCTGTCTTGTGCGCTAAATTCCAAAAGAAGCCAAGCTCTAAACCTGCCAAGTGGGTTTGGGTCCCTAAAGCCAATCAGAGTAAGTCGTCTCATTCATCCTTTATCCCTGCTGATTCTGAGCGAACTTTTACAAACCCTATCTGTTTGTAGCTTTCTACTTTTGCTAAAGGTTTGTGAGCTAAAGGTTATTCCATCCAAGAAGAAGTTATTGTTTTTTACTTTTTTTGGGTTGTTTTCTAGCTGTTGTTAGGTGCCTTTTTGGGTTCTCCTGTTTGTAGCATTCTGCTTTTGCTGTTTTTGGTGTTTCGCCTATGTTGTTTTTACTGTTTTGACAGTTATTTTGTAACATCTTTGGTGCTTTTTAGCCTATTGGCTTCCAACGATAAAAAAAAAAGTTTAGAGTTAAGATATTTAACTTTTAAAATTTCGTAAAAAAATTTTTAATTAAGAAAATATATTTTATAATGTTGTACAATATATATAGAAAATGAATGGTGAAGATAAATTGACACATATATGAATAAACATTGTTTTCATTATGGTGGTTGTCATGGTTGACAATCACTATAACTTTTTCCAATTGATAATTATTTACGACTCTATCTTATTTGTATCCAAAATTATATTGATAAAGAAACAATTATAACTGACACGACAATAATGTGTCATGGATAAACATGACAACTTTCATACACGAGTACACATTGTATTTTTAACTGACTATACAATCAACCATGATATACAACTTCAATTCGTTCATGTGCATATTCAAACTAGCTAGTTTTATCCCAAAAATTAATTTATCACCCCAAATCTACAACTTTGTTCCTCTACATAATTGGAAAGCAATACTTTTCCCTTGGTTAAACAAGAAGAAAAAGGTTGCTTAACCTAATCCTGTTTTCTGATATATAATAATTCAACCATGTTTCGCTGCAACTTCTTTCCCTTCATGATCCTCCTCTGAATTTCTCGAACTATTTTCTGGCACATCCTTCTGCTCTGCCTTGTTTAGGCCGTTCTCCGACAAAATAACCCTGCTTGTCATTTCAGCCTCACTGGCTCCATCTCCGGCCTCCCTAAACTTCTTGTAAATATCACTCTTGTAAAACTTTCTTGTCCTTGCCACTAAAATCAACGAAATGAACATGCCGAACAAAGTTGCAGCTGTAATGATTATAAATGATAGTCTGAAACACCGTGGTCCATTACATGTAAGTTCTTGGCCCGCTTTTCTGACAAGACCCAATGCATCTAGCTGTCTTTGGGCCTCTTTGTCGTACAAATGGCCTGTTATCCTCACATTCAAAATGTAACCCCCAATTGGGCTTGCCACTGACCCAAAGTTGTACAAAGTTGAGTAGTATTTAAGCCCAAAGATCTCTGAGATTATAGCAAAGAGCAGTGGCCACTGGGCTCCAAAACAAAACCCAATGATAACAGATGCTACATAAAGCCCATTGGGCACATTGAAGGCAATGAGGAGGTGACCCACACAAGAAAGCAAGAGCATGAAGGTGAGCATGAGAGGCCTAGGAAGTTTATACCTTTGCAAGAAGTGCTCTGAGACAAAACCCGCCACGACCCGCCCCAAATAGTTCCAAATGCTCACTAGGGACACAAATGTGTTGATACTTCGAGTTGGGTACCCTAATGACGCCCCTATCTGACCCAGATTATCGATTGCTGTTAAGGTGCCACCAATCCCACATATAACAGACAAAAACAAGATGAGCATGTCAATGCTGAACAAAGCTTGCAGAATGGTATAATCATCTCCTCTTTCGGGGGGACGGAAAACATCCTGATACCATGACACCTCTTTAGGAGGTGTTGTATTATTATCATTATCTGGCAACAATTCTTTGCTACTCACAACATCTACTTTGGAGGTAGTACTGACAGCCAACTCCTCCTGACGCTTCTTCCAGAGCTTGTATTCCTCTTTGATCACAGTCATAATTGGCAAAAGCAGCAGGATGACTACTGCTACAGCACTCCCTATGAATTCACTACGTGTGAAGCTGACTTGCTTTTGGACGATAATAAGGATCATTAAGAACCCAGCAAGTCCCAAGGAGATGTACAACATCTCATAGAAGATCTTGAGTTCGTTTGTTTGTTTAACGACTTTCATAAATCGAATGGTGCGTAGGAATATAATGGAGATGGTTGCAGGTAGCCAACCGATGAGGAGGATGAGGGCTTGAGGGTTTTTACCACCGTAGATAGCGTAGTAAAATTGAGTTATAATGGCACCACTTAGGCCTACGAAACCCTTCAATAACCCTAACACCACCCCTCGACTTTCCGGGAAGTTCTTCACGCAAGTCACTAGGGCACCGGTATTCGCGAAGGATTGTGAGTTTGCACCTGTATTCATTAACATGTCAACTCTAATTTCAGTTTAGTATAAGTAAAACTTGCAATAACTGTAACAAGTTTACAAGATAAAAATATGTTTTGAATTTTAAAACTGTTTTTTAGTTGTCCTATGAGAGAGGCCCGGGCCTAATGAACTTGACTATTTACCTATGAAAATTTTAAATTCTAGAAAACAGTCGGTAATTATATATTGTTTAAACTACATTTCTTTATTTGGTAACAAGGTTTTTTATTATATTGGTATGTCACATTTTTTTTCCTGATACTAATAAAGCTTAACAAGTCAAGTGAAGGGAATACCCAAACTCAACTACCAACAAAGCTCTTTGTAGAATTCCACACAAAAAAATTTGTAAATAGTGAATTTATTCCAATAATCTCAAGTTAGAAGACGTTTCTTAATATGATGTCAAGTTGTGTTCACTTAGTTGTTGGCATGTCAAAGTGTAATTTTCCTCTTTTGGTCTATATGGAGACGGGAGAATAATATGCAATAAATACAATCTAATGTCCTTTTTATTTTTTTGGGTCAGCATTTAACCACTCTTATCTCTCACCTAAACAGGAGTCCTCGGAGTCGTAATGCACGGGCCAATTTGGATTTGAATTTGGACGTTCGATTCCATTCATGTCCTTGCGTGTTACTTTGAGATTAACATATTATTCCCTCGATTCTATATTAATTGACATATTTTAAAATTTTTTATATATTAAAGTTTTAACTAAAAAAACGACCCACGTAACACTATATTCCAATGTGTTTTTGCGGATAACAAGGTGAAGGTAATAAGAGAATATGAATATGAGTAGTTTTTATTGATTAATAAAGTTAAAAATTAACATAATTATTAAAGTTAAAATAATTAATTTAGACATTGAAAAATAGAAAGTGACAATTATTTTGAAAAAAAAAAGTTAGTACAAATATCAATTAATATGGAACGGAGGGAGTATATAAATTCAAGTTGAAAGAGGCCCCTGTTTGACTTATTCATTCATGGCGTCTTGACCTTTCTATGGAAACAATAAACATAGTCAAGCAATAAATGAAATCAGCCATATCCACGAGGGGAGATATATACGATCAACTTGTATTCCCCCATTCCTCGTTATCCGTTGTTTAACTTATTATGGGAGTGTGTAAATCTAAATTATTAATTACTACCTCCGTCCCTTTTTAACTGTTCAATTAACTAATTTCTCTATCTTTTTTATTTATCCAATTACCTAACATTTACATTTTCAATAACTATAATTCTCATTCTATCCCTTATAAATATACTTTTTGCACCTTTCCAAGTATATTTTCAAGGACATTTTGGACAATGTACAAAATTTTTGCCCAATTCCCTATATTTCTTGGTCTCATAAAAGTAGTTTCAAAGACAATTAATCAGGGACGGAGGTAATATATATATATATACTCCCTCCATCCCAAAAAAATTTGTCCCAGTTTGACTAACAAGGTCAAACTTTATAAACTTTGACCGTTAATTTGTAAAATTATATGATAACTTAGTGTATCAAAATTATCATTATTAGATTTGTGATACAATATACTTATACCTGAATACAACATTACTAATTTTGATGAGATAAAATGCAAAAAATTAATGGTCAAACCATTGCATTGAAGAACGCGTAAAGTCATACGGGACAAATTACTTGGGACGGAGACAGTAGTACTTTGTCCATAAAAAAATATAGTACTATAAAATATAAAACCAGTATCATTAAATTTTTGATAAAACATATTTTTATATAAATATATTTATGTAATATTTTTAAATATATGATTCTAGAAATTATAATTTAAAACAGTTCATTAAAATGGTAAAAAATCAAAGGCCATAAATATTAAAGAAATGCAGGGTTATATATATATGTCATGATAATATATATGGTAATTAAAAGCATGGATATATGGCATTATTTTAGGTAGGGTACGTACCTATACAGATGTACAAACACATTTCCCAAACGGCAGGCCTGGCGATGCGGCCTGTGACGGCGAGCCAGATCATGAAGTAACCAAAGAAGTTGAGTATGGCACCCAGTAATAACACCACCCACGGCGGGGCAACTTCCATGAGCAACCCCGACGGTACTCCAACTGTGGACCCAAGATCCTTGAAAAAACTCAACAGGTTAAGGGTCGATTGATCATATCCCAAGGCTTTCTTAATTGTCCCTGAGTATGACCCGAACATGTATGTGGCTCCTGCCATTGACATCACTAGCAGGGTCGAAAACACCAAGAACCACCTTCCCTTCGTCACTCCCAGCACAAACTGGCCTGAGCCAGAGCCACCACCGCTGCTCCCGCTTGCCACCACCATGGCTGCCTCGCTTAATTACTCCTGATTAATGGTGTTAGGATAACGAGGAAAAAGGGTATTAGTCTCTAGTGAAAATGTGTGCCCAAGTGATCTTATTTATAGAGGATATGGGATTAACTTATATTGAAGAAATGAAATGAATAAGGAAACACTAAAATAGACCAATAGTATGAAAGGGTGATGCGAGGGAAGTAGATATTTGAGTCAAAAGTCATTGTGTTGATTTGAAAACTCTGTACATTATTGACATGTATATACGTTACAAGTAATAGGAAACTAGTGCATCAAAAAAAGAAACATTATGGTTGACTTGTCTACCTTCCAGGAAAGTGAGATCAAAGCAGAGATTCGATCCGGCCTTCCAATACTTGTGCAACTTAGTCTTATCTATCAATTTGTTTCGCAAACATCCATGGAGGCTTAGCTGTCTCAATAAAGTTATAATATATATATGAACAAATAAGACCTTTGGAGATACATGTTCCATCCTCTTCCAATAAACATATAATTTCTGGTGCGTTTATCCATATTAATTTTTTATTTTAATTCTTGATATAATATATGTAGTATTTTTTCATCATTTTGTTTTAATTTTTCTCCTGGGTACAATATGTGACTATAATTAACAATATTCATTTTAAAAATTATGAACATTGTGTTATAATTTTTTTAAAAATTTATCTACTGGATTATGAACAATTGGGTTGGAGGTTATCAATATTCATCTACTGGTTTATGAATACGTACTGTAATTTAACATTCATATACTGGTTTATAAACATTCTAGTATTAGATTTATGAGCATGTATATTACAAAGTATGAACATTGTATGAGATATGTTATGAGCAAGACTATTAGGGGTTGTGAGCAAGACGTATTGATGTATTTCGATCCACGCCTGAAATACATCTGTCTAACTTAGGTCTCACTTTTGGGGACCCTAGATTCATGGAAGGAAATGGAGGCTCACATAGCCATGGGCTTACCTTTGGAGACTCAAGATTCATAGAGAATGATGAAAATCCATCAAGACCTTTCACGCCAAGCCCAACAACTAAGGAAGCCCAACTCATCTTCAAGGAGGTGGAACGGGCTATAGAGGAAATGATGAGCATAGAAGCCCAAAGGCCCATTCATATGGTGTGCTCCTTATGGTAAGAGGATGTCCAAACATCCTAATACATGCAAAAGTCACGCCACAAGCCCAATCCAAGGCCCAAAAGTCCATGTCCAAGAAGAGCTTCATTTGATCAATTTTGACTTAAATCTTTTGGATGTAACTTTATTTTTAGCCTTATTATTTTAGAGTGATTTAATTAGCTTTTAGTTTTATTTTAAATAAATGTAAGATGCCAAGCATATTATAAACTTGAGCATCAAGTCATATGAAGTCCAATAGGAGTCTAGATAAGTCTAGAATATTCTAAGTTGTTCTAGAATATTCTAGAAGTGTGTGTGTGCTTTAGGCGTGTGATATAGTGAGATTAGGCGCCAAGTTAGTCTTGTAATCCTAGATAAGGTTGGCTTATTTTGTAACTAATCCATCTTGGATTAGGAAAGCCAAATCCTAAAAGGATTATTATCTCTTGTAACCAACTCCCCTTTGGATATGGAGTCCTAATCCAAGGAGGAGATGGAGTAGTAGGCGTCTAGCATTAGAAGTCTTGGCTTGCACGCCAAGCTAGGGTTTACTAGAAGCCCTAGGATTGAGTTAGTATAAATAGCTTAGGCTTGTAATCGTTTGGAACACAATCCAGTTTAGAAATATGAATCAAGCTTTGAGCTTACCCACTAGAGTGTTTAGATAAACTTCTCCCCTTTTCTTCTATTGTATCTTGGCATGGCACCCAAGTGGTTAGGAAGAGCTTGATCCTAGGTTGCGGTTTAGATTAAGTTAGCCCTAGGTTGTCTAACTTGTGGATTCAAGTTAGAAACTTAGTTCTATCCGATTTTATCTTTCTGTCAATATAGTTAAGATAATTTCTCAATTATCTTTCTATCAATATAGAAGATAATCCCTTTGTTTACTCCCTTCATCCCAACGTCCCACTCCCTCTCTCTCTTAAACGTTCACTTCTCTCTCTCTCACACAAAAGCTACAACAAACTCTCTCTCTCTCTCTCCATAACAACCTCCCAACAACCTTTTCTCTCTCCTCCAACAAACTCCCTCAAACAATTCTCTCTCCTCCTCCTCAAAGGCCTCACGCCACTTCCTTATACTCCCTCCATAATTTCGTCCACCCTCTCCCATAAACCACCATCAAGAATCCCTCTTCCTATTCAAGATTCAATCTCAATTGTCTCTTGAATCCACAAAAGACCTCACAACAATATAGCCTGTTTTCCACCCACTTTCTCTCTCCTATTCACGTGAACCTACCCTCCTCCTACCCTAAATCACGTGAAGTGTCCCATGTTGAGATTGGTTGCACGTCTCCCTTGATGTGTAATTGATCAAGGTTCAATCTTTGATCCCATTATACATTATAATTTTGGTATCAGAGCTCTAGGTTGTAGTTGAGTGCAACCTTGAACCCTAGGGTTGAATCAAACGCATGACATTCAATTCCAATAGCTTAACCTGCAAGTCCAAAGCTTAACCTGCAAGTCTAATAGCTTCACCTGCAAGTCCAAAGCTTAAACCTGCAACCCTAAACTCCTCAAACAGCCCAAAAACATTCCCTTCCATACCCAAACTTTCAAAAACTCCTCCATGGCTCACGAATTGTTCATCATGAGGCGAGTCCTCAACAATTCAATTGTTCCAGAAGATCAGCAACAACGAGAAGCTATCTTTCAATCTCGTTGCACAATCCAAGGAAAGGTCTGTTCCTTGATCGTTGACGGAGGAAGCTGCACCAACGTGGCTTCTACAACTATGGTGGACAAACTTCAGCTGGAAACAAGTCCACATCCCAAACCCTACACCATTCCATGGCTCAATCAGGGTGAAGGATTACGAGTTACTCAACGATGTTTGGTAAGCTTTTCTATTGGCAAATCTTATCAAGATTCTTTATGGTGCGATGTATTGCCTATGGATGCTTGTCATATTCTGCTGGGAAGACCGTGGTTATTTGACAGGAGCGTGATGCATGATGGAAGAGCCAACACTTATACATTCAGGTTCAACCACAAAAAAATCACCCTAGCTCCACTTAAAGTAACCCAACCGTCCCCAACCAAGGAGAATGATCCAAATCTCATCACCTCTATGATCACTGAACGTCCTGAGTTTAGTGAGCATAAAGAGATCATTCCCCCAAGCCTAAACACAAACCCTAGCCACAAAGAGCCCGCCAAGGAGAACCCTAGCTATGGCAACCCCACCCCTCTCGTCACCCATCTGTTGGAACAAGACCCTCAAGTGTTCCCAGATGAGAAAATACCAATGTTTCCCTTCCAATGTGCATCAAGAAGAGTCCTATCAAGTACAGGTTTCCTACAAGTGAAGATCTATTGGACGAACTAGATTATACCCAAGTCGTTTCAAAGATTGGTCCAAGAAGTGGGTACCTTGATCCAGTTCTACTCCAAGAAGGGGTCACTGCTATCAAAACTAAAGGAGATCTCTATGAATGGTTAGTCAAACTTCTTGGTCTAACTAATGCTCCCTCGATTTTTATGAGATTGTTGAATCAGGTTTTGAAGCCCCTTATTAGCAAGTGTATCGTTATCTACTTCGGAGATATACTTGTGAATAGAAAAAGTGAGAAAGGTCACATCTTTCACCTCTAATCTGTTATGGAGACCTTGGCTCACGTAAAGCTACATGGTAATCCGTCCAAGAGCTTCTTCTTCGTCAACAACATAGTCTCTCTTGGCTATTTACTTTCGACTGATGTGATCAAGACTGATGAAGAAAAAGTCAAAGCTAGCAAGGAGTGGTCTGCTCCAACTAGTATTCTTGATAATCGAATCTTCCACGGCTTGACTTATTTCTATAAGAGGTTGGTGGAGAATTTCAGCGCTATTCTATCACCCATGGCCGAACTACTAAAATCTAAGGAGTTCTCATGTACTCCAACAGCCCGACAAGTGTTCGACATCAACAAAGAGAAACTCTGCACCACACCAGTCCTGGTCCTACCAAGCTTTGATAAGAAATTTTGAGGTCGAGTGTGATGCTTCTGGAGTTGGAATTAGAGTTGTACTAATTCAAGAGTATCGTCCCTTAACTGAGGGAAATTCACCTAGCCTCAATTCTACTTTTGGGGATCCTAGATTCATGGAAGATATTGGAGACCAACCCCACCCAACCAAAAAGAAGATCTCATTCCTCCCATCAAGTTTGAGGACAAACTTTTTTCAACTAGGGGGGAATGATGTATTTCGACCCACGCCTGAAATACATTTGTCTAACCTAGGTCTCACTTTTGGGGACCCTAGGTTCATGGAAGGAAATGGAGGCTCACATAGCCATGGGCTTACCTTTGGAGACTCAAGATTCATAGAGAATGATGGAAATCCATCAAGGCCTTTCACGCCAAGCCCAACAACTAAGGAAGCCCAACTCATCTACAAGGAGGTGGAACGGGCTATAGAGGAAATGATGAGCATAGAAGCCCAAAGGCCCATTCATATGGTGTGCTCCTTATGGCAAGAGGATGTCCAAACATCCTAATACATGCAAAAGTCACGCCACAAGCCCAATCCAAGGCCCAAAAGTCCACGTCCAAGAAGAGCTTCATTTGATCAATTTTGACTTAAATCTTTTGGATGTAACTTTATTTTTAGCCTTATTATTTTAGAGTGATTTAATTAGCTTTTAGTTTTATTTTAAATAAATGTAAGATGCCAAGTATATTATAAACTTGATTATCAAGTCATAGGAAGTCCAATAGGAGTCTAGATAAGTCTAGAATATTCTAAGTTGTTCTAGAATATTCTAGAAGTGTGTGTGTGCTTTAGGCGTGTGATATAGTGAGATTAGGCGCCAAGTTAGTCTTGTAATCCTAGATAAGGTTGGCTTATTTTGTAACTAATCCATCTTGGATTAGGAAAGCCAAATCCTAAAAGGATTATTATCTCTTGTAACCAACTCCCCTTTGGATAAGGAGTCCTAATCCAAGGAGGAGATGGAGTATTAGGCGTCTAGCATTAGAAGTCTTGGCTTGCACGCCAAGCTAGGGTTTACTAGAAGCCCTAGGATTGAGTCTAGTATAAATAGCTTAGGCTTGTAATCGTTTGGAACACAATCCAGTTTAGAAATATGAGTCAAGCTTTGAGCTTACCCACTAGAGTGTTTGGATAAACCTCTCCCCTTTTCTTCTATTGTATCTTGGCATGGCACCCAAGTGGTTAGAAAGAGCTTGATCCTAGGTTGCGGTCTAGATCAAGTTAGCCCTAGGTTGTCTAACTTGTGGATTCAAGTTAGAAACTTAGTTCTATCCGATTTTATCTTTCACATCAATCTGATTAAGATAATTTCTCAATTATCTTTCTATCAATATAGAAGATAATCCCTTTGTTTACCCCCTCCATCCCAACGTCCCACTCCCTCTCTCTCTTAAACGTTCACTTCTCTCTCTCTCTCACAAAAGCTACAACAAACTCTCTCTCTCTCCATAACAACCTCCCAACAACCTTTTCTCTCTCCTCCAACAAACTCCCTCAAACAATTCTCTCTCCTCCTCCTCAAAGGCCTCACGCCACTTCCCTATACTCCCTCCATAATTTCGTCCACCCTCTACCATAAACCACCATCAAGAATCCCTCTTCCCTATTCAAGATTCAATCTCAATTGTTTCTTGAATCCACAAAAGACCTCACGACAATATAGCCTGTTTTCCACCCACTTTCTCTCTCCTATTCACGTGAACCTACCCTCCTCCTACCCTAAATCACGTGAAGTGTCCCATGTTGAGATTGATTGCACGTCTCCCTTGATGTGTAATTGATCAAGGTTCAATCTTTGATCCCATTATACATCACGTACTGTATTATGAACATTCATCTACTGGTTTACAAGCATTCATATACTGATTTATGAGCATTATAGTTTAAATTTATAAGCAACTATATACTAGTTTATAGATGAGCATTGTAGTAACAAAATAAAAAAGTCGGGCACACATGAGCATTCTAAAATAAAATATTACACCAAAAATGAAATAAAATAAAATAAAAAGAGAGAATAGTGGGCATACCATGCAAGATACCCCCAGAAGCATTATCGAGGGGTTGAGTAAGACCTAGCTTGAGCAGGCAGCTTGCGATCATTTAGTGCAAAATTTTATCGTGTTTTAAATGATAAATGCAAATTCTAATATAAGATCATCTTATAGCTACAAGTGCTCTAAAGACATAAATGACAATATTTTTAGAATAAGATGGAGCACAGAGCAAGGGCAGAGTAAAAAAGTAACTATCAATGCTATCAGTCAATTATTAAATTTGTTGTCATTTCTTCATAAGATTAGGTTTTTTTTTGCCTTTTTAATGATTTTTTTCACCAAACTACACAATCCTATGTCATTCACTCATCTTCATTTTGTTTGCCTTAAATTTTACGATAGCTGGTTTCAAAAAAAAAAATTTACGATAGCTAGACAACTTATATGATGTTAAAACGAGCACATAATGCAGGTAATCAATAAAAATAATGGGAAATTGGATTTAAATAATCTAAATTTTTGCTTATAATAGACTTAGGCCCCGTTCTTTTATGTGGCTGGCAGACTACGGTACCGCAACTTTCCATATTTCACCACAATCCACAACATTATACCACAACTCACCACAATCCACCACAATCTACCACAACCCACTACAATCTACTTTTTTTAATTTAATTTATCTTTTTATTAAAAGTTATACTTTCCATATTCCACCACAACTCACCACAACTTTCCCCAACCCACCACAATCCACCACAACTTTTCCCAACCCACCATATTCCACACATTTCCTCCACTCCATATCACATCACACCGCACCGCAGCCAGCCGTAAAAAGAACGGGCCTTAATAATATGAACTTTAGATTTGTTTCTCAATAATCTAAACTTTGGACCCATTGGATTCCTGTAGCATGCCACCGAGTTAAGAACTAAACAATTGGGTGGCCCGCTGACGTGGCGACGGTGGGGTGTGCCTGGGCATTTTATGTGTGCCATGTCAGCATACTCTTATCCACATAACCCTCATCATCTACATCTCTCTCTCTCTCTCTCTCAACTACCATCTTGTTCGAAAACATTAACTCTTCCCCTGTCCTCCCTCCCCCATTGAGGTAATTCATCTCAGCCCACCTCTCTCTCTCTCTCTCTCTCTCTCTCTCTCTCTCTCTATAATTACTCCCTCTCTCCTCTCTCTTTATTTAATTCCCCTTTGTCATGGTGAATTTTTTGGACGGTTAGTTGGTGGTGTCATGATTCTTTCTTCTCTTTGTTCTCTCCCATGTTGATATTCGGATATGATGACGAGGTTTCTCTGTCTCATTTCTTTAGTCTTGTCGGGTAAGGGTTTTGGTAGGGAGGGTTGGCTTCACCAGATGGTAGCACAGTTATGCTAGTTATTAGGGTGTTCATATCCTCACTTCTATCATAAGATTGGACGCGGCCTAGTTTTTACCCTCTTACTACCTTTTTCTACCTCACTCTTTAGTTGGTATCTTTACGGGTCTATGATGAGCCCGGCCTTGTCAATTTGTGTCTTTCTTTAGATGCTACTTACGGCGCCTGAGTCCTCATGTTTCCTTCTTTTTGTATCCATTTTGGTTTTGTCCATTGGCATTTTTTTTGTTGGTTTATATATTATCTATTTCGATCTTTGTTTAATTTTTGGACTATTGTCTCACTTTATTGAGCTATTTCCTAGCTATATCGGTCTCTTAGTTTCTTTATTACACCTTCTAAAGTATCTTCTTTTTTATGCGGGGTGCAGAGCCCTTTTTGTTACCGACTGCTAGACCTGTTCAATGGATCAGGGGGCTTACCCGACCCGAAAAAGTGTGGGTCAAGGCCAAATTTTTAGAACGTGACCTGGCCCACCCAAAAAAGTCAAGGCCCCAAAGCATGGTCGTGCCAGGGTCGGGCCAGGGGTTCTAGATCCGGCCTAGTCCGACGACTCGATTAAATACATAAATTTTTATATTAAATTTTATTTTTTGTGACACGACCCAACCTAGCCCAAGGAACTGACAAAATAAATAAATTGAAAGTGTGAATTCCAAGGTTTTTTCTATAGAAAAATCCAACTTTGATAGTTGTCGGCCCGTTGACCCGGCCCGTGGCCCGTAGGGTTAGGGCTCGGGGCATGGGTATCTAGCCCGAAGGTCGGGCCGAGTCGGACCAACGAGTCAAAAACTTTCGACCCGACTGTTGAGCAGGTCTATCAATTGCTGAAGTTTACTATATCTCAACTTGGGTTTTTTTTTGAAGATTTTATTTTGAAATGTTCAAGGCGCTACAATGCGTGCCTTTTTGGATGAAATTCTTTTTATTAATCGTTCTATTACACCGTCTGTAATATTTATTGTTGAAACTATGGTTAATGATGAAAATACCGAATGTATAATAAGGAAACTTGGGCTTGATAATTTTGATTATATCCCTCCTATTAATCACTCTTGTGCACTGTGGTGTCTATGGAATTCAAATTTAGTAGATCTCCAAATTTTATTGAAGAATCCTCGTTTTTCCACTGTTCTGTTTGGGTTAAAATTTCCAATAAAAAGTCTGTTATTGTAGGGCCCGCGGCCCGGAGGGCACGGTCCCCCACGGAGGGTCGATTCGACGTAGGGTTGCTTATTTTTTAAGGGGCGAAAATAAAAAACTTAAACTTTTCACATGACTGATTTTTCGAGGGTCGGATAAAAAGAAAACTAAAAAGAAAAAAAAATAAAAATAGGGTCGGATCCACGCGGATTCCCGTACCCACTTCACCTAAATGCACCCGGGTCTGCGCGGATTCCAGGGTCATTTGGGCCAAAACTTCGCCCGGATCCACGCGGATTCGGGGTCAGTTTTTGGCCGAGATGGTTCCTGGATCCGCGCGGATCCGAACCATTCTGGGTCGAAAATTTTCGGTGAGCAGAAAAACAGGAAAGAAAAAGAAAGAAAGAAAACAGGAAAAACCGGGCCGAGACAAGCGCAGATCCGTGCGGATCCGGTGCTCGCCCGAGCCAAAAAACGCTTCTTTTCAGTAAAAAGAAATAAGGAGTCGCCAGTTAATTTTTTTAAGTAAAATTAACAAAACTTAAAAATTTTGACTCCGGTCTCAAACCAAAAAACAAGTTCGGGGGTAAAAATGCCGGTGTAGGGGGATGCCCTTGCACCGCCCGCCGAAGCGGCCCTTACTAGGTCGGGTTACATTAGAAAGAAGAAAAAGAGTAAAAGAAAGTTGTCACAAAATTTACTAAAATAACATGCAATTCAACAAAAGATTCTAAAGTTCACATAATCAAAGAGAAAAATAAAACGAAAGAAACAAATTACATCGGGCGGGGAACTAAAGGACTACATTGTTACATCTTTTCTTAAACCGGGAAACAAAACAAAAAAAACTAAAAAATGAGTAATAGGAAGCGGATTATACCAAGAACCCGCGCAGATTTGGTGGAAAATGGGTCGCCGGAACTCTGATTCAAACCGGGTGTAGGTCGAATGTGTGGATTCAGGGCGGCCGAGAAAGGTTCGTCAAGGAAATCCGCGCGGATTTCCTTGTGTACTGTCGGGTTGCGTTCGTCGGTGTTAAATGCGTTTACCCAGAAAATCTTCTCCCCGAATATCCAAAATTTTTGCCAACCCTTCATCCGGATCCGCGCGGATCCTTAAATAAACTCCCGAAATTGGCAGCGGTAGGCGACGGTTGGCGACGGTTGGCCAGTTATCCTCAAATCCGTGCCACTCCCGCGCAACTACCGGCAGTTGGTTGACTGAAAACTGCAGTTGGCTTGACTGGGCGGAATCCGCGCGATTCCTTCCAACTGGGTCGGGTGATGAATCCGCGCAGATTTTCGGATTCTATTTGAATTCGGATCCGACCCAAAATTTGAACCAGCCTTGGTACCCGGCACCAAAATCCGCGCCACCCCTGTCTGGGCCCAAAAAGTGAAATCTGAGCGGATCCAGTCGTCTTGGCCCAAACCAGTGAAATCCGCGCAGACCCAGTCTTCTTGGCCCAAACCAGTGAAATCCGCGCAGACCCAGTCTTCTTGGCCCAAACCAGTGAAATCCGCGCAGACCCATTTCAGCTCAATACTGAACAAATCCGCGCCAACCCACATCTTTTGGCCCAAAAATTAAGAAATCCGCAGCTTCATTTTCTCGACCCCCCGGACTAGGCTGAAAATCCGCTTGACCCATTTTGGTGTCTACAGATAGCCCCCACTTTGACTGAGTCTGAATAAGACGAAAGTCAAAGTAGACTTTTGTAGCCAACTGGAGATAGTCCAATTTTGTTGACTTGACTTGCTGGAAGTTATCCAGGCTTGAGCGATCCAAGGGTAGCTTGGTCTTCCGATCGGAGGTAGTCCGATGCTGATTGATTGCTGGATGTTGTCCAGGCTTCAACTTCCAAGGGTAGCTTGAAAGATATCCGGAATTGTTTTGTAGCTAGCTTAGATGCTGGATGTTGTCCAGGCTTGATGTAATCTTCTTTGCATTTTCTTTACCTGCAAGAGAAACAGGAAAATAAAATAATAAAAATAAAATAAAATAAAATAAGAGGAGAAAAGGATAAGGATACTCCCTTATATCCACCATCCATGCATTATCTTCATTTTGCATCCACCTTCTTCAAGAGCCACACATTCAAACTCCATACGTTTCACTCAAGTTCACTTTCACTCTCTTCCATTCTATCTCCTCATCTCCACTTGAGCTCTCTGCCATCAAGAAATCCGCGCCATCCTCCCAAGAAATCCGCGCCATCCTTTATTCAATGCCCTAGCTCCAAGCTTCACCAGATCTGTTACAAACTGATCCTAAGCAAAATTCGCGCGAGACCCAGCAGCTCGGGGACATCTTCACTCAAACTCGGAGTTTCACCCCATTCTCAACTCAACTTCAGGTAAATCCGCGCAATACTTGGTGGTTTTGAGCTATTTTCGCTGCAACCCAGCTGAAATCCGCGTGATACCTCTCTGCCGTGAAGACTTGTACTGCTCAAAATCCAGCTCCAGCTCCAGGTGAAAAATTTGCCCAAAACTGTCTCAACTACAGTAAATCCGCGTGATTCTCGGTAGTTTTAAGCCATTTTGCTGAAATTTTTGCTGAAATTGTGAACCACTTTCTCAACTCCAGCTCCAACTCTCGTAGGTTTTGAGCCACTTTCTTTGCATTTCATACACGAAGCTTGAGCACTTGAGCTGAAAACTTGGTTCATATTCCCAGCAAATCCACTCAATCCTCCGACAGATCCGCGCAGATCTACAAGTTTCTAAGTTTACTCAAGTATCTAGCATGTATATGTAGAAATCTATGTGATTCCTTGCATTTCCTTGTGTTTACTTGAGTTTTCTTGAGAAACATAATATGTGTTAGGTGACAAAACTTGTGCTAGAATAGCCAAACCCATGCACACGTTACCGAGTCTTGAACTTAAATCTGTTAATGTTAAGTTTTGGACTTGTTGGCATATCATACGAATGTATCTAAAACTTGGACTGACCTAGCTCCAAATCCGCGCAAATCCATCAAAATGAGGCCCAGAAAATTTGCCCCAAAAACCTAGTAAATCCGCGCCACCATAACTGGAAACGGGCCCAAAAATCTCGGCCCAAAACGCCTAGAATCCGCGCAGACCCACAAAAACGAGCCCAAAATTCCTTAGCCCAGAATCCGCGCCAATCCAGTCGGATAGGCCCAAAATCACTCGGCCCAAAATTAACTCGGCCCAAGATAAATCCGCGCAGACCTACAAAAAATGAGCCCAAAATTTCTCGGCCGTAAAATCCGCGCCGGTTTAATCAAATGGGCCTAAAATGTTCGGCCCAAAAATGCACAAGTCTATACTGCATGACTTTGTTGACATTTCTATACTGCTTGACTTTGCTCGGGTATTGCATAATCTGATACTTGAGTTGAGCCTTTTGCAGTACTTCACAATGCCGACAACAAAGCCAACAAAATATCACCCCAAGAAGGAAGCTTGGGCAGCTGACTTAGCCCAGAAGGGCAACATGAGCCGAGATTGGGCCGGCCCCCATTCGTGGGACGGTCAAGATCTCCTCTATTGTCGCGACGTACATATCTCTCATTTTATCACCCAAGTCACAGTATGTTACTTTCTTCACTAATTATGGCATTTTGAATTCTACTCAGAGATCTCATTCATAATTTTGCCTTGCAGGCCGATAACATCCAGGCCTGTGGGGCAATTGGTAAAGTGATGAGACTACTGGATGAGTTGGAACAATTGGGTTTTCCAGCAAAAGATACAATTAGGGAAGCTGGTTTTAACCATTTTCTCAATGCTCTGCATGCCATGCGCGAGCCTACTGGCCATTGCGTAGTGCGTGCGTTAAGTGAACGTTTTTGGGATACAACCAACACGTTCCACTTTCCAGAGTATGAGATGACTATAACCCCTCTTGACTTCGCCATGATTACGGGGTTATCTTTCGGAGTGCCCTACAAGACTGATGACTGGGCCATGACAAAGCCCAACAAATAGCCCTATTCGCCCCCATGGGCACCATACATACACGACACACGGAGTTTCCGCTACTCCGTTCTTTTCGATGAGGTCCTGAAGGGCAACTTCTGGGACGAAATGTACACTGATGCGCAAAGACGGCGACTGATACTTGCCATTTTCCTGTGTACTACCATCTTTGCTGACCGTGGTAGTCGTGTATTCTTCCATTATCTAGGTAATTTGGCGGACCTAGATAATCTCTCCAACTTAGCTCAGCGCAGCACTACACTTGTCTCTTCCGGGGACTCCGTTCGGGTGTGCGAGTCCCTAAATCCAAACTTGAGCAGAACAACACCTATCTGTCTGGCTTGTGGAAAGTCATCGAGGTATCTCCTTTTCCCTTGTCATCTACCTATCTGCTTGTAGCTTGAAAACTAACTCCTACTCTTTGCAGATATGGTTCTACGAATACTTCGAGGGCCTGTCTCCCCAATCTAAAGCTGGTGCTGTCTTTCCAATCGCCCTTCGCTGGGGGCGCGATGATTTACTGGTTAGAAAACGTCGGGTAGAGCACCTGGAGCTCTTCCGAGGCATACTGAATAATCCAGGACAGGTATGACCTTTCCTTTGCTTCCAACCTGACTTTAAAACTATCAAGCTCACCACTAACACATGTTTAGTGTGCTTTGGACCCTTGGGCGGCTTATGAGGTTACGGAAGATCAACTTCCGGACCTCGATACATTACAGGATATCAACTGTAGAAGGATCTTATTTGAAGGTCCTTTTACCTTCATATGGTACTGCGGGGAAAGGGTCACCCACCAATGCATGCATGTATGGCCTCCATCGTACTACCAATCCACCGGCCAAGATGTTCTACCCCCGCTCCTTGACTTTCGATGAACTTGAAGTCAATCTCATGGGGATTCCCATTGGAAATTTGCTGATCATGGGGGCCAACTATGCCGCATCCATTCGACCACGCCTCATGGGACGCATGGTGAGTACTGTAAGAACTCCTTGCGACTTTCGCCCTTGTGTTGTAACTAACCCTGGTTAATTTGCAGGGCACTGGAACACCGGCAGTCCCTAACCCACTTGGTTTCGTGACGCCGCCATGAACCGCCCGAGCTCCCTTTATCTTCGAACAGCCCCGGGGTAAGACTTTTAGTTCCAAAATAATGAATACCCTCCAACTCTCCGTCCAAGTATTTATTCTTATAAAAGAAAACTGCTTGCAGTGGAGTCGGGAGCAGACCATGGAGGCCATTGCCCTTATATACGGCCTCTGTGATGAGATTCAAGACATGCAGAGACGATATCGGCGTCGAATGGGTTTTGGGCCTCGGCGTGGTGGAGGTCATGGTAGAGGACAACCACGAGGAGGAGGTCATCACCACCACCATGGTAGGGGCCAAGGAGGTCACGAGGCCGATGATGACGATAATGACGATGACGATGATGATGACAACAACAACATGGGTGGCGGCGGAGCTATACCCATCGCTTTCCATGCACATGATGATGATGATGAAGAAGAGGGAAGCGACCATGACATCGACTTGGGAGGAGGAGGTTTTCATATGACACCCGGCGCAGGCCCTTCAGGTAGCGGCGCAGGTCTCTCAAGTAGTAGCGGCGGGATGACTACCTATGGAATTCAGTCTCATGGCTACGTTCCAAGCATTCCCCTCATTCCTGAGGATGATACCGATCACTCTGTCGGGTCTTCCAGTACTATGAGCTTTGCTGGAGCCCGAGGGTCGTCCCGAACACGTGCCTATGGGAGGTATATAAGTGAAAGTGATGCTGCTTCACAGGCCTCCGATACTTCTATGTTGGATCAGATGTTCGGCGGTATGTCCTTGTCACAAGGATATTCTGACTACCCTCAACGGAGATGGTCAGGTGACTTCCATCAAGCACCAGGGGATTTCAAGGAAACTCAACCCGAAATCCCTGTACCTACCATGCCATCTTCAAACAACAGGGGTTTCTTTGACTCTGCTTCGTCATACTTTCTGGGTAAAGAGGAACCTGTCAAACAGGAATATGGTGATGATTGGAGCTTAACCCCGGTCTTGCAAGCCCCCGTTTTGCAAGGACATTATCCGGGTTCCTTCCACGTGGACGAATCTGGACGGGTTCACACATATGATGCTCCTAGTTCTTCTCAGACTGAGTTCACTCCTGGAGGATATCATCAAGATTAACCTTCTTCTTCTTGGGCGGCCGATGGATGGAGCTTCCTCACCGGGCAGAAACCTACACCTCAACCAGGTCGACACTACGGCCCATCGGGCCCCGATTACATAGATCTAGTATCCGATGAGGAAGATAATTGAGGGGGGAGACCATGTATAATGCTTAGAAGACTGACTTTGTGAATTTTAACTCATCTAATTAATGCTTATTATGAATGCAATGCTTATGTATGGACACTCTTAATTTTTTATCTGCTTTTATTTATTTTTAAAAAAATGAAAAACCAAAACTATATGCAATGCAACAAAAAAGAAACAGGAGCGGAGCTTTGGTCAATAAGCGAATTCCATAAACTATCAAGGACAATCAAGTTTTTACAACACTCCAAAATAACTCACGAACAGAACCGGGAAATATACGAATGCTATTACTAAAACCAAATGCGATCCCAAAAAAAACAAAAGTCGACGCATTGATTTGGCCCAAATCCGCGCCACTCTGCAGTCGGCCCAGATTAATTCAAGCTTAAATCCTATCAAAAATCCGCGCCAGTCTGAGACCCGACCCAGAAATCCGCGCAATCCCCTACGGCCCAGAAAATCCGCGCAAACTTAGTCAGGCCTAAAATCAGGCCTAAATCCGCGCCAACCTGACAACATATTTGAGCCAGGATTCTTCAAAAATCCGCGCAGACTTTGTATCGGATTACAACCCCTAGTTAAGTCTTTGATTCCGGTCGAAACTGATACTGCAAAGTTCTCATGGAATTCCGTCACACTCCTAACTCCCGCACTATAAAACCTGCGCAAATTCTCCCTAAAAACTCACACCTTCCCTCCTAGCTTTTGTGTTTCCAACCTTTATAGAAATCCCCGCAATCTCTTCTTCCCTTCCAAACATGTCTTTCCAGAAAGAACTCGACCAATGGATTCTTTCTCTTTCATTTGCTGAGAAAGAGGAGTTGAAAAGATACAACCTGCACACCCTAATTAGTCTTAGGCAAGTAAGGCTAATGTGGGATTTCCTTAGAGCCGCCTCTGAATTCTGGGACCCTGAACTCCATTTGTTTAGGTTTGGGGAAAAAGAATTATGCCCTCTCCCCGAAGAATTCGGCGCAATATTAGGTTTTAAGTTCACCTCTACACCAGTCATCCCCACTTCCTCCAAAAATACTGCACCACGGTACACTTCCCTCTTAGGTTTAGAGAAGGATGACTTGGGGAAAATCTTAGAGGGTGAAAGAGTGAATTTTCTGCCCTTAATTTCCATGTTCAGAAGGTGTGAACACATTGAACGTAAAGTTAGGGCCTTATCCCTATGCTTATTAGGAAATTTTTGTTTTTACCACGGCGGCACAAACAATGGCCCCGCTTCTTTGATCAACATCGGTGAAAGCCTCGCGACGACCAAAATCTAGCACCGATGATAGTAGCCGAGACTATCTGTGCTGGATCGGCTTTGTACCGAATCAAGGCGAAGCGTGAAGCCCCGCCGCTTGTAAAATATTTCTAAAACTCCAACCGCGCTGATTTCGTGACTTACCCCTATTTATCGCTTCACAAATCCGCAGATTACGTCGCCCTTAAAAATCCGCGTGGACCTCTTTTATCCCGGCATCTAATCTTTCTTCTTCTTTGCAGATATGGTTAATGGAGCATACCCGCTTCTTAGCGCCTCCGAAGAATGAAGCTACCTTCCGGATGACCCAATTTTGCCAACGCGTGCAAACACAAGGAACGCTCGGCTGCATAAGTGGTTGAAATGGTTCGTCGAAGAAATGATCATTAAGTGGCACATTACTTGGTGGAGAATAAGAGAAGTAGTCACCGTCGACCATCGATGCCCATTCGTGAGACTTGTGGGCTTAACACATACAACCTATTACTTCCCTGAGCGAGCCAAACTTCAGATCAGAAGGAAACAATGGATCCCCTCACTAGACTACATCCCACCTAGTCCTAGAGTCATCACCAACGACGCCTCTAAAGTTCGATCTTGGCAAGACTACTGGATGAACAGACCCACCCTCGCTGTTCCCTCAACAGGAGGAAGCACATATGTATCTATGGCGTATCGCCAATGGATAACAAAGAAAGATGCTACTGTCAGGAAACAGCTAAAAGAGCAGGAGGGAAAAGGAATTGATCCACTGTCAACTAAGACTCGACCTCCAACTACTATGACACGTCCTAGAGAAAGGCCCGTGGTAATTAGAGAACCTAGGCCTGACGACACTCCACGTCAGCAAACTACAGAAACAACTGGGAAGGGTAAAGAGAAAGCCCCCAGTGACTCGAATATCAGAAAGAGGCTAAGAAGAACATCCTCACAGGGTGAAGGGTCAAGATCTAGTATTGCTCCTGAAGCTGAGAAGAAGCTTAAACAGGACTGAAAGACTGATGCTGCTTGCCTTTAGATTTACGTTTTTTCTTTTTAGTGTGTTTTGTATTTGTTTTTTTTTAGATGCTGATGAACGATTTGAGTAGCGAATAAATTCGCATGCTCTTCCCCTTTTTTTTTGTTGTTTGGAAATAAAGAATCATATTTCTTGAAATTCCCCAGAATTTTCTACCATATATGTGAAATTCGCGAGAACTTCTGCACATAGAAAATTTAATTCCCCTCAAAATAACGTAAAATCCGCATAGACTTTTGCATTACGAAGGAAACCTAAAAGAAAGAAAGAAAGAGAACAAGAATAAAAACAAGCCGAGAAAGATGAAATCCGCGCAACTCTGCCCCAAAACTGCTCAAGAAAATATCAGCTGAGTATTTTGAGTAATGCCGATTCGCGAGAATTCGAAAATGAAAGGAAGTCCAAAAAAAACATGAGTCCGCGCGGATCTACACCGAATTGCTCTCAAACTGAGTATTTTCAGGTCAAAACATAAATCCGCGTAGAATCACCGGAGAAACTTTGGCCCAGAAAATGGAGGAATCCGCGCGGATCTGGCCCAAAACGGCTCTAAAATAAAATACGAGTATCTTAGGCCTGAAACGAGAAAATCCGCGCGGATTTCCTTAGTTGTACAAAATTCTGAGTGAATTTGTATAAAAGTCAAAATTATATACAAAGCGGGCATTGAGCCCACAGGAATCCGCGCGGATCCTGTGAGGGTTCAAGACCCAGTATGGATATGAACCGGGAAAACCTAAAATCAAAAAGTCCAATTTTGACATCTAGAGATCCGCGAAGACCTCCTGGAATTTGGATTTTTGAAAACTCGAGCCTTATGTTTTATTTCAAGTGCCATTGAACCTGTGATAGTTCAATGTTGCTTTTAAAATAAAAAGTCAAAATTAGGGAAATTTCAATTGGTGAGGCCGGGCTTTTCAGAAAAGCTTCCTACGTATCCACAATGTGCGGAATCAGGCCATCGTAGTTCAAGAAAAGTAAATCAGTTGCTGGACAAATGGGCCAGTAGCTGATTCTTACAAGGATAGTTGCTGGTTTTTAATTACCAGTTGCTATGTCCACTTATACCCTTTATGCATAAAACTTCTTAAGTTGATCTAAGTTTGTCAGCTGAACGCATTCTTCCCCTTCCAGATCCACTAATCTTACCGCCCCTCCGGGAAGAATTTCCTTTATGACGTAAGGTCCCATCCAATTGGGCCTAAACTTTCCCCTTGGGTCCTGAATAGGTGCCCGTATCTCCTTCAAAACCATGTCACCCTCTCCAAGGTCCTTTAGCTTGACCTTCCTATTAAATGCCCTGGACACACGATTCTGGTATATCTGGACATTGTGCATGGCTCTGAGTCTCCTTTCATCGATGTTGACTAGCTCTTCATACCTAGCCTTAGCCCATTCCGCTTCTGGAATCTGACTCTCCGCTATAATCCGTAATGACGGTATTGCTACCTCCACTGGCAATACTGCTTCCATTCCATATACCAAGGAGTAAGGAGTTACTCCGGTGGATGTACGAATAGAAGTTCGATAACCCCATAAGGCAAAAGGTAGTTTATCAGGCCAATCTTTATAAGAAGAAGCCATTTTCTCTACTATCCTAGTGAGATTTTTGTTAGCCGCCTCAACCGCTCCATTGGTCTGAGGTCGATATACCGAAGATCTATGATGTTGGATCTTGTATTTTGCTAACAATTCCGCCGTCTCTTTCTTGAAGTGAACTCCATTATCACTTATCAATTCGTGTGGAACTCCATAACGGCATATTATGTTTCTAAGTATGAATTTAGCGACGTGCTTAGAAGTAAGTTTTGCATAGGATGCCGCTTCCACCCACTTTGTGAAGTAGTCAATAGCTACAAGCACATATTCGTGTCCTCCCGTTCCTTTAGGAGTGATCTTTCCTATGATATCAATGCCCCAAACTGAAAATGGCCATGGTGAGGTTAATGTAGTTAAAAATGACGGGGGTTGGTGTTGCAAGTTTGCATAGATTTGACACTTGTAGCACCGTTTTACATAGTCATGACAATCAGCCTCCATAGTCGACCAGTAGTACCCCATCCTTTGAACCTTCTTGGACAACATCCGTCCATTCATATGCGGGCCACATTCTCCCCCATGAACTTCCTTCATCAAATTCTGAGCTTCACCCTATTCTAAACAAAGCAAATTGATACCCATGTCCGTCTTCTTGTACAACTGATCCTGAATCAAACAGTACTGCGACGCTAAGAGTCTAATTGCTCTTTGTGATCTTTTGGTAGAATCCTCAGGGTAAACTCCTTTGGTGAGGTATTGGTAGATGTCATAATACCAACAAGTCGAGTCTATCTCACACACTTCCAAAGAATAAACATAAGCCGGCTGACTTCTTCTCTCTATGCATATCGGCATAGACGCAACTCCTCTCGGGATATTTAGCAAGGATGACAGCTTTGCTAATGCATCAGCTAACTCATTATGCTCCCGAGGTAAATAAGTGAACACTACTTGATCAAAGCGTTCTGCTAAATCCCTTACGTAAGCTTGGTAGGGTGCCAAAGCTTCGTTCTTCACTTTCCACTTATTGCAAACCTGGTTTATTATAAGGCTCGAATCACCAAATATCCTTATGCACTTTATGTCCATTTCCACGGCAGCCTGCATGCCGATGATACACGCCTCATATTCAGCTACATTATTTGTCGCCTCAAAATCTAGCTTCACGGAGATAGGAGTATGTGCTCCTTCAGGTGAAATCAGAATGATTCCTACACCGAATCCACTTTGGTTGGAAGCTCCATCAAAATACATTTCCCATGTTTCTTTCTGTGTTTGAAATACTTCTTCATCGGGAAAATCTAATTTTTCTTCACTAGCTTCCTCAACAGGTAATTCTGCCAAAAAATCTGCGGCTACTCTTCCTTTTATGGCTTTTTGTGGAACAAACTGTAAGTCGAACTCCGATAACATAACCATCCACCGAGCTACTCTACTATTGACCAGTGGCTGCTCCATCAGGTATTTGAGAGGATTCATGAAAGCAGTCACATGCACGGTGTGAGCAAGCATGTAGTGACGTAATTTCCTCGTTGCCCAAACTAAGGCAAGGGACAATCTCTCAATGTTGGAGTACCGGGTCTCATATTCTAGAAACTTCTTGCTTAAGTAGTAAATTGCTCACTCTTCGCCATCGTATCTTTGAGCTAGCATAGCCCCCATTGCCGACTCAGTGATTGTTAAGTACAACAATAAAGGCTTTTCAGGTACTGGTGGAACTAAAACAGGCGGATTAGCCAAGTACTCTTTAATTTTGTCAAAAGCTGCTTGACATTTTTCATCCCACTCAGATTTGACCCCTTTCCTCAATTTCTTGAATATAGGATCACAAATCATGGTTAATTTCGAAATGAACCGGCTTATGTACTGCAATCGTCCGAGGAAACCTCTTATCTCCTTTTCTGTCTTAGGCGGTGGCATTTCCTGTATCGCCTTGATCTTTGCTGGGTCAACCTCGATTCCCCTAGAGCTCACTACAAAACCTAATAACTTGCCTGACGTCACCCCAAAAGCACACTTCTGAGGGTTCAACCTCATCCCGTATTTCCGCAGCCTATGGAAGAATCTTCTAAGGCTATCTAAGTGAGTTCACGATCAACGGATTTGATGATCATGTCGTCTACGTAAACCTCTGCCTCTTTATGCATCATATCATGTAATAATGTGGTGGCTGTCCTTTGATAGGTCGCCCCTGCATTTTTCAACCCGAATGGCATCACTATATAACAGAATGTACCCCAATGTGTGATGAACGTCGTCTTTTCCATATCCTCCTCTGCCATTTTAATCTGGTTATAACCTGAATACCCATCCATGAATGAAAGAAGGGCATGTCTACAGGTATTATCTACCAAAACATCAATATGTGGTAAAGGAAAGTCATCCTTCGGACTTGCCTTGTTTAAATCCCTAAAATCTACGCACATCCGAACTCTCCCATCTTTCTTTGGAACCGGGACTACATTAGCTATCCAGTGTGGATACTCCGACACCTTAATGAAGCCTACCTTCAACTGCTTCTCGACCTCCTCCTTAATCTTCAACGCCCACTCTGGTTTCATCCGTCTAAGCTTCTGTTTAACCGGTTTAGCGTCAGGGTAAAGTGGAATTCTGTGTTCAGCTATTTCCCTGTCTATACCGGGCATATCTTGATATGACCAGGCAAAGACATCTACAAATTCTCATAAGAGAAGAGTAAAGTGCTCTTGCTCCCCGATAGTTAAAAATTTCCCAATTTTGGTTAATTTAGGCTCTTTAGGTGTACCTAAGTTTACTTCTATAGTTTCTTCAATTACGGAAATTCGATTTTCATGTTCCTCTACGGCTTTTAAAAGATCTTTAAGAATTTCTAATTCGTTTACAGCATCTTGATTATTTTCATTAGAGACAAAGCAGTTCAGGGACGGAGGATGAGAAGAGTCATAAGCAAATGAGTTCATTTCATTGAATTCAGAAACAAGAACATCAACAGACGACTCGACAGACCCTCCAGAAGTAGATGCAACATACTGATTAAGCTTAAAACCTGATTCTAAGATAGACTCAGAAAATGGAACAACAACAGGATTGACACTAGACTCTGACCCGAGCACTGATTCTCCTAAAGCTAAAACAAACTCCTTGTCTCCTTTGGCCGACACCCAGGTGACTTGCTTGGTTTCCTGACCCCATGTAGCGATGAGCTTAGTAGGATCGAAATCCATGCTTGATAGGGCTAAGGAAAGTGCCTCCACAGGTTTCTCCTCTCTCTGTGCCTCTTGACCAAACAACATTCCAAAGATGTTACTCCCTGCTAGATGAGTCCATTCTAGTGGGGTCCTGTTCTCCCTTGCTGGTGTGAACAATTCCTCCTCGAGTAACATGCAGTCGTTGAAGATCTCTAAACCTGGAACTAAAATGCCCTTGCTCTTCAAATAGTAGGGCTCCGGAAAACCAAAGTAAGGGAAATGATCCCCTTCCCTCATGAACTGGCCATTAAGCGTGAGTGGATACGGCTTTATGCTATAAAGCGGTATTGGCTCACTTTTCCTAATTCTCCTAACCTTCTTAGCTAATCTCCTCTCTTCCTCTGTTGGAATGTAGCCTAAACCAAAATGGTAGCTCCCTCCTTGAGTCAAGGGAAAAGATGTATGCCCTTGAGCTCTTCTCCCCAAAGGTAAACCGGGAAAGTATCCATGTCGCTTCAAAATTGCGTTCACCTTCCTGTTGGAATAAGGATCGAAGTCCAAAGGTGCTTCCTCCTTCTCTAAGGTAGCCACGATATCAAAATGATGGAACTCCTCGTCCTTGGAATTGAGTTCTACCTCGATCACAGGTTTCTTTGAAGTAATCACAGCTGCTAACTCCTCTCCTTTGACTGTTACCACCTGCCCCTTAACCATCATCTTCACCTTCTGATGTAGAGTAGATGACACCGCTTGTTGTGCGTGCAACCAAGGGCGTCCTAACAAAAGGTTAAACGATGCCGAAATGTCTAACACCAAGAACTCGACATTGCTAGAAATTGTATCCATAGTAATTGGTAACAGAATTGAACCCAAAATTCGTCTAGGAGTGTTGTCGTAGGCCCTAAGTTGAATGGCCTGCTGGGTAAGCTGATGGGATTGAATTCCCAGCTTCTGTGCCGTCCTCCATGGACAAATGTTCACCGCAGATCCGTTGTCCACTAATACTAAGGGTATCACTTTACTGGCACAACCGACAGTCAAGTATAAGGCCTTGTTATGTGCAAGACCTTCCTTGGGTAAATCCTCATCACCAAAAGTTATAGTACTCCTGCCAGATGTGACAAAAGATACTATTTCCTCGGGTGTAGTTTCCGGTGATACTTCCAACTTGCTCAAAGCCTCGATCAGGGCTTGCCTGTGCTTTTGTGATGCCGCCAACAATTGCCATACCGTAACATCCATCTTTAATCTCTTCAACTGCTTTAACATCAAATCCTCCTCCGGAACGGGGATCACCATCTCTCCTACCTTCTCCTTCCCCTTGTCTTGAGGTTGGACTTGGGAAGGGCCTCCTTGATGATTATGGCGCCCTGACCTTGTTAGGAAAGTAACATCTGGAGTTTTGACCTCTCCGGACTTTGCTGTTCCCCAAAAGTCCTCGTCTTCATCAGAATCCCAAAAGTTGTCCGCGGCCTTCTCAGCATGAGGCTCACCATAGACATCTTCTTCGTCACTAACCCATAGACCATTGACTTCGTGGTCCTCCGTGAAGTAACGCGTGATGTAAGTTGACTTCTTTGCATCAGTAATGAAATCCGAGGGATCCCATTCGCATTCCTCAAACACGGCGCGTATATGCAGTAAACCTAGTGGATTGTTTGTGTTGCTAGGTTTTTGTGCTGCCTTCGGTAAGGGTAATTGCTTTGATCTGAACATCTCCTCCATCCTGTTCTTCAAAGTAAAACACTGCTCGGTATCGTGCCCTCGAGCCCTATGGTACTTGCAGAACTCACGGCCCCACCCCGTGGCTTCTCTTTTGGCTCCGGCCTTAAGTCGGGAAGAGTAATCACTCCCTTGCTTAAGAGACGCTCTAAAGCTTGAGCGTACATAGTGTCTATAGGGGTGTATTCAGTGTAGCGTTGTAGGGCATTCACCTCATTCCCCTTGTTGTTGGATGCCGATGGGCCAGCCGACTTCCTGTTAGTATAGGTATTCTTCCAGCCCCCAGTTGCAACTCCCTTAGCAAACTCACTTTCTATCTTAGTCCCAGCCAGTCTTAATGTAGCGAAATCTTTAAGGGGTTGAAACCTCAAATGAGCGTTGTATGACGGTTGTAGACTTCTAATAAGCATGTCTACTTGGTGCTCTTCAGATGGTCGGTCCACCATTTGAGCTGCCTTTGATCTCCACCGAGCAAAGTAGTCAGAGAAAGATTCTTTCTCCTCTTGCTTCACTAATTCCATGTCCCTTAAAGTGACTGGCATGTCTACATTGTAGGAGTACTGATGTAAGAACTCCTTGCAAAGCAAACTCCATTGTGTAGTCTTGTTTGACCGAGAGTGTTGTACCATTTCATAACATCCGACCCAAAGTCCAAGGAAAAATAATGTGATAGATGTCTTCCTCTACCCCTTTCAGTGTCATCGCCCCTAGAAAGTTCCTCACATGCTGATGCGGGCTCTCAACACCGTGGAACTTAATGTCTGGCATGTTGAACTTAGGGGGAAGCCTTCCCCGAGGCACCGGTGTAAAACCGACATCATCCATAAGTTGGTTATTGAACAAAGTAGATTCCTTCAACATCTGCTCGATGCGATCTAATCTCGAGTTTGAAATCCCGTGGACTGATCCATCCTTCTCTCTACCAGACTGTTCTACTTCACCCGTAGGAGGATTCTTCACATTCGAGTTCTTCGCTTCTTCCATAGCGTGAATGACGGCGTCGATTCTCTGATTCTGTGCCTCCAGCTGAGCGTTCATCGAAACTTGCATGTTTAAAATCACATTGGTTAATTGCTCCAAGTCAGTGTTTGGAGCTGGTGGTGGTGGTGGAACAGCTTCCTCCCCAGCATCACTGTGTGGTTGACCCCCGCTGACGTCATCATTTGGGTTTGACATGTTTTCAGATGGATCGATCACTAAACTCTCAACTACTCCCTCAGATGCTTCTTCGATCGCCTCGGATTGGTTACCTGATGATACGGTCTTCGCATCGTCGTAATGAATATCGAAAGTTTCCAAACGCCCGGTTTCGTCCCGTTGATAAACCCGAAACCAACCTATCCTGTCCTGAAAAGGTGGAGGAATTCAAAGACTCAGCTCAACGCCCTCCTAAAGACACAACATGCAATGGATGAAGAATTCTATTTGAAACCCGAATAATCGAACTAAAGCTCGAGACTATATGCGAAGCCCAAATAAAACTCTTATGCAGAATGCTGACTCAGGCCCGAGATAACATGTTTAAACCTTATCGGACCGAATCCAGAAAGTACTCAGGCCTCTCATAAGGGCTAAACATATTAATCTAGCGGACTAAACGAACTAGAAACTCATTTGGACCACCCAAAGGGGAGGCCCACTCACAAAATCCGCATGGATCTCATAAGGCCCAACGACTTTAGACAGCCCAAATGTATTTCGGACCCAAAACATCAAGATTCTATGCAAGAAGGAGAAAAAAAAAAAGAAAGAAAAAAAAACAAAAAAAAACAAACACAAACGACGACCCAAAACGACCTCAATCTGAGTCGGGCAGCCACCGAACTCCCAGGAGTCCGCGCGGATCCATTGGGCTTGCACCCAATGAGGTCTGCGCGGATTTTCTGGGCTCAAAATTACTGCCAAGCCCAGATCCCAGCCAAACGCAAGATAAGCAGGAGAGAAAAGAAAAAGAGAAAAAAAAAACGACGACCGACACTTAACACATAGAAGCTCGATTCGCCCGATAATGGCCGAGCCTCGCGTAAATCCGCTGATTGGGCTCAGCCTATTATCGCCCGAACTCGTTAAACAAAAACAAGAAAAGAAAACAAACCGGAAGAATTTGGACCACATGTGACGCCCAACACGAATCATGATTCTCGGTCCGAGCCCTATGTGGGCCAAATTCTAAACCAGACATCGACCTCCTCGGTTAGGCACGCCAAGAGTCGAGCTCAACAGAAATCCGCGCGGATTTCCGGCTCAGGCCTACTGTCGGGCCTAAATTGGGGTCCGACACAAAAATAAAAGACTCAAAAAAAAGTTTATTTTTTTTTTCTAAGCACTATTGCATGGTCTCGGGTTCGAAGGTAGGGAAAAGCACATAGCATACAAATGCAGTTCGATCCTAACTAAGGCTCTACGTTTAGAGTTTAAGGTCGATTTACTAACGCCTCCTAACTCGTGTCCCGGGTATTTGGCCTCCATGGGGTGCATGGAAGGTTAATACCCCCGGGTTGCTCCTTTTAATCAAGTGGATTAAGGAGTATGGCACGAGGGGGAAAAACAACCACCGGCTCGGTGAAGGTCTAAGTGGACCCACCTGAGTTGAATGATTAATGTTTTTCCCAAAATGGTAAATAAGGATTTTCCTAAACGGTACCTTGTGTGCCCGACGAAGGGGAAGGCCCGTGAGATGCAAATGATGCCTAAAGTAAAAAAAAAACGTGACAACTTTTTTTTTTAAAAAAAACTAAACCCGACTTTTCAAGTTTTTACCCTCTTATAAGTCCCCAGTGGAGTCGCCACTGTAGGGCCCGCGGCCCGGAGGGCACGGTCCCCCACGGAGGGTCGATTCGACGTAGGGTTGCTTATTTTTTAAGGGGCGAAAATAAAAAACTTAAACTTTTCACATGACTGATTTTTCGAGGGTCGGATAAAAAGAAAACTAAAAAGAAAAAAAAATAAAAATAGGGTCGGATCCACGCGGATTCCCGTACCCACTTCACCTAAATGCACCCGGGTCTGCGCGGATTCCAGGGCCATTTGGGCCAAAACTTCGCCCGGATCCACGCGGATTCGGGGTCAGTTTTTGGCCGAGATGGTTCCTGGATCCGCGCGGATCCGAACCATTCTGGGTCGAAAATTTTCGGTGAGCAGAAAAACAGGAAAGAAAAAGAAAGAAAGAAAACAGGAAAAACCGGGCCGAGACAAGCGCAGATCCGCGCGGATCCGGTGCTCGCCCGAGCCAAAAATCGCTTCTTTTCAGTAAAAAGAAATAAGGAGTCGCCAGTTAATTTTTTCAAGTAAAATTAACAAAACTTAAAAATTTTGACTCCGGTCTCGAACCAAAAAACAAGTTCGGGGGTAAAAATGCCGGTGTAGGGGGATGCCCTTGCACCGCCCGCCGAAGCGGCCCTTACTAGGTCGGGTTACATTAGAAAGAAGAAAAAGAGTAAAAGAAAGTTGTCACAAAATTTACTAAAATAACATGCAATTCAACAAAAGATTCTAAAGTTCACATAATCAAAGAGAAAAATAAAACGAAAGAAACAAATTACATCGGGCAGGGAACTAAAGGACTACATTGTTACATCTTTTCTTAAACCGGGAAACAAAACAAAAAAAACTAAAAAATGAGTAATAGGAAGCGGATTATACCAAGAACCCGCGCAGATTTGGTGGAAAATGGGTCGCCGGAACTCTGATTCAAACCGGGTGTAGGTCGAATGTGTGGATTCAGGGCGGCCGAGAAAGGTTCGTCAAGGAAATCCGCGCGGATTTCCTTGTGTACCGTCGGGTTGCGTTCGTCGGTGTTAAATGCGTTTACCCAGAAAATCTTCTCCCCGAATATCCAAAATTTTTGCCAACCCTTCATCCGGATCTGCGCGGATCCTTAAATAAACTCCCGAAATTGGCAGCGGTTGGCGACGGTTGGCGACGGTTGGCCAGTTATCCTCAAATCCGCGCCACTCCCGCGCAACTACCGTGATTGGTTGTTGATCAAAATCAGCTTGATGGCGGAATCCGCGCGATTCCTTCCAACTGGGTCGTGTGATGAATCCGCGCAGATTTTCGGATTCTATTTGAATTCGGATCCGACCCAAAATTTGAACCAGCCTTGGTACCCGGCACCAAAATCCGCGCCACCCCTGTCTGGGCCCAAAAAGTGAAATCTGCGCGGATCCAGTCGTCTTGGCCCAAACCAGTGAAATCCGCGCAGACCCAGTCTTCTTGGCCCAAACCAGTGAAATCCGCGCAGACCCATTTCAGCTCAATACTGAACAAATCCGCGCCAACCCACATCTTTTGGCCCAAAAATTAAGAAATCCGCAGCTTCATTTTCTCGACCCCCCGGACTAGGCTGAAAATCCGCTTGACCCATTTTTGTGTCTACAGTTATCACTATCTATTATGGCCCTCTGCAAGAAAGAGATAAGAATGTTTTTTGGGATTATCCTATCTGGCTAATTCAATTCCCAAACCTTGGTGTATTGTGGGTGATTTCAATGAATTATTACAATGTTTTGATAAATTTGGTAGGACACCTTTTAACGTTAACCGTATTAAAAGACTTTCTAAGTTTCTTTATCACTGTAGTTATATGTATGCCTCAACTATTGATTGAACCTTCACTTGAAAAAAAAAAGGAGTTAAAAGGAAAGTTTCTTTCTGGCTCTAGTTATATGTATGCCTCAACTATTGATTGAACCTTCACTTGAAAAAAAAAAAAAAAAAAGAGTTAAAAGGACATAGAATTTATGAAAATCTGCATCGTTTTCTCATTTCTTCTAATTAGGACTTAGTATATCCAAATTACAAATTCTTTACTGGCCCTTTTACGTGTTCCGATCATTCATACGTTCTTCTAAATACAGATTCCTCATTAAATAATTATAAAGGTTGTATTTTTCGGTACCAAAATGCTCTGGCCTTTTATGCTCAAGTTCATAATATTGTTAAAAATGTTAGTCTACCTTTGCTAAAGAGGTACCCATGTTTAAAGTATTCTCTAAACTTCGTAATTTGAAACGTGAACTAAAACTATGGAACAAGTATACTTTTGGGAATTTTTCTTCAAAACTCCAAAGAAATTATGAAAAACTTAAATATGTTGAACAAAAACTTCTTGACATTCCTGATAGTTTCCGGCTTAATAATTGGCTCAATCGTTTGCTCAAACAAAGAGAAAAGATGCATCTCTATAATCACAAATATTGGGGCACGCTTGTCTGGAAAACTTGGATAACTAATGGTGACCAAAATTCACAATTTTTTCACATGAATATACGTGATCGAAAAGCAAGAACCACTATCACAAAAATAAAAGATTGTAGACGCTGAATTTTGTATCGGTTTTATTTTCTTTTTAAGTTTAGTATTAGTTTTAGAAAATAGGCTAACCGATAAACGGCACGCAAGCCCCCTTCCACCTAAACCCGAAAGACAAAGCCCAAATGCCGGGAACCTGGGTTCAGTGGGCCGGAGCTCAGCTCCAACACCACAGGAACCCGTCTGGGTTCAGTGGGCCGGAGCTCAGCTCCGCCCACAGGAACCCGTCTGGGTTCCTGGGCCCGAGGCCCGTTTTCCCTCCGGGAACCCGTCTGGGTTCAAGCCCTAGACTCCAAACCCTAAAACCTAAACCCAATTTCCCCATATAAATACCCACCATTCATCACCCACAAAAACACACCGGAATATACTGGGAGTATTGACACTAGTATATTCTTCTTCTCTTCTCCCTCCACTGCGTGCTCTTTTTTTAAGGTTAACATAGTTTTTTTTTTTGTATTATTGTACATAATGTAATTCTACGTCCTTTTGTATTTTTTTTCTTTTCGTTTGTTGCATGACATTAATGATAGATCTATGAGATTTATTTAATTCCTCCCCTTTCTTTTCAAATCCTTCGCTTTAATTTAATTCTAGTAGAGTCTATTCGTTTGAATAGGCGGGTTTGATGATTTTTATTGTCAAATCCGTAACCTTACCCCTGAATCCGTCTTTGGGTTCGTAGGCCGGAGTCTTAATTTTTCATTGGTTTGTTGTTTTATCCTTAAATTCAACTGGCGACTCTAACCTTTTTTCCCGAAAATCCTTTTTTAACCCTTGACAAGGAACCCAGACGGGTTCCCTTGTTTTCACCCCGAGCCACAGGCAGGAACCCAGACGGGTTCCTAGCCCTGTGTTCCCCCTCTCATTCTCCAAAGAACCCGTCTAGGTTCGTTGCCTTGTTTTCATTTTGTTCTCATGGAACTCAGACGGGTTCCATCGAGTTCTCATCTGTCTTTTTTTTCTTTTTTTTCTTCTTTCCATCTTTTCTTTTCTTTAATAAAATTGAGTTTTGGGGTTAAATCAATTTGTCAATTAAAAGTGTCCTTAAAAGTTAAACCTTTAATTAAGGATAAGCAATCCTAGTCGGCTCTCAATTTAAAAAAGAGAACACCCTCTCTTTTAAGTAGCCTTGAAAAGATCAGATTTTTCGGGGTCTACAGATTGGCGACTCCACTGGGGACTTAAACTTAAAAAGAGGGTAAAACTTGAAAGGGTTAAATTTTAGTGTTTTTTGTAAAAAGGGAGGAATTGATTTATTTCATATTTTTATCATTTTTTAGGCATATTGCATCCAGGCTACTCTTGGGCCTTATGGCTGGGGAGCACAAAAGCGTTGGTAGGTTCTAAAACTAGGATTACCCTCCGAGGCGGCCAAGTCACTACTTGTGGGATGCACTTACATACCCAAGCCTTTGACTCATCCTCTCCCCGTGTTACACTCTAAGGGTTTCCCTGAAACCCCGAAGAGCAACACCCCACACATTGCTTCCTACGTACGTAGGGGGAATGCACCGGGGCGAGAACATGCGGTACGTTATCTCCTATACCTAAAAAACCCTAAGACCTAGAGTCATGGTTAGGTTAATCCTGCATTTGTATGCTATGTGATTTTATTTTGTTTTAGAATCCATGTATAAGTTGTAAAGTTTTATTTTTGTATAGGTTGTAGAATTTTATTTTTTGTAAAGAGCTCATGTATATGCTGTAAAATTTTAGTTTGTAAAGAGTTTCGAGTCCATGTATATGTTGTATAGTTTTATTTCGTAAAGAGTTTCAAGTCTATGTATGTTATGTAGTTTCATCTTGTAAAGAGTTTTAGAGTCTGGTTATAAAGAGTCTTCGAGCCCGAGTATTCAACCTTTTTCATGAGTTGGGAGTCGTTCTGGTTCGCGTAGGAACACCAAGAGCAGACTAGACACAAGGAACCCAGACGGGTTTCTGGCCTGCCAAGTCCGGCCCATCTGTGTTGGTGACTGTCGGTCTGGGCCCATTCTTGAAGAGAGAACCCAGACGGGTTCCTGAACCCTGTCTGGCCTTCTTTTTCTTCTTCGGGCCTGACTGCTTCACCCCACGGACAGCCCAATGCGCTTGCTGATGATCCTATTCGGCCCTTTATGACATTCCCTAAGTCTAATCCCTATTGCGTCTGTTACTCGAATCTGAGCCCGAAGCCGAAAGCAATCGTGACTCGATCCGAGTAAGGACCCAATAGGCGATTAATGTTGTCAGTCCGCATGCTAGGTCCATATAGAGTTAAGACATGCTCTCCCGCGAAGTGGGTGAGTCGTCCTTACGTCAGCATATAGGCATCGTGTCCGTGTCCTAGGTTCATGTAGGTCCACTAAGTCATGCACACATTGGGTGGGTAGCATAAAAAGTTCTTTCGATCACTGAACTAGTTTCCATGCAGGCAAGATAGCATACCATCTCCGAGCCCGCATCCGCGACCCGCACACCGGTAGGCTCGTCCACAATCCCAGCTACAGACCACTAACCCAGTCCAGTGAATCCAGTGAATCCATCATGTCGGGATCTCCTAACAACAACCTTTCCGGGGAAAGTTCTGGTGACAAGCTACCTGATGGGCTATATGAGAGGATACAGGAAGCAATGGCCTTTTACATATCAGATTTGGAGGATAGGACTAATGAAAAGTTGGAAAAAAGGTTCAACGAAAGCCAACAGACCGAAGGGCATTAGGCAGCTCAATAAAAAGCTAGGTGTTGAAGCCGAAGAAGAGGAAAACTATTATGAGTCTGAGTCTGAGGCCGAGGCTGATGACGGGGATAGAAGGGAACGCCTCAAAACCAAAACTGGAGGCCTACAAACTAAATCATCTGGTGAGGTCAGGTCCAAGCATACACCGAAGGGCTCCAAAACTTCGGAGGACCCTTATGTCAGAAAGCTTGAAGAGAAGGTTGACATGCTCACTAGGAGGATGATGAAAACCGATCCGACCTTCACCGACGCATGCATGGATCTAGCCATTCCTAAGCACCATGTATCGAGGGTAAGAGACAAAGTCATGAGGCTGGCCCCTCTCCATAAGGTAGATGAAGGTCTCTATACCACAGTCTTCCCTTCCACTCTAGAAGGTAAGGCCAAGGTATGGTACCAAAATCTACCCTCACAAGTTAAGACCGATGCATTTAATTGTTCAAAGCCTTCATCACCACTTTAGTCGCTCTACAATGTATGAGGTCATCATGATGACGACTTCCATGAAACAAGGGGAGAACGAGCCATTTCTTTCCTACTACGAGATGGCACACCATGCTATCGAAATCGATGAAGCTATCCCCTTTAGGATGCAATCGAGCACTTTCAGCAAAGCATTCACCCTCGCATCACGCGACATTTCGCCTACCATCAAAGACTTCAAACCACGAAGATTTGTGCACTCAAGTTGAAGCTGCTAACAATGAGAGGGGCACGCAAAACTCTGGTTGGAAAGGATCTAGCTCCAACAGGAGGGCCACTAGTACACCTAGCATCCCTCAGAAAGCTGTTGAGACTAATTCTATCCAACGAAAGTCTTACCCCCCGAAGTATGACTCCTATCATCCGCTAGACATGTCTTACGCTAAGGCATTGGAAAGGCTTGTGAAAAAGGGGATTATCCAGTTACCTTTGTCGGCACCCGAACCTGAAATCAAGCCTCCAAGGTGGGACGGAAACAAATACTGCAACTTCCACCGTAGTCGGGGTCATGACACCGAGGTTTGTTGGACTTTGAAAAATAAGATCGAAGGACTGATTCGAAACGGTGTTATCCCTCCACCAAACTCATCTCAGAGGCCCAATAACAAAGAGAACCCAATGCCTAATCACAGCAATGCCATCTTTCTGGAGAGAGATCACTTTGATCCGTCCACCCTCATCACTGAAATGGGTCAGCTAATTCCAGTTACTCCTCCATTTACAGACGACTTCACTGTTAATGGTATTTGGGATAGCGACGATGAAGAAGGCTTCACTGATCATGAAAATGATGGGCATCCACTATATGATACTTCCGATAAGGAAGAAGATGAGGAAGAGGCAACAACTCCTCATGCCGCAGCCCTTACTCGGTCCGGTCGCTGCTATAATAGAAGTGCTACTACAGTGACTCCTAGTCCCGAAGCGACAGAAACCCCGGCACCTCCACCGGAAGATCCTTTCCTCACACAGTTAAAGAAAACAAAGGCCGAAGTCACGATTTGGCAACTTTTGTGCGCCTCACAGGACCATAGAAAAATACTACTTGATGCTTTCAATAGGCTCATGGTCCCTACCGCAGCATCACCAGAGGACCTCATTTCCCATATCATCTCCGGGAAGCCTACCATCACCTTCGGGGATGAAGACTTACCCGAGGAAGGAGGGTCCCACAATAAAGCTCTCTATCTCACCGCCATGTGCTCTACTCAAACCATACCATTTGTTCTCGTGGATAATGGTTCGGCCGTCAATGTCTGTCCATGGAGAACCGCACAAAAGTTAGGAGTTCAAAAACAGCATTTGACACAAAATACTGTTCAGCTGCGCGCATACGATAACTCCCCTCGCAAGTCGCTAGGATCGATTGTGCTTCCCATCACCATGGACTACATAAGTAAGAACGTTGAATTCGTCGTTCTTGACATTCCGGCTTCTTTCAACATGTTGTTAGGAAGGCCTTGGTTACATGAATGCAATGCTGTCGCCTCTACCTTACACCAGAAGGTGAAATTAATCATTCAAGGCCAAGTAGTCACGATCTCAAGCAAACCCCTCAGCGCTGTTTTTGACCCTAAGAAACCCACACTCGAAATTGAGCACAGCTCAGCTGACGAGGAGCTGCACAGCTTTGAGATGGTAGCGGCTTTGAGCCAGGATCAAGCTCACTTTGACTTCGATCCCTACTCAAACCCTAACATCCATGCTATATTGAGGAAGCAAGGCCATTTTCCGGGGATGCCACTTGGCCGAAATCCCAAGAACAGGTTGGCGCCAAATTTCAAGGTGTTCAAAAACAAAGGAAGGTTCGGGCTAGGCTACAAACCAACTAAGGAGGAAGTGAAACTGACGAAGCTAGCCATAGCTAAACAGAAAAGATTGGGCAACCCTCCGACCCTATACCAAGTCAAACCGTATCCACGCACTCTTAATGGAAAGTTCTTGAGAGAGGGTGATGACTTCCCTTATTACGGCTTCCCAGAACCTCATTACCTAAAGTCTCAGGGTATCCTGGTAGCTGGGCTAGAAATTTTCAATGATTGTGCTGCCACTACGACTTCTACATTCATCCCGCCTAGAAGGACTCGTCCACCTTTGGAATGGACTCACCTCGCTGGAGGTGGCATCTTCGGAATGCTCTTCGGACAAGAGGCTCGCAAGGAAGAAGCCGTTGACCCAGTCATCGCCGCACTTTCTAACCCAAGCTTCGATCCAAGTTTGCTGATTGGAGAAGATGGCGGCCACCTTGAGATCACCTGGATCGACGATGAAGAAAACAAATTTACTTTGTCCGTAGGAGAGTCTGTCCCAAAGGTCGTAGAGTTAGGGTCTAGTAGTCCTAAGTTGGTCGGGATTAACCCAGAGTCTGTTGATGTACCCATTTCTGCATTTAATAAGATGAACATTTCTGCTTACTCGAGCTGTTGTGCCAATTCTGATAATGAATACGATGAACCTTTAAAAGATCAAAATAAATTAACAGAAGCCATGGATAAATTTGAGGAAAAGGTGGCGATCATTGAAGATACCATAAGCATAAATGTAGGGACGGAGGACACGCCCCAGGAGCTTAAGTTAGGCAAGTCCCTAACAGATAAAGAGCAACAGGATTTCGCTGAACTTCTTAGGGAATTCAAAGATGTGTTTGCATGGTCATATGAAGACATGCCAGGTATCGACAGGAGCATCGCTGAACATACCCTTCCACTATATCCTGACGCTAAACCGGTATGACAAAAGGCTCGCAGGATCAAGCCGGACTGGTCAAAGAAGATTGAGAATGAGGTGATGGAGCAGTTAAAGGCTAAGTTCATACGGGCAGTGCAATATCCCGATTGGGTGGCCAACATCGTCCCGGTTCCCAAGAAAGATGGACGAATAAGGGTGTGCGTTGACTTCAGAGATCTAAACAAAGCCACCAAGGATAGCTTCCTTTGCCACATATTGATGTGCTAGTGGATAACACTTGCGACATGAGTTGTTGTCCTTCATGGACGGTTACGCAGGTATAATCAAATCAAAATGGCGTAAGAAGACATGGAGAAAACATCTTTCACTACCCCAAGTACATATTGCTATCTGATGATGCCTTTTGGCCCGAAATGCGGGGCCATACCAAAAGACCGCGAACACCCTCCTCCACGACATGATGCACAGAGAGGTAGAGGTATATGTGGATGATATGATCGTCAAGTCCAAAACCAGGGAAGAACACCTCCCTAATCTCCGCAAATTCTTCCTTCGCTTAAGGAAATATAACATGAGGCTTAATCCCCGGAAGTGCGCATTTGGAGTTACATCAGGCAAGCTACTAGGCTTCGTGGTCAGTCAGCGCGGAATTGAGGTAGACCCATCGAAAATTAAGGCCATTCAAGAGATGAAACCGCCTAGGACAGAAAAGGAAATCCGGGGTTTCCTTGGTCGTATACAGTATATCAGTCGGTTTATTTCCAAGCTCACTATGACCTGTGAGCCGCTGTTCAAGAAGCTTAAGAAGGGAGCAAAGGCAGAATGGGATGATCAATGTCAAGCAGCCTTCGACAAAATCAAAGAATACTTGACCCATCCTCCTGTGCTAATGCCGCCGGTACCGGATGAGCCTCTACTCCTTTACCTCACCATAACCAACTCAGCAATGGGTGCTATGTTGGCCCAACAGGTAAAGGGAAAGGAGAGCGCCATCTATTACCTTAGCAAGAAATTCAATGACTGTGAAAGCCGATACACCAACATCGAGAAAATGGCTCTCGCATTGGTTTGGGCGACAAAGAAGCTTCGACATTATATGTTGTCACACACGGTGCACGTGATCGCTGAGTGCAACCCGATCAAATTCATCATGGAACAACCCACGATCAATAGTCGCATAGCCCGATGGGTAGTCATGTTATCAGAGTTTAGTCTAAAGTTCGTACCTCAAAAATCCATCAAGGGAAGAGCCATCTCCGATTTCCTTGCAGACTTTGCTTGTCAGGAACCTCCAAGCACCAACTTGGAATTCCCAGACGAAGAAGTCTTCCATACTGATGAGGTCACCTGGGAAATGTATTTTGACGGTGCTTCTAACCAAATGGGATGCGGCATAGGAGTGCTCTTAATATCGCCTGAAGGACAGCATTACCCTGTTTCTGTCAAACTTGAGTTCGACGCAACTAACAACGCAGCAGAGTATGAAGCCTGCATCATCGGATTGCAAGCAGCACTGATCATGGGAATAAGACACATCAGGGTGTTCGGTGATTCTAGCCTCATTATCAATCAAGCCAAAAATACTTGGAAGGTTAGGAGTGAGTCCTTAATGGCTTATCAACGCCGCCTTTCGGATTTCGCAACACAATTTGAACACATTGAGTTCACATACCTATATAGGGATAATAATGAGCTGGCAGATGCCTTGGCTAAACTCTCTTCCATGATCGCTATCCCCATAGGAATTTACGAATTTCCTATAACAATAGAGAGGCGCGACCAACCTGCTTACCTGTGCTCCATAGAAGAACCCCCTATAGACCCGGACACGTGGTTCTTCGACGTCTACACATACTTGAGAAAAGGGGACTATCCTGCGGAGGCAGATTCTAAGGGACAAAGGGCGATCAGAATGATGGCAGCACAATACTGCCTAATTCATGATCGACTTTACAAAAAGACCGCTACAGTTATCAATCTGCTTTGCGTTGATGCCAAGACAGCAGAAGAACTAATGACCTCCATACATGGAGGAGAATGTGGGCCACATATGAACGGCAGAATGTTGGCGAAAAAGATTCAAAGAACCGCTACATCGGGTCCACTATGGAGGCCGACTGTCTCAATTTCGTTAGAAAATGTGGTAAATGTCAGGAATATGCCAACTTGCAACACCAGCCATCTTCCTACCTCACCACACTAACATCCCCATGGCCATTCTCAATTTGGGGAATAGACATAATCGGGAAGATACATCCCACGGGCACCGGAGGACATGAGTATGTGTTGGTAGCTGTGGATTACTTCACTAAATGGGTAGAAGCAGCCTCCTACGCAAAGATCACCTCGAAACATGTAGCTAAGTTCATCTTGAACAATATCATCTGCAGATACGGGGTGCCACACGAGATTATCAGTGATAATGGGAGCCATTTCAGGAAGGAGGTCGAAATATTGTTGGCTAAGTATAAGGTTAAACATCATAAGTCGTCGCCCTACAGACCTCAAACTAATGGGGCGGTAGAGGCAGTCAACAAAACCCTCGCAGGGATTATCAAGAAAATGGCGGTAACATACAAGGATTGGCCTGACAAACTTCCCTTCGCCTTATGGGGATATAGAACTTCAATTCGAACAGAATGGAGCAAGTCCTTTCTCCTTAGTCTACGGAATGGAAGCAAGATTTCCTTGAGCTCGCCATACCTTCACTCCGCATACTTGCTGAAAGTGAATTACCAGAAGCCGAATGGGCTAGGGCCAGATACGAAGAACTAACGCTCATCGATGAAAGAAGGCTTAGAGCCCTACACAATGTACACCTGTATCAGGCTCGCATATCTCGTGCTTTCAACAGAAAGGTTAAAGACCGGGTTCTTCAAGAGGGAAATTTAGTGCTTAAGGAAATGAGGGCACCTACTCAAGATCCAAGGGGTAAGTTCGCGCCGAATTGGAAAGGGCCCTATGTCATCAAGCAAATACTGCCGGGGGGAGCGGCCCGCTTAGTCACGGCAGAAGGAGAAGAATTAATACAGCCTACCAATTTGGATCAGTTGAAGAAGTTTTATGCATAGAAAATTAGGGCGGTTTAACCAAGCAACTAGAATATCCATTCCTAGACACTTGGTTATAACCCAAACCAGTTCAGGCCTCGCCATGGTTAAGCCAAGCAACTAGAATGTCCACTTCTAGACACTTGGCTTTAATCCAGACGGATTTAGTTACCAAATTGGGCCATGCAATGGGTTATGTCCGAAGAGAAACCCAGACGGGTTTTTGTGTCAGAATAAAGGGAGCCGTAATCCAGACGGGTTCTGGGCCATTTATTGGGCTCCAATTTCATGAGTTTTGCAAAGGGTGGCTTCGTTGTATACAGAAATGATTATTTTATTATTAATAAAAGAAAATTTCGTTACAACGCTTGATCTTTGGAATAAATAGTACAATTATCCTAATTGTAACTAATAGAGGTTCATCTAAAACATTATCTAAAAAATGAAGTTGGCACCGCTCAAGCTTGTTTCATCTTCTTCCCATCAATCTTTGGTCAGTCTTGATCTCCTTAGTATTACTAATCCCTCCTCGGTGTCCTTAGGACGGTATCTCTTCTTCGCCTTCTGGAGCAATAACAGGGACTTGCCTTTCCCAACCGATGTCAAGATCTCTTGGCATAGGAGAATGGGGCTCCCTTATTACAACTCCAGGAAGCGGTGGGCCAAGCCTACTTCTTACATCAGTCTTAGGGCCCAAGCGATCTTTCACACTAGTCTTGGGACCTAGGCGCTGCAATACATTAACCTTAGAGCCTGTTATATCTCTTGCATGAGTACCCTTTGCTTCATCGTGGTCGCCACCAATCCAGATAACTGGATCACCAATTCAGATACTTTTGCTTTTGAGGAGCACGAATAGTGGGTCGTCTCCCAATACTTCAACCAAGATTCTCGCAACGGTTTACGAGGCGAAGTATCTTTGGGCGTTATGAGTCTTGGGAATACGCTGCCTCAACCCCATTTGCCGCATAGCCCGCTCGGGAAAGTAGAATGTCAGGTGTGTCAAACTGGCAATGCAAACATATGGAGTTCTTTGATCACAAGTAATGAAATCTGCGATGTGCCAATTCTCTATCCGCCACTGTATCATGATCTCGTCAGACCTTCGCAGCAGTTCGACCCATTCAATTGTTGATCGACGCCCGGGATATCTCCTCTTGCGCTGACAGAAATTCGCCAACGCTGTTGCAGACTCCGCCTTTTCAACCAGGTTGAGGTGCTCCATTAGCCAAACCTGCGAAACAAAAAAGATTAGTCAGTTTGGAACCCAGACGGGTTTGCTATCAAGCAGACAAGAAAAGGGTAACCAAACAGCAACCCAGACGGGTTCTTGTATGCAAAAGGCAAAGAGAACACTCAGACGGGTTTACCTGCAAAATCAAGGGACTGTCGCGGTAATCATGTTCCGGGTTCGAATCATCTAAGCACATTAGCGTTTCTCCCAATATTATCGGTACAGGGTTGTAGCCGCGGGCCATATCCTCCACCACATGGATCAGATTCGCGGGACCCGTCCTTTTGCCGCCATGGTAAAAGCAGAACTCTCCTAACAGGCATAGTACAAGAGCTCTCACACGCACCACGGGCCCGTACTCTAAGGTCTCGGGAGCCTGGAAATGCTCCACTATGGTTTGGAAGTGCACCCTATCGCCTATTATCATACTTCCAATTACCCTAGGGTGAAGGCATAATAACTCCTTGTATTCCTTCCTCACGTCGGTAGCAAGGGGAGGCATCACTGATGCCGCGTAATGATTGGTCCCAAGAATAGCAGACCATTCTTCAGGCAAGGGAACCAGTTCTTGCATGTCGAATCTATATGCATGGAGTTCTTTGTCCCAGAAGGTCTCAGCAGCGCGCAGAAAATCCCAATCTATCCTCACTTGCCTCAAACTCAGCAAGGATGTCAACTTGTACCTCCCCAATTCTTTCTTTTCCTCTTTGGACAGGGTACTTATCCAAGTGGCCAACTTCTTTTCGAACGCCATGAGATGAGATGAGATGAGATGGATTCGATGCAACTACGAAGAACTCAGACGGGTTTATCCGTAAATTGGAAGCTCAGATGGTGAATGACGAAGACACGACGGGGAGACGAATTTATAGTCGAACCCAGACGGGTTCCACCGCCTTATTGCAACCGCCAGGCAGGTTCACCGTCTTATGGCCAGCGACAGAAGACTCATTCGAGCCGTTGAAGTCTTGTTTCCAAGCCAGGAACCCAGACGGGTTTCTTGGCCCTGTTACCACATTGATCCCCAAGCCAGGAACCTAGACGGGTTTCTGGGCTCTTTTGTCGCACCATTTCCAAGCCAAGAACCCAGACGGGTTCTGGGCCATTGTATTCCTTTCCTCGGCCCATCTGCTGTAGGCCACAGCTCCTTTTGGGCTCTCAACTCGGACGATCTTCCTTTGGGCCCGATTATGGTTGCGATGTGGGTCCTCGAGTTAATTATGCGTCTTCGCTAGCCCTGAAACTGTTGTTCGAATTTACTTATAAGGCTTAATTTTCTTTTTCTTTCTTTTTTTTATCTTTTTTCGTTTGGGGAAGTGGGGACGATCCCACCATGTAGGTCGCATTTTGTGTTGCATGAGCATCATATCAGTTTTAGTCATAAGGTAAAAAAAAAAACAAAAAAAATTAAAAATTTAAAAAAAAAAAAAAGAGTCAATGACCTTTTCTAAAAATCGACCTTTTTCCCTGCTTAACTTGCTTCACTTAGAAAAATCTGGATGAGATCTCGAAAATTTTCAAAACCTTTTCTCCAAACCTTCTGATTTTGAGACAAGTTATAGAAGACGTATCTGGCTGCTTTGACTATCTTAGAAGGTATAGATGTGCGTGCCGCAAATCTTTGGGCTAAGCACAGTTGATTGAGCCTATCCCGTGAGTCCACATTGCCTAAATTTGAATTGATCATTTTCATCAATTCCATGATTCCCTGAGCGACTCACCCATTAGTTGCATCTCTAGAACTTGTTTTGCATCTTGCTTGAGACTACATGTTTGCATTGCACGCTGTGACAAAGTGATTGAGGCATTCGATTTTATTTGTTAAAGCTACATAGCCAAATAGCCTTCCCTACATTGTATTTACCGTTCTTTTCGCCCCGCCTAGCCTTTGTTCATCCCCTTTTCATCATTGAACCCTGACAGTACAAGCCTTAGCCTATGATATCCAATACCCCTTGAGCCTTGCTTGGTTGGAAGAGGGTCTGTCATTTCTGGAAAGAACGCTGGGTTGGAAGAGAGTCTGTCATTTTTGGAAGGAACAACTGCTTTCGTGTGAGCAAAATATGAAGCTTGGGAGAATCTGAAAGTCCCATATCTTGAGCCAATGTGGTTATGCTATTCAAAGTCAAAGTCGTAATAGAAATTTCTCCTCCCCGATCACCCAAAAACAAAAAAAAATTCAAAAAAAAAGAGTTTAAAAAAATAAAAGGGTGGTCAGGGAGATTCAACTTAAAGTCCATAAAACTTTGACTCGGTTGTATTCGGTTGAGATGTTTTAGGATGGAAGGTGAAACGCTTTGCATGCATTAAGTGAGAAGGAGAGTTCAGAGGACTTCATTGAAAATCAATCCAAGCATGGCTTTTTAACTCCTCATTCCCAAATTTTTTTACCACTCCTTACCCTAGCCTAAGCCCCGTTGCAACCCGAAAAAGTCCTTTTGATTGTCACTTGTGCATTGCATACCAGTAGTGGAGAGCGAGGTTCTTACCAAGCTTATGGTAGTTTGTTTCTATTGGTTTGAGTATGAGAAAAACTCACATACATATTCAAAATCGAGTGTTTGAGTGTTCATTCTTTCCTATGTGAGGTTTGCTCTTTCGGCTAGCTTACGTCCATAACCAACCGCGCATATTTGCATTATTCTTCGAACTGTTGGCGGGCTTATGCCTCTGAATTACTTGTTCTCTCCCTAAAGTTTCGAAAGCTTCTTCCTATCTCTTTCGAACTGAGTTTTGATCTTGTCCAGATTAATCTTTGTGCTTGCTTGTTAGCTTGGTTTTGTATTGATAGAAAATTCTTTGTCACGGTTTGTTTCAGTGGTATATAGAAAGTCATAGCTGCATTGCATAACATTGTCATTACATGAGCATTGCATCAACAGTCTGCATTAGTACATAAGTATAGAAAAATGCATTTAGTACATCATTGCATAGCATTGTCCTAAGTACATAGCAAAGAGTCGTGTATAGCATAGCATAAGAATCCTGCAGACGCATCGTTCTCAGTCGTCATCACGCCAGACCTCTGTGTCGCCACCGCCACTAGCGTTATCAGCTCCATGGGCCCCGCTTCCACCAGATCCGAAGTAAGTGTCCCACTGGTAGTAAGAGGAGTCTACCACCTCTGTATCGCTACCTGAGCCAGATAGGTGCAGCACTTCGGCACCGCCTGCATTTTCGAGTGACGCCGGCTTAGAAAAAATTCAATCGAGTTTCCACTAAGCCGGGGGCTGTTTGAATCCAAAAAGGGGGCAAGTCACCACGACAACTATCGATTGATTCTCAGTTTAGCAAGAACCGCCACTAAACTGGGGGCTATGCAGCCCAAGCAAAGGGATCGAATCAGCCTAAAAGCCAGGACGAAAGACAGGTGTGGGCCTTCTTTTATTCCATCTGGGCCGGGCCTTTTCACCTCACCCGACTCACGAAAAAACAGGAGAAGAACCCAACACTTGACCAAACCCAGACAGGTTTCCTGGGTCGAAAATAAGCAATCGAGGCTGTTTTCGAGCCCAATACAAGCTTATGCTCATGAAGTTATGCTCAACTCGAGCCCGTTTTCGAGACATAAACCGACAGGTAAATTCTCCGACTCATTTTGAATTTCAAATAAACTGATGCCTTCTCTCTTTATTTCTTGCAGAACAACGCACGAAATACAGCGGCCGTCATCGGGCCCTAACAATACATGACATCAGCCGTCGCCGGGCTAATACGCGACACCTCATCACCAGCGGCCGTCATCGGGCCCTAACAATACATGACACCATCAACCGTCGCCAGGCTAGTACGCGACATTTCCCCACCAGCGGCCGTCATCGGGCCCTAACAATACATGACATCAGCCGTCGCCGGGCTAATACGCGACACCTCATCACCAGCGGCCGTCATCGGGCCCTAACAATACATGACATCAGCCATCGCCGGGCTAGTACGCGACACTTCATCGACAACGGCCATCATCGGGCCTTCACAATGCGATGGCGGCCATCGTCGGGCCTTCACAATGCGACGGCGTTGGCCATCATTGGGCCTTCACGACGATGGCGGCGTCGGGCCTTCACAATACGATAGCGGCCTTCATCGGGCCTTCACAATGCGATGGCGGCCATCATAGGGCCTTCACAATGCGATGTCGGCCATCGTCGCCTTCACAATGCGACGGCCATCGTCGCCTTCACGCCGCGACGGCGGCCATTGTCGGGCCTTCACACGCGGCAAGGGCCATTGTCGGGCCTTCACACGCGGCAAGGGCCATCATCGGCCTTCACAATGCGATGAATATCACAACTACATCGGCCAGGACTCGGCCTTCAAGCGTCAGCGCCGCATTGTCGCCTTCACACGCGAGGCCATTGTCGGGCCTTCACAATGCGGCAAGGGCCATCATCGGGCCTTCACAATGCGATGAAGATCAAAACTACATCGCAGACTCACCTTCCAGCGTCAGCGCCAACGCCATTGTCGCCTTCACAATGCGCGAGGCCATTGTCGGGCCTTCACAATGCGGCAAGGGCCATCATCGGGCCTTCACAATGCGATGAATATCACAACTACATCGGCGCAGGACTCAGCTTCCAAGCGTCAACAGCGGCCATTGTCGGGCCTTCACAATGCGGCAAGGGCCATTGTCGGGCCTTCACAATGCGGCAAGGGCCATCATCGGGCCTTCACAATGCGATGAACATCATATCTACATCGGCGCAGGACTCAGCTTCCAAGCGTCAACAGCGGCCATTGTCGGGCCTTCACAATGCGACAAGGGCCATTGTCGGGCCTTCACAATGCGGCAAGGGCCATCATCGGGCCTTCACAATGCGATGAACATCATATCTACATCGGCGCAGGACCCAGCTTCCAAGCGTTAACAGCGGCTATCGTCGGGCCTTCACAATGCGACGAGGGCCATTGTCGGGCCTTCACAATGCGACAAGGGCCATCATCGGGCCTTCACAATGCGATGAACGACATCTCAACATTGACGCATGACCTAGCTTCCAAGCGTCAGCCAGCTTCAGAACAGACTTCTGATTCATATCCAAGATCATCAAGACTACTTTGATCATCGTTTTACTCAAACTCGATCAAAGTGGGGGCTATCTGTAGACGCTGAATTTTGTATCGGTTTTATTTTCTTTTTAAGTTTAGTATTAGTTTTAGAAAATAGGCTAACCGATAAACGGCACGCAAGCCCCCTTCCACCTAAACCCGAAAGACAAAGCCCAAATGCCGGGAACCTGGGTTCAGTGGGCCGGAGCTCAGCTCCGCCCACAGGAACCCGTCTGGGTTCCTGGGCCCGAGGCCCGTTTTCCCTCCGGGAACCCGTCTGGGTTCTTCTTTGCTCCCCACGGCGCCGCGGCAAGCCCTAGACTCCAAACCCTAAAACCTAAACCCAATTTCCCCCTATAAATACCCACCATTCATCACCCACAAAAACACACCGGAATATACTGGGAGTATTGACACTAGTATATTCTTCTTCTCTTCTCCCTCCACTGCGTGCTCTTTTTTTAAGGTTAGCATAGTTTTTTTTTTTGTATTATTGTACATAATGTAATTCTACGTCCTTTTGTATTTTTTTTCTTTTCGTTTGTTGCATGACATTAATGATAGATCTATGAGATTTATTTAATTCCTCCCCTTTCTTTTCAAATCCTTCGCTTTAATTTAATTCTAGTAGAGTCTATTCGTTTGAATAGGCGGGTTTGATGATTTTTATTGTCAAATCCGTAACCTTACCCCCGAATCCGTCTTTGGGTTCGTAGGCCGGAGTCTTAATTTTTCATTGGTTTGTTGTTTTATCCTTAAATTCAACTGGCGACTCTAACCTTTTTTCCCGAAAATCCTTTTTTAACCCTTGACAAGGAATCCAGACGGGTTCCCTTGTTTTCACCCCGAGCCACAGGCAGGAACCCAGACGGGTTCCTAGCCCTGTGTTCCCCCTCTCATTCTCCAAAGAACCCGTCTGGGTTCGTTGCCTTGTTTTCATTTTGTTCTCATGGAACTCAGATGGGTCCCAATTTAAGGATAAGCAATCCTAGTCGGCTCCCAATTTAAAAAAGAGAACACCCTCTCTTTTAAGTAGCGCCGCGAAAAGATCGTCGGATTTTTTTCGGAGTCTACAAAGATGATGTTGATATTTGGCAAGACCAACCAGAAATTATTAAGAACATCTTTGTTGAACATTTTCTATCTCATTTTAAATCTTCTAAGGACCCTAATCGATCATTCCCCCAACTCCTTTCTAGGCTTATCCATGATGCAGAAAATTATCGTCTTTTACAAGTCTTTATTACATGAGGGAGCAAGATAAATTCAAGGCCCTTGGTTTGGATGGTTTTGGTATTGCTTTTTTTTTTTCAGAGTCATTGGAATTTAGTTGGTAAAGATGTTTGTTCGGCTATTCATTCCTTCTTTCATGAAGGACATCTTCTAAAGCATGTAAATCATACTTTGATTTCTTTGATTCCAAAAATAGAGAATCCTACATCCACTAATAAATTTCGTCCAATTAGCGTTTGCAACAGTATTTACAAAATTATCTCTGCACTTCTGGCTAATCGTCTCCGAGATGTTCTAGATAAATTAATTGACCTGGTTCACAGTGCGTTTGTGCCTGGTCAATTCATTCATGATAATATCCTTCTTTCTCATGAATTTATAAATAAATTTAGTAGAATAAAAGGTTAAAAGAGTTGGGTTGCTCTTAAATTAGATACGGAAAAACATATGATAAAATTGAATGAAATTTTCTAGAAGTTGTTCTAACCCAATTAGGATTTTATTCTATTTGGATTAATTGAATTATGGAATGCATAACTTTTGTTTCCTACTCTGTTTTATTGAATGGAGAATCTTTTGGGTTTTTTAAACCTACTAGGGGTATCGTCAAGGGGGGCCTTTGTCTCCATATCAATTTCTTCTTTGCATGGAAGCTCTCACTAGACAAACCTATCAATAAGCAATTAAGGATAAAATTTGAATTGATGTTAAAATTTGTCCTAAAGCTTATAGAATACCTTACTTATTTTTTGCGGATGATAGTATTCTTTTTTTGTAAAACTAATCTCAATTCTTGTCAACTTCTTCAGTCTATTCTCCAACATTTCTGTAATTGGTTTGGCTAACTGGTAAACTTTCATAAATTGGCTATGATTTTCCCAAAAAATGCCACATCTAGAGATAAACAGATAGTATTTGGGGTTTTTCCCAACAAACTGGTTTGGTAAATAACTTGGTTGTCCAACTTTCTCTAGTCATCCTACTAAAAGCACGTTTGCTAATCTTATTTCTCGAATAGCTGATAAACTTCAGCTATGGAAGGCTAAGTTTGTTTATAAAGCAATCGGCAATCCATACTACCTTAATTCAATCTCATTTAGAGGCAATGCCCACATATACTCTTCCATGTTTTTAGTTACCTAAGGATACAACACGACAAATTGATAATATTTGCCGTAATTTATTTTGGAAGGGCATTTCTACTAATAAGGGTTTATGCACGGTTGCTTGGGATAAAGTTTGTACGCCCAAAAAGGTTGAAGGATTGGTATCCGAAAAATGGAAGTAGTTAATACTGCATTCTTATGTTAACTGCTTTGGAAAGATTCTATTTGGTAAAGGTTTATGTGCAGAACAAATTGAGAATTAAGTATTTATTTACTGATTCATTATTTGAAGTTAAATCAAAAGAACAGGATGCTTGGGCTTGGAAGTCAATTCTTAAGACCAAACCTATTTTTGCTAAAGGTCTCCATTGGAGAGTGGGGAAAGGTGATAAAATAAATTTTTGGAAAGACAATTGGTGTTACTCTAACAACTTACTTTCTCTTAATGATATTTTGGATACTGATTTGGTTGATCAAAATCTAAAAGTCACTGATGTTATTCTTCCTAATAAAACTTGGAATTTACCCCTCCTCGATTCTTTAGTTAATACGAAGTCAATTCAAGTCATCCTCAGTACTCTTATCCCTTTTAATAATATGGATGATGAGGTTTATTGGGGGCTAACAAGTAATGGTGACTTCTCCACCAAGTCTGCTGCTTGGTTAGTGATGTATTTTGGCCCATGCCAAATACATCCCAAGAGGCCCAAAACAATTTCAAAGAAACAAGGTAAACTATGAAGGAAAAGATGAGCATAGAGGCCCATAGGCCCGTTCATATGGTATGCTCCTTATGGCAAGAGGATGTCCAAACATCCTAATACCTGCAAAGTCACGCCAACCAGCCCAAGAATAGGCCCAAAGTTCACGTCCAAGAAGAGCTTCATCTTTGATTTTAATCTTTTGGATGTAACTTATCTTTATTAGTTTTATTTAGATTATTATTATTTTGGTGTGATTTAATTAGCTTTTAGTTTTATTTTAAATAATGTAAGATGCCAAGTATATTATAAACTTGAGCATCAAGTCATAGGAAGTCTAGATAAGTCTAAATATTCTAAATTGTTCTAGAATGTTCTAGAAAGTGTGTGTGTGCTATTAGGCGTGTGATAGGAGGAGTAGGCGCCAAATTGGTTGTTATCCTAGATAAGGTTGGCTTATTTTGTAACTAATCCATATTGGATTAGGAAAGCCTAAACCTATTAGGATAAGGTTGTTGTAACCAACTCCCCTTTGGATAAGGAGTCCTAATCCAAGAGGAAGTTGGAATAGTTAGGCGTGTACTACTAGGATTTCTTGGCTTGCATGCCAAGTAGGAGTAATCCTAGTCTAATTAGTATGGCTTGCACGCCAAGTAAGGAATTCTAGGGGAGTTAGGACTCTCCTAGTATAAATAGTCTAGTTTGCAATCTTTAGAGATAAATCAGTTGAGAAATATGAATCAAGCTTTAAGCTTACCCCCTTGAGTGTTAGGATTAACTCTCTCCCCTCTTCTATTGTATCTTGGTGTGGTAACCAAGTGGTTTAGGAAGAACTTGATCCTAGGTTGCGGTCTAGATCAAGAAACCCTAGGTTGTCCTTCTTGTGGATTCAAGTAGGAAATCTAGTTCTATCCCATTATCTTTCTATTTCTTAGAAAGATAATATCTACCCTCACCCATCCTCCACTCCAACGCCACCCTATACCTCTCATACTCCCTCAATCGTCCACCCTCCTCCCTCCTCACAAAATAGCTCAATCCACTCCCTCTCTCTCCATAACAAACTCTTAACAACTTTCTCTCCCCTCCAACAAACTCTCAAACTCTCTCTCTCCCAACAACCACACGTCAACTTTCCCCTCTTTCTCGCCTCTTTCACATTAATCTCTCCCTCTCTCCTCTTCAAAGAACCAAACCTCTCTCTCTCCCTTCCCATTCAAGATTCAACCCTTTTGAATCTTGAAACCACAAAAGCCCTCACGGCAAAACTCCCTCCATCTTCTCCCTTACCTCACGTGAATCACCCTAACCTTAGCCTCAATTTCACATGAAGCTTCCCACTCTTAGATCGTTTGCACGTCTCCCCTATGATGTGTAATTGATCAACCACACTCTTGATCCCATTATACATCAGTTAGCCCATAATACTTCCCTGTATGCTTAACCTTGGCAGTTTAATTGGATATAGAAGTTAGATATCCAACCTAGGTTAAAAATATTCCTCTGGCGGTTCCTTTTGGATGCTTTACTTCTGAGGTCTTGTCTCGCTTATAGAGGAGTTCCTCTTCCTTGTTATTCTTGTCGTTGTTGTTCTACTTCTCTTGAGAATTTGAAACATCTCTTCTTTACCTACCTAATGGCTAAGAAAATTTGGGATTCTACTATGGCTCATAATTGGACAACCACTATTTATGCTCCTAATATTTCTGAGACTTTCCTTGATTTCTTCACTCGTATCAAAGGATTGTCGGGTGGTTTGTTAATTGATCGAGTTACGTCTCTCCTTTGGAGTATTTGGAAGATGAGGAACTCTATTGTTTTTCAATGCGAGACTCCCCCGATTAGTGTTACTTTGATGCATGCCAAAAGAGCGTCTTCTGTCAATGGCAGATGTGTCACAAGCTGGGTGACTCTCTGCTACCATCTCTTTCTACTTCCCCTTCTATCAAGCTTTCTACTTCAGTTTGTGTGTCTTGGAGCAAACCACCCCTGGGTTCGTATAAGCTCAACTTCGATGACTTTAAGACTTCTGGAGGTAGTGCTAGTGGGTTTATCATTCGAGATGTATTGAGCGAGTTAGTGGCAGCATCTTACTTCCCCTTGGGCCGTTCTTTAATTATGGTTGCAAAGGCTACTGCTCTACAAAATGGTCTTGTTCATGCCATTTATATTGGGATCAAATCCGTCTTCATTGAAGGAGATAATTTAGTAATCATTAAAACCTTACGGGGTGAATATCATACTCCAATAGAAATTGCTATGCTTATTCATGATATCTAGGAAATGCTTCCTCTTTGTAATATTATTTCTGTTAATCATATTTTTAGGGATGGTAATAGGGTTGCTGACTGATTTGCTAAATTTGGTATTTCTCTCCAATCAATAGCTAGCTTTTTGTGTTTCAAGTCCGTCGCATTCTTTGTATTCAATAATTTTAGATGATATCCTTGATGAATCCTTTAAAAGAAGGTTTACCTAGGAGAGTTATACATATCTTTATTTTTTACAAAAAATTGCTATCTCCTCTCTTATTCGTCTGGATTCCAACCAATTAACTTGCATTTATACCACATTACCACCCGGCCTTATCTCTGCTAGCCTGCTAAGAGATATTCTAAACATATAGACATAATTTAAATTGAGATTCTGTGATGAATAATGTGGTTGATATGTACTCATGCATTTTATTTATTGACTTATTATTGCATTGACTAGTTCAACATTGGTCATTAACAAACCAGAAATATACTTCAAACAATGGAAAAATAATAAAGTATTCAAGAATTTCTGTAATTTTAAAGTATCAATCATAGAATATATGGAATCAATCGGTTTTTATATGAAAATTTTGAAAATAATGCTCCTATGATTCAATAATGATACGATTTTTTTTTTTAAAAAAAAACGGAGATAGCTGAATGCCTGATCAATTAATAATCATACATACCCATTAATAGAAAATTATCATAGATTAGTGGTCCAATACAAATTAATACATAATTTAATTTTTTTAATAAAGGTAAACAACAAAAAATATTACTAAACAATCCTTATTTCAAGGGTTTTGCCTAGAGCATTCTAACAAATAATAATTAATAAAGACTTATAAATACAAGAATGAAAAAATACAATTGGCTAAATGGAGCATCAAATTTTGCTAGTTAATTTACAAACCTATTCTCTTGGCGATAAATATATGAAACATGAACCTTGTCATATAATCATATATATGCCAAGAATATCTTGGACCAACAGGAAAATCTCCCATAAAACATAAAATACTCCTTTTAACATTATTAATGAGAACTAAGTTGTCCCCCACCAAAATAATACATTCTTTTAATAGAAAAATAATACATAACTTAATTGGTGATTCATGAATAATAAATAATTATGGTACAAGTAGTCAAACTACCCAGCATTGCATGATACATTATGGTTATAAATATATAGGATAACATATTCAATCCAAATGAAAACAAATACAACAACGCTAACTCCAAGGTGATAATATATAAGTATGCCGTTTCAAACTCATCAATCTTTGAAAATATTTTCTTTTTCTGACAAAAAATATATTAAAAACAACTTACTACATCTTATATTGTTTTATATTGTCCTCCATCTCCCACTGGGCAAATTTTCGTTCGTTTTATAGTTTTTCTTTAGTGAATATAATACGTTTTGGGCGTAAACTAGTCACAATATCTAGTCAGTCCTTAGCGACAAGTTCCTCAAATTTCGTCACTAAGTATATTATTCAATCTGTTTTGTTCACATGGAAATATCCAAATGACAACTTACAAATTGAAAATAAAAGGTTTGATAAGTTTAACATTGCTTTTATTCGGTTAAAAGTTGAAAGTTAAGCGCAACAACAAATTAGTCGATACAAACTTACAAAATGATAGAAATTGATTACCATCAAGACTTAATAAGCTTAAATCCAAAAGAAACAAAAAATAGTGATAAATCATGTTATTTAGTACTCAGCGGTCACCTTCCCACACCAAAAACAAGCCAAGTTCTGTCTCTCGCCCTTAGCCCATAAAACTGAAGTTGTATAAAAGCAAAGTTACCTTGTGTTTAGCTAAAATGAAGCAAGAGAATGAAATCAAAGCCTATAAAGGATATTAGCGAAGTTGGGGTTTTATGTGAAATATGACAATCATTGTTAGGTACGACAACGACAACAACCAACTATGAAGAAAAACACATTTAATTGAGGTATGGGATATTCATATGTAAGTAACATTTTTCCCGATAAATCGAAATTTATAGAGAGGTTGATTCCTACGGATCGAAAGAAAACTTTTCAAAAACCCTTGAATATATAGAAAAATAAATTAGAGATGAAAGAAGAAAAAAAGATTAATGAATACACACACACCCCCTATATATATATAGCAATAATCCCTACTTTCATTTTGGATTTTAGTAATCCAAATAAAAAAATAAAATTGGATTCTTGCAGAACACCACCGAGAGTGTATCCTAAATATCATAGATTTTGAGTTGCATTTTATTCAAAACTTAGTATAACACTTTATCACGTTTTTAATGAATTTACAGCATTTCTCTCAAAAATTTTCAACTTTTTACGATCTTTTATGATTTTTTTTCACTTTTATTACTTTTAAAAAATCATAATAATTGCTCAGATTTTCAAAAACATAATTAAAAATTGTTAGTAACTAAACTTCATAACCTTTTTGGGGCAAGAATAAAAGAAACAAAAACAATATGAGATAGGAATGAAAAAGTTAAAAAAAATGTGGAGGTGGATTTGGTACCACTACAATACATGTTTTTTTTGAACCACAAAAATTCAAACTGAAACTAGGGATTGTTGCGAGTACAATTGGTGAAAATAGAGATTATTAAAATCCAATTTTCCTATATATATATATATATATATATATATATATATATATATATATATATATATATGGGAGTAGATATAATGAGAAGAGGAGTTTTTTGAGAAGAGAAGCATGAGAAATCATAACCATTGGTTCCAAGATCAAGGGTAGGGATAAATAAGTGGTTTTACCTTTATTTCTATTGTAAATAGATAATAGTGATCGGCTGATTTTTTTTTTTCAATTAAGTGTCACGTGAGGGCAGAATGAGAGAGAGAGAGTGAGAGGGATGTTGTATTCTCCATTTCCAAAAACACAGCTGCCTTCTCCAATTCAAGTTCCAAAAACACAGCTGCCATCTCCATTATGAAATTCCAACCGGTGCTTGCAAAAGGAGGTAGAAGGCATTTGTGCGATTTCCAACAACCATAAACGGCATCCCGGCGAGCACAATGCAAATTCCGGCAACCTTAAACGAAATCCGGCAGGTGAGGCGTTGCAGAAGGGGTCTTTTTTCCGTTTTCTGGGTAAATTTCCGGGAACCATAAACCATTTTTTCGGTTGAAGATTCATTTATGGGGTTGATTTCTGAGCTTGCAGCGAATTCCTTCATCAAGCTGCCTCTTAATCATTTCTCCTCATTCCAGTTTTTGATTTCTCCAGGAGCAATTGCAAAATATTCATTCATCAACATCAGGAACCCTAATTTTTTTTTCGGTTGTTGTGTAAAGACGTTTTTCCTAGAGCTGAAGGTTTGCAATTTAATTGCCCAAATCGTGCAATTCCATACGTGACAAGGATTTTCTGCAATTCGGGAATCAACAATGGAGAGTGGGGATGAAGGAATGATGTAATCTCAATCTTGTTATGTGATTTGAATACATGAATGTTTAGGGGGAGGGAGGGGAAAGGAAAAGTGATCGATGATGGTAATTGTAATATATAGAAAGAATAGTATATTCTGATGCGTGTTTGAGTGGGAAAATGATGGTGAAAAGAAGGTTTTCATGTTGAATGTTGCAAATCATGTCATTTCGATGCACAACGTCAACACAGGTGATGATCATCATTTTTTTGTTAATGTTGTTCATAAGCGTCAAAAATAGAGTTTTGTAGGTGGAATGCGATGTATTTATGATCATATTGATCTTTTTGATACTGTTTTTGTGGTTTTATTTTAATTTTTCCTTTTTTACTGATGTTCATCCCAAAATGCTTGATGTTTATTCTAGAACTATTTGTTGTTCATTGTTAGTGTGACTTGATGATCATTGTAATTGTGACTTGATGATCATTACAATTGGTGTTCACTGTGAGTTGATGATCACGACATAATCACCAGATGTTCATTTTCATTGTAAGTGTGCAGACCATTCACCCCTCATAATGCTTGATTTTCATCCAAGGACTACTTGTTATTCATATTGTTCAACTTGATGTTCATTTATATTTTGTTCACCAAACAGTGACGTAGTGATCATTTTTTAGTGTATATATGTGCATGACAGAATACTTGGGGTTCATCTTGGTACAACTTATTGTTCAGGTCATTCCCCCCTAGATGTTCATTTTCATTTTTTCATTGTGCACTTATGTTCATCCCATAATGATTGATGTTCATTCCAAAACGACTTATCATTCATGTCATTTTCATTTGTTGTTCATTATAAGTGTGACGTGATGTTCATTTGTATTTTGTTCATCCAACAGTCACGTGGTGGTCATTTTCAGTGTCTATGTATGTTCTTGCCAAAATACTTGAGTTTCATCTTGGTACAACTTATTGTTAACTGATGGTCATTTCATTGTCACTTGGTGATCATCTCATAAAGGTTTGATGTTCATTTACACAACACTTTGATGTTCATTTCAATGTCACTTGATGATCATCTCATAAACTTGATGTTCATTTTTCACTATCTATATGTTCATTTCAGTTAAATTTGATGTTCATTTCATGGTCGCTCGATGTTCAATCAACCCAACTTATCTTTCAATTCACTGTCAACTGTTTCTCATTTCAATGTCCCTGGATGATCATTTTGTTCAGTTTGATGGTCATCACATACCAACTATAAGTTTATGTTTATTGCGCCTGGATGAGTAGGTCATTTGATGTTCATGCCAATTGAATTTGATGTTCATTTATATGATGAAATGTTAGGGTTAAGTAGTCTAATTCAAACTGATGGTCGTTTATCTGATGTTCATTTTGTCAAGCTTGGATGTTCATATGTGATAAACCGCACTGAATGAGCTAATATACATGTATATTGTTTCATATAATCTTAAACAGGTATTGCATATGACATATCATACGCAAAATTCCTGAAAAGGTTGGACGCAAGTTGAACAGGTGTGAGGAGTTTCTTAACAACATAAAATTGTGCGTGTGCGCATCCGAGACTCCTGAAGAGTTCGAGCATAATTGGGCTGAGACGATTGACAAATTTCATATGTTCAATAAGTATTCATGTCAGTGCGTGTTGATGACCACTATTGATGTTCACCACTGAGTTAGTTGATTTTGGTATGCAGTGTTGCAGCTGATGATTTGCAATTGGGTACAGGGCCGACCTTGCTGCCCCTGCGCGTGCCACTGAGCTACGAATTGAACGACTACGGGGAATATGTTCCGTTTTGTGCTATTGAATCATGGGTTCCAGCTGAGGGGATGACATTTAATGACATTGAAGAGGGGCAGAAGTTTTATGTTGGTTGCATGTGTTTTTGTTAGATTGGTTTGAAGTACTTAGATGAATGAACAGCTGATGTCATTTTCTATTCATATATACCATTTAGTTCAATTTTCACTATGAGTTCAATTGAAGTAGCATCAAAAGCAATTTGAAGTTCATTTGATGTTCACTTGATTATAAGTTAATGGTTACATTTCATTGTCACTTTATGTTCATTACATGGGTCATGATGTGCATTTCATGACAACTTGATGTTAATTTCATTGTCACTTGTTGTTCATTCCAGTATAACTTGATGTTCATTTTAGATTCAATTGATGTTCATTTTCATCGAGTTTATATCCAATTTCAATATTCACAACGAGTATTTGTCCATCACAAATTCACTGATGGATCATTTTATGTTCATTTCTTGTTCACTTACTGTTTAATCCAAACAGTTCATTTTCAGTGTGCATGGTTGAATATTGTATCTGATGTTCATTCCAATACAACTTGATATTAATTTCATTGTCACTTGATTTTAATTTTTCACTTTCATCTGATGTTCATTCCATTACAACTTGATGTTCATTTCATTTTCACTTGATTTTCATCTCATTACCCATATTTGTTCATTACCATAAATGAACACAATGCATACAAGTTCCCCTCAAGACATGTCTTAGCTGACAAAATGTCACGCAAAAGCAAACAAACGCAATAATTTAAGTTCCATACAAAGATAATGGGAGAAATAAACTTCGTCAACTACAAACACTAAACAAATCAAAACGGTGTAAGGTTGTTCATTCTGTTCCAATGCATTGCTCTCAATTGAACAGTGTCCTTCAAACAGGTCACCTCAAGTGCAGACCTATATGACAATTACACTACCATTTAGATGTGGCTTTCAATTTAGATGAACATAGATATTAACATCAAGATGACTATCATCAACTAAGCTAGCCTAAATTGGATATAAACTCGATGAAATGAACATCAAGTGAATTTAAAATGAATATCAAGTTATACTGGAATGAACATCAAGTGACAATGAAGTGAACATCAAGTTATCATGAAATGTACATTATGACCCATGTAATGAACATAAAGTGACAATAAAATGTAACCATTAACTTATAATCAAGTGAACGCCAAATGAACTTCAAATTGCATTCGAATGAACTTCAACTGAACTTGTATGCACTTGTTCATTTATGGTATGCAAGTATTTGTTTTGTGAACATATATGGGTAATGAGATGAACATGAAGTGAAAATGAAATGAACATCAAATGAAAATGAGAAAATGAAAGTCAAATGACAATGAAATGAACATCAAGTTGTACTTACTGGAAAGAACATCTAGTGATTATGAAATAATCGTTAACTTATACTAGAATGAACATCAAATGAAAATAAAAAAATGAAAAACAAGTGACAATGAAATAAACATCAAGATGTACTGGAATGATCATCAAATAAAAATGAAAATATGAAAATCAAGTGACAATGAAATGAACATTATGCTGTACATGAATGAATATCAAATTGAAAGGAAAAAATGAACATCAAGTGACAATGAAATGAACATCAAGCTGTATTGGAATGAACATTAAATGCAATACTCAACCATGCATACTGAAAATGAATAGTTTGGATTAAATAGTAAGTGAACATGAAATGAACATCAAATGATCAATTAGTATTAAATGATCATTAGGAGCGTAAATGGCATTGAACATCTACGGAGAATGAAAATGAACATCAAGTGAATATGAAATGATCATCAAGTCATATTGGGATGAACTTCTATGAATAATGTAAATGAACATCAAATGTACATCCCAGTTGTAACATTTGGGCAAAGATGGTGAATCGGTTTGAACATCTACGAAGAATTACGTGTTGCATGATCAAGCTCTACAACACGGTTTCGCTAAGCATCAAGTGCATGTTCAAACTTAGCCCAAAACTCAATAAAGTGCATTGTTGGGCATGCTAGTTTCCCAAACATTGAGTTCTCGCTTTCCGATCCAGATGTCGTCCGCAAAACTCCCCCAAGGTGATGGTCCGTGAAGTATGCATGAACCCACTCTGCCCTTTTCTCATATATGTCATTGAACCACGAATTCCCAAACAACCCATATTTGTCAATTGTGTCAGCCCAATTTTGCTCGAACTCATCAGGAGTCTTAGATGCCCACACGCACAATTTTATGTTGTTAAGAAACTCCTCACACCCGTTCAACTTGCGTCCAACCTTTTCAGGAATTTTGCGTATGATATGAAATATGCAATACCTGTTTAACATTATATGAAACAATATACATGTATATTAGCTCATTCAGTGCGGTTTATCACATATGAACATCCAAGCTTGACAAAATGAACATCAGATAAACGACCATCAGTTTGAATTAGACTACTTAACCTTAAAAATTCATCATGTAAATGAACATCAAATTCAATTGGCATGAACATCGAATGACCTACTCATCCAGGCGCAATAAACATAAACTTATAGTTGGTATGTGATGACCATCAAACTGAACAAAATGATCATCAAGGAACATTGAAATGAGCAACAGTTGACAGTGAATTGAAAGATAAGTTGGGTTGATTGAACATCGAGCGACCATGAAATGAAAATCAAGTTTAACTGAAATGAACATATAGATAGTGAAAAATGAACATCAAGTTTATGAGATGATCATCAAGTGACATTGAAATGTACATCAAGGTGTTGTGTAAATAAACATCAAAGCTTTATGAGATGATCACCAAGTGACAATGAAATGACCATAAGTGAACAATAAGTTGTACCAAGATGAACCTCAAGTATTTTGGTAAGAACATACATAGACACTGAAAATGACCACCACGTGACTGTTAGATGAATAAAATATAAATGAACATCAAGTCACACTTATAATGAACAGCAAATGAAAATGACATGAACGATAAGTAGTCCTGGAATGAACATCAAGCATTATGGGATGAACAACATCAAACATTCTGGCAACAACTGACATGATTTGCAACATTCAACATGAAAACCTTCTTCTCACCATCATTTTTCCACTCAAACACCCATCAGAATATATTATTCTTTCTACATATTATAATTAGCATCATCGATCACTTTTCCTTTCCCCCCTCGCCCTAAATATTCATGTATTCAAATCACATAACAAGATTGAGATTACCTCATTTCTTCATCCCCACTCTCCATTTTTGATTCCCGAATTGCAGAAAATCCTCGTCACGTATGGAATTGCACGATTTGGGCAACTAAATTGCACACCTTCAGCTCTTGGAAAAACTTCTTTACTCAACAACCGAAAAAAATTAGGGTTCCTGATGTTGATGAATAAATATTTTGCAATTTCCCCTGGAGAAATAAAAAACTGAAATGAGGAGAAATAATTGAGAGGCAGCTTGATGAAGGAATTCACTGCAAGCTCAAAAATCAACCTCAGAGAAGAATCTTCAACTGAAAAAATGGTTTATGGTTCCCGGAAATTTACCCAGAAAACGGAAAAAAGACCCCTTCTACAGCGCCTCACCTGCCGGATTTCGTTTAAGGTTGCCGGAATTCGCATTGTGCTCGCCGGGATGCCGTTTATGGTTGTTGGAAATCGCACAAATGTCTTCTACCTCCTTCTGCAAGCACCGGTTGAAATTTCAAAATGGAGAAGGCAGCTGTGTTTTTGGAACTTGAATAGGAGAAGGCAACTGTGTTTTTGGAAATGGAGAATACAACAACCCTCTCACTCTCTCTCTCTCCTTCTGCCCTCACGTGACACTTAATTGAACAAAAAAAAAATCAGCCAATCACTATTATCTATTTACAATAGAAATAAAGATAAAACCCTTATTTATCTCCACCCTTGATCTTGGAACCAAGAGTTATGATTTCCCATGCTTCTCTTCTCACAAAACCCCTCTTCTCTATATATATATATATATATATATATATATATATATATATATATATATATATATATATATATATATATATATATATATATATATATATGGCTGATATAGTTTTCTTGGCTGATTTGTAAGCATGTGGACATACCCAATCTACACCATTGATTTTCCTATCAGCGGCTGGACTTTTAATTTTTCATCATTTTGATTTTTAATTTTGATAGTTTTAGATTGGTTTATGTGATGAAAGAAGGCAACCAACCAATAACTAATCATTCTACATCAATTATGTTTATTGGTTACAATTGCATGCTCGATAGAAGCTTCCAAACCAACATTGAAGACAACCCTTCAATACCTTCTTTAGCGGCCAATGAGATTAATCTCAGGTGGAAAAAAACCTCATCCTGTTCTGCACCATTTTGGCAGCCATTGTAGAAAGAGAAAGAGACAAAAAGAAAGAAAAAACCTATCAAAATGAACATCCATCAAACATCATATTAAACATCTTGTAACAAGAAAAATGGACATCTAAGTTCATTCTGATGCTCATTTTCTTGTTCTTGGAATGTTCACTAAGATATTCATTGATGTTCATTTTTCATTATGCTAGATGTTCATTTTGTTGCCAGCCATTGTAGACAGAGAAAGAGACAAAAAGAAAGAAAAAACCTATCAAAATGAACATCCATCAAACATCATATTAAACATCTTGTAACAAGAAAAATGGACATCTAAGTTCATTCTGATGCTCATTTTCTTGTTCTTGGAATGTTCATTAAGATATTCATTGATGTTCATATTTCATTATGCTAGATGTTCATTTTGTTGTCAAATAGATTGTTGCCTATACTAGATGTTCATTTTCATTGTGTTGCATATTCATTATTATATATGTTGTTAGAAGTTCATTTTGATTGTATTGGACGTTCAGTTTGATGTTCATTTTTCTTGTTGTTGGATGTTCATTTCAATATTCTCTGTATCTTTCATTCGATGTGTATTTTCTTGTTGCAGATGTTCATTATGATGTTCCGAGATGCTCATTTTTATTATGTTGGATGATCATTTTGCACTCATATAGATTGTTATTTATTATGGATGTTCATTTTGATGGATGTTCAATTCATTTGATTATGTTGGATGTTATTTTTATTGTTATACAAATTGTTGTCGGTATTTGATGTTCATTTTCATTATGTTGGATATTCATTTCAATTTACTGCTAGTACACACATGGCTATTTGAATGAACGTGTTTGGGAATCGGTTATGAAATTAATGCAGAATCTTGAAAATTGGGGGCTGGATTAATGTTTGAGTATTTATCTTTTTCCCCTCCTTAAATCACATGAGGTGCCTAAAGATAAAAAAGAAATGAACATTTATGTGATTTAAGGGGAAAAAAAGATAAATACTTAAATATTAATGCAACCCCCAATCTCCAATGCCCTGCATTAATTTCATTACCAATTCCCAAACGCATTAAATTCATTCAAACAACCATGCATTTTCCAACGGTATATTGAAATGAACACCCAACATAATTAAAGTGAAAATCCAACACTATGAAAATGAACATTACATATAAGCAATAATTTATATGGCAACAAGAATGAACATCCAACATAGGCAACAATTTGTATGACAGCAAATTGAACATTCAACATAATGAAAATAAACATCGAAGAACATCATAAAGAACATCTACAACAAGAAAATGGACATTGAAATACTGAGAATATTGAAATGAACATCCAACAAAAAAGAGAAATAAACATCAAACCAAGCGTTTAACACAATCAAAATAAACAACCAAAAACATCATAATGAACATGCAACATAATGAAAGTGAACATCCAATATAGCCAACAATTTGTTTGACAGCAAAATAAACATCCAGCATGATGACAAAATGAACATTCACCAACATTTTAATGAGCATTCAAGGAAACAAGAAAATGAACATCAAAATGAACTTATGTCCATTTTTCTTGATGTTAGATGTTCATTATGATGTTTGATGGATTTTCATTTTGATAGGATTTTATTTTTTGGACTTCTTCTTTATCAGCAATAGCTGTGAAAATGGTGCAGAACGGGATAACCTTTTTTTTTTTTTTGCTGAGATTAATCTCACTGGATGCTAAAGAAAGAGCAGAACAATTGTCTTCGACGTAGGTTTGGGAGCTTCTATCAAGCATGCAATTGTAATCAACAAACATAATTAATGCAGAATAATTAATTATTGACAAGTTGCCTTCTTTCATCACGTAAGCCAACCTAAAACTATCAAAATTAAAAAGTAAAATGGTCAGCCTCAGGCACAGAAAGAGGACAATCATTCACACAGTGACCTATGCAGCCACATAGACCACAAAAAATAAAAATATTCTCATACAAAAACTTGATCCAGGAAAGCTCCCCATCTTTATCTCGAATAAATACTCCAAGTAACAAGGATTCCTTGATATTTATCCAAACTAGCACCTGAATATTCTCCCCAGTAAGAGCAATATTAATATGTTCCACAAACCCCAAACGAATAACGGGCTCCATCACACAAACAATACTTGTGACTCCCCCTGGCCATTGATGGCGCAAGAGTAAATCCTCTAGTTGAACCCAAAGAAGGACATGATCATGATCAAACCATGAATGAATGGCGTTAGGAGAGCCCTTTACCATAATAAACAAGAAAACTTGAAAATTCAAAATGTAAATTTTAGACATGGATGCACAATCTTATGGTGTACAGAACCAAACCGAGACAATTTTCTTATCGAATACATAATCATCAACCCTTAAATCCGTCCGGCAACACTCATCCACTAAGTGTTAAAGTTCAGGATCCGTCCACACGCATCCATCCGTGAGCATCCCAAAGTACGTCTAATCCTAGTGGGCATCAAGTGAGGTAGCCAAATAGGAACCACCACTCAAAACCCTTGATAGCCATCCTGATGTGCTTCATCACGTTTCAAGGAACTAGAGGGATCCATCTTCTTCCATTTTTTGTTATTATAAAAATGAAAATACATAGAGCGGGGCGGATGCCAAGAACAGAAAGAATTAACGGCGGTAAGAAGTGGAGAATAGGGGCAAACAAGAAGTACTTTTAAAGAAAAATGTTTGAATTAAGGAAAACTATAAGGGACTCCTCTTAAAAGAGATAAAGCTAAATCTCAAAAATGAAAAAATAATCCTCGACCCTGCCAATCACGTGTTCTTCCTCCAAGCAAAATCACAATTATCTCTACCTGTAGAAACCGAATTTTAGCATAGCTTTTTTATACTTTTAATATAATTTTGTTATTATTTATTTTTATGTATTTTAGTTAGAAAATAAGGAAATAAAGAGGAGTCAAAGCTGAAGAACTTGCATCACTCTACATGCCCAAGTTTACATGAAAATTGCATGCACAACTTTTACGTAAGAAGAGTGCCAAAACCTAGCCATGCATGCCATGCATGAGCTACGTTAAAGTAACATGCAAAAGAGTTACAAGAGGTCCCATGTTCAAGCCTTCATGCAAGCATTGTTGTCTAAGGATTTTCAAGCCAAAAAGTGCATCAAACTTCAATCCACTCACATTGCACCGTCCAAGTGTAAATGGAGGGATTAGCACATTCCTTGTTCACACCTCCACCGTCTAAGAATACATGAACGGAATCAAGTACATCACCCCCTGCCTTAAGGTCGATCGGCCTTTAAGATGTTCACACCCAAAGTCCACCGTTCACACCATTGTTGACCAAGAGATTCATGGATCTTCCCCCTTAAGGTCAATCAGCTATGAATTCGATGATTCAATGTTGCTAAGTTCATGTATATACATTCCCTCTTGAAGCCACCACAAGCCTATAAATAACCCCTTAGATTGAAGCCAAACTCACTCCTTCATTCACTTATTCCCTCTCCAACTCATTCTCTCATTCTTTCTTTCACTCACTTCTACTCTCTCATTCTCTCATTCTCTCATTCTTCATAATCTTTCTAATCTCTATTCTATCATCTTCATCTCTAATCTCCACCATACTCTTAACATCATAATCTTCATCTTTCTACTCTTTTAAACCTCTTATCTCCATTCTTATCCTACACTCCATTAAATCCTAAAACACCACAAAAAATCCTACCTTTATATTACCCAAAAACACCACAAAAAGAATCCTCCTTCATCCACTTTTCATCCCTTTTTCATAATATTTACACCCATACTTTTCACTACTTCGGCATCTTCACGAGGGTGATTCGAAGCATTCAAAGGAGCTTCTTCAAGGCTAGGCAAGGCTCCTCTTAAAGTCATCATGTAGGTATCTTTGTGTGTTCATTTTCATGTAAATTGTATATGTTGTAATTCTTTTAATCCTTTTGCATGTTAATGAAATAATCATGTAAAGTTTCAATCTACTTTTCTTCCAAACTTTATTAAAAGCACATTTTATAACTTTTAGTATAGTCTTTCCTTTTGTGAGAGGCGAACTCAAAAGGTTCCTACCTTTCGAGTTCGTAACCTTTTCCCCAAATCCACTTCTTGGTTTCGTAGGCGGAGTCTTTCTTTGTTTTCTTTTTGGTTTTCCTTTGCTTTTCCCTTAAGAAATTCGGGTCGTGACTCTTTTTCTAACCAAAACACATCGGGATTGCCTAAACTGTGTCTAAAATAGTTTTACAATGTACCGATACAACTTTAAGGTGATTTTGTGCATTTCTAAATAAGGGTTGCATAAATTGCTTTCTTCCAAACCTAACATCTTGTAAACAAATTGAATTAATCTTAAAAGAGTTGGAACAAGTGGATGTTCACTCTTGGAAGTTTAGTTTAATGATTCACGGGATGCATCAAGTAAAGGGAAAGTGGTTTTACAACTATTATTCATGAAATGTGTGAATAATACTTAAAGATTTTTAAAAGTAAACCTCAGCACAAATCCCCCCATCCCGCAGACGTTTAGAAGTCTGAACGACGAGAAAAAATGTCCACAGGATTTTTGGCGACTCCATTGGGGATTTTCTCAAGCGGGTAAAACTTGAAAAAAGTTTTGTGTGCTTAAAAATTTTTGGAAGGAAAATAAATTTTAACCTTACATTGTTAAGTCATTCTTTATAGGCATAAATGCATTGCATATACTGGGCTACTCCTTCACCATGTATTTTGGCTTGGGTGCACTAAAAGCGGTGGTTTAGGTTTTTTTCCTAACCACAAAAATAACCCATGGGATGTCGGACCGGCGATACTCAGAATAGTGCATTTACACCAATTTGAGCCTTAGTCACCACATCTACTCATGCATCACACTACGAGGTCTCCACTCGAGCCTCCCAAGTGCAACACCGCACATATTCAAGTTGAAATTACACAACAAGAATGCACCGGGGCGAGACATGAGCTGATAAGCCTTTATCCAGCAAATAAACCCTTTGTACATAGAGTCTTGGTTTAGGATGCCCCTTTCATGTTGTATGCTATATGAATATGTGTTTTCTTTTTTGTAAAGAGTCGACCATAGTTTAGGGGTATTGTTCTAGTCCATTTAAGGATCATTAGGCTAAGAAGAGACACGTTTGCAAACTAGGTTAACCCAGTGGTTGGACCCATTTATGTGTAAAGGTTGATTATCCTAAGTTCATAAAGTAAACTTGACTCGCCTTTGATAATTCTATATGGCCCTTTACAATATTCTCCTAACAAAAGGTCCAAAATCTGACTAATAATCAAACCAAGTTAGTGGGTATTTGTATTAGCCCGCATAATAGTCACTAACTAGGCTAGAGTAAATTAATTTGTAGAGTTAATTGTTGAATCCACAAATTCATAGTCGACCCGTTGTTTGGGCCCATCCACAATTGATTTAATAATTAAGTTTATAAATTAATTTTAGCTCGCCTGTTGTTCGTTTTATTCGGTCCTTTACAATATTTACATTCCATGAATAAATAAAGCTTGTTGTACTATGTATAAATATGTGTCTATATGTTGAGTCTCATTAGAGTTGGACCCAATTTCGGGATATTGATTTTGTCCGCGTAATAATCGTTGGGTTTGAGAAGAAATGAGTTTATGAACTCAATTGATTGACCTTAAATTTTATGGTCGACACAGTTGTGAGGCCCACCCATTTTAAAGGTTAATTATCTTTATTTATCAACTCATTTTAACTCACCTTTGATGGCTTCATTCGACTCTTTTCAGTATTCTTTTACTTAGGGTGCAAAGAAAAATGATTAATAATTAAACAAATTTAGCGTGTGTTGTTCTAGCCCGCGTAATAGTCACAAGGTTAGAGAAAATAAATTCATAAACTCGATTATTAAGTCTAAAATAAATCCATGGTCGGCCCGTTGGGAGGCCCATCCTTGGTGGAATTAATAGTTGAGTTTATAAATCTGTTTTAACTCGCCTTTTGATTGTTTTATTCGGTCCTTTACAATATCCACTTCCATGAGTTTAAATAAATATATACGATGGGTCATAAAAAAAATGTCTAAATAAAAGTCAGACTGTTTGTGTGTTAAGCATTATTTTAGTCTGTATAACAACCAATTTAGCTTGAGTTAACACAAGTTCGTTAGGTTCAAGTGACGAATTCTCCTTAAAACGGTCGGCTTGTGGTTTAAGCCCATCAGAATTGAGAAACACTCACTTGTACTTTCCAACTTATGTCAACTTGCTATGTTTGACTTTATCTGACCCTTTATAATGCTCTTGTTGTAAAAAGTGATGTTGTTGTCTTAGGATAATGCCCTTGTTGTAAAAAGTGTTGTTGTTGTCATAGGATCATTTAGAGGTTAGGATATGCAAACCAGCATCACGTGTGAGTCGTTTCCTGAGTCAGCATGTAAGTGTCTTTCATTCTTCAGGAAGTCTCATATCGGGTCTATGTTAAGACCCATATCATAGGTGAGTCTTTTCCTGAGTTAACACGTGTCTCTCATTTTTAGATAGTCAATTACAAACCCATGTCATGGGTGAGTCTAAGTCTAGAGACAAAATGTAAGTGTCTTTCATTCTTTAGGAAGTTTCATATAAAGTGTAGGTCCTGCATATCATAGGAGTCTTTTCCTGAGTCAACATGTGCCTTTCATTTTTTTAGGAAGTCCATTGCAAACCTATGTCATGGGTGAGTCTTTTCTCGAGTCATCATAAAAGTGTCTTTCATTTTTAGGCAATCCCATGTAGGTCAGTTAGTGCATGCAAACCCATGACCTGGGTGAGCCTTTTTCTTGAGTCAGCATATGTGAGTTTTTCATTTTAGGAAGTCCCATATAGGTCATTTAGGAAATGCTTGCATTAGGATTAGTTTTTCTTTGTTTGTCTAGTGTTAAGGTCATTTAAGACATGCATGCATGCACGAGGACCTGAAATTTTCTTTCTCCTTTTCTAACTGTTTTCGCACTCTTGGGCAAATGTCATCTTCAATCTTGTCCATTACAGTCTCCTTCGTCACCATCCTCTACATCAGTACAACCCTAATGTCAATGCAGTGCTTGACTCTCGCGTCAACTATGTATGCATTGAAGGTCCCCGCCATGTTGTTGACTATAATATCACACTTTGCATTTGTCTTCATGAATGTCCTGCAGAATACCTTTGGGTTGTAGGTGACAAAGTCCTGAGCAGCTTGGATGGATTCATTGGCTTGTGCTTTAAATGCGTCTTTGTAGTCAGCCTCATTGTAAGCTTTAGCTGTGTTCCAGAACAACAACTTCAATTCTTAACCTTTGTGGGTTTTTTTCCAATTTGAGTGAATGGGTTGAGCACATTATCGATGCTCAGCGTTGGGATAGATTGTGGGGACAGTGTGAAGAACTGACTGCAAGTTCATAAGGTAAATAGATCATTAGAACAAGTTCACAATGCAAACACATACAAGATAATATCAAAATAGATTTCCAAATATAAAACAATAGGAAGACTTCTTATAGCATGCTCATCTTAGAGAATGGTTCACAACGATTTTAGAATGACCTCCAGGCATGACTGAACATTTTCGAGGAACCAGGCTCAACTATCATGGTTCTCCACTTCACAAATAGCCCAAGCTATGGGAAACATTTAATTATTCCCATCAATGCCAATTACTGTCATTAGTACACCTCCAAAGAATGTCTTTAAAAAACATGTGTTAATGCACATGATTGGTCTACAGCCCTGGATTAGACCTTGCCTCAAGCCATCAAAACATGTGAACAACCTTTAAAAGACAGGAATCAATTGCTCAATTGTTGGATCAGTTACAAGGAGGAAAGTGCTACTGCTATTAGTCCTCTTCAATTCTTCAGGGTACCTCCCAAGCTTACTGTAATGGTCTTTCATAGATCCATGTAACAATTTGTGTGCTTGCTGCTTCAAAGAGTAGCAGAAGGATATCTTGACAATTATCCTGGAGTCGCGCTTTAATTCCTCCCTCATCTCTTTGGTAGGCCAATAAGGCCTTGCCTTAAAATCAAGAAGGTAAAACCATGCGACAAACGAAGACTTTAATTGTCTGTTTCTCAACATGTTTCAGTTGCACTTGTGGTCATTGTAGGCTGTTCTAAGAACATAGGTGCAATTTTTCTTGTCCCACGAAACATACAACAAAAATTTGCACTGATCTTTACACTTCACAGCAACCGTATTCCTTGACTTGTTTGACTGACCAATTGTCATGTCAAATCCATTCTTCAAAGCATACAGTGTCATAGCATCTCTGAATCTTTGTATAGTACCAAAAGTCACACCAACTTGCCATTGAATCGTTTCCAGTCAGTGTCATGTCTAACTCTCAATGCCCTATTCTTTCTTCCCGACAACCTTGGCAACCTATTCTCATCATCATTCTCCGCCAAAGTGTACAGTTCTTCCACAAAATCTTCATAATCACTTTCATGTTGCCTAGCACTCCCCTGTTTGTTCACATCATGACAAGCCTCCCCTGTGTTGCTAGGTCTAAAGATATTCTTTTCAGCTTCACCATAAATTCTTGTGCTGCCATGACCTTATTAGCTTTTGTCAGTTTAGTCATTCCATGCATAAATTCTTCATCGGATGTGTCACCTTCCTTTGGGATGACTTCCCCCCTTGGTTGTTCATCATCAAATTCCTCATCTTCTGAGGAAGATTCACTTTCACTTGGTTCATAATGGCTATCACTATCCTCATCAAATTGATCCTGTCCTCCAATCAGCTCATCAATGGAAATATATGAGTCAGATATAAGTTCATCTAAGTCATACTCAAAATCATAATTTGCCTCATAATAAGTTCATGACCTACTTAAACCTCCTTTGTAATGAATTGTGTTGGACCTCTATCCTCATGAAAATGGGATTCTTGAGTCTGTACAATCTGATATTTAGTGGGCATACTTGATTGAGATGGCAAATTCGCTTCAATAACAACTGGTGGTTGAGTTGCTCTCCTTAGTGTTAACTTCTTCCTTCGATATTCTAAAATGGGTAGATAAACTCCATCATTAGCTTCCCTGTGACCATTATCAACCACTTGAGCCCCGTTAACATTACAACCAACCTCATCAGCAACAACCACAGTATCCCCATCTACAATAGAACAAAAAGAATTACCTCCATCCATAGTAGGGCCTCCAATAGGTATTGGCACGTCAAGAAGAACTTCAGGTTCATCGACTGAATGCACAAAATAGACATTCATGTACCCAACTTTCATTCCATAATTCATCATACTCCTTGAATCATCATCATCGAGTAGTCGTGTTAACCAAGACTTCAAATCTTTCCCATGCACTGCATAGTAGTACTCAATGTACTCAATGACATTCCCAAACCCAATTTTATTAGCAATCCCCTTTAACTCAAACAAACATAATTTGTCTACTTCGAAGTTAAAGTAAACCGTCTTCGCACCCCCTTCATATTTGAACTCCTCCCCATTACAAACTTCCCCTCATAATGCACTATCAACGTTATCTCATTCATTACTTGAGATTCCACAAACCTAAATTACAAAGATAATTCCAATTAGTAGAAAGTCCACTTACTATGAGTGTTATAAAAAAAAGGACATGAACACACAATCATACACATTCACGAATTTGCTAATTTGCTCTTTTTTTTTTGTGAATATGCATATTGCAATCACAGAGTATATGTGTTTGTAAACTTCATAAGGTTACTGCAAACATAAAAAAGTTAGCAACACCAGGAAAGTGAGTATATTATCATATCTTTATTTGATTGATCTCAATTAAGCAACTGAGGATATTGTAATCACTCATCAATTGGCCTCTTGTTCTTTGCCCTTTTTGCAATTAAAGAACATTCATATTGCAATTATGTACACGAATGAACAAGGATAACAATGTAACATATAATCTTGAGTATAGAACTGTTAGAATTATTTCAAGAGTATAAGAATTTTATATAGCATAAGGAATCATGTGGAACAAGTATAAGGATCATATATAAGATAAACATCAAGAATATGATCAACACGAGTCCATAAGAGAACAACACGGTTCATGTTGGTCTCCAGAAAGCAAGGAAAACGATTTTGGGCTCAACACGAGTCATGTTGAGGCAAGACGGGTCGTGTTGCACCCAACACGGACTGTGTTGATCCAACACGGACCGTGTTGATCCAATACGGACCGTGTTGGAACACAGAATTTGTTTTAATGGCTAACGGCTATATAATCTTATGTATTAAGTGTATGATATCAATATTAAGTCCGATATTATATGTATTCCAACAGCTATATTAGTTGACCAAGTCAATGTCATAATTCATCATTAAGGTCCTTAATTATGCCTTTGACTAAGGGGTGTAATTAGGGTTGGATGAGGTGTGGAAGTCTCTTATAAATAGGAGACATTCCCAAGCAATTTGAGAGCGTCACAAGCATCAACTTCTTCATTCTATAGTCACATCCTCTCAAGTATAGACTGCAGCTATACTTGAGAGAATCAATTGAGAAACCTATGTCTTGAGTGCAACAAGAGCTAAGTTTTATCCCTTTGAACATTTACGGTACAGTAAATAGTTCTTAAGAAAAATGTGTTCGGCGTCCATGACTCTTAGCGTTATCCAAACAAGATAATCATTTGGTATTAAGTCATATCCCCATCTTCTCATCCATACCGCAAGAAGATCAAGTCAAGACAAGTGAAGATGATGAAGATTCAAGCCGGTCAAACATCATTTTCCCAACAATCTTAAGAACTATTTTACAAGACAAGATTGGAAGAGGCTAAGAGTTGGACATCCAAGATTCAAGAGGGATTACAAAGATAAGTAATTTATATTTTACAAGTTTATTAGTATCAATTTTTCAATACAAGTTTATTAAGTGTTATTGAGCAAGTTTAATGGTTAAAAGTTTATTAATCTTTTGTTTATCTATATGTGTTTGGTATAGATGAGAAATTGATACACAAGAATGGCAATACAAGTACAAGATCTTGATGTTCATGATGGGAATTGTTGCGTGATTATGCAATGAGGTTTACATTGATTAAGGGCAATGTAACAACAAGTCATTTACAAGGAGGTCAAAAGTAATTATGTTGTTGTTTATTTGGGGGTTATATGCATGTGCATTGACCATGTTTAAGTTGCCTCTTAATATTTATGAAGTTAATACCAATGGCTTGAATATGTTTTACTACCTTTGACATGTTTAATTGGTTTATAAGAATTGCCATTAAGGATAAGTGTATTGAAATTTCATGATAAGGTAGTTGTTGAAGGATGGTGCAAGAAAAAAGTCAAAATAAATATTTATTTATTTATTTATTTATATTATTAAGTGTACCATTGAACACCTACATAAGTTACAAAGTTTATTTAGCCATATGTTTTAAGTTGGCTATGATATTAAGTTACATGGAAGTTTCATACTAGTAATAAGGATGAGATATTGTCATTAAAAAGATTCATTAGTTGGATGTTTTAAGTTACAAGTTTTTAAGGTGTTTAATGTGGAAACTCATTGTGGCAAGATTATAATTTGCTTCTTGTAATCTGAATTTTTCCATGTTGATTCACATGTTCAAGTATCATTAACTTTATTCCGCCTATTGTTTTGATATTAATATGAAGGATGGGTACATGCAAATTGATTAGACCTTTTTTTATTAATATCATGATTGGAAATTTTGTTCCATGTTTATAAGTGATAGGTATGAGTGCTTTCATGATTAAAGGTTTACCTATTGTTGTTCAAGCATTGTTTAATAGCATGATTAACAAGTTAATTTTATGTTTAAAGGTGTTTAATGTGGAAACTCATTGTGGCAAGATTATAATTTGCTTCTTGTAATCTGAATTTTTCCATGTTGATTCACATGTTCAAGTATCATTAAGTTTATTCCGCCTATTGTTTTGATATTAATATGAAGGATGGGTACATGCAAATTGATTAGACCTTTTTTTATTAATATCATGATTGGAAATTTTGTTCCATGTTTATAAGTGATAGGTATGAGTGCTTTCATGATTAAAGGTTTACCTATTGTTGTTTAAGCATTGTTTAATAGCATGATTAACAAGTTAATTTTATGTTTAAGTTTGAAGCATGAAAAATAGAATATAAGTATTGGCATAAGTATTATGCTTCTAATTTATAAGGTGCCATAAAATTCCATTTGGTTATGTCAAGTTTATGATTCTATTCTTGATGATTGACATAAGTTTATACAATTGAAAGTCAAATATGAATTTGTTATTAAGATAGGCTTTGCATATAAGTGTAATTTTTATGAGAATTATTTGAATGCATACAAGTGACTTGTTTATTGATTCAAGTTTTTGAGAAGTCCACTATAAGTTATGTGTGCATCAAGGTTCAAATTTCTTTTATTATCATGAGTATATTTTCATTATGCTTATAAATATTGTAATAAGAAAAGCATAACAAGTTATTATTTTACAAGTACATATATATGTGATTATATATGTTGATAAGTTACTTGGCAACATATGTAATTATTAAGATGAAATAGCAAGTTTATGTAAAAGAAGCCATATAAGTAATTATATATGAGAAACCATATGTAATTTATTTAATTTGTACAAATTTATAAATGGCTAATACAATTTCCTATTGGAAATTTAAGAGTACACAAGTTAATAAGACAAAGGATTAATCATATTTATATAATTAATCCTATGTATATATTTAAGGTACATACACACAAGTTGTCTAGGCTATTTCAAAATATTATTAAGTATACATAATATGGATATAAGTATGAGAATTCATAATATGTATAAATTTGATAAGAAAGCTTTCTATGCTTACAAGATGTTGCAAAGTATAAGGTGTTGCATAAGTAAGGGCTCATGATTATTTCTAAACAAGTTGAACCTACAAGATTATTGACTAAGTAACTTAGCTAATCATGCAAAGGAAATTTCATATGTTTTTGTTACGTTGTTTATATTAAGTTTAAGTCAAGTATGAAATTTAGTTAAGTATTGACTTTCATGCATATTTACAAGTGTCTTGTCATGTGATTCATGTTTATGAATGCTTATAGAGTTTTATTATTTATTCAAGCATGCCAAGAGGATTTAAGTTTTGGTTATTTGATTAAAATAAGTATTTGACTCTATATATGTCGTTTATGGCATGACAAGTTTAAGAATAATCACTTGATCCTATAAGTGTTTAAAGCAATTTTGCTTGATTTTTCGAAGTACAAAATTGATTTATGTGATTATATGAGTGTGTAGAATCATAAGTTGTTTATTTCCTTTTATTCATGGAAATATAAGTAGACAAGAACATGCTTTATTCTTGACAAGGAAATATGAGTGGAATTTTATTCATTTAATATTAAGTTTATAAGTTTGATCATACTAGTAAACTTAAGTATAACCAATTTTACTACATGCTAATTTAAGTAGTTGTAAGTCATGTACTTACTACTATGTTTTAGGCAATGCAAGTTATTCGTAAGTGACATGGATATAAGTTTATCTACATGTTTGATTGTTATAAGCTTCTCATGTTATTCAATCATATTTTAATATGATAAGAGTTTATTAAGTTTTTGTGCAAGTTCACTATAAGTGAAATTTCTTTATGAAATAAGTGAATGGATTGCATAAGATATATGAGAAGATTTCATACTTTGTATGGTTTATGTGCCAATATGTGTATGTTTACATATATATATTTAATGAGTAATGGCATATAAAGCATCAAACATGGTTAGATAAGTATAAGATTGATCATGATTACTCATGTGTTTTTAATGTGTTCATAAATATAAGATGAATACATGTTTGTCCTTGTTAAATTTTTCAAGTTTATAAGAGTATGTAATAGGATATAAGGAAGTTTTTCATAAGGAATTATGCATACTTGTGATAGACTATAATTCATGATTATGGAAATGGTTATTCTTTGAGGTTTTACAAGTTTATAAAGTTTAATTTATGATCAAGGTTTCCGGATAATCATAATTGAGAATGGTCTTTGTTGTTTGCATAAGTTGAGTATGCATATATCAAGTTTATTTGATACATAAGGAGTGTATAGTTTTTATACATTTGATTATTCTAAGTTCATGATGATATATCTATATCAATGGATTTGGTAATGACAAAGTTTTATGTTTAAATCTTCATAGCTATATGCTTTGAAGGGTGGAGTTAAACATAAAAGGAGATAATACAACCATGATAATGTTATGGTTTAATTATATACTTGGTAGTATACTCTACAAGAAAATCATTCATGATTCTGAACTATTGTTTATTCAATGAGTTAAAGTTATAAGTTCAAGTATATAGCAAAGGATTGAGATGTAATGGTTTAATTACATATAAGTTGGAAATTCGATTTCCATATGAATCAAAAGTTAAGTGGTTTATTAAGTATGAGGTTATTTTATTCAAAAGTTAGAGCTTCATATCCATGGTTTTTTGGATGATAAGCATATAAGAGGATCTATATCAAGTTTGCACATGGTATAGTGTGATTATATCCAAAAATAATATGATGGTTTATTCATATTATGGTGATGATATTCTTATTAAGGCCATGGTAAAGATATAATTATATATCTAGTGGACCTTGTTGTTAGAGATGGGTTAAGTAGCCTAAATATCTACTACTTCACAACAATGACTAAACTTTACGAATTGGAATATCACCAATTTCTAAATTTCAAATGAGTATGGAGTTGTCTAAAGTAGTAGGAAGCATCGATTTTATACATCTCAGGTTAAGTGATGCTTAATATCTGTAATGACAAGAGGTTGAGTGGTGACACTCTTAATAGACTTTGTGGGAGCCTAATTACAGAGGCGGTAAATTCCAAAGACTACCTATGTAAGTGTGATGTGTAGCCGCTGAAAGGAACTTAGGGCTAAAGTTTCGAAACACTTACTAAGGATAAGGACACAAGGCTGGATAATTGTGCCAAAGTTTTAGCACTTAAGATTTAAAAACAAACGTATGTGTATTACGAGTATAGTTGATCAATATAAATCCAAAGTTCAAAGACATGTCTGCTTTGTGATTTGGATTCAATATTGGCTTGTATATACTAAGTGAAGAGTTCAAAGAGCAATATACTTTTCGTTATGCATATCTTTGTGGGTTTCTCGGGTGACTACAAGTTAAGATATATCTCAAATGGTGGGGTTGTTAACTCCTTAAGTAAGATCATTTCAAGGGGTTTTACATAATCTTGAAATGGCGGGGGATTGTTGGAATTATTTCAAGAGTATAAGAATTTTATATAGCACAAGGAATCGTGTGGAACAAGTATAAGGATCATATATAGGATAAACATCAAGAATATGATCAACACGAGCCCAAAAGAGACCAACTCGGTTCATGTTGGTCTCCAGAAAGCAAGGAAAAAGATTTTGGGCTCAACATGGGTCGTGTTAAGGCAACACGGACCATGTTGCACCCTACACGGACTGTGTTGATCTAACACGGACTGTGTTGATCCAACACGGACCGTGTTGGAACACAGAATCTGTTTTAATGGCTAACGGCTATATAATCTTATATATTAAGTGTATGATATCAATATTAAGTCTGATATTATATGTATTCCAACAGCTATATTAGTTGACCAAGTCAATGTCATAATTCATCATTAAGGACCTTAATTATGCCTTTGACTAAGGGGTGTAATTAGGGTTGGATGAGGTGTGGAAGTCTCCTATAAATAAGAAACATTTCCAAGCCATTTGAGAGCATCACAAGTATCAACTTCTTCATTCTATAGTCACATCCTCTCAAGTATAGACTGCAGTTATACTTGAGAGAATCAATTTAGAAATCTATGTCTTGAGTGCAACAAGAGCTAAGTTTTATCCCTTTGAACATTTACATTACAGTAAATAGTTCTTAAGGAAAATGTGTTCGGCGTCCATGACTCTTAGCGTTATCCAAACAAGATAACCGTTTGGTTATTAAGTCATATCTCCATCTTGTCATACATACCGCAAGAAGATCAAGAAGTCAAGCCAAGTGAAGATGAGGAAGATTCAAGCCGGTCAAACATCATTTTCCCAACAAGAATAATGGGCACCAAGTGAAACCAACAGACAATATAAAATTGATTGAAGTCAATGACTATATCAATATTCAACGTCATAAATTACAACTGGAAGCACTAAGAAAGGAAAACACAGCACTGTCAAAATTAAAACAAAAGGGTTTGGGTTTGCTCTACTATTTTCACAACTACAACCAAAGACATTACCTTTTTTGCAAAGAAAAATCATACCCAGATCAATCGCACATTGTATTTGTCTCCCTCTTCATTGTGTTTACTGATCTTTATGAGATTTTCATATGTTGTTCTTCTGTAGAGTACCCAGGGCAGATGAACAACCATTGAAGAAACATAACAACAGGGATATGAGCGTTCACTGTTTGATTACCCAAGAGAGCCAGTACTAATTAACCCAATGGAAGAAAAAATAGGTTTAGGGGTTGGCATGTGTTTTTTTGTTGAGGTGGACAATGACTCGCCACGTAATCATGCTTCGCTGTCCATATTGTCAACCGATCACCTCTTCTAACTTCAGTGGAGTCGGTGGTGGGACATTTAAAAATATCAGGCTCATACTTTGGGTTGTACGGACTCAAATATGAAATTTGAGATATTCTGACTGACAACCCCTAAAGTTTGGGATTTTAGAAATAAATTTTCATTTTTGAAACTCATATATGCTTAACGTGTATCTTAGAACTAGTTTGTTAGAATCTAAATCCATAAAAATTATCAATTAATCCAAAATTTCAATTACTAGTATATAATATCATGTGAACTTATATTGTACATTAAGAAATATTTTTTTTTGGGTTTTTGGCTCAAAATAATCTGAAGTCGGAGGTCATTGGCTAAAAATAATTCAAACTCACTTTTTGGCTGAAAATAATCCAAACTTTTAACCTATTTACTCGGACTAAACCAAAATCGATTTCCGGCGTCGAAATGTTGACTGGTCAGCTTATGTAGACCCCAGTCAGCATAAATTCAAAACCAAAATCAATTAAAGAAACAAGTGTTTAGGCTGTCCAGTAAGTATTTCGACGTTGGAAATTGATTTCGGTTTAGTCTTAGTAAATAGGTTAAAAGTTTGGATTATTTTCAGCCAAAAAGTGAGTTTCGATTATTTTCAGCCAATGACCCCTGACTTCGGTTTATTTTGAGCCAAAAACCCTTTTTTTGTATAAGATTACTTCTACACTGCCATATCAAAGTAGGACATAAGTTTTTTTTTCAAAAATAAAAATGACATTAAAAGTTATCAATTAATTTAGAATAACATTTAGGAAAAATAAACGCCATTGACACTTTTATAATATCTAAATCGGATTGATTTTATGATCCAACATTATAAAATTGACTAATAATAAATGTTACACATAAAATATTAGTGTTATATTAGCATGGTTACATAAGTTTGATTATAGTCATTAATGAGCAAAACAATAATTACAAATTATGAGTAACCAAATTTAATTATAAATAATTAGACGAAAAAGGAAGAAAAATATAAAATATATCACTCGCAATAATCGTTCTCTTCTTAATATAGTCTATTCCTTTTATTTTTCATTGTAGTTTCGTTTTAATATTTTAAAGATAATGTCGACATTTTCAATAATACGTGTGGTTTAAAAAAAAATTGTAACGCACTAGTCTAAATATTACTACCTCTATCTCAAAATGTTTGTCTTTTGACTAAATTTCGACCGTCGATTACTCACAAATTATAATGAATTACAATATGAAATTACCGTCATTATAATTTTTAGTAAGTTATCTTTCAAATGAAGGTAAATTCATATTTTAACTCATTATAATTTATGAGTAATTAAATATCAAAATTTAGTTAAATAATAAATATTTTGGGGCGGAGGAACTAATTAATTTATTTTGGCTTACGAGTTGTGATTATGATAATGATTATTTGCTCAGTATATTTTCCAACCAACTACGCCGATAGTTCTGATTCCCATTTTGCTGAAAATTCTGTCCCACGAGTTTCAATACCAAAGAATTTTCCAATTTCCCCAATTGTGTGAAAGGAGTCCTTGACAAACATTTCGAGTTTCAACATTAGCAACTTTAAAATTGGTCTTCCTTATCTTGCTCATTCTGGAAAGTCTCAAGTACCGTATAGGAAAAGTAACTTTATAAAGCACGCTAAAGAATAGCAATATTGTGGGACAAGTGGCTTTGAAAGGAGAGTGCTGGGATTAAAATGTTACTAAAGTTTCTCAAATAATCAAAATTATCATTATTATTTTCAAAATGTCAAAACTACCATTATTGTTTTTAAATTTGTCATAATTGTCACTATGACTTGATACTACTAGCTGCTGCCAGTTATTGCCATTTTTTTTTGAAAACTTTTGAAATTAAAAAAGAGAGGGGAAGTTGGAGACTCGCTTCTAGTAGCTGCTGTCTAAATTGCGTCCTTGAATCAAAGTCATGGTGATTGTTCTGGGTGAAGAAAAGATGAATAGGGACAAGAAAAATGGGATAAAAGCCATGGTGATTGTGCTAAGACTAAGAGAAAGAGTTCCCCACCAAAGCTTACCCAAACTTCTTCCGCCATATCCGTGGCTTCCTCAACCTCCTCCTTCCTCACCTTTTTCTCTCCTCTCTCCCACTCAAACACTCCACAATAAACCTCATCCAAACTCCCACCCCCAAATTCCATCTCAATCTCCTCTTCCAGGCTCAAAAATGGTGCCCTAAGTCCCCTGAAAGCATCGAAAAGCGAGCTTCCAGATGAATTAATGGCGGTGGTAAACCCTAGCATGACGAATTCAAGCACGATGTTCTGCCGACCGGCGTACAATGTGCAGGTGGTGGTGGAAGACAACGAGCCGGAGAAGAGGCTGTTGAATGGGGCGAATGGAATTTGGGGATAAAATTGTATTATTTTTTTTGAAAGCTTTACCGGTAATACCAAGTAACAAAATGCGAAGAGTAGCAGCTTTGACAAATTTAGAAACAGTAATGACAGTTTTGATATTTTGGAAATAATATTTGTAATTTTAACTATTTGGGAAAGTTTAGTAGCATTTTTATCCCAGCACTCTTCGAAAGGAAGTAGTGTTGATACATATTGGAAAAAAAATCTAAGCAACTAAAGAGCTGAAAAGTAAAGTGAAAAAAAAAGTTAGTTATTCTTTGTTTTAGCAATTAAACAGAAAAAAATAGTTAGTTATTCTTTGTTTATCAAGGACATTACTTTTATATTCACCAAGGACCTCATACGGAGCTTGGATAAGGACCTCATAAGATGTTTTGATATAAGAGACAAAATTATGAAAGCAAGACAGGAAAGGACCTCAAGCTTTATACTATCCAAATTTCTGAATATATGATTGAACTATTAATTAATAATTATGAATCAGAATATGTTTACATGATATTACTTAAGAAGAAATCTGGAAATCCCACAAATCTGAACGCAATCAAAGTATCAAAGAAAAAAGAATTCGGATGATTGAATTATTAGTTATGGACCAAAATATGTTTGCAGGATATTCCTCAAGAAGAAATCTAGAAACCTCACAAATTCGGAAGCAATCAAATTATCAAAGAAGGAAAGAATCCAAATGATTTCAATCAAGCAATGGATGACAAAAAGTCAAGCCATATAGCTAACTAGTTTGATTCCTCCATTGCTTGATTGAAATCAACAAAAAGGACAAGGAAAGAAATCTGCAAAGAGGCTATAAATCAACTTGTGACCTCAAGCTAGAAAACTCATTTGATTCCAAGTGAAGAACTCGAGGGAGAAGTTGTAGAAAATCAGCGAGTGATTTCTGAGTGTGCAACCAATCGATATTGGTGAGAGTCTAACCAGTAAAGAAATTCTGGTAAGTTGTAGCCGAGGACCTTGAGGTCCTTGACGAGTAGTGTAAAAGAAACTAAGTGTTGTAGTTTCTGTGAATGATAATCACCAACGTGATCGATGGAATCTTTCCTCTAAAATCCCTGTTAAGACAACTAGTTGGGATACTAGCCAACTTTAGTTCGATACTAGCTCTACTATATCTATCCTAAGGACATCACCTATAGGACAGTGAGATTGTTTATAACCACCTAAGTGTAATGTTTTCTGGTTTGCATTCAATAATATAAGTGTTTTTGTTACACTGTTTTTAAAGCTTTAACGGTAAATTAATGTTTGTTACTAATGTCTTCGTTCAGTGTCCAAAATTTCAATAACCATATATATATATATATATATATATATATATATATATATATATATATATATATATATATATATATATATATTGTATGTTTACATTTATTTTTATACTACCTCTGTCCCTGATTAATTGTCTTTGAAACTACTTTTATGAGACCAAGAAATATAGGGAATTGGGCAAAAATTTTGTACATTGTCCAAAATGTCCTTGAAAATATCCTTGAAAAGGTGCAAAAAGTATATTTACAAGGGATAGAATGAAAATTATAGTTATTGGAAATGTAAATGTTAGGTAATTGGACAAATAAAAAGGGACAGAAGAATTAGTTAATTGGACAATTAAAAAGGGACAGAGGTAGTATATATTTTGACTAGGGCTGTTAAAAATTCGGGTCTAGTCCAGCCGAGTTCGGACGAATCGGACATTGAACGAAAACTTGATGTCCGATACCCAGTTTTTTGGAACATTTTCTGGGTTGGACAAATCGGACAAGCATAATTCGGGTTTTAATCGGGTTCGGACAATATAAATTTAGAAAATATTGTGTTCAAATTTTCGGTCAAATCGATTAATGTAAAAATTTGGACGAAAATTATATGACCATACCCATTTTTTTCAAATCGGATTAAACCAAATTTTCGGGTCAAACATTTTTTTTGACATTCCTAATTTTGACTATGAATTGCGGGAGTTACATATCCTGTATATAGATCCAACTATCCCACCTAGATTGGTGACCTTTGACTTATTCCACGTGAATATGAACCATAAAGTTCGGCACAATAACTTAATTACAACGGTCTTATCTTGGTTGTAAGCTGTCGTTAACTTTTCTTTACTGGATTATATACGTCATTATCTTATCAACGTCATTAGATATTATCACCGATTTTACACATATGAAAGGGCAATGAACTTATGGGAAAGATTCTGATGTGGATTGGATAATCAGTATATCTTTTCAACCATATCCTTCGATACTTTTTCAACTTAATTGTAAATTTGTAATGCTATTCGGTGGGAATTGAAGTTTCAACTTTCAACAAAGTTAGGTTGAATATCAGTTATATCTCTCTACCCTTTTTTTTTATTATTGAAAGTTAAAAGAGACTAAAATGACAGCAATAACACTGCAAAAGACGTAAAGAAAAGTACAGCAAAATGACAGCAACTAACAAGAAGCTACACGACCAAACCAAAGACAAACAGCACAAATAAAAAACAAAACTAACATTTTTGATTAAATGCCATTACATTTGTGCTAGAATATCAAGATCATAGTCCTCCAATCGGAGTCAAAGGTATATATATATATCTGTGATTAAAAATTTATGATTTATGATTGTTTGATGTCCATTATAATCGGTAGTAATTTTTGGTTATTATCATTTGGTTCATCAAGCTTATATATTAAAATCTATATTATTTTCCTACTTAGTCTCTATTTTTTTTATTAGGTTAGTTCTAACTCTCCTTACTTATTCTAACTTATTCCAACCTAACACAATTTCCCAAAAGAACATCTACTCTAAAAACACAATTCCTCAAAAATTATCATAATTTATCCTAATTTCTCATAACTTATCCAAACCTAACTATTCTAACTTGAAAATAACTTAGCCAAAGAACAGGGCCTTGATTATCATATTACATGTCACTTTAACTAACTTTCTTTTTTCCCATAATATATGTCACCTTACGATTTCAATAACACATTAATTACTACTACCTTCGTTCTTATTTATCTGTCGCCTAAGAAATTGTGTTAAAAACTTTAACCGTTAATATCTTAATTTTGTATAGTGATTCATAATAAAAAATACTATTTAAAAAGTATAATAAAAAATACTATTTAAAAAATACTATTTAAAAAGTATAATATTATATTTTTTTATAAAAATTTTATATTAGAAATTGTTGATTAAAGATTGACACTGAAAACCGTGAAAAGAACAGAGGGAGTAATTTATTAAATTAACATTAATAAGTACATCTTTTTCTTTAATTTTTCTCTTTTATTAACCATTTTTTTATTCACAATTTTATTCACCTTTTTCTCATTTCCAAAAATGCAAATTAACGTAATTTGAAAATTTTCTTAATCTTATGAATTAGGTCTTAAGTGACAAATAATATGGAAATGAGGGAGTTTCATAAATTTTATTTAACCTGGTCTACACTGTTAAAGTTGAGATTTATCAACTTTATTTTCTTCCTTGAGTTAATTACGTTGGTTGGGTAATATTTATCCCTTCTTATTCTTCTTTTTTTAATAGTGAGTTGACTAAACCTTTTTTTTTGAGGGAAAAGATGAGACCCACAGCCCCATCAATTTATTTCCAAAACTCACACAACATCACCCAGCTCCTCCTCGGCCACCATCGTAGCGACCTCCGGAGGGCACCTGTCAAGCCAAAAACCGTCTTGATTCAGCAAACACGCGTGGCGAGCCAAGGTTGTGCCACCTTGTTGCCCTCCCGCTTACAAAAGCGAAACAAAACCGACTCAAAAACAGAACTCAGAGAAATACAATCCTTGATTAATTTGCTCGCATCCGGGCTCACCCTCCGTCTTCCTTGGATACCTTCAATCACCGTCAAGCAATCCGACTCAGCTATCACTCTTGTCAGACCCATCTCCTTCGCAAACTTGAGCCCACTTCTTACCGCCCCCGCTTCCATGGCTTCAGAACTCCATGCCACTGCCATGGTTGATCTTTTTGCTCCCTTCACTTTTCCCAGATGGTCTCTAATGACAACACCCAACCCTCCTGAACCATTCCTGTTCATAGCTGCATCTGTATTTATTTTCCACCATCCCCGGTCCGGAGGCGTCCACTCGGTCGGATACTGTATAGGACTGGCAAATTGTCCTCCATTATCCTGTGCTTGTATATATGCGTAGTGCGCATCAGTAGCCCTTGTTGCCACGACCATCGGGTCGCTTCTCACCCCCTCATGCAGCCTTTTATTCTGTGTCATCCAAATTTTCCAGATCATTGTCACTAGGAAGCCTCTCTCCTTTTTGCCCATCTCCTTCAACCTAGCGTTCACCCAATCTCCTACGTCCACAAAATCTCTTTCTCCCACCTCATAGCGAAAGAAACCGCATCGCCAAACTGCTCGGGCCCACCAACAGTCCAAAAAGACATGATTGTTTGTTTCGAAGCCTTCACCGCACGTCAGACATATTGGATCTGTTTCAATTCGTCTCCTGATCAAGTTTGCTTTCGTGGGTAAGCTGTCATTCATCATTCTCCAGGCACACTGCTTCGCCTTTGGAATAGCATCTGCACTCCAAATTAGCAACCCATCATTGGTGCCCATTCTCGAACTGGAGCTTGTGTCTTCCCCGTTCCCAAATTCCATTTCCTGGGCTAGTCCGTACGTCGTCTTCACTGTGAAACATCCATCTCGTGCCGGCTTCCAAAACATCACATCCTTCTCCCCAGCTTCACTTAGCGGTATAGATAGGATTTTTTCCACTGTTTTTCGGTTGAAACACAGACGTAGAAGGCCCTCCCTCCAACACCCCCGCTCATGATCAATCAGATCAGCGACTACTGCGTCCTCGTTTAGGAACCGTGCTTGAGTTGTAATTAGCCCATCCTTTGATTTCGGCAGCCATTTATCTCCCCATATTCTCACTCCTCTACCATCACCTATACTCCATAAGCTTCCTCGCAGTAGGAGGGATCTAGCACTCAAAATACTTCGCCACGTATAGCTAGGTTGATGTCCCAGCTTTGCTTGCCAAAAATCACATCTTGGAAAGTACTTTGCTTTGAGAACCTTTGCCGCCAATGGGTTCGGGTCTTGGGTAATTCTCCACGCTTGCTTTGCCAGTAGCGCTTTATTAAAACAGTTGAACTTCCTAAACCTCATTCCACCCTTTGCTTTTGGCCTACACATTTTGTCCCAGCCAACCCACGACACCCCCTGTGAGTCAACACTATTCCCCCACCAGAATTGTCTACAATATCCTTCCAATTTGTCACACACAGAGATGGGCATCTCAAAGCACTGCATTGCAAAATTTGGGATCGCTTGTGCAACCGCCTTGATGAGGACCTCCTTTCCTGCTTTGGATAATATTCGCTCCTTCCAGCCTTTAAGTTTTTTCCATACTCGATCTTGGACAGCCTGAAAAACCAACTTCTTTTATCTCCCCACAAAAGTAGGCAAGCCCAGGTATCGGTCGTGAGTCTCAACTGCCTTAAAACCCAATCTCTGTTGGAGCATGTTCTTCATTTGATCGCACACATTTCGGTCATATGAGACTTCCGATTTATCCATGTTGATTACCTGGCCCGAGGCGAGCTCATATTGTTTCAGAATATCCAACACCTGGAGTGCTTCGCCCTCTGTTGCCCTTACAAAAAGGAGGCTGTCATCTGCGAAAAATAAATGAGACACCGTAGGAGCGCTCCTAGCCACCTTGATCCCATGAATTTCTTTCCGTTTTTCTTTATCTCTGATTAGAGCCGATAAACCCTCTGCACACATAAGAAATAAATAAGGTGAAATCAGGTCCCCCTGACGGAGTCCCCGTTGAGGATTTATTCCATCAGATGGCTTTCCATTAAGAAGCACTTGATACTGGACCGAGGATATACACCGCATTATAAGACCCACAAACCCATCCTCAAAACCCATCGCCTTCATCATTCTCTCAATAAAAACCCATTCGACTCTATCATATGCTTTGCTCATATCAAGTTTTAGAGCCATATGCCCCTTTTTGACATTTCTAGGCCTTTTCTTGAGGTAATGGAAATGTTCGAAAGCTACGATAATGTTGTCAGTAATCAATCGCCCCGGGACAAACGCACTCTGAGCCTCATGGATAATATGCGGGAGGACGCATTTGAGCCTATTAGCTATGGTTTTGGAAATGAGCTTGTAGACTACATTACACAAACTTATCGGGCGGAAGTCTTTCGTGGTGGTGGGGTGTTTCACTTTAGGGATCAGAGCAATATAGGTTTTATTCACATCAGATGGTGTAACACCGCGATTAAGCACGTCAAGAACATAACTAACAACATCTTCACCAACAATATGCCAAAAGGATTGGTAAAAGAGAGCTGGCATACCGTCCGGCCCAGGGGCCTTTGAAGGGTGCATTTGGCTAAGAGCTTGTTTCACCTCCTCGCTTGTGAAAGGTTGTCTCAGCTTGTTATTCATTTCCTCAGTAACTCTGGGTGTCACCAGTTTGGTGATCGGGTCTGTGTCGATGGTCTCCTGGGTCGAAAAAATATGCTCAACATATCTGACAAACACTTTCTCCACCTCGACTTCCTTGTCTGTCCACTCTCCCCTCTCATCTTTGATTCTCTCTATTTTGTTTCTCCGCATCCTTTGTGTGGCTTTTTCATGGAAGAAACTAGTGTTCCGATCTCCTTCCCGCATCCAAATCTGTCGACTCCGTTGGGCCCAGTATTGTTCCTCTTTTTCCTCAATAATCTCCATTTCCGCAATCAAAGAGCGCAGATGGGCCAAATTGGATGAATTCGGGGGCAGTCCCTGGACTAAAGCAATTTGTTTCTTCAGCACTTGGGTCTCCTCCCTCATTTGCTTAATGTTCAGGCCCAACTGAGCCTTTGCCTCCTTGCACACATCCTGAATACGAGCGGTTATGTTCCGCCCCGAGCTTTCTTCCCAGGCATCCTCTATTGTTCGTTGGCAATTCACATCGCTCAACCAAGCTTTATCAAAACGGCACGGTCTCTCTTTGCTTCGCTCCTTCCACGATATTACTACATGTGGGGCACATTGTAGCAGCACCGGGAGGTGGTCCGACCGTCTTTTATAGAGATGGGTTACATAATTCCACCCAAAAATCTCCATCCATCGATCATTCCCCATATATCGGTCAAGTCTCTCCTCAATATTTTCATTCCCATCCCTTCCATTGCTCCATGTGAAAGGGTGACCATCGAAACTCAAGTCCCGTAGCCCACATCCTTCCACTGCTTCCCTAAAGCCAACTAACTCTCTCTCATCTGTAGAATTACCCCCTCTCTTTTCCTCTTGACTCAGAATGCCATTAAATTCCCCCCCGCACAGCCAAGCTTCATCCCCTTCACCCTTGAGACTTCTCAGCAACTCCCAAGTCCGTTCCTTTTCCCCTTCCCTTGGGTACCCATAGATACCCGTGAATCTCCATTGTTTTGCCCCTTCCCTGTTCATACAAGCTACATCAATGTGATTAAGGGACATAGTGATCAATTTTAGATCAAGGTTGTTTTTCCACATCATTGCCAGACCCCCACTCCTTGATCTCCCATCTCCACTACAACTCACAAATACTCCACTATCCAGATTCCATCGTGCCTTGAGGGGCTTAATTTCCCACTCCTTCAGCCTTGTTTCACTCAAGAACACTATATCGGGATTTTCAGACAGGAGGAGATTTTTCACTCCCCTAGTTGCACGTGGATTCCCGAGTCCACGGCAATTCCACGCTAGTATTTTCATTGTTGTTCGCGGGGCTGGTTACCAGCCTCCGCTACTGTCTCACTACCATCAGATGTTACGTGGTCTGCGTCATCCCGAGCCCGTTTCCATGTCGTCATTTGCATGTCTTCTACTCCATCCGTTTTCCTCTTTGTCCCCCTCCTTTGCATGGCTTCTCCCCCCTCCCATGCAGCTTGCTTCCTTGGTATTCTCTTCCACCTCCCACCACTTTGCATATTTCTCTCCTTTGAACTGTCACTCTCCACCCCCTCCGTTTCAATTCGGTGCAACTCTCTCCCCTTCCCCTTTAGACCACTAGTTACCTCCTCTCCCCCGTCATTGCCCCCATCCCTTTCCTCCTCTCTCCCCCCACTATGGTTCCCCACTTCCCTTTTTTCACTCCCCTCCTGTCCTCTCTCAGTCACCTTCACTCTTCCCATGCTCTCCATTACTTCCTCTACTGTTGGAATTGATTTTACATTATCATCACACCCCTCTTTTACATCTTTCCTTGAACTAAAAACCAATTTCCTTGCGCTCGATGTTTTGATTCCCGCCGTGTTCAATCCCCGTCGAGGGAGCCATGGCGAAGCCTTCATCCACTCCCCGTATTGGTAGCTAGATTCATCATCGTCATCGCCTTTAGATACACAATCTCGTACACTGTGGCCAAGTTTACCGCAATAGTAGCAGATGGTCGGTAGTCGTTCATATTTGACTTGCAGCTTGATTGCACCTCCTCTCTTAGTTTGAATCGGTATGTGATTCGAGAAAGGTTCCCGCAGATCCATAAGGACCCTAAGTCGTATCGACTTCTCCCATCCACTTCCATTCGCCTCATCGACTTTGATCAGTATCCCTAAGTGATCTGCTATGGCCTTGATATTTTTTTCGTTTCGCCCTCCCAAAGGTGGATCATAGACTCTTACCCATAACGGGATATAGGTTAGAGCTTCCGCTGCCTTTGAAGGTTGAAGATCTCCCTCCACATCATTGAAGCAAACCACTGCCCTGTCAAAGCTCCAAGGCTGGCCCTCCATGACCTTTGCTTTATCCCTCCAATGGAAGAATTGAAAAAGAAAAAGATTGTCTGCTACCTCCTTGATTTCAACTCCATGTCCCAATGTCCATATCTTCTCTAAAGTACTCATGAAAGCAAGTTTGTTGAATTTTTTGTTGTCCATAGTCGGCCGATCAAACACAATGATAATTGCGTGTTTTCCTCGTCCGAAACTTCGTCTGACCACACAATTGGTTCCTTGCCTTTCACACTTGAACCCCCCATCCTCTCTTTGTCCCCCATTTTGCACCGGAGCACTCACGACTACCGGAGATCCCGGACACACCGCGGCTCAGCCGTCGACAAACCCTAGAGAACTAGGAGAAAAACTCCCACTAAGGAAACCCTAGGAGAGACTTTATAGACTAAACCTTAATTTACTCCTAATTAGGGGTTGGTTCTAGTGAAGATTGTTTAGGGATTTTATTCCCTTAGTTTTAGCTTTAAAGTTGCCGTTGCTAAACAACTTGTGCTGGTAATTCTCATTTAAAAGCTTGTTACGGGTTTGGGAAGTGACTAACTTCAATATGAGTTTAATAGTCAGACGACAATGGATGCTATAAGGTGGCGTTTTATTATGTGTTTTGAGAGAGTTTTAATTATTCAAATTTGGCTTTTCTAAATTTTGACTCCTTCAAAGTGATTTATATACCTTTGTCACATAAATGGTGCGTTTGGTTGTTTCTCGGGAAAGACTTTCCCATGAAAAACTTTTCCGGGAAAGACTTTCCTTAGCCCCCTTGGGAAACTTTTTATTGAGTTTGTGAGGAAAATTATGGGTCCCACATCAAAACTTTATCGGGAAAATTTCTCAACCAAACATGAGAAAGTTTTTCAACTTGGAAAAGTTGATAAACTTTCTCGGGAAAATTTCTCAACCAAACGTCCCCTTAGTATTTTTGAGCATGGACAAGTAGTAGGTCTTGTAATTCCTTTCGCTGCATTGGAAGGAATCCAATGGGTTGTAATATTTTGGGGGAGAACCGTGAGTTATATTACTAATGCAGTGAGAGCGTTCCTCTTAGGACTGTGCTTTATCCACGCTTTATTGGTTGATGTATATTGTATATCTCTAAACTTTACCCTTATTTACTCTCTTTATATGTATTTAAGTTATTTATAATTATAGTTCATGTATATGTTTGAGACTTGATGTAATTTGTCGCATATTGGTTGTATAATTTTCCCTCCAATAAACGTTATATGAGTTGTGTCATTAGTTGTTATGATGAATTAGCGTTGTATATCCTATGCAATGCACGGAAATTTTTTAAATATCTATATGTGATTTATTTCAAAGTAATTTTATAATAATCATCAATTCAAAGAATATCTATAAAATAATAAATAAAATTATACAATTATTGTACTATCATTATTTATATATTTATTTGTACAAAATGCATTCAAAATTTCTTAGGTGAAAAAATAAAGAATTTTAATATCAATTTTTTATGAACTTACAATTTATGTATTTGGTGGTGGTTTTTTTATAATTCATTCACTTTTTTCTAATAAAAAATAATATTTACTGTTGTAAATAATGATCTCAATTTTTTTATTTATACATTGAGATAATTTTGATACTTTATATTTTACATTCATTTACAACTGACGCCTAAATCACTTATGTAATTATTTGTTATAGTTTTTTTGTAATGTTAATAAAAGTTTTATTTTATTTTTACAATTATTAAAGAAAATATAGAATAATTATATAAGTTTTTTTTTTAACGGGAGTTCTACACTTTAATATCAACTAAATTTTTGCTTTAGTCTATTTTTATATTGGGGTTGATATATTATAATAGTAAATTTGGTGGAAGAAAGATTAACTCATGAATATTTTTTTATATAAAAAACTAATGAATATTACTTAAATTATGCATTATTATTTGTAACTTATATGTATGATTATCTTTATTTAAGTTGACATTTATGATACTAAAGATGTAGTAGCTAACTGACAAACACCCTTAACTTTCATGCTATCTATTAAGGTTAGAAATATTTGCCATCGCTATTCAAAGCTTTTCTAGTACTTCATTCGGATTAACTGTATTTATGTACAATAAGTGAAAGCTCAAGTCGAGAGACACTTTCATGGTGCATACTAACTCCTTGATTTTTCTGGTGTTCAAGTTCTATAGGTGATGCCATGAATGGCGGAGGCGTTATACCCAAAGTAATCCCAAGTTATTTCAAGTCATTTCACAACAACTCATGAAATGTCAGGGATCGTTGGAGTATTTCAAAAGTTGAAGGATTAATTAAGGTTGAAATTTCACTAAACATAAGTTAGGAGTTAATCAGAAAGGTCAACATAATCATTCGAGCTGAAACTGGGTTGACACATACCGTGTCAGGTGTGACATGGGTCGTGTCAGCAACTAGTAGGTCAAGAAGCAAATCGGGCTGACAGGGACTGTGTCTGCCTAACACGGGCGGTGTCTTGTGCGACACAGACCGTGTCAGAGCCCAGCTCCGTGAAATTTGAATTTCCTTGATTTTAACCTTTGATATTAACATGTGAGGATTTATTTGTAGTAGAATAAACTAATTTCATCGGTCAATATTCCCCCCCCCCCCAATCATGTTTATAATCTCATGGATCATGCTCTACAATCATGGGATTTGTGAGGCAATTTTGGGTGCTCTACTCCACTATAAAAGGAGATGAATTTCATTCATCCAACACACCACTCATCCATTATTTTGCTTTCCTAGAGAGCTTCAACACACTCTTAAAATGTTGAACTGCAACAACCTCTTGAGAGTTTCTTGAGAGACCTTGTACCTTGCTGACAAGAGCTTACGTTTTATCCTTAATTTCATGGTCTAGTGAATAAATTTTAAGAGGAGATGAGTTTCGACTCTCGACTCCTAACAACCCAAGTGATCCCCCATATTGTGTGTGACCATGTTAACCACTTAACCCTTCTTTGTTTCCAACAATCATCTAATGAACAGTTAATCTATAAAAACAACTTTCAAGCTTCAACATTATTGTGGAATGAGAGAGTTAGATGAAATCGACATTGAAACTTAATAATTTGCATGAGTTTATCAAGTACACATGAAGGATAGGAAACAGGAGATATCATGGAAATCAAAGAGAAAGATCAGCTAAGTCGAAAGTCCTAGAGACGGCTTTGCACCAGGAATCCACCTTCTTTTTCCTGAGGTCTTGATCAAGCACTGGGTGAAAGGTGCGGGCTGTCTTTGCTCTTTCTTCCGTTGAAAATATGTCATTTTCTGTCCAGACACCCACTGCTAATCCTGCTGCATACGCTGCTCCAAGAGCTGTTGTCTCAATGTCAGAAGGTCTCAACACCGGGCTCCCAAGCACATCAGCCTGACGCGCATATTGATCAATAATGAATCAATCAGAGAAATACAAAGGATGAGGAACAAATGAAGAGATTTGCATAAAATACAACATGATTGAGAATGCTACCTGAATCTGCATCAGAAGGTTGTTAATTGTAGCACCACCATCCACTCTTAGCAAGAATTCTCCCTTGTCGTTCTTGGCTTCACCATTCTCTCCTGCGTCCTTGTGCATAGAGTCTAAAACATCCTTGACCTGAAAACACATGCTTTCAAGCACAGCCCTGCAAATGTGCGATTTGTTTGTAAATCTTGTGATGCCAATACAGACACCACGTGCATCATCGCGCCACCAAGGAGCAAACAGCCCATTGAATGCTGGGACAAAATATACACCACCTGTCGAATCAACTTGTGCAGCCAGCTCTTCGATTTCACTGGAGCTTTGTATGATACCAAGACTATCTCTCAACCACTGAACAGCAGCTCCTGCAATAGCTATAGAACCCTCTAATGCATAGTTTGTAGGGGCAGACGGGCCGAGTTTAAATGCCACGGTGCTTAGTAGCCCATGCTTTGAATGAACTACCTCCTCGCCAGTATTTAGGAGTATGAAAGCACCAGTTCCATAAGTGCTTTTCGCCTCCCCTTTTCTACAAGCTTGCCCTACCATTGCTGCATGTTGGTCCCCCAAACACCCAGCAATAGGAACACCTGGAATTGGCCACCCAGTAGCAACATTTGCAATTACCTCAGAGTTGCTGACTATTTTTGGCAATATTTCACGAGGGATTCCAAGGGCCTTCAATGTTTCTGTGTCCCAATCAAGAGTTTTGAGATTCATTAGCATGGTCCTTGATGCATTGGAGACATCAGTAACATGCAATCCATTCTCGGTCCCTCCAGTCATATTCCAAATTAACCAAGAGTCTACTGTTCCGAAAAGGGCATCCCCACTTTTCACAGCTTCGCTAACAGCATCCACATTCTCTAGCAACGAAAGTAACTTGGTAGCGCTGAAATAAGTGCTAATAGGTAAGCCACACGATGGCTCAAAATGGTTACGCCCCCCAGGCAAATCCTTCTCAAGTCTCCTACAGGAGCATTAAATCAGTAGCATCAGAACAACACTCAGATATATCACAATCACAAACTACTTGAAGATTTGGCTACTAGCACAAGTACATTCCCATAAAAATGGACTAAACTAGTTTGAAACATGCAGAATATAAAACTTTTAAAGCATTACATGGATTCCAAGCCAACATGTATCCATAGCAAATTCAACATAACATTTGGCAACAATCTACTATACAACTCGTAAAATACATCTTTGCTTATATTCCATTAGGCAATTGCAGGACATATCACCTCTTATCAAATACTAAGAACATGTAATCTTCTTATGGAATATCCCAACGTTACCCTTGGTGAGCTACCAAACAAACCCTCATCCTGTGCAGGTGCCTTTTTTTCTTCTCACACACAGAGACATACATACAGAGGTAATTTAGGTAAAATACATAAATAGGAAATATAAGCCGCTCCCTAGTGTCCTTGCCTCATTGTTCCTTCTTGGACTTCAGAAGATGGTTCAATAAAATTCTCATGAACCATAAAACCTTAAACATAAACTATTATCAGGTGAGGCACAGGAGGGTCAAGGTTGTATACTGTATAAACAGAAAAATCAAAATAAATTTCATGGCACTCAATTTGCTCTTGTGCATAGATGCTTACAGTTTGGGACCTAATCGTGAAACTCCCTGAATCTATAAAAAGCGAGATATAATGAGGAGAGATGGTGAGCTAGAAAAAACTCTCGTAACCATATTAAGAATGTCTCTCGAAGAGAAAAGCTTAAGTCAAACTAATTGTTTAACATCCCTGCTGTCAGTTAAAATAATTGAAGATAATAGTGATGATCAAGAGTTGAAGCAGTATGTCTTAAACCTCAACAGACTATAAGACCCGATAGTTCCTAAAAAGATTTGAATAGCTATAAGGACCATGCCTTTGGAGTTTGGAGACCTCAAGTTCGGATGCACTGTACTGTACCTTCATGTTTTAAAGCCTCTTAAAGGTTCTGAATGCCCCATGGACAGGTCTCGATAACCCCCCGAAGCACTCCGAATAAAGGTTCTGTCTTTGTCATTAACGAGTTGCATGATGCTAATGGTGCACACTGTTCTAGATAACCCCGTACTACTGTCACCTGTGTATCTAATACTATCATCAGATCCTATAAGGACAAAGTCTCCTTCACTTGACCATCCTACTTATAATTCCTTGTTTTGATCGGGGAAATGATTCCACTCTAGCACACATTCTAAACATAACTTCACCTACTCTTTTGTATGATCCTATTCCTATACGCTAATTGAACCTACTGTGCCACTTATTTATATCTGATAGTATCCAAGTTTATCATCAGATAATGAATGTACTGAATCTCATTGACTCTATGATTCTAGCTAGAGTTTCTAGCTCAGATGGAACAAGATTTCACTCGAACACACAAGCTAAACAGAATATCCTACTATCTCCGACGAAGCATCACTTAGTCCAGGCAATCACAGAAGTTTTAAATATAGTTTATTGAGTAAAGAAGTAAATTTTCAAGTTGATCAAGTTTTGTCATTCAAACCTGCAAATGGCACTGGTGCGAGCATCCATCCAAACAATGGCATTATAAAGCGGAAGACCAGTCGATTTGCTCCAGACCACAGTTGTTTCCCTCTGATTGGTGATCCCAATCGCCTTCAAACCGCTATCCACATTATGACCATCGGCAGTGGCCTTGTCCACTGCTTTTGCAATACACATCCTAACACTCTCCAATATCTCCATCGGATCATGCTCCACCCATCTGTTCCAAACATCAAAATAACCAAAACCCACTAATCAGATCGAAAAACCCAGAAAATCCCATTATCCGTTTTCCCGAAACACGAAAAAAATCTCTCAGAGACAATTTCACAAACACATGGAGGACAAACAGAAAGAGTAGTAAATGAAGGAAACACAGTACCCTGCAACTGGGCAAAACTGCGTGAATTCGACCTGGTGAGATCCAACTTGTTTGGCGGAGGAATCATAGATAATGAATCGAGTGCTGGTGGTACCTTGATCGATGGACCCGATGAATACTTCTGATTTGTTCGACATGATTTCTGTATACGATGAATCCAATGTGATGATTATGATGATGAAGACGATGAGTGAACCGTTAAGAAAAAGGGAATAACAGAGTGTCTGAAGGCAAAAAGCCAAAGTTTTTATTTCCTTTAAATTTGGGAAGTTGGGGAATGGTTGACCAAAGTTGTAGGCTTTATCCAATTGAATGGAATTCGCTGTGATTTTATAGATGAACATCATTGGGCGGTTCGGTCAATCATGGCGTTGAATTTGGAACATTATCCCAAATTTTTTTTATTTACCTAATAATGCTGGTTGGGAAGATCGGAAAAGATGACGTCATTTGGGATAAGAATTTACTACGTCTGTCCCTTATTAAATGAAAATTCTACCCTTATTAAATGTTTAAAAAATTAATTTTAGAAATTCAAGATATCTTGCAAAATGAGGTGAAAAAGTTAGAATGGACAAATATTTATTTTTCTTATTACTGCCTCTACCCCAAAATATTTATTTTATTTAGTATTATTTCTTTTTTAAAATGTTTGTTTTTTGATTAAATTTTGATCATTGATTAATCATAAATTACAATGAGTTACATATCGTTATTAGAAAGATGCATTAGTAAAAATTACGATGGCAGTAGGTAAGATCATATCGTAACTTATTGTAATTTGAGAATAATCAATTGTTAAAATTTTACCAAATGATAAACATTATTTTAAGACGGAGGTAGTAGGAATAAAGAAAATACTTTAAAAGATTAAATAAATCTCATTTATTAATTAAGGGTAACATGAGTATTTTAATTATTGAAATTGTATATTTGACAAATAAAAAATAATAAGGTAATTAGAAAATTTTATACTTATTTAGAAAACGGGCATAACATTTTTTTATTTTAATAATAACTGTTTTTCCATATGTTTAAATGATTGGGTTCGGGACACATATAGCGACTTGACTGGGGAGTCTTGAACGAGTTTTTTTTTCTGCTTTTGATTGAAATTTTGTTAATGCTAATTGCTACTAAGCATTACCTGAAATAATTAAGGATTAGATTTTAAATAAATTAAATATTGATAACAAGTTATTATATAAAATAAATAAATTTAATTATTTATATTATTATGTAGGATTTGTGCACTTTTATTTTAATTATATGAAACAAAGTCATATTCATTACTCACTGTTAAAAAATTGGTAGATACTCTCATTTCCACCTAATCCAATAAGGCCTCGTTTTTGTATGTGGTAACTTGCGGTGCGGTATCGCATTACACTGTACTACTCAATATTCTACCACACTTCACCACTCTCCAGCACACTTTACCATAATTATTATCAGAATATTTCTTACTTTTCTCTCTCTCTCTCTTTTTTTTAAGACTTCTTACTTTTCTCTTTCCTCACTTTTTTCCTTACTTTTTATATTATCTCTCCTCACCTATCTCATCTATCACAGCTCACCACAACTCATCACATTTTACCTTACTTATTCAAATTTCACCGCACTGCACCATTACCACACAGCACCGCCCCGTATAAAAGAATATTGGAGCCTATATCAAACTGCGGGCTCTCTTATATTCGAGATATGAGACAGTTGGGGAGGTGAGATGTGAGAAAGGTGATTCATATATAGCAAATTCGTAATCAATATTAGTAGAAGAAGTCTCTTTAAAATATATTTATTGTGAAACCCTGTCCAAAAAAAAAAGGTTTTATTTTATTTACTTATTTATTTTAGTCTCTTTCCAATTTTAGGCGGAGTCTAATTCTAAATCCTAGTTCTCCTAATCATATATATATATATATATATCTACTTCCTTAGAAAATAAGATAGTGCCTCCCGCTGTCACCATAGAGAAGGAGAAGAAAACCCTAAAGGTCAGTATCCTTAGATTATGTATCGTATTTTATTTTCCTCCTCGAATTAATATACAAATTTTATAGTTTCCGCTAGAATTCAACAAGATCGTTTTTCGATTTGTAAATTTTAGGATCTAGTCGTATTGTTAAGCCAACTAACAGCCTCTGCCTTACGTTTTGGGGTTATTATGATGATGCGTCAAAAGATTAATGGCTAAATTCAATGGTATAGGCTTGCAATTCTTGAATATTAGAATGGTAATGGTGCCAGAAGTGGTAAATTAAAGGAATCATGAAAACAAATGAAACTTTGTTTGGGCATTGCTATGGAGTAATTGGAAGGTTAGAAGCAGAATCAAGCGAGTATAAAGGCGGCTAGCAAATAATTAAACAATTCTCTAAATTCCGTAATTAGTTTGTTTACGGCCCGTTTGGTATCTAATGGGAATGGGAATGGGAATGGGAAATAACAATGGGAATGAGAATTCATTAGTGGAATGGGAATAAGAATGAATTTATGAACTCCTAAACTCTTCGTTTGTTACATGGTAATTCAAAGTAGAGGTGGAATTGGGAATAAATGCACATTTACTAAAATATCCTTGATTAATTTGAATAGAGTGAGGTAGTATTGGTAATATTAATTAAGTACGAGGATAATATTGGTATTTAAGATGATTTATGAATTCCCAGTATGAATTATCACCCCTCTCCCTAGTAATAGATTGGTGGGAGTTGAGGGTCCCTATTCCCATTCCTAATTCCTCACTTTTTTCATTCCCATAAAACAAACATGGGAGTTGTATTACCTATTTATGTATTCTTATTCCCACCTCCCAACTCCCACATACCAACGCCCCCTTAGTGTCTTGACTAGTAGTCTATTAATTCTTTTATACGATATTTTTGGGCAGATTGTGAGTAAATATTAGTTTATATTAATTATTAGGTCTCGGTTAAATTGTAGGTGACCCTATCTCATTGTAGTAGTTCATCCGATTTTCGGTTTGGCCACTCCAGGTAAGTGGTGTGATACTCTTTCTTTTAGTCTTCCTTCGTGTCCAAAATATTATTTTGTAAAGTCCTTTCGTAAAGTAATTTTGTTAAATCGGGTGGGCATGCTACTGTTTAAGTATTTTATTTTTGGTTATCTTTATGTCCGAAATATTTGATCAACTCCGTATTGAATTGTAAGTTTATAAAATGAACCTTTTGATGTCAATTTTATAAGTTACGTTCGTATTTTGACATATATTTAATGTTGAAACCCTTGGTAATAATTTTATTTAGTATTTGGAAGTATTTTTATACTAAGTTGTTTCCGTATCGATACGTGTATTTACAAAGTACCCCTTTGACGTTAATTTCATAAGTTGTGGTTATGATTTATTTATTATGCTAAATTTCTTGACTGGGTACTATTTGTATGTTTTGATGTTTAAGTTACTGGTTTTGTTTTTGGGCTATGTCTTCTGCCTTAGCCAGTTAAGGTATGCACTGGACCTGTCGATCGACTTGTATGCGCGCTATTGTGTATTCTGATCTGTGCATGTGTTTCCGTTGGACCCAATTCTTTGTTGCCCCGCCACTGGGTCAATAGTGGTTTTCGTTGCCTTGCCACTAGGTCAATAGTGGTCTCTGTTGCCCATGTCGTTGGGCTAGTAGCGGCTGTCTGTTGCCCATGCCACTCGGCTAGTAGTGGCCTTAGCCTCAAAGTGCGTTTTGTGATTTCGACTGCTAAGTTTTGATATATATTGTGCTATTCAACGGTAAATTAATATTCTTGTGTGTTTCAGGAAGTTTTGAGCTAAGTAAAGTGTTTTGAAAACTCAGTCATGTTTTATTAAATTATTTATTAACTCTGACCCAGCCTATGTTTTACCCGCATGTCCAACCCAGCTAAAGGAGTGTTATGCTACTTGCTGGGCTTTCAAGCTCATCCTTTCATCTTCTCATTTTTTTTTCAAGTTACTATTCTTGACTTCTTGGTAGCGTTCGGGTTCTTTATGGTATCAAAGTTTAGCAGTGAAGCGTAGTGGGCCAAGCGATATTGTGTGGGATAAGGTTTCTGTTATTGTTTTAGTTGTTTTTTTGGTTGGAAGATTTCAATATCTTTTGTTGTAGCTTCCGCTATATAGTTAAGTATCTTTCTTAGTTAATAATTCAATAAAGTACTCTATTCGAAGTTAAGTCTATTTTCGTAGGGTTTGTTTCTGTCTTTGAGCCTTGCATGCTTGTGGGACATTGTCCTACAGGTGTGCGGCGTCTGTCACCCCTTGGTTCGGGGCATGACAGATTAAGTGGTATCAGAGCCAGGTTCTTGAAATCCTATTAAGTGTGAGTGTTGTTCAAGAAATACCTCGGGGAATAAAGATCTGTTTGACTATGTTGTGTGGAGTAGGAGCCTTCTGTTAGGGAGCTAGGTTAGCAAAACTCCTAATGTGGTTGGGTAATTGTATAGGTTTTTGGAGAAATTCTTTTGGGAGTAGAAGTCCTTCTGTAAGCTAAGCTTCATTTGGGTTTAGAAAGTCTCGCCAAGCTAAATTTGCAAAATTCCTATCAGACACGAGTATTGTTGAACAATATTTTTTTGGATAGGATGCTTATGTGGGCTATTTTTGGGTATAAAAGTCTTCTGTCAGGGAGTCAGGTTAGTGAATCTCCTATTGCCTTTGGGTTGTCTTAAACAATAATTTTGGGATTTGAAGTCCATGTGCAAAGTACTTGGGGTTAGAAATTCCTATTCTAGTCACGTTAGGTTTGCTACGACCTTACAAAGTTTGAGTGTGTTCTAAGAATTATTTTTGAGAATATAATTTGTTATGTCCTGTCCTATTGGGTATTGTAGTCTTCTGTTAGAAACAAAAGCTATGACCATATACTAAAATCTCCTGAAAATTCCGTTCCCTTCTAAATTATGTTCTGGCATTATCGTTCATCAGTTCTTGCTTCTAGACCTGCCATTGTAGTCTTTTTCTAATGATGAGACACACTTATCTCTGTATGGATTCAGCGTAGGTGAACTTTGATACATTCTGTAATCTCAATCAGTGTGTTTAGTAGATGATTTGATAAGTTTTTGGCACTTGAGGCTTTTAGTTCGTAAAGTGGTTAGGGAATTCTTTGAGACCGACATGGATTGTGTTTGGGCTTGATTGTTGAAGTAACCTCTCACATTTGAGTTAGAATAAGAACCCTTTGATCTAAATTTTTGTGCCCAAACCTAAAAACTAGTGAAACTTTTGGCCTATGTTTGTTGCTACGGAATTTTTTAAGATCTATTGTGAGAGATGTCTTCTCTTTATTTTCGTCTTGATCATTGAACCTACCTCTTACATTTAGATGGTTATAGGCAACTTCTGTTCCCCTTTTATTTCGCAGATATGTTGCTATATTGATCGTTCCAAAATCTCATCAAGTTTAGTTCTCCTGATCGACATTTTATGTGTTCATTCATATGCTCTAGTTTCTTGAGCCTATTGATTTATATGGTATAATATATTTTTTTTATCTAAGGGGTTTCAAAAGGATCTTGGAGCATTGTTGGATATATATAAGAATATTTTAGTTGATCACATAAGGGCCTTTTGATCATTATAGCTTTAAAGGGATTTTAGATTTAAATAATCTCAACTTTTAATAATTTCAACCCAAAAAAAAGACCCTTAGTCAATTTTTCCATTTATTAATTGTTGCCAGTATTTTCTATTTATTTTTTTACTTTCTTTTCTTATGCAATTAAGACACAAAATTAAAATAATAGGATAAGAGAAGCAACGATTCCTTCCTCAAGCATCGCAATTACCTACTTTTTTTTTTTTTTTTTTTTTGAGAAAAGCATAAGACCTACTTATGTAGATGGAAAAGGTTGTTGACAATCAACAACTCAATATGTCAACAGCGCAACAATCAGTCAGATTTGCAATATAGGTTGTTTCTTAAAAGGATGATGGACAATATACTGGGAATTTCAGTGAAATACAATTCTGTACCCTTTGATGTTTTTGAAGATGGCCGAGTGAGAGGCTTATCCTTTTTATTATATCTTGTTAAACTATTGAAATCATCAGCAAACACTTTTTTCCAACCAATTAAAATGGTTACAAATTAAAACTAACTATTTTACCAATTATTTCATATTTTTTAAATTTTCCAATTATTTTTATACGTTTAAGTGGGAAAAATGGTTGGAAATTCCAACCACTTTTGCTAAAATGATAGAATTTTTTCTTATCATCATTTTTCCTAATGTTTGAAAATGGTTGGAAAAATGGTCGGATTACCAACCATTTTCCCAACCATTTTCGAATAGTAGGAAATGATTGGTAGGAAAAGTTTCTCACTATTTTAGTAAAAGTGATTAGAATTTCCAACCATTTTTCCTACTTAAAAATAAAAAAAATAATTGAAAAATTAGAAAAATATGAAATGGTTGCTAAAACAGTTGACTTTTTCGAACCATTTTAGTGCTTGTTTGGCTTAGTTTTTTAGAGTGTTTTTGGAGTTAAAAAGCACAAATTAGGTCAAACGATATTTTTTTTAGAAGCTAATAATTGTTTTCCAGAAACAGTTTTGGCAAAAAATAACTCCAAAATCAAAAGCAGTAAATTGTTATTTCTACTTCCTACAAACTAATCACTACTCATTCTATGAGATTCTTTAGTGATTAGTTTCTATAATTTCAAATAAATATTCTGATTCTTATAAAGATAGCAATTAAATATTTTAATATTATGTTAGAACCTTTAATATTATGTTGGACATTTTGATTATTTAATTCCTTTACAAATATGATATTTAGTAAATTTTTGATATATAAATATTTAATTTGAAGAATTTTATAGTTAAGTAAGACTATATATTGTTATAATAATAATTATTATAAATATAACTACAACTATACGATTATAATTATTGCTAAAATTAAAATATGATAATTTATTTAAAATCGATAAAAAGAGAAAATATAAATAATCATGTGATAATTTTACTTCAGAAAATACATGATAATTTTAAAAGTTAGGCTAATGCAAAACACTTTAATTTAGTAAAATCATTTATGTCATAAGTTAGGTCAAACACTTCAATAACTTTTCAAAAATAGCTTTTATAAAAACTGCTTGCAAGAAGCAAAAACACCTTTTTAAAAATTAATCCAATCAGACACTTAAATTAGTTAGAAAAAATGGTCGGTGATACACATATTTTTAGTAATGTTATATCTTATGAGAAATTGTAATTTGCTAAACTAGGTTTTGACTGTTTCATTGTCAGAGCTTCAACATTCAAGGCTTTGATCAATCGACTAAAAAAATATCTAAATAAGGACACACACATATTATGTGCCGCAACTTAATAAGAGAAAGGTAATAAATGAAGAAAAAAAAGTAGTCTTACATGAACTTTAATCTAATTGTGACTTTTAGATAGCAGTTTTTAGAACTCTAAAAGATTGTGTTGATGATATTAGGGTTACTATTCCTTTAAAAAAATTAGGGTTAATGGTAGAAGCTAAACTAGAAAAGATTATAGCCTCGCTTGGATGGAAGAACACTAGTTCCACTAAAAAGACCTTGGGATCATCAAGCAACGTACTCACCCAAAGCTATCGAAGTGCATGTTGTTCAAAGGTTCACTTTATACACTCCCATTGATAGCACGTACATCCAGGCCTTAGAGCGGCTCCTGAAGAACAGAAAGATTGAACTCCCTCTTGTTCGACTCGAGTTGGAAATCAAAGGTAAACATTGAGATTTGAGTGAATTTTGCGAATATCATAGAATTCAAGGTCATGATACAGGGAGGTGTTACACCCTCAAAGATAGAATGGAAGAAATGTTCCAATCAGGGGAATCGCCACTGCCAAAAGAAAATGTAGGGCCCACAGCTTAGAGGGCACAGTCCCCAACAGAGTGACGAGTCTACGTAGGGTTCCTTTTATTTCATAGGGTGCATTTGTAATTATTTTATGTACAAATATAATGTTTTTTCTTATTTTATTATTTCATGTTGTTAAGAAATTTGCAGTTTCACTAAATTTAAATACCAAACATGTCTCATCTTTCGGTGATTTCAACAAGATGACCCGGCCCGGGATTGGTCCAAGCTTCCCGTGTAGAAATTCGCAAGGATCTCAAAGCTGGATTACTTGGGCCTCAACTAAAGGTTGTAGTCAGCTTACGGGAAGCCTAAACAGGGCTTAAATTAAGCCCACTATCACTGGATCCACGAGGATGTTGAAAAATGATGTTTGACAACGGCCTGAATCTTCATCATCTTCACTTGGCTTGACTTCTTGATCTTCTTGCGGTATGTATGACAAGATGGAGATATGACTTAATAACCAAATGGTTATCTTGTTTGGATATCGCTAAGAGTCATGGACGAACACATTTTCCTTAAGAACTATTTACTATACCGTAAATGTTCCAAGGGATAAAACTTAGCTCTTGTTGCACTCAAGACATAGGTTTCTCACTTGATTCTCTCAAGTACAACTGCAATCTATACTTGAGAGGATGTGATTATAGAAAGAAGGAATTGATACTTGTGTTGCTCTAAATGGCTTAGGAATGTCTCCTATTTATAGGAGACTTCCACACCTAATCCAACCCTAATTACATCCCTTAGTCAATTTGTAATTAAGGTCCTTAATGGATAATCAAGACTTTGACTTGGTCATGATAATATAGCTGTTGGATCTTAATACCGAGCTTAATATTGATATTATAAACTTAATATTTAAGATTATATAGCCGTTAGCATTAAAACCACATCCTGGGTTCCAACATGGTCCGTGTTGGATCAATAAGGTCCGTGTTGGGTGTAACACGACCCGTGTTGTTCCAACACAACCCGTGTTGAGTCCAGAATAGTTTTCTTTGCTCTCTGGAGACCAACACGACCCGTGTTGGTCTCAGACTCACCCGTGTTGATCATATTCTTGACGTTTCACTTATATATGATCCTTATACCTGTTAATATAATTCTTTAGGCTATATAATTAACTTATACTCTTGAAATAATTCCAACAACCCCCCGCCATTTCAAGAGTATGTAAAACCCTTGAAATGATCTTACTTAAGGAGTTAACACCCCCTCCATTTGAGATATACCTTCTTTTGTAATCACCCGAGAAACCCACAAACATACGCATAATGAAAAGTAGATTGCTCTTTGAACTTTTCACTTAGTATATACAAGCCAAAATTGAATCCAAATCACAAAGTAGACATGTCTTTGAACTTTGGATTTATATTGATCAACTATACTCGTAATACACATACGTTTGTTTTTAAATCTTAAGTGCTAAAACTGACACTATTATCGGGCCTTGTGTCCTTATCCTTAGTAAGTGTTTCGGAACTTTAGCCCTAAGTTCCTTTCAGCGGCCACACATCACACTTACATAGGTAGTCTTCGGAATTTACCGCCCCTGTAATTAGGCTCCCCAAAGTCTATTAAGAGTGTCACCACTCAACCTCTTGTCATTACAGATATTAAGCATCACTCGAGATATATAAAATCGATGCTTCCTACTACTTTAGACAACTCCGTACTCATTTGAACTTTAGAAATTAGTGGTATTCCAATTCGTAAAGTTGAATCATTGTTGTGAAGAAGTAAATATTTAGGCTACTTAACCCATCTCTAACAACAAGGTCCACTAGATATATAATTATATTCTTACCATGTCGTTAATAAGAATATCCTCACCATAATATGAATAAAACATCATATTATTTTTGGATATAATCACACTATACCATGTGTAAACTTGATATGGATCCTCTTATATGCATATCATCCCAAAAACCATGGATATAAAGCTCTAACTTGTGAATAAAATAACCTCATACTTAATAAACCACTTAACTTTTGATTCATATGGAAATCGAATTTCCAACTTATATGTAATTAAACCATTACATCTCAATCCTTTGCTACATACTTGAACTTATAACTTTAATTCATTGAATAAACAATGGTTCATAATTATGAATGATTATCTTGTAGAGTATACTACCAAGTATATGATTAAACCATCACATTACCATGGTTGTATTCTGTCCTTTTATATTTAAGTTCACCCCTTCAAAGCATATAGTTTATGAAGACTTAAATATAATACTTAAACTATATCATTACCAAATCAATTGATAAACATATATATCATCATGAATTTAGAATAATCAAATGTACAAAAATTATACACTTCTTATGTAGCAAATAAACTTGATATATGCATACTCAACTTATACAAACAACATAGACCATTCTCAATCATGATTATCCGGAAACCTCATAAATTAAACTTTATGAACTTGTAAAACATCAAAATAACTATTTCCATAATCATGAATTATAGCCTATCACAAATACGCATAATTCCTTATGAAACCTTCCTTATATCCTACTACATGTTCTTATAAACTTGAAAATTTTTAACAAAGACAAACATGTATTCAACTTATATTTATGAATACATTAAAATACATGAGTAATCATGTTCAATCTTATACTTATCTAATCATGTTTGATGCTTTATATGCGATTACTCATTGAATACATATATGTAAACATACACATATAGGCACATAATATTGGGATTCACCCATGATTAAATGTCCCACATCGAAAAACTAAAGAGAAAGCACATGGTATATAAGTCAAGTGGGCTACTCCTCTTAACACCAATTGGTTTTAAGATGGAACCTCACTTAACTTGTGTACCATGGGCTTTGGTTGAAGTGGGCCCCCCTTGGATCTCCCCAACAAGTTGTTGGGTGTGGAGACCAAAATGGAAGAAGGAGAAGATTTGGAAATATTTGGGGGAATATTTCTGAGATCTTTTATGAAGATTTGGAAATATTTGGGGAACATTTCTGAGATATTTTCTGTTTCCTTTTCTACAGTTGTTTCTAATTCGCGATTGTTTTCTTTTGTTGAAGATTTCCATACTTTTAGGTTACTGCCATATTGTAACCTAGATTCCCTGGTACCTCTAGTATATATAGGGGTTCAGGTTCTCCCTATTATGTAGCCCAAAAAGAGTGTATCCCAGAGTGGTGAGACAGAGAGAAACACATCCTGTGTAATTGTAATCCTCATATTACTAGTGCATCGATTCCGTGGTTTTTTTCCCGCTTTGAGTTGTTTCCACGTTAAAATCCCGGTGTCAAATTTCTTATTTCTTTTTCCGCTATTATTTCCTATTGTTTGTGGTTTGCTTGAGTACTCTTCGATCCTAACAACTGGTATCAGAGCTTTCAGGGTTGGTGAAAGAGAACTCGCTTTCAAACAATGGCAGGAGATAAGTATGAAATAGAGAAGTTTGATGGTTCTGACTTCACCTACTGGAAGTTGTAGATTGAGGATCTGTTGTACGCAAAGTCGCTGCACGTTCCACTGTTGCAGACGAAGCCAGAACAGGTGGAGCAAGCTGAGTACGACCTGCTGGATCGACAGGCGATGTCCCTGATCCGGATGTCGTTGTCTCGGAACGTCAGGTTTAACGTCATGGAGAAAAATACAACGATGGAATTGTTGAAGGCACTAAAGGAGATGTATGAGAAGCCCAGCAGCAAATCAGGTATATTTGTTCACCAAATTAACCAACTGTAAGATGGCTGAAGGTGCGGATGTGGCTGACCATATAAATGAGATTACTAAAATTTTATCACAACTTGCTTCAGTAAAGATGGTTTTTGCTGAGAATGTCAAAGCTTGCATATTGTTGTCTTCTATGCCTGATTCATGGAAAACCCTTGTAACTGCTGTTAGTAGTGCTAAGGATACTGACGAGATGAAGTTTGATGAGGTCAAGTCTGTATTGCTTAATGAGGGTCTTCGCAGGAAGAATTCTGGTGAGGAATCTTCGGGAATCGCGTTAAGTGTCAGGGGTAGGAAGAACAATAGGAATTCGAATAATTCCAGGGGAGGCAAGCCTAGGGACATGAGCAATGTTGTGTGTTATGGTTGTGGAGATAAGGGTCACTTTAAGAGGGATTGACCTAGACCTGGGAAAGGGAAGGGTAATGATGACCGGGACTCTGTCAACTCTGCAAAAGATCTTTGTGAAGCCCTAGTTTTCAGTGTGTCTAGCCCTGAAGAGTCTTGGATAGTTGATACTGGTGCATCCTTTCATGTTTCCTCCGATAGGGAGTTATTTCATAATTTCAGGAGTGGGAAGTTTGGCAAGGTGTATCTTGCCAATGACATGTGTTATGAAGTAACAGGTACAGGAGACGTGATGATTAAGACTGCAAATGGTAGCCTTTGGAAGTTGGAGGATGTGAGGTATATTCCTGGAATTAGGAGGAATTTAATTTCAGTGAATCAACTCGATGAGATGGGCTACACTGCAGGCTTCGGGAAAGGGATGTGGAAGATCATGAAGGGTGATATGGTAGTGGCAAAGGGATTGAGATCCGGTACATTGTACTCTACTAGGGAAAGCACTAACATGATTTATTATGCTTCTTGTTCTAGTTTATGGCTTTGCAGGAATGAGAAGAGGGTCAGTTTCGCCAAAATTGACAGGGAACCTGAGGAGATATGGAGTGACTCAGGTGACAAGAAGCCAGTGGGACCTATGACGGTCAAGGTTTCTGGTAGGCTGGGTGTGCCTAGGGAGGAAACAGAGGAACCATAGGAAGCTCCACAGGTTGCAGATCATGTTGCTGAAGAACTTGAACCACAAGAGATAGGTGAAAGCTCCAGCGCACCATCTACTGTGAGGAGATCCAGGAGGGCTACCAGGGATGCTGGTGAGCCAAAGTCCCATACTAAGGCTGTGCAGGCGGAGACTTGGTTCAAGTGGGAGCATGCGATGGTTGATGAGATTGCGCCACTTAAGGGAACCTGGAAGCCGGTGAGATTGTCTGCATGGAAGAAGGCCATGAAGAAGTGGGTCTACAGGATCAAGGGTAAGTCAGTGGATGTTGGGAAATTGAGGCCCGGTGCAGTCTCAGGAGGCCTCTCAGATTGAGAAAGAGGTCGGTCGATGCACTAGGGGAACTTGTGGTGAAAGTTGAGAATGGTTGTGGTTTGGTCTCCAAGTGGGAGATTGTTGGGTGTGGAGACCAAAATGGAAGAAGGAGAAGATTTGGAAATATTTGGGGAATATTTATGAGATCTTTTATAAAGATTTGGAAATATTTGGGGAATATTTCTGAGATATTTTCTGTTTCCCTTTCTACATTTGTTTCCTAATTCGCGGTTGTTTCCTTTTGTTGAAGATTTTCATATTTTTAGGTTACTGCCATATTGTAACCTAGGTTCCCTGGTACCTCTAGTATATATAGGGGTTCAAGTTCTCCCTATTATGTATCCCAAAAAGAATGTATCCCAGAGTGGTGAGACAGAGAGAAACACAACCCGTGTAATTGTAATCCTCATATTACTAGTGCATCGATTCCGTGGTTTTTTTCCCGCTTTGGGTTTTTTCCACGTTAAAATCCTGGTGTCAAATTTCTTATTTCTTTTTCCTCTATTATTTCCTATTGTTTGTGGTTTTCTTGAGTTCTCTTCGATCCTAACACATAAACCATACAAAAGTATGAAATCCTCTCATATATCTTATGCAATCTATTCACTTATTTCATAAAGAAATTTATCTTGTAGTGAACTTGCATAAATCTTAATAAACTCTTATCATATTAAAATATGATTGAATAACATGAGAAGCTTACAACAATCAAACATGTAGATAAAATTATGTCCATGTCAGTTATGAATAACTTGCATTACTTGAGAACATAGTTGCAAATACATGACTTACAACTACTTAACATGTAGTAAAATAGGCCAAACTTGAGCTTACTAGCATGATCAAACTTGTAAACACAATATTAGTGAATAAAACTCCACTCATATTTCTATGTCAAGAATAGAGTATGTTCTTGTCTACTTATATTTCCATGAATAAAAGGAAATTAACAACTTATGATTCTACACACTCATATAATCACATGAATCAATTTTGCACTTAGAAAAACAAGCAAAATTGCCTTAAACGCTTATAGGATCAAGTGATTAATTTCTTAAACTTGTCATGCCATAAACAACATAGAGTCAAATACTTATTTTAATCAAACAAACCAAAACCTATGTCCTCTTGGAATGCTTGAATAAGTCATAAAACTCTATAAACATTCATAAACATGAATCACAGGGCAAGATACTTGTAAATATGCATGAAAGTCAATACTTAAATAAATTTCATACTTGACTTGAACTTAGTACAAAAACTTAACAAAACATATGAAATTTCCTTTGCATAATTAGCTAAGAAAATTAGCCAAATAATCTTGTAGGTTCAACTTGTTTAGAAATAATCATGAATCCTTACTTATGCAACACTTTATACTTTTGCAACATCTTGTAAGCATAAAAAACTTTCTTGTCAAAATTATACATATTATGAATTCTCATACTTGTATCCATATTATGTATACTTAATAATATTTTGAAATAGCCAAGACAACGTTTGTGTATGTCCCTTAAACTTATACATACCATTAATCATATAAACATGATTAATCCTTTGTCTATCTTATCAACTTGTGTACTCTTAAATTTCCAATAGGAAACTATATCAGCCATTTATAAACTTGTACAAAATAAATCACATATGATTTCTCATATATAATTACTTATATTGCTTCTTGTACACAAACTTGCTACTTCATCTTAATAACCATATAATGTTGCCAATACTTTATCAACATATATAATTACATATATATGTACTGTAAAATAATAACTTGTTATGCTTTTCTTATTATAATAATTATAAGCATAATAAAAATATACTCATGATAATAATAATAATAATAATAATAATAATAATAATAGAAATTTGAACCTTGATGCACATATAACTTATAGTGGACTTCTCAAAAGTTACTTGAATCAATAAACAAGCCACTTGTATGCATTTAAACAATTCTCATAAAAATTACACTTATATGCAAAGCCTATCTTAATAACAAATTCATATTTGACTTTCAATTGCATAAACTCATTGTAATAATCAAAAATAGAATCATAAACTTGAGATAACCAAATAGAATTTCATGGCAACTTATAAATTAGAAACATAATAATTTTGCCAATACTTATATTCTATTTTTTCATGCTTCAAACTTAATCATAAAATTAACTTGTTAATCATGCTATTAATCAATACTTGAATAACAATAGGTAAAACAATAAGCATGAAATCACTCATACTTATCACTTATAAACATAGAAAAATTCAGATTATAAGAAGCAAAATATAATGTTGCTACAATGAATTTCCACATTATGCACCTTAAAGACTTGCAACTTAAACCATCCAACCAAGGAATATTTTAATGACAATAAGCTCATTCTTATTGCTAGTATGAAACTTCCATGTAACTTAATGTCATAGCCAACTTAAAACATATGGCTAAATAAACTTGTAACTTATGTAGGTGTTCAATGGTGCACTTAATAAAATAAATAAATAAATAAATAAATACTTATTTTGACTTTTTCTTATACCATCCTTCAACAACTACCTTATCATGGAATTTCAATACACTTATCCTTAATGGCAATTCTTATAAACCAATTAAACATGTCAAAGGTAGTAAAACACATTCATGCCATTGGTATTAACTTGATAAAATTAAGAGGCAACTTAAACATGGTCAATGCACATGCATATAACCCCCAAATAAACAACAACTTAATCACCTTTGACCTCCTTGTAAATGACTTGTTGTTACCTTGTCTTTAATCCATGTAAACCTTATTGCATAACCAAGCAACAATTCCCATCATGAATATCAAGATCTTGTACTTGTATTGCCACTTTTATGTATCAATTTCTCATCTATACAAAACACATATAGATAAATAAATGATTAATAAATTTTTAATCATTAAACTTGTTCAATAAAACTTAATAAACTTATATGAAAATTGATACTAATAAACTTGTAAAATATAAACTTATCTTTGTAATCCCTCTTGAATCTTGGATGTCCAATGTACTCTTAGCCTCCTCCAATCTTGTCTCGTAAAATAGTTCTTAAGATTGTTGGAAAATGATGTTTGACAATGGCTTGAATCTTCATCATCTTCACTTGGCTTGACTTCTTGATCTTCTTGCGATATGTATGACAAGATGGAGATATGACTTAATAACCAAATGGTTATCTTGTTTGGATATCGCTAAGAGTCGTGGACGAATACATTTTCCTTAAGAATTATTTACTATACCGTAAATGTTCCGAGGGATAAAACTTAGCTCTTGTTGCACTCAAGACATAGTTTTCTCACTTGATTCTCTCAAGTACAGTTGCAGTCTATACTTGAGAGGATGTGATTATAGAAAGAAGGAATTGATACTTGTGTTGCCCTCAAATGGCTTAGGAATGTCTCCTATTTATAGGAGACTTCCACACCTAATCCAACCCTAATTACATCCCTTAGTCAAAGGTGTAATTAAGGTCCTTAATGGAGAATCAAGACTTTGACTTGGTCATGATAATATAGTTGTTGGATCTTAATACCGAGCTTAATATTGATATGTATAAACTTAATACTCATGATTATATAGCCGTTAGCATTAAAACCACATCCTGGGTTCCAACACGGTCCGTGTTGGGTGCAACACGACCCGTGTTGTTCCAACATGACCCGTGTTGAGCCCAGGATAGTTTTCTTTGCTCTTTGGAGACCAACACGACCCGTGTTGGTCCTAGACTCACCCGTGTTGATCATATTCTTGACGTTTCACTTATATATGATCCTTATACTTGTTACATATAATTCTTTAGGCTATATAAGTAACTTATACTCTTGAAATAATTCCAATATAGGATCCCATAGTAGTGTTGTTTAGTTAGGCCATTGTTCAACCACAAGTAGGCTCACCAGGTGTAACACCCCCAGATTGACAATCTTCAAATTAAAGATAAACACCCTTAACTCAAAGATTAGCGCAGCAGATTAAGTAAATCAGAGGGCATTATCGCCATCCAAAACGTCTAGGCTACAACTACCGAACGACATCAATAAACACATAACCAACCATCCATACACATTCCATACTCAAACTTGATAACACAAAATTTACAACTTCGATTCAAGATTTTATACATCATAATCAATCATAGTAAAAGGAATTGATTACTCCAACTAAATCAAAAACTCTCCTTCTTTGCTTAACCGAGTTGTTTATCGGGTTGCCTTAGTTGCCTTAGTCTTAGAAGCACAACCTAAAACAAAATATAAAACGTTTTCGCAAATGAGTTGAAACTCAATACGCATACCCCTATACAGTAAATAAATTTAAGCAATTTATTTTATTTCGTACATTTCAATTCAGTTAGCAAATAACTATACAATAAAATAACAAACATAATAAAACTTTGCTTGCCGTATTATTATCTTGATGGTCCCCTACTTGTGATCATTGGACTAAGCCTCTGTATGCGCATACCCACACCGATCGGGAGGTTCGGTTGACACTGGCTTGGTATTAACATGGCTTGGGTAGTGCACTATGGCACAAGTAACTTGGATCTGGGTCATATTTGTGTGAGAACAACATGTAAACATTACTTAATTACATTACAATTATTAAACTATTAAACTTGCTTACTTTAACTCAAATAAATGAGTTTTGGTAGAGTACAAGCAATATGCATACCTTATAGCTGAACCGCAATTAAAGTAACTTGAACTTGGGTGGACTTGAACTCATAGCAACAACGACCTCTTGAAAAACACTTTGAGATAAGAATAATAAAAAGAAATTATGTTTTGCTCTTGGTAAGGAAGGAGTTTCCTAAATAAATCAATGAAAGCTAATTCCAATAAGTTGAAAGGCTTCGGAAATTTTGCGGTAATTTGCAGAAGGCATAACTTTTTCCATATGGCTCGAAAAATTTTGCAAGAGGACTTTTTGGAAAGCTAAATTTATGTCCTAAAACTTTCTAGTTAGGAGGAGAGGCTATAAACTGTTGAAAAACATGGCTGTCCTGCGCAATTAAATTAGTCGGGAGTGATACTTTGGAAAATTATAACTCAAGATCTAAGTATTGTTTGAGTGCACATGAGTAGTCTATGAAAAACTTAACTCATATACTATAACTCTTATGTTGACGATAATCTCGTACAAATCTTGGAAAAACCCCAAAGAGTCCTTTGAATATGTTATGTCCCCTTAAATTTTTGGGGCGAAAATTCTTTTATTGGTTGAACTCAATTGCTCATAACTTTCTCTTTCGATTTCCAATGAACACACAAAAGATCATTCCAGAAAGCTTGTGGAATGTACTATGACTTTCATGTTGATCACTTAAGCTATTAAAGCCTTCTTAATATATACAAATGCTCATGAACCTATTGTTCCCAAAAAATGTATATAATAGAACCTCCACACTAATTTCGCCATAACTTGAGGTATAAACATCAGAATCCCGAAATTCCAAAGTCAGGTGCAAGCTAGTGCTTAAGGCTATCAACCTACACAATATTTTTGTTTACGGGATGTCTCGGTTGTTCCAGAAAAATTCAAAATACAAAATTTACCCAAATTGACAAGCTTGAGCCTTCCCTTGACATTTCACTCAATTCTACACCTTAAATCATCTCTCAAGTGTGTTCTTTTCATAGCTAACATCTCTAAACAGTAGCATATACCAAAACTTATTCATCTTTTGATTCTCAAAGCTCATGCAAGGCTTCATTCCAATAGTATCACTACCATCTAGTAAAAATTCCCCTCGAAATATCACCCTAGAAATTGAAAATCACCGTCAACCCTCCTACTTATCACAAATTATCAACATGTAAACATGAATAAATAAGAAAGACTTTCCTTCATGAACAAATCACACAAAAATGTCGTATGCATGTATCATCTTTTGATATCCACTAATATTACTCTCTTCTTCCTTCACATACTTCTCAAAATTCATCACCAAAATAACCTAATTACTAATCTAGGGTAGTACTTTACTTAGATATTAACATGCGTAACTCAACTACATCATTCAAGCACAATCCCCCCTCATCTCCTATTTGAATCACCCAATAATTAACACACCTAACTCTTCAATTACTAGTAAAACCTCAAGATTAAATTTCTACTCTTATTATTTATCTAAAACAAATAATTATACCTAGAATTTAACAATTATATCACCCAACTCAAAGAACTTGAATTGAAAGATTAGGGTTTAGAGAATTACCTCTGAAAGAAAAGGAAACAGGAGAAACGGAGTGAGTGGTGTGGCTATAAGGAGACGCCGGCCACTGACCTTGGTGGCGCCGCCGATGTCTGGCATCAGGGGTTGGTTGACGCTGGCAGCAGAGGGGGACGAAGACAGAGTAGACATGGAGAGGGAGCAGTGAATGAGAAGAGCAAAATGAGAGGATTCTGCTTGGGAGAAAATAAGAAGGGAAATAAAAGAATAATCTTAATTGTTACTAAAGTGAAGGATACTTGTGGGCTTAATTACTTATAAGGACCAATTTAATTTACCTCTCAACTCACCTCTCTTCTTATAATTATTTCTCATTTCACCCGATACAATTAATTTGGGCTCCCGAATAAAATTTTATGAGACTCTACTATGAGAAATTCCACTAATAAAAATTTCATGAGTACTCTCGTTTCTAATAATAACTCTGAATAAGAAATTGAGTTGACGAGAAATTGTCAAACAAATGACCCGAATATTCTGGTTTATTGAGAAAGATCGGGAATACTAATAGAGGAGTATCTACCGAAATTACTACACTGGAGAATAGATGGTTGTTGCACTGTTCAAGTCCTGCAATACACAACAGTTAGATGAAATGAAATGTGTGACTTTGGTTACTTAACTAAACTCATTAATTAGCTTAATTATGTTGCGTTAGGGTCAGTTTATTACAGTGTATCCCTCTTAAAAGAAGTTTTGTCCCTGAAACTTGATAAAAGTAATTATCAATGAGAATGTGTGGCTCGACACCATTTTGAGCCTATTGTCATGATTTTGTTGCTCACTATACTTAATACCACTATCCTTGACTAAGTAATTGAATTGGGTTACTCCTTGAATTGCAAACTCATATTCTCACTTAACTATCGGAATAGGCTATTGCCTTTGAATACTAATCTTACATGCTACGTGCACATTGGGTTTCAAACAATTTGGCTAATTTGGTTGACCCATTTCGTCTTTTTGAATTATAATAAGGTCATAATGCATATCTCAATATAATGAGTCTGCCATGCTTCAACTGCTTTTTAAGATGACCCACGAACTCTCCAAGTATTTTATATTCTCAACCGAACATATAGGATAATCTCAAATTGTCTAGTACTCAAGGTCCTTGTATACTTCGCACATAATTTTTATTTATACTGCACGATTCTCCATTGACAATCACAAAGACTCCTTATAAGATGTTATGTATCATCCTCCCAATATTTCATTACATTCACTCATAGGGCTTTTATTTTCCAATAATTCACCTCATTTTATGGTCACTAGCACTCCTTCCCCAAAGTTGATGACAATAAAGGACATAATCATAATAAAACAGGTGGGTGTGGGGAATAAATAAGGTAATGGAAAGATAAGAAGATAAGATTGATGATAAGCATAGATATGTATATCAAGGATGATGATAGAGCCAAAATCTACAACGATGGCTTTAATATTTCATGATGAAATGTGGATAACCTATGAGTTCAAAGCAAATATCGGATGTGAATGATGATGAATAAAAGATAATCGGGAATGATAGTGATCATAATGATTCCAAAAACACCACAAACAATAAGGAATAATTTTGAATTAATTTGGAAAGAGAAAATATTGGGGCAAACGTTTGATTCTCAGAACAACAACAAATAATAATTGTGATAAATGAATAGTAAGGATAGTAAACATGATAAGAAATCAAAATGGGAATGGGAGTTTGAAATTTAAGGGTCCATAGTGGATATAATAAGTAACAACAAGGAATCATTCAGAATGGTAGTTATCAATAACTACTTGAAGCAACACAAAATTATAGATTATTAAGGTTGAAAGAATTACAAAGATATTGAGAATAAACTTTGAATTCAATGTGCTAATTAATTGAAGAAAGTAATGATCACTCATGAGAAAGAAAAGATTAGCAAAGTGAAACACCACATGAAGTATATAAAGTTAATCAATGAGGATAAGGATTGATAGTAGTTGAAAGAGAAAGACAATAGTCATGAGAGAATTAATCGGAGTTAATGACAAAATAGTAAGGGCATATTTTGGGATTGAAAATAAGAGCGTATACTTAATACAATAATAAGGCTAACATAAGGACATGGATTAATGAGGAATAGAAGGGTCATATGTCATGTAAAGGTGACTAATGACATAAAATGTTTAAGTTGGATTCATTGCGAAAAAAGTAATGGAGTAAACATGATATTAGAGAAAAGGGAGTAAAATTTGGATTAATCAGATTGATTGATGAAATTGGTGGGGTACATGAACTACAAATCAAGCATGAATATATAAGGTTAAAGTTAAATTTTTAATAAGATCATAGGATAAAAGGGAATAGAGGATCCCAAATTAAATAGATGAGATATTCAATGCTTATCTAAGATTTGCAAATATGATGATGAAGAAAAACTCATCATGAGGGTTTATAGTATGAATATAAGGCGATTGATTCATGTAATGGAAATAGAGTATATTGGTTAAGTAAAAAGGTTTGAATGCTATTTATGGGAAATGACTAGGTATATAAATATTCGAAACTGAATAAAGGATGAGGGAGGCTTTTAAATCCCACAATCCTGCTAGATATCACTCAAAGTAATTTCAGTCCATACATATTCAAATAACTATATTCACATGATATTATCATTCACTCCCTTTTTTTTCACAATAATAAATTTTCACCTTCATACTTTTTCCCTTTTCTCACTATATATCTTTCCTCTAGAGTTCTTCATTACACATAGATATCATAAGATTAATAGTGCCCCAAGGAAAAAAATTAGGATCCTCGTTTTCATACTAATGCTACTAAAGTAGATCCTATGTCCATAAAGACCTCCGCTTACCTTCTTGACCACTATTTAAAAAAAAATAAACCCTTAAATCAAATTAAGCAATTGGGAAACCATAAGCACTTCTTTTTTTTTTCCCTTAAAATTCTAAGGAAATTTTGGCAGAGTTTCCTCTGTAATATGGACTATCTCAACTTAAAAGTACTCATTATAAACTTGCATACAACATTTTAAACTCAATTTGATACAATAAGGGTCACATGTCCACTCAACCACAACCAACCGCAATCCAATAGTTTTGTTCACAAACAAATCTCAATCTTTAAACCAATTATGCATAAAAAGATTAGGGAAGGTGCTCACTCCGGCACAAGTAGATTACAGCATCCCTACTACGAGCTTTCAAAGCTTGGTTATGAAGAGAACTCTATCCACAACTAGAAAAATATGTTTTGGCAAAAAATTTAGAGTAGTGTGGGCAACAAAAAAGTTATTGTTGCATTAATTCAAAATAGGGCAACCAAATAATTTATAGTTAAATTGATATAGATAGGGCAACAATTTAAAGAAAAATGGTTGCCTAAGGCTACTAATGCAACAAAAAAAATTTGTTGCTCACCGCAACTACATTGTGCTGCCTTTTTTTACAAATTTGTAGCCCGAGCCTTTGTGCTTCGAGGATAAAACTACCAAATCGTGACAACTTTTTTTTGTAGTTCCATGTTATAGGGCAACAAAAATTGGACTAACACAATAAACTTTTTTGTTGCCCAAAGTAACTTTTCTTGTTGTGATCCCACCTTGAGGTGATCAATATTCTATAGTGGTTCGATACTCCTTGAATTCTGGGAAGGTCATCTACTAAAAGAGGACAACACAAAGAAAAGAATGAAGATAGTAACTTACATTGGTGAACTTAGTTAATTATCTCACAAAGCCAAACATTTAACTTTCTACCCCATAAATTTGTGGGATTTCCCACTAGTGCCAATAGGACCCTATAAATAAGACTCAAAACCTTCAACTCAAGGCATGATACTGAACTTAATTAACTTTGTCAACCAACCATGCATATATATATACTCTAGAGTCACAACTCAACTCTGGATTTCTCTCATAATCTCCATTATCATGTCTTACTTGATCTTGTTATAACTTGCCTTATATTCTACCTTTGTACTCAAGATAAACCCAACTCCATCATCCAGAAAAGGCAACAATTCACTTCCCAAGGATTAGAATATATACACACTATGTCTTCCCTTATTTATGTCCTAAATAACTCACAAGAATTCCAGAAACTTTTGCTCTGATACCTTAACTGTAACACCCCCAGATTGACAATCTTCAAATTAAAGATAAACACCCTTAACTCAAAGATTAGCGCAGCGGATTAAATAAATCAGAGGGCATTACCGCCGTCCAAAAGGACTAGCCTACAACTACCGAACAACATCAATAAACACATAACCATCCTACCATATACATCCTATACTCAAACTTGATAACACAAAATTTACAACTCCGATTCAAGATTTTATACATCATAACCAATCATAGTAAAAGGAATTGATTAATGCAACCAAATCACAAACTCCCCTTCTTTGCCTAACTGAGTTGTTTATCGGGTTGCCTTAGCCGCTTTAGTCTTAGAAGCATCACCTAAAACAAAACATAAAATGTTTTCGCAAATGAGTGGAAACTCAATATGCATACCCTTATACAATAAATAAATTTAAGCAATTCATTTTATTTCGCGCATTTCTATTCATTCTGCAAATAACTACACAATAAAATAACAAACATAATAAAACTTTGCTTGCCGTATTATTATTATCTTGATACTTGCGATCATCAGACTAAGCTTCCGTATGCGCGTACCCGGACCGATCGGGAGGTCCGGTTGACACTGGCTAGGTATTAACATGACTTGGGTAGTGCACTATGGCACAAGTAACTTGGGTCAGGGCCATATTTACATGAGAAAAACATGTAAACATTACTTAATTACGTTACAATTATTAAACTTGCTTATTTTAACTCAAATAAATGAGTTTTGGTAGAGTACAAGCAATATGCGTACCTTGTACCTGAACCGCCATTAAAGTAACCTGAACTTGGGTGGACTTGAACGAATAGCTGCAACGACCTATTGAAAACCACTTTAAGATAAGAATAATAAAAAGAAATTAAATTTGGTTCTTGGTGAGTGATAGGCCGCAAGTGCACGGGTGAAATTGTAGCATAAATCAAGGTCGTTCCCACAGGGACTTTTCCTTTCAACGCACTGAACTAGCCTCCTAGTTGGTCGCTAAGTCGATCCGGTTTTTGTTTTGAATCAACTAAATCTAATTCTAATCACAATCAAGGTCTAAACAAACGAATATTCACTAAACTATTCTGATTTAGTCAAGGGAAAAAGGCGTTCAGGGGATGAAACCTAAGTCAAATAACGAATCAACGATGTGGATTGAACTTTCATTTCATTAATTTGCACAATCAAGGTTCGATAATCGCATAGAATACTTCGCAATGAGATTTTGTCACTAGAGCGAATTGCCAAGACTAACCAAGCACCTACTTTCGTGGTTATTTCGATTTAGTCAAGGTTAAAGATCAAATTATCTCAAGAACCCTAATTAAAACTTCTATGTCTAGATAATTTTAACTAGTTTAATCTAGGTTTTCGGGTAATCAAGCTTCTCCTTTCGGTACTTCATTCAACAACCTATTAACATGCAATTGGTGATCAAGCAAAAGCAATAACAATTCAATTCAAAGACCAAATAGATTGAAACAAACTAAATTCATAATAATTCAATCCAACAAAGTCAATTCATCAAGCAACTTCAAAGGTTCATCCCCTAAACTAAAAAGAACTACTCACAATTCATGTTTAAAACTACAAAGCAATTGAAATCTATTCTAGAAAGCATATGAAAAATCTATGAGAGAATGAGAAATAAACCCAAGTGAAGAACAAACTTGCTAGGAATCAACAATGGAGGACTTTTGCTCCTCCACTTCAAAGTATGTTCGAGTTGCTCTTCAATCTTCAATCTTCTCTCAATCTTCAATGATGGAATGGAATATGGATGATGAATGATATGATTAGGGCATGAAGTGGATGATGGTGGATGATTGTTCTCCTTCTACTCGGCCAGAAATCCGCATAATATAGGCAAACATCACTTCAAAACCGCCGAAAATGAAAAGACAGGAGAGACGCGGACCGTGCCAGGGTAGGCACGGACCGTGCCCCATGTGACACGGACCGTGCTCCCTGTGACACGGACCGTATCAGCTCACTCTCTGGCCATAGACACGACCCGTGCTCTTCCTGGAGGCACCCGTGTCACCGCTTTTTCGGGCCTAGGAGTACTTTAGGCCATTGTTTGGGCCTTGGGTGATCCAACATCTCACTTCTTGGTCCTTTAAGCTCATAACTTGGATCTACACTTGCTTTTTTGGGCTCGGTTTACATCGATTCTTCACAAATTCCCTACAAAACTCACCAAACTCCAAACCAAGCGTAATATGGGAAATTCGGGTATAAAATATACATAATCAAATCAAATATTCCCCAAATTCTCATCAAAACAACCAAGTTCTCATATATACAAGAAGCACTTATCAGTGAGGTAGGAGTTTCCTAAATAAATCAATGAAAGCTAATTCCAATAAATTGAAAGGCTTCGGAAATTTTGCGATAACTTACGGAAGGCGTAACTTTTTCCTTATGACTCAAAAAATTTTGCAAGAGGACTTTTTGGAAAGCTAAACTTACGTCCTACAACTTTCTACTTTCTAGTTAGGACGAGAGGCTATAAACGGTAGAAAAGAATGAAATTCTGTGATACAACATGGCAGTCCTGCGCAATTAAATTAGTCGGGATTGATACTTTGGAAAATTATAACTTAAGATCTAAGTATCGATTGAGTGCACATGAGCAGTCTATGGATAGCTTAAATCATATACTATAACTCTTATGTTGACGATAATCTCGTACAAATCTTGGAAAAACCCCAAGAGTCCCTTGAATATGTTATATCTTCATAAATTTTCGGGGCGAAAATACTTTTATTAGCTGAACTCATTTGCTCATAACTTTCTCTTTCGATTTCCAATGAACGCATAGAAGACCATTCCAGAAAGCTTGTGGAACATACTATGACTTTCATGTTGATCACTTAAGCTATTAAGATCTTCTTAATATCTAAAATAAAAATGGTCATGAACCTACTGTTCCCAAAAAATGTATATAATAGAACCTCCACACTAATTTCGCTATAACTTGAGGTATACATATTGGAATCCCGAAATTTCAAAGCTGAGTGCAAGCTAGTGCTTAAGGCTATCAACCTACACAATAGTTTTGTTCACGGGATGTGTTAGTTGTTCCAGAAAAATTCAAATTACAAAATTTACCCAAATTGACAAGCATGAGCCTTCCCTTGACATTTCACTCAATTGTACACCTTAAATCATCTCTCAAGTGTGTTCTTTTCATAGCTAACATCTCTAAACAGTATCATATACCAAAACTTACTCATCTTTTGATTCTCAAAGCTCATATAAGGCTTCATTCCAATAGTAACAAAGGCAATCGGTCTTACTATCCTAGCACAATTCTCACAACATTTAGCTTCACAACTCATGTCAATTCACAGTCTTTCACAAACGGGCTATACAAGATCAAATCAAGTCAAAAGAAAACTATCACGCCAAATCCTATATCAAATAGTCTTTTTTTTTTTTACTTTCTTCTTTTTTTTAAATTTTTTTCTTTTCAAATGCTTTTTACAAGACTCAAAATGAAAATAAGAAAATAAGAAAACGAAAACAACCTACGAAAAGAAGAAATTAAAAAACTACAAGTAAATCTAGAAAACAAAAGAAATAAAATCAAAATAAAAGAAAAAGACTCAAAACAAGTTAAAAATCAAAAATAAAAACGACTCAAAACACAAATATCCACAAAAAGTTACACAAATCCCCCCCATGCTTGAACCGAGCATTGTCCGCAATGCAAAACATCACCCGAGAAGCAAAGGAAGAAAGCACAAAAAGGTCACAAAGAGGGAATCATGGAGGTGGAGGAGGGGGTGGGTTGCATGTATGGTTAAGCTGCCAATCACGAACGGATCGCATCAAGGCAAGCATCTCATCTGATCGCGCGCTCAATCCTACCCTGGGAGTCTCGAAGGGCTTGAAACTCAAGCTCACAATAAATTTGGAGGTCGTTAAGACTCTCTTCAAGGGTAGGCTCACCATCACCCTCATCACTTTGCGTATCATCGCATCGTCACCACTCTCTCCACCCTCGCGGATGGCTAGTGGAGCCTCAAAATCGGGCTGGTTTGGGTCCATGGGAGGGAGAAAGAGGATGTTAGGGACATGTTGGATGGACACATGATCATGGGGAAGCCACATCTTCTCATTGTTAGGTACCGCCACAAAACATGACCGGCCCAATGTACACATTTTCATAGAACAAAAGGTCTTAGCGTCCAGAAACAAAGGTCCACCAACTAAATCTCACTGATGGCGAGCAGGGTCCCAACCAAAATGTCTTGCTAATACAGTTAGTAGACCCCCCATAACAATATCCCCCTTCCCCAGGCTAGCATGTCGCTCTAAGTGAAGAGCAAAGAGGGCAGCGGGGTTAACATCAGGTTGGGCATAATACATCCCCCATAACACAAAAAATTCAGCTTTAGATGCAACATTCATGCTATCACCACGACCAAACATACCACAGGATAGAATCCGCTGAACAACCCGAAAAGTCGGATTGCGGATGGCAGTACATTTAGACTTGCGAGGGTTATAATCAGTCCTAGTAGTAAGGAACTGCCCAAAGGCTTTGGGGGTCCAAACATCATCATCGTGCATCTCGCCTCCTCGATCGATTATGACAGTTGAAAAATCTCACAAATTCAAATAAAGTGAGGGAATGGGTCTCCTCATCGATGTTAAAGCTAATCAAACCGTCCCTAGTGGTCAAATCTACTTCGAAGGTGCTAAGCACCTCCAAGGTCAGATTGCGAAAGGTAGGTTCTCTCATCCGGGCAAAACGCAACAAGCCACATCGATTTAATAACCATTCAACATAAGTTAACATACCAGTCGCAGCCAAGAAGGGTTCATGCATAAATCTAGTTGCTACGACTTTCCGCTTGCTCAAAGCAAGGTAACGGTCATACATTTCACCTTCAAGGTTGAATGGATTGTTACCTCGATTGGGTGGTGACGAGCGCGCACCTTTGTCCTTCCCTTTTCCTCCATCATCCTTCCGCCTCTTAGAAGACGGCTCCTCTGGAACTGGACCTTTATCCCTAGCCATCCTTCGATAACAAAGGGTTACAACAATGTTAGTTATATACAAAAGTGCAAAAGACTCAAAATGGATGGAGTTAGTTTGTACGAACCATCATTGACTCAAAAACGAAACAAAGAAACACGAAACTTAGACCCCCAAGACAAAATTCTAACAAGAGGTAAGCTAAAACAATATGTACATCCTAGCAAACCAAGCAAACCAAACTCAAAATCAACACTACTTAAAAACACTACAATGGTGAAGAACCAACTATATACAAATCACCACCATGACTAAACTAAGCTAAAATTAAAGCAAGAAACAAGTTAACTAAACACAATGACTAAATTACTACCACCAAAACTCAATGTATTTACATCCAACCCAACAAACTCACTAAAATTTGGGACACATCACACCAAATTCACAACCAAACCAAACCCAAAGAATAGCAATTGGCTCTTCAAACAATTCAACCAAGACAAGAGAAATCAAAGTTGAACAGTTGAAACAAAATTAACAATAGGGTTCAAATTAACCTCAAGAATTGAATAGGGCATCAACCAAATCAAATCAAACCAATTAAGCACAAGAAACCCTAAATTCAAAAACCAAAATAAAGTATCTCAAAAATCAGCAAATTAAACCAAGAAAACTAAAAATAATCAAGAATCAAACCTTGTACAAGAGAAATTGAGAAGAAAGTTAAGTGTTTGGAGAGATTAGGGTTTGGGTGAGAAAAAGGTTGTTGTGTGTGCGCTGGGCACTGTGTGAAGTGCGGACGAGTGCTGGTGTGTGGCGTGCGAGAGCGGTGTGGCGTGCGAGTGATGGGCGGCTGGTGAGGGCGAGCGACGAGCGGCTGGGCGAGTGTGGTTGGGCGGGCGAACGAAGGCGAGCAAGAGGAAGGGCTGGCGAGAGGGACGAGAGGAAGAAGAGCGGTTGTCGCGTGGAATGAAAGGCACGGACCGAAACTAAATGAAAAGCAAGCAGGGTTTTTTTTTTTTTAGGGTTTACGATGGGAGCACGGACCGTGCTACCCTAGGCACGGACCGTGCCTCAGTTACCTGACATTTTTTGTTGCTGCTGGAGGGGCGCACGACTGGTGCCCATGTAGGCACTACCCGTGCCTCCTCCCCTTCACCTTGTAGGTCTTGAGATCGAACCCCACAACTCCGCCAACTCTCAATTATACATTTTTTTCTTGAATTCTCTCATTTTTTTACAATCCATCCTTCTCCACACTAATTCTTTTCACCCATTTATTTTCCAACGCACTCACTTTTATTTTTCCACTCACTCTCAATCTCTTTTTATGTTTTTTTTTCTCTTTTCTCTTTTTTTTCTTTTTCCTAAAACTATTACCTCTAAAAAGAAAAAAATAAAATAGAAACCCTAGAAAAATCCTAGAAAAAGGAAAATAAAAATAGAGAAATGTCTAATAACCCTAGAAAAATCAAAATAATAATAAAGAAAAAAAATCCTAAAGAATTCTAGAAAATAGGGAAAAATCTAGAAAAATCAAAATAAAAAGAAGAAAAATGAGGAAAATTTTTAGAAAATCCTAAAAAAAATGAAAATAAAATCTAAAAAGCTTGGGTTGCCTCCCAAGAAGCGCTTGTTTAATGTCCTAAGCTGGACAAGGTACCTCTCAACCCGGTGAATAGTCCATAACTCCATAGCCAAGGGCTTTTGGAGCTTCACATTGCATAGTACCTCCAAACATCTTCAAATTGACCCCACAGCTTGGGTCAAACTCATCACCTCCTTCAAAAGTGGAGGGATCTCCATCATCAAACCTGAAAATCTCATCTAATGTACCCTTGTTAATAGCATAAGGCACGTTCTTGATGATGTTAGGTGCGAGCAAAATTTCTTTTATTCTCACCCTTGCATCGCCAAGTTCATGGCCTTTATCAATAAATAAACAACAAGAATTTGCAACAAAATGGTCATGAGATTTCTCAAGCTTTTCACTCTCCACTACATGCACACAATCATCTTTCTCTTCACAAATCAAACCATCAACATTCTTATCCTTCTCACCAAACACATCAACACCAAAGCAAGGGGAAACGCCACGTGGCAAAACATCACAGAATAAATCAAACTCAAGTTCATGTTCCCCTATCCTAAACTTCATCTTTCAACATTGTACATCTATGACACACCCTACGGTAGCAAGAAAAGGTCTCCCCAAAATGATTTGGGTACGGGAATCTTCGGGCATATCAAGGATGAAAAAATCAATCGGCACATAACAATCACCCACCTTAAGGGGAAAGTCCTCCAAAATACCCTTAGGATACTTGATAGAACGATCCGCCATTTGCAATGACATGGTAGTTGGTCTCAACTCTCCTAAGTTCAACCGTTCATACAAAGAATAGGGCATTAAGCTTACACTAGAACCCACATCACACAAAGCTCGATCAACGGTTAAGCTACCTAGGCCACATGGAATACTAAAGCTTCCCGGGTCCTTAAGCTTAGGAGTAAGCTTGTTAAGAACCACAGAACTACATTCTTCAGTCAAAGCAACTTCCTCAATTTCATCAATTTTCCTCTTTTTAGAGAGGATTTCTTTCAAAAACTTTGCATACAAAGGCATTTGAGATAAAACATCCAAAAACGGCACATTCACATTCAATTGCTTTAACATATTAAAGAACTTGCCGAATTTTGCATCAAATTTAGCCTTAGCATATCTTTGAGGAAAGGGTAACGGTGGTTTGTAAACTCTAGGTGGAGATGAAGGTCGGGTTTCAGCGTTCTCTTTTGAATGCTCACTCTCAAGGTCTTTCTCTCTTTCAAAACTAACAACATTCTCACTAGGCCTCTCAACCTCTTTCTCAACCACAACTCCCCCATGCTTGGTATTTGGCACGCTAGGTCCCTCATATTGTGTCCCACTCCTCAAAACAATGGCATTACATTGTTCCTTAGGGTTAGGTTCGGGCTTTCCGGGAAGCATTCCCGGAGGGGTAGTGGAGGTACCAGCTTGAATGGCAATTTGATTCTCAAGCATTTGAGTGTGGGTGCTCATAAGGTCAACTTTAGTAGCTAAGGCCTTAATCACCTCATCTTGACTTTGTTGATGCTCAAGTTGCCGTTGTTGATGATGTTGCTAAGACAACATCAAAGCTTGTACCATAGCCTCTAGGTTAGGCTTTTGGGGAGCTTGTGGTGGAGGTGCTTGGGGTTGTCTTTGTCCTTGGGGTTGACCCATTTGGTTATTATTCCGGTAAGAAAAGTTCGGGTGGAACCTAAAACCGGGATTGTAAGTATTGGAAAAAGGGTCAAAGTTTTGCCTATTAGAAGGGTTACCAACATAGTTAACCACTTCGGTCGATTCATTGCTAACCAACCCACTAGGACAATTCAAGGTCTCATGCTCATATGATTGACACGACGCACATGGTTGGGGAGGGGGAGCATTCACATTCAACAAATCCATCTTCTTAGTCATGGCATCCAACTTAGCATTCAACATAGAAATAGCATCAACTTCATACTTACCTCCCGTCCTCTTGGAACGGGGCTTTGACCACTGATAGCTATTGATCGCCATCTCCTCAATCAAAGTTTGGAGTTCCGCCACTGTCTTGGACATGATGTTGCCTCCCGCCGCCGCCAAGATGTTGGCCCTCAAGTTATCATCCACCCCGTTGTAGAAGGCTTGTATCGGGACCCATGGTTCTAAACCATGGTGGGGGCATTAACGTAAGAGGTCCTTGCACCTCTCCCATGCTTCATAGAGGGACTCATCCGGCTCTTGGACAAATATTGAGATTTGATTCCGGAGGCTCGTCAACTTTCTAGGAGGAAAGTACTTCGCCAAGAATAAGCTAGCAAGTTGGTCAAAAGTGGTGATGGCAGAGCTTGATGGAAGAGCGTCCAACCACTCCCAAGCCTTCCCTTCAAGTGAGAAGGGAAACAATCGCAGCTTGATTGCATCGGGCGTTGAACCATTTGCCTTAAAGGTCTCACATGCTTGGTTGAATAGGCGAAGGTGCCGGTTGGGATCTTCATTAGGGAGGCCATGGAATGGGTTGGCCTTCACCAAATTGATGAGTGAACTCCTCAGCTCGAAATCGTCAGAGGCCATTCTTGGAGGATTGATGGCGGAGGGTTGATTTGTGACATTTGGCATCACATAGGAGCCAAGCGTGATTCTAGGCTCTCCACCGCCGCCACCACCGGACATGGTGTTTTTTTTTCGCTTGGAGTTCTCTTCTTGTCTTCTCCGGGCGTGCTCTAACTTTTGCTTCTTTCGCCGGGAGCGAAAGGTTCTTTCGATTTCAGGATCAAGCTCAAAGAGTGGAGCCTTTTGCATGCACGTAGAGTAAACCTCGCAAGACAAAAACCAAAACACCAAGGAAAATCAAAATAGAAAATAAAAGACTTAGGCAACCTTAGGGTATTCGTTCAGTGGCTGGCTAGGGACAAAGTCCCCGGCAACGGCGCCAAAAACTTGATAGGCCGCAAGTGCACGGGTGAAATTGTAGCATAAATCAAGGTCGTTCCCACATGGACTTTTCCTTTCAACGCACTGAACTAGCCTCCTAGTTGGTCGCTAAGTCGATCCGGTTTTTGTTTTGAATCAACTAAATCTAATTCTAATCACAATCAAGGTCTAAACAACGAATATTCACTAAACTATTCTGATTTAATCAAGGGAAAAAGGCGTTCAGGGGATGAAACCTAAGTCAAATAACGAATCAACGATGTGGATTGAACTTTCATTTCATTAATTTGCACAATCAAGGTTCGATAATCGCATAGAATACTTCGCAATGAGATTTTGTCACTAGAGCGAATTGCCAAGACTAACCAAGCACCTACTTTCGTGGTTATTTCGATTTAGTCAAGGTTAAAGATCAAATTATCTCAAGAACCCTAATTAAAACTTCTATGTCTAGATAATTTTAACTAGTTTAATCTAGGTTTTCGGGTAATCAAGCTTCTCCTTTCGGTACTTCATTCAACAACCTATTAACATCCAATTGGTGATCAAGCAAAAGCAATAACAATTCAATTCAAAGACCAAATAGATTGAAACAAACTAAATTCATAATAATTCAATCCAACAAAGTCAATTCATCAAGCAACTTCAAAGGTTCATCCCCTAAACTAAAAAGAACTACTCACAATTCATGTTTAAAACTACAAAGCAATTGAAATCTATTCTAGAAAGCATATGAAAAATCTATGAGAGAATGAGAAATAAACCCAAGTGAAGAACAAACTTGCTAGGAATCAACAATGGAGGACTTTTGCTCCTCCACTTCAAAGTATGTTCGAGTTGCTCTTCAATCTTCAATCTTCTCTCAATCTTCAATGATGGAATGGAATATGGATGATGAATGATATGATTAGGGCATGAAGTGGATGATGGTGGATGATTGTTCTCCTTCTACTCGGCCAGAAATCCGCATAATATAGGCAAACATCACTTCAAAACCGCCGAAAATGAAAAGACAGGAGAGACGCGGACCGTGCCAGGGTAGGCACGGACCGTGCCCCATGTGACACGGACCGTGCTCCCTGTGACACGGACCGTATCAACTCACTGCTCATATTATCTCACTCTCTGGCCATAGACACGACCCGTGCTCTTCCTGGGGGCACCCGTGTCACCGCTTTTTCGGGCCTAGGAGTACTTTGGGCCATTGTTTGGGCCTTGGGTGATCCAACATCTCACTTCTTGGTCCTTTAAGCTCATAACTTGGATCTACACTTGCTTTTTTGGGCTCGGTTTACATCGATTCTTCACAAATTCCCTACAAAACTCACCAAACTCACAACCAAGCGTAATATGGGAAATTCGGGTATGAAATATACATAATCAAATCAAATATTCCCCAAATTCTCATCAAAACAACCAAGTTCTCATATATACAAGAAGCACTTATCAGTGAGGTAGGAGTTTCCTAAATAAATCAATGAAAGCTAATTCCAATAAGTTGAAAGGCTTCGGAAATTTTGCGATAACTTACGGAAGGCGTAACTTTTTCCTTATGACTCAAAAAATTTTGCAAGAGGACTTTTTGGAAAGCTAAACTTACGTCCTACAACTTTCTACTTTCTAGTTAGGACGAGAGGCTATAAACGGTAGAAAAGAATGAAATTCCGTGATACAACATGGCAGTCCTGCGCAATTAAATTAGTCGGGATTGATACTTTGGAAAATTATAACTTAAGATCTAAGTATCGGTTGAGTGCACATGAGCAGTCTATGGATAGCTTAAATCATATACTATAACTCTTATGTTGACGATAATCTCGTACAAATCTTGGAAAAACCCCAAGAGTCCCTTGAATATGTTATATCTCCTTAAATTTTCGGGGCGAAAATACTTTTATTAGCTGAACTCATTTGCTCATAACTTTCTCTTTCGATTTCCAATGAACGCATAGAAGACCATTCCAGAAAGCTTGTGGAACATACTATGACTTTCATGTTGATCACTTAAGCTATTAAGATCTTCTTAATATCTAAAATAAAAATGGTCATGAACCTACTGTTCCCAAAAAATGTATATAATAGAACCTCCACACTAATTTCGCTATAACTTGAGGTATACATATTGGAATCCCAAAATTCCAAAGCTGAGTGCAAGCTAGTGCTTAAGGCTATCAACCTACACAATAGTTTTGTTCATGGGATGTGTTAGTTGTTCCAGAAAAATTCAAATTACAAAATTTACCCAAATTGACAAGCATGAGCCTTCCCTTGACATTTCACTCAATTGTACACCTTAAATCATCTCTCAAGTGTGTTCTTTTCAAAGCTAACATCTCTAAACAGTATCATATACCAAAACTTACTCATCTTTTGATTCTCAAAGCTCATATAAGGCTTCATTCCAATAGTATCACTACCATCTAGTAAATATCCCCCTTAGAATACCACACTAGAAATTGAAAATCACCCTCAACCCTCCTACTTATCACAAATTATCAACATGCAAATATGAATAAACAAGAAAGACTTTCCTTCATGAACAAATCACATAAAAATACCACATGCATGTATCATCCTTTGACATCCACTAATATTACTCTCTTCTTCTTTCAAATACTTCTCAAAATTCATCACCAAAATAACCGAATTACTAATCTGGGGTAGTATTTTACTTAGAAATTAACATGCATAACTCAACTACATCATTCAAGCACAGTCCCCCTCATCTCCTATTTGAATCACCCAATAATTAGCACACCTAACTCTTCAATTACTACTAGTAAAATCTCAAGATTAAATTTCTACTCTTATTATTTATCTAAAACAAATAATTATACCAAGAATTTAACAATTGTATCACCCAAATCAAAGAACTTGAATTGAAAAATTAGGGTTTAGAAAATTACCTCTGAAAGAAAAGGAAACAAGAAAAACGGAGTGAGTAGCGTGGCTGTGAGGAGACGCCGATCACCGACCTTGGTGGCGTTGTCGGTTGGTTGACGCTAGCAGCTGAGGGGGACGAAGACAGAGCAGACAGGGAGAGGGAGCAGTGAATGAGAGGAGCAAAATGAGAGAATTCTGCTTGGGAGAAAATAAGAAGGGAAATAAAAGAATAATCTTAATTGTTACTAAAGTGAAGGAGACTTGTGGGCTTAATTACTTATAAGGCCCAATTTAATTTACCTCTCAACTTACCTCTCTTCTTATAATTATTTCTCCTTTCACCCGATACAATTAATTTGGGCTCCCGAATAAAATCTTACGAGACTCTACTAAGAGAAATTCCACTAATAAAAATTTCATGAGTACTCTCGTTTCTAATAATAACTCTGAATAAGAAATTGGGTTGACGAGCAATTGTCAAACAATTGACCCGAATGTTCTGGTTTACTAAGAAAGTTGGGAATATTACTAGAGGAGTCTGTACCGAAATTACTACACTGAATAATAGATGGTAATTGCACTATTCAACTCCTGCAAAACACAACAGTTAGATGAATTGAAATGCGCGACTTTGGTTGCTTAAATCTACTCATTAATTAGCTTAATTATGTTGGGTTAGGGTCGGGTTATTACACCAGGTGACTCGTGGAGTGTCCCAACTTAGCCCACTGAATATGAATCCACGAGGATCCTTGGGCAGTGAAAACACTTGGGCCTGCTACGTAAGTCAATTATTTACCAAAAAAAAAAAAAAAAAGTTGGGAAATGAAGGTAATTTAGGACTAACCTTTACGCGGAAGTGGATGGATCGTTTATGTCGTTATCTACCCACTAACTTAGAACATCTTGAATGTTTATGACAGCTACTAGAGTCATCAGTGAATTCACAACCTAAAACCCTAGTACAAAGATGGTTTGCTAGACATGGAGAGATAGAGAAACTAGGAGTAAGGAGGCTACTGATTACCCATTATCAGTATATTACTCCTTAACCTAATTTAGCCTAGCCTTATATAGGCGGCTATTCCCTTAGGTTAAACCCTATTGGGTATTAGGGCCCAATAGGAGTAAGGAGGCTACTGATTACCCATTATCAGTATATTACTCCTTAACCAAAAAGAACAAATAGTGTTATATTAAGTCATCATCTAACTAACATAACACTTTCAAAAACAGAACGAACAAGCAACGATCCCCTGAATTGGCATACTATCGCCCGGGCTGACATGGTGAAGATGGATCGATTCTTCCTTAGACACTCATGACATTTCAACTTCGTAAAACTGCTTTCCTAATGTGTTCCTGAGCCGTATAATCTCATAGCTCTTGGAGTTCACACTAAAGTAGCAACATCCAACTAGTTTCAACATCATAGCTCGTAGGTAAAAGGGTATCGTACAACTTGACAATATAATCATAAGGTTCACACAGTGACAAATAAAGGGATTCATTTGTCACTCCCTATAGGTCGAAAAAGTGCACATGTATGAAATACGTGTCATGGTATAGCTCCCATTAAGGTGAGCATGTCACTCTCTTATACCATGGGAATTTATAAGTCTAGCTCTTACTCAAAGAACTAACTCAAGCCACTAGATTTACATACTAAGTGTAAATCACCTACTCAAAGTTGGCTTTAAGGCTTTAACATGAAAACTACAATATTTCATGATCGATTGGTAAAGAATCTCATCTTAAATTTATTAAGGCGACTATCATTTATACAATTCTATACTCAAAGTATGAATACCGATTCATGTTACACACGTAGTGTACGTTGAGTATGAATTTGAATTCATGTTACACACCTAGTGTCAACATGATTCAGTCTCATCCTACCCACTACCTAAGTGTTAGGAAAACTATCCGTGTCACAAGATAGTTAAGCCTGGTGACACTTAATGTGCCCACATATTTAGGAAAAAGAAAATAAAATATTCTTAATATCCTAAACGAGACAATCTCGTAACCTTTAGATCATATAAACACACTATATGAATTGAGAGCTTATCCCAAAATTGGGTTACCCGAACGAAGCACCATAGTCTAGTTTAAACACATACACTTTATGACATCATGATTAATTAAGATATGAATCCCAAACAAACTTATTTTGGCATTCTTGTTAATCATTATTCAAATGTCTCTGCTTTTGTACCGAGTACTATAACATCACAGCATCACAAAGATAGTATGAACTCATTCTCTTTACAATTCCAGGCTAACAAGACCTACAAAAGGAACATTGTTTGCCTTCTGTTCAAAATTCTGCTTAAGTGTTATCCCAACTCAAAATCGAGTGCATATAAATTGAGTAACAGCATGGGCGGCCACAACATATAATTAAAAGACATTCTAATAATCTCTCGACGTATGCATTCCAGCAGACCTAAGAAATTTCCTAGGATGTTTTTAATTAGTTGTATGCGTGGACATACTAATTAAGCTCCATCATGTATCCCTCATAACAAAAACAAGGAATGACCACCTATTAAATATTTGACCAAGTACATGTCATTAACATGGTTAGAAATATAATCTAAACTCATGTTCACAAGACACAACAAATAGTCTTGTCAAATGACAAGCACCATGATCAAGAAGATTGTTCAAAGCCACCATAGATTTCTTAAAAGGACAACTTATGTCTTCTCTCATTCTTGATACAAAACAAGAATAATCCACAAAACATTATTCTAGGAGCCTATCCAATCTTGCAACTCAACAATTATTGAGTCCAACGTACGTATGACTCAAGGTACAACCATATGTCCACTATATATATAGTATTAGTGAAAATAGAACTTCTTCACAAAGAAATGTCTCATAAATCACAAATGTACATTCAGGAATTATCCCTTTATGACACTCTTTGGATCTTAGGACAAGCGAATATAGTTTGTCTAATATTATTCATGATCACTCCCACTATCACTTAGACATATAGAATCATGAAGATGTGAAAAGCTACTCCTACTAACTCCAAAAGTTATGGGTGGTTAAATATGATGACTAACCGCATGTTTAATTTATAAGAACTAACTTGACTTGAACATGATGACTAACAATATGTTTAATACTTGAATAGGAGAACTAACTTCATGTTTAAGAGTAATATAAAGGACACCCATATCCTTTTGCTCTTAGTCCAACTTAGGCAGCTACCAGTATTAGAAAATATGGAATTTCTTCCACTATTTCTATTATCCTCGGTGAAAATGAGAGTTAACTATCCCCCCCCCCCAATTCACCGAGATATGGTAATTGTAACACATACAAATATTAAACTAATGTCCATAGCTTCACTAATACTAGGAACTTATCCTCTATTAAACAAGGCATTACAAGACTATTTAGTAACTTTAAGTTCAACACTAAGTTTTCCATGGTCACAGTCTTGCACATAGCAACACAAATATCATGGAAATAAATGGTTTAAAATGAACTTTGAAACATTTTATAACCAACACAAAGTATGTTTAAAATGTCATACTATGGCATGTGATAATCATAAACTAAATAGAGGATTAATCAAAACCAACAAGTACTTGACCATGCCAAGTAATATGTAATTCATTTAACTCAATCACCACTAAGATGTTAAGTTCATGAAACGGAAGTTCATTTAAAATTTTGAACATATCAACAATTTGAAACCATTTATATGGTACAAAGAAACTTAACTCTTTTGTAATCTACAGGTTACTCACTGTCTCAAAAACTTACAAACGAATTAAAAGTTTCAAACAGAAATCAAATAGTCCAATAAAATACTTAAGTGAATAATAGATTTAAACACAAGATGTAATACCAAAAGCAGAACTAGAATCAACTAATGAATCTAAAAACAGAAAAAACACATAGTTATTCATAATAACACTCAACTAAGTGTTAAATTAGAGAGAAATGTTTACAAAGCTATTTTTGAAGACAAACTAATTGTAGTTCAAAAATAAAGTAAGGAAGTTTAAACATTAATATGCGAAAATAAACACAGATAAAAACATTAGAACCCTAGGTGTATGAATAATGTTTTGAAAATGAAACATATTCCTTTCCAAATGCCGAAAGGCTACAACTTTCTAGGAGACTCAAGACAAACTCGAGCACTAAGTTGTTCCTTAGATGTATCACCTTTAGCAACAGATGCCTTAAGTGGGAGAGTAGAAACCTTCAAGCATTCCTCTTCTAATATAAGGTGCTTAGCAATCTCACTTAGGGTTTGAATATGATTGTTGCGAGTCATCATTGAGACATATGATTTCCACTTTTGAGAACCAACCAAAAATGCACAAAGCAAGTTTGTACACTAGGAACATCTATCCCACTAGCCTCTAGATCTTGAACCATAACACTCAAAATTCTAAAATTTTTGGTGATACTGCGGCTTGAGTCAATCGAGTAAGACATCCACTCAAGATGCAATTCTCGAAGTCTCGTCTCCGAAGTCCGCTCAAATTGGCCTTCAAGCTTTCCCACAGCTCCTTAGCAGTGGAACTATGCTCGAACTTGCTAATAAGGTCGTCATGCATGTAATACAACATAGTATAACATGCTCTACGATCCTTTCTGCACCATTCCTGGCACGCTACTAAGTTTTCTTGATATTGCATAGAAATAATATCAAGGTCATCATCTTCCTTAGTTGTAGGGGGAGACATTTTCGCAGACAGATGGTCTAACACATCTCGTTCATTCAGTAGAAATTGAATATTTAGACTCCACAAGTCGAAGTTGGATTCATCCAACACCTCAGAAGTGAACAAAACATCAACTAGAGAAGTCTGAAAATGTCATGTCTACACAAACAAAACAGGACATTAGGCACATTCTTATAATTGAATTTTCAAAACACCGTCATTCGTATCATATGATCGAAAATTTCGGTATGCTCATAATCATCACATATTAGACGAATTAGGAACTATGAAAACACAATTATTAAATTTCATAAGAACAACTAATCTCCTTATGTAATAGAATGTTTAAACACATTAACACATCCACCCAATCACTACAAAAATGATTTCGACTCAATGTAAAACTTATTCACACACTATTATATAAGACAGATGTACTAACTTTGAACCTATTAAACTAACAAAATATAATACTCATCTATATTATCATAATCGATTACTCATGCGTAAAAACAAATTTTACACTATGTCACGCATAACTAGTTAAGTCTCTAATTTGATTAACTATCAATAAAACTAATTTATTTTATACATTAAAACTATGTAATCATAATTGATTTATAAATGTATAACGAATTTACATAAGAAATTATATAAAACTAATTTATATAATCTATAATCAATTTCCGGTAAGTGAGACATGATCACATAATTGCATCAAATAAAACTAATTTATATGTCAATTCAATCGATTAACATCACAGAAACAAATAATCTAAAACACATTTATATCTGTTTAATCGATTAAGATTACATAAACGAAATTTTGTAACCTTTTAATACTAGAATATGCAAAACAAATTTACATAGTCAATATTAATCTCAACATTCTTTTATGTAATAAAAAAATCATATAAAAGAGTTGACTTGCCTCTTTATGAGATTAAATTGTAAAAAGTATTATGATCAAGCAAATAGACACGTGTAAAATAAAATTACACGTATAATTATATAAGACTCACTTGTATAATATTACTAGTTATTTTTAAATAAAACTAATTTACTTAAAAAAATATGTATGATTAATTAACTATAAAGACTTACCTTAAGACAAATTTAATTATAGTTAATTGCATATTCATGAAAATCCGAATATATAATACGATACAAGACTAACCCATATAAACGTATATAAACAAATTTATACCACGTACACACAACAATGATTTACTACATAACACTAAGATATTAATTATAAAACACATTTATATATCCAACAAAATACACAATAAAATTAAAGTAAATCAAGAACTCAATTTGGATAAATTGAACTAATAAAATTTGTCGAACTAACATTCATAAAACGAATTTATATATGCAACAAGTAAAACGAATCTACATTACACATACTTAAACAATCAGTATATTATACAAAACACATTTCTATAATAAATTCCAACAAATGAGTGAATAAAACATGAAAATAACATGCTCATGAAACGGAATAAAGTACGATTGTTACCAACAATGATATATGACACATAATCATTCAAGAAACATGGAGTGCTTGGATAAAAATGCCACTATACTTTTCCAAAATAGCAAATTTGCCACCCGCAAAAAACATGTTATGAAACTGCCACTAATCTAACATAATTAAGACTAATATACCACTTTACTGGCTGATAACCTGGAGTAGCAGGTAACTCATTCATTAACCCATAAACCACCCAATTAATTTTTTACCTACCTAAAATTAATTACCACCTCCCCTCTTTATTTTTTTTACTGCCTATTTAATCCCCTTTTCCCCCCCTGATTCTTCACTCTTCACCTACCTCCTTCCTTCTGTCTTCTTCTTCAACCTCCCGCCATAACCGAGCTTCTTGTTCTTCTCTTTCTCTTCTGTTTCTCCTGTTTTTCTCCAGTTTTAGGGCTTAACTCAGAAAAACCCTAATTTCTTCCTTCTTCCCCAAATCACAAATGGCTGCATCTTCCTCTGTGTCGAACACCCCAGTTAGGGCATGCCGCGACTGTGCATGCCACAAGAAGGTACTTTTCCGGTGCAATTGTGGGACGATTTGCCTTGTGTACACTTCATTCACTGAAGACAACCCTCTTAGGAGGTTTGCGAGGTGTATGCATTGGCAAACTCATGACGACTGTGGGTTTATGCAGTGGATTGATGACCCAATCTGCGAGACTTTTGCAATTACTGCTAAGAGATTGGTTGTTCGACATGAAAAGGTCAAGAAGAAGAGAGATGAGTTGAGGGTTGACGCCGATATTGCTGAGGCCAACATCAACGATTTGATGGGTGAGCTTGAGAGGTGAGGGTGGTCAGTGCGAAGAAAAATCTTGGGTGGTGATTGTGGGGTTTATGTTTGTGTTGTCATGGGGTTACGCTGGGGTATGGTAAGTAGAGGGGTGATGCTGATGGGGGTTGGGTGGTTTTTGCAAAGCTGATGATGAAAAGATGATGTGTATAGGAAGATGGTGATGAATTTTTTTGCTTGATTGAATGGCCATTGTAAGCATTCTGGACAGCAGATGCTTCAATTATTTTGGGGTTCAATGGTCTGTTAATCATCAGCTTTGATGTTCATGTATGTTTTAGGGTTTATGTATGTTTAGGGCTGGCAGTTTAGGTAGGGCTGATTGATGAAATGTAATGAAAGCATTGTAATCAGTTGCATTTTGAATGAATGAGGAATGAATGTTATGGTAAACTTGGATTGTATATGCTATGCTTCTATAATGCTTATGCTATGTTCTGCTATGATGTTTGATGCTCAACAGGTTATGCTATGAGTTGAGTTGTAGTTTGATGCTCAAAAACTTGCAAAAAACCAGGTGACTTTGAACAGAAATGAAATGAACAATGCATTAAGTATGAGGGAATATATAATGGGTACAACATCTAGTGTTTGATGTACGTACTCCTCTGTTTTGGCTTAACCTTGCAACAAAATAGGGTATAAAACTAACAGATGTACAAAAGACATATTCCCCCCCAAAAGATTGGCATACATTGTCATTCTGCACAATTCAGCACACCATTTACAGCCTACTTAGTATTCATTCACAAAAGAAGCCATGACAGTCCAAAATGGCTTTACAAACACCTCCACAAACTACTAGTTCCCTAGGTTCAACTTTGGCAATTTCTTCCTTGGTGATATTCTTGGCAATAGAGTCTTGTTTGCAGCTCTCTTCTTCCTAGTCTTTGTTGGAGTTGATGGTGGAGATGGCTGTGATGGATGAGGTTGTGATCCAGTTAGTGGGATTTCCTCAAAATGGGTCACTCTACTTGCGGAGAATACTGCAGAAGAATAACATCAAGCGATTCTTGATTGAGCGAAGAAGCGAGAAGAAGAATGAGCAGCAGAAAGAAGAACCAACATAAGAGCACAAGAACCAAAGCAAAGCAGATTATGGAGTTGCAGATGATGGGGATGCAGCAGATGATGGAAATGCAGCAGCAGCAGTTGTAGTTGAAGCACCAGCAGCAGGTTTGGGGGGCCTTTTTGTGACCCTTCTTCTTTTTGGCTATGATATCCATCAATGAAAGAAAGAAAGATGTAATGAGAAAGCAATCAAAAAACAATAGCTAAACCCTAAACCCTAAAATTTACTCAAAAAAAATAAAAAAGTCAAACTGAACCTAAACCCTAAAAACACTGAACCCTTAAACCCTTGAAATGAACCCTAAAAAATAAAAAAGTCAAACTCTAAATATAAGGTTAAGTTTGTTACCGTTAACTTCTTCACCACATGTGGGCAAGTCAATTTGTTGTGGCCTTCAAATCCACAATTTGAGCAGTAAATTCTGGTGGACTCCCTTGACATTTTAACCCTTGTGCTTTCACCAGCCTCTGGCCTTCTAAAATACTTTGTTGTGGTATTTTTCTTGGGCTTAAAGTATGGGGCAGTTACAACACATCCAGGGGCAATTGCCCACATGTTGGACCCATTCAGTGGATTTAATGTATGAGAATATGTCGCCACAAGCTTCTCAGTTGCATAGCACTCATGGACAAAGTTAGTTGGTCTCAATCTTTCCTCCCTCATCACAGCAATTGAATGGGGGCATGGAATCCCATTTAGTTGCCATGAATTGCAACTACACATTTTTGTATTCAAGTCCACTACATATTCTTCAGCCCATGCGTTGTTGACACTAAACAAGCCCCCGCACTCTAGTAACCTCCCAAGTCTTGGACTCTTCAATCTTTTGTTCATTTTTCATTATCCTAGGAGGTATTGGAGTCTTGATCTTAGAAGCCCATGCATTTTGTCCCCACTCTTTCATGACTGCCTTGAACATCCAATTGAGCATAGAAACTATAGGCATGTACCTAGCTTCTATGATGAAGGCGTTGAATATTTCAGCCATGTTGTTATCCACCGAGTCACACTTGGCATGTGGTTTGAAGAAAGCTCTACAAAAATGATCCACACCTTTTCTTTCAAGCAGCCCCCAAGCTTGTGGGTCAAGATCATAGAGGTTTTTGGCATTCTTCTTCATCTCAATCTCTGTTGTTGACTTAGCAACCCTCCAGAATAGCTTCTTGTACATCTCACCCCTAAATGTCCTCCTTAGGTTGGCATACACATGCCTAGCACACAGCCTATGCTCACATCTTGGTAAAATCCTTGCCACACTGTCTACTAGACCCTAAACCAAACAAAAAAACACAATCAAACAAATTCAGAATATTAAAAAAAATAAAACAGACTGTAATTATAAAAATTTAAAACCTTAAGGAAGGGTTTATTCGTACCTTTTGTTGATCTGAAATAATTGCCCATCCATGGCCATCCCCCATGTCAAGATCAATATGTAACTGTGAAATGAAAAGATCCCAAGTCTCCTTTGATTCTGTTGAGGCAACTCCCCAAGCTAAAGGATACATTTGGTCATTTGCATCCCTCCCAACAGCTACAAGCACTTGTCCTCCCCAAGGTCCTTTCAGAAAACACCCATCCAAACTCAAAACTCTCCTACATCCCTCTAAGAAACCCTTCTTCAATGGTCCAGGACAGACATAAAGAAACTTGAACACATGCTCATTAGTCTCCTGATTCTGTGTTGTTTTCAGAACAACAGATGTGCCAGGGTTTTTGTCAATCAACTCCCCAAGATAGTCTCTAAGTTGGTAAACTGCTCCCTATAATCACCAACTATCGAGTCTAATGCCTTCCTTCTTGCCCTAGCACACATACACAAAGCAGCATTGTAATTCAGCTCCTCCTTCACCATTCTTTGTAAGTCTCTGGCAGTGATGGTTGGGGTTATCCTAAATCTGCTCCTATAATGCTCAGCCAGCCATTGCACACTCATATTTCTATGTCCAGCCTCAAAGCTAAAAGTTATACATGTGTGAGGGGGGCCAAATGGTTTCACTGCATAGCTTTTCTCCTTGCCTACTTTTGATCCCCAAAACCTCCACTTGCACCCTTCACCCTGGCAGAATAGTTGATACCTCACTTTGTCACTCTTGCTCACCTTCAGATTGTAACCACCTAGTATCCTATAGTTATCAACAGCTTTTTTCATCTCCTTCTTGTCAGCGAATGTCATCCCAGTAAGGAGTCTACTAGGTATTGCAGGATTGTATCTAGGACACTTGGGTTTCTTCTTCCTCATGCTAGGCCTTTTCTTTCTCAACACACCATGAACCTCAACATCACTCTCACTCTCAGGGCTGCTAGGGTTGTCAGAATCATGGTACTGTTCATCCTCAACTCCTTCACCCTCCTCAATAACCCCTCCTTTAATCAAACTATCATCACCATCTAACACAGCATTCCTATCAGCTATTTTATTGTCCCTCAAATCCTTTTTTTCTTCATGACTTCAGTCATTTCCTCATCCTCAACTTCAGAACCATCACCATCACCATCACCATCACCATTGGGTACATAATCCTCATCATCATCCTCATCATCATCCCCATCCTCAAACCACCAAGTAGCCTCACTAACTGCATCATCACCAACATCATCAGCCACTTTTTCTTTCCCCTTATCCTTATTAACATCAGGATGCTTCACATACATGCGAACAAATGGAAATTTCTCTAAAAAGTCACTCAACATCCTTATCTCATCATCCCCCTTAACCTCAACAAGACTGTCCTCAAATCCTATATTACTTCCAGGCTTGCTAATGTAAAGGGTTCCAATTTTATCTTTTGTATACCCAACATTCTCAACAAACTCAATCAGATCATCCACACATAACCTATTAGGGTCTACGTCCATTTCAGTGACCTCACTATCAATGTAAACCATATGTGGATTCGATATAAACTGGCCCCCATGAAAGATTTGTAATTTACCCATTCAGAAACCCTATAATACATGAAAACAAACCAAATTTCAGATACATAAACACCAATTTATCAGTAAACAGAGGGTTTGTTATCTGGGATTCTGGGAAAATGAAGAACTTAAACCCTAGAAAAATTTTTTCGTCTAATTCAACTGATAAGTACTTCATACTGATAAACAACATCAAAAACACCACAAATACCAACCAAACAAAGAATTTTGACAAAAAACTGAATTTCAAAAACTAGGGTTTTGATGAACTTACCAGGTATGAATGTGAAGTTGTCAGGCCTTCAATCAGATCCTCAACACTTCCTTGGGATGCGATTTTGATCGTTGAAGTTGAATTTAGGTTTTGATTGAAGAAAGAAGTAGAATTCACTGGTGGAATTTGAAGAACCCAGGCGATGGAGAGTAGCAGGATGAAGAAGAACGTTGCCTGGGTTTTTTTTTTTAATTGGAGGGAAATAATAGAGGGCCCAATGCATTTTTTTACTATGTTTTAGTATAATTAGGGTTTTTTAACTTAATTATGTTTATTTTTTATTTAATTTAGTTAATCACACCCACCCAGCAGATTAACCTGTTGCTTTAGGTTTTAACTTCTCCTCAGCCGGTAAAGTGGTATATTAGTCTTAATTATGTTAGATTAGTGGCAGTTTCATAACATGTTTTTTGTGGGTGGCAAATTTGCTATTTTGGAAAAGTATAGTGGCATTTTTATCCAAACACTCAAGAAACATGTAATAGACGATAAATTAACAAACCATATTGTAACTTAAAATCAAAAACATGCTTGTCATAATTACATAAATTAAAAAAAATATTCTTATTATAAATATTCTAATTAACATATAAAAACAGAATTAAAATAATAATAATTTGGAAATATCCAATACATAATCAACACATAATTAACAATTAACACTAAGTTAAATAAATAAAACATCAGGAAAAAAGAATTTTCACTGAAAGCAATTTTCTAGCCCAACTCAAACTAGTAGCCTCATATAATTGGTTTTCATTATAATCATCAATATGATAAAAAGTTAAAACTTAAAAGCTAAACAAATGAAACAACATAACCTCCTGACCTTTCTTCTTCTTCGTTCTGCTTTGTCAAAAAAAAAAAAAAAAAAGAGCCTTCTGCCGTACCGACCACAAAAACAGTGCCATCTTTCTACGGCAGTCATGGAAACAGACCACAAAGTCGGTCCCAACACACCCGTTGCCACCATCCAAACACCTAGCCAAAGGTGAGCTGGAGGTTGGCAGCCAATTTCGTCCACGGCACAATCGCACCGACGGCATGTGACAGTCACGCACCTCCATCCGACCTTGGTTCGGCATCTTGACACGGGGATTAAGTAGATCGGCGAAAGTCGAGAATTTATGTGCCGGTGGTGTCGCCAATGCACCACCTTTCAGAGTGAGTGAACACACGCACCAACCTTGGTCAGAAAACCATTGTTTTCTGTGTGAACGCATACGTTGGTGGTCGGAGAGGCTGAGGAAGCAGGTTCAATCGGAAAAATGAATCTTCCGAAAATGCGCAATACACTGCCCATTTCCACTTTCTCTTTGGTTCTGCCCATCGGTGGTTGATCTGCTGTCGCAGCCGACAACCGACTTTCTTCCACCGCCATGGCCACCAAGGCGACGACGGCTATAATGGGTTCGAGGTCTAGGTCTAGAGCAACATGTATGAGCAAAAGGAGAGAACTTTGTTAAATGAAGACTATCGTACCAAATCAGCCTGAGATTTAACCTTGGTCTTCATATGGGTTTGTAAAGTAAACCCATCAATGGGTGCCAATTTGGATGTGTCCGAAACAACCCAGGAAAAGTTTGATGCAATTGCAAATACACCATGACTTTATGATTCCAGAACTAGTATTGCTCTGATACCACTGAAGGTAATTTAGGACTAGAGTTATTAGTGAATTCACACCCTAAAACCCTAACACAAAATGGTTTGCTAGACATGGAGAGATAGAGAAACTAGGAGTAAGGAGGCTACTCATTACCCATTATTAGTATATTACTTCTTAACCTAATTTAGCCTAGCCTAACTCAGCGGCTGGGCGAGGGATATAGGTCTATGGTAGGTTTCGAACCCCCGACCAGTGTTTCCACTTCATCCCCTAACCAACTGAGCTACACGACGTTGGATATATATATACATATATATATATAGCTAGGTTAAAGAATATAAATGGTAGCCTATGTTTATCATAGTACAGAATGTACATTTTATGAATAGTTTCATATTTATGAAAAAAATATAAATAAATAAATAATTTTATATAGTTTATAAGTTATAATAACACTAAAAATAATAAAATATACCTTCACGAAATTCATGATGAAATTTGGATGAAATTACAAAAGTTGGGGGGGAAAACTTTATATTTAATTTTAAAGCGATTTTAAAGTTGGGGAAAAAGTTGGGGAAAAAAATTTGGATTAAATATCTTTATATTTAATTTTAAAGCGATTTGGATGAAATTCATGATGGTTATTAACCATCTTGAATCAAGATGCATATCATTTTTGTTAACATAATTACAAAAGTCAGGGAAGAAACTGTTAAAGTATTTAAATTAATAAATATTAATTTATGAAAAATGAAGGATGTGAACGCAAATTGGTTAAATTACACTGAAAATGTAAAATGACCAATAATTTTGGAAAAGAAAAGTTAGTTAAATGGATAAATAAAGTAGCGTAAATTATAGTGTACACCTAGGTCCACCACATGAACTAAAATAGGTAAATCTTTTTATGTAATGAAATTTTGTAAAAAAATTGATAAATTAAAAAACAAAAATTAATGAACTTTGCAATAATATTGAAAATTTTATTAAAAAATTTTTTTTGATGGATATAAAGAAATGTTTATGTAATGAACTTTTGTAAAAAAAATTTGAAAATTTTAAAAGAAGATTGATGAATTTTGCAATAATATTGAAAATTTTATAAAGAATTTTTTAATAATTATTAATAAATTTAATTTTAAAATTTTAATAGTTTTGTTGATGTAGGTAGGTACTTTATGGTCTACATGGTCCATGCATATAAAAATTGAATAAATAGTGACAAAGGGAGTATGCATTAATATTTAAAAACTAGAAAAATAAGAATGAAATTGCTATTGTCTACTGTGTCAATTAATATATACCCATTCCATTTTTATTTAAGTGTCTTACAGATAATTGTGTTAAAATTTTGATTGTTAATACTTTGTATAATGAATCATTATACAAAATTGATACCGTCAGATTCATAATAAAAAACTAGTACCGTAAAGTATAATATCATATATTTTATAAAGACAATTATGTTAAAAATTATTTATTAAAGAGAAATCTCAAAAAATGTAAATGTAAAAGATAGAAAAAATGGTTGGAGTACTTTAGCCCTAATTCAAATCTTGAGTCCACCAATATATAGAATGGTTTTCTTTAATGATCACCTATGTTTAACATTAAATAATCTCTCCTTTTGGGTCTTTTACATGTGTTTTGGATGCAACTACCTACTTTGATTAGTCCCGGAGAGATTCTTGTTGAGGTATTTTATATTCTCATATCCTATTACAGTCGCCGTAGCCTTGGATGATCTCCGGCGCCACGTACTCCTCAGTTCTGACGAACGAGTTGGACTTACCCACCACTGAGTCGGACTCGGACGTGCATGAGGTGGAGTTGGAGGAATCCGTCTCTGATTTCACCGAATCTTCAGGAGAAGTTCCCAACCTACAGAAGGGACGAACCCTAGATTGGATCTGCATCGTCTTTCAAATTCAAGTTTTGAGATCTAATAGATCGTTAGGGTTTCGTCAACGGTGACGAACAAGCCGAGGACGCCGCCGGTTTTGCCGGAGGATTGCCGGAGTGATTGCGATTTGTCGTCTTCCGTCGTCGATGATTGTGGTGGCGAGATTGCATGTTCTCTTCGTCGCCGGATGTGCGGAAGCCGTTGTCATTCGGTCTTTCATCGACTCCTCCAATCCCTCCTTATCGGCTTGCAGTTCATCAGCCACCTTGTTATTCTCTTGCTGCATGTTTGCTGCCTCACCTTGAAACTTAGCCGCTTGGTCTTCGACGTCTGTCTGGAATTTCTGGACTTGGCTGAATAAAGCACTGAACCTCATCCAAAAATCCAGTTTCTACTGTAAAGACCAGATCTCCTTATCCTTCCTGGCATTATAATTTCTCAGTTCTTGGAGCTGTGCTGCAATCTCAGAAAACTCTATTTGAGTTTTCTTATCAATTTCAACAAGCTTCTTCTTGGCTTGTTTGTAGTTCCGAAGAGTAGATGTATATGTTGCCAAGAATAGATGTACATCCATGCTTTGCAAATGATGGAGCATGGAAAAGATTCCACAAGCTGCTTGATCATTTCCCCTACGGTCATTTGTACAAAGATTCGTGAAGGTGATAAAAGGATTATGATTGATCCTCTCTTCGTTCTCTTGTCCGATCAGCCAGGAAAGTCTCTATTTATTAGGCCATTGTATTCGCCGGAGACGACTATGATACCTGGAAAAGTTCGGCAACAATCTTTCTCTTTCTTTCATCATTTGACTCCACGAAGTTCTTCCGTGTTTACGTCCATTTCACCCGTTATTACGAGTTGTGGTGATGGCGAGGAAGTTGTTGGAGTTAAAGTTCAAGATTTCCATTGTTGGCAAATTGGAGTTTTGATACCCTCCAATTTGAGGGGGGTGTTAGGAATAGTAAATCTTGTATTTCCAATTTGTTCACAATTTTATTTCTTTGTTTCTTTATCTTGTTTCTTGGTTTGTTAGGGAGGTTGGTTATATATAACCTTCCTCTCCTCCTTGTATCTTTGAGTAGAGATTCATCAATAATATCATTTCTCAAATCTCTCTCCCTCTTCTCTCTTTTAGTTTCACCAAATTGGGTGAAATTTAACATTATCCTCGCAAGTTAGCTTGGTGGGTAGCTTGAAAACTTGACATACAAGAAGTCTGGGTAAGGGTTGAGCTCAAGCTCATCTTATAAATTTGTTTGATTAGATTTTCATTTGTATTTATGGATATAATTAATAAATATTAAACTTTTATAATTGATAATTAATTATAATTATCAAAAAAGTTAATTGAAAATCAATATCACCATCGGGTTTTTTTACTTTTTGGACCCTGAATTTTGGGGTATTTATTTTCTGAACCCCCATAATTTAAAGTTTATATTTTAGACCCTATACTTTGTCTCCGCCAACAATATGGACCCTATACTGTGTCTCCGGCAACAATATGAACCCTATACTTTGTTTCCGGCAACAATATGGACCCCCATATTTCAAAGCCATTATCGAATTTTTTTTCTTTCGAAAATTTTCCAGCCGCAACTTCTTCTTCCTCTTCTTGCACAATTTCCAACCCCATATGAGCATAAATTTGCCAAAAAAAGTTACCAAAATTTACCATAAGTTATCAAAATTTAACTTTTACCCTACTGTTTTTTACCCATGAATTTTACACACCCTTAGCTGTCAAAGTTTGGTCAATTTCAAAGCAACAGTCAAAAGCAAGAAAAAGTGATAAAATGTCATATCGGGAAGTTTAGGCAACAATTAGGTCATCGCCGGAGTCAAACATAACTTTGGGCTACATTTTTTGGGTCCACAAAGTATAGGGTCCAAAATATAAACTTTGAAATATAGGGGTCCAGAAAATAAATACCCTCAAAGTTCGGGGTCCAAAAAGCAAAAAAATTCTATCACCATCCTTATAGGCCCTGTTTGGCAAACAGCTGATAGCTGTTGGCTATTGGCTGATTGCATTGGCTGATTATTGTTGGCTGTTTGTATTGGCTGATTTTATTGGCTGTTTGGAAAAGTTGTGATTGATAAAGTTAGTTGATTCTAAATTTTTTTTTGCTAAAATTCCATTTATACCCTTTATCACTAATATGATAAATATGCATCAAATATTGGGACCAATAAGCTTTAGGATGACATATGGTGTAAATTTAGACAACTTTTGGACAAAATGGTCTTTTCCACAATCAGCCATTTACAATAGGCTACTCCCCTCATTCTATTGAAAAATGGCATATTGAGACTAATAAGCTAATAGAATGAGTTGTTTACCAAACACCCCAACAGGCTATTTCACCCCCTAATAAGCCAACTTTTGCAATAGGCCAATGAATAGGTTGTTTACCAAACAGGGCCATAGTTTGTAAAGATAGAAAGTAAGCTATGCGGGAGTAAACAAGGGGGTGCTAGGGGTATCATGGTCCTCCCCTAAGTTCATGGAAATGGATAGTTTGAGATGAAAAAAATCAATGTCATTATGTTGCTTTCATGGTTAAAGGTTGTGTAGAAAGGTTCAAAGCCGTTTAGTTCACTTTTTTTTTCTTTCACTAATTTATTTTTTCTCTCCTTTTTAAGTTCTTTTTACAAACAAATTGCAAACTCTTCATAATTAATATTTCGAGTTTCTAAAAATTCCAAACCTTTGAATATTTTTAATTTCTAATTTGTTTAGTTAATTAAATTAATACTACCTCTGTCCCAAAATATCCACAAATTACAATGAGTTACAATATGAAATTAATTTCCACCATTAGAAAGATATCTTAGTAAAAATTACAAGACATTGAGGTAGTACTCATTTAAGCGAAGGGAATCATTTGCCATACAAGACACGTGATAATAAATGGGGTTATTTGCATTTTGGACCTCGAAGTATAGGGGTATTTATTTTCTGGACCCTTAATTTTCATATTTATTTTTGGGACCCTAAAGTTTATGGGTTGAATAAAAAAGAACCTTAAAGTTTGTAGGTTGAAAAAAAGACCCATGTACTGTTTTTCTTTTTCATTCCATGTTTGAATTTATCTCTCAATTAGCATCAAACTTCAGGAGTAAGGTTAAAACTAATATTAAAGTTGTAATACACCTCTCTTATTCATGTCGGAACTACTTAGACCATAGGTACTTTAGGTCTAAATAGTTTTGACATGAATAAGAGATGTGCATTATAGCTTCAATATCAGTTTTAACGTTACTTGAAGTTTGGCGCTAATCGGAAGATAAATTCAAATGTAGAATGAAAAAGAAAAACAGTACACGGGTCTTCTTTTCAACCAACAAATTTTATGATCATTTTATATTCAACCTATAAACTTTAGGGTCCCAAAAATAAATATGAAAATCAAGGGTCCAAAAAATAAATATCTCTATACTTCGGAGTCCAAAATGCAAATAACCCAAATAAATGACAATGCAATAAACTGTACGTGTAAATCCCACTGTTTGGAGCATCTTATAATAATTGGAGTTGTTGATACTTCAATTTTTATCTTCTCAAATTTATGTCCTTAATAAAATTAGATTATAATAGATTCAACAAAAATAGTTCGCAATTAAATGAAAATATTTAATTTGAAAAAGTTACAATTATGTCATTGAGAAATCTCGCCATAAGTTACTCTTGCGACTCTTGAGTATCACATTTCATTATGACCTGCAAACTTTCAAGTATACTCCGGAACACTCTTGAACCCTTGATTGAGTGAGAAAAGTTGATTATAATGTATGGTTCATACACTTGTTCAATTTCTCCTAAGTTCGGGTTCTAGACTTATCTTTCTTTAGCTCGTCGCTTCTTAAGGTTCTTATACCATAAAGAAAAATTCCTAGTGAGGTTTAAAGTATCAATATTAAACTATTTAATCTCATCATACTCTTGAATTTCAAAGATCCTCTCCATCTTCCAAACACAATCAAAGTAGTTATCAGGGTTGGAACTACCATTAAAGCTAGAATGCTTGATGAGGAGATCGACCAAGTCATCTAGAGGCCTATGAATACTTAGGTAATGGGTGAGAGAATGGATAAGATAAATCATTGTGAGGTTTTTATACCATGGTCCTTAATTACGCAACTAAACCATATAGAGTTCGCCTTATACCTTGTATCCTTAGGTAATGGGTGAGTGAATGGATAAGATAAGTAAACCTATAAAAATTTTATAAATAAAAAAGAATTGAATCGTGATTGAGATGAAAGTTGATAATGGAATCAACAAATACATTTTGCTAAGTCGTACAATTAAGAAGGGAGCAATCTCCTCTATTTTTCTTTTATTATACATAGATATGTGTCAACTTTTGCAAGAACTTGCCTTCTAAGTTACAGTCGCTAGCTTAGAAGCGCTATACTTTTTGAAGCATCAAACATGGAAGACATTCTCCCGGCAAGTTCTACAATGACAAGAATATTTGGAACTCCTATCGAATGTGGAATGTGATTACTAAATAGATAGAGAAGCATGAAGTGTGCTCAAAAAAAGACTATCCCAAATGCACCGGCGAGCACACACCTCTTGAGAGGCAGCCGGTACGTTTTATTTATATTTTTAACGAGTTTACTTAATCTTATTAATAGATTTGTTTTTATTTTAATTTTTATTTGTCATATTTACAAGCGTTCTTGATTCTTTAACTAACTTAGATTAATCTGATTGTTTGAATCATAATCTAGTCGATTTATGTTGCATTTGTTGGTTATTACGTGTGTTTGTTTTAATTTGTGGTTACTGTTCTAGACTTTTGTGTCTATGAATAATATTTTTATGCTTATACATTTCAAATATTTGGAAAATTTGATCATAAGTGAATGTGACGCCAATTACTTGAATTTGGGTTAGTTAGGTGTAATTGTTGAATTATCTTAAATAAGTTGATAGCAACTTTTATTTATTCTTTAACTTAAAATACAAACATTAAAGAAAAATTTGTGTACATTATATATACAATATATTATATATCATTGTATATAATTTTTAATTTTTAAATTTTACTAATTAGATGTACAGTTTTCAATTACTCAACTTTAAATTTTGACCCATCTAAATTTAGTTTTTGGATTTACATCTGGAAGCATCTATATTTAATTCACTAAAAATTGCTAATCATTTTATGTGTTCAATTGATTGCATTTTGTAGAACCTTGAAGCAATTTACCACATACCTCATCATAATGAATACAATCCTATGCGGAGCAGTCACGTAGTACTCCTAATTGGATGGGAAGAACAAGCTTAGATTTTCAAGAATAGTTGGGGTGAAACATGGTCTCAAAATGGATTTGGAAAAGCGAAACGGGGGGCTTTGTTGATCGGTGGCAAGAGTGTGTATAAATTTTCCATGGTTAGAAGTATACAATATACGCATGCTATACTTTGCGATGATGTCTAAATCCAGTGATAAATTCATACAAACTTGAAAGTTAGCACAAGTAATTTTTTGCTAAATAAATTAAAGTTAATATAATTATTTTACTTTGTTGAAGTTATGTATAAATTTTCAATTAATTAAAAAATATCAATTATTATAGTTCCCTCTAATGATTTTCATTTTACCCAATTGTTAGTATATCTATAATAATATAAAAGTAATATATTCGAAATTTGAAATACTCAACCCAGTGATTGTAGGGGTTATCGGTCAATCAGATTAAAGAAAAAAATCGATTTGAAAATAAAGTAAAAAAATTCTCGCCCATGAAATAATAATTAAAAAAATCGATATAAAAAATAATAAACAAAAAGTCTAATCAGATTAAGAGTCTACCTTATCTAATTAGAAATTTACTTCCCACTCCAATTATGACTCTAACTCCCACCCAAATCCAATTAGGACTCTACCTTTCACCCAAATCTAATTAAGATTCTACCTCCCGACCTAATATATAAACATCAAAAAGTACTATTTCATCGGCAAACATTTGAAGAAACCATTGAATTCTCGGCAAACCTGCAAATACAAACAGGTTAGTTTTCGAAAAGTACTATTTCATCGGCAACTCCACCATATATTTCGTTCTCTATCTATGTCTTTCTCTCTCTCAAACCAAGAGCAATATGCATATCAATTTCTCTCTGATCTTAGCAAATTACTACTCGAGATTTGACACTTTCAAGGTTTTCTGAATGTCGGCGCTTCGAATACCTATCTATAAACCAAGAGCAGTATGCATATAGAACTGTATATATAACATTGCAACCAAATTTCCAGGAGAGATATTGCTTGCCTTTGTTTTCATTTTCTTGCTGGAGGAATTTTTACGTCAGGCCTGAAGAATATACCTTAGATATTGATGCTACCTAATATTTGTTGCTCTTTGTTTCATCGTATTGAACAATTGTGTACCCGTAAAATATTTATTTGTTGTGATTATTCTTTGGACTGTTTAAACTACACTTACAGCAAGACTATGCATATCTCTCAAATTAAATTTCATTTAGTCTTTAGGGTTGGGTTGATTGATTGATATTTTTCCAATAATTTGTGGGATTTTATGTGATGCATTGTTAATTTGTTATACAAGGTGTTCGTCACCTATACAGCCATACAAAGGTACGTATGCCTGTGTAAGAGTTAAGTATCGTTTTGTCATCATATCTAAATCCTAATTCTTTTGTCTTAGTTTATATTTGGACAAGTTGTAAATAATTTACCTTCTACTAATGATATGTTAATGTGAATCCGAACAGATTTTCCTGGTATACGAGTGGCACTAAAGGTGAAACATCAAGACTATATTACTGGAATTTAGGAAGCTCGCAATAGAAGAAAATTTGATGGACGTCAGTTGTGTATAATGGAGATTGTTCATAGAATCAAGAGTAATATTTTTTACTAACACACTACATGCAATAAGGAATTAATTCAAGCATTATATATGTACAGATAATATTTTGTATGGATTATATATGGTTATGTAGGAGATTTGATATTGGTGTATAGGGTTCAGTGAATTTTGCCCTTTCATTTACGATATGGTAATAAACGTCGTTGCCCTTTCATTTTTAACTTATATGATATTGTTTATGAATAAAGTAATGTCACATGCTTCTTCCAATGAAATAATAGGCAACGAACGATTTCTAAATCATGGGTAATTAATTGGAATTTGTCTCTCTAAATTGCAAGATGTAGGGTAAGATTGTTACATTCGTCCACTCCATGTCCCGCCCGGGCAAGATTTCGGAGCATTGGTTTTTATCATTCCAAGTCGCTTCTTTTTTTACTTGGATTGAGAATGTTTGGTAATATATTTATTTTTTAAAAACAAAAATAACATATCTATTTTATTTATTTTATACTATTTAAAATTTTAAATATCTCGTGCATCGCACGGGTTAAAAACTAGTTTTATTTAGAATGAATATACTTCTAATATTTTCTTTTCCTCATTTGAATTGTATTATGTTATAAAACTTTAATAATCCTTGGAGGATGGGGGGAGAGAGGGAGGAAAGAGAGAGTGAAGAAGGATTCTGGAGGGGAGTTCCACCAACTATTTTCATTGGCAATCTGCCGAAGGAGTTGGACAAATTTGGGCTTGGAGGCATCTTCAAGAAATACGCTACCATCAAATCTGCCATTATCATCAAGAGATGGAGGGAAGATTCCAATTTTGGGTTCATAGAAGTTGTTAGGCGCCAGGATGCCCTTAATTGCATCAACCATCTCAATGGAGCAGTAATCCGGGGCAGAAGAATTATTGTGGATTGGGCTAAGAAGATGGCCAAAGGGAGGAGAAGCAAACAGATTTGGATGCCAAAACCTTCGAGTAGCACTCCTATAGAGGTTGCTGATTGCAGAGTAAAGGGAATCATCAATGAAGAATTCTTTGAGTGACTGTCAAGAAGCTTAATTTGCTCTTCAAGTGCTCCTAGAGACCTTGATGCTCTGACATACTTGATCAAAGATAATTATGGCCCGATTTCAAAGATCACGGCTCTTAGTGGTGTCAAATACATGCTCACTTTTCCTACAGTTCAAGAGATGAAGGATGCTTTAGCCAATCCAATGGAGTTGTGTGATTGGTTTTCATATATCAAGTTGTGGTCGGTTTATGAGTCTTCGGAATCTAGGTGAGTTTGGGTTGATATATTTGGAGTCCTTCCTCATGGTTGAGTTTGGGAGAATTTTGAAAAATGTTCTCAACCGTGGGGCAAGCTGCTCTCCCTAGCCAGATGTATATCATCGACTAATTAATTTGAAACAATGAGAGTTTTGATCCAGACATATTTTTTTTAGGCAAATTGATGGCGAAGTGGTTCTAGATATCCAAGATTGTGCATGTAGAGTGTTCATCAGGGAGGTTAGTTCTCATTTAATCCCTCCTACTTTGATTCGGGAGTGTGATTCTGGTAATGTTGAGGTGAATTCAAGTAGCGGTAGAAGTTCGATAGAAATATGCTCGACTTTTATGAGAAAACAAATACCTCTAACACTTGAGTCAATTCTCCGTAAACTAATGTCTATATATTCAAGAATATTCTTATATATTATGGATGCATGCAACTGGGCAACAAATATTAGCAAATCAAATATTTGTGTGAATTGAAATCAAACATGGTTGAAATCACCATAGGGTGTGGAAGTGAACAAGGTGTTTAAATATATATATATATATATATATATATATATATATATATATATATATATATATTTTGAGTTGGAATGTTAGAAGGTGTGGTAGATTCAATAAGCAGGCTGACATTCGTCAGTTTTTGCAAAAACATCAAGTTAGCTTGGTTGGCTTGCTTGAGGTGAAAATAAAAAATGAAAAAATGGCGGAATTGGGGTCTCATATGTTGAATGGCTGGCAATATAGTCATAATGCTAATATTACTGGTAAATGCAGGATTCTTGTGGCTTGGCGACCTAGTGTGTATCATGTTGAGATTATTGATTCTCAGTCTCAATGGATCCATATCTCTGTTACTAATCTTGAGGATGGTTTCAAGTTCCAGGTTACTTTTGTTTATGGCTCTAATTGTTTACATGAGAGGAAGGAGTTGTGGGAGAAGTTATCTGTTTTATCTAATATGATTCAGGAGGGTTGGTTGATTGTTGGTGATTTCAACTCGGTTTTGAGAAGTGATGATAGATTTGGTGGTACTCAGGTGGAGTTCTTTGAAGTGGCAGATTTTCAAGATTGTATCCAGAATAACAATTTACAGGAATTGAGCTTTACTGGAGATTTTTTCACTTGGACAAATTCTCATGTGTAGTCAAAAATTGATAGAGCTTTTTCTAATGAAGATTGGTTACATCAAGGGAGGTTTACTCAAACTACTTTCCTTCCGTTTGGTCTCTCTGATCATACCCCTATTTTGGTCTCTTTCCTTGGTACTCCTGTTCAGAGGTATTCTTTTAAATACTGTGTGATGTGGCATAATTCCAAGTTTTATAACTCCATCATTGATGAAGCGTTATCAGTGCACAGGGTAGGTTTTAAAATGTTCCAGTTGCATAAATTACTTGTTTCTTTGCGTGCACCCTTACAGAAGTTGCATAGAAGTGAATTTTGTGATTTATTCCAACAAGTGGAGATCTGTAGAACAAATTTGGAGGAGACTCAGTTGCAGCTTATGAATGACAAGACTAATATTGCTCTCAAGGAGCTTGAGAAAGAGAAAAGAGTTTACTATATGAATGTCTTAAACTCTGCTCATCTGCTTATTCAGCAATAGTCTAAGCTCAAATGGTTGAATTTTGGGGACTGTCCTTTCCATGTTTTCTTTGGGAAAATGAAAAAGAGACAATTAAGCTCTTATGTCTATAGTCTGATGAATGAAGAGGGGGTTTTGATTTCTGGGTTTGAGAATGTGGCTGACATTGTTCTTCTTTATTTTGAGAAGTTGCTTGGGGTTCAGCATTACTCCAGAGTTCCTATCAGGGAAGATATTTTTCATGTTGGCAATGTTGTGCAGATTGAGCAACAGATGATGCTGGTTCCAGTTACTAAGTCTGAAATTCGAGACATAATTTTCTCTATCTCTAATATCAAAGCGCCTGGCCCAGATGGCTACAACAGTCATTTCTATCAGGACAACTGGGTGAAAATTGGGGATTTATTATTTGAGGCGATTTGTGAATGCCTTAATACCTGTTCTATTCTTTCTATTATTAATGAGACTGTGATTTCTTTGATTCCCAAAAAGATTAATCCGGAGAGTCCAGCAGATTTCAGGCCTATTTCGTGTTGCAATGTCTCCTACAAGTGCATTTCGAAAGTACTTTGCTCACGCATGAAAGTTGTTCTGCCTGATATCATTAATCAGAGTCAGGGAGCTTTCGTCCAAGGTAGAGAAATTGTACAGAATATCCTTTTATGCCAAGAAATCGCGCATGGTTATAATAGAAAGAATTTATCCCCAAGATGCATCATGAAAATAGACTTGAGGAAGGCTTATCACTCAATCTATTGGGAGTGTATTGAAGAAGCTTTGAAGGCGTTTCATTTCCCCCCGAGATTCATACAGTGGATTATGATGTGCGTGACATCCCCTTCATACACCATCAATCTTAATGGGAGAAAACATGGCAATTTTAAAGGAGGGCGTGGTCTTCGTCAAGGTGACCCTTTATCCCCTCTTTTATTTGTGATTGTTATGGAGTATCTGTCTCGTTTGCTGCAAAATCTTCAGTATGACTCAAGGTTTGCGTTTCACCCGGGTTGTAAGTCCCTGAAAGTTAATCATCTGTTATTTGCGGATGATCTGGTTATTTTCTGCACTGCCAATAGTGATTCTATTCACTGTATTGTTGTTGTCTTGGCTCATTTTGCTGAATGTAATGGCTTGAATGCTAATCTGTCCAAGTCCACAATTGTGTTTGCCGGCTGTGATAATCATACTGCCCAGAACTTGGCTGATATCATAGGCTTCAGTAGGGGTTCTTTTCCTCTAAAATATTTAGGAGTCCCGATCAATACAGGAAGGATTAGAAAGTTTGATAGTATTTGCTTGGTGGATAAAATCACTGCTAGAATTCGCACTTGGGCCTCTCGACATCTTTCTTTTGCTGCTAGAGTCCAACTTGTGAACTCTGTTCTCCTAAGTATTGTGGGTTATTGGTCGAATATATTTGTATTGCCGAGTAATGTCATTGAACAGGTTGTCAAAGTGTGTAGAAATTTCATTTGGTCTGGTGATTATAACTATCGCAGAGTTCCCCTTATTGGTTGGGATACCTTATGCTCACCTAAGAAATATGGCGGTCTTGGTCTTTGTAACCCTCGCCTTTGGAATATTGCCTCGGTGGGTAAGCTTGTTTGGGATGTGGCTCAAAAAAAAGATAATTGGGTTCGGTGGATCCATGAGAGATATGTTAAAACAGAAAATTGGTGGCTCTATGAGCCACCAGCTACTGGCTCATGGTGTTGGAAACAAATTTGCAAAATCAAAGAGAAAGTGAAGTTGGGTACTGCTACTGATTGGGATTGGAAGGGTGTTGTGAATAGCAACTTCAACATTTCTGTTTGTTATGATGATCTGCTGAAGAACAAGGAAAAGCGGCCATGGTTCCATATTATTTGGAACAAGGGAGCTCCTCCGCGTCATAGCTTGCTTACTTGGCTTGCTGCGCACAACAAACTGCCAGTGGCTATGCGTTTGGCTGCACACGGTAACAATGTAGATATTGTATGTATCCTTTGCAATCAGGAAGACGAATCCATAGACCACCTGTTTTCTGAGTGTGTCTTCATCAAGCAGGTGATGGCTTTCTTTTGCCAGAAGTGGATGATCAATTTCAATTTCAGCTCCCTACTACATTGGTTTTCTAACTGGAAAAACACGAGGAAGAACTGGGCTCTTAAGTCCATTATGATGACTCTAGCTACTTCGACTATAGCTATCGTTTGGGAGGCTAGAAACTACAAAAAATTCCCGGAGAATCGCAAGGCCCTTTCCACTTTGGAAGTAATCAAGAAGATACATTATACTATTTTGCATAGATTTTTGTTTCTTTCAAAGAAAAGTTCAAAGTATAATCGTTGTATAGATTTACTACTTCATTAGGTTTTCTTTGTTGCTTCTTGGGCCGGTTTGTTCCTTCTTTGACTTCGTCGAGAAGTCCTTTGATAATGAAGAGTTGCGATTCTGCCATATATATATATATATATATATATATATATATATATATATATATATATGTCATTGACACAACTTAAACAAATCAATTAGCTAAGAACCTTGAAATAGTCAAGGTTTATTTTGTAACAAAGGCAAAATTAATTATTGAAATTAATAAAGGAAATATTATTGAGATTGATAAGTTAACTTTCAAAGTTGTCAGGAAATCTTTCCTTAGCACACACAACACACAGGGTAGATCCCAACTCCCTTAAGATACCAGCCAACTTTGAGAGGTCATTCAAGAAAGGTTGACAACTAAAAGCACTCATGAACAATACCTCTTACCTACACGACAATCACATCTAATTTTCCAAATTGGGAATTCTCATTAAGATATAGTTAGCTACTCAATTGAGACTTTCCTCAAATAGTCAACAACTCACAAAGAAACAACTGTTGAAAAATATAAGAGAGGATTGTTTGAATACCTTCTCTTTGTTGGTTCTTTCCAACTCATTGGTTTCATTGATAAAGAAGATATCACTTAAATAGCCTCGAATCACCTCTTTTGATCTCTAGACATTGGGTTTTTTCCAGTCAATAATTTTCACCTTGATTTGCTGAACACATTCCATGATAAGCGCTACCATATGTTGACATAAGATTTTGTCTGGGTAGTGTTCGTTGAAGTTGTATAGTATTTGTAAACTTAGCAGACCCGAAAGCACCATTACTTAGCATGCAGAAAAAGCCAAAAACCAAAAATCCACAACACTCCAATTAGCCCAACACCAAAAGCCAAACCCAAACCGCGACATAATCTAGCTCAAGCGTGCCAACCAAAATCAAAGGCAAGTAGTGAAGGTCGACCGGCTTAGGCCAGTTCAGCCCGGTCTGATGTGGCAAAAGTCGGTCAACCTTGTTTTATTTCGTATGTAACCTTTTTAGCACAATCTTCTAATCGGATACACCCCTTTCCAATAAAAATCCAAAAAATATTGGGATTTTGCTACCATTGTTTTGAGTGTGTATAAATAGTTGAATATTGGTTCCTTGTGATTTTGGCATTTTGCTATAATTATTTTCATTCCCCTTGCCAGTAACACCCCATCTTACCCCCCTCCCTTCCAAAAAAAATATCCTTGCAAAACACCGTAATTCATATTTAATCATATTTAATTTCCACCCACAAAATTCACCCAAACTCCACAAATTGGCCTCAACGTCTAATCAAGTGGGTGAGCGAGAAACCCGTCCCCAACCTACTTCCCTTTCCAATGCAAACCTCGATCGAACATTGTAAATGATTATCGACAAGCAAGATGTGATCTAACGCCAAATGAGGTTCTTATTCTAATGATTGGTGGTCTCTATGTTCAAGAACCAAGGATGAATAAAGAGGCTCCTAGACGTTATCCTCCTAGAGGTGGCGGTGTTGCTTCGCCTCGAGGCTCTTGATGTGGTACAACGTTTGACGATGATGATGGATCGACTAAAGATTGGGATGATACCGCTTTCATAGAGGATCCTCGTATTCATTGGCCCCGAGATGACTTGGGCGACCTCCGAGCTCCTACCTTTGATGGGAGTGTCGACCCGATGACTACTTTGAGTTGGTTCAGACTATGGAAATGTTTTTTTCCAGAATTAGGAGTATGATGAGGTCAAGCAATACAAGATTGCCACTTTGCACTTGACAAGATATTGTAGACGCTGAATTTTGTATCTATTTTATTTTTTTAGTGTTAGTTTTAGAAAATAGGCTAACCGATAAATGGCACGCAAGCCCCGTTCCATCGAAAACCCCAAAAATATACAAAGCCCAAATGCCGGGAACACAGGTTGATGGGCGGAGCTCACTCAACACCACAGAACACTTTCAGTTCGATGGGCGGAGCTCGCTCAACACCACAGAACCCGTCTGGTTGATGGCCGGAGCTCGGCTCATGCAGAACCGTCTGAGTTCTGGGCTCAAGGCCCGCTTTTCCTTCCAGAAACCGTCAGGTTCTTCTGTTGATTCCCACGCGCGCGCCACTTTCAACCACAAACCCTAAACCTAAACCCTATAAATACCTACCATTCATCACCCACAAGAGGTACACCGGAATATACTAGGAGTATTGACACTAGTATATTCTTCTTCTCTTCTCCCTCCCTTGCGTGCTTTTTTTAAGGTTAGCATAGTTTTTTTGTATTATTGTACATAGTGTAATTCTGCATGCTTTTGCATCTTTTCTTTTCGTTTGTTGCATGACATTAATGATAAATCTATGAAATTTATTCAATTCCTCCCCCTTTTTCCAAATCTGTCGCTTTAATTTAATTCTAGTAGAGTCTGTTCGTTTGAACGGGCGGGTTTGATGATCTTTATTGTCAAATCCGTAACCTTACCCCCGAATCCATCTTTGGGTTCGTAGGCCGGAGTCTATTTTTATTGGTTTGTTGTTTTACCCTTAAATTCAACTGGAAACTCTAACTTTTTCCTTTCTTTTCCCGAAAACTTCCTTCTTTTCTTTGTTTTACTTCAATTAAAGAGGAACCTGCAGGTTCTGTCTCTTTCCTTGGTTTTGTTTAAAGAACTCAGTCGGGTTCTTGCTTTTCTTTTCTTTTCTTTTTCGGCTCTTTTCAGTAGAACCCAGACGGGTTCTTGTTTTCTTTTTCTTCTTTTCTTTTGGTTTTCATTCGAGAACCTGCAGGGTTCTCAGTGTTTTGTTTTCTTTTTTTTTCTTTCTTCTCTCGTCCTTTTTCTTAAAATTGAGTTTTCGGGTTAATCTAATTTGTCACTTAAAAGTGTCCTTAAAAGTTAAACCTTTAATTAAGGATAAGCAATCCTAGTCGGCTCCCAATTAAAAAAAAAAGAGAACTCCTCTTTTGAGTAGCGCCGCGAAAAGGTCCTTCGGATTTTTTCGGGGTCTACAAATTGGCGACTCCACTGGGGACTTAAACTTAAAAAGAGGGTAAAACTTGAAAGAATTAAATTGTAGTGTTTTTGTAAAAGAGGAGGAATTAATTTATTTCACACTTTTATCATTGTTTTAGGCATATTGCATACCAGGCTACTCTTGGGCCTTTATGGCTGGGGAGCACAAAAGCGTTGGTTTAGGTTTTAAAACTAGGAATCAATCCCGAGAACGGGAGGTCACTACTTGTGGGATGCACTTACATCGCCAAGCATTTGATCTCTCCTCTCCTCGTGTTACACTCTAAAGGTTTCCTTGAAACCCAAAGAGCAACACCCCACACATTCTTCCTTGAATTCCATACAAGGAAAATGCACCGGGGCGAGAACATGTGGTACCCTATTCATCTCCCTAAACCTAGAAAAACCCTGAATCTAAAGCCATGGTTAGGCTCATCCCGCATCTGTATGTCATGTGATTTAATCCTGTAAAAGTCGAGTCCAAGCGTCTAGCCCAAACATGAGTAGGACGTCATTCTAGCCCGCGTAGGATCAAAAGAGAGGTGAACTGGCCCATCCCAGACGGGTTTGCTGTGCCGGGCCTAGTTGGACTCACTGTGGAATCCTGTCTGTGCCTATTTGAAAGGGGGGAGTTACAGTTCAAACCCAGACGGGTTTGGACCTGTTTTTCTTCTCCTTCCACTTCGGGCCAAACCGTTCGATACTGCAGTCAGCCCAATCCACTTACTATTGATCCTATTCGGCCCTTTATGACGCCCCTTGAGTCAATGTCAGTCCTGTCAGTCATCATGCTAGGTCCATATAGAGTTAGGACATGCACTCCCATAAAAGTGGGTTAGTCACCCTTGTGTCAGCATGTAGGCGTCATGTCCATGCCCTAGGATCATATAGGTCTGTTAAGTCATACATGCATTGGGCGGGTGGCGTAAAGGTTCTTTCGAGCACTAGTCAGTTTCCATGCAGGAAAAATAACAGATCATCTCCGAGCCCACATCCGTGACCCACAAGCCGGCATGCTCATTCACAATCCCAACTACGCATCGCTGCCCAATCCGGAATCGGTTGAATCCACCATGGCCACTAGCGTGCCTAGCCCCCCTCAGAAAACTGTTGAGACTAATTCCATCCAACGGAGGCCGTAAACCTTTCTTACTAACTTGCTTCACTCAGAAAAATCTGGACGAGATCTCAAAAGTTTTTGAAACCTTTTCCTTCAAACCTTCTGATTTTGAGACAAGTTATGAAAGTTGTATCTGACTGCTTTGACTATCTTAGAAGGTATAAATGTGCGTGCCGCAAATCTTTGGACTAAGTTTAGTTGATTGAGCCCCATCCCGTGAGTCCACATTGCCTAAATTTTGAATTGATCACTTTTATCAATTCCATGATCCCTTGAGTGACTCACCCATTAGTTGCATCTCTAGAACTTGTTTTGCATCTTGCTTGAGACTACACGTTTGCATTGCACGCTGTGACAAAGTGATTAAGGCATCCGATTTTATTTTGATAAGCTACATAGCTAAATAGCCTTCCTTACATTATATTTACCGTTCTCTTTGCCCCGCCTAGCCTTTGTCTATCCTTTTTCATGATTGAACCCTGACAATACGAGCCTTGGCCTCTGATATCCAGTATCCCTTTGCCTTGCTTGGTTGGATGAGAGTTTGTCTTTTTTGGAAGTTTGGGGAGAATCTGAAAGTCCCATATCTTGAGCGATTGGTATTTGGTTATGTTGTTCATATATTATATCAAAGTCGAAGATTCCATAGATATTCTTCTCCCCGATCACCCACAAAAAAAAAACAAAAAGGAAAAAAAAAAGCAAATAAAGAAAGGAGTTTCAAAAATAAAAGGGTGATTAGGGAGATTCAATTCAAAATTCAGAAAACTTTGACTTGGTTGAGATGTTTTAGGGTGGAGGGTGAAATGCCTTGCATACATTAAGCAAGAAGGAGAGTTTAGAGGATTTCATTGAAAATCAATCCAAGAATGGCTTTTAACTCCTCATTCCCAAATTTTACCGCTCCTTACCCTAGCCTAAGCCCCATTACAACCCGAAAAAGTCCTTTTGATTGTCACTTGTGCATTGCATACCAGTAGTGGAGAGCGAGGTTCTTACTAAGCTTATGGTAGTCTGCTTCTATTGGTTTGAGTATGAGAGAAACCCACATACATATTCAAAATCGAGTGTTTGAGTGTTCATTCTTTCCTATGAGAGTTTTGCTCTTTCTGGCTAGCTTACATCCATAACCAACCGCGCATATTTGCATTATTCTTCGAACTGTTGGCAGACTTATGCCTCTGAGTTACTTGTTCTCTCCCTTAAGTTTCGAAAACTTCTTTCTATTTCTCTTTCGAACTGAGTTTTGATTTTGTCCAGATTAATCTTTGTGCTTGCTTGTTGAACTGATTTTGTTTCGACCGAAAATTCCTTATCCCAGAATGTTTCAGCAGCACATAAAAAATCCCAATATCAAATGTCTTCGCCGTCCCCGAAACTGCAGCTCGAACGTACTTGTAGCGTTTAATTCTCATCCTTTTTATTATTTTGGTCTTTTTTTTTTTGTTTGGGGAAGTGGGAGTAATCCCACCATGTAGATTGCATATCGCATTGCATTATTGTGCATAAGGGTACATGAAAATAAAAGAAGTGCATTACATAGCATCGTTACTGCATAAAGCGTCACATCAGTAGTTCGCACTAGTACAAAAAAAAAAAAAAAAAAACGTTATCATTGCATTGCATCGTCCTAAGTGCATAATAAAGAGTCATACATAGCATTACATAGGTTCGTTGCATAAAGACCCTGCATGTGCATCCTTCTCAATCCTCATCATGCCTGACCTCCACCACCACCACTGGCGCTATCAGCCCCATGGGCTCCGCTTCCACCAGCTCCAAAGTAAGTGTCCCATTGATAGTAGGAAGAGTCTACCACCTCGGTATCACCACCTGAGCCAGACAAGTGCAACACTTCGGTACTGCCTGCATTAAGCCAAGAGTGTTCTGGAACCTGCCACTCTTGATTACCTCCAGGCCACCCCTGTGGAGCAGGCCAAGAAGTTCTTACTACGGGCTCTGGGACAGGCCATCCCGACCATTCCTGAGTTTGTGTTCCCCATCCAGACGTTCGAGGCTGCTCCAAACCCCCTTGCGAAGGAATGACGGGTACAACGGGTTGAGACGGAAGCACTGATGAGGCGTCATCTGTGAGGACACGGTTATGCCCCACAGATGCACCCGAATCACTGCGAAGCACCACAGTAGGATCGACCGCCGCAAAGGAAGTGCCAAAACCCAAATCCACGGTCGGTGCAGGAGACGCAGGAACATACCCAGGCATTCCATAAGGGTACTGAGGCGAAGGATGAGAGGGTTGGCGCCTGGACCCCGAATGATGAGATTCTGAAGGAGTACCCAAATGCAGTGAAATGCCTTCTTGCTCACCGCACACAGCTCCACCAACAGCTCTAGACTCGGAACACGTCTCCACCACGAAGCTGGGAGTGCCACGCCGAGAGCCGCGGCTCCGGCGAGAATTCCCATGATCATGAGACCGCATCTGATGCCCCTGCTCACCTAAAGACATGGAGGATATGCTGTTCTCCACAGACCGCTGGAAGTCGTGGCCAAAATCCGTGTCTCCATAATGGGAACTGGTTGAATGACTATCCTCGAGTAAAATGCCTTTCCCGCGGTCATCGTGAGCCGGCGCGCCCGTGCTCCGCCTACTCCTCTCCCCGTGCCTCCGGAGAGCACCATCACCCCCATAAGATCGCCTCGCATCGGCCATGAAGGAAGGTCGAGGAGGGTCCCTCTGCTCCGACCGACCACGAGGCACGTGCGCATCTGAACGGCGGGGAGGATCCACAGGACGAGACTGTGCATCATCATTCACGTCTGCGTCCCCGACCACAGAACCTGCAAGGTCTTTCTCGCGAGCCCATTTAAGTGTGAAGTAATTTTTGAGAAAGCCTTTCGCTTGTTTCCATCGCCACTGCACAGAATGAGGAAAATTGGTCAAAGTTTGAGCAAATTGCAACTAAGCAAGGAAAAAAGGGGAATCACCTACCGGCTTTCCCAGGATCTTCTCTAATTCCGGTTTGATGTCCTCACTAGTCGCCCTCGGGTAGCCGCAAACTGTGTCCCCAGAGTTGCTCTGACTCTTCTCGTCATCCTTGCAATAGGGCCTCAACTGCAACAAACAAAGAATTGGTCGTGTTAGGCGATAATAGAAGGGACATGAAAAGAATAAATGGAGTTCTTTTTCTCTACCTTTCTGAAGGCCAGGCGGTCCCGATATTGCTCCCATTCCTCCCAGAATTGGTCAGGCGATGCCATCGATGCACGGTTAGTATACCAAGAACCACTCTTAGCTGCTACAAACGCCTCGGCATGCAAGGCTCGCGGATCGTTCATGGTCTCAGGGGGGTCTGATGGTATTATCCACCTTTCATGGCCCAGGGTTTGCCTCGTAAACCTCTCACCAAGACTCCAAACCCAACCGGACGGGCTCTCCATCACCAAGCGCAGGGTACTATCCCTATGCGCCGCATTTAGCGAGGGAATAAAGTCTTGCGGAATATTGAAGCCAACCCAGGCGTTCCAATTGACATCATCCTGCACAAATAAAGGAAACATTAGCACCAAAGAAATGCAAGAGAGATTACATGAAAAATGTACCTCTTCAAGATGGTCCAGGATGCGGCGCAGCTCATCCAAGCTCCCAAATGGCTTCTTTTTTTGATCGAGGTAGTTTTTGTGCCACCGTTCTGCCGCTGGCACTGTCTGGGCGTATCGGGTAGGGATAGTGAATCCCTTAATATACTCGTACCCCCATACCTGCAAGTACGTCAATACCAAGACTCACGATATAGGAAAAGAGAGAAGAGCATGTAAAAGAGAAGCGTCTCGAAAGTTACCTCGAGCACCTTCCACATGCTCGGACCACTCATTTCCTTCGGGCTCTCCGGCGCAAAGAACGGATCCACATCAGTGCCGGGACGAACACCGATGCGAAGCCAGCGGATGAAGTTGGCATAGGCGGCTTTAGCCCAATTCCGATGGATGACTTGTTCTAAATCAAGGAGATTCTTCATCCAAGTCAAGTAAACATCGTCTCCTCGATTGGCGAACATAGTAGCAGAGATGAAGTATGCCAGAAAAATGAAACGGCGCTGAAATTCATCCATGTGAGCAAAGTCGGCGGAAAGGATTACCTCTTCAAAGGAGCCATAAGAGAGTTTCATCTTCCGGCCGAATCAACGCCTTTCAAGCACGGGTTCTAGCAGCTCCATCACTTGATCGGGTATGACGGTGTCGAATTCAACATCTTGACCACCCCAACGCAACCCTGTAATCATCACAAAATCCACAGGGATTATGGACATTTCTCCCACAGGGAGGTGGAAGGTGTTAGTAGAATCCCAAAATCTTTCCGCGAGCGCGCCCCATCACTCGCGGTGTACAAGGCTCCCATGCCTTGACACATTTCCAAAAGAGATCGAACCCCGACTCTTCTAAAAGAGTAAGTGCCCAGTGATCCTCCGCGAAGTGCTCCACCACCTTAATCGGTTTCCGCATATTGCCTCCAGTTCTAAGCGAATCTTCCTGAAAATCCACGATAAAAGGATTTAAAAGAAGCATGTTGTTATTGCAACAATCAATTAATCCCCAGTTTAGCCAGAGTTAGATCAAACTCCCACTAAACTGGGGGCTATGCGGCGTGAACAAAGAATCAAAACAGGCTAAGGGACAGGATACAAAAGAAAAGCCCAATGCTTTTTGGACCCTTTGGGCCTTGTTCCACCTCCCTCGGCCCATAGAAGACAAGCCCATTCCTTCTACGCTGCCCATCTCACAAGCAACCCAGACGGGTTGTACGTTTTCTAGTGGGCCTCCTTCCATCAATCGGCCCCCACACGCAAAAGAAAGAAGAAAGAAATAGGCGGCTCTGTCAAAGAAACATTCATTCGGGCGCCGGGACCTAACCTCCCAGACGGGTTCCTTAACTCCCCTGCGGGCCTCCATCCCTTTGGCCCACACGCAAGAAGAAGAAAGGGACAAGCTAACCCAGACGGGTTCCTATTTTGTCCAAGGGATCCTTTTTCACTACTTTCGGTCCAAAAATGATTAGGCCCATGTCAAAAAAAAACCTAGACGGGTTCTTGCCCGGCTTCAAGACCACTTCTCCATCTTCTCGGCCCACATGTGAAAACAAAAAAAGAGTCATAAGAACCCAGACGGGTTCCAGGCTCGTTGTACACCTCCCAGTGGGCCTCCATCTTCTCAGCCCACGAGCAAGAACAAAAAAGGAGGGAGCCATGATCATGAGAACCCAGACGGGTTCTGGCTCCATTTTGTCAACCCAACTCAGCCAAGACCAACCAAAGTGGCGGCCCAGTTTCAGCGAACCCAGACGGGTTCCAGTCAGCCCAAGCGCTAATTTTTGCCAGCCCAACATCGACAAATACCGGTTTTTCTACTTCGGCCTGATTTTTAGCTAAATCAACAAGTGGGAATCAAACATTTCTACTTGCAAATTTAAGCTAAAGCAACCAAGAGTTCAACTTAAAAGATGCATGCATATAACATTTAGCTAAATCAACAAGTGGGAATCAAACATTTCTACTTGCAAATTTAAGCTAAAAACAAAAAAAAAAACGAAATCAAGAAAAGGACGTTACCCGGACATGCGAATGCTTGTGCCATACGTGGTTCCATGGTTCGGGCACCAATTCCGACGGTTCCCAACCGGGCCGGGGAGTCCATGCTCGCCGGGAAGACATCTCATGTGCCCAGTTCACCGCATGAGGTTGAACGGGCAGATTCCTAGCCTTCCTAACCATTATTTCCTAACTAGCAAACAAGTTGCTTTTAAGGGAAGAGAGAGAAGTAAGGAAGAGAGAGAAGCTATGAGAATGCAAATGAAAGCTTGAGGTGTGGGTTTGAAGGGAAGAGGAGCCCCTTTTTATAGAAAAGGTGAGTGAATACACACCGCACAAGTGTCCAAGTGGCAGGCCCCAGCATCCGGATTGTGGAAGACATGCATTGGCCGGAAATCCACCATTATCCTATCTTATCAAATTGCGTAAAAAATAAAAAAGAAAAAAAGAAAGAGAGCCGAACTTGGACGGCTTCCTCGGCCCAAAACAGGCCCCAACACGCAGCAACCCAGACAGGTTCTTTGGGCCAAAACAAGCCCAACATAACCGAACCCAGACGGGTTCTTTGGGCCAAAAACGCCCAATCTCGCAAGCCCAAACGAATTTATGGGCCGAAATAAGAGATCAAGGTGGTTTCTGAGCCCAACGCGATTTTATGCTCATCTCGAACCTACTTTCGAGATGACAATTAACGAAAGATAGCGGCCGTCATCGGGCCCTAACAATACATGACATCAGCCGTCATCGGGCTAATACGTGACACCATCAGCCGTCACCGGGCTAATACGTGACATCAGCCGTCATCGGGCTAATACGTGACATCAGCCGTCATCGGGCTAATACGTGACATCAGCCATCATCGGGCTAATACGTGACATCAGCCGTCGCCGGGCTAATACGTGACACTTCTTCATCAGCGGCCGTCATCGGGCCCTAACAATACATGACATCAGCCGTCGCCGGGCTAATACGCGACACTTCTTCATCAGCGGCCGTCATCGGGCCCTAACAATACATGACATCAGCCGTCGCCGCGCTCATACGCGACACTTCTTCATCAGCGGCCGTCATCGGGCCCTAACAATACATGACATCAGCCGTCGCCGGGCTAATACGCGACACTTCTTCATCAGCGGCCGTCATCGGGCCCTAACAATACATGACATCAGCCGTCGCCGGGCTAATACGCGACACTTCTTCATCAGCGGTCGTCATCGGGCCCTAACAATACATGACACCATCAGCCGTCGCCGGGCTAATACGCGACACTTCTTCATCAGCGGTCGTCATCGGGCCCTAACAATACATGACACCATCAGCCGTCGCCGGGCTAATACGCGTCACTTCACCACCAGCGGCCGTCATCGGGCCCTAACAATACATGACATCAGCCGTCGCCGGGCTAGTACGCGACACTTCATCAACAAGGGCCATCATCGGGCCTTCACAATGCGATGAACATCATATCTACATCGGCGCAGGACCCAGCTTCCAAGCGTCAACAGCAGCTATCGTCGGGCCACAATGCGACGAGGGCCATTGTCGGGCCTTCACAATGCGGCAAGGGCCATTGTCGGGCCTTCACTATGCGGCAAGGGCCATCATCGGGCCTTCACAATGCGATGAACATCATATCGACATCAGCGCAAGACCCAGCTTCCAAGCGCCAACAGCGGCCATCATCGGGCCTTCACAATGCGATGAACGACACCTCAACATCGACGCAGGACCCAGCTTCCAAGCGTCAACCAGCTTCAGAACAGGCTTCTGATTCATATCCAAGATCATCAAGACTACTTTGATCATCGTTTTACTCAAACTCGATCAAAGTGGGGGCTATCTGTAGACGCTGAATTTTGTATCTATTTTATTTTTTTAGTGTTAGTTTTAGAAAATAGACTAACCGATAAATGGCACGCAAGCCCCGTTCCATCGAAAACCCCAAAAATATACAAAGCCCAAATGCCGGGAACCTGGGTTCAGTGGGCCGGAGCTCAGCTCCAACACCACAGGAACCCGCCTGGGTTCAGTGGGCCGGAGCTCAGCTCCAACACCACAGGAACCCGTCTGGGTTCCTGGGTCAAGGCCCGTTTTCCTTCCAGGAAACCGTCTGGGTTCTTCTGTTGATTCCCACGGCGCCGCGCCCACTTTCAACCACAAACCCTAAACCTAAACCCTATAAATACCTACCATTCATCACCCACAAGAGGTACACCGGAATATACTAGGAGTATTGACACTAGTATATTCTTCTTCTCTTCTCCCTCCCTTGCGTGCTTTTTTTAAGGTTAGCATAGTTTTTTTGTATTATTGTACATAAGGTAATTCTACATGCTTTTACATCTTTTCTTTTCGTTTGTTGCATGACATTAATGATAAATCTATGAAATTTATTCAATTCCTCCCCCTTTTTCCAAATCTGTCGCTTTAATTTAATTCTAGTAGAGTCCGTTCGTTTGAACGGGCGGGTTTGATGATCTTTATTGTCAAATCCGTAACCTTACCCCCGAATCCATCTTTGGGTTCGTAGGCCGGAGTCTATTTTTATTGGTTTGTTGTTTTACCCTTAAATTCAACTGGCGACTCTAACTTTTTCCTTTCTTTTCCCGAAAACTTCCTTCTTTTCTTTGTTTTCGCCCCAAATTAAAGACAGGAACCCAGACGGGTTCCCTGTCTCTTTCCTTGGTTTTGTTTAAAGAACTCAGCCGGGTTCTTGCTTTTCTTTTCTTTTTTTTCGGCTCTTTTCAGTAGAACCCAGACGGGTTCTTGTTTTCTTTTTCTTCTTTTCTTTTGGTTTCGTCAGTGTTTTGTTTTCTTTTCTTTTCTTTCTTCTCTCGTCCTTTTTCTTAAAATTGAGTTTTCGGGTTAATCTAATTTGTCACTTAAAAGTGTCCTTAAAAGTTAAACCTTTAATTAAGGATAAGCAATCCTAGTCGGCTCCCAATTAAAAAAAAGAGAACTCCTCTTTTGACTAGCGCCGCGAAAAGGTCCTTCGGATTTTTTCGGGGTCTACAGATATGTGTCATTGTTGTATGAGAAACTCAAGAAGCAACTAGCTAAGGATGAAAATTCTAGAATCCGGACTTGGGAGAAGTTGAAGAAGTATATGCAACGTCAGTTTGTGCCTTCAAGTTATAAGCAAGATCTCTACAATCTACTATTCTCACTGAAGTAAGGGTTCAAGAATGTACTAAAGTATATTTGAGTGTTTGAGCGACTCTTGATGAAATGTGATACCTAAGAGTCGCAAGAGGAGGTTGATGAGCAAGAGAATGATGAGATTATCTCTGTGAATGTCGAGACTACTATTTGTAGACATCGGGTATTTGAGCATAATAATAAGCGTTATGAACTTTAGTTAGGAAATAAAAATAAGAGGAGCCAGCCAAAAGACTTGCACGCATGCACTCTACATGCACAAGTTTATGTGAAGATCGCATGCACTATCACATGCGAAAGTCCTAGCCTAAGCATATACAACTTTTACGTAAGAAAAATGCTAAACCCTATCCATGCATGCCATGAATGGGTTACATAAAAGTAACATGCAAGGAGCTATAAGAGGTCCCAAGATCGAATCCTCATGTAAGCACTATTCATTCAATTTTTAAGCCAAAGATGTTCAAGCTTAAACACATTCACACTATCAGTTGTCCAAGTGTGAACCAAGTTTTAGTGCATGCATTGTTCACATCACAACCGACCAAGGGATGCATGGACGAATCCATCCTCCACTTCTCCAAGGCCGATAGACCATTAAATGGGTTCACACCCAAGATTCATCCCTCACACCACCGTCGACCACTAGGTGCATGGTTCCTCCCCCCTTGTAGGTCGATCGGTCGTCTACTCGATAATCCGATGTGGCTGAGTTCATGCATGTTCAAGCACCTAAGAATCCTATAAATACCTCCCTAAACCTCGAGGAAGAACACACCTTGATTCATCTAGAATCCCTCTCATTTTTTTCTTTCACTTCTAATCTCTCAATTCTCATACTTTCTTCTCCTAATCCCTACATCATTCTTATCATTATTTTCCCTATTTCTTCACTACTTCCTTAAACCTAAACACATCTCCTACTTAAACCCTCCTAAACCCCACAAAACAATCGAAAAACACATACCAAAACCCCACAAAAAGAGCCTTTTTCCTACCTTTTCCTTACCCTTTTCCTTACCCTTTTCCTACTTCTTTTCTACTCAAACTTTGGCCTCATTTTGCATCAAAAAAGGAGTGTCACAAACTGTTTTATAAAATTTAGAGAAGTAACCGAATTTATTTCTCATCAAATTTGGAAAAACTCAATTAAAAATCTATTTTAATTGGATAAGTTCATGGAAAAATTTTCCCTAAAAGTATGGTCACCCAGTGACCTACTATAAAAATTTCAGAAGTTTTATAAATTTCTATAAATTTATAAAATCCAGAGAAGTAACCGAATTTATTTCTCGTCGGATCTGAAAAACTCAATTAAAAATTTATTTTAATTGGGAAAAATCTACAAAAATTAGGGCAAGTCTAGAACACTTCCAGATGCCTCTAGTAATTTATAAGTTTAAGCATTACATATGATTGGGAGTGAGGGGTATTTGGGGAAATTACATGAGAATAGAATAACTCAAAATAAAACAAAAAGGGGAAGCTTGTGTCACAAACTGTCGAAGACCTACAGATGATATGATCATGTTAATCAGAGCTATGATCGTGTCCATTGATTCGCAAAAAAGGGGGACTCAAAGTTGGATAGGACGCAATCGTGTTTAGGGGCGACACAATCATGATCTATCATTCATGTTCTTCCTTCTTGCCATGTTGAACTCGACTCTCCTTATTGGCATGCTTAAGATGTTAAGTTCCCTATAGACCCAATGAGGCTAGGCCTTAAGAATACCTCAAGAACTGGCGAGATTGATGGAAATCTTGGGATCACTTAGCCCGAACCTAGTGAAGTGCTTGCTCAAGTCGCAAATGTCATGAATATCTAGTGGCTTTGATCTCGACCAATTCCCCGATGCAAAGCAAAACGAGCTCAACCCGAGAGGCCTTGGAGTAAGGCATGTATTATCCTCCCCTTCTTGAGAAGGATTTTCCCTCAAATACGGGTCCTCCTCATCCTCAACGTATGGCGTGAGATCTCCAGTGTTGAACGTGGAGGAGATATTTCCCAACTCACTTGGCAACTCGATCTTGTAGGTGTTATCCCCAATTCTTTCAAGTATCTTGAATGGTCCATCTCCCCTCAGCCCTGGTATTAATTATGAGGGGCTCGATGTACTCATAAACCTAAACCTGAAACATCATAGGTTAAAAAACAAAGTACGTACAAAAAGGAGCTAATCAATTAAAGAAAAGGCATACCTCCAACACCTTCCAAAGACCGAGTCTAGTTATCTCAGTAGTGACGTGGCGGCTATCAGGATAGAATTGCTTCACCTCCTTGTTGCGGCAGCCCCAATGCAGAAGCCAAACAAAAGCAGCATAAGCCGCCTCACCCTAGTTGAGACATGACATAACAAAAAGGTCAATCAGGTTTCCCATCCAGTGAGTGGGAACTTCATCTCCCCGGATAAGTGAAAATTGTGGCGCCCACAAAGTACACTGGCAATATGAACTTCCTCTAATTCTTGAGAAGATCCCTAAAAGGGGCCTTAGTGGAGACGGCCTTGGAGTGATTGTACCAAAGTCGGGATTGGCTACCGCCTATCTGAGTAGCTACGGGCCTCAAAAGCACCAAGAGATCGGGATTCTCAAGTCTATCATAAGTCAAGAGCTAATCGTCCTAGCCTAGGCTAGTGACCGTGGCGAAATTAGTTTGGGTCACCGACATCTCCCCTATCTGTAAATGGAAGGTGTTGGTGGTATCCAAAACCTCACACCAAGGACCTGGTCAACCATTCTATAAGCCTTATAGTCCCAAGACCTTAAATAAGCAAGAAATGTGCCGAAACCAACCTCCTCTATGGTTTGACCCCCCAATCTCCCAAGGCATCAATAGTCTTTACGGGATTAGTCCAGCAAGACCTCAAGCTATCACCCTAAGACACGAAAAGTGAAAGGCATCAGCATAATGCTAACTCTCCAAGCTGACCAGCCAGTTAGGATTTAAAGGATAAAACCCTGACTGGCCCAATTCTCATTTTATTTCGCAGCCCTCGGCTGGTAACCACCTGGTAGACAAGTTGCAAAATAGGGCCTAAGCCGTAACCGGTCCGTTTCCTAAATTGTATTTCGAGACCTGGCGCATAAGCGCCAGTTACCAAATTCACAAAAAAGCCCCGTTTCTAACCAATCGGTTTCATAGAATGCTATTTTCCTGGATAGAGTTGTGACCTACCAGTGACAGATGACAAAGCATCACTATAAATAGAGCCCTTTACTCTCATCATTCCTCACCCCAGAATTTCCCAATGTATTGAAAAATAAGGGCTACATGATTGAAATGAAATAAAAGCAAGAAATAAAAATACTAACCTCAAATCAAATAGTAGGTAAAAGAAAAAGGGGGAGAAAGTTAGAAAATTTGTATAATTAACTTGATTTTATTAGAGACAGTGGTTTTAATAGGCGGATCACAGGAGTCATGTGCCACATATCTGTAACCTTACCCCTGAACCTAATCTAGGTTCACATGTCGGAGTTATTTATTCAGCTTGTTAGTTTTTCTTTAAAACTGGCTGACGACTCTTTTATTTGCTCAACTTGCTTAATCATATTCTTAAATTCAAACCTAATAATTTGCCTAATAAATGATTTAAATTATAAAAGAAAATTAATTCTAAATTATGTTACAACAGAAGGAAACCCTAGATCTTCCTAGCGCAATTAACCGGTTACGCTGAGAAGATCTGGATTCTGTTCAAAGTAATCGATCAGTTACAGTTCTGGGGTTCAAGGTCGTAATTGACCGGTTATGACTTTCATTTTCAGAATCTTAATTTTGGTTCTGCCCGTTCCTAACTTGACTAACACGGTTCTAAACAACCTGACATGACTTGGCCAAGAGGGGCCCAATAGATAATCCTTTGCCTGCATCCTAGGATCATATAGGAATAGAGTCAGCATGCAAGCCCAAAGTGTAGGGTGAGTCCAAAACCCGAGTCAACATATAGGTGTCAAGACTGTATTAAGAAGTCCCATCTTCGGTTTTTTAAGCCATACATGTATGGGGTAGTTTAATGTTGCGACATCTTTCTGAACCTTCGAATTTCTATACAGTCATAATAGGGTCTTCGATTCAAGCTCGCATCTGTGATCTAGTCTCGGGAAGAATCATCTATAATCTTGCCTACGTCTCCCCACCGCAAACCAGTACCCGTCGAAAGTTCCAATTCAACACGTCTGACGTTGAGATCCAATCTAGTGAGTGATTTCTTTAAGGAGGGGAGATGAAACTTTTCAACCTTAATCTTGGTTCTCCCTCCATTCGCTATTTTTGAGATCTATAAAGTTCATATGAATGAAGAGTCAGATGGGATGAGAAGCCTTGATGGATTCCTTCTTATTTTCTTACCTATGACCTCCAATCCTCCTACTATTTCCTCTCTGGTAGTGATAATCCTCCTCGTAAAAAATGGATGATTATGTGGAAGTCGAAGCTTCCGGGGAAAATGAAGATGCATTTGTTCCCTACTTGTGGTTGTCTGATTAAGAGTCCTTATCTTTGATCTAGATCCTAAGTGCCTGTGTTGTTTGATGGATGAAGAGACTCACACTCATCTTTTTCGAGACTGCATTTTTGTAGTTGCAATTTGGACGCATTTTTTTTCCTCTCTTTGTCTAATGAGTTTCATTTTAAGTTCTTCACTGTAGGTTGGTTCGAATGGAGTAATCTTAACTTCAACTCCTTCCAGGACCAAAACTGGCCTTTATGGTTCACAATTATTTCCCGACATATTTGATTACACAGAAATAATTGTATTTTTAGGCTTCAAGAAAAACCAGTCCATGTAATCTACAGTATTATCTAGATTGACTTTTCTCAAGTACGATTGATGCAAGATAACCTATATCGGGCAGAGGAAAAGATTGTCTGCTGGAAACCACCAAAAGATCGTAGCTACAAGCTGAATGTGAGCATGTGGCAGGATCTAGAAAATAACTTCTTCACTAGAGGAGTGGTGACCCAGAATGTCCAAATGCACTGGTGCCTGGGAGCCACCCACATGGTTGCGACCTCTGCTACTTACCACGCTCTTCTGAAAACTTCGAATCTAGGGCTTCAAAAAGTTTGGGATTACCAAATGCAGGAGATAGAATAGGATTTTGACAAAAAGCTGGTGGAAATAATCCAACGGGAACCTCTACAAGCAACCAAGCTTGTCGAGGAACATGTGATTGATACTCACAACTGGCTTGGGATAAAATGGACCTTGACTCTCAATGTTGCTGACACAGGCTGCAATGTGGTACCGGGTGTCCACGCCTATCTCAACAGAGACCAAGTCACTTCCATGATGATCAACCTTTTTCCTCCCAAAAGACTTCGTTTTGCACGTGAATTAGATGAAGAAAATGGTGCGCTTCGTTGCCCGTTTGAATAAGCAAAAGGTTGATGTGGAAGCTAGAATTGACATTACAAATCTATAAATTGGATGGCTATCTTTGGCTTGGCGGTAGCTCTTTAGTACTTGTTCTATGCCTTATAGTTGTTCTTTTTGTTCTTTACGTGTTTGCTAGCATGTAACTTTTTTGGCTAGCTCAACTGTCGTCTAATTTTTGTTTGGAATAGTTTTTCGATGGTTTTCGGAAAGAAAAAAACAAGAAAATGAAATAAACAAATCAATCATTAATCAACAAGACAATGAAAAGCTGTTGAACTCGATTGCTAGCATCAGAGAGGGGCCAGAAGAGCTCTCCAGAAAAACCAAATCTTCAAATATCGGCGACGAAAATTGAAAAATTTTGACGCATATCACTACTTGATCTTCTCGTAGGTGTTTCTGCCCCATTTTTATCTGATTCTTCATTCTCCCTGATCGCTCTTCCTTATCTGTCTCTATTCAGCAATCCAGCTCCTCGCCCACAGATTTTTGCCCATTGCTTCAGGTTATCTGTTACCCTTTATTCATTACTACCCGAGTTCAAGATCACATGTTTTCGGTGTTCAATTCTAAGCTTTTTATTCAATTTTCTCGAAGATAATTTGTGGGTTGTGGCTAATATTAGACTAAACTGTTAATATTCTAATCTTTATGATCTGTCTGGGATGCCTTATTAGTGGGCAGTTAATTTCTTGTGAAATTGCCATGCTATACCAGGAAGAAGCACATGGGTAATGCTCCATCAATGCTGACTCAATACGATATTGAAGAAGTTCAAGAACAGTTTATGTAGGGTTTGCTTTCTCTTTTATTGGAATGGATGGTGTTTTCTTTTTACAACTTTTTATTGAATTGGAATGTGATATGCCCTAGTTCTTTGGACTCAGTTAATCAGCAAGAGATAGTATCTCTGTATCAGAGATTTTGTCAACTCGATCGAAATGCCAAAGGCTTCATCTCAGCTGACGAGTTCATGTCTGTGCCAGAATTTGCTATGAACCCGTTAGCTCAGGTATTCAATATATCAACTTTGATGCCATATTTGGATTGCTGATGATGTATAAATGCTTCAATTAGAAGATAGTCTCCGCTTAGATGATTTGAGTGCGACATGCCTTTTGGTGTATTTGTCAATGCAGAGGTTGTTGAAGATGGTGGATGGTTTGAATTTTAAGGACTTTGTGGCATTCCTATCGGCTTTCAGTTCCAGAGCTAGCATTGAGCAGAAAATTGCCCGTAGGTTGCTGTATTTTTGGTGATGTTGCCTGTTGATGTTGATATTGAGTTCCAGAGGCATGCCATAAGATCTTGGTTGTGTTACTACTTACTAGCAACTCTTTGCAATGAATGGACTTAAGTCTAGTCCTCAAGCTCAACATATGGCTAACTGTACAGTTTTTTTATTGCTGACAAACTTCTCTGAACAATTTTAGCTTTCTGTTTTTGTTTCTTGTTTCATCTTGGGTTGCACTGGTACGCATAATTACGTATTACCAGCCAGTATAAGGATTTTTTTCCTATTTAATTTATCATTATTGATTATACATAAAGCGGCTCCGCAACTCAAATTTGCGTGCTTGACTTGTCATTGTACTTGGAGTTGTGAATTATGATTCTGTATGGGTAGATATGACTTCTAAAAATGAAGGCTGTGATAGTTTACCATATAATGGAGTCTCTGCATATTAGCGGTCAATAGTATAAAAGAATCATCTGCTTTAATTGTATGCTAGGTTAATTCTCAAGAGCAGTGCTCTTCTTATATTGCCTTCTATGCACATTATGTAACTGCACTTTATTTTTTGATTGATTGGGATTAGGCGTAGTGGCTGGTTTACATTTTTGGTATAAAAGAATCATCCTCAGCACTGCAAACAGTTCCATGGTTTGTAACCTGTATAGTTATTGCTCAGCTTGCTTCTGATAGTTTGCATGGTAATATTCTTCCAACAATCATGAGGATGCATGAACATTTCATCATCAAGTTATTGTAAGCTCTACAATCCAAATTTGAACAATCTCTCATTTATCCTTGCAGTTATTTTCAAGGTGTATGATTCAGATGGTAATGGGAGAGTGACGTTCAGGGACATCCTTGAGGTTCTACATGACTTGACAGGTTCATTTATGTCTGATGACCAAAGAGAGGTACCAACAGTATAACAGCAACAACCATTTCTTTCATGATAGTCACATGGTTATTGCTGTTCTGTCTCCTATATTAATATGTTTATTATGTTTTTCATTTTATTGCCATAAAGGCTTGATGAATAATGGAGATACTTTTATGGTCTGGAAAATTTTTGTATTCTTTGCTCTATATGTATGTTTGTGTTATTGTGTATGTGTCCGTGCGTGGATGCGTGTGTGTGATAACTAAAATGCTAGTGGATTGCTTTAATGCAATTCAGCACAAGGGTATGGTGGCTAATTCAATCACATTTCATGAGATGGAATTGTAAATGTGGAATGACTGGCACGCGCCAAAGTATTTCACAGGATGAAAGGTTTCAGGAGAGGGTTGGGATTATGTACAAACTACCACCAGTGAACTGCTTACTGACCCTGAACAATGTTTGTTACCTTTTTTGGGACCGAGTTTTGCATCAAATCGCATGTGAATCAATCTCCAAACCTGTTAAAAAAAAAAAAAAGAAAGTTAAATTAGGACAACCTTTAACGTTATACCAAGGATGGCCTACTATTATATTGAGCTAGTTTTATTAAAAGTTGTTGGAATCAGTCTCTTCGCAAGTAGAATTTTGTTTGCCTAGGTAAGGTTGCCTACATCTTGATCTTCCCAAACCTGCAAAAGCAGGACCCATAGTGGGAGTTGTTTATCAAACATTGCATGGTGTCTGTGAATGTTTGTTGGTCCAAATAAAGTGAGTATCTATCATTCCTTGAAGGTTTTGCATAATGCTCTTACAAGAATTAGACCCTGTTTGGAAAAATTAGCGGTTTCGGTAGCGGATAGCGTTTTGATTAGCCAGTAGCGGTTTATGGTAGGGGATATCTGCTAGATGTTGAACTAGCTGTTTAAAACTAAAACATTTGGTGACATTAGCTTATGAGTTAGCTTATTGACATAAAATGACAAAAAGGACACAACTACTCTTTAATTTCTTTTTCTTTCTTCTTATCATTATTAGTAAAATTGTTTAAAAGTATGTTAATAAATAATTTATTAATGTAAAATAATGCAATCCTGATTAAAAATATAGTCACAACTGACAATAAATTCTAATCTACACTGAAAGATAAAATAAAGGGGCACGGTATGTCAATTTTTAGTTGATGATCATCATATCAAAACCCAGTTAGATCCATTTGTATTTGTTTGCAGCAAGTTAGAGAATCAAGGACAATCTATGCCCAAAAAAAAAAAAAAGAAAAGAAATGGAGTACTAACCGCTAATTTGATGATCTAGATGTTAACCAGGTTAACATTTTGCAAAACCTTGGCCAAACTCTACACGCTACTCAAAAACACTAATTTACCGAAGGATGAAAATTATAGCAAATAAAGTTTTGATTGGGTCAATACTCTAAATGCTACTCAAAACGTTGGCGACTAGGGCCTTAATCTCATATGTATCTTCGAGCCATTCTTATGGTTGCCATAATGCAGTAGTGATTTTATGCTTAAGGAAACATGAACTGGTGTTGGCTGATTTAGTTCTGTCTTTCCAGGCAGTCTTAACACAGTTGCTGCAGGAAGCTGGCTACACAAGGGACTCGTATTTGCTTTTGGATGATTTTGTAAAGGTAAACATTCTTTCCATTATGACAAAGAATGTTTGGAAAGTTGCAGGGTGTTTTTTTTCATGTATTTCCACTTGGAAATCATGGCTATGATCATTTCATCTGCTTAGAGAATTCCAGATCATATGTATATGGTAATGGGACTCTAAAACATTACATAAATTTCAGAGTTACATGAGAAGTTACAAGGGTTTAGAAAAACTTCAAAACCTCAAAGTATTGCAGACCATGACCCTCCTGTATTAGAACCCTTCAGATATCTAATGAAACTTTCAGGGTCTACCAAAAAGTCTCAATCGAAGTGTGTGTACTTTTGATTACCAATATTTTCTTCCTTCTACTGTTTTCCAAGTTCTTTCTCAGTTGCAGATTTGCTTGTTTGTTTTCTCTCATTTAGAAGCGGTTCCCATATTTCCATGTGGCATGTTTAATAAAGGTCAGATATTATTTGGAATCCGCTTGTCCTGATTATGTAGCAATTCAGAATGAATATGCATATTGGATCCGGGTCAGAGATGTGAGAAATTAGATGTTGTTTTGTTTTAATTATGAAAACTAGGACATTCCCTTGTGTCAAACTTGAAAGCTTGCTTATCTGTATGTATTCTGTAACTATACTGATTACTGACAGACCACAGTCCCACACTTCGTTGGGGGCCTCATTCCTTACTTTTTGCCCATCTCATGCTGTTCATAAGTAACCATCAATTTTTTTTTTTTACCCATTTCAGATTTTTGCAAATTCGGACATGAAGATGGAGGTAGAGGTTCCAGTGGATTGAGTTACATGCAAGCATAGACCAGAAAGTCATTCTGAATTTTATTGCAGAACTATGGTTGAAACACACGTCAGTATTGATTATCATTAGCTTTATTTATGTAGGATATGTTCCCCACCCTCTCCTGTGCTGTCTTGTGGAGCTTTGAATCTCCTCGTTGTGGTAGTAGTTTTGCCTTACTTCGGAAGCTCTTCACTCGGGAACTGGATTAATGGCATTGTCAGGCTTATTGTGTATATTTCGCTTCGAGTCCTTTTTAACTGATGGGAATTTGGCTAGTTCTCTGTTCGCCACTTAAAATCTGCCCAAATTGGCATGAACAAGGTCTTCAATATACAAAGACTTGATTTATCATCACAAATCAAGATTCGAAAAGAGAGGGAAAAATACAGTGGCGGCTCCTTTTTTGTTTATTTTTTTATAGGTCCCTTGAGAATATGGACTGTTTACAAAATCTGTCTAAACTCAAACTATTTTTGAGCACGATAGCAGGTTAGAATTCAGAAGTACATGCTTCATTCATCTGTGTATCTGTGGGAAACTTCATTCTCACATGGGATGATGCAAACCAAACCAGACATCTTTATCTCCAAGCATACCCAGAAAAATCGAGTCAAAAAGAAAAAGGAAAGGGAAGAGCTCAAGGAACAAAAGTCTAAACTGAAGAAAAAATAAATCAAGCTGTATAAACTGATCAACAAAGAGAACCAATATCCACAAAAGGAGGTGGAACAAGTTTCCTAGTCATCACAAAACCAATCACCCCACTAGCACCATAATGATAATACAATCTAATGATAGCTACATAGTAGTAACCTGAAATCATAATAAGACCATGCCACATCCTTGCCAATGACCTACCTAAAACACCCCCAAATGATCTGACTCACGTACACCGGAAAAAAGGGGAGGGAGGAAAAACTACATACACCATCATAATATCTCTTATTTCTTCTTTTTCTGTGGAGGCTGCTGCTTTTCGTCGTCATCGTCGTCTTCATCATCCTCGTCGTCGTCGTCGTCGTCATCATCATCATCGTCGTCGTCATCATCACTTCCTCCATCACCGTTGGCCTCAGCACCATCCGAGTCTCCATCATCATCACTATCATCGTCCCCAGAGTATTCGTCGTCATCATCATCATCATCTTCATCAGCAGCATCATCATCGTCATCATCATCATCGTCGTCTTCAGAGTCACTAGCATCCTTGGCCTCTGCATCTGCTTCCTTCGCGTGGTGGACTTGGGATAGAGAAAGCCTGGAATTCGAAACAATAGCAAATCAACTGATATATCAACATCACAATAAGAAAGAGATTGTAAACAAAAGGTGGTCAGTAGCTACCATTTGTTTTGGAGAAGCTCATTGTCCACCATGAGAAGCTTCGCAATCTGTAAAGCGGGAGTTCCAACGACAAGATTTTAGAAAATGTTGACTGTTTCTCGTATGGAAAGAAAGCCAATCATTCCATACTAAAGAAAACTTGCAAAAATAAGAGTAATGAACTGCAAAACTCAATGGCAAAGACTAGAACAAAGCTCATAGCACATAACCCTAGTGGCAAACCCAAATATATGGTTACTAGTACAAAAAACATCAGCAAACTCTACCCTCCAATCACATTATAGAACTGGCTAATCCAAATAGACTGATTATTCTTTGAAAGAGACACCACAAAAAAAAAAAAAAAAAAAAATCCCCAACAAGATAATTGTCATATTTCACCAATATTCCGCTTTTATTCCAAAGCGTACCCTTTGAAAACTAGGGGGGAAAAAATACCTGTCAATGTCTCAACTTTCAAGGTCCAAGATTCCAACTATTGCATCAAAGACGTATTTGAAAATAAGCATAGAACCATGTCAATGGTTGCTTTCAAAGCTCAAGCCATGCATCTAGGCTTTGCACCAAGAAGTGATAGCTAAATGGCTACTACCCCGTCTTCCAAAATCCCACCAAGGTTTGGAAGCAAGAAAAAAATTCCTATGTAAGAAAATGTGGGGTTGATGAATCATGCTTGTGTTATGCACTTCAGTAGTACATAGCCCTTGCCCAAGGCCTATGGTACTTTCAGGTTGCAATTTATTAGGTGCAATCGCTTGCCGGTGGCTACTTATCTGGCCCAATAGGGAAAAGATCCAACTTTTGCATCTTAATTTTTTTTAGTGTGGATCTTATACAAATTGTAAGATACTTCAGTCAATGTTTCCACTTCCTTGGACAGTATAGTAAGGCTCGCTGTATACTGGGACTCAACGTTTAAGCGAAGGATGAAATTTAGTAGTAGCCACGCCAAAATTGAAACAAAGGCCCATTAATATCAGTAACTTAAAAGTTTTCACTTTCTTAAGGATCTGTGTAATTGGAAAATGGAAACAGGTGCCTCGCATTTGCAAGAAACTATGAACCAAAACAGAGCCACTAATGTCTGTTCATTACGCACCGATAATGATATGAAGAGAACAATGAGCATGAAACCATGAAAATAAAACCTTTCCAGACTTATAAATAGCTCAGAAAGAAGATAGCTTTCCATGAGAATATGAAAACAAAACCCACGAACTTGAATTGAGACCAGGACAACAAATTCACGACAGAAGTAACCCAGTTGCAAATTAGAAACCCAAAATCAAGCAGAATTAATAGTAACGTCGAACAAATTCGATATACCCAAACGAATAAAAGATTGAAGACCGAGAAATACCAAACAGAGAAGAGTCATCCTGTGGAGCGAGGCAACAGTTTGAAGGGAAACAATAAAAGATTGAAGACCGAGAAATTCCACCATTGAAGAAGAGAGGCAAGTCTCCATCTGAAAGTCGCAAGTTGCAAGATCCATCTCCATTGCACTACACGCAAACGAAGTAGACGAGCAAAGAGTACAGCAGAGAGAGAGAGAGAGAGAGAGAGAGAGAGAGAGAGAGAGCAGGGTTTTTAAAGCGGGAATTTAGGGTTTTAGGATTGCGGGGATATAAGTGTGGGCCGGTTCAATAACAGTTGCTGGACACTGGCGGTGGAGTGGCGTGTCCCTTTCTTTCCAAAATCTTCTCGTTTTATTATGTTTTTTTTTTTAATTTTTTCCCTTTTCGGAAGAATCCAAATCCAATGCCATTTTGTTCTGCAATAAGTAAAGCAATAAGCAAGCATCCCGGGTTTGAGGAAGCATTTGAGAAGTTAGTTTCCATGTAGTTGAAGGATGAATTATCAGGAGTAGTGTTGGAATGTTTGGAACATATGAGTAATCCAAGAGAAGTTATTTAGGCTGCTCGGAATTTTAAAGATAAGGGAAATCTCATGTTTAAGACTTATGATATTTCGGCTGCTACAGATATGTATTAACCAGCCATTCAATTTTTATATGTGGGTACATCAAACTGTAGTCAGGATGCGCGGCTTATGTCTGAATCGGGAGTTACTCTCAATTCCAATATGGTAACATATTGGTTGAAGCTGGAGCAATATGGGTTAGCGCAAAATCATTGTGATTTAGCTATGAAATTTGATCCGTACTATGTTAAAGTACGGTGGAGGCGAGCTCTTTCTGTTTTGCATAGAGGGATGGGGGGAAATGCTAGGACGGATTTGTATGTAGCTCTTAGGTTTGAACCCAACAACAAAATTGTTTTAAGAGAGCTAATGAAGTTGGAAGAGGAGTATGAGCCTTCTTTGAATGGACGTGCGAATTCTGTGCAAGCAAAAGCCAATCAATTGGGCTTTGATCCGTTACGAGCTCATCGTAGTTGCAAAGGAGGGATGATGCCAATAGTTGTTCAACTAAGCCACAACATAAGGACATCCCTTTAGAGATGGGTAAGATGGTTTTCGAAAATAGTCTAGCGTGTGCAGAAGATCAGACGATTCTTGTAAAAGGTGCTACTGAACCGGTAGTGGAAAGTGGGAATGAGGCGTCGGACCGAGATGAAGCGAAGGAGAAGCAAGTGATACTTAATTTTGCTGATCAACAAGAGGTTGTAGAAGTCAATGGCAAGAATGTGCATACTTTGGGACCTAAGTCCATGGATGAGGATGAATCAAGTTGTTTAACATCTTGTATCAAAGCAGCGGAAGAAAGTTCTAGGGTGGCAACAAACTTTGTTGATGAGATGGAAGCAAGTTCAATTAGCAGGGGAGAAGGTCGTTGTTAGCAAGATATGGTACTTTTTCTTGCTCAAATAAACCAAGCATATTTTTCATAATTCCCAAAAAAAGTCTAACATCAAATAGTGAAAGGAAAGAATGTGAGTTTTTATTCCAAACAATGCCAAAGTATTCTAATAGTCAGGAAGGTTTCTTCATTTGGACCAACGGAGAGGCCACTTCTCAAAAAAGGAGAAAGTGAAGCAGAAGGTCAAAGTGAAGCGGAAGTTGAATCATGTCTAAGCATGGTTGGGCCACAAGAATTGATGCATAAGATGGATTATGAGCAACTGCAAAAAGATCACGACGATTTAGAAAGTATGAACTCTTATTCCTCACAAGGTGTCACAATCAAAACAAATTTATCAAGCACTAGGGTAGGGAGGCTGACGTCATTATTTTCAAGTCTCGGTCTCAGCCCTTCAGGAGCAGGCAAAATGCTAAAAGTGGTCAACTCTGTTCACATAGTATAAAAAAAAGGTGCAAGACTAAAAGGCATAGAGCGACCCCCCCCCCAAAAAAAAAGAAAAAAGAAAGAGTAAGTTTCCTCTCCGTCAGTCTGTTACTACTAAAGCAACTTTCTTTTGTAGGGAGGTGGTAAAGGTTGGCGCTAAAGCAAAAAATGAAACTTGAGCAGCTGGAGGTTGATCTCGTACTTCCGGCCAGAAAAAGGTACTTCACAGTGAAGCGATGTGATAAAGATTAAGCTTGTATTTAATGTTGTGTGAAGACAACTAATGTTTATGTACACTGATGTTTTATCACTTTAAATGATATGGACTATTTTGGCGGAAAAAAAGCAAGTAAAATTGGTTCTTTTTTTTTTATAAATCCGAGAATAGGGTACATCAGAAGCTAGGGGATCTTGGGCCTGCTTTTTCTAAAACATTTTTCAAGTATCAACTTACATATGCACCAACCTATATTTATTTGCATGACCATGCACTTATCCGTATCTATCCACACTTAATCTAAAAATAAAAAAGTTAGTAAATAATAAATATAATTAACACTCATAAATATTATATACTAGTTTTCAAACTCATGCGTTGCACGAGATAAAATTAAGTGACACCTATTGTTGGGACAAATAAGACAACACATATTGTTAAAAACCTTCATTATATCAAATAATAAAATGAATATATGTATGTATATTTTTCTAATTTTTCACCAAAATATATTAAAATTTTGAATTTATAATATATAAATTAAATATACGCATTATACTTTTTTCAATATTAAGATCTTCCAATTAAATATCATAAATTAACCAATCTAATATAAAGATAATTCAAATAAGATAATATAATATCCCGACCAACATAAATAATGGTAATTGTATGTTATGAGTTGGAAAAAGTTATCGTTAATTGTATTAATATTTAAAACTAGCTTATTTTTATCAGATAATGTTACAAATTGAATTGATAACTTGTAAACATTATTAACTTAAAAAATAACTTTTAAATATTATTACAGTGAATAGAATTAGCAATGAATAAAATTTTTAAAAATAATGAAAGATATATTTTATCTGTATTAAAATAAAACCCGCCAAACTCTAAATGTTAGTATTAACATTGACAATATATAGGGTTGCAGCCATTGTAATATTATTGTTGTTGTCGTCGTCGTCATTATCCCTTGAAAATTTAAATCAAAATTATCATGAAAACGCAATTATTTATTTATTTATTTATTATCATCATCATCATCATCACCGCGATGATTAGATAGTCTAACATTTAAAATATATTCTTTTTCTAATGTAAGCACATTACCTTGTTTCAATCAAAATGCATATATTTTAAAAGAAAAATAATAATTAATATTCGAACAATTGTACTATAAGTTATTTACTAACTAATACTGATTATAACTTTTCAATAATGTCATCTTCAAAGTACACATATTTCAGTGGTGACCTTGAGTAGTAACTTACCCTAGCTATTAATGTAGTAAAATAATTATAAAAAATAAAATAATTAATTATAACTTTTCACAAATACCCTCGTTAAAGACTGCCAGTGCGGAATGGGGATAAAGATGATCCAACGCCTCTTTATGGGCAATTATGGGCATACGCTCGGACATGGACTTCTTCATCCCTTGGCGTCAATGGCTGCTCAATTGGAATGATTTTCCTCTCAAAGAATCAGGAGGGTGAAGGCGCCAAAAGGTTAGAATGCTTTATATCAACCATGTGGTCAATTTGGAAGTGCCGAAACAAATTAGTTTTTGGTAACCACATTATGTCCACCAAAGACATTCATAAGATATATTGATGGAAGTCAGTATGGAGGGACTGAGGGAGGTACAACAATGGAGAAGAAGGAAATGAACAAAGGCTAATAAGGGCCAAGAGCCTCCTAGGGTGGTAAGTTTTCAATAGGGTAATTAATCTTTTGTAGAGGGAAGGTAACCACTTTTATCCATGTTGTTTTCTGCGGTATTTTGCGGTATGGTGTGGTGGAATTGTGATAGGTTATTCGTATGTGTGGCATATGAGGAGAGAATGTAAAAAGTAAAGGAGAAAGGTGAGGAGAGAGAAAATTAATAATTTGTGGTAAAGTGTGGTAAGTTGTGGCAAACTGCGGTATGATGTGGTACTGTAATTTATCAACCGTAGAAAAGAACAGGCCTTAATCGACGGAGCGAGATACCCAACTACCTCAACGGCTGCAGCTATTTAAACTGAAGATAAAACGATGAAATTTGGGGTGTAGAAATTGATAACTGATTTATCAATCGACTGATTGTTGTACCTCTAGTATGGAGGTACAACAATGGTCTTGCTCATGGCACTTTTAGAGGAAGTCCAATTAGTGTGAAAGCTAATTGTTTGCAGGTAATCAAGTTTCTCACAAATCCAGGAATGGCAACCATCAAGTGCAATCGTTGGCAATATGTTGTTTGAAGATGCTTAATCTCATCTCAATGGGGAAGATTCTAAAGGTTCTCAGAAGCATGATCAGTCTGGCACACAAGTTGATGAAACAAAGTTAAACGAAGCAGTCCAAACAGCGGAAGGGGACGTTTTTTTGTTTGCTAAGTCTTTTCTTTGTTTTCATAGTTAAATGGTCATGTTTGTGTTGCATGGTCAATCTTGGCCAAAAAAAAAAAGTAGGGATTATTCAATTTTGATTTTCCAATTTTTTATATTCCTTTAATCATATTCACTTGACCTAAATATTTGACTTTAAATATTACCACTTAGGCCCTGTTCTTTTATGCAGTATTTTGCGGAATGATGTGGTGAGGTGTGGTGAAATTGTGGTAGGTTATTGGTATGTGGGGTAGGTGAGGAGAGATAATGTAAAAATTAGAGGAGAAAAGTGAGGAGAGAGACAAGTGAGAAGAAAGAAAAGTAATGATCTGCGGTAAAATGTGATGGGTTGTGACAAATTGCGGTAGGCTGTGGCACCGCAGTTTACCAACCGCAGAAAAGAACAGGGCCATGAGATTGCTTTAACTTATTGTATTTTGTTTGTAGAACCGCTCAACATATACTTACATGGAGTTGTGTCTTTTGTTAGTTTGATTTGCTTTAATATTAGGAATGCCCATTTACACGCCAAAGATGTATATATATTTTTGTTAATTCGTGCACATTTTTATTGACATGTTAGAAAATTCTTAGTTTTCCATTCATTGAAAAGTCACAATGACACTCCATTTAGCAAAGTCCAAATTAATTAAAATTAAATGAGTGATACGACAATGGATCGAGGCGTTAAATCTGGCCTTCAAGGAAGACAATCAGACAAGCCTAACTATCCCCCATAAGATGTGTTACCTCATCTGCTAGCCTCTTACAGAGTGGACTGTTTATTTCCGCCGTCTGACCACCTAACTATTACTGCAACTTGACTGTCTTAACTTTTCCGTAGTACAACTACCTCTCTAGGACATGCCACCCATTCGCCGTGGGTCTAGTCAAGCTTTAAGGTCAAACATTGATCATCCTGTTTTGACCCTTTTAAAACGCACGTTTGCACAAGAAAGATAATTAAGCTAATTACTAATGTGAAGTACGACTAATATATTTAACTAAATTTAGCATTTCAATTTTTGCAAGGTCATTAACCAACCAACCCAGCCCAACCAGTTTACCGTTAATGGCCCAATCCATTAATCAACACTATAGCAATGCAACCCCCTTTTGGGCCTACCCGAGGTTGTTCCAGCTCGATACCGTCAAGAATTCTTCCCCGCCTACAAGCAAAATCAAATAAATTTTAATTTACAAGAGACTTTTAGCGAATCTCAAACAAATTTAAATTTGAGATGAGACGATAATACAAGACCTGCTGAAACTCAAAGTTTATACTAGTGTTTAAATGAACAGAAAGTTACAGAATACATACAGCCCCTGAGTCATGCTAATGGTGACCTAAACTCAATCAACCTCTATAAAATTGCAGATAATAACAAATGATATAACAATCACAGTAAGCAGGCTTTGAATCCCTTCTCAAGTTCCTGACCATCCAAGTTCTTCCCGATGAATACAATCTTGTTGATCCTGGCCTCATTTGGCCCCCATGGCCGGTCTGGTGAACCTTGAAATATGTCATGAACTCCCTGCAGGTATCAAAGAATTATTTTTTATAAAGTTTCTCCAGTGACCCCATCTCCGGGATGTAAACCTAGGGAGCTAACAGCGGGGTAGGGGTAACACAAGTACCAGATTAGGCCTTACAGTGACCTAACCCTAAAAACAGGCCCAAAGAATACTAGGTAATAAAGAGTTCTATATTAAGCTGTTTTCTGAACGATAGTAAACCTCATTACGGAGTATCTGTTGGCAAACCATGGGGTAATTTGAAACGAAAGTGGCCCATCCCATATTACTCAAATATGTCAGAAGTGCTTCGTACCTGAAATACAAATCTCTCATCCATACCCTGAACAGAAAGAAGACCTTTCATCCTATATATGTCTTCACTTCTTTCCAGTAACAAAGTACCTAGCCACATGTTGGCCTGAAAATACAAGCAGAGGGTTGAATTTAGATGAAAACCCACCGTCCTACAGGACATTAACAATAAGTTTCTAATAAACAAAGCCAACCTTGTCAAGATCCAGGTTCCCTTCACAAACAATACTGACTGAAGAAACACCAGGATCATGAATGTGATCATGAGAATGGTGATCATGATTATGTCCTGCAGTTATTACCATATACATTATTTAATCGAGCAACTGGAACAACCATTATTAACATCAAATAACTTCGGAAGAGTAAGGTAATGCAAGCAACAGAAGAGCACAGGGAAAATAACACACCAAGGCTCTTCACACTATCCGACCATCAACAATGACAAGCTAAGTTCTAATGCAATCACCTATACTTGCATCTTGTTGAACAAATAAATATATATCTTCACAAGTGTAGCAGAAGCTCTCAGATTTATTTGAGCTTGTTGAACAAATAAATATATAACAGGAAAATTTGGGCTTTAACTAGGGTTTGCGAGAGTGAGACCACAACCACATACTGTAAATGTAAGGAAAAATGTGCATTGGCCTCCATTTTAGAGATGTCTTCAGTTTCAAGGGAGGTTCGTCAATAGAAATAGCATAACAAACAGATCTACATGCAAGGCAAGAAGGTTCTGAAGATTTTGATTTATCCCTATGACTATTTGGCACATAGACGGCTATGTTCTGCACGATAGTATAAGAAAATCTCTTCAACCATACCGCTGTTCTTTTTTCCTGGGGTATTCACCTATTTGCCTCCAGACATCAGGGACTACAGGAAAAAGATATAGATAAGTTACCATGTTCGTGTTCGTGTCCATGGTGATGATCGTGCTCGTGATGGTGATCGTGATCATGATCATGATGGTGATCGTGATCCTCTTTTGAACCTTCCTCGATAACTGTACTCTCAATCCTGTCACCAATTCAGCAGAATCAGGGTACAAAGTTACCAACAAATTATTCATTGTTCATGGCAAACGAGTTAAATTATATCCTCAATTTTTTAGTTCAAGTTCTTTTCTTAATCTTATCCAACTCATGATTGAGGTATCTCAAGATTTTAAGCTCTCACATGTTCACATGAGGTTTTTCCACAATCCATATCCAGCTTTATATGAAGAACACCACAATTCTTTGTGGGTATTGAAAAAAAAAAAAGAAAAAGGAAGAAACCCATATATTTAGGGACTAAAGTGGAGATTGCAAGATGCATAAATTAAAACCAGAAAGTCAGTTGCAATTTGTAACATGGAGAATTTCCAGAGGAATCGTTACCGCAAGGCATAGAGGTTAGCGGGGGAAGTCATAAGCTTATATGTCGTAAAATCAAAGCCGATTTTCAATAGAATGGAAAAGGCATATATGGTAGAACCGTAATCATATGATAAGATCCTAATCGAACTGCATACATTTGTCTCACACACTATGGGGATGGTGAGAGAAGAAATATATTTTCCATCCTAGAGGGGCTATAATTGGAGACACCACTGTTTCTAGTATGAGTTCCTATATAAAAGGAGAATGCCCTGCCTTTGACTGATATGCCCTTAGGCATAGCTATACATAACATAGAAATCACACTTAGAAAGGGTGGACAACTAGCTAGAACAGCGGTGCTCCAGCAAAACTAATTGCAATTTGCAAAAGAGGCGAATAACTAAAACCCAAGAGCAAGGGCATTACCTCTCCAAGTCAAAGCCTCCAATGCCAAGAACATAATCTAGGTCAACTTTTCCATATTGCGTCCTTTTTAAGCCAGCCATGGTGTTAATTTTCTGTATGAACCACAACCAATTCTCATAAGACACATGTGAGACAACAAGAGGGGGCGTAGGGGAGCAAATAGAGCAGAGTATAACAGTGACAAACCCGTATCCGTTGTACTACAGAGTCAAGTTCTGACTCACTGACAAGGTCAGTCTGCATGAATAAGCAACAAAACAGAGTTAGGAAAAGGCCCATGACAATCTTGTATTCAACCAACTTGAGAAACATAAAGGTGAAAAGGAAAAAAGAGGGCAGGGGGTGGGGTGGGGGGGATCCGTGACATATAAAGCAGATACTACAGGTTTCTGAAACCTCCATGCTAGGATTGGAAATGAGCCAAGCTAGCTCGGTGGGAAGCTCGACAAGCTCGGCTCAAAAAACCTCGAACAGGCACAGGCTCAAGCTCCTCACACATGCTAGGTTTGATGGTACAATTTCAAAAACTAAATTACTTCTTTGACATAAGTAGGGACTTATGTTTTAGACAAATCGGTACATGAAAAGCCCACAACCATAAATCATTTCAATTATCGCTGTAAAGTTGCTTTATTTTTTTCATCCCATAACTATTCTTTCATCTTAATCATTTTCAATATTGCATAATTATTTGTATTTGCACTAGTTGGCTTTCCTATAAATCTTCTTTTCTTTATCATTCTCTATTTTAAGATTTAAAGTTTTAAACTTTATTTGATCAATTTGTAGGTTAACAGGAATGAGTGGCAATGAGCAAAGCATGGGTTTGTTAAAGCTCTATTGAGCTTGTTAAAGCTCTAGTGAGCCTTAACAAGCCAAGCCATGTGCCTTAACTTTTTAGGCTACCCAAGCTTAAGAGCCGAGCCAAGCTGACCCCAAAAAGAAAGTCGACAACCTGAGCCTCGAGCCCATACAAGCTCAGACTCGGCTCATTTCCAACCCCCCCCCCCCCAACTCCATGCAAAAAGTTAATGTAAAACAATGCCATCATGATTCATGACGAAAAGACTAAGCTAGAACGAATTCTCATAAGCAAGTAATCAAAAGTTGCCTTCAAGGTTCTCATCCCTTTCCCTTTAAAAAGCCCAAAAACCTAAAGATATCATTGCCTCTATCATTTATCTTCCTGAAGACACGGTACCTTTCTTAGTCTTAGAGCATTCAACTTACACGTGTGAGTCTATAGGGTGTCTTGGCCTCTTATTCTAGGTAAAAGGATTTGGATGGAATCTCATTCCATTTATATATATATCCCAATGGGGAAAAAACCTCACTAAATTGTGTGGAAATGAAAAATGACAAAGAGGGTACCATATTCTATCTAAATTATAGGTTTCAATAATAACAATTCCAAGGACCCTTGCAAACCTGCCAATCATGTCTCACATAATAAAGATAACTTTAGCTAGATAGGAATAGCTAATCTAGGACGAATTGGCCTTTGCTGGAGAGATAAGTGGCCATTTGTTGCTAAACTGTTTATAAACTACATACATAGGGAAAAGCAGATTTGCCAGGCCATTATCTTTGAACATCTCCAGTTAGTTGGTGAATTTATGTTGGCCATGGATGTTACATATGACAGCATCGTCTTTTTGGCCTAGAGCATTTGCAGCATTTCAGAGCTCACTTGAACTGATGCAAGGTATATCTGACATCAACTTTGGCACCATTAACTATCTAATTTTCATTTGCTCCTCAAAGTTGTATGTTAATTTTATCAGTGTTCTTTGTTATCCTGATGCAGCAGGAGAAAGGTTAAGCACTAGTGCTGCATAAAATATACGTAGTATGAGGTCAGAACAGATCACTGCAGGTACAGTATATAGAGGTACTCAAATACATGATGGAACCTTGGAAAAAGCCACTGACTACACAGAATGCATCATTTTCAAAAAAGAAATCAAAAAGAAAAAAGAAAAAGAAAAACTGACCTTGTTAACTACTATACGATCAGCATAAGCAATCTGCTCCACAGCCTCATTTACAACTCCTTCAGGCTTAACCTCATCCAAGTGTAAGCCAACATGTTTAGCATCAACTAAGGTGACCACACCATCCAACTTCACATCATTAAAGACTACATCCTCTGCATAAAAGGTTTGGATAACGGGGGCGGGATTTGCTAAACCTGCAAACAAAAGTTGTTAATTGGTCACAAGAAGCAAGAACCGCGTACCATATGGTCAAATTTTTAAATTACATTACAAACATCAGAATACCCAATTATATTCTACCATTAAATTTCAAAGAATATATGGCACAAAGGACTGATGTAGTTACATAAGTCTCTGATATAGAATACATGCTGTCATGCACCAAAGTCAGGAGGGACAAGTGCAGTAGCGTATTTACATGGAATTCACTATCCATAAATATATGAGCATGAAAATTTTCCAAACCTGTCGTCTCGATTACAATATGATCAAATCTGCCCTTCTTCTTATTCACCAATTCTCCAATCATCCTCACAAGATCTCCCCTCACTGTACAACATAAGCACCCATTATTGAGCATTACTATGTCTTCAGCTCCCACGGCTTTAGCAGCAACCAAGGAACCATCAATGTCCACTTCACCATACTGCAATTTGAAAGGCCCAATAAGAAGGTGAGAAGAAATTTTCTAGAATTGGCCAACACAATTCAGTAACACTTGGCTTAATTTGCACAAATGTTTGTTCCCTAATTACCATAATCTATATAGTTGAAAAAGATTATCCTTTCAACTTAGATTGCAATGGACTAAAGCGAAATGTATCATTAGACCTCCTCTACTTATTTTTCGGGGAGTAGTACCTAGTGAAGGATTTCTAAATTTTGGGTCAATTGGAGTCAATCTCTCTAAATTGTAAAACTAAGAGGTAAGAATGCTACATCCGACCCCTCTATACCTCACATTGGCGAGATTTCGGAGTATTGGTTTCGGTTTTGGTTTTGGCAAGCTAATAAAAATGTGAAGCCATGAAAGATTATTTGCGCAAATATTTGCTTCTCATATACATTTAGTTTAGCAATCAAATATGAAAAACATACCTCATTTTCAATAACTGCAATTCGCTTGCCATGATCCGCAGTCAATATATGGTTCAGCAAAGTTGTCTGTTGAAAATCATGTGTACAGTCAATTTAGTGAAACAATTAAGAATCATACGAAACAAGATCATACAATCATCAAAATCTTGCGAGCCCACTAGCACCAATTTGGACTTTAGTGAGGTAATACCATGTTGGCAACAAGAGTAACAGACAAAACAGGCCCTCAAATTAGGCTCAAGTCAAGCAATTTAGATTAGGCCAACAGTTTGGCCTTGGGACCAGGTTTACCTTAAGTCAATTTGCAGCAGGGGCAGCTCTTCGTTATTTAATTCCCCAATAAGATTTATTAGAAGATCTAACCAACATCAATCAGTAAATTTCCGGTTGCCATGGCTTTGCATCTCATCGGTTTGAGTTTTAAGTTAAGATATAACTGCCAAATTCTGAACACGTTTCATGCACAATTGCTAGTTGCCATTTGTTCTAATCTGCTAATCATAGGAAAACTTTGATAATATAGAGATATGATATAAAGATTTCGAGGGTCAACAATCAACAGCAAAATTTCTTGGAGCAATGGAATTAGCACCAAGCATAACCTCAGCCAAGAATCTCTGCCCCTGCTAAATTGCCTCTTCATGCACTTCCATGCATGGGGGAAGGCCGCCTACATTAGGACTCCCTCATACCTCGCATTAGCAGGTTAATATTGGGGTTTGTTGTTGTTATTGTTAAATATGGAAATTTGGAACGACCCTTTCATCTCCCTTTGCCTAGATATATTTAAATAACTACTTTGCTAAATATTCACTTAGCTACACAGTTAAGAGCCTGACAGGAACCACTAAACAGTCTGCGCTGCCGCCGAATGACAGAAGAGAACAAGTCCAAACAAACCGTATCCTTGCATTCAGATTTGAGAAATTGGCAACTATATTTTTCAAACGTTGTACCCATCCAGCAAGCAATCCCATCTTAAATTTGAAGCCTAATAGAATAAAATTCCGATCGTAAAACTAGGATTAGGTATATTTGTTAGTCCTCTTATATATTTTCCATGGGAAAAAAGGTCCTTGTAAATTACAACCTCCTGTTGCTTACACAAGTACACAAACCTAAGAGCCCCATTACAATGTAACCCAATGCAACATCAATACTCCACTTAAGGTTCACACATATTGATCAAATATCATAAGCAGTATTAATACCAATATATTGTAATGGCATGAGTGACTCAAAGAACATGCATATATTCAAAATAAACACACACCAGAGAAGTTGAACGTGTTCTACAAAGGCAGTGTTACACGCACCAAAGTTCAAACAAAGAAAGGGGGGGGGGAACCCTAACAAGCAACGAATTAGTAGAACATACCTTTCCAGAACCCAAGAAGCCGGTAATAATGGTGGCAGGAATGCGATTATCCGGGGGGATTTTGGTAGAAAGAGCATCATCGGTCTCCTGCGCAGCAGTGGAAGAAGCCTTAGCAGAGAACCGACGAAGTGTGGGATTGGAGGGGAGAGAAAGGGCGGGGGTTAGAGAGAAAGAGGAAGAGGTAGAGAAGGTGGAGTAGGGTTTATGGTTGTGACGGAGAAGAAATGGGAGAAATGAAATGCGGGAGCTGTGAAGCGGGCGTGTTTGTTTACTGGCAAGAGTTATGAAAGTGGTTGCTATGTCGATTGATAGAGACGCCATTGTTGTGGCCTTCCTGCTGGTTGTCCTCGTCCCGACGGTGGTTGCGGTGGTTGAAGCAGAGCAGGATAAAAGGGGATTGGGGCTGGGAGTTTAATGCTTTAACAAGTAACAGAGTAAACACTGAGAATATGATATCTTCTTTTCTTGTTTTTCACTCTCCAGAAAGACAAAAAATCTGCTTAATCCTTTCATGTCGGTTTTTTGGTGCACCCCAAAAAAGAAGGGAAAATGAAGAAATTATTGCGGTTTATAGTCCACCGGTTTAGTTTTTGTCAAAAATATCATTCATCTTATTCTTGGGCACTGTCAAATTTATGGATAAATCTAATTTGTCAAAATTTATCAGTTTTTACCTAAATTTAACAAAATTTATCAAAATTTATCCAAAATTACCAAACTTAAAAAAATAAATAAAAAATTAATTTTGATATATTGGTGTAAATTTGCCAAAAATTATCAAAAGTTACCAAAAGTTACCCAAAATTTAACTTTTACCCAACTATTTTTATCCATATATTTGACAAGTAGAGATTGGTTCCAGTGGTTTGACCCTTGTTTGATTTAGCAAATTCTCAAGTTTGAGTCTTATGAATGCAAAAAGGAATTAAATTAATTAGATTTTTACCTTTTAAATTTTTGTGAAAGTAGGGTTTTAACCCCTAAATTTGGGAAATTAGATTTGTCTTACATCAACAACTGAAAATTCTACCATAGTTGGTAGTTGAAAGTTTCTTAACATTAATTTGAGTAAGATAAATTTAGTAAATTTAATATGGTAAAAAGATTCATGTACCAATAGATAAGATTAATTATTCCAACAAGTTATTTCGATCAAAGTAAATCAATTTTAATATTTTAGGAATTAATGGTATTTTACAATTTTCAACTATGATAGTTGAAAAAGTTCTAATTATGGTAGAATATTCATAAAAATATTAAATTTTGTGAAAAAAATTATATCTCGATGAATGTCATTACATATTAGAACAAGTCACTTTGATCAATATATAATAATTTTGATTTTTTAATGGTGAAATATACTTTTCAACTACCATAGTTGAAAATAAATTCAACTATGGTAGAATCTTCCCTTTAAAACAAGTAATAGATAAATTACATAACTATAATTTACGTTAAGGATGAAATACATCATTTTCATATGAAATTAATGTGAATGAATTAGACCCAGTTCTTTTGTGCGGCTGGTTGGTTACGGTTCCACACTGCACCACAACTTTCCATATTCCACCACAATCTACCATTTCAATAAAAAAAAATTCATCTCACTTATTCAATAAAAAAAAATTCATCTCACTTATTCAATAAAAAAATTCCAATCCACCACAACCTTCTACATTCCACCACAACTTTCCCAAACCTACCACAATTTTTAAATTTCCATCCCACTACACCGGAACCAACCGTATAAAAGAATAGGGCCTTAATTAGTGATAAAATTAATTTGAAGTGACATAGTTGCCCTCAATTAAAACTTTCATTTAATCATGTGAGAAATGAAAAACCCATCTGACTCCTTTGTTCTTCATCGTCTTTCCTTTCTCATTTTCAAGCTTGCTAGTTGCGTGACAGTGGAATACGAAATTTGCAGATTCATGGTAATTCCTCTTATTCTCAATCGCTTTTGAGTATTGAAAAAGCCCTATTTTAGTCAATTTTGTTCAAATTTGTAGAGCTCACATTTGTTCAAATTACAGTTTATCATTGGTAAATTATAACTGTTTCAATTTCTGTCAATTTCATCCAAAGTAATCTGAGTCATATGCATTGGTTTGCAATTCAGAGGGTATTAAGATATTTAGCTGGTACTAAAAGTTATCAACTCACTTATAAGGAAGAACCTTCGGTGTTACAGGGCTATTCGGATGCGAGTTGGATAAATGAAGGAGATTTCTCTTCTACCACTGGATGGATGTTCCTATTAGGAGGTGGAGCGGTTTCTTGGGGATCTAAGAAACAAGCTAATATAGTGGACTCCACTATCTCTTCGGAATTAGTAGTATTATATGCTACTTGTAAGGAAGCGGAATGGTTAAGGAACTTATTATTGGAAATACCTATTTGATATCAGCCAACGGTGCCTATCATGATTCATTGTGATAGCAAGACTATTTTTGATGTTGTTATAGTCATGGTTACAATGGTAAGTCAAGGCACATTGGGTTAAGGCATGGTTATGTACATCAACTAATAAGGGATGGAGTAGTGACTTTAAGGTTTATCAAATCAAAAGAAAACTTAGCCGATCCTCTAACCAAAGGATTGTCTAGAGATTTGATAAAAAGTACTTCAAAGGGGATGAGTTTAAGTGTATCTCAAATTTCTACTAATGACAACAAAGACTCAACTTAACGATTTGGAATACCACCAATTTCTAAAGTTCAAATGAGTACGGAGTTGTCAAATTAGTAGGAAGCATCAATGTTTATTCCAAGGTCAAGTGATGTTTAGAAATCTGTAATGACAAGAGGTTGAGTAGTAATACTCTTAATAGATTTTGTGGAAAGCCTAATTAACGGGGTGGTATATTACAAAGTGTACCTATGTAAGTGTTATGTGTGGCCGCATAAAGGAACTATGAGCTAGAGTTTCAAAACACTTATGAAAGATAAGGACACAAGGCCGGATAATAGTGTTCAAGTATTTACACTTAAGATTTAAAGCATATGTGTGTTATGAGTATAGTTGGTCAATATAAATCCAAAGTTCAAAGACATGTCTACTTTGTGATTTGGACTCAATTTTGGCTCATATATACTAAGTAAAAAGTTCAAGGAGCTATCTACTTTTCATTAGGCGTATGTTTTAGGGGTTTCTCGAGTGATTACAAGTTAAAGTATGCTTCAAATGGCGGGGGTATAGCTTCTTAAGTAAGATCATTTCAAGGGTTTTTCATACTCTTGAAATGGAGGGGGATTGTTGGAATTATTTCAAAAGTATAAGAAGATTATATAGCATGAAGAATCATGTGGAACAAGTACAAGGATCACATATAAGATAAACATCAAAAATATGATCAACACGGATGGTTTTTAGACCAACACGGATCGTGTAGGTATCCAGAAACCATAAAAACCAAGACTATGGGCTCAACACAGGTCGTGTTGAGGCAACACGCATCTTGTTATATCAACACGAACTGTGGTACGGTCAACACGGACCGTGTTGAGTGCCAGAAATGGTTTTTAATGTTAACGGCTATATAATCTTGTATATTAAGTATATGGTATCAATATTAAGTCTGATATTATATGGATTCCAACAGTTATATTTCTTGACTAAGTCGAAGTCTTAATCCCTCATTAAGGTCCTTATTTATCCTTTGACCTAAGGGTATGATGAGGGGTTCGAATTCTCCTATAAATAAGAGTATTCCTTAGGGGTGGGCATAACCGGTTAACCGCAAAACCAGTTAACCGCTTTTGTGGTTTTTGGATTTTGAAAACATAAACCTAAACCGCATAACCGGTTAACCGCTTTGAAATCTGGAAACCTAAACCAAACCGAAACCGTCGGTTAACCGCATATTATATGCGAATAACCGTGGTTTATGGTTAACCAGTGCCTTTTGCCAACAGAATGTGTTTAGGCTCATTTTTTAGCCTAAATGTTTCCTTTTTACTTAGAATTTTAGTTCGTTCCCTTCATAATGAATGTTTCTTACTTGCGTTTTAACTAGTTTTTGTGCAGGTTAGTTTGGGTTCGGAACATGGGAAATGTTTAGTTCGTTGGTGCCTAGAATCCCCTCTCGGGATTTCAAGGAAGTCACCCTGGGACCCCGGAAGACAGCCCTTATCCCCAAGGCCAAAAAGAAGTCAAGGAAAAGCCCAGGAGGTCACGGGCGTGACCCCATTTGTAGCGCCCGTGACCAATTAAAGGGGAATTGTGGCCAAATTGCCGAATGAAGTAACGGTCGGTACCCCCAAGGATAGCACCCGTGACTCTGTTGGAGGGTTTTCCCAAGGAGCTAATTTCCAGGAGGTAGCAGACGTGACGTCTGGAGGTAGCACCCACTACCTCAGCGAAGAATTCAAGTCCACAGTTTTGAAATCGCCTCGTCACGGGCGTGACGACCAAGGGTAGCGCCCGTGACGACCCTGACTGACGGAAATTTAGGGGATAAAACGACTGTGTTTTGTGTAATTTTTCCCTAATGTATATGAACTCGGTCCAATTCTAAACCTAGGGGCTTCATTTTTTACTGTTTATTTCCTCTTTGGAGCTACTTAGCACCATTTTCTAGATAGATTCTCCCTTCATTTACTCTCAAACTTTGCCTTTATTGTATTTTGGTTTGGATTATTGCAATCAAGGAGCATTTATTTTGAAGACTTGTTACTCAAGCTTTGGATTTCTTCTTTTTATTATTATCATCCTAGTTCTTATTTGGGTAAGTTTCATTTCCTTCTTTTATTACTTATCTTAATTAGTTCTTTGTGATTGATTTTGTTGTGTTTCCTTCCTTAATATTATGTTTAGGTTTCTTGCTCTAGGTTTTTTAGTTGTAATGTTAGTTAGCATGATTAGTGGCGAGTTCTCTTAGGGTTTAGGGGAAGGTTTAGCCCATAATAGGATCTCTTTTCTAAGGTTGGGTCTAGTTAAGGCATTAGGCCATGTTTTATGAGGTTTTCATCCAAAAACTCTCTTGATTGATGAGTTTAGTACGTAGAGGAAATTAGACCTGACTATCGGATGTGTCAAATCGGGTTCGGATCGGATGACTTCGGGTTCGAGTTTGTTCGGATCATCCGTGCTCCGGCTCAGATCGGATTTGGTTTGGGTGGGTTCGGATTCAATTTAACTCCGGATTGATCTTGATCGGGTTCGGATCGAGTTTGACCGGATCGTGCTCTTCGGGTGAGAATTAGTTGAAATTTTTCCCGGGTCGGGTTGATTCGGGTCCGTTCACATTCGAATCGGGTTAAATTCGGTTGCTTGCTTTCGAATGAATCCAAGGTTTTATTTATATTCTGGTCGGATTGCTTTCGGGTCAGATAATTTCCATCTAAATTTAACGGTGGATAATTTCTCACTAAACTCCAATTAGAAATTATTTTAATTATTTGTAGCTTTGAGTACTCAATTTCCATCCACATTTCCACTAAAATCATACCACTAAAAAAATGTCCATCTATTAACATATAAGAAAAGAAAAATCCCACCAAAATAAAATTTTTAAATTATCAAACTCCCTCCAACCTAAATTTCTTAAACTTTTAAACAACATTCACCAATAATAATTTCATTTCCCTCTCTACCAACTTTTCTTAAACTTGATCTAATTTAAATTTGGAGGGAATTGCAAAGGGAAATTAGTGGGGGCCAAAAATTTAATTAGAAATTTTGTTTCCCTCCTAAAGCTAAAATTTAGTTAGAATTTTTGTTTCCCTCCTAAATCAGGTTGGTTCTAGTTCGGTTCGATTATAAGTCAGTTCTAGTGTGTCTCGAGTCGAGTAAAATTCGGTTCGGATGTGTCTTAGGTCGGGTTAAATTCGGCTCGGACGACTTTCAAATGCGACCTTGTTCGGGTTTAGCATGACTCGGATCGGGTTCGGTCATTTCGGATTATTCCGGATACTTTCCTTATTCGATTAAACTTTGGGTTCAGATCGGTTCAGTTTCGAATTGGACTTATCAGGGTTTCGGATGAAGACCGGGTCCCGACATTCGGATGTGATTCGGATTCGGGAGGATCGGATCAGATTTCGGGTTTTGGATAAGGATTGCCAGGTCTAGTGGAAACACGCTAAACCTATTCAAACACGATCTCTAGGGTTTTTGGATGGATATTCGAACAACTTCTCATTCATTTAGTGGAGAAGTTCGGGTAGACTGATTTGCATTTTAAGCCCTTAAGGTGAGTCCTCATTCATTTAATGGACGAGCCTCTAGGGATAAATTCGGGTATAACTCGGGAGAGGCCCCCAAGTGGCTTATTTCTTGCAATAACTCAACTTCTATCTTGGCTTAGTGTCATAATTGGAACCACCTTGTGTTAGGGTGACTATTAGGAAGCGAAAACCGACCCTTGGGCCCCTTTTTCTCTGATTTTATCTGTCAATCTGTCTTTGTTCTCTCAATCCTCCCTTAATCATCTTTTTTACCTTAAACTAAGCAAAAGTAGTGGAAGTTTTGATAAAAAGAACATTGCTCCCTGTGGATACAATATATAACCATGGCTATATTATAGCTTGAACAGAATGTTAGTGACAGATAATTTATCTGTTGGTAAAAGTATTTATTTACAACAGATAACTTATATGTTGGTAATGATACTATGTTACCGACAACTAAAATATTTGTTGGTAATGTAATTACTTTGCCAACAAATAAAAATTATCAGTTGGTCTTATTATAATATTCTCAACAGATATTTATCTATTGGTACTGTATATTATTTACCAACACATTATTAGAGAAAATTTTTTGTTGGTATTAATTTGGTACCGTATAGACATAAATTACTAAGTTTATCTTTTGTGGGAGGCAAGTTGTATATAATATATGCACAAACAAATCTTAAAGACTTTTTCCTCTCTGTCGATTTCACTCATACCCAAACTTCTCATCTCCCATACCTAGAAAAGTACAGCAACATTCAATCGCAGATGCCTCAGCCCAGCCACTGGAAACAACCGCCTGATGTCGGCGCCTACACCGTTGCAGCCTTGAAGCCTATTGGAGTATTTCAAGAGTTAAGTGGCATAAAAAATTATAAGTCATAAGAATAGGATCGACCGGGAGGTCGGAAATAAGCTTAGTAAGAAAAAGGGTTTGACACGACCCGTGTTGGTATCCAGCAAGCACAATTTTTGTGCACTGGATCAACACGGGTCGTGTTGAGTTCAACACGGACCGTGTTGATCTAACACGGGTCGTGTTGAGTTCAGTCGAGATTGATTTTGTAATCCCTTGATTTATGCCTCGTGGTCAATTATCTTGAGCATGTTTTGGGATATTATTTGATTGAGAAATCAGTCATGATTTCTCATCAATAATATTCAAACTCATCCCTTGGATTATGCTCTTGGTTATGGCAAGTTTGACCCTCTTGATGGCTCCAAAGTTCACTATAAAAGGTGGATGAATTGCTCATTCATCCACACCCTCAATCATCTTCTTCTTCCTTTCTAGAGAGCATTCAACACACTCCTAAGGTGTTAACTACATCAACTCTTTAAGAGTACTTTGAGAAATCTTGTTACTTTGCTTACAAGAAGTTAGGTTTTACCCTTGAGTCTTTTTACGGTCTAGTGAATAAGTCTTAAGGGGAGCCGGTTTTTCCTTCGACTCCTAGCCACTCAAGTGTTCCCCCCTCTTCCACGTGACCGTGTTTCTCCATCTCATTGTTTTTTTTCCAACAATCTTAAGACTTATTGTCACCATGGATGATCGAGTTGAGGATCATACTAGACAATTCGAGGGATGGAATTTTCAAGATCAAGATGCTATGGAATCGAAAGATAAGTTTATGTTGCTTTATATAAGTTCTCATTTATTCAAATTTATTATTTTTAATTATCAAGATTATTAATCAATTGTGATTCATTTGATTAATGTAGCTAAATTATCGATCGGTTGTGGCAATGGTGATCGATGTTTATACTCAAGAGGTTCAAGGAGTATGATGAGATTGTCTTCATATCGAGATATGTTCTTTATTTTAATTAAGATGACATTTGTTTGTTTGTTTGTAAGTGGCATAAGATTTCTTTGATTTGAAATTGGATTAATTCAAATTAAAGGGTTAATTAGAAACATGTTTGTGTCTTAGGGCCTGTTTGGTGAGAATTTAGGAATGGAATGAGTATGGAATTAAAAATCTAGGGGGTTGAGTATGGAATTAGAACCCAAAACTCAAGTTGTTTGGTGAGAAATTGGAATGAAATCAAAACCCCAATCATAAAAGAAATGTGTTTGGTTAGGAATTATGGAATGGAATCAAATTTCAGCACATGAAAAAAAAAAAAGAAAAGATCTTGCTTTTCATTTAATTTCATCCTCTCTCTCTCTTCGTCTTCTCCTTGCCCAAATTAGTCTTCTCCTTGCCCAGATATTAGCAGAGAGCCCACCCCCAAATCCCCAATTGTGATTCATAACCATTGGCTAGATATTAGCATATATTAGTCTTCTCCTTGCCCAGATGAACAACAATATCACAAAAATCAGTTATGGAGGTGGCAGTAGTCGGATCGAAGGGCTCGAATGAACAACAACGCTTCACGGCGAAGCGGCGTCACCTGGTGGTGATGTTATCGACGATGTGTTGAATCCCACAGCTGTGTTGATAGTTTAGATCTGATGAGGTGAGTTAGAATCGAAAGTTGATAGTTTAGATCTGATGAGAAGTGAGAAGAGGGTAGGTTAGAATCAAAAGTTGAAATTGTATTTTTCTTTTTTTTAAAAAAAAATTGCATGAATCCCTCCGGGATACAATTGAAACCCCCCAAAATTGGGAGGGTTCTTATTCCTCTTGGGAGGGATTAGAAACCCTTGGGATTTCTAATTCCATTCCTAAAATCACTCACCAAACATAAAAGAAAGGAATTAGAAACCTAAGGTTTCTTATTCCATTCCTTTTTTCCTCTCCAAACAGGCCCTTATTTATACACCTTGTTAAGTCACCATTTACATATTTTCAAGAAAGTGGTGTGTTAAGGTGTTTGTGAATACATGTTTTCTTTGTTTTTTGCCAAGTCTTTTAAGTGTAATTTTATTATTGTCAAGTAAATCACAAAGTTCTATGTTAAGTGAGTTTATAAGTTTTATGGCATGAAGTTTCATGATTAAGTACATATTTATGTGGTGTTCATATATGAGATGTTTTGTTATATATAAAGCATGATAATTGTTTATTAAGTTTGTCTTTATCATGATTATTTATATTTTGAGTACATGGGTTTATCATGTTGTAATTGATGAAATGACAAGCATAAATGTTTAATTTTCAAGTATGTACATGTGTAAGTATGTATGTCAATCTATTTGATTCACATGTTTAAGTTTATGTACATGATGAGTGATATTCTCCACTAGAGATACAAGCATGCTTAAGTTAAGACAATATGTATTCATGAAAGTTCTTATTTCTTTAGTATATATGATTTTAAGATATATACTTGTGTTGTCTTGTCTTGTTAAGCATACATAATATGAATAAGGTGCAAGTGTTCATGACATGTATGAGTTTGACATGAAATTTTATAAGTTGTAAGAATATGGATTGATGGTATTTTGTTTCGAGGTGAATTCATATGTTTTAATTCCTAATTAAGTTGGTTATGCAAAGAAGGTTTGTATGTATGCTCATATGTCTTAAGTCTTTGCATTTAAGTTCAAGTTGATTGTCTAATGTGAGTTCATGTTTATGATGCTTAAAGTTTTGATAATCACGTGTGCTTGACAAGTTCTCATACCCATGTATGATTATAAGTTGTTTAAATATATATGTCGTTATATATATTTTGATTAGCACTTATGCAAGTCTGCCTTGATAAAATGTATTGATTGATCTAAGTTTCAAGTATGCTACTATGCATGTCAAATTATCAATCAATCATGTTATATAAGCTTTTTTTATGTTTGAGGCATGACAAGTTCAAAAAGTAATCATATGATGCTAAATAAGTGCTTGTGTTAACTTTGCTTAAAGTATGAGATCAAGTTAATTCATATGATTACATTGCGTGATTTAAGCTATGACATGTTTTCTTATTTTTAAGATATGAATAATGTATTTTGTTCATATGAATACAAGTAGAAATGTATATTTCTTGTTTGTCATGGTAGTAATTAAAGTTCTCACGCATAATATTGTTTCGATAAGTTTAGCATAGCCTAATAAGAAATAATGATGGTTTATGTGATTATTATAAGCATATGGGCTATGGGTGTGTCATAAGTAACATAGACACAAATTTATTTATAAGTGCAAGCTTCCCATGCTCAATGATCATGTTATTATCAAAATGATTTTGTTGTTAAGTGTTTACTTTGTCATATATGATGTTTCTTCATGAGATAAAGTAAATGTTTATGAGAAGGTTCATACTTTGTATGGTTCGTATGCTAATATATATGGCTTACATATTAAGGCATATAGTTAATGCTTGTTAAATATATGATTATGTAAGATGTAAGGATAATCATGGTTTTATGTATTCATGTGTTTAAGTTGAATACATGTACTTGGTTTTACTGCCATTTAATGAGATTTTAAGTGTTCATCATGTATGAATGTAAGTAGTATGTATCTACTATAAGATAAGTTGCATAATGTATGCATGTTGGACTATGTGGATGATCATTTATTTTAAACGCATGATGTTTACCTAAGTTTATATGTTATAAAATTGGATGATCATTGCTTCATTTGTTAATAGTCTATTAATTAAAAGTTTGCTTGTTTGATATGTAGGATCCAATCAAGTTTGCTACAAAGGGAAATGCATATGGTTCCCATATACATTTGGTTGATCCATCCTTAAGTGGCTTATGGATTAATATTATGAGTAAGATTGGCATACAGGACGAATGGTTATGAGTTCCACGGTCTAATATTTAAGAAGTGGATCTAATCATGCATAAGGAAACATGACCTTAATTAGAATGACGTTCGATCATATAAGTAAAGGCCATATAACTATAAGATAATAATTCAAGATCGATTGAGGTTCTTTCTCGCCCAGCCAATGTTAAGATACGAAATAAGTTTCTTTACATATGATATTCAAGCTTTGTAGCTAATGGTTGAAAGTGTAATGTTTTAAGTTACACATAAGATGGAATCTCATTTCCATGAAACTTAAGGGTCCGTTTGGACTTAGGAAAACAGGATGGAAAAAAAAATATTTTGGAAAATGAAAATCTTTCCTTTGTTTAGATTGAAGAAAAAGGAATGAGAAAAAAATAATTGAAAAATTGCATGGAAAATTTGGGGTCACAAAGAATAAAAAATTTTCCCTTCAAAAATGAAAGGAAAGTTGGGTGAAATTTTTTGCATCAAAGTCAATCTCTCTCTCCATCATCTTTTGTGGCTCCCTTGATTCTCTCTCTCTTTAACTCGCTTCTCTCTCTCTCTCTCTCTCTCTCTAACTCTTCTCTCTCTCTGTCTCTTTCTCTCTCTCTCACTCTTCTCTCTCTCTCGTCTCTCTCTCTCTCTCTTTCTCTCTCTAACTCTTCTCTCTCTCTATCTATCTAACTCTTCTCTCTCTCTCTCTCCTCTCTCTCTTTCTCTCTAACTCTTCTCTCTCTCTCTCTCTCTCGTTCTCTCTCTTTCTCTCTCTAACTCTTCTCTCTCTCTTTCTCTCTCTCTCTCTCTCTATCTCTCTTTCACTTTTCTCTCGCTCTCTCTCTCTCTCTCTCTCTCACATTCACTTTTCTCTCTCTTTCTCTCTCGTTCTCTCTAACGCTCTTCTCTCTCTCTCTCTCTCCTCTCTCTAACTTTTCATCTCTCTCTCTCTCTCTCTCTCTCTCTCTCTCTCTAAGTCTCTTCTCTCTCTTTCTCTCTCTAACTTCGTCTTTCTCCAACTCTCTAACTCTCGTTTCTCTCTCTCTCTCTCTAAGTCTCTTCTCTCTGTTTCTCTCTCTAGCTTCGTCTTTCTCCAACTCTCTCTCTCTCTCTCTCTCTCTCTCTCTCTAACTCCTCCCCTCCAAATCACATCATATAATCTAGTAAAATAAGGCTTGACATTTAAAAGTTTGATGCAAATTTTTTTTTCCATACATTTTTCTTCAAACCAAACAAGGAAAATAAAGTTGAATAAAAAAAAAAAATTTCCCTTCAAAATTTTACTTAAACCAAACAAGAGAAAGAAATTTACTTTACCCCAATTTTTTTTCCTCCTAATTTTTTTTCCATGAGATTTTTTTTCCTTCCTATTTTTCTAGGTCCAAACGGACCCTAAGTGTTTCTTCAAGTTTAATTTGGAAGAGATCTCTTCCATGGAAAATCAAATATCATTTTGATTTATACAGAGGCTATAATTATGAAATCCAAAGTTATTTGGATATAGTTATTCAAAGAACACGAAAATCAAATGTTAGTTTGATTTACAAGGTTCTAAGGCGATCTATGAAATCCAAAAGTTATTTGGATATAGTTATACGAAGAACATGGAAAATCAAATGTTAATTTGATTTACAACGTTGTTCTAAGGTATAAGTAGTGGCTAAGTAATACAAGGTACTTGGATGAAGACACAGTGATAAGGAAAAGAATGCGAAAAAATAAAAGAAATTTTGATCTTGTAAGCATCTCTTTCAAGGTAACTATACAAGTAGTCCAACATCTTGGACAAGGTTATAGTAATCTATTTATAAGCATTACGAGGATTATCCTTGTTATTTGGATAACGTTATAATCAAGGTTTGAGTTCATGAGATTTTGGCATTACAAAAGAATGTATGGTTCAAAGGTTTTGTCGCCTACTAAAACATTCGGTTTGTAAGTTCAAATATGAACTCAATATTTAAAGTTTACCAAAGCTTATAATGCGATGGTTTAGTCGTATTATGACAAGGGGAAAAGTATTTCTTACCTAATTATATAGTGTGATGGTGTAGTCACAACTATGATGAAGGAAAGAAATGTTAAGTTTAAGAGATGATCATGATAAGTAAGGTCATGGAAAGATATGCATTTATCTAATGATCTTAGTTAAAGAGGCGCTCAAAAGTATCATGATCAAATTCTTGTAAGGACACAAGAGTATCTAGTGATCCTTGATAAGGGGATGGGAGTAAAGCTCACTTATAAATTGTCAACAACGGAGCTCCAACTCACACTTGACATATGTGGTCAAGTCTTGAGTTCAATGGTCGACGACGTTGTAGGACAATTGGAGCATCAATTCTATAATTCATCCCAAGGTCAAGTGATGTTCAAGAACCGTAATGTTCAAGAGGTTTGAGTCTATAACTCATTAACAGACTTTGAATCGATGAGATGGGGAGCTCTATTACGGGTCATAAAAGTCTGCCTATGCGAGGACGTGAAGTGGGTCGCTTCGGATAGCCTAGGGCTGGGCTTGATGGTTCTCATGGAGGGTATGGGACACATGGCCGGTTTGAAATAGTGTCTTTATTTTAAGCAAGGTTTTGGGTTGTGTGTGTGTTATGTATCCAATTAGTCAAATAAGGATTAAAGTTCAAAGTTTGTCTACTTATGCATCCAGACTAATTTAAATTATGTACACTAAGTGAACGTTCAAGTCGAAGGCACTTTCATAACGCATAACAACTCCTTGATTTCTCGGGTGTTGAATCTTTCTAGAAGGTGTCATGTATGGTGGGGGTATTTTTACCCAAGTGAGGGATCTCGGGCTATTTCAAGTGGTACTCTTGAAATGACGGGGGATTGTTGGAGTATTTCAAGAGTTAAGTGGCATAAAATTATAAGTCATAAGCATAGGATCGACCGGGAGGTCGGAAATAAGCTTAATAAGAAAAAGGGGTTTTACACGGATCGTGTCTGGTTTGACACGACCCGTGTTGGTGTCCAGCGAACACAATTTTTTTGTGCACTGAATCAACACGGACCGTGTTGATCCAACATGGGTCGTGTTGAGTTCAAAACGGACCGTGTTGATCTAACACGGGTCGTGTTGAGTTCAGTCGGGATTGATTTTGTAATCCCTTGATTTATGCCTCGTGGTCAATTATCTTGAGCATGTTTTGGGATATTATTTGACTGAGAAATCAGTCATGATTTCTCATCAATAATATTCAAACTCATCCCTTGGATTATGCTCTTGGTTATGGCAAGTTTGACCCTCTTTATGGCTCTAAAGTTCACTATAAAAGTGGATGAATTGCTCAATCATCATTTTCTTCCTTTCTACAGAGAATTCAACACACTCCTAAGGTGTTGACTGCAGCAACTCTTTAAGAGTACCTTGAGAAATCTTGTTACTTTGCATACAAGAAGTTAGGTTTTACCCTTGAGTATTTTCACCATCTAGTGAATAAGTCTTAAGGGGAGCCGGTTTATCCGTCGACTCCTAACCACCCAAGTGATCCCCCATCTTCCATGTGACCGTGTTTCTCCATGTCATTGTTTTTTCCAACAAAGCCCACGCCATCCTCTCCGGCCACCGCTACTCACCGCCGCAACAACTGTTCTCCCCAGCGCTAAAGATCGCAAACCCTAATTCATTGCTTCTCTCTCTCGGTCTAAGCGATGGCTCCCTCTTAAAGCTAATCTCGATGTTATGAATAAGGTTTTTGACAGAGCCGCAAGCGCACGGTGTACGTAGTAGCACGTCAAGGTCGATCCCACAGGGACTCAATTAGCAGCTCAATAAACTAGTCTCTAATGCGATCAATAAGCTAATCAGATTTTAGGTCTCGGAAAAGGTTTAACAACTAATCAAACTAATAAAGCAGGAAAAATCAATCAAAAGTTCTAATCAAGAGAGAAAGACTTCTAGGGAGGTGCTAACCTAACAACGAGTTTGATTACTAAAACCTAGCCTGCACTATCATACATTCAAGAATAAATCAAGAATCGACAAGCTCTGAATCCTATCGCCCTTTCGATGCTAAATAGAATTATTCTAAACAACCTAATCAACAACTTTCGTGTGCCTTTTAGGTTAAACAGAATTGAAGGTTTCAAAACGTCAGGTTATCTAATGATTCCCTAGTTTACTACTCCTTTCTCAACTTTCGCAAACCTAGGTGGACAGGTTGGTAATCAGATTACCCTAATTTACCTTTCAGTACTTCTCAGGTTAATCTCTAACTCATGAGTATTCGAGCGCTCAAAGAACACACGTGAACATGGAAAACACAACCTTCTATTGATTCATAAGAAAATTCATGCACAAACTAATAATTTTAAATCAAACTACATTGTTTCGGGTTGCAAAACCCTAGAATTCAAAGGAAATTACTCACTCATGTTCAAGAAAAGTACGACACAAGTTCCAAACATCATGATTAATTCTCAAAACAAAGAAAAAAATCGAAAAGAAATATAATTGCGAAGAATTACAACCGTCAAGTCTTTCGATCCCAGGGTGGTGTCTTCCTCGCAAGCGTAGATAAATCCTTCCCGAATCTTGATCTTCGCTCCTCTTCGAATTGATCTTAATCTTGGTCTTAATTGAAGATGTGAGGAGTAGATGGGAGGTTTAGGTTTTTTTTTTCTTTCTTGGGTGGATGGATGAATGATCGAATCCATTGAATCCTCGACCAATAGAATGAACGATGAATGACCAAAAATAATAACCGTCACTTGTTGTTTCCATTCTTACGACGCACAGCTATCTGCAGCCAGCCACGGACGGTGGCAATGACCACAGCTGCCCCGTGATAGCCACTGCCTCAGCTCTCCCATTTTCCTTCGCGCAAGTGTGCTGGGCCAAAATGCATGGTTAACCGAATCATGGTAATTCTTTCCACTTCCCCCTCTTGTCATTGGACCGCCTGAAATAGGCTGAGTGGATGGTGAATGAATGAGATGAATTCATGGCCCTCACTTTACTCCTTTGCAATTGGACCAATTTAGGTTAGTGGGCCTCAATTTCCTTTCTCCTCTCGCCTTTTTATACTGGGCCAACGAATTGGTGAATGAAGGGAATGAATTGACCTCCATTTCTCCTTTACTTGATTGGGCCGTGGGAATGGTGTGATTGGCCCATCAAGGAAGATGATCACCCCACTTCTCACACTTGTGATTTGGTCGATTGAAATGCTTCATGAATGATATGAATGGCCCACTTCTCTTGTTTTTCCATTGGGCCGCAAGAATGAAGTGGAGTTCCTCCACCTTATTGTTGATTGGACCGAATGAATGGTCCTCAGTAAAATGAATTCCCCCTTCACTTTCTTGTGAGTGGACCGAGTGAAGTGAAAGAATGGGCTGAACCAATTCAATTAATTTCCTCCACCTTCTTTCCTTCATTATTGATTGGGCCAATTGAGTGGTGTGAAAGAATGCAATGAATTGATCTCAATTGTCCACGTGAAAAGGAATGGCCCAATGCAATTAATTCATGGCCCAATGCTGCTGCTTCCTTTACTTCACGCGAAACTCAGCCCACAATGACAACCCACAAGTGAGACCAGTTGTACGGTCTGTGGGCTCCACCACGGGCTGACCGTGGTGCCCACTGGCCGTGCATTCCTTGCTCCGGTTGCTCCGAAATTCGTGCCACGGTCTGGGTTTGACATGTAGAGGCCCGTGGTGTCTTTACTTTTGCCAGAATTTAAGAGAAAATTGGTGTTTTGGCCTCAAAATCTACCAACAATACCAAGTGTAGTAGGGAAATCGGAATAAAAATTAAGGTTCACACTCAAAACAATCCCTAATTCACTATTGAAAACCAACAAAAACATAATCATAAAACACAGTTATCAAATCACCCCACGCTTACTCCTTGCTTGTCCCCAAGCAAGTACAAGACTCAAAACTAGATGAAAGGACTTGAAAAGAAAAAGAAATCTACTCACACCTCCTTCGATATAAGGGCATATTAGAAAGCCAAAACAAGCATACACAAAGAGACTCCCTAGCGAGATTAAGAATCAAATTGAAACAAAAATTGTTGTTCGAAATAGAATCACAAGTCAAGAAGCAACACAACCAATCCATCACAACTCAAATGCAATCAAAATTCATTCACATGTTTGGCGAACTAGTTGGGATCGGTAGGACCTCACTTTAGGTTATGTAGATCACTCCCCTCGTGTGTTTGCAAAAGATATGACGGTTCACTCAAAACCTTTAACTAATGTAAACAACCTACCAAGCTTATAATATAAAAGGGCATAAATAAGCATTCTGGCAAGCTATATAATATTCAACATTTGAAACATATAGTAGAGATAGGAAAAATGTAAGCATGTTACCCAAAGATATGATACCACTGATGGGTTAGGTAGTCTAATCCTAACTAGGCTATATGAAAAGGGTGGACCAGATCTAATCGGGACCACCTCGATTAGGGGCGGAAAAAGAAATCATAACTATTAAGATTTCTACCTAATCTATTCTAAACTAACCCAAAAAGAAATAACATAATTGAAAAGATAGCAGGGGCTTAGTTATTACCTAGAGTCTCTAAAAACAATAGCCTCAGTTGACCTTGGACTCTTGAACGCACCGGTCTTCAAGAGGGACTCCTAGTAGAAGTTTCTAAAAAGAAAACCTCCACAAAAGGTCCACACAACACCTTATGGCATGACTGCTAAACCGGTCGACCCCGATCCAATCGGGTTCAAAGAGTATATTAACTGTATCCTATACAGTATGTCCTTCCTTCCTTAAGGAGGATTCCCGAGAATCACCTTGAGACTCCTAAAATCTGAAGCTTTCAAAGGAAAGTTTTCCCTATATCCCTTAAGTCTCAAAAGTAAAGACTAACCTTTACAATGGCCACCTGGAATGGAAAGACAAGCTTTTCCATCCCAAAGGGATCCCCTTTTATAGAGGAGAGAGAGGGGAGAATATGACTCAACTTCTGATGTGGGACGCGCCTCCTGGGCATCACTAAGGATCATTGTGACCTCACCACGGACCATGGTGGCCCTTGTCATCCTCCGTGGTGCCTCCTTTTCACCCCCTAGGGGTTTTGGGGCCTCCCCGGATCAATACCCTATTGATCCGGCCCTCTTTCCAACATACTCTTGCCTTGAGGTACTGGCTTGTGTGACCTTGTGGACCAACTAACACAGCTGTGATTGAATTAAACAATCACCGATTAATAAATCTTCTAGCAAAAACTTTAATCATCGTGCCATGTTGGCTTGAGTACGTGGATGTAATTGAACATTGTCGGGACATTCCCAACAAGGTCATGGTTAACACGCGCTAGGAGTAGTTAAAGAGTCTCAATTCAAGCTCAAATCAAAAACCCTAAGGTGTAAATTGGGAATCAAAGTGGGTAATCTCTGTCCCCTCTTAATAACTCTTTAGTTTCAGGTTTAGTTAACAGACTTTGAATAATGAATTTATGCCTAGAATTATTATTTGTGTTGTAATAGTTGGATTGATTTATGTAACTGAGTTCGAAGTCAATTGATATTTGGGTTGAACATTGAGCATTGAGGTTTGTTTGGGATGATGTATGTGAGGAGGAAGTTTAGGTTGGTTTCCATATTGGAATATTGTGTCGAATGTTGAAATTCGTGGGCTATTGATTGATTATGATGAATATTGTCTTACTTGTGTTATATGTATAGAGATTGAGTTGCTTTATGATTTGAAGGAGATTTAAATACGCGAATATGTGTTTGGTATACCCAAAGGTTTGATCTAGGTTTAGAATGATATTGACTTGGCTATTTATGATATGTATGCATAAATGAGTGTCTTATGAGTGATATGTGTTAACTATAATGTGTGAATTATGTTCATGTATGCGTACTTTTCCAAGCATTCAATGTCTATGTGAAGTTGAAAAGTATTGTGGGGTTTTTATTGTAAAATGTAGATTTAAAATGAGTATTGAGAGGCGCATCGAAAATTATTTGCATATTCAAGTCACTACCACTTGTCAAACGAATTTATTTTACTTAAAGGAAGTCTCTTTGAATTTAATCGAGCTTTGTGAACTCAATTACATGTTTTTGTTTTGTGTAATCGTGTTTAAATGATAATTTGAGGTCTATAAGTTTATTTCTTTGAAGGAGTGATTTAAGTTTTGATGATTATGTGCAGTAGCGGATCCAGAATTCTAAGTCACTGGAGTCAACAATATTTTGCTTAAAAAATAAAATTTAACAAAATTAAAAAATTTTAATGCCACTAAATAGCGAATTTAAAAATAGTCATGAAAATGATGTTAAACAGAAGTACATACCTAATAATCTTATTGACTATCATATTTCTTCCTAGAACGATCAACGATAGCTTCATTGGATATTTTTTAGAAGATTTCATCTAAAAAATATGTAATAACAACATCATTTGAAAACTCATCTGACATTGTATTACATAAATTGGTCTTGCTAAAGTGTTGAGAGTGTTTTAAAACTAATATAGGTGAAAAGTTAACAAGTCTTTCAAATTCTAATTTAATCACATTGAGTCATTGATTAATAAGTTAGACAAATTAGACATTCATTAATCCAATTAGCTAGCAAGTATTTAAAATCCTAAAAATAGTAAACTATGCATCCAACTAGCAAATTTTATTTTCATAACATTCACATAATCCAAATATCCAGGTTAATCTAGTTTACTTATGTTGACTCATTTATCAAATAATAAATTAATTAATAGTAAAATATAAGCTCTAATTTAGCCATAAAAAAAATTGAGTTGAGAATACTAGAATTTCACGAGAACTGAGAATGAATTGAAAACATTGAGAACTTAGATAATAATTTTCAATAATAAATAAGACAAAGTTGAGTTGACAGAAGAGGCCAAGAAAGATTGTAAAAGTCACATCATATCCCAAATTTTGGGGAAAACAAAAAAGTTTTCAAAACTTGCTATTACCAAGATTCAAACACGCGCAACACAAACCTAGTTCCCTACATCCATGTGCCAACTCCAAGACCAGTCAAATATCATTCAATTTGTGATGCTCTTAGCAATGAAACTGTAATACATTTTTTTCCCAAAAAACTGATTTTTTTTTTTCAAAATTTCAGTGGAGTCGCTTGACTCCACTGGTATAATACCAGATCCGCCCCTGATTATGTGTACTTTAAGATGCTTATGTGATATTGTAGACACCGGATTTTGTACCGGGACAAGTGTACAAATCAAGCATAACAAGAAAAGAGACTAGCATGAAAGAAAATCCAATGGGCCTTCCTCAATCAAAAGCTATCGGGCCAACCCACCACAAAAAGCCTTCATTGTCCACCCTTTCAACATACATATGCCTACCATTTCGAAGCCCATTTTTTCCACAAGTCTCGTTGGCCCTATTTCTTTTGATGAGAGTAAAGTATACATCATAAGCTTTCCAATGCCTTTTGAATTGCCTCAATCGGAGTTCGGATGAAAGAGTTATGGTCGTTCGAAGTTGCACTTAGCAATTTCAAAACTCACGCGGGTTTTAACAATTCTCAGGCCCAGTATGCAAATCTGGCCCAGAAGACTGCCAAAACCCGCGAAAGGGTTTTAGATGACAGAAGCGGCCCAGAAATAAGAACCAGCCCAAGGCGCGCCCCCGTCCAGTTGCTTCAAAACCCGCACGGGTTTTCTACCATCTGAAGCGCGTCGTTTTGCCTTGTCCACTTCAGCGATCCGTGTATGGGTATTTTAAAACCCGCGCGGATTTTATCTTCAAAAATTCGGCGCCAATATCTTGATCACCCTCCCTTGATATTAGCCCATGTGTTTGTTTTCTTCCCTTGACCTTGGTGATTGCATGGCATGATCTTAGGGGTATGTTCCCCATTTTTCCTTCCAAACTTCACCTCCTTCACCTATAAATACTCCCCTCCATTCCATTCATTTTCATCAACTAATACCATCATTCTACCCAAAACTCTCACCAACTAACACCATTATTCTACCTAAACTCACATCAACCATCCTCTCCTATTCTCATTATTCTTCCCCTTATTCTACCAAAATCATCACTCACATACTATCCTACTACCATTCCCATACTCATCTTTCATCCACCTAGTCAAGGGAAGTCAAGGTGTTTCGATTGGCGCATTCGGGTTCCTAAATCAAAGAGGTTCGCTTTTATGTTTCTTTTCGTTATTATTATTTAATCATGTAATTTGTATTTTATTTTACGTTATATGTGCATATTTTGTAAACCAAAAACCCCTTTGTTTTATAATGCATGTTAAGAATATAAATTTGTGAAATTAATTAAACTTCTCTCCGCTTCATTTCATTTTAATGTCGATTTTAGTAGAGTCTGTTTTCTAACAGGCGAATTAATTCTCGAATTCGTAACCTTACCCCCGGACTTAGAATCGGGTTTCATAGACCGGAGTTATTTTTATTATTTTTATGGTTTGTCGCTTTCCTTAAATCGGCTGGCGACTCTTTATCATTTTATTAATTCTTTTAGTTATTTAAAATAAACGATAATTGCACAAAAATCATTATAAATATTTTTAGTACCACCTTTTATTAATCTAAGGTCACCCAAGAGAAAATGGGCCAGAAGATTAATAAAACCTGCACGGGTTTTATTAATTTTCACCCTATTTTCTCTGGGCCGAAGCTGCACAGGGCCGGCCCATGGTGCCATAAAACCCGCGCGGGTTTTATGGTTCCATGACGATCCCTCTGTTACTTTTTGGGCCCGGATGAAATAATAGGCCGGTACTAAATTTATTAACAAGTTATTTAGTGTAATTTCGAATATTTTAATAATATAAAAGAATTTATAAATAAATAAAGTTTTCCTCACCCCGAAAATGAATTTCGAAAATAAAAATATCCTTATTTAAGGATTAAGCAACCTTAGTCGGCTCCCAATCACTTAAGTAGCACATCCGAAACAATTTCCCCGAACGGGAATTTTCCGGGTCCTACAGATTTCTATGTGTTAATCTAGTTATTTATGAGTAAAGTATGCATAAATGGATATTTCATATTTCAAAGATACGTCGTAATTAGGCCTTTGAATTTATATTAATTATTAGACTTTGTAGGTGAATTTAAGTATCCGTGTGCATACTTCTACTGGTTATTTGAAGTTCATGCAAACTTGAAAGACGTTCTATGCTTTTCATTCAAAAGAAAATATTCTACATGAGTTTTTAAGGATGTGTGGAAAGACATTGGCATTTTCAAGACAATGTGGGTTATTGAATGCATTTTTGATATTTTAAGATGACTTATTGGAACTTATATAGGCTTTATGGGCTCAACTACATGTATTTATTTGTGTACTTGAGTTTTGAATGACTCTTTGAAGTATTATTCCAAGAAATAGTTTAAATTTTGATACTTATGTGTGATTTAAGATGGATGTGTGATTTTTAAGTGTTAATTGGTTATTTTGAAGGTTTATGACTTATTTATGGGGATTTTGCTTTCTTGAATGGGAAAAAGTTCGAAAACGATCAATTGAGTTGATTTTGATTGAAATGAAAGATATATTCCTATTTTATGTACATATATGAGATTTTGAGAAGTTGGTTTGGACGAAAAAAAGTTTCGTATGAAATTTTTGTGTCGTCTATGAGTATTGAAATTGTTTTCAGGCTACGTGTATTGCATTAGGTACTAATGGACTAATTGGGAAGTCGGGTTACCACCTGTAAGGGAGAACCAGCCTTGACTGGAGAGTGCTAAAAGTACCCTACGCCCATGGTATTGGTATTTTCTTACAATGGAAAGAAGGAAGGATTACATTAAATCGTTGGTTTATTGGAAACTATTATATATTATGGTTATTAATGGATGGAAAAGACAATTTGAATAACTTTAAATACCTGTTTCAAAGTGTGTGAGTGACTCTTCAAACATTGAAGTTGTTATGTTCTTATTTAGAATGATTTTGAAAGGTTTTGAAGCATGAATGATATTCTACTTGAGAATTGCTAAATTTATGAATTATGTTTAAATATGTTCAAACTAAGTTTCGAAAGGGTCTTTTGATTTAAATAAAGAACTTATTTTGTTATTAAACATTTATATATGTAATGTTCGAGTCCTTTGGCGTCCTTTAATCGAGTTGGTATTTATCTTGTTTTGGCCGTACATTTTGAATCCTAAGTGTTGAGTATATGTGAATTGCTTATTTAAGGTCATTAAGACTTTAGAAGAGTTATAATTGAGTTGGATATGACTTGTTAGGATGTCAATGGACTAAAGTTACCCATATGATAGCTTGCTGACCATTCTATGATTAAAAGATGCATCCACAACCATTAGCTGACCCTTGAGATAGTTGGTTATCCTTTTAGCCAACCTAAGATATTTAGATGCTTGAATGGAAATCTTATACCTAGTTGCCTACTTGATGGGTTATGAAGTGACTAAGAAATGTCTTTATATTATGACAATTTTACTTTAGTGAATACAGGATTAAGGTGACTCCCATTTTAGGTTGCATGAATCCTAATGATTGTTCCGAGCTATAAGTTACCCATCGAGTCGTGACTTGCTCATACCCCCTTTTCCCTCCCTCTTACAGGCCAATATGAAGATGATGAGTTGACTGCTTATTTAGAAAATGAAGTATTTCCAGTTGTTTATGAGTATAGAAAGTAATTGTGCTTGTAATTTGAATTATATTGTAAACATATTTGGAATGCTTGGGATTGTTTCATGCATTTAGATTGTAACCCGAGCGTGTGGCTCGTGATATACTCCGATGTATAGCCGTTGAGTTTGTTTTTGGTATTTTATTTTGTTTACAGGAATGTAAGGCTTTAAGCCTTGGAAATGTACACATTAAAGGCATAACTCTGATGAATTTTCTCCAGGAAATCTTTAAAATGAATTTTTAGTGCCTCTTTTTACCTTTCTTAACCTTAATTAGGTTGTGATTGACCCTAACAACCCCTATTTGGGAGCGGACTGTTACAACTAGCCTGGCCTCCACAAATTTGAATTCTTCGCTAGGTCACATCGTGACTTTCAGAGGTCACAACCGTGACCATGCCTTGGCTGGAAATTCTTCTTCCTAAGGGTCACGACCATAACCTGCAAAGTCACCCCTGTGACCTTCCTCTAGCTAAGAAGGGCTTGGGGCTTCAAGGGTCATGGTCGTGACTTGTAGTGTTACGCCTGTGACCTTGTCTTGATCGCTAGGATCTTCTTTTTGGGTCACTTGGTCTCTTGATTCCGGCCTTGGTTCACGTTCCTTTTGCCTCAGTTCCTCTCGGGTGATCTCATCAACCCCTGCATAGGTCTTTTCTGGTTCGAGGTTAAGCTCTTCACGTCCTGTTCATAACTTTTTGCCACATTACTTATTTTCTGATCAGAAACCTAAAATGAACGAAAACGAATATAAGCTAACATTTTATCAGGGGAAACGAATAAAAACGCAAAGGAAAGAGGCATGATTTAGGCTAAAAAACGATCTTAAACAGTTACCCTTTCCAAACAGTAGTTGTCAATCACCGGACAAGACTGGTAAAATCCCCCACACTCCAAAACAAAACCAACTCGCTGGAAAGGGGGAGGGGGCGACGAGCCTCCCGACACCTATGCAAGCTAACCCACACCCACTCACCCGCAAGAACCGATTAGATGCTAAGCAAGACAGAACCCGACACCTCACACAAGACCCAAACGAGCATGGGCAAGCACAAGCAGAGAAGACCAGAATTGAGAACCGGGAACTAGGTGATCAACTTGAGAAACTAGGTCATCACTGAGTAGAAATTAGGAGATTGGAGAGAGTATCTGTCATATCGGTGCTGACAACAACAAGAAGGAGTCGCCACTAACACCTATCCACTGTCAAAACGCATGAAAAACTACGTTATTATTATGCTCTATGAGCGTTATTTTAATTGAAGTTAATAAAATATAAAATATATTTTACTCATAAAGTTGCTATGGTTAGCCATCAATGTAAGTACATTCTTTAAGGCCGCGTTCTTTTATGGGGTTAGTTGGTTGCGGTGTCACACCACACCACAACTTTTCATATTCCACCACAACCCATTACAATCAACTTACCATTTCAATAAAAATTTGAATATCACCTTTTCCAATAAAAAATTTCATTTCACTTTTTTCAATTACAATTTCAAATATACCAATCCTTTACAATTATTTATACCATAACATTCCACAATTCACCACACCTTTCCACATCCCGCCATGACTTTCCCCAACCCACAACAATTTTCAAATTTTCACCACACCTCACCGCAACCAACCGTATAGAAGAACGGGGTCTAAGGGTGTGTAAAATTCATGGGTAAAAAATAGTTGGGTAAAAGTTAAATTTTGATAATTTTTGGTGACTTTTGGCAAATTTATGTGAATATATCAATATTAATTTTTTTTATTTTTTATTAAATTTAGTAATTTTTGATAATTTTTGATAAATTTAGACAAAAACTGATAAATTTTGATAAATTGAACTAACCCATAAATTTAACAGGACTAAGTAAAATTTCATATCGTTTTTGTGAGATCTGCCTCACTGATTGATTATTCGGTCAGATAATCCACAGTTATGTAAAGTATAATCCCTTTCACATGAAAATGACTTGCCTTGGTTAGTTCACATGGAAAGCAAATTCATATTATTAAATAAAAAAATTCAAATCCATCCATTAATACCTTTGAACTTTCTAATTATTGCTGCAATAATGTCGTACTATAAAACCTATTTCTCTTATTACTCGTACCAATTTATCGCCCTTTAGTCACACTTAAATATTGTCATAACACGATACGATACGGTATCTAACATATGGTACCGATATAATCGCGATAATTTACATGTTATTATATTCAGCACATATGTATTATTCGCGGGCCCCACCACTCAGTGGCATCAAACTGTAATAAATCCTTGAATGGAGGGTAAATTGCACCGAGAGCCTGCCTCGAGAAAGGCTTGTCGTTTGTTTGAGAAGATCAGGATGAGCAAAACTCACATGTTTCGCAGCCCACAGTGACTTTCCTTCATACCGTTGGATCTTCCTAATCTTGATCGTGAGATATTGATGAATATTTAAACGGCTGGGATCGACCAACGGGTGAACGTGAGGTGTACTATAGTAGCGCCCAAGTGAAAGGACAGGGTGTAGAACCGAGATTCCGGCCCGATAAACTTGCAAAATTGAGCCCGGCCCTGCGGGGCCCACTATTATAAGCAACTCCACTTATCAGTGTATAAGTAACTTTGCTTCTCGTCATAAACCCAATGCTTATAGAATGCTTATCTAAGTTATTTGTCGCCTCATTCAGTCTCTCCTATATATACACCACCATTTCTGCAAAACTTTACCCCTTAATGTCGTATATTTCATTTCATTATATATTTAAGTAACCTCATTTTCTCTCTCTAAAGTTTAATACCTCCTGCTCCAGAGAGAGAAACTGAGAAATTTTAGTAGAGAGAGAAGCAAGCCAAGAGCTAATCGTCTTCGTCTTCATCTTCTATGTGATCGACCTGCTCTTCTTTAGGTAAGATTCAATATCTTCAGATGATGAATTTAACTCTCAGATCAATTTTTTACTACTTTTTTTCCTCAGAAAATTACATCGAATCTTCTGCTTTTTTGAGGTTTTCTCTTTTTATCTTCTACTTTTTCACCAATCTCTCCTTTCTCCGCTTTTTCTCACCTTCGTCTGTTGCTTCAACGATTCTGGTAGGGTTTAAAGCGGCTTTATTTTTGCTGATCTTCATGAAACCCTAATTTTCAATTTTAGGCCTTTTTTCTCTTATACGAATTTATCTTGTCGGCGATTTTGAAAAATGTCGTTTTGCTTAGGTAACAACGCAAATCTATATGTTTTTGTTCTTGCTTGTATTCTTGGAATTTATCGGAATTTCCCATTTGAAATGGATTTGCATATTTAATTTTGATGTCGTTTGTGTTCTGGATATTGTTTGTTTATTTATTAATTTGCTTACTCATAATTTACGTTTTTGTTTGTGTAATCTTTTTTAGATGGTTTACAGATCTGAAGGTATTTTAGGTGCTACCTAACAGCTGGATTGAGAGATTAAGCAGCAGTTAAGATGTCGTCTCTCAGTAGAGAGCTGGTGTTCCTGATTTTGCAGTTTCTAGATGAAGAGAAGTTCAAAGAGACTGTTCACAAGTAGGTTTTTCTCTCTGCATGAATGTATTTGCAGATTTGGTTGCCTAATCATAGCTGTGGTGATTTAAATTATAATATAATGGTCGATTTTTTTGTCTCTGACTTGCTGGGTTTAGGCTTGAACAAGAATCTGGCTTTTTCTTTAACATGAAGTATTTCGAAGAGGAGGTACACAATGGCAATTGGGATGAGGTTGAGAGATATCTGTCAGGTTTTACCAAGGTTGATGATAATCGGTACTCGATGAAGATATTCTTCGAAATCCGAAAGCAAAAGTATCTAGAAGCATTAGACAAGTGGGTGGCTTTGCACCTTTAGATTTATGTGAACATATACGTGGTTTTATTGTGACATCATTGAAGTATATGAAAATGTGGGCAATTGGAATGATTGTAGGCACGATCGGGCAAAAGCAGTGGAGATTCTTGTGAAGGATCTCAAGGTTTTTTCATCTTTCAATGAAGAGCTTTTTAAGGAAATTACTCAGCTACTGACATTGGAGAATTTCAGGTAATAGTTTATGAAAACCTTTCACTATGGGTCTATAGGATTTGACAGTGCGGCAAATATGCACTGAATTAATTTGCTATAACATTCAGGGAGAATGAGCAGCTCTCTAAGTATGGAGATACAAAATCCGCCCGAGCGATCATGTTGGTCGAACTGAAGAAGCTTATTGAAGCCAATCCTCTGTTTCGTGAGAAATTGCAGTTCCCCAATCTTAAAAATTCAAGGCTACGCACCCTAATTAACCAAAGGTATCAATGCCGAATTGTTCCAACTGTATGGCGAAAACAGTAGGATGCACTTGTGGAATGTGCGAACAAATTTTTCAAGACAAGCTACTTTGTTTTGTCATCTATTTTACGACTGATTATTTTATATCACAGTGCAAGCTATTAGTCACTGCTGCGTATATAAATGATTTAGTTCCAGTATTCACTAGAAATGGCATTACGGCCACAGTTCCAATGGCCATAGGAACACTGCTAGGTTAGTGTGTTTGAACTCAATTGATTGCCTCTTCATGTATTATGTGGGAAAGTTATTTCTGTGTTTAACTTGTTAGGGGGTCGATATTTCTCTCTGAAGATGACGGCGATAATTGCTTTTGTAACTGCTAGGGTAAAACTGGCGAAAGTGCTTGCAGTCAGTCTCACACCTTGGAATAACCTAAGATACATCTTCATCTATGTATATCCATGTGAAGCTTATACAGTAAACTTGTATACTGCATTGTGAATCATGTATGGTGTAACGTGTAATGAGACTTGCTCATACTTGGTGTCATCAATAATCACTGCTAGTGTTTCTGTCTTAGCAAGACTTTCATTCACTTCATATCTTCATCAGCCTTTGGATGCTTTGATGTCATATGTGATAAGTTGGAGATTGAGTAAAGCGTGACCACTGTGAATTGCAGTTTAAACTGGCAGCATCAACTGTGTAAAAACCCACGGCCAAACCCTGATATAAAAACTCTCTTTGTGGATCATACGTGTGGGCAACCAAATGGTGCCCGTGCTCCATCACCTGCAAGTAATCCTCTGTTAGGTTCGTTGCCAAAAGCAGGAGGCTTTCCTCCTTTGGGTGCTCATGGGGTGCGTTATCTGTCTTGCTTATTGGCCTATTTTGATTTCCTATGCTCTTTTTATTATTTCAATGTCATTTCCTGCATATGTCTGCAGCCTTTTCAACCAACACCTGCAGCTGTTCCAGCACCACTTGCAGGATGGATGTCCAATCCGCCTACTGTGAGTCACCCTGCAGTGTCTGGTGGTCCCATTGCCCTTGGCGCTCCATCAATTCCAGGTATTGTTGCCGTTTGTGTGTCTTCTTTTGTTCTAATATGTGAAGATTATTGTGGGACTTCATGCATGACTTGGCTTTCTACATTGGTAGCTGCACTGAAGCATCCAAGGACTCCACCAACTAATTCATCAATGGACTACCCGTCTGGGGAGTCTGATCATGTTGCCAAGAGAACAAGACCTATTGGAATAGGTGATGAGGTATCTTGCTCGCCAATAGTAGTGTGTTTTCTGCATGAGTATCTTTTGATTTGAGTTGGTTATTTATCAAGTATGTTGTTTGTTATGCAGGTGAATTTGCCTGTCAATGTGTTGCCAGTACCATTTCAAGGCCATGGACATAGTCAAGCATTTAGTATCCCGGATGATTTGCCCAAGACTGTTGCCAGGACTTTGAATCAGGGATCATCTCCAATGAGCATGGATTTTCATCCTGGTCAACAGACGCTACTTCTAGGTGTGTTTCTTGCCTAATGCTTTCAAGTAATAATCTTTTGTTAATTTTTTGGTGTCTTGTTCTGTTGATGGACTTCTAGTCATATTTAAATTGCAATTTCAGTTGGCACAAATGTTGGGGACATTGCTTTATGGGAGGTTGGCTCTCGTGAAAGATTGGTTTTAAGGAACTTCAAAGTCTGGGACCTCAGCACTTGCTCAATGCCTCTGCAGGTATGGACTGTCTGATCTGTGTGAACCCCTGCTATCATTTTGCTTATTAGTGCTTTGAGGATGATAATTATTCATGTTAACTCGATTTTTTTACCTGGCTTATTTCTTATCCTTGTCATATATAGGCGGCTCTTGTCAAAGATCCTGCTGTTTCGGTTAACCGTGTGATTTGGAGCCCTGATGGATCCTTGTTTGGTGGGCTTTAGTGAAATTGCATTTTCTTTGCTAATTTTTGGAGACACTAGATTGAGTAATCCCCCCTAGAAACATATTCATATTAATTTGTACTATTCATGCAACAGGGGTTGCATACTCGAGGCATATTGTACAAATATATTCATATCATGGTGGTGAAGATGTGCGACAACATTTGGAGGTACATAGAGCAGTTTGGAGCCTTGATGACTGTGGATGCAGGATGATAATTTGCTGTTCATGTTTTCTAACACTTGAGCTGTGTGCAATTTTGTAAGCGTTAATATTAACATCTCCTACTTTTTTCAGATTGATGCTCACATTGGTGGAGTGAATGATATTGCCTTTTCTACTCCAAATAAGCAACTGTGTGTTGTTACATGTGGAGATGATAAGACCATCAAGGTCAGGTTTTCATAATTCATTTTGCCCTCCTCCTGCACCTCTTTCCAGCGTTTTTGGGGTCAATGTCCTGCGGAACTTTGACGCAATTTGCTAATATTGGTCTTGTACTTTCTTGCAGGTGTGGGATGCTGCCACTGGTGCAAAACAGTATACTTTTGAAGGCCATGAAGCTCCTGTGTACTCTGTTTGCCCACATTACAAGGAAAACATCCAGGTATATTGCTTGTTCTGAGACTTTTCATTCAACTCCCCCCCCCCCCCCAAAAAAAAGAAGAAAGTGTTAGTAGTGTGTTTCTATTTTTGTTTAACATGTCTTGCTTGCCAGTTTATATTTTCGACTGCTGTTGATGGGAAAATAAAAGCATGGTTGTATGACAATCTGGGATCCCGAGTAGACTATGATGCTCCTGGTCGCTGGTGCACAACCATGGCTTATAGTCAAGATGGAACCAGGTTGATACACCAAAATTTCTGTTTCTTGTATGTTGGTTTTCTATTCCTTTTTTGTTTATTTATCTTTAACTCATGGTGGCTTTTGTTTGTTTTTTCTGGTTCTGTTTCATTCCAGACTTTTCTCATGTGGTACCAGTAAAGATGGAGAATCACATATTGTTGAATGGAATGAAAGTGAAGGTGCTGTGAAGAGAACGTATCAAGGGTTCCGTAAGAGATCTTTGGGAGTTGTTCAATTTGATACAACTAGGAATCGCTATTTGGCTGCTGGAGATGATTTTGCTATTAAATTTTGGGATATGGACAATGTGCAACTATTGACTTCAATTGATGCTGATGGAGGGCTCCCAGTAAGTGCCTCCCCCTCTCCCTGCACGGACAATCAACAATATATATTGTCATTGTGGTCCACTTCTATAATTTAACTTATGCCATCTTCTCCTAATCCCAAGGCAAGTCCACGTATCCGCTTCAACAAGGATGGAACACTTTTGGCTGTCTCTGCCAGCGAGAATGGGATCAAAATTCTGGCTAATTCTGATGGACTGCGGCTGCTAAGGACATATGAAAACATGTCTTATGATGCCTCCCGTGCATCTGAGTCTCTGAGTAAGGTAATGGCTAATAGTGTATTTTGATTGTGGTAAACTGATATACACTATAGTTAGGAATCCTGGGCTAATGCTCTATCCTTTTGTCGCAGCCAGCTGTAAATTCCATTTCTGCTGCTGCAGCAGCAGCTGCTGCTGTAGCTACGAGTTCTGGGCTCCCTGATCGAAGCAGCTCGATGGTCACCATGGGTGGAATGGTACGCTTCTGTCTGTAGGTGTGGCCTTGTGTGTATTGTCAGGATGTATGTCCATTTCATATCGGAAGCAAAAGATGGTAGTTTATTTAAGATTTTATTTTCATTATCTCATGTCATGTCATGAAATCAGTGGCGAATCCAGAAATGAAATCAAGCGGGTTCAAAGTCAAACATATTCAAAATAAGAAATCAAAAAAATTCATTGATTAGTGTGGTTCGGGGCTATACTCCCTATTTTCTACATTCAAAAGAATATTGGTAGAGCTTGAAGGAAATCATAATTGAGTAGGTAATTTTTTGAAATATGTTTCCATTTGAACAAAAAAAAAAAGATTACAATAACAATTATTCTAACAAATGTCATTCAAACTAATTACATTTAAACCAATTCAAATTAAACTAAAATTAAAATGAATCTAAACATAATAAAACCTAAAATATATTATCAAGATAAGTTTTAAGTTTGATACTTTGATAGAAAAATTCTACTGAACCAACTAACATATAGCAAATAAAATAATATTTCTAAAAGTTATATCATATAATCACACACAAACCAATTTAAATTAAAAATCGATTCTAAAATTGAACTAACATTTGAAGAAAATTTCCAAATAATAATAATAAAACCTAACAATGCTTGCTGAAGTCAATGAACGGTGGATTGCAACATCTGAGTTAAAATAAAAACAGGCTTTGGCGAAATCAGGAGTTGAACACAAGACCCCCGACTACCTAGTCCTTTGTGAAACTCTGCGTGCCACTAAGCCACAGGCACTGATTTGCTATAAAATCGCCATATATTATACATATATATAATTTAACTATCCAGATTTAGTTTTTAAAACAGAAAATTTAATTTTTTTTAAGCGGGGTCACTTGACCCCACTTGAACCCATGCTAGATCCGCCCCTGCATGAAATCATGTCCTGTCATATCAATATCAATCATCAGTCATCAGGATGCTGTATATATATATATATATACACATTTTTTTTTTGTTTTTTTTCTTTCAAAAACTTTTGAATCTGCCCCCAACAAAACACATAATTTTCCAGGGGGTCTCTTGGTATCAAGTATCAGCTTTTCATCTCACAGGGGTAAAGGGTGTCCACATGGTCATAAGAATGACTTCAACAATTTTCTTTAGTTTTTTTTTTTTTCCGGGTTGTTTTGTGTGTGTGTGTGTTAGGTGGGGTGTTTTTTTGGGGGGGATCTGCCCGGGCTGTGCTATGAAGAATCTGCAATGTGTATTGGATTTACCAACCTTTTGCATTATTATTTCTATCCTTGTCCCTTGACATATTTTTCACTTTGCCAGAATGGGGATGCTAGAACTCTGGGAGATGTAAAACCTAGAATTCTTGATGAAGCCAATGACAAATCAAAGATTTGGAAGCTTTCTGAAATCAACGAGCCATCTCATTGCCGATCATTGCGACTTCCTGAAAACATGAGAGCAGCTAAGGTATGTTGTGCAATCAGTTTATTCAAGATGCAGATTCCATTTCTCAAAGACTTTAGATTCCACTTTTCCTGAGATGTATGCATTGCAGTTGTTATGAAATGGCAATTCTTCTTCTTGTTCCTACTTAGTTATGCTTTAGCTCTGCGACTCCTTTCGACTAGCTTAAAGATGAGGGTTGACATAAATTTTGTCATTGTTCATTTAGTGGTTTCTGTGATGTTCCAGATATCAAGGTTAATCTACACAAACTCAGGTAATGCCATCCTGGCTTTGGCATCAAATGCAATTCACTTACTTTGGAAGTGGCAAAGGAATGAACGTAACACAAGTGGGAAGGTATGCTTTATTTGTCTGGCTTTATCTGTTAAATCTTGCTGTGTTGGTTGTGCCTGGCACCCCTGAACCTAAGACACATGATACATGTAGGCAACAGCAAGCGTACAACCTCAGCTCTGGCAACCCAGTAGTGGCATTTTGATGACAAATGATGTCACTGATGCAAGTTCTGAAGAAGCTGTTCCCTGCTTTGCCTTGTCCAAGAACGATTCTTATGTGATGTCTGCTTCTGGAGGGAAGATTTCTCTTTTCAATATGATGACATTTAAGGTAGCGATTGATTAATCTTTGTCTCCCCTTTTGACCTGGATAATTGCGTTGCAATCTTTTCATTAAATGTCACCTGTACGAATGCAGACAATGACGACATTTATGCCTCCACCTCCTGCCGCAACGTTTCTTGCTTTCCATCCTCAAGATAACAATATCATTGCTATTGGTATGGATGATTCGACTATCCAAATATATAACGTTCGTGTAGATGAGGTATCTTTCTTGTTATGAGCTCTAATTGATGACAACAGTTGGATTTTGCAAGTGGATCATTGAAAAGTTCATTTTCTGTGCCAGGTTAAAAGCAAGCTGAAGGGCCACTCGAAAAGAATAACTGGTTTGGCCTTCTCCAATTTGTTGAATGTGCTGGTGTCATCTGGTGCTGATGCTCAGGTGAAGAATCTATTATATAGTCTTTTCATCTGCCTCTGATGTCATCTGCAAGTTACCCTTTTTTTAAGAGTAAAGTTTTTTTTTTTTTTTTTGTGTGTGTGTGTGTGTGTGTGTGTGTGTGTGTGTGTGTGTGTGTGTGTGTGTGTGTGGGGAGTTCATGTAACATCATGTAATTTTGTGCTAACTAGAGATATTTTGATTTTCTTGCCATGGTTAGATATGTGTATGGAGCTCAGATGCATGGGAAAAGCAAAGGTCCAAATATCTACAGCTTCCAGCAGGAAGGCCGCCAACTGCACAGTCAGATACACGTGTCCAGTTTCACCAGGACCAAACACATTTCCTGGTTGTACATGAGACTCAGCTGGCGATATTTGAAACAAAACAACTTGAATGTGTTAAGCAGGTTTGTATAGTTCTCCTTGCATATGAAGTCATGACAGCAGTCATTGTATCAAACTTTCTGATAGTCTCTCTTGACTGTTATCCAGTGGGTTCCACGCGAATCTTCTGCTCCCATCTCCCATGCCACATTTTCATGTGACAGCCAGTTGGTATATGCCAGTTTTTTGGATGCGACCGTGTGTGTTTTCAGTGCTGCACACCTCAGACTAAGATGTCGCATCAACCCTTCTGCATATCTTCCCGCCAATGTTAGGTAATCAAGTACTCTTGTTTTATGCTGCCCTGAGTTATCCCTGGTCAGTTTACTTGTTCGTTCCATTGTTGTCAGGGACTTTTTTTTAATTTTTATAAACTGTTTTCTCCTAAGTCTTCTTTTAACTGTTTTCTCTGTGTTGAAGGCTCAATCATGTTCCTACTTAGCATATAAGTTGGATAGAATAAATTAATGCAATTGCATCTCTAGAACATCCATTTAGTTGAATTATATTTCGGAATTTCTATGAATCATTTTTGGTTTATCTTGATGGTCGTCTATGTCTTCAATCTGCAGCAGCGCTAATGTCCACCCGCTTGTCATCGCTGCGCATCCACAAGAAGCAAACCAGTTTGCAGTAGGATTGTCAGACGGTGGAGTTCATGTGTTTGAGCCCCTTGAATCAGAAGGAAAATGGGGTGTGCCCCCTCCCATAGAAAATGGGTCGGGAGGCAGTGTGCCAACTACACCTTCAGTCGGAGCTGCAGGATCTGATCAACAACAAAGATAGATGCAATGTTCAGGACAACTTTTTTTGCATTCAGGCACATTTTCTGTTTAGGTATGCATAATATAATATGTCTCTGGGTCTGAGTGGTTTCTTTTTTTTTTTAGTGCGGGAATTCAAAGTGTCATAATATTTCTCTTTAAAAATCCATGTGCAATTTTGGGTTTACTTCAGTCATCGTATTCATATATCTTATATGGCTGTCTATATGAATTGACAGCCGCTCTATATGACAAGTTTTCCAGCTCAAACCAAAATTAGGATAGATGGGCACTGGCTTATTTTGTGTTAAGGGTTTCAGACTATAATTCTTATTATGTCAGATCATAAGAGCATTAATGCTTTTTTTTTGCTGGACTGAAACATCGCTTTATTTGACTCACTAATTCATTCAATTAAACAACATGTTTCAATTCAGCTATGATGCTGCCTTGTTAGACATTCTCAATTCATTATCTTTATTTTTTACTTTCTTGCAGGTTACCAGCCGAGGATATGTATTTATGCAAGTTTCAATGTGCAGTTGGTTTAGTGTGTTTTTAACATGTTTGGGTAAAAGGTCGACTTTAAGGTACATACAGTAGGGGTATCTATTGTCAGATGCTGCGTTCTTTTTTGTGAATGAAGTTATCCTTCGAAGAATCCACCAATATAGGTGTCTTTTCTCATGTATTGAGAGATCTGACATCTGTTATTAACTAATGCTTGCTTTGTATTCAGTTTGTTGAAGCTGAAAGTAGTTGTTTTCCGATGGTCTTGTTGACTCAGCTAACAGGCAATTAGTCCTCATCCTTGTCCCCTGTATTGTTCGATGTTTACATGTTCTCTGTTTGGACTGAATCTTGGATTGTCAGATCAACTAGTGGCGGCTTTGTTCATAGAATTTGATACTGTGGTATTTCTAACTAACAAAATGTTTCAGTTAGCATCAGCTGAAATCTCACGATGGAGAGTTTTGAAATTAATAAGGTCTCTTGTTGAAGTGCATTAGCATCTTCATCTTTGTCTTGGCACTTTCTCACCAAGCCTCAAACACCCAAAGAATAACAATCTCAATGGCAGCGCAGTGCCAGGAGGGTTGGTATCTTCATCTGTCTTGAAAGATAAAGCTGAAGCTGAGATTTGTTGGCACAATAGCCAAAAAGACAGGTTGGTCCTGGCCTTCTTGGGTTTCTTACAAAGGTTAAGGGTCAACCCTAAATTGGTACAACGGTAGGGGTTGTCCTTAATGACAATTGACAACTAACATTGTAGATCCAGAATTCAACTCGCTGAATTAATATAGCATAAATAGGAGACTTAGATCCAATGACGTTGTTAGTCCTCGGGGGATGTGGTTGGTTAGGTGAGGTATTCTAAATCAATATGAATGAATCTAAAAAGAGAATTCACAAAGAAATGTTGTCTCTCTGTCATCGATGATGAAATATTAGGGAGCAATAATAATGCATGCCTCGTGGGAATCATAATCACATCATATACATATAATAGTACATTGTTGTAGGGTTTTGACCTCTGACTATTTTGCTCGTCATGGTTAATAGTATTGTTGTAGAATGTAGGGTTTTGACATGTGATTATTCTGCCCGTTATGGTTAATAGTAAGTCATCAGTCTCTATAAATTAAAGCCTACATCTTGCATGATTTGTTAAAGTCAATATGTCTTTATTGGATCATTTTTAATCGGATAATAAATTGTGACATCTATTGTGATGTATGTTCACTAACATATAAGTTCGTTGTTGGATTACGATCCAACAATCTTCCTTTTTTTTTTTGAAAGGAACAATCTTCTACTTGAGCTATATATGAAACCTTATGAATATATCTGCATGGTAAAAGATCGAAGTATTAAGCTTAACTTGGCTATCAGTATTATAATATATCTAAACAATTCTGTCTGTTAATTGTTGGAGGGATAAGCAGCTTTCAATGGAGGTTCACGGGGATATATGGATGGTCGCAAAACCACGCAAAGCTTAAAACTTGCACACTAATGGAGGATCTTTACAAGCACTTCTAGTTGCAGCTGCAGTGGTTAATGGGAAGAGATATTAACTAAGTATTTTACAACTTTGAAAAATCTGGTGGTCCCCCAAAATCACAAACTATCTTGGAAGTTTTCCAAGATACTTTTTCCCGGTGTGGATTGATAGATATGGGCTACAAAGGTTACACCTTCACCTGGTGGAATGGGAGGGACGAAGGTGACTTAGTGGAGGAACGACTTCACAGGTTCCTGTGCAATGCATATTGGAGTAGCATCTTCCTCATGGTCGAGGTTATACACATGGAGGAAGCAATCTCGGACCACTTACCGATTTGTCTGAACTTCAATATAGTCAATCAAGGAGCTCAGCCGCGATGTAAACGGTACTTTTTTGAAAACATGTGGACCACGAATGATTCTTGTGAAAACCTTGTCACGGAGATTTGGAGCAGGGATGGCAGAGGAACATCATATGTGGATTGTGTTCGGAACTTGGACAACTGTAGGACAACCTTGGTGCACTGGGCCAAAAACACGTTTGGGCATGTTAACGATCCATTAGAGAGACCCAACAAGCCCTGAGCTGTGCATCTACCTTGAAGGAGAGGAAAAACCTTACGGCTAAACTTAAGGAGCTCAGAAATCAAGAAGAAATAATGTGGTAGCAATGGGCGAAAAAGGACTTTCTAGCATACGGAGATCGAAATTCCAAGTGGTTCAATTCCAAAGCATTAGCCAGAAAAAGGACGAACACCATCAGTCAACTCTAGGATGCAAACGAGACGGTTTTCACCTCCCCTGATGACTTTGAGCGCTTATTTCTTGAGTTTTATGGTGTCTTGTTCAAATCAAAGGGAGCAAACAATATTGATGAAGTGATCCAGTTGATCCCCACAAAGGTTACGAGAGCCATGAATGATAAACTCACTGCCCCTTACTTCCCTGAAGAAGTGCGAACAACTGTCTTTCAAATGCATCTGGGAAAGTCCCCCGACCCAGATGCTTTTAACCCACACTTCTACCAAAAATTTTGGCATATTATCGGCGCAGAGGTCACGACGACTGTTATCGACATTCTAGGTGATGGCCCCCTCCCTGAGGGTCTCAATCATACCCTTGTGACACTCATTCCAAAAGTCAAGAATCCCACCTTTGTCAGCGATTTTAGGCCTATGAGCCTGGCCAATGTTCTTGTCAAGATAGTGACTAAGACTATGGCCAATAGGCTCAAGGACATACTACCTTACATAATCTCAGAGGCTCAAAGCGGGTTCGTTAAAGATCGACTCATTAGCGATAACATTTTATTCGCCTACAAGATTTTCCATCATATTCACTGTCACTTAGGGGTGAACGGACATATGTCTATTAAACTCGACATAAAAAAGGCTTTTGACAGAGCTGAGTGGGCTTTCCTTTGAGGGATCTTGAGTAAGTAGGGTTTTTGTGAGAAGTGGATTAACACGGTGATGCGGTTTGTCGAAACCCCATTATTCTCCTTCCTCATCAATGGAGCAGTTCGAGGAAATCTTACCCCATCGCGAGGGATAAGACAAGGTGACCCGTTCTCACCCTTTCTCTTTGGCATTATCACTAAATGTCTCTCTGCTCTGTTCCGAAATGCAGTCGACACAGGGGCCCTCCATGGCATACAAATTTGTAGAAAAACGCCAATCGTCTCCCATGTCCTCTTCGCCAATGATACTATCCTCTTCTGTAAGGCGAATGAGGAACATGTTGCAGTGATCAAGAAGCTACTAAACATATATGAGGAAGCCTCGGGTCAACAAGTAAATTATAGTAAAACGGATGTTGTCTTCCATAAGAATGCACCCCAAAGCAGGTGGGATGCCAACAAGGCCATACTGAACATCCGAGAAGTCCTGTCCCATAATAAGTATCTTGGGCTGCCCACTTTTGTGGGGAAATAGAAGTACAAAGACCTCTTGTGTGTAAAAGACATGGTAGCCAAAAGGCTTAGCAACTGGGATGACAAGTTCCTCTCTTGGGCCGGCTGGGAAGTGGTGATCATAGCAGTAGCCCAAGCACTACCCGTGTATATAATGAGCACCTTCAAGCTCCCTTCCTCCTTATGCAATGATGTTTAGAGGCTAATTGTGCGATATTGGTGGGGATCTAAACAAAACAAGCGGAAAATGCTTACAGTTGAAGATCTTACCGGAAGCAAGAACTTAGGGTATATGGGCTTCAAAATATGGAAGAGTTTAATTTGGCCTTATTAGCCAAGCAAGTGTGGAAACTTTGGCGACAACCCACAACTCTGGCAGCGAAGCTATTGAAGGCCAAGTAGTACCCAAGCGGAGATATCTTTACTGCTAATCTTGGGCATCGACCCAGTTATACTTGGCGTAGCATTTGTATGGCTCGAGACCTTGCTTAATTAAGAACTAGATGGTTCATGGGAAAGGGTCTCAAAGTGCGAATTCGAGAAGACAAGTGGTTGGGTAGGAGTCCATCATTCAAAGTGATAACCCCCCGAAATGACCGACATCAAATACAATCTGTTAGTGAGCTAATTGATTGGGAAAACGATACTTGGAAACGACATATGCTAGAGCAAATTTTTTTTTAACATTTACATGGAATATTCAGGGTCTTAATTAATGACCCCGTAAAGCAAGAAGACACCCTGGTTTTCTTGCGTAAGGTGCATACACCTTTTATTTGCATGCTTGAAACAAAAGTATAGAAAGACAAGGAAGATATCCTCACGAATGATATGCTCAAATACTGGAGAACTTGTCATAATTTCAATATCCATAATCAAGGGAGAATTTTTATATATAGCATGGAGGCCACAAAAAGTTCACGTTAGACCCATCATTATTAATGCACAATTTATCCACTGTGAGGTGTTGGACTATATGAAAGGAAATCAAGCTTATTATACTTTCATATGTGGTTATAATATGAGGGAAGAAAGAATTCCTTTATGGGAGAATCTCAAGTAAATCTCGGATTCAATGACTAAATCATCGTGTATATTAGGAGATTTTAATGCCATCTTACAATAAGAAGATAGACTTCATGGGACGGATGTCACAACAACTGAGATTGTTGACTTTTAAGAGTGTGTTCAACATTGCCAATTGCGTGAGCTGGTTTGTTATGGGGGGAATTATTCTTGGACTAACAGCCATGTGAAAACAAGAATTGACAGAGTCTTCACGAATGAGGAATGGCTACTTTCGAAGGACTACACTCATTCGGATTATTTAATCCAAGGGCTCTCGGATCACAATCCTACTATACAACTTAGTTTGATGGACAACCCTAGCCCCAAACCTCAGTTTAAATTTTGTGATATTTGGTGTCTTGACCCCACCTTTGAACACATTGTGCAGGTCTCAAAAATGCAAAGGGAGGACATGACAACAAGTTTTAACCTCTTTCATACTCGAAAGCAGTTGAAGTCTAAGCTTAAGCGCCTAAATAGAACAAAATTTTTGATATCCATCAGTAAAAGGACATGACACGAGCAAAATTGGAAGCAACACAATAATTAGTTTGCAGTAACCCCACATACCCTAGTCTACTAGCATAGGAAGAAATGGACAAGGAACATTACTTGAAAATCATGAAATCCTCAATAACCTTGATAGCACAGCAAAGCAAGATGAAAGAAGATGTTTTTGAAGACTCTTGCTCCAAAATTTTTTTCTCTAAAATGAAAAAGAGGAAGATGGAAACAAGCATCTACATCGTTCAAGACAGTCAAGGTAACATCATTGAGGGTTTTGACAATGTTGGGAATCACTTGGCAAATGTTTTTCAGGCATGTTGGGGCACAACACGGTTGGCAAAACTCAGATTGACCAAGAGATAGTGCGACAAGGGCCCACCCTAACCATCCAACAACAAGTAGATTTGTGCAAACCATTCAGTGACCAACAGATAAAAGAGGTGATTTTCTCGATCCTAAACACAAAATCTCCAGGCTTGGACGGTTTCACAAGTGGGTTCTTAAAGCATGCCTGGCCTAACATAGGTGTAGACACCGGGTTTTAGCATAACTTTTATATACTTTTAATGTAATTTTTTATTATTCTTTTTTTATGTATTTTAGTTAGAAAATAGGTAAATAAAGAGGAGCCGAAGCCGAAGAACTCATATGCATGCGCTCTACATGCGCAAGCTTACATGGAAATTGCATGCATTATCACCTGTGAAGGTTTAGCTAATTGCATGCACAACTTTTACTAAAAAAAAGAAGCTTCATGCAAGCCATGCAAAAGCTACGTAAAACACATACAAGAGGTTTCAAGTTCAAAACCTTACAAAAACACTTCTTAAAACTCAAATAAGAGCTCCACCATCCAAAATGTGAACAAGCTGTTCTCGATGACAATCTATTCACACCATACCGACCAAGGATGCATGGACGAGGCTGGATTCATCCTCCCCCCCTGCCTTAAGGCCGATCGACCTTTAAGATGTTCACACCAGATTCATTCATCCACTTGTTGCCGACCACCAGGTACACCCCCTTAGCCACCTTGATGTCCGAGCAGATTGGGAGCCTTTGATTGCGTAATGGATGAATAAGGATGATTGCATGTATGTACATGAATCTTGAAGCTTCCTCTAACCTATAAATACTACGTAAACTTGAAGCCAAACTCACTCCATCTTTCACTCCTACACTCCTTCATTCACTCATTCTCTCTCTAACTCATTCTCTCATTCTTTCTTGCACTCACTTTATACTCTCTCACTTCTACTCTCATTCTACTATCATCTCTCTAATCTCTACCTTACTCCTATCACCATATTCTTCATCTTTTCTACTCTTTTAAACCTCTAATCTCCATCCCTATTTAATATACTATTATCCCTACATAAACCCCCAAAAATCCCACAAAAAGCCTACCTTCTTATTATCCAAAAACCTCATAAAAAGGACCTTTTTTTTAAAACCTCTTTCATCCCTTTTCCATAACCTTTCCATCCATACTTTTGGCATTGTTTTGGCATCTTCAAAAGGAGTGTTCAAGGCTTTGAAAAAATCAATTCAAGAGCAAAGTTCAAGCATTACAACAAAGGCTAGGCAAGGCTTCTTCAAAGTCACAATGTAAGCTTTTATGTGTTTTCTTTTTTATGTAAATAAAGTGTATATGTGTAGACACCGAATTTTGTAAAGGAAAAATTCACTCGGGAAAATTGGGCCAAAATATCCGGGCTTTGATCAATGAAAATAAGAAGGCCACTGGGCCTTTCCCATTTTCAAAGCAAGCCCAGCAGCGCGCCCAGCCCGCAAAAAATAGGAAGGCTCGGCGGTCTTCCTCGCTTTCCCTGGGCCTCTAGCCAGGCCGAAAAGGCGTGCCTAGCCCATGGAAAATAGAAGGCCCGACGACCTTCCTCAATTCCATGGACCGGAAATTTGATCGCCACGCTGGCGATCCATGCATGTGAAAATCAAAGGCTCAGCGACCTTCCTTTTGATCACAACTTTTGCTGCCAACATTTTCCCTCCATTCCATTGTAATCCTATGATCATTGCCTTAATCATTTGACCCTTGATTTGAGCATGGCCAAGAGGCCTTCCTATTTGTCTAAGGGGCATGATCCTTGGAATCATGTCCCCCTTCTTCCATCTCCATCCATCTACCCTCCAACTATAAATACCCCCTCTCATCCTCACTTATTCCATCAAAAATTCTCGCCAACAATCATCATCCATACTCCTAAACTCTCTACTACACCTCTCTATTCTATCATCATCCATTCTCCATATTCTTCACATCGATACTCTCATCTACTATCATTATAATTCTCTCCATCTCTAATCTCTCATCATCCATCTCCACCGAATACTATATTCATCCTTCCTTTCCATCCTCATTATCATATTATCATCATACCGGTCATCCTCAAGCTTCCATTCCATTATCCATACCGCTACGATCTTGGAGCATTCATCCTAAAGGATCCATCTTGGAAGGCTTAAAGTAAGGTTTGTACTTTTTATATTTCATTATGTAATTCATTTCTAAGTGTTTATTTCATTTGTACATTCGTTTGTAAAAACCTCATTCTTTAATTTTGCATGTCCGAAATATTAATATCGTGAAATTCATTAAAAGTTTTCCCCGCTCAGTTTCATTTCAAGTTTGATTTTAGTAGAGTATGTTTTTAAACAGGAGGATTCGAGAATTATTTAATTCTCGAATTCGTAATCTTGTCCCCGAACTTGAATTCGGGTTCGTAGACTGGAGTCATTTTTATATTTTTTATGGTTTGTTGGTTTCCTTAAATCGACTGGCGACTCTTTCTTTTTAATAATAATCTCTTTTTGCATGTTCTACAATATGTTGTACCTCTTTCATTTCTTTTTGCATGTTGAATGAAATAGTCATGTAAAGTTCTTTATCTCTCTTCCAAACTTTATTAAAAGCATGTTCTACAATATGTTGTACCTTTCGAGTTCGTAACCTTACCCCTGAATCCACTTTTTTGGTTGCGTAGGCGGAATCTTTCTTGTTTTCTTTTCTAGTTTTTCTTGGCTTTTCTCTTAAATAGTCGGGTGACAACTCCTTTTCGAACTAAAATACACCGGGATTGCATAAATTGTGTTTAACATGGTTTTACAATATACAATGCAATTTTAGGGTGAATTTATGTGTTTCTAAATAATGGTTGCATAAATTGCTTTCTTCCAAGCCTAATATTTTGTGAACAAATTGAATTAATCTTAAAGGAGTTGGAACAAGTAGATGTTCATTCTAAAGAGGTTAGTTTAATGATTCACGGGATGCACCAAGTAAAGGGAAATTGGTTTTACAACTATTATTCATGAAATGTGTGAATAATCTTTAAAGAGTTTTTTTAAAGTAAACCCCATCACAAATCCCTCGTCCCGCGGACGTTTAGAAGTCTGGTGTGCTTTAAAATTTTTGGAAGGAAAATAAATGTTAACCTTACATTATTAAGTCATCCCTTCTAAGCATAAATGCATTGCATATACTGGGCTACTCCTTCGCCATGTATTTTGGCTTGGGTGCACTAAAAGCGGCGATTTAAGTTTTTTCTTAACCCACAAAAATAACCCATGGGATGCCGGACCAACTATATCAAAATGGTGCATTTACACCGATTTGAGCCTTAGTCACCACATCCACCCATGCATCAGTCTACGAGGTCTCCACTCGAGCCTCCAAGAGCAACACCCCACACATTCAAGTTGAAATTATACAACGAGAATACACCGGGGCAAGACATGAGCCTATAAGCCTTTGTCCAACCAATAAACCCTTTGTACATAGAGCCTTGATTTAGGTTACCCTTTTCATGTTGTATGCTATGTGAATGTGTGTTTCCTTTGTTGTAAAGAGTCGACCTAGTTTAGAGGTATTGTTTTAATCCATATAAGGATTATTGGGCTGAGAAGAGACATTTTTAGAAACTAGGACAATTAACCTCAAATATTATGGTTAACCCAGTGGTTGAGCCCATTTATGTTTAAAGGTTGAGATCCTAGTTCATAAAGTAAACTTAACTCGCCTTTGATGACTCTATATAGCCCTTTACAATATTCTCCTAACAAAAAGTCCAAAATCTGACTAAAATCAAAACAAAGTTAGTGGGTAATGTCTTAGGCTGCGTAATGGTCACTAGGCTCGAGTAAATTAATTTATTGAATTAATTATTGAATCCATCACACTTATAGCCGACCCGTTGTTAGGCCCAACCGTACTGGATTTGGCAATTAAGTCTATAAATTAGTTATAACTCACTTATTGTTGGCTTTATTCAGTCCTTTATAATATCCATTTTCCTCGAGTAAATAAGTAAAAATGTAGAAAGTGTAGACTGTTAGTCCTTTTGAACATTATTTTAGTCCGCATAATAGCCAGTGTAGCTCGAATCAACCCAAATTCATTAGTTCAAGTGGGGATTCTCCTTAAAATGGTTGGCTTGTGGTTCAACCCATTTGAATTGAGAAACACTCACGCTTTCCGACTTATGTCGACTCGCTATGTTTGACTTTATCTGGCCCTTTATGATGCTCTTGTTGTAAAAAGTGTTGTTGTTTGTCTTAGATCACATAGAGGTTAGGACATGCAAACCCGTCTCACGGGTAAGTCTTTTTCTCTAGTCAACATGTAAGTGTCTTACACTTTTAGAGGTCTCATATAGGTTTGAAGGACATGCAAACCCAGGTCATGAGTGAGTCTTTGTTTTAGAGTTACCATGTAAGTATCTTTCATTCTTTAGGACGTCTCATATAGGTTCGTAGGACATGCAAACCCATGTCATGGATGAGTCTTTGTTTTAGAGTTAGCATGTAAGTGTTTTTCGTTCTTTAGGACGTCTCATATAGGTTCTTAGGACATGCAAAACCCAGGTCATGGGTGAGTCTTTGTTTTAGAGTTAGCATGCATGTGTCTTTCATTTTTAGGAAGTCCAATACAAACCCATGTCATGTGTGAGTCTTTTCTTGAGTCAACATGCATCCATGTAAATTCGTGTCACGGGCGAGTCCTTTCCTGGAGTTAGTATATAGAAGTCTTGCATCCTAGGAAGTCCTACGTAGGTCAGTTAGTACATGCAAACCCATGTCCTGCGTGAGTCTCTCCTGAGTCAGCATACATGCATTAGGATGGGGTTTTCTTTGTTTGTTTGATGTCAAGGTCAAAACCCAAGCCAACAATAAAGGGAACATTGGGATGACAGGAGATTCTGTAACTACCACAGATCCCGGGGGCATGACGCGGAGAATTGTTAGACTTTGAAGAATAAGATTGAGGACATGATCCACTCAGGGAAACTGCCTTTACCAAAAGTAGCACAAAGGACCAGTTAAGGGATTCTCCATACGAAGACAGGAAGGGCACATCATCCAAGGAGCTTTAGAGTTAGCTACAGTCCTGGTTGTCAAGCATTTCATCCTCGAAGTCTGTTAAATTCTCTCATCCATCCACCATCCTTACAAACCAAGTCTGACAAATTCATCTTCTCTTATCCTTCCATTTTTGTCATACACCTCTTTCCATCCTTAAATTTCTTGAATCAAGGGTTAGAGAGATAAAGAAAAAAAAAGATTTAAAAAAAGAGTGAAAAACTATAAAGTGACCGATTTGAAAACCTCATTGAGGCAGGTCGGGCAAAAGGAGAGAATAAAATGGAAGAGAGAAGTCAACCTGCACCTCCATCCAACAAGCTGAGCAAAAAGAGGAAACGTCATCAGGAAAAACCAAAAACCAATAATCTCTCAAAAGTGAACACTCCTCATTAGGAACCCCGCAACTTAACCAAATGTGCCGAGGACAGGGGGCTTCAACCCAATCTTCTTTTCACCACCCACATTACCTTCATCTTTCATCCAATCCTGACTAGTCTCCTACCACTTACGTTTCTGGCGTTACCATCAAACCTCAACCTTTTCAAAACCCTTTTTTCCATTAACCAAAGCCAGAAGGTGTGTTGTAACCAAAGGTGAGCAAGAGTCAACCCATGAAGAAGAAGTTCTAAAAAGAGAGAGCCAAAAAAAAAAAAAAAAGAAAAAGAGAGCACAAAAAAAAAGAGAGAGCAAAAAATAGAGAAGAAAGAGTTCTTAGTTAGTTCACTGACATGGGTCGGCATGAGTGGTACGACATTCTTGTCCCTTAAGCATTTGTTTGCATATAAAAAAAACCTATGCTGGTGTAGGACCCCGAGAAAAGGGTGCACCCCTTTTCTCCGTGATGCACTACTTAAACGATCGGGAGCCGACCAAGGTTGCTTAATCCTTAAATAAGGATATTTTTTATTTTATGAAATTCGTTTTCGGGGTGATGAAATTTTATTTATTTTACAAATCCATTTTTATTATTTAAATATTTGAAATTACGCCAAAAATATATTAAATATAACTTAAAACCGGCCCAAACAACAAACTCAGGCCCAAAAGAAAGTAACCGATCAAGAAGCGCCAAAACCCGCGGGTTTTGGACCGACTTGGGCCGTCCACTTTCCTGGGCCAGAGAAAATGAGTTAGAAACAGTAAAACCCGTGCGGGTTTTATAGTTTCATGGCCCATTTTCTCTCGACTTTAGCCTTGAATGTGATGAATGGGAAATGTTAAGTCATTTTTAAGTATTTTTAGTGTAAATTCCCATATTAAATAATTAAACAGATTATAAAAAAAAGAATAAAAAGAGTCGCCAACCGATTTAAGGAAACCGACAAACCATAAAATTAAAAATAACTCCGGTCTACGAAACCCGACTCTAAGTCCAGGGGTAAGGTTACGAATTCAAGAATTATAAGAATTCTCGAATTCACCTGTTAGAAAACAGACTCTACTAAAATCGACATTAAAATGAAAATAGAGCGAGGAGAAGTTTAATTAATTTCGCAACTTTATATTCTTAACATGCATTATAAAACAAGATTTTTATTTACAAAATATGCACAAGTAATGGAAATGAAATATGAATTACATAATTAAAATAACAATAACCAAAGAAACATAGGGCGAACCTCGTTGGTTTAGGAATCCGAATGCGCCGATCAAAATCTTGACTTCTTTGACTTGGTGGATGAAAGGTGAGTATGAGGATGATAGAAGGATGATATATGGATAATGATGTGATGAGAATTTGGTAGAGTAAGAGGATGATAATAAGACAATGGATAATAGAGAGAGTTTAAGAGAGTGTAGGTAGGATTATGATAATAGTTGGTCAAAATGAAGGGAATGGAGGGTATTTATAGGTGAAGGAGGTGAGGTTTGGAGGGAAAAAATGGGGAACATACCCCTAAGATCATGCCATGCAATCACCAATGGTCAAGGGAAGAAGTCAAACACATGGGGCTAATATCAAGGGAGGGTGATCAAGATTTTTGGCGCTGAATTTTTGAAGATAAAATCCGCGCGGGTTTTATAATCCTTATACACGGATTGCTGACGTAGGCAAGGAAAAACGACGCGTCTCAGGGATAGAAAAGCCGCGCAGGTTTTGGATTTGGGCTGGGGCGTGCCTTGGACCTATCTTGATTCTGGGCTGTCCTCTTTAACTAAAACCCGTGCGGGTTTTAATGTTTGTAATGGGCCGACTTGATTTGAATTGTTTGCATTGTTTGCTGCATTGGCCCAATGATGTATCTGGCCCTTTTGACAAGTCGGGATTATATCGGTGCAAATCACGGTGTCTACAGCTGGGAGAGTAAACCTCGTTTGGGTCGTCAATATCTTGAAACATGCCAACAAAAAAAAAAAGAGGAACACAAAAAAAGGGAAAAGGAAAAAAAAAAAGAAGAAGAAAAAAAGGGAGAATAAGAGACTAGAAGGCGGAAATAAGTATCATTCACACTAGAAAAAAAATCCCATATGAAACCTTCACCTCATCATCCATACACCTCATCAAACTTTTCAGCCTTCAATAACCTTCACAAGCCTTCATAACCATCCATAACCTGTATATGATCCCTCAAGCCTTCATAACCATATGTTTCAATCATTAAGTCCTCCTCGAGACACTAACGCTTCAAAGTTATGCTTAAAGAACTACGACTGGCCTGATTCTACCTTAGATACGTAGGGGAACCTCTTCAAGGCCCCTGATACTTTTTGCTTTAGAGAACATCCATCATGGATTAAATTGGTCTTTGAGAGAATAATAATAAAAAAGAATAAAAAAGCTAGTCTGAAAACCCTACTAGGACGAGCTAGGGAAAATGAGAGGAAACTCTGGGTTCTGTCATCGTCATCGTCATCAACCATCCATTTTCCTTTTGTCAGACTTGAACATCATTCCAACACCCATGTTCCAACCTTTTCCCAAGAGATGATGTCAACCCCCTTTGACCATCTCTCCTCCCTTTCTAAGACACGATCATCCTCAAGTGTCTCCTTATCCCAATCTCATTCATTAAAAAACCATCCTCTACCATCCTTTTCACTAAGTATCTTCCAACCTTTTTGAGTCTTTTCATCTTATCTCACCCTTTGAAGACTTTTCAGCTCGGTCATTACTGCAAGTATGAGGTTCTGCTCTCCCACTCTTAGCACACCTGAGTATGACTCACCTCCCAACAAGAGAAAAAGTCGTCCACATAAGATCAACGGCTAGCTGGGAACTACATGATCATGAGCAGACTCAGAGACAAGCTACTCTAAACTGGGGGCCCGCACTACCCTTGTGACATTGCAGAAGACATTTTTTGGAGGTAGCTTCTGAGAGGGACACCTACTCCCTATGCTACAAGGTCCTGAATCTTCATTCTCATTAACGTCCTAATAGTGGTTCTAAATAAAAAGGGGAAAAAAAGGAAAAAAAAGAGAGGCTAACTTGAAAACCCTTTAGGGCAAGTTAGGCAAAAGGAGATAAACGAAAAAAAAAGAGAGATTAAGACTCACAACTAAGGACATACCACACTTTTGTCAGTACGACATATGGAACAATGCCTCCTCTTCTATGGTCTCAGAGCTTCGTCAGTCCACATCAAATTGGGGGTAGGCAAATCCCTAATGTATTGTCCAAATCAGAACAATGTCATCAAGAGTCTATGCCAAATCGGGGGCTTGTCGTACATAACCAAGGATTTGGAAGCAATTAGTCCAAGGTCATCTACATGACCATTCAAGAACCAAATCCTTAAGGCCAACTGCCTCCACCATCATTCCTTGTCCCATGGACTGAAATGTTACTCATCCTAGATTTTCCTGAAATTCCCCACAGGTAGCCTTGACATTTAGGAAGTCGTTGTCTTATGAATGCATTGTCCTAAAAAATCATCGGCCTAATATGGAGCTTGGGGGTTACCTACATATAAAGTTGCATGTATAGAAGTATAAAGCATCGTGTGAGTGTCCTATCTAAGCGTAATAGGTTTGTATTTGCATCCATAAGTCATATCAAAGTCACATGGAGTCAGTTTATCGTGCATAAAGTCGACAGTCATGCATAAATGCATAAGTACGTGAACACTTGTGTCCAAAAAAAAAAAACAAAAAAAGCAAAAAAAAAAAAGTGTCATTTGTGTATAAGAGTCTAGTAGACCAGTTGCATGCATACCTGCACATAAAAAAAAGCAGAGTAGTGCAACATCATTGTCCAGAACGCAACAATGGGGGCTAGTTAAGCCCATATGACATCTTATTCAGACATGGTTTTCCATCGCTAAGAGCAAGATTAGGGCAATCACTATTCCAATTCTAGCACGTCAAGTTAGCATCTAATCTAGTCATACATCATCAGCCATATATGAATGGCACCTATCAGACACGAATGACAAGATCATATGTTAGACACGAATGGTAGAATCATCATCAGCCGGACACGAATGGCACCTGTCAGACACGAATGAAAGGATCATCTGTCAGACACGAATGATATGATCATCATCAGCCAGGCACGAATGGCGACTGTCAGACACAAATGGCAGAACCTTCATCAAAGTCAGACACAGGTGACAGATATGGATCGAGGGCCGGGCAAAATTCAAGAATCCCTTTCCCCAGTGAAATTCTAAACTCATGCAACAATGAGCAAAGAAATCTTGTCATCTATGCGCTTAAAGCAAAATTTAAAGTATCATTTACTTTAAATTCAACTTAAAGTACTAACAAGCAAAAACATGCAAATATATTTGGCGAGATAACATGCTATGATTCAAGCTTGTAAAAAATGAACCGATAAGTGGAAGTAGAAAATCAAAGCCTTCGACGGCATCGGAGCCATTGACATCGCACTCGATGAAGTCTCCTGGAATCAAATTTCCTCTCACCAAAATAAGATCCAGCGGCACCGTGCCCGATGAAGTCTCTCGGCATCAAACTGCCATCATTAAAATCAAATCAAAACCAGAGCCATCGACATCACGTTCGGTGAAGTCTTAACCTCAGTGGCATCGGCATCGCGTCCGGTGAAGTTAATCGCCATCAAATTGCCACCGTCAAAATCAAAATCAAAACCAAATCCATGGACATCTCGTTCAATGAAGTCTCTCCTACAGGTAGGGCATCATTCTCGCCCGAGATCATTTAAGACGACGCAAGTCGTCAACAGTCAGATGTAGGACTTTAGCTTCCAAGCGTCGCTTTCATACTTTCAAGTAGGGTGTCATTCTCGCCTGAGATCATTTCATCATTTCAAGTAGGGCATCATTTTCGCTTGAGATCAAGTCCATCTATCAAGTAGAGTGTCATTATCGCCCAAGACCAGCGACAAATCACACCCCTCCACTTCAGTCATGTAGAGCATCATTTTTGCTCGAGATCAGCCACAAATTGCACAAATTCACCAGCAACCAAGTAGGGCATAAAATTGCTCGAGATCACCCCAAAAGACGCAAGTCATCAACAATCAGGCACATGTCTCTTGCTTCCAAGCGTCGCCCTGGCTTCGCACTCAAAAGTCATATCCCCAATCGGTGTCCAGCAAATCAGTACTACTTTGATTCTCATCCTATTCAGGATTCAATCAAAGTGGGGGCTATTTGTAGACATCGGGTTTTAGCATAGTTTTATATACTTTTAATGTAATTTTTTATTATTCTTTTTTATGTATCTTAGTTAGAAAATAGGTAAATACAGTGGAGCCGAACTGAAGAACTCACATGCATGCACTCTAAATGCGCAAGCTTACATGGAAATTGCATGCATTATCACATGTGAAGGTTTAGCTAATTGCATGTACCACTTTTACGTAAAAAAAGAAGCTTCATGCAAGCCATGAAAAAGCTACGTAAAACACATGCAAGAGGTTTCAAGTTCAAAACCTTACAAAGACACTTCTTAAAACTCAAATAAGAGCTCCACCGTCCAAAGTGTGAACAAGCTATTCTCGATGACAATCTATTCACACCATACAAACCAAGGGATGCATGGACGAGGCTGGATTCATCCTCCCCCTACTTAAGGTCGATCGGCCTTTAAGATGTTCACACCAGATTCATTCATCCTCTTGTTGCCGACCACCAGGTGCACCACCTTAGCCACCTTGATGTCTGAGCAGATTGAGAGCCTTTGATTGCTTAATGGATGAATAAGGATGAATGCATGTATGTACATGAATCTTGAAGCCTACTCTAACCTATAAATACTACCTAAACTTGAAGCCAAACTCACTCCATCTTTCACTCCTACACTCCTTCATTCACTCATTCCCTTTCCAACTTATTCTCTCATTCTTTCTTTCACTCACTTTATACTCTCTCACTTCTACTATCATCTCTCTAATCTCTACCTTACTCCTATCACCATAATCTTCATCTTTTCTAATCTTTTAAACCTCTAATCTCCATTCCTATTTCATCTACTATTATCCTTACATAAACCCCTAAAACCCCAACAAAAAGGCTACCTTCATATTATCCAAAAACCTCACAAAAAGAACTTTTTTTTAAAAATTTTTTCTTTGACCTCTTTCATCCCTTTTCCACAACCTTTCCATCCATACTTTTGGCATTGTTTTGGCGTCTTCAAGAGGAGTGTTCAAGACTTTGAAAAGATCAATTCAAGAGCAAAGTTCTAGCATTACAATAAAGGTTAGGCAAGGGCTTCTTCAAAGTCACAACGTAAGCTTTTATGTGTATTATTTTTCATGTAAATAAAGTGTATATGCTGTACCTCTTTCATTTCTTTTTGCATGTTGAATGAAATAATCATGTAAAGTTCTTCTTTATCTCCCTTCCAAACTTTATTACAAGCACATTCCATAACTTTTAGTAGAGTCTTTCCTTTTGTGAGAGACGGACTCAAAAGGTTCCTACCTTACCTTACCCCCGAATCCACTATTTTGGTTTCGTAGGCGGAGTTTTTCTTGTTTTCTTTTCTAGTTTTTCTTGGCTTTTCTCTTAAAAAGTCAGGGGGACATCGGGATTGCATAAACTGTGTTTAACATGGTTTTACAATACACCGATGCAACTTTAGGATGAATTTATGTGTTTCTAAATAATGGTTGCATAAATTGCTTTGTCAAGCCTAACATGTTGTGAACAAATTGAATTAATCTTAAAGGAGTTGGAACAAGTGGATGTTCACTCTTAAGAAGTTAATTTAATGATTCATGGGATGCACCAAGTAAATGGAAGTGATTTTACAACTAATATTCATGAAATGTGTGAATAATCCTTAAAGAGTTTTTTTATTTTTTTATTTTTTTAATAGTAAACCCCAACACAAATCCCCCATCCCGCGGATATTTAGAAGTCTGAACGACGAGAAAAAAATGTCCACAATAGGTCCTATGGTTTGTGCTACTGTCCATGAATTTTTCAACACAAGTTATCTATTGCCTGCTTTTAATGCAACAATTAATACTCGCCTTGATCCCTAAAGTTGAGACTCCCACAACTGTTACAGATTTCAGACATGTAGCGTGCTGTAATGTAATTTACAAATGCATTTGAAAATTGATGGTTGCCAAACTTAAGGATACCTTCCCATACTTGGGGCAAGAGAATCAAGCAGCTTTTGTTCTAGGGCGCGAGCTACTGTACAACATCCTCATGTGCCAATAATTGGTTAGAGGGTTCCAAAGGAAAGCTGTTCAATCAAGATGCCTTTTCGAAATTGATCTTTGTAAGGATTTTGATAGCATACATTGGGAATTTATCAGCAAGCTGTTGGGAGCCTATAAGTTCCGGGGTATTTTCATCAAATGGATCATGACCTGCATTACAACAACCTCTTTCACTGTCCAGGTGAATGGATCCACATATGGGTATTTCAAAGGTGGAAGGATATTACTGCAGGAGACCCGATCTCCCCCCTTCTTTTTGTCCTCTCAATTGGAGTACTTGAGTAGGAGTTTTGCTCAAGCGGCTAGAGATGAGAAATTTAAATTTTTTTCCTCGATGTAAAGTTTTCTCCTTGAACCATTTAGTTTCGCAAATGACTTGATGGTCTTTAGTGCGGCAAACCTATATATTGTCCAACTTCTCCAACAAGCTCTGAATCATTTCAAAGACACTTCCGGCCTCATTGCCAATGCCTCAAAATCTACTGTCTTGATTAGTGGGGTCAGCCAAGACATCAAGAATCACATATTGGCCATGACCAACTACTCTGAAGGTACGCTTCCCTTCCAATATTTAGGAATTCTCATTATTGATGGTCACATTAGCAAGTTGAACAGTCACAAACTGGTTGAAAAGATAGCTATAAGGTTGCGTGGCTGGAACTCTAGTAACACCTCATATGCAAGGAGAATGGTGCACATAAACAATGCCCTCATAGGGATCTACTCCTTCTGGGCTTGTATTATATTTACCCTACAGGAAGTGATAGACCAAATAATCAAAATCTTCTTGAAATTCCTTTGGGACGCGGTAGATGGCTACAACAAAGCCCTTCCTATAAATTGGGAAACAATATGCAAACACAAAACTCAAGGGAGGCTAGGGCTGAAAAACCTCCACGCCTGGAACACAGGTTTGATTACAAAGTAAGTAATGGCAATTTCTAACAACAATGAGTGCCTCTAGATTAAATGGATACATGGAAGATACATTAAAGGGATTGGATGGTGGGACTATAAACCCTGTGAATACTCGTGTTGGTATTTCAAGAAGCTTTGTCAAGTCAAGACAATCATCTGCGATGCTACAGCCTTGGGACAGAACTGTAATGTCGAAAAAGGCTACCAATGGCTGATTGGAGATAATGGTAAATGGGAATGGGCCAAACTCACTTGAAATTGAATGTGCACTCCTAAACATTCTATTACGCATGGCTTGTAATACACGGAACGACAAAGGTGAGAGCAAGGCTTAGAAAACACCAACCTAACATCCTCGCTGAATGCCCTATGTGTGGTGGTCCAGAAGAGAAAATCGAGCACCTCTTTTTTCCATTGCACATATAAAACCACCATCAGATTGGAGTTGGTACAATACCTCAAGTGCTCCAATGCCTCAAGTTGCCTACACTAGTGTGCCAAGATAAAAAAAAACTGGAAAACCCCCCTTGGCATAAGGACTTGCTTGTGGCTGGTTTCAACAGCTACATTTATGATATATGGATGGCAAAGAATAAAATCATTGATATATGGACGACAAGGAATAATATCATCTTCAAGCAAAGGAATGTAAAGTTTCACCTATGATGAAACAAAGAAACAAGAGAAACAAAGAAGAATAGAAAAGAGAAAGGAGCTGAAATCTATTTACTTGAGAAATACAATGTAATCGTCTGAAACCCAGAGGAAGGCAAAGCTGAATATTTATACTCAACACTTGCCAACCCATAATGAAAGAAAAAGAAAAAGCAAGCCACCTCAGCTAACTACCAAAATAACTACCCAAAAACATAAAACTAAGAAAAACAAAACATCAGCAATCTTCAATTCTAACACCCCTTCAAATTGATGGGTGATGAACATCCCAATTTGCCCAAAATATGATGATGTTTTGTTTCTGGGAGAGCTTTTGTCATGATATCCTCGAGTTGTAGACTTGTAGGTACATGCTTGAGCAGGATCAGGCCTTCAGCAAGTTTCTCCCTCACAAAATGACAGTCTATCTCCACATGTTTTATTCTTTCATAGAACACTAGGTTATGTGCTATGTAAATTGTAGCCTGGCTGTCACACTTAACAGGGATTGGTGTTATAGAATCAACTTGGAGCTCAGAGAACAAGCGACTTAACCAAGATAATTTTGCAACCAGCCTTCTCAAGCTTCTATACTCAACTTTTGCTGAGGAGAGGGAAACAACTTGTTGTTTCTTTGATTTCCATGAAATCAAAGTGCTTCCAAGGAAAATTACAAACCCACTTATAGACCTTCTACTGTGCTTGCAAGGCCCCTAGTCAGGATCACTATATCCTTGGAGCTTAAAATCATTATCTTTATGTATCATGACTCCCAAATCAGGACTACCTTTCAGATATTTCAAAACATGAATAGCACCTGTCCAATGTAAATATGTTAGATTCTTCAAAAACTGACTTAAGTGCTGGATAGTGAAAGCTATATCCGGTTTGGTGTTGACTAAAAAATTCAGCTTCCCTATCAACTTCCTATATAAAAATGGATCAGAGATAGGTGAACTTGTATCTGGTGAAAGCTTAACATTGATGTCCATGGGGGATACTGCTGCCTTCAGATCATCAGTACCAAACTCATTAGTACTTCCCTAGTAAATTTCTTTTGTGTTAAAACCAAACCTTGTGCAACTTCCACAATTTCAATTCCAAGAAAGAACCTAGCCACACCAAGGTCTTTAATCTTGAAATTCTTATCCAGATACAACTTCAGAGATTCCATCTCCTTAGTATCATTACCAGTCATGAGAATGTCATCAACATAAATTGCTAGGTAAATGGATTTATTCCCTGTTCTTTTGTAGAAAAGGGAATAATCATTTTCTGAATGCTTGTAACCCCTTTTATATAAGACCTCAGTTTGCAAACAACATTGGGGACCTTGCTGTGCACACCTTCTGGAATTTTCATGTAAATCTCCTCATGAAGTTCTCCATGAAGAAAAGCATTGTTTATGTCTAACTGAAAAAACATCCATCCCCTTTTGACAGCCACATAAATCAAAGCTCTAATAGTGGTCATCTTGACAACCAGCCTTTTGTGTGAAACTCTTTACAACTAGCCTAGCCTTTAATCTTTCAACACTTTCATCAGCCTTGTGCTTGACTTTGTAAACCCACTTGCTATCTATAGGTTTTCTCCCTTTTGGAAGACTCACCACATCCCATGTATTGGTGTCATGTAGGGCCTTTAACTCTTGTTCCATTGCTTGCTTCCAGCCAGGGTGATGGCTAGCCTCTTCATAAGAACATGGTTCATGTGTATCCAAGTATTCACTCAATCCTTTATCATTGTTACCACTATCACAATAAGATACAGTTCTTGGAGTGTAATGGAGGTTAGTAATTCTTGATAAACAAGTTTCATAGTCATCCAAATAACTAGGTGGTCTATGAACTCTATCAGATCTTCTCAAGGGCTGGGGAACAACATAATTGCTAGGATCTGGACTAATATTATCCTCCTGTTGAGTTTCAATAACCTCCAAGTTTTCAGAATCATCAGTAGTATTAGGAACATAATCACCAAAACTAGGTTCAGACATATAATCAGTATGTCCAGTGACAGAGTTTTGTTCAAAAAGGTTTTTGTCTTTGAAGGGAAAAACTGATTCATGAAAGAAAACATCCCTAGAAATAATGAACTTATTAGAAGACAAAGAATAAAGTTTGTAAGCTTTTCTTCCTTGAGGATATCCAACCAAAACACATTTTTTTTGCCCTTTCTTGGAACTTTTCTCTACCTTGTTTAAGAGTGCTAGCATAACACTGACAACCAAACACCTTTAAATGACCATATGGAGGCTTTTTCCCAAATAATATCTCAAAAGGAGTTTTGTTTGCCAACAAAGGAGTGGGCATTCTATTTATAAGGTAAGTAGCAGTCAAAATACTTTCTGCCCAAAATCTCAAAGGCATTCCAGATTGAATCATGAGGGCCCGAGCCACTTCCAACAAATGTCTATATTTTCTCTCTACTACTCCATTCTGTTGAGGACTTTGAGTGCAACTTGTTTCATGGAGAATCCCTTTTTCAGCAAAATATTCAATTTCCTGATTACTTCCCTATTTCTAAGGCATTGTCAGATCTAATTCTTTTAACATTAGCATCAAATTGATTCCTCACCATGGCTACAAAAGACTGTAATAAACCAAAGGCTTCTTGTTTTGTGGTCATAAAGTGAGTCCAAGTGCACCTTGAAAAATTATCCACTATGGTAAAAAAATATTTATGTCCAGAATGACTTGTAATATGAAAGGGACCCCATGTATCAATTCAAAACACTTAGTAGATGAAATGGTACTTGTCTGAAATTGCAAGCATTTTTGTTTGGTTTATGACAAACATCGCATTTATTTGAATCAAAATAAGGAAGAGATGTACATGTAGGTAACATTTTCATCCTATCTCTTGACATATGTCCCAAACGTTCATGCCAAATACTACTCTCAATAGATTCAAGAATCTGATCACAGTTTACAACTCTATTATCACTAATATCCTCTGAAGTATCATGATGATCTTGCAACAATCTTCTGTCCAAGAAATATAGTCCATCTGCTTCCCTACCAAGAGCCATTGGCCTCCTCAATGAAGGGGCCTGCATTACACACTCACTTTCACTAAAGGTAATGCTACATCGCAGTTGTCTACATAGGCTTTTAACAGATATCAAATTAAACTTAAAAAGAGGAACATATAGGACATTGCTCAGGGCTATATTTTCATCAAGGGTCAATTTTCCAATCTGATTAACTATAACCTCATTTCCATCAGGAAGTAAGATATTAACAGGTTTCTTCAAGTATCTCATAGAACACATAACATTTTTGTTACCACACATGTGATCAGTAGCACCAGAATCCAATATCCAATCATTCTCAGTCAGTTTGCAATAGCATGCAACAGTATTAGACATATGCTTTAAGGAAACGTTTTGAAAATTACCTGACACTGATTCGGTTTCTGACTTAGGATTGGAGGGAAATGATTCATTGGTGAGAGTATCCAGGAGGTGATGTAAAAGTTGCTTGGCTGGATCTTTATTTATCTTAAGAGATGATGAAGACCCCGTGCTATCTTCTTTTGTCACTGATCTGTCTGTTTCTTGCCAAGCAATATTGATAGCCTTCTTGGTGTTATGTTGAGGAGGCCTGTATTGTAATCTATTTTGATTTTGGCTCTGATTCTTGGGAGGATAGCCATAGATTTTGAAACATCTATCTATGGTATGGCCAATTTTCTTGCAGTAGTCACAAAATAAAGTTTCTTTCTTAGTTTCTTCTTTCTTCTTTCTTTTCAGTAGTTCTTACATCTGACTGATTCCTTTGAGGATCGTTATTGGCACAAAAAGAGGCTGAATCACTTAGAAAACTTGTGTGATCTTTTACTTGCCTTTGTTTTTCCTCTTAAGATAAAATAACATACACTTGACTTAGGGATGGCAAAGGACTCATCATCAGTATATTTCCCCTTATGCTTGTGTAGCTACTGTTCAAACCCATCAAGAACTGCAGAAGCTTCTGTTCTTCGAAAAAAACTTCAAACTGTTTGTTAATTTGAGGTTTGCAAGTACACTTGCCACATTGACAAGTTGGAAAATTGTTTACTGCCCCAATTTCTTTCCACAGTTTGTTCACCTTCGTATAATAACTTGCTATATCCATTGAATCTTGAGAGAGTCTTAATACCTTATGCTGAATGGAATATAATTTTGCTTTATTCGCTTGGCTGAACCTCTCTACCAATTCATTCCACAAATCTTGTGCGATCGTGGAATATAACACACTATCTCGAATGTCCTTTTGCAATGAAGTCAAGATCCAAGAAAGGACCATGTCGTTCCCCTTTTTCCAATAAGGAAGATGAGGGTCATCTGCTTTTGGCATCGGAAGAGTACCGTCGACAAAGGTGACTTTATTTTAGGCAGAAAGAGCGACGGTAGCTGATCTTTTCCATGTGTCGAAATCATCCCTGGCGAAGAGCTCAGCCACAAGGGACATTCCTGGCTGGTCTGAAGGATGAATATGGAGGGGGTCACATGGATCAGGGACAAAAGGGAGTTTTGGGGTTTTGGGAGGATTGCTCATGGTGGAAAGAAAATTGGGAAAGGAAGAAAATGGATCTTAGCCTATAAGGGCTCTGATACCATGTAAAGTTTCATCTATGGTGAAACAAAGAAACAAGAGAAACAAAGAAGAATAGAAAAAGAGAAAGGAACTGAAATCTATTTACTTGAGAAATACAATGTAATCGTCTGAAACCTAGAGGAAGGCAAATCTGAATATTTATACTCAACACTTGCCAAACCATAACGAAAGAAAAAGAAAAAGAAAGCCACCTCATCTTACTACCAAAATAACTACCCAAAAACATAAAACTAAGAGAAACAAAACATCAACAATCTTCAATTCTAACAGAGAACGATGTTGCACACCATAAAGAGTCATCTTTGTGGTAGGATCCTATATATCACATGATACTCTTAAAAACATACTCGTTGTACAGATATACTATACGCATGTAATTGATTTGGGGCATTCCCTCGATCTAAATTAATATTTAGACATTATATATATATATATATATATATATATATATATATATATATATATATATTTGATTGTGCTACTCTCATACTTCTCATGAATCAATACAATGCCAATCTTGGCTTCCTCCATATCTCTCTCTTCCTCTCCCTCCTGTTTCGTCACATTCAAAACTTCGCAAATTCTAGTGTAAGATCGTCTATATAAATTTATCGTCAGACAGATTCTTTATTGGGTGACATTTTTAATATTTTACTATGACTAATAAGTGATATTATAATGACTTTTTAACACGATTAAAACTAATAATTTATTATAGGGTGACTTTTATCTGAGTCAGTGCAAATAAATTATTAGTCACCCCTCTATTGATAAATAGTCACCACAAAGTTATACGTCTTACGATAAATTTATGGTAAGACGGTCTTACATAAGAATTACTGACAAAACTTTTCATGGTATCAGAGTTTATCGAAGACATCTGAAAATTGATGACATATTACTTCGATAATGTGATTAGTGATTGATTAATACATCAATTGGTTTTCTTTTTTCTTCTTGTTTCATTCGATACTGGAGAGAGTTTCTTGGAGAGGTAATTTTTTTAGAGAGGTTCACCGAATCAAATAGCCACAAAAACGTTCAAATATTTTGATGATCATTTGTACTTACGCAATTCAGATCATCCCCGACTTCTGCCAAGACATCTGTAAATTGATAACATATTTCCAGAGATGGAGCAAGTGCGTACAGATGACACTCAAGACTGAAGGTAAACCCGGTTTTCTTGATGGAAAATGTGCTAAGTCTACTGCAAATTCTACCAAATTAAACTAATGGGTTCCTTGTGATAGTATGGTCATGAGCACGATTCTGAATGCTATGGTGTACGATTTGTCTGAAGCTTTTATGCATGTTAAAACTACTCAGGAGTTATTGTTTGAGTTAGTTAAATGATTTGGTGAAGTAATGGACATATGTTATATCAAATTGAAAAAAAAAAATTCACCGATCTCAATCAAGAAATAGATAATTATTATAAATATAAGAGGAAGTTGAGAGAGAATAGAGACAGAGGAATTGAGAGAAAGAAAGGAATGAATATTTCATTGCCATCGAGGAAGTATTTATAATACAAAGATTCTTCATCACTAAGAATACTTCATCACTAAGAAAACTTCATCACTAAGAAAACTTCGTTACTAAGAAAAAGTAAGAGTATGGACATTCACATAATTTATTCCATAACACTCCCCCTTGAATGTCCATTGCCAAAAGAATATGCCTCATTAAAACCTTACTAGGAAAAACCCAATGGGAAAAAATCCAGTGAAGGAAAAAAAGAGTACATAATTCTTGATACGCCAAAATATGCTGCCTCATTAAAAACCTTTCCAAGGAAAACCCAATGGGACAAAACCTCGGATAAGGGAAAAAGAGTACAACGCGTATTAACTCCCCCTAATAAGAGCATCAACAGACATCTTTGAGACGATGCAACCCGATTTTACTGACTAACTTCTCAAAAGTTGTAGTCGGAAGAGACTTGGTAAATAAATCCGCCAAATTCTCACTAGAACGGATTTTTTGAACATTAATCTCATTTCTTTTTTGGAGATCATGAGTGAAAAAGAACTTTGGTGAGATATGCTTTGTTCTATCACCTTTGATGTATCCTGCCTTTAGTTGTGCTACACATGCAGCATTATCTTCATGTAAAATTGTGGGAATATTTTTTCCTGAAGATAGACCACGTATTCCCCGAATGTGTTGAATCACAGATCTTAACCAAACACATTCTCTATTAGCCTCATGAATTGCCAAGATTTCAGCATGATTAGAAGATGTGTCAGTTATGGTTTGCTTCATAGATAGCTAAGAAATGGCAGTTCCACCACAAGTAAACACATAACCAGTTTGAGATCGTGCATTATGGGGATCAGATAAATATCCGGCATCAGCATACCAGTCAAATCTGTTGTCACTTCATGAGGATAGAATAAATCCATATCCATTATACCTCGAAGGTATCGAAATATATGTTTTAACTCCATTCCAATGTCTTCGTGTTGGACACGAGCTAAATCTTGCTAGCAAATTCACAGAAAATGAAATATCTGGTCGTGTATGACTAGCAATGTACATTAATGCTCCAATAGCACTTAAATACGGTACTTCGGGACCAAGGAGTTTTTCATCATTTTCTCGTGGTCTAAATGGATCCTTTTTCATATCAAGTGATCTCACCACTATAGGAGTACTTAATGGATGTGCATTGTCTATGTAGAATCATTTTAGCACTTTTGCTACATAAGTCGATTGATGCACAAAAATTCCATCCTTACAATGTTCAACTTGTAAACCAAGACAAAACTTAGTTTTACCAATATCTTTCATTTCAAACTCTTTCTTTAAACAAATTGTTGCTTGTTAAACCTCTTCTGGAGTCCCAACAATGTTCAAATCGTCAACATAAACTAGCATTATAACGAAGTCGGATCTGGATCTCTTTATAAAGATGCATGGGCAAACAGGATCATTTATATATCCTTCTTTCAATAGATACTCACTAAGACGATTATACCACATGCGACCAGATTGTTTTAGCCCATATAGAGATCTGTTTAACTTGATTGAGTAAAGCTCTCGCGGGTTTTTGTTGTGTGCTTAAGGCAACTTAAATCCTTCAGGGAGTTTCATGTAAATGTCGTTATCAAGTTTTCCATATAAATAAGTTGTAACGACATCCATAAGATGCATAGTGAGCTTTTCATGTACTGCCAGACTTAATAGGTATCGAAATGTAGTAGCATCAACTACAGGGGAATATGTTTCCTCATAATTGATACTTGGTTTTTGAGAATACCCTTGTGCAACTAAGCGTGCTTTATATCTCACAATCTCATTTTTCTCATTTCGTTTATGCACGAAGACCCATTTGAATCTCACAGGTTTTATACATGTTGGTGTACGGACTACTCGTTCGAATATTTCTCTTTTTGTAAGCGAATCTAATTCTGCTTTAATTGCATCTTCCCATTTTGGCCAATCATTTCTTCGTCTGCATTCCTCAACCGACCTAGGTTCATGATCCTCATTTTCATTTATAATAGTGAGCGCTACATTATATGAAAATACTTTATTGACGTCGACTTCATTTCGGTTCCATCTTATATCCCAGTCATGACATAATTAATTGACATCTCATTATTTTCGCGATTTTCAGGTACCTGATCTTGTGGTAAAACTTCCACATTTGTCATGTCTGGGGACTCTTCTGGAGTCAATGTTTCCTCATGTTGGTTATCATTATCCTGTGCTCCTTTTCTTTTCCAAGGATTTTTGTCTTTCGAACCGACTGGTCGACCACGCTTTAATTGTGGTCTAGACTCTTTAGCAATAACTATTGTCCTTCTGGGAAATCAATTCGAATAGGAGCATTAGCAGCTGGGACATAGGACTTAGTAACTCTCTGTGGGACAGTAAAAGCCCGTCTGGTAATTGATTCACTAAAGCTTGTAAACGAATTATGTTTTGAACTTCCAATTCACATTGTTTTGTACGAGGATCTAGATGTATATGTGATAATTCGTTCCAAGTTATCTCCTTGTCCAACTGCTTAGTTTCTCCCCCTAATGTTGGGAAAACTGTTTCATCAAAGTGACAATCGGCAAACCGTGCAGTGAACATATCTCCAGTTAAGGGTTCGAGATATTTAATTATAGATGGAGATTCATACCCAACATATATTCCCAATCTTCTTTGGTGTCTGTAGACACCGGATTTTGTACCGGGACAAGTGTACAAATCAAGCATAACAAGAAAAGAGGCTAGCATGAAAGAAAATCAAAAGGGTCTTCCTCAATCAAAAGCTACCGGGCCAACCCACCACAAAAAGCCTTCATTTTCCACCCGTTCTACATACATATGCCCACTATTTCAAATCCCATTTTTTCCACAAGTCTTGTCGGCCCCATTTCTTTTGGTGAGAGTAAAGTACACATCATAAGCTTTCCAACGCCTTTTGAATTGCCTCAATCGGAGTCCGGATGAAAGAGTTATGGCCGTTCGAAGTTGCATTTAGCCTGTTTTAAAACCCAGGCGGGTTTTAACATTTTCTAGGCCCAGAAATCTGGCCCAAAAGCGCGCCCCGGCCCAAAGAGCTCAAAACCTGCCTAGGTTTTGAGCGGAATAGCGGACGTCATCGTTTTGCTCCACGTCACCAATCCGTGTGCTGATAATATCAAAACCCGCCTAGGTTTTAAGCATTTTAGCGCCAAAATCTGCATGCATGCGTGATCCCTTGATTTTTGCCCACGTGTTTGACCCTCGCCATTGACTTCATATAACCCGCCTGGTTTATAGCTGATGGAGGGCATGATTTGTGGGGTATGTCCCCCATGATTTCCCTCCAAATCTCTCACTCCCTCACCTATAAATACCCCCTCCATTTCACCTTCATTTCACCAACAATCATCATCAAAATACCCTTACTCTACTCTCATTCTCATCTACCACATCCATATTATACTCCAAACTTCATCATCCATATTCATCTCTAATCCCTTCATAATCACACTTATCATATCCATATTATCACCCATACACCACCCTTCTAAACCACTCACAATACTAGACTCTTTTTACATTTTATAAATTCGTTTAACTATTTAAAATATTCGTTTATGCATAAAATAATTTAAACAAATAATTTAGTTCATTTCCCTTCACTAATTTAAGATTGGACCCGAGGAAAATGGGCCAGAAATAAATAAAACCTAGGTGGGTTTTATTAATTTCAACCCATTTTCTTCTGGCCCAGGGATGCAGATGGCCCAGCCCAGTGCCTGCTAAAACCTAGGCGGGTTTTAGCATTTTCTGGTGGCCCGTCTGCTCCTCTTTGGGCTTGAATTTGGTGATTGGGTCGGGATTAAATTATTGTTAAATTAATTTGTGTAATTACGGATAATTTAAATAATAAAAACGGGTTTGTAAATAAATAAAGTTTCATCACCCCGAAAACGAATTTCGAAATAAAAAAATATCCTTATTTAAGGATTAAGAAACCTTAGTTGGCTCCCGATCGTTTAAGTAGCGGCATCCGAAACAATTTCCCCAAAAGGGAATGTTCCGGGGTGTTCCTACAGGGTCCCATCTTGGTGCGTTTTGGTGGGGCAATAGGTACATACACTGCACATCCAAAAGTTTGTAGATGGGATATATTTGGTTCATGGCTAGAAACCAATTGTAGGGGAGAACATTCATGATAACCTATTGGCCTTATTCGGATCAATGCTGCGGCATGTAATATGGCAATGCCCCCAAGCACAGGTTGGAAGCTTTGCTCTCATAAGTAATGGTCTTGCAATTAATTGTAATCGTTTGATAAATGATTCTGCAAGGCCATTCTGTGTATGAACATGTGGCACAGGATGCTCAACCTCTATGCCAATTGACATACAATAGTCATCAAAGGCTTTGGATGTAAATTTACCAACATTATCAAGACGAATTTTCTTGATTGAGTGATCTGGAAAATGTGTCCGTAATTTAATCAATTGAGCAAGCAATCTTGCAAATGCTAAGTTGCGAATTGACAATAAACACACATGTGACCATCTTGTTGATGCATCAACTAAAACCATGAAGTATCTGAATGGTCCACATGGTGGGCCTACAGGACCACAAATGTCACCTTGAATACGTTCCAGGAATGAAGGGGATTCAAACCCTATCTTAGCTGGTGATGGCCTTATGATTAATTTTCCTTGAGAGCAGGCAGCGCATGAGAACTCATTAGTTTAAAGGATCTTCTAGTCCCTTAAAGAATGTCCATATGAGTTCTTTATGATTTTGCGCATCATTGTTGATCCGGGATGCCCCAATCTATCATGCCATATGATAAACTCTTTTTCATTAGTAAAATTTTGGTTTACTAGAGTATGTGCTTCAATTGGGTTAATCTTTGTTAAGTATAACCCTGATTATAATGATGGTAATTTTTCCAATACACATCTTTTTCCCAATACAATTTTGATAATATGCAAATATTCAACATTATTTGCACTAGTTGTCTCAATATGATATCCATTTTTGCGAATATCCTTGAAACTTAATAAGTTTCTTTGAGACTTGGTGGAATATAATGCATTATCTATGTGAAAATAGGTTCCACCATGTAGTACTATATGAGCTCTTCCGGAGCCTTCAATTAAATTTGAACTACCCGATATAGTACTAACATTTGCTTCTTGCATTAATAAACAAGAAAAATACTTCTTATTTTTCAGAATAGTGTGTGTTGTTGCACTGTCTGCAAGGCACATATCTCTTCCTTCGTTCATTACTCCAACTGATGAAGTTTCCATGATCTTCACTAGATTTAATGTAAGAAGAAAGAAATATGATATTATGTCAAAAGTCTTACATTTAGGAATGAAAATCCTTAAACAACATATAGCTAGCTAAAGGAAAAATAAAAGCCATAACGATATGGGGAACATAAGTCAAAATTTCCCATAAAAAACATGTAGGGTAATATCCTAGTCCATAAAAGTCTTGTCATTGCCATCACCGATCAGATGATCGATCTTTCCTTCAGGGTGAGAAAAGAAATCAGAAACATCTTAGCGTGACACATTAATTGATCCGTCTTCTTGCATAAAATTTGTCTCTATATGTTTTCCTTTGCTCTTTAACGATGCTTGATAGAGATCCACAAGATGTTTCGACGTACGACAGGTGCGCGACCAATGCCCGTTTCCTCCACAGCGATAGTATGGGCTTTCCTCAATATTTTTGGCTTGATAATTTTTGGTGTCCCACTACTGGTGGGAAGATGATCTTTTGAAGAAGTTGCCACGAGCATAACCACGACCACGACCATGACCACGACTAGGGCCGCGACCTGGACCACGACCACGACCACGTCTACCTCCATGACCCCGACTACTAGCGTGACCTCTATTGTCCCTCTGGTTATTGGGGTCATATGTTGCCACATTCACTTCAGAGAATGGGGCAGAGCCAGTAGGGCGACTTTCATGATTTTTCATTAAAAGCTCATTATTCTGCTCAGCGACCAGCAGACGGGAAATCAGTTTCAAATATTTCTCAAAACCCTTTTCATGATATTGTTGTTGTAAAATCACATTATTTGCATGAAAAGTGGAAAGCGTTTTTTCCAATAGACCCACATCTGTGATTGGTTCACCACACAATTTCAGCTGTGAGGTAATTCGGAAAAGTGCTGGATTATATTCAACTACAGATTTGTAATCTTGAAATCTGAGATGCATCCAATCATATCGAGCTTTTGGAAGAATGACCGTCTTCTAGTGGTCATATCTTTCTTTCAGACTATTCCATAGCTCAAACAGATCTTCAGTCGCGAGATACTATATTTTAAGACAATTATGAAGGTGGTGGCGTAAGAAGATCATAGCTTTGGCCTTGTCTTGAGCGGAGGCTTTGTTGTCCTTTATTATTGTTTCTCCCAAACCCTTGGCAACCAAATGTATCTTAGCATCAAGTACCCATGATAAATAATTTTGATCAGAAATATCGAGGGCAAGGAATTCTAGGTTTGCCAGGTTTGACATGGTACTATAAGAAACATACAAATAACATGTTATGGACAAAGATATACAAGTAAAAGAATAGGATATCGATAATAATAAAAAAAAAATCTAAAAACAACCAAACTAATATTAGTAGTACGGTGAACTTCTGGTTCACCAATAAAATTATACAATATTAGTAGTGTGGTGAACTTCTGGTTCACCAATAAAATTATACAATACTTAATGGTGAACTTCTGATTCACCAGTGTGATAAGAACAAAAATAGTTAATATCTGAGTGAACTTCTGGTCACTAATAAAGGTATATAAGTTGTAATATTAGAGTGAACTTCAGGTTCACTGAATTTAGATAAAAATTTCAATGGGTGAGTAAAATTTATAACTCAAATAAAAGGGAATAAAAATGCTCAATACTTGTACAATAATAGCAAAGGAGATAGTGTAGCCAATGCTATCCTAACAAAAGGTACTGAAAAGGGCAAGAAGGATTCCTTAGAATCGAAGGCTTTAAAGTTTAAAGTATGCAATTATTGGAAGAAGCAGGGACATATCAGATACCAATGCTTCAAATCGGTTGGCTATCCTTGCAGCCAATGTTTTCAGTGAAGAATCTGAGGATAATCAACTGGAAGAACCTTCTATAAGCAGAATTATTGCTAATTCTGGGCAGTTAGGCAAAAGCATGATTCAATCTCTTATAGCACAAGAAGTGATGAGTGGGTGAAAGGCAAACAAACTGGAGATCTTGGATCAGAATCGATTTATGCTCATTTTGCATGTACATCTACTACTTTAGACCCTCATTCTAATACATGCTATAATGTGTCATATTTTGACATGGATGCTTGGATAGTAGACATGGGTGTCAGTGACCACATGACATCTAATTCTAGTTCTTTTGGCAACCACCTTTCTTTCTACAACTACTCATGTCACCCTTCCTGTTGGTTTTTTAAAACCTATTTTTCAAAGTGGACAAATCACCTTGCAACCCAACCTTATTCTCAACAAAGTCCTTTATATCCCAGGACACATTAGAACTAAGGAAGTGGTAGTTATAGCACCCAAAGTTCGTGGATTGTACAAACTTACCCTTCTACCTAAAGTAGATTCAGTTGGTAGTACCTCCACTCCCACTGCCACAATAGCAAGTCAGCAACATATCAATCTTTTCAGCAAGGTGACTGCTCCAGGCCTTCCTTTTTTGATGCCATCAAGACAGCATCTGCTCAATCTAGTCTAGAAATTTTACATGCTAGGCAAGGACATGCTTCCTTGTCTAAGATGAAGACCTTTCTCATTGTCATGCTCATCTTTCTAATGACATTTTTTTCGGTGATGTTTTTATCCTTGCAAAATCTCATAGATTACCATTTAATAAAAGTTATATTACTACTCAGTCTCCTTTACAACTTGTTTATATGAGTTTATGGGGTCCTTATCGAACTCCAACATCAATGGAGCAAAATATTTCTTGACTTTAGTTGATGATAACAGTAAATGCACTTGGACACAACTTCTACATAGCAAAAATAAGATTGCACTCACAACTAAAAATATTATGTGTATTACCAATCACTTTTTTCCAACCAATTTAAAATGGTTGGAAAAACTAATCATTTTAGCAATCATTTCATATTTCAACTATTTTCAAAAATTATAGCAAATTGGTTTTAGGAAAAATTTACAACCATTTTAGCAAAATTGGTTAGAAATTTTTCTTACCATCCTGTTTTTCTACTATTTGAAAATGGTCGGAAAAATGATCGGATTACTAACCATTTTTCCAACCATTTTTAAATAGTAGAAAAAAGGATGTTAGGAAAAATTTCCAACCATTTTAGCAAAATTGGTTGGAATTTTCAACCCTTTTTCCCACATAAAATTTTTGAAAATAGTTGGTATATGAAATAGTTACTAAAATGATTGGTTTTTCCAACCATTTTAAATGTGTTGGAAAAAAATGATTGGTAATACATATATTTTTAGTAGTGACTGGCACTAGCAGCCATTGTCGCCGCCTGCTGTCGGAATCCATAGCAGCCTCCTCCCTTCTTTGTCCTTTCTCTCTGTGGTATATAATGAAGAAATGGATGGCAGAGAAAGCCCCACATTTTTTTACTTTTGGCACTTAAAATTCCAGTAGATTAATTAGGCAAAAAATTGCTGGGAGGTGCCACACATCTTTTTTAATTGACTCGCGGGTCACAACTTTTTTTTAATGCATTGCCGGGGGACATTAAACTTACTTAAGTGGCTGAAGGGTGACAATCCGGCATGTTTTGACCGGAAAAAAAGGAAAAGTCTTATTTACCCTTGAAAATTAAGTGAAGTGACCCTTTTACCCTTAATCTCACTCCTCGGTCTCTTCTTCTTCTTCTTCTTCAATGGCGTCCACCACTCCTCCTATCTCTCTTCTCACTCTCTCCAACCCCCTGGATTCTCTCTCTTCTCCACCATACCCACTTCTCTCCTCCTCCCACCACCATTGACATCTCCGCCAAACACAATGCTAAAAAGGACACAAAACCCTCCAAACAACCCCCCACACCACCACTAGCAGCAACAATGAAAGCAAGCAACTCTACGGTGGGAGCCACCAACATCCTCCCCCTCCTCCTCTCCCTCCCAATCATCGGCAACGGAATCTGGTAGTACAACGAACCCTCTAACTCCTGCGTCCGCCTCCTCCAATGGCCAGTCATCCTCCTCGGCGTCCTCATCCTCCTGGCCTCCCTCGTCGGCGTCGGCGGCGGCTTCTGGCGAGTCCAGCAGCTCCTGGTCTTCTACCTGGTAGCTATGCTGGTTTTGATTATAACTATTTTTTGTTTTGATTCAATCCGATGGATTTATAACTATCGTCAAATTGCACACCACGAATTTCGTTTCTGGAAAGCAAAGTTTCGATTTTTATTTTTCGGGTTTCGATTTTCGTAGGGGAGCAATTGGAGATATTTGGTGTGATTTTTGCATATTTGACGATTTCATTGATTGTAATCAATAGACGATGAATTCAGTAAATTCAAGAAATGGGTTTTTCCCAGATGAAGTATTCTTCAGATTCTAGCAAGAGTGCCTATTAAATCCCTTTTCCGATTTAGGGTTGTGTGTAAATATTGGTACAAATTGCCCTCTGGTAAATATTGGGTATGCATTTGGGGTTTGGGTATTGTTCTCTTTGTATGTTTGAGCTAAATTTGTGTTTGTAACTCCTAAAGTTTTGATTTTGTGTTGGTATTGATCGGGAATTTGAGTTGGGTATGCATTTGGGGTTTCGGGTATGCATTTTGGTATTGATCGGGGATTGCTATTGATTCTGGAGGAAGAGGATGAAGAAAAGAGAGAAAGAGGGATGAATGGCATAGTAAGTTAAATTAGAGAGAAAAATAAGGGCATTTTCGTCATTTTCAATATATCTCGCCGGATTTCAGTCAAAATAACCGGATTGTCACCCTTCAGCCACTTAAGTAAGTTTAATGTCCCCCGGCAATGCATTAAAAAAAAAGTTGTGACCCGCGAGTCAATTAATCTGGCACCTCCCAACAATTTTTTGTTAATTAGGAGGACATGAATTTAGAAGAAGAGGGAGAGACGATGAAATTTGGAGGGAAAGAAATGAAAAAGCAGATAAATTTACAGGGAAGTGTGAAATTTGATGAAGAAATTTGGGAAAGAAAAATTAAGGGGGGATAAAATTTGAAGGGTTGTAAAATCTGATAAAGAAGATGATCAAGAGACAGGGGTTTAATGGAGGAAGATTTGAGCCTTTTTTTTTTTTAGAAAATACACTAATTAAGGGGATGCACTTACTGTAATTGCGTAAACAAAATTTTAATTAAAAAATATATTTATAATATTATATTAAATTTAAAAAAATAAATAAGGAAGATAAAAGTTGGTCCATATATGAATGAAGATTGTTTCCATGATGGCAATTGTTATACTTGACAATTTTTTTCCATTAATGGGGTTTATGTTATGAATATAAGAGAAAGTAGAGAGAGAATAAAGACAGAGGAATTGAGAGAAAGAAAGGAATGAATATTTCATTGCTATCGAGGAAGTATTTATAATATCAGAATTCTTCATCACTAAGAATACTTCACCATTAAGAATACTTCATCGCTAAGAAAACTTCATTACTAAGAAAAGTAAGAGTATGGACATTCACACAATTATTCCATAACACTCCCCTTGAATGTCCATTACCAAAGAATATGTCTCATTAAAACTTTTCTAGGAAAAATCCAATGGGAAAAAACCCAGTGAAGGAAAAAGAGTACATAATTCTTGATACGCCAAGATATGCTGCCTCATTAAAAACCTTTCTAAGGAAAACCCAATGGGACAAAACCTTAGATAAGGGAAAAAGAGTACAACGCGTATTACTCCCCCTGATGAGAACATCAATGAAGATCTTTGAGTTGATGTAATTCAACTTCATCGCTGACTTTTAAACTTTACAGTCGAAAGTGGCTTGATACATGAATCAACTTAATTCTAACTGAAACGAATTTGCTTAATATCTGTTTCAGCTTGCACATAACTAGTATGTGATCAAGTGTCATAGGATTTAGGTAAATATCCAAGATCAGCATAGCTAATCAAGCCAATTTTGAGCCGATGGGGATAACGAATATCTAAATCGCTAGTACCTTTGAGGTATCGAAATAGGTTAGATCATGTATGATTAGCAAGATACATCAGTGCTTCAATATCATTTAAATACGGTACTTCAGGACCCAAATACATGGTACTTCAGAACTCAAATACGGTACTTCAGGATCGCTAAATTTCTCATCATCTTTTCGGAATCGAAAAAGGGGGTTGTTTTCGTATCAAATGAATGTACCATTACTAGGGTACTTAAAAGGGAGTGATTTGCTCATGCAACATAATCTTAGCACTTAGCTACATAAATAATAAATTAATTTATGCATGTAAGATTATTCTTAAAAAGTCAACTTGTAGACCAAGGCAATAACAGATTTTACCAAAATCTTTCATTCCAAATACGCTTGTAAAGAAATCCATAACTTTTGGGGCTCTTCGGGAGTCCAAACCATTAATAACATTTACAAACAATTAGGATCCGGATAATTTAATCATTTCCTTTGATTATGCAATATGCGTCCATATTGCTTTAATCACATAAATGTCTATCAACTTAATAACCTATATTCTCGAAAATTTTAATTTGTATTTCCGACACTTTGAACCCTTCAGGAGTTTTACATAAATATCATTATCAAATTTTTCATTAAGCTATAGCGATATTTATAAAGATATGCACTTAGCTTTTCATGTACTGCCAAATTTAAAGTATCGTGATGTAGTGACATGGACTACATAGGAGTATAGTCCTTCATAGTTGATACCAAGTCTTTGCGAAAGGACTTATGCAACAAGTCGCTCCTTGTGCCTCATAATCTCCTTTTCTCATTCTGTTTGCACACGAAGACTTAATTCTATCCCACAAGTTTTACACCAGTTTGGTGTATGGACAACAGGTCCTGATATTTTCGATTTTAGAAGCGAATCTAATTCTTAAATGCATCTTTCCACTTGGCCAATCTCATCTTTGTCTGTATTCATAACAGACCTAAGTTCACGATCCTCATGATTACTCACAATAGTGAGCACTATATTATATAATCAAATATCATATCGACATCGACTTCACTTCGGTTCCACCTTATCCAAATTATGACATAATTAATTGAGATCTCATCATTTTCGCGAATTTCAGGTACCTGAGCTTGTGGTGTAACTTCAACATGTGTCATGATTGAGGACTCTTCTGGAGTCAAAATTTTCTCATTTCAGTTATCATTAATCGTTTGCTCCTTTTCTTTTTCGAGGACTTTTGTCTTTGGAACCGATTGGTCTACCACGCTTCATACGTGGTCTAGACTAATTAATAATTCAATTTGTCCTACTGGGACATAACTTCTTATAGGAGCATTAGTAATTGGGACATAGGATTTAATAACTCTTTGTGGGTCAGTAGAATATCTGGCAGTAGATTCACTCAAGTTTGTAGATGAATTATATTTTTGAACTTCCAGTTCACATTACATTGTATGAGGATCATAATAATTCGTTCCAACTTATTTCCTTGTCCAACAACTTGATTTCGTCCCCTAATGTTGGGAAAATTATGTCATCATAATCGGCAAACTGTGCCATAAATATATCTCCAATGAATGGTTATATTATATTTTAAGTATGGATGAATATTCATACCCAACATATATTCCCGATTCCTTCGGGGTCCCATCTTAGTGCGTTATTATGGAGCATACATCGCACATGCTCAAACTCAAAAGTGGGAGATATTTGGTTTATGGCCAGAAACCATTTGTAGGGGAGGAATAAACATTCATGATAACCTCTTGGCCTTATTTGGATCAATGTTGGTGCATGTAACATGACATGCCCTTGAAAAGTTATAGTAAGCTCTGCTCTAAAAAATAATAAGTTTACCATTTATTATATATACTCAACTTCTCATATATCAATGATTTTGCAGGATCATTTTACATATAATACGATGCTTAACATCTATGTCCATTGACATACAAAAACTATCAAAAGTCTGCACCATCATTATCAATATGAATCTTCTTGATTGATAATTTGAAATGTGCTCCTATATCAATTGAGCAAACAATCTTGCAAGCGCCAAGTTTCAAGTTTATAGTAAACATACCAGTGGCTATCTCATTGATGCATCAAATAAAGCCACACTATATTCAAATGGTTTACATACGGGTCTACAGAACCAATACAAATATCACTTGAAAACAACCCAAGAATCTAAGGGATTCGATCCCTATCTTTGCTAATGATGGTGTTATAATTAATTTCTTTGATAGCGAGCAACTAATTAATTAGAACTCATTTGATTAAGGATCTTCTGGCCCTTTAAAATATATCCATATGAGTTCTTCTAGAGAGGACTGATCCAAGATGCTCCGACTATGATAAAGTCTTCATCAACAGTAAACTTCTGGTTTACTAGAGTATGTGTTTCAATTGGGTTAGTTGTATAGAATAACCCAAAAAATAAGGATGATATCTTTTTCAACACACATGTTGCTCAAAGTAATTTTCATAATATATGAATACTAGTTGTCTCAACATGCATGTATTCATTCTCACGAATATCTTTGAAACTTAATTAATAAGTTACCTTTGAAACTAACTTGGTGGAGAGAAGTACGTCCACAATAGGAAAGTTAGTTACCCCAAGTAATATTATATGTGTTCTTCTGGAGCTTTTAATCAAAGTAGGCTGTCATATATATAATGTTAATATTTTCTTTCCTCATCAATTGACAAGAAATAATTTATTATCACTAAAAATATGTATTGTTCTGGTGTCTGCAGGACACATATCTATCACCTCATTTATTTATGGTTCTAATCAAGTAAATATCCATGAAATCCAGCTTTAAGATAAATATAACATCAATGCATATAAAGCATATAATGGAAGTGCTTTAATCACTTATTCATAAAAAGAAACTCAACTTCAAAAGTAAATACATGACTCTTTGAAAGTTAAATACTCCATAGTGAACATGCATTAATCATGGATACCGAGATCATTGATTACATTTGAAACATGATTATGAGCATAATGAATAATCACATAAATAATCACTTTATCATAAAAATAGATTCCATCCATTTGCTCATATAGTATCACAATCAAATATCCAATATGCACTATAATTTGTATTATGTTTAGGAAACAAAGTTCATGCATATTTGGTCAATCAATAACAATCCACTTTGTGATTAGACATTACGAAACAACTAGTCTTGTTCATGATACTGCATAACACTTAGGCCCTGTAAATTTGGGGGGTAGATTAGGGTATGGTAAATAGATCCCAAAAACTACTGAAAATTACCAAAAGTTACCAAAAGTTACCAAAATTTTATTAAATATAATTTTCCTTTTTTATTAAATATAATTTTGTTTTATTTTTTTCCCTTTACAAATTTTTTTTTTAAAAAAAATTTCCCATCAAATACAAAGAATTTACCCCTATCAAAGGTTATCAAAAGTTACCAAAAATTACCAAAAATTACCAAAAGTTACCAAAATTATAACATTTATCATACCACAACTTACCTGCCAAATTTACAGGCCCTTAATCATTCAATATGATCAATCAATTTTAATAAATCATTGATATCATTAGACAAATGAGAGCATATTATCATATTTCGCATGGCGTAACATTTTCAATAAGGTGCAAACATATCAAATCATATGAATATCCATAAAATAATAACATCAGATGAGGACTCATATTAATCCATAATTATGTATATCAACAAAGGGGCTGAAGAATAATTAAAACACAACAATTACTAAAGTCTTTGAACAATGCCAAAAGGGAGATATCTAAGAAGTAGCAGCTTAAAACAACGTGCACAACATAAACAATAATATCACTTACTATCAAAAGTTTGTAAAATAATATCTTGTGCTTTTTGATTAAACTTGATAAAACTCAACAAGATATTATGTCGTACAACAGGTACGTGTCGTTTCCATTTCCTCGTTAATAATATATTTCTCACTTTTGTATCATTCATGCTTTTTGATTCTGTGTTCCTACTCCTGGTAGGGACATCATCTTTTAAAAGATTAGCATGACTACAATCATGACTATGTCGACTATCACGGCTACTGGCGTGACCTTTATTTTGCTCATGATTTTGAGATTATATCCTGCCACATTCACTTCAGGGAATGAGACAAAATTATTTGAGGGTTCTAATGATCCCATAGGTTATTATTAATAAAAGGGAAATTCCAAATGGTAGGCACCAACTATTGGGTATTCCAAGTGGTGAACATCTTTTTAACATATTCCAAATGGTAGGCATAAAAAGCAAAATATTCCATACCGTAAGCTTAATTGCAACTGCCGTTAACTATTAAAAAAAAGGAAAAAAGGTTGATGTTTTGAATTGAACAACGCTATGAACGAACAACGAACGACTGAAAACTCAGAACACCAAACCCTCATCACTGCCATCTCCTCCTGAAAACTAACCTGTAACAGAGAGGGTGAAACAAGAGACATACAACAGAAAGACAAGACTAACAATGGTGAAATTTGAGGTAGATGATGTGAAGATGGGCATAAAGGTCAAACCCATTTCCTTTCTTCTCTAGAAATTCCACCACTTTGAGAAATTCCAGTAGCTTCTTCCCCACCAATGATCATTCACTAAATTCTAAAAAGAAAATTGGGAAAAGTGATGGTGACTGGAAAGTGGAGGTTTTGCTAGATTTTGGATTATTAGGGGAGGCTTTCAGTCTCAGATTTTACTTGGAACATCTTGGCTCGGTTTTGATTACTTGAGATGCCGTCCTGGGGCAGCTCCAATCTTTTGAGTTTTCAGGATGACAAGCAGAGGAAGCAGTCAAATGTGAGTATTTCAGGGGATGAGATGGCAGTGAGGGTTTGGTGTTTTAGGGGAGGAGATGGCAGGGTTCTGGGTTTTCAATTTAAAATATCAACCTTTTTTTCCTTTTTTTTTAATATGTAACGGCAGTTGCAATTTAAGCTTACGGTATGGAATATTTTGCTTTTTAAGCCTACCATTTGGAATATGTTAAAAAGGTGTTCACCACTTGGAATACCCAATAGTTGGTGCCTACCATTTGGAATTTCCCTTAATAAAATTATGTACATTTCTCATCTAAAGATTAAGCTCCACTCTTGTAACAAAATGTTAAATTTAACCGATGATATAAACTTTATCAACCTCAAATATACACTATCATTGTCTTTCAACAATCCTTATAGCATTTAATAACTTTATACTCTAATTGGTAGGAAATCGAACTTCTGGTTCACTAGCGAGATTATAAAGAACTTCAATGATTGGAGTAAACTTTTGGTTTACTACTAATACGTATAATCAACGGAAATAAAATTCAATATTAGTGGTAGGATAAACTTTTGGTTCAATAGCAAAGTGAACTTCTGGTCACTAATAAAACTAGATAAAATTCTTAACATTAGAGTGAACTTCAGGTTCACTAATGAAAATAAGACAAAATTCTTATTATTGGATAGAACTTCTCGTTAACTAATAAAATTAAATAACATTATCAATATTAGAGCGAACTTCTGGTTCACTTGGAAGATAAAACTTTCGATATACGAGTGAACTTCTGGTTCACTTAGGGTCCGTTTGGACCTAAGAAAACAGCATGGAAAAAAAATCTCATGGAAAAAAAATTAGGAGGAAAAAATTTTGGGGGTAAAGTAAATTTCTTTTTCTTGTTTGGTTCAAGTAAAATTTTGAAGGAAAAAAAATGATTTTCTATTCAACTTTATTTTCCTTGTTTGGTTTGAAGAAAAATATATGGAAAAAAAATTTGCATGAAACTTTTAAATGTCAAGCTTCATTTTTCTAGATTATATAACGTGATTTGGAGGAGGGGGAGTTAGAGAGAGAGAGAGAGAGAGAGAGAGAGAGAGAGAGAGAGAGCGAACGAGAGAGAGAAAAGAGAGTTAGAGAGAGAGTGTGATAGAGAGAGAGAGAGAGAGAGAGAGAGCGACCAAGAGAGAGAAAAGAGAGTCAGAGAGAGAGAGAGAGAGAAAGAAAAAAAAAGAGAGTTAGAGAGAGAGAGAGAGAAGAGAGTTAGAGAGAGAGAGCGAGAGAGAAGAAAGAGAAGAGACTTAGAGAGAAAGAAGAGAGAGTGCGTGAGAGAAAGAGGGAAGAGAGTTAGAGAGAGAGAAGATACTTAGAGAAAGAGAAAGAGAGAAGAGAGCAGAGAGAGAGAGAGAGAGAGAGAGAGAAGAGACTTAGAGAGAGAAGAAAGTTAGAGAGAGAGAGAGAAAAAAAATAGAGTTAGAGAGAGAGAGAGACGAAAGTTAGAGAGAGAGAGATGAGTTAGAGGTTGAAAAGAAAGGTTGGCTTTGATCTAAAATTTTTCTCTCAACTTTCCTTTCATTTTTGAAGGGAAAATTTTTTATTCATTGTTACTCCAAATTTTCCATACAATTTTCCAACTATTTTTTTTCCATCTTTTTTCTTCAATCCAAACAATGGAAAGATTCTCATTTTCCAAAATAATTTTTTTTTCCATGCTATTTTCCAAGGTCCAAACGGACCCTTAATGAAGTTGGGTAAAATTCTTACAATTCCAGTGAACTTCCAGTTCACTGATAAAAATTAAATGAAATATTCGTAATTAGAGTGAACTTCTGGTTCACTAATAAAATCAAACAATATTATCAAGTGTAAGGTGAACTACTGGTCACCGATAAAATAAAAGTTTCGATATATGAGTGAACTTTTGGTTCACTAATAAAATAAAATGGCATGCTAAATTTTGATATATTAATGAAGTAAGAAAAATTAACAATGGAATAATTCAATCTCTGTGTAACCTGATTTTTACTACCTTGCAATTTTCGAAGGCTATTTCAGAGAACTTTGGAGAAGATCATCATACGGAAATTAGGATGCAGTGGCAGATGTCGAGGCCTCCATTTGTTATTTGAGATGTGCTCCGTGGTGTATCTGTCATTGAAACATTGAGAGCTTCCATATTGCCACATAAATACCCATGTTCAAGGTGGCAACCTTGTATTTGTACGTTGACTCTCCATGCCTCATCCTTTTGTACACTAGAAACATTTTGAGTCCCAAAAAAAGCTTGACCAACTGTGAGAAGGGTACAAAAAGAAGTATGGCCAGAGCGCCTGGTAGTATTTGGAAAGAAGGTGGAGAGCTATTGGAAACAAGCTAGACGGACACCAAATGAAATCAAATGAAATAAAATCAAAAGTAAATACGTATAAGAAATTATGGCAAAATTGTTAGGGTAAAAATTAGACTATGGTGCTGTTAACGTGTTATGAATATGAGAGAAAATAGAGAGAGAATAGAGAAAGAGGAATTGAGAGAAAGAAAGAAATAAATATTTCATTGCTATTGAGGAAGTATTTATACAAGGATTCTTCATCACTAAGAATACTTCATCACTAAGAATACTTCATCGCTAAAAAAACTTCATTACTAAGAAAAGTAAGATTATGGACATTCACACAATTATTCCATAACATTTTAAATGTTCAAAGAATTTTCTTTTTTTAAGGCTTTTTAACTGGTTGCTGTATTACACCAGCTGTGACACCTAAAATGACATTTGTGACCTCTTCTATAAGTGAAAATAGCAGCGAGTTTAAAGTTTGAAAGCCGGTGACAATTGTACCATTTCTCCAAAGTATTTTTTATCCGAACATTCAGTCATGTTATATGACATGGGTGATGATATGTGTCTTGCCCCAAGACATTATTTAATTATTTTTATTTTAATACAATTAATATGTATAATCATTTTTAACTTTAAATTTTTTGATAGATACTATTAATTATTAATTATAAGAAGTTTGGGATGTGTTGACTACGCCAACAATTAAAATTGACACCCTAACAAATGAACCCCGTCCGTTGGGCATATTTTAAATGTCTTTTTGTAAATTTTTAAAATACATATAATAGTGTGATTTTATACCATTTATATATATTATCATAATTATAGAAGTCATTCATATATTTTTTTTCAATTTAATTTACAAATATATAGATTTTGTATCATGGGAAGTGTCTTCCCCAATACATTTATCATCATTTCCGTATATGATATACTTCCCCAAGACATTTATCATTTCCGTATATGATATACCACATAGAGAGAGAGAGACAGTGGGAAATTGGTTACCTCAAGAGAAGAGTGGAGCGAGAGCAGCTGCCTCCCCATGCCCTGCTTCAACAAGCTTCTGGCTTATATGGATTTCTGACATCTCCTCCATCTTGACTTACCTTGTTTCAAGCTGGTTCACGGGAAATCCCGCCTACAACTTGGGCTACCTCTCATCTCCAACAACAACAGAAAACACAAAGTTTCCAGATTAATTATGCCAAACGATCCATATGGATTCCATCCATCACAATGCATGTATCGCACATAAATTGACAATAACACAGATAATTCAAAGTATGAATCGTTGCCTGGATCTAAATGTAGGTGATTCATGCAGTGCCGAATTCGCACCTCCACAAAGCCTACTATAAGAATAGCCTTACCAAACTGACTGTCTGTTTATTCAAACAAGACATACTTAAATACTAAAATGGGCTCAATCTGACTCTTCACCATACACTTGTCCAATATCTATATATTTGATTCACTAATCCTAACCCAATGTAAAATTACTACTCGAGATGGCATTTTTATTAGTACTAGTATAACTAAGGAGTCCTGTCTAGAGCATCCTTCTTCCTACCCCACTCGTGAACCCTCAGGTGAAGCTCAGCTGCAGCAATCAGAAAATGGACGGCCTGGATCGGAGTCAAGATGTCTACCACGTTTTTGAGCGTTCTGAGTCGTAGATCATCCGCCTTGCTTAGAATCTCCTCCAACCCCTCCTCCTTAGAACCCAGAGCCGACTGGACTCGAGAATCCAGCGAATCACTCCCGTTGCTTCCGTGACCGCCATGCAGGAACTCGGTGACGACATGGGAGAGCTGAACCATGGAGGAGTCAGCCACAGTCTCCTGATGAGCAGCCATTTTCTCAGTGAGCTCCTTCTCCTCTGCGACTGTCTCACGGTGCAGCTTGTCCACACGCCGGAGTTGCACCGGGGACATGTCAGCCAAGTCTCCGGTGCTGAGACCATTGAGCAACTCAGTGAGTCCAGCCTCGAGTTGGAGACCTGATTTGGAGTAGAGGAGGTGGAAGGCCATAGTGGGTCGCCAGCCGCCTATCCAGAGGAAGGCGTCCTCCAGGTGTGATCGCCATGCAGGTGTCAGCATTTCGAAGGGGTTGTGCTTCGCTGACACTGACTTCACTCTGTAGTAGTTCTGGTAATGATCCATCACTCGGGACACCAGTTGGGAGAGTGACCGAGTCGACTCGGACTCGGATTTTGCTGCTCTGATCAGCTCATGCAGGTCATGTTCTTGCTCCTTCAGCCACCTTTCGAAGAACCCAGAAAAGGGTTCCTCTCTCATCGGCATCAACCCCTGCTCCGACGAGCACATAGGTTTGGTTGTTTATGAATGGTGTTGGAATAGCAGGGGGGGGGGGGAAGGGTTAGTTTTTTTTCAGGGTGTTTTAGAGCATACATGGATTTGAAGGAAAGGAATATAAATATATGGGATTTTAAAATTAATATTGTGTAGATTATGCAGAAAGAGAGGGTGTCTAAAAATAATTTAAAAGTGGAAAAGAAGTACATGGGAGATGAATGAGATTGGTGCAATGGACAGAAGGTAGAAAATCAAGTGGATTGAACCTTGAATTCTGGTTTCGAGTTGTAGCTAGCTAGCGTCATCCTTTTGAATCTATATGGATTTGAATGGCTGTATAAACTATGTTGCTACTTTATTATAATATTATGTTGTAAGTATGAAGGGAAGGCAAGAGACGGACAAAAAGAGGGGAAAAGTATGAATTGGCTGGTTTCTTGGTGGGAGCAAAACTGTGTGCAAGGAAATTAGCAGGATTCCATGCCAATTTTGGTGCGGTCTTATTCAATGTTGATTCCATAGCTTTGCAAATTGCAGCTGTAAAAGACACCACTTGTCTTTTGTTAAAGTAGGCGGAAACCAGCCGATTTGATTGTATGGCCGTCTGCCCTTCAATTTCATGCCTATCTATTTAGGGACAATGATATGATTATGAGAGGAGATTCAATTTACGAGTCTTATTTTTTACAAAATTAATATCTCTTATAATTTTTTTATACTAAATTTTTTTACAGATATTATTAAATATTAATTATAAAGTTTAGAATATATTGGATAGGTTAACAATAATTGAATGTGTTAGGAAAGTGTTCTAAAATCACCAAATCCCTTGATCTCACAATTATTTGTTTCCTAATTGTATTAGGATATTATTTAGGTTTTCTTATTATATTGGGTTTCCTAATTGTATTAATTAGCGAAAATGATAAACATCTTGACACAAGATGACTCTTAACCATCTTGCATTTCTTCAAAATTACTAATAGAGTGAAATGTAAGTGTATTTAAATCATTCTAAAGGTATGTTTCATCATTTTCAAGGTTACTACAACTTATAAACAAGTTAAAAATAATTATTTATTTATATTTATTTCGTAAATATAAAACTATGTATAAAATGTGGATTTTCTACTATAATTGATAAAATTAGGCTATTATTATATTTTTTCACCTACCTAATAAATTTTATATTATTATAATTGATAAATATATATAATTATTAAAGAAAATATTAATAAAAGTTACAAAAAGGTAAAATATGAATAACTCAAGATGGTTATCATGGTCCATTAGATTCTAAATCTATTTGGAGTGGGAGTCAAGTTAGGTTATAGGGAGTTCTCCCTATAAATAGGGTGCATGTTTCTCCACCAAAAACACATCGGTAAACACAGAGAGCTAGAGAGATTGAGAGAAAATATTGAGAGAGAAAGGGGTCTCACCAATATTTTTCCCAGTGTATCCTGAGAGATTGTGAGTTGAGTGTTGAGAGATTGTTATTGTAATCTCCTTTGTGGATCGCATCACACCCTGTGATAGTGATCAGGTTGTACTCCTCCTTTCTCATAGTGGCTTATTTTACGTTTGCCGTCAGTGGGTTTTTCTCGAATTCTTGGTTTCCCACGTAATTCGTGTTTGTTTTTATCGCTATTTTTCGCTCCTAAATTTTGTCGTAATATCCGTCATCTCGCTGATTCTATTATTCGCTCATTGTTACCTTGCTACTCACTTTTCTCTAACAAGTGGTATCGAGCAAGGTGGAGATGGCTTCAATCATGAAGTGCGATATTCCAAAATTTGATGGAACGAGGAGTTTTACTATGTGGAGATCGCAAATGAAGGCGGTCCCGATTCAAAGACGGGTTATGGGATGTGATTGAGTATCCCGACACGAAGATTGATACAATGAGCGATGATGAATTCAAAAACTCCGTATGGATATCAAGGGAATCGACTCGAGTGGAAGAAGCTTGAAGATAAGACTCGCAGGATTCAACCGTGCTTGCAGAGCACATTCGAGAGAGGTGATGCATATCGAGAAACCTCGGAGCTCGACCAAACTGGAAGAGCTGTACATGTCGAAGAGTCGTGCAAACAAGTACCGAATGAAGGAGAAATTCTACAGGCTGAAGATGCCCCAAGGTACTTCTATTCAGGCACACCTTAGTGAATTTGATTCTATTATTACTGAATTGGAATCAACGGATATAAAACACACTGATGAGGATAAGGCTTTTCATTTAATTCTATCCCTACCTGCATCACATAAACAATTTAAGGAAATCATGTTGTATGGGATTCATGGTGATCTTAACCTTAGTGAAGTAAAGGCTAGTTTACTGTCTAAGGAGAAACTTGATACCGATGGTGATGACCAGGGTGGTGATGTTATGGTTGTAAGGGGTAGAAATACTGAACATAAGGGAAACGGGTCTAGAGGGAGGTCTAAACACCGTTCAAAGTCTAGGAATCCTCACAAGAATAAGAAGTGTAACTATTGTAGTAAGATGGGGCATATAGAGAGACATTGGGAAAACAGAGACCGAAGGTGAGAGTAAGGATAATCACACCAAACCTGGTACCTCAAACTGCGTAGAGTCCGAGTCAGATGGTGATGGGTTTGTAGTTACGGATGATGCCTTGGCTACCACATCGAGTAGGATAGCTAGAGATGAGTGGGTTCTTGACACGGGGTGCACCTATCATATGTGTCCTCATAAGGACTGATTCGAGTCTTATGAGAGTGTTGACACCGGGGTCGTAGTCATGGGTAACGACACAGCCTGCAAGGTTACAGGAATCGGTAGCATCAAAATCAAGACTCATGATGGCATCGTTAGAACTCTCAAGGAGGTTCGTCATATCCCTAACATGACTCGAAATTTAATTTCTTTGGGTACTCTTGAAGCTAACGGCTGTAGGTACAAAGGAGAAGATGGTGTTTTGAAAGTGTGCAGGGGTTCCATGGTTCTTATGAAGGGAATCAGGAAGGCGATCTATACATCCCGCAGGGTATACAAGGATGTGATCTGCAGCTGATACTCCCTAAATCTTGATGAGTCCGACAAAGACAAAATGGCACATGAGACTAGGCCACATGGGCGAGAAGAGAATGTCAATGTTGAGCAAGAAGGGATACCTTGAAGGCGCAAAGATCGCCAAGTTGGAGTTTTGCGATCACTGTGTCTACGGGAAACAGAAGAGGGTTAGCTTTTCAAGGGCTAAACATACAACAGCAGGAATCCTTGATTATATTCATTCAGATTTGTGGGGTCCTGCTAGAGTGCCATCACTGGGTGGCAAGCACTACATGTTGACATTCGTGGATGACTTCTCGAGGAAGACTTGGGTTTATTTCCTGTGGCACAAGAATGAGACATTCTCATATTTCAAGAAGTTCAAAGCTTTGGTGGAGAACCAGACAGGTAGGAAAATCAAGAAACTCAGGACTGACAATGGGTTGGAGTTTGTTGATTCTGAATTTACTGAATTCTGCGAGGAGCGTGGGATTGCGAGGCATCGAACCTTGGTGGGTAAGCCTCAGCAAAACGGGGTAGCCGAGAGAATCAACAGGACACTCCTGGAGAAAGCCCGCTGCATGCTTTCGAATGCAGGGCTTTGGAAGAACAAATCGTTCTGGGCAGAGGTGATATCTACTTCCTGCTACCTACTGAACAGATCACCTCATGCCTCTATCGAATACCAGATTCCAGAGGAAGTATGGACAGGTAATCAAGTTAATTATTCTAATTTGAGAATTTTTGGATGTCCTGTATATGTCCATGTGAATGATGGGAAGCTGTCTCCCAGGGCTGTTAAATGCATGTTTCTAGGTAACGGGTCTGAGTCTAAGGGATATAGAATGTGGTGTCCTGATTTGAAAAAAGTTATTCAGTCTAGAGATGTAACCTTTAATGAAACTGCTATGTTATCTGGAATGGAATCTACCGGTACTTCTGATGATGCAGGAAATAAGGAGAAGGATGCAGGAAGAATGGTGTTCGAGGTGGAGCAGGCTCAAGGTGGAGTCTTTGAACTCGCAATCGAGCAACCATCGATGCTCCTGAACCAACGCGGGTTGATGAGCCTGAGATTGAGACGAATGTTCCTCAGGTGGAGGAACAACCATGCATTGCTAGAGATCGTCCCAGGAGGGAGATCAGGAGACCAGCGCGATATACTGAAGAAGATGATGCTATGATTGCTTATGCGCTGAGTGTTGCAGAGGAGACTCCTGAAGGTGCTGAACCTTCTACCTATTAGGAGGCCATCTCTTATCCGAATGCCTCAAATTGGATAGGAGCTATGCAAGAGGAGATGGAGAGTCTGCAGAAAAATCATACATGGGAGCTATGTGAGTTTCCTAAAGGGCGACGAGCTCTTACTGCGAAGTGGGTTTGCAAGAGAAAGGAAGGTATCCCTGGTGTAGAAAGTGCAAGGTGGAAGGCCAGATTAGTGGTAAGGGGTTGCAACCAGAAAGAAGGAATCGACTACAACGAAGTATTCTCGCCAGTCGTGAGGCATACGTCGATCCGCACCTTGCTTGCCTTTGTTGCTCTATTTGATTTGGAGTTGGAGCAACTTGATGTCAAGACAGCTTTCCTCCATGGCGAGTTGGAGGAGGAAATATATATGAGGCAGCCAGAGGGTTTTATCGTTCTGTAAGAGCAATGTATGCAGATTAAGGAAGTCCTTGTATGGACTTAAACAGGCACCCAGGCAATGGTACAAAAGGTTTGATACCTTTATGGTAGGGCAAGGGTACACAAGAAGTCACTATGATAATTGTGTGTACTACAGGCAATTTGAAGAAAAGTCTTTCATTTATTTATTATTGTATGTGGATGACATGTTGATTGCCTCCAGGGACATGTCACTAATAAAGAATCTGAAATCTCAACTCAACCAGGAGTTTGAGATGAAAGACCTCGGAGCGGCGAAGAAGATTTTGGGTATGGAGATCCAAAGGGATAGAAAGGCAGAGAAGTTGTTCCTATCTCAGAAGAAATATCTGGAGAAGGTGTTGGACAGATTCAATCCCATCTAAGGGTAGATGGAAAGACTGTAGATTACAAGTCAATATCAATCCTCTAAAGAGGTGTCAATTGCATGAACTCCTCGATGTGGTGAGTAGGATTTTCATATGGTCTGATTTTGATGTTGGGCACTTCAATTTTATCAGCAACCTTCATGACTGGGTGGATAGGCAAAGGCACATCTGTGTACTTGTCAGCAAAGGTCGGAACAATGCTCATTATCTTGGTAAAACTCTCCAACTTTTGTTCTAAGGTCTTTACAGCAGGATCCTCTATGACTTTGAGAACCTCCAAGGCTACTTTGGACTTCCCTTTGAATGATCCTGAGCCCGCTGACTTATCTCCTGCAGGTGTCTTGACGAGTTCGGGCTTAGATTCATACCCATGGACTTCCAACACATCATCATCTCCTTCAGTATTCAGGCCTAGCTTTTGATTAATTTTGGTTATGGCTTGCAGCATGTCATCCATCACTTGATGTTGCTCATCGAACCTCTTCCCAATCTTATGCTCTTGTTCCAGGGAATTGGCAAAGACTATGCCTTGCAAATTGGTGTAAAGGTCCTCCAGCTGCTTTGAGATGTTAGCTTCAGCACTTTGGATGGGATTCTCTTGGAATCGTTCTTCACCCATGGTATGATTTCAAGCTATGTCTTGGATGGTGGACGGGATGTAGTTCGGATTTGGAACCAGTCGACTGGTGCGTGGGTCTCTGATGAGGGCTGGGAAACAATCTCCTATCTTGCCTTTATGGAAATTTGTTAGTGACTTGATAATTGACTTTGACACTTTCTACCTGATGCATGCATGTCCTAGAAGACCTATATGAGACCCTATTAGACTCGACGCCTTCATGCTGACCAAAAGATGACTCACCCACTTCTTGGAGTGCATGACCTAACTCTATATGAACCTAACAGCGGAACATTATAAAGGGTCAAATTAAGTCAAATATAGCGGATTGATCATAAGTTAGAAAGCACAAGTCAGTGTTTCTCTTTTTTATTTATTTACTCAAATAAAATTGATATTGTAAAGGACTGAATAAAGCCAACAATAAGCGGGTTATAATTAGTTTATAGGCTTAATTGGTAAGTCCAATATGGTTGGGTCTAACAACGGGTCGGCCATAAATGTGATGGATTCAATAATTAAATCTATAAATTAATTTACCCAAGCTCAGTGACTATTATGCAGTCTAAGACATTATTCACTAACTTAGTTAGGACTTTAGTCAAATTTTTGGACCTTCATTAAGGGAGCATCATAAAAGGCCATATAGGATCATCAAAGGTGAGTCAAGTTTGCTTTATGAATTAGTGTAATCAACCTTTGTACAGGAATGGGCCCAACCACTGGGTTAATCATGATGTTTGAGTTTGATTGCTCTAATTGATAAACAAGCCTCTTCTCAGCCCAACGAACCTGACATGCACTAGAACAATGCCTATAAACTTGGGTCGACTCTTTACAACAAAAAGGGAAACACATATTCACATAGCATAGTGTTAGGAGTGTCCTGACAATGTTCAAATACAATCGAGTACTCAAGCCAACGCAGCACGGTGGTTGATGTCTTTGCTAGAAGATCTCTTAACTAGTGATTGACCGGTTCAATCACAACCGTGATAGCTGGTCCCACAAGCCAGTACCCTAAGGCAAGAGTATGTTAGAAAGAGGGTCGGATTAATAAGGGATTGAACTAGGGAGGCCAAAACACCGAATAGGGGGCAAAGGAGGACCACCACGGAGGTGGCAAGGGACACCACGGTCCATGGTGCCCTGCCACGGTCCGTGGCATCCTCTTGGGTTGCAGAATGGGTTCTGAGCTCTACCACAGTCCGTGATGGGGTACGACGGTCCGTGGTGGTGCCTAGGTGCACGTCCCACATCGCAAATGCAACTCTCTTTTCCCTCTTCTCTCTCCGATATAAAGGGGTCTACTTGGATGGGAAAATTTGTCTTTCCATCCCAAGTGGCCATTTATAAAGCTAGTCTCTATTTTGAGATTTAAGGGATACCGAGAAAAGCTTTCATTTGAAAGTTCTCGGTTTTAGGAGTCTCGTGGTGATTCCAAGGAAACCGCCCTAAGGAATGAAGGACAACATACTCTTTGACCCCGGTTTGACTGGGGTTGAAGCAATCTAGCAGTCGTGCCAAAAGGTACTGTGTGCACCTTTTGTGGAGGATTCCTTTTTGGAATCTTCTACTCGGAGTCCCTTTGACATCGGCGCGTTCAAGAGTACAAGGCCGACCGAGGCGTTTCTATTTGAGAGACCTGAGGTATATCTAAGCCCCTACTATTTATATTTCGTTATTTATTACTTTGGGTTAGTTCAGTTTAGATTAGGTAGGAATCCTAATTGTTGGGATTCCTTTCCTCCCTTAATCGGGGTGGTCCCGATCAGATCGTGCCCACCTCTTCTTGTGGCCTAGCTAGGTCTAGACCACCATAACCCATCACATATAATATGGGGGTATCCTAAACCAAGGCTCTATATTCATGGATTACTAAGTTTGGGATAGGATGAGGTACCACATGTTCTCGCCTCGGTGCACTTCACCCATGTAAGGTTTATAGGTAAAGTGTATGATATGTTGCAAATTACATGAGGTTACATTTGGATGGGAGTGGGGAAATAAGGAAAATTACATGAGATTAGAAAAGACCCAAAGCACAAAACAAGGGAACATTGCATTTGAAGATTGCCGAAAAGTGCGTACGAAATGATCATGTCAAGGCATCGACATGATCCTGTCATTGTACATCTTCACGATCTTGAACAGGATCCCGCAAGAAGCATGATCAATCGTGTACCACGATGAACATGATCGTGCCCCCTCGCTAGATGGAGTGTCATGATTGTGTCCAACCGTGACACGATTGTGTTCCTCATGATCACCTTGGCTGCTCTTTGACGAACGATAACACGATCGTACGACTTGGGTGGCACGCTCGTGTTGTTTGTCTCCCTTCTTCTTTTGATCTTCTTAGCTTCTCATGCGAAACCCAAATCCTTATTGGCATATGCAAGGGTATTCTAGCTCCCTAAAGAAGCCATAGGGCCTCGAGAATACCCTAAGTAGTCAAGACTCCATTCGAAACTCCAAGACAACTCGACCTAAGCCTCATGAAGAAAGTGGTTAAGGAGCAAATATAGTGGGTAGTGGTCTCGATTAAGACTTCCTCCTCAACATTCAGCAAGGTAAGCTCGACCCAAGAAGTTGGGGTGGTGAGGCATGTATCATCCTCCCTTTCTTGAGAAGGATTTGTCCTTAAACCCTCAGGCTCCTCACCCTCTTCAAGACAAAGGGTGAGGTCTCTGACGCTGAACGGAGATGAAACATGCCCCATTTTATTGGGAAATTCCAACTTGTATGCTCCATCTCTATTCCTTTCAATCACCTTAACGACCCAATTTTAGGATCGCAGATTCTTTTTTTCCCCTTCCCTTTCGGTAAGTGAAGCGTTGCGGGCCACCTTTTTTGCCTTCGTAGCATGGGCTAAAAGGGTCGCTTCCCGGTCGCCCGTGGAGCTACAATTTCATGTCGACCCGTGCCTGAGTTGGATGATCACGGTCATTCAATGATGAATGGGCCGAGGTAGCCTCAAGGGAGGCATTTTTCATTATCGGCACAAATAACGAAGACAGGGACCAAAGATGGCAAAGGTGAAAGAAGACCTTGGATGAAGATGCAGCAGGGCTGTCACGGCCGTGACGTATGGGCTGGGACACCTTGGCCGGAAGTCAAGGACGTCGCGGGCGCAACTATCTGGTCGGGACCGCGACCCCTTTCTTCCCCATCCCATGCCTTGGTCGGATTTTTGAGGGAGTTGTGTCCCGGAGGGCATCATGCTCGCGATGCCCAGGTCGCGAGAGCGACGGTCTGGAGTTACCTAGATGCTACGACCGCGACGGGGCTGTCATGACCATGACACTTTTGCTAGTGTCTTGGCATCGCATCCGTGATCCCAACCATGACATAACAGAGCCAATTTTGGAGTAGAATCTCCCATCGCCGCCTTACGACTGCGATGATCGCCCTAGGACACTGCCCCCTCGCGCAAGCCATTGAGTCATGACTACGTTGTCCTGTGTGATCCGTGATACCCGGGGGTCCTTCGAATAGATAAATATGGGAGGCCAAGGATCCACTAACTACTTAGGTTTGAGAAAACCCTAATTTAGAACTAAAAAACATACCACTAATTTTTAGGGTTTTTGGGAGATTAATGATGAAAATCAACACAACAACAATAATAATAAAGAGATATGACTAATTAAAGAGTAAAACTCACCAATTAGCCTAAGAACCTCAAGAAGGTTGCAAGGATTTCACCACTAGCACTCACACTTGAAACTCCAAGAATTTCCACTCAAGAGATTGGAAGAAATCACACCAAATCACATTAACAAAAGGAAATTGACTAATTAATCCACCAAGGATTAATCTTAATTACAAGGGTTTCAAATACACTGAAACTCACAAAGTGTTCTTTGGCTAAACCTAAAAGTCAATTGTTCAAAAACTACCTCTAAAATGGAGGGGAATACAAAATATAATAGAAAAAGCGGGAGAAAAGTCGCGAGGAGCTGCTCAAAAATGACCAAGGCGCTGGTAGCGTCTGAGGAGGCGCTATCAGTGCTTCATGCAGAAAGTTGTGGCAGAGAAACAATATGAGACATTGCAACTGTCACCCAGGCGCAGCCAGCGCCTATAGAGGCCTGCCGACGTCTACTGGCTTCTAACGCCCATAACTTCTTCATTTTAACTCCGATTTAGTCATATAATTTATCGATGGAAGGCTCTCGATAAGTACTATTAGCTCACCAAATTTCATAGTAATAGGACTTATATAGATGTAGTTATAATCAAAAGAGTGAAGGTATGTATTTTTCTTGTACCCAATTTTGCCCACTTTCTTCAACTTTCCTTTTTTCCTTCTCCGATCTATCTTAGTTCTGTTTGAACCCCTTCGGTCCTGGATCCTGATGTGCTCCTCCTCAATGTTCCATAGGCCTGAGTTTGACCCTTGTGAAATTATTAAAATTCCCCTTGGTATGAACTCGACCCTCTCGACTTCTTATTCCTTTCCTTCGCGTGGGGACTTTCCGGGCTTGTGAGATTGAAAATTAGCCGGATTCGCCACTTTTCTTCTTAACTTTTGGGACCAACAAAATTGAGGCCCTTGAAAATTTCCGAGGTTGATCCATAGTAGAAAAAAGTTTGATATTAGCGCCATCCTCCCAGATCATACACCCCGGATTGGAGAGGATTTGCCCTCAAATCTTGGGGGTTTAACGCGCCAATAAGAAGAATCAGCCCTCCACAATGGATCTCATCGACGATCCACATCAAGAACTTTCTCACGACTCTACTCCGCTTGAAGGTATAACGATTTTTGATGTCATCACAAAAGAGATCAAGGTTAAGGACGGTAGAAGTGGCCTCTTCCTTGGTCAATCTCGATGTGGGAGGAGACAAGCTAGGGAGTGACGTGATGGACTTGTTGCCATGTAACTCGTTTCCAAAAGGTGGTCCGGGAATGATCGAACACAACTCAAGGCTCGTATTCATGGTATAGAGATCGGTAGGAGTTGTAGGTAATGGTAAGGGACAAGGGAGGGAGGTTGGAAAATTTTGTGAATATAAGGTTCTCTCAACCTCACTAGGGTCACCTTTTCGCAAAAGTAACGCCAAGCGTGGCTTTCCTTCGCTCAAAGTACTTTCATCCCATGTTTCAATCTTATGGAGGGGGTCTCTCTACTCACTTTCCATCTCGGTTTGGTGTGTGAGGGGTTGGGGGTGAGAGGGTGCTAAGCGTGATCCTTTTTTTCTTCCATCAATATTGAGTAAGTGTTCTTAAATCCATCATGGATGGCACGCTTAACGTATTGCCAAGGCCTACTAAAGAGCAAATGACAGACATCCATAGGAACAACATCACATAAAACACTATCCTTATGAGGACCAATCGAGAAAAACATCACGGTTTATTGAGCTACCTGAAGATCGCCACAATCTTTAAGCCCTTGCAAGCTATAGGGTAGGGGATGAGCCACGACCGGTACTTGGAGCTTTTCAACTATGTAGGTAGATGCCAAGTTAGAGCAACTCCCACCATCGATGATGAACTTGCACAACCCTTCGCCGATGGTGAACCTAGTTTGGAAGATTGACTCCCGTTGAGAGTCATCCCTGGAATCCTTAGTCATGATAAAGGATCGCCTAGGAGTGGAGCTCTCCTCTTGTCGCACGTGAAACTCAAGTTTAGCCCTCAGAGTCTCCGGTGTAGTTGCTTCATTGGTTTCGGAACATTCAACCATCTTCAAAGGGCATTGAGTTTGGTAATGACCATACTTTCTACATTTGAAGCACTTTCTACCCTTGAGTTTCCTAAGATAATCTGCATCATCCGCTTGAGCTCCAAAAGATGGTTTGGATCAACTTCCCTTGGAGGAAGGGCTAACCTGAGTCTGAGTGTCCTCCTTTCTAAAAGACCATGAGTAAGTCTTCTCCTTTCTCCAATCATATAAATCATCAACTCTAGGCTCATGAGTAGAGGTACTAGGTCGACGACACGTCCAACATAAGATCTCTGATAATCACCATGAACCTTTCTCGGGAAACGGGGTTGCAATTTGGCTATGACATAGCTAAAATCACTCATTTGACGTCGAATCACTTCTTGGCTATCTATTATGTGTTGAAGAGCCTCGAGAGGGTTTTTGGAATGGGAATCGGGTCGAGGAGGGAAATCATGTTTGTCTTGGAGATGTGGTGAAAAGGCCATTTGAGGAGTTTAAGGGTTTATCGGGGTAGTTAAAGATGATCGGATGAGGCTTTGGGGTTCTTTTGTGGCTAAAGGAAATTTTGTGGAGCTTTTGCGAGGCACACTTTGTGGAGGAAGATGGGGTGAAACCGGCAAAGGGAATACACCACAATCGACCAAACCAATGATAATCACCAATGCAAATAGCAAGCACCAAGTGACCACCTCCTACACAATTAGCCAACAACAAATTATCCAACAAAACACCCAAATCAACCATTTTCATCCATGAAAGAAGTATGAACAAACACCAAACCCCAAAATATTCAATCTCCAACTCACTCCAAGAACTCTTCCCAAATGCAACCCAAATCGATCTCTAATCAACAAGATTTCACAACAAACTACTTCCAACAATGTTGTGGCATGTATAACAAACTACTTCCAACAAAGAATCCCAAAACAGAGAAAAAAAAATTATGGGCATGAACAACCTCATAAATCAACCCAATATTCAACAAATACTTGGACCCAAATGATAAAAATCACATCCCAACACTCCTAATACATCAAGGGACCAATATCATTCATCAAGCATCAATTTTGCATCCAAAATCAACAAGAACAAACCCAAAACTTCAAGAACTTAAACCCCAAAAAAATCTAAATATTTTTTTTACCCAAATATGAGTTCTAATCCTAAGATCTGATACCAAATGATCAGTGATACCTGGGGGTCCTTCGAATAGATAAATATGGAAGGCCAAGGATCCACTAACTACTTAAGGTTTGAGAAGACTCCAATTTAGAATCATAAAACTACCATTAATGTTTAGGATTTTTGGAAGATTAATGATGAAAATCAACACAACAACAATAATAATAAAGAGATATGACTAATTAAAGAGTAAGACTCACCAATTAGCCTAAGAACCTCAAGAAGGTTGTAAGGATTCACCACTAGCACTCACACTTGAAACTCCAAGAATTTCCACTCAAGAGATTGGAAGAAATCACATTAAATCACATTAACAAAAGGAAATTGACTAATTAATCCACCAAGGATTAATCTTAATTACAAGGGTTTCAAATACCCTAAAACTCACAAAGTGTTCTTTGGCTAAACCTAAAACTCAATTGTTCAAAAACTACCTCTCAAATGGAGGGGAATACAAAATATAATAGAAAAAGCGGGAGAAAAGTCGCGAGGAGCTGCTGAAAAACGCCCAAGGAGTTGGTAGCATCTGAGGAGGCGCTATCAGTGCTTCATGCAGAAAGTTGTGGCGGAGAAACAATATGAGACGTTGCCAGCGTCACCCAAGCGTAACCAGCGCCTATAGAGGTCTGCCGACGTCTACTGAATTCTAACGCGCATAACTTCTTTGTTTTAACTCTAATTTAGTCATATATTATATAGATAGAAAGCTCTCGATGAGTACTATAGGCTCACCAAATTTCATTGCGATAGGAGTTATATAGAAGGAGTTATAATCAAAAGAGTGAAGGTTTGTATTTTTCTTATACCCAATTTTGCCCACTTTCTTCCACTTTCCTTTTTTCCTTCATCGGTCTTTCTTAGTTCCGTTTGAACCCCTTCGGTCCTGGTTTCTACTGTGCTCCTTCTTGATGTTCCATAGGCTCTAGTTCGACCCTTGTGAAATTACTAAAATGCCCCTTGGCATGAACTCGACCCTCTTGACTTCTTATTCCTTTCCTCCTCGTGGGGATTTTTCAGGCTTGCGAGATTGAAAATTAGCCGGATCCGCCACTTTTCTTCTTAACTTTTGGGACCAACAAAATTGAGGCCCTTGAAAATCCCAGGTTGATCCATAGTAGAAAAAGGTTTGATATTAGCGCGATCCTCCTGGATCACTATGTCGCGCCCGTGATGCGCCTGCTGATTCGAGCTCCTTAGTCTTTCATTAAGGGTATATTTATCTTTTCTCTTATAATTAATGTAATTATGTTTTAATCCAATTTTACTCATTGTATTTCTGAGTTGGATTAGGCTTTGAAATGTAATTAACTTTTAGGTTAATGACCCTTTTAAAGCTAATCTCTCTTGGGGTTTAATCCCTATTCTTACCTATATAAGGGTAATTGGAAAAGAGAGAGAATTAGCTAAGTTGAATGAAATAGATGGTATTTTGAGACCAACTCAAAAACCTCTCTTTCAAACCTTTTTTACTTTATCCATTGATTGATTGATGGTGGTGTTGCATGTTTTTCCTTTATTGAATTGAATTTGTGGTGGGTTTTCTTTAGCAAATTGACAGTGGATTGCTAGTTCTTTGTGGTGGATTTTCCCTTTAGCCAAGTTTGGATCAAGTCTTCCGTGGATGTCCAAGCTTGGATTATTCTTTTTGGTATTGTTACTAATCTCTTCTTCAATCAAGGCTTTATTATTATTATTATTATTATTATTGTTATTATTATTATTATTATTATTATTATTATTATTATTATTATTATTATTATTATTATTATTAGGGTTTTGCTCTCTAGTGTTGGGCTTAAGATTTTGTAAAAGCAAGTAGGCCTACTGTTCATGATTGACATGTCTGATGTAACATTATTTAGGTTTTTTTTTTGGTTCGAAAGCAGCTGAAAACGGTGCGTTTTGGTATGGGTTGAAAAGTTTATGTTATTTGAATTTGAGAAAGACGAAAGGTGTGGTTAGCCGGGAACGTCCAGTCTGCAAAAGGAACGGGGAGAACATTTGAAGGCGGTGGTGTTGTTCGAATTGAGGTTCCAATGTTGATCAGTAGGTCGTCGAACGTTGCATAGAAGAAAAAATTGGAAAGATGGCACCCAAACGTGGAAAGGTTGGTATTGCATTATTTTGATGGTTTAACTTGGTTGATTTCGTGATGATTAGGGTTTATTGTTTCCTGAAGCTGGGTTTTTTTTTGGGTTTAGGGTTCATTTGTATTTCAAAATTGACGTTGTAGATGTTAAACTTTTGAAACCCATGTGAAGTTATCCTATTTAACCCATATTTGATGGTGTTTAAGGTTTAGGTTTTAGTGTTTAGGGTTTGAATGTATCCGTCATTGATTAGAAGTTGACAAATTGAATTTCTGTGCAATTCGTTTGAAGTCAATTCGGAAGATGTTGTTAACCCACAATTTAGCTAGTTAACGACAATAATTTCGTGGGTTAACAATGATGAACGATAATAGGAAAGAATTTAATGATGGAAGTTTTTGTAGCAAAGTGAATTAAATGTGATAACTGTAAATGCAGGTTGCAACCAGTGAAAGTATGTCATCAGATTTTACCCCAAGTGAGGGGGATGCAGAAAGGGCAGACATTTCTAGTGTATATAATTTAGGTGATAGTAGTGGTAGTGATCATGAATTTGATGGTTGGGAGGTAGTTGAGAGTGACCTTTCAACTTCTCTTGTTTCTGAGAATTCGGTGGATGTAGACAATCTTAGGTTAGATGGCGTTGATTATGTCGAAATGGAGGGGTGTAGTGTTAGGAGAGAAAGGGATTGCAGTCGTTGGGTAGATAACATGGTGGGATCAACTGCAGAGTTTGGTGTTAGGAGACGGTGTTACCTACAAAAAGTATGTCAGGTGAATGCTGAGTTGGAGGCATACCAACGTACGGAAGTGGAAAGGACATGTTTCGGTGCATGTCTTAAGTACACAAAGATTGAAATGAATAGGAAGCTGACAGGGGCGTTGGTTGCATCATGGGTGCCGAGATGGAAAGGATTTAGATTAGGTAAAATGTTTGTTCCATTTACGATTTATGACGTGTATCTTCTAACGGGTCTGCCGTGCACAGGAATGAAGGTTGACTTTGAGAATGGGGAAAAGTCAACTACATTGGTGGAAATGGTTAGGCATGTTGTTGATGGTGTTCGTAGGGGGAGGGCCGGGGGCGAAGAAGGGAGGAAAAGGTTGTACAGGAACTACTTAGTTGTAATGATGGAGCTAATGAAAGACAATAAAGAGTAGGGTCAACTGGATGTGTGGATGCAGGTGTACTGCTGGTTTATAATGAGTGCGCTTCTGTTTTTGAAATCACCGGGGGGTGCTTGTTGGACCGAAGTGAAGTATGCTGAGAGTGTTTCCACTCTAGGTTAGTATAACTGGTGTCAGGCTGTATGGGACTTCCTAGTGGCCTCAATAAATGAAGCAAAGGACACTACAAAAAAAGTGGCTTTCACCAACAGATTGTCAGTGACAGATATTGTATCTGTTGGTAAAAGTGTATATTTACCAACAGATTAGTAATATGTTGGTATTATTAATTATTTACCAACACTAATATTATCTGTTGGTAAAATAATTTTAATACCAACAGATAAAAAATTAACTGTTGGTAGTATTTTAACAGTACCAACACTTATATTATCTGTTGGTAAAATAATGCTAATACCAACGGATAAAATTTACTGTTGGTATTAGTAATCTGCATGTTTAAGCGAGAAATGGGGCTAAAAATTGCAAACTGACGCCCCTCCTAAACGCAATGTCTCATTCCTTCCCAACTCCAACTTAAATTTGGCTTAGGGTGAAAATTTGAACTGCCGTCCGCCCATCCCACACAAAAAGCCGCCATACTTCCTTCTTCGTTGGATGAAAATTACAGAATCTTCTCTCAAACCCAAATCTATAGTTCTTCCTCTGCTTCTCTGCTGTTCGTGTCGTTCCTCGCGCGATATCAGGGTCGATTCTACCCAGATTTTCATCACACGGTAAGTCGGTTGCGGTAATTCGGTTCAATTTTGTGTTTATTAGTGTAATTCGGCTGAAGGTCGATTCTACCCAGAATTTGCTTCCTGCCAGTGCTCTAGCTCTTTTATGTTCTGAGCCTTCATTGTTTGTGAAAGAAAACGCTGTTTTGGGTTCAATTTTGTGTTTATTGGTGTGGTTCGGTTGAAGGTCGATGGTTGCTGGTGCATATTTCTTGCCCACCTTTGTTTGTTCCAGTTCTTTCTTCTCTTCCTTTACATTGGTAAAAACCTAACTAGGATCATACGATCTGGGTCGTTTGCTTCTTTTCCGAGTGCAGTGGTGGTGCTTTGGTCGCCATTGCAGAGCTGATCTGGGTCATTTTCTCGTGTCTGTAAGCACTCGTTCTCTCATGTATCTACCCAATTATTATTGTTGAATTGTTGCTCTCGATTCGTTCCAATTCGACATGAATCGTGTGAATGTTGTATCTCTGTTATAATCATGCTCTCAATCCCGCCATTGTTGTTGTTCCTCTTGTCGTCTGCTGGTGCCATCACAATTCAACATTCTTCCCATCTTTTTACGGTAACTTCTTCGAACTTATCATCATCTTTTTATTGGGTGTTACTCGATTGATTTATTTTATAGGGATCGCGTAATTGTTTTCCCCTTTCTGAGTTTCTAGGATTTGGTTGAATTCCTGTTGATTTTGTATTTTGTGGTTGATTTCTGATCTAAACTTGAATGCTGACCTGACTTGGAATTTTGATCTTGATACTGGTTTTAGGTATAGTGTTCTGTTTGATTTTGTGATGCTTTTAGCAAGGTACTAAATGGTTTTGGTGATTTTTTATCCTAACTTGAATCCCAATGTGGCCTGAAATTCCGATGTTGATCCTTGTTAGGTATCTTGTTCTGTTTTATTTATGTGAGGTTGTTAGCAAGACAGCAGATGGTTTTGGTTAATTTTTGATTGAAACTTGAATGCCAATGTGTATAAAAGAATGAAGAGTGGTCATTGATACGCTTTATGACATAACTAGCTCATAAGAGCCAATGAAGAAATGGTGGACATGGGTTTGACCTCTAAGTTATCCATGACCATATAAGTCACAAACCCCTTGACATACCCATTGTTGGAACTAGAAGTACCTTTAGGAGCAACATAGTTACTCTCACGGGACATTGTAGATTTACAGCTGGGACAGACCGCAGCTGGGTTATCACTCGCATAAGTCCAATGGGATGAAGAGTAAGTGCATGTGTAGAATTTTCTTGTGCCAGTTTGACTGGCCACTGCTTTGTTTAGCAGCAAGAAACTTGGATAAGCACCTCCACTGCTACATAATGATTTAAGTACAACGTCTTTAGTCATGTTAGGTAGGCTGAATGTAGTTAGAAATCAGAGTCTCGATGCTTTTGTAGAGGTCGCTAAGGCAACCTATCTTGTCGTCATTCATCCTTAGAAGTTTAATGATGGTTGCAATTGGCAATAACATGATGTGGAAGAGAAAATCCACAAAATCTTTGTCAGCTTCCGCAAATAGCACCTTACTAGTCCTTGTGTCTATTAGCAACTTCAAACTCAATTTATTGTCGGTTCCATCCCCCATTATTTTTATTTGGTGGAACTAAAATCTTATGTTTTCGAATTGAACAATCAAATTATATGATAAGTGTATATAATGGAGTACCAGGAAGTTCTGCATGGTTGATTGAGGGTGTAGGAAGTTGCTAGGAAGAATATATGCTTGTTTAAGTAAAAATTAATCAAACCGAACTGTGAACAATTATAAAAGATTTGAGTTGTGCAATCAGAGAACCTAAGAATAGTTCTAAAAGTTAGATTACTCATTTCACAGCATCTTTAAAGTGTCCTAGTACAAAAACATGGATATAAGGAACCTTCACTGTTCTCACTTTGTATAGCTATTGGCGTAAAGAACTGGTACTACTACTTACATCATGAATAACTGAGTCAATTTATATCCCATTCTAACGTGAATCATTGCTTTTTTTAACTAACAAAAGTAAAGTTTAGTTTTGAGATTTGGTCATTTTGTAATTTGCTCTCACCAATTACAACCCCCAAATACCACCATATTCTCACCTAACCTTCTTCAATTATGGAATCTGAGCTCTAATGAATCTTTTTCAGCATTTGGGCATATAATTTTGCAGCTAATTTCTTCTGGGTATCCAACAAATTTACCTAAATACGCGAAATTCCTACTTGGATATGATCAGATAAGGATAATTACAAGTGGGGTTCAGTTGTTTGGTTCCCAAGGTGCTATCACATCGCCACGAACCCTCGACTTTTGATGGGCTAACGGTGGAACGGATGCTTGCCAATAAATGGACGATACTTGATGAGTCTTAAAATGATTGGAAGAGCCATGCTTCAGCTATTGCACAGTTTATCCATCTCATTAAAAAGTTCTTTAAGGTATGCTCATTCCCCTAATTTTATACTTTTAACACATTTTATCTTCATTTTTGTAGCCCAGAAGCCAACATATTGATTCTTATGCATGAAGAAGCGACAATATATTAATCTTTTGAGTGGAAGCATTTGTTGGAAGACATAAAGAAGGAAATAAAGCAATTGGTGGATGCCAATTCATTATTACCTTATGTGGAATTCTAGGTATGTTCAACTTACTACAATGAGCGTATTTTAAAAGATTAATTTAGCTATTATGCATAGTACTTGACTACTAAGTAGTGACTACTATCATAGTACTACCTTCTGGCATGTGACTATGAAAATGATTAAAAGATGGTGTTAGATAATGGGATCTAGCATCAGCATGTGAATGCAATATTTGTATTATTTCTATAAATCAGACATTACTCATGACATTGTGTTTAAAATTTGGTTGAAATTTTTGTGTAAACTTTACATTTGTTAAATTGGTGAATATTTTGATATGATTTAAAATATATAGCTTAGATGGCTCAAATATAAGAAACATATGTGATGTATTCTGTTATATATGTGATTCCTATAATAAGTTATATATATTTATTTTATGTAAGATTCTTGTGGTTGATCTTCCGTATATTTGGATTTTTGAATTACTAGCACAAGGGGAGGTTCCCGTTGGTTTCATTAATGTATATGTTTGTTATAGTTATCAATTTGAATTTTCGCAAATTTGCAGGAGATACTTGAAGATCTTCGCAATTTATTTGAAGAAGATTTGGATGTTGATGCTGATACCAATAACAGTGCCGGCAACAATGAATATTACGAATACATCGTTGATGAAAATGTAGACGGTGGACGTTGTTTAGGCGCTCAATTTTGTTTAGAATATTACTCTTTAATCTTCGCAATATATAAGGTTACTCTTGAATATTAGCAGATACGATTTTCGTACTTTTAACTTAATTATGTGACATTTAGATTTAAAAATTATGTATTTTACAATTAAGAACATCCAATGAATAGAATTTGAGGTTTTCCTGATATTGTAACTAAAATTAAATATTTATTTACAATAGTACAATATATTGTAATGACATATTTATAAACAACATATGACTATCGCCACTATTCCAATAGATATATATGTTTTGAAATTGCGCCAATTATATTACCAACAGATGTATGTGTTGGACAATGTCTCTCAAATAAAGTCGAAAGTGTATTACCAACAGATAAAATGTGTGCGGAATATTTTAGCGCTCCAAAATACATTCACCAACATTTACATTTGTTGGTAAATGTGATGTATCTCCGACAGATATTAATTGTTGGTATGAAATTCCTAATAGCAACGGAACAAAACTGATGGCATTAGTTAACAATACCAACAGAACACAATATCTGTTGGTAATACTTTTACAATCAGGTTAATTTCCAACAGTCTAGTGACAGATAATTATCTGTTGGTAAAAACTTATACCAACAGATATTGAACTTTTACCAACATATAAGCCCTGTTGGCAAAAGCCATTTTTTTTGTAGTGGGAGAAGTTAAATGGAGGGCAAATGGAGGTGCAGATGAGTGGGTTTGCTCACTGATACAGGTAAATTGCAAATTTTTATGTTAAGTTTATTTATTTGTTTATAACTTTTGTGTGGGATGTACATGCGTTTAAATGGGTAAAAGAACTGACATTGTTATACATTGTTAGGTTTGGTTCTTTGAGCACACAAGAATATTAGAGAGTTATGATTTGCATAGATTTCTCAGGTTGTCAAGTTGGGAAATGGTTGAGATCCCAAAGAAGAGGGAATTTAATGGCATAATAAGAGGGCTTGATGAATCTGAGGTAGATGTGCTGTTAAATTAGTTGATTCATTAGTAAGGGCAATTTGAATAAATTGTTGTGACTCTAGATAAGAGGAGCATTGAAGTTGTTGATGCAATGACAAGTACAGAAGCATACAAGAAATATGTTAATGATGTAGAGGTAATGGTTACGTGAGAATGGATTAATTGCTAACATGTTCTTGTTGGGTTTTCAAGTAGAGTCAAATTGAGTTTTGTTGCACAATAACCTGAAGTTAAGAAGCCAAAAATATGTTCAGTATTAATCCTTCATATTGACTATTATTTTATGATGGGCTTACTTTAACTTAACATAGGCAGGGGAGCCTGTAGAGAAACGTATTGAAAACCTTCAGAGGCGGATTGTTGAACTTGAAGAGAAGAACTCGTTGCTTGAAGGTAGGAAAGAGTATTGGAGGGGAAAGTATTTGGGGTTGGACAAAAGGGATAGGTCTGGCAGGGATCAGACACCTTCGCTGGATGAATCTGTCAAACATGGATGCCAATCTTCAGCAACTGTAGATGACATTTTGAGATGTCTGAGTGAGAATGCAACAGAAGTTGCAATGTGTCTCTCCCCTGAACGTGACATTGAGCATGTGGATGCACAGGTTGTGATAGGATTGGTGGCAAGTGGCAGTGGCCCCGAAGACATCACAGAACCAGTTGATGACAATACTGGGTCATGCATTGCTAAGAATGTGAAAGGAATGCCGAGGAAGACGAAAGTTGGACCGTTGAACAGATCTCCTTGGGTTCCTGTGAAACAAACGAGGCTAACGGCGGTTGTGTCCAATGGTGATGTCATAGTTGAAACCTGTCAAAATTCAAATGAACTTAGAGTGGAGGTAGAAAACACCTAAATAATGTTACATCAGACATGTCAATCATTTGTAAACTGAGGTTGTGCCATGACTAAATTTATTGTATATTTGTCAACGTTTAAGTCTTTAAGTTAATGTATTTGTGTTACATACATTGTGCAGGATGTGATGAGTTACCTCGAGGCCCCTCTTTCCAAGGATGAGGAGTCACTGTTAGAAACGGTGAGGGGTAGGTACAAGGTGTTAAAGCCGGGCAGTGCAGAATGGTAAGGTGATTAAGAATAACAATATGTTATAGTGGGAAATGGGAATGATGGTTAAGGGTTTTACATTGAATGCAGGTCCAATGTTATTCCTGAGTGTCAGGGATGGCCGATAGAGGGGGAGTGGATGAGCGGGTTGCTGTTGAAAGTGACCCGTCATGGAGCTACAGCGAAACTGAGGCAGTACAACATATCCATCACCGTCCTCCAGCATTACACAATGCTATTGTTGAATCGGGCAATCGAGTACCCTGACATGTGTTGGCGGGCATTCTTCCCGATTTTAGCAAAAGTTGCAAGTGGTTGCCTTTGCCTTAACGGTTTAACATGATAATTTTGTACGTTATTTGCAATTGATTAAAGGGGTTGGTTATTTGAGGTACATAACAAGGAGGGGTTGTACTGCTGCAAAGGCATGCATAAGTAGCACTTTGGAAAAGGAGAAGCAGAGTGGGAGTTTGAACACCCTGAGATTTGTGAGTGTCAGTCAGCATTGCACAGTTGTTGATATATAAAGGTAAACTGATCATATGGTTATGGTTGTAGGTTGTCCAAATGATGTTCGATGATCGCAAGTGCCATTACTTCATGTTAGTGGCGGACCTTGTCGATGACAAGTTCATACTATTTGACTCATTACCCCCCACACAGGGACGACGAGACAATAAATGTGGAGTATAAGCTATATTCTTCAGTGGTTGGCATAAGCTTTGGTAATTGGGGTATTTAAAGAAGTAGCGTCCATGGAAATATGTGTTTTGCTATAGCCCCAACATTTATAGTGGCATTGAATGTAGAGTATTGAACACAACTAAACAAGTGGTTGAATGTCACATCATGTGTAAACCTTCAATTACCCTTCAATAAAACCCTAATGCATTCCTTATGATGTTGTACTTTAGTACTAGTATTTAACAATTTCATTATGCAAACCTTATGTTCTAGCTCTGAGTTACGAGTCACTAAACTTCGTACTAAATTAACCCACATAAATGAGGTCCTTAACCAAGACATAACTTGCGGCACATGAAGTTATCCTAGGTTAATCAATTATAGTGTCCCTGTTTACTCCTTTATCTTAGTATCCTGAACCCTACATCCTTCATAACCCTAAAGCATAACTTATGCAGTTGTACTTTAGTTGTTACCAATTTCAGTATGCAAAGGTTATGTTCTAACTATGGGTTAGGAGAATGTGAACTTCATTGTAGGTTAATCCAGTCGCACAATACACTACATTAACATGAACTTGTTGTGGGTTAACTGTCCATCGGTGTCCATGTTGACTGCTTTATTGGAGCGGGACGCGCGAAAGCCTAGGGTCTAAACAAACATGTGGATGATGGAAATCCACCCATAGAACTCATAAACACCATGAACCAATTTTTTAGGGTTTTTGGATTAATGGAGATAAACATGAAATTAAAGGATATGGACAATTCTAAAGAGAGAAATCTCACCAAATTGAACTTAGATGTTCAAACATTTGCATAAGAATCTCCCACAAGCAAAGAGTATTGAATCACCCAAGAAATCTCACAAAGAGTGTAAGATAACCACCCACTCACAAAGAAGAGAATTCATCAAGTAACTTCCACCCAAAGGATTAGCTTCATTGATTAGGGTTTGAAAACCCACAATTACAACACTCTCCAATTGAGAGGATTTTTCTTGAGTCTAGCTCCTAAACATTCATCATCAAAAGCTATATCTAAAGGAGGGGAAAACATGTATATAAAGGAAAGGGGGATGAAAATAATGAAAAAAAGAGGGAGAAACACGCGTGCGATGCGGAAGGGAAAGCGTTGCCAGATCTTTGCGGTGTTTCTTCAAAACAAGGAAAGGGCCACGATAACCAGGAAAGGCGCCGCGTTGCGGCGATTTTCCCTGCTGATTTCAAACGCGCATAACATCTTCATCCGCACTCCGTTTAAGGCTGTAAGATATCGATGGAAAGCTCTCGGTGTGTACTTTAAGCTCCTAAAATTTCAAGTCCATCGGAGTTGTATTGAAGGAGTTATGACCCAAATAGTGAAGGCACTCCATTTGAACGCCTTTGAACGCCTTTACCACCTTGTGTTTATTCTTGCCAATGTTTCCAAAGCCCCATAGAAGGCTCGGGAATGGTCCGACAGAGACGAACCAAAAGTGAACCGATCCCCATACGGTTCATTTATGTTAGCATAATAACCCCTTTGGCCTACCATCATAACCCTAAACCATGAGGTCACCATAGTGAATTTAATTGTAACCATAATCCATGTTTCCAATTAGTTTATTTGTTCAACTTAAACATTATATTTAACCTTACTCATAACATTAATGGTATATACAAACTTTCTTCATGTGTGGTGCTTAACACAAATCATTTGTAGTAACATGGCTCACTGTATGGAACTAACAAAACAACAAAGGTTAAATGTAAAAGCCAACCAACTAGAGATGAATAACATTGTATAGAGACATGAGTAACGATCTGGCACTTCAATTTCATGTTTTCGACAACCTGTTAAGTTTTCCCTTGCCTCGTACTTTACCTTATCGCACTTAATAATCAAACAAAAATGAAAGATGCACAGTTGGAGACATATTATCATCATTGCACATATCATATAATACCATAGTAGAAATAGTACAACTTGTTGGAACTACTGAATAATAAAACACACAAGTACAAATTCATATTAAATTAAAGATTAAACACTAATCCCATGAACCAGAAACAAACATGCTCACTAATCCAGACATCCTGGGATTTTAAGAAATATACATGAGAACAATCGACAATGCACAAACAACAGCCACAGCGAGCTGCACCATCCTCTTAGCTGCAACAACCCTTCTTGCTGCAGCTTCCATTCGTTGAACACCAAACTCAGTGTTAAAAATATTCTCATGTTGCTCATTACAAATAGTTTCTTGAATTTCCCGCATCTGACCGTCCAACTCTTCAATCATCTCCATTGCTCTATTAGTGTAAGGGGGATCAAATGGTGCATAACAATTACATCCATGTTCACTCTGCATCAAAATTAAGCAACATTTAGTATGTAATTACTTCATCTCATTGGCAAAAAATTGGCTACAAATATCATGCATGGTGTACCGTTTTTGGAAATTTTGCATATCGATGTTTGTACAGACCATCTGACTATATTTTGTAAACGAAAATCGCATTTTATATTGCACGATGGGATTATAATTTCGTGAAATTAATTAAACTTCTCCCCGCTCTCTTTCATTTCTATATTAATTTTAGTAGAGTCTGTTTTTAAACAGGCGGATTCTAGAGTTCTTATAATTCTTGGATTCGTAACCTTACCCCCAAATTTAGACACGGGTTTCGTAGACCGGAGTTATTTTGTTTTTACGGTTTGTCGGTTTCCTTGAATCGGTTGGCGACTCTTTTCTTTTTATAACCCGTTTAATTATTTAATATGTGAAATTGCACCAAAATGATTAAAAAATGGTTTAATATCTTCCTCACCCCCATCCTAGGCTAAAACCGAGGGAAAGTGGGCCAGGAATCAATAAAACCCCCGCGGGTTTTATTAATTCCAACCCCCTTTCTCTGGCCCAAGCAAACAGACGGCCCAGCCTAGGGTTGGTCAAAACCCTCGCGGGTTTTGACAAGCCACTGGCGGCCCATCTGCTTCCTCTTGGGCCTGGATTTGGTGTTTAGGCCGGTTTTAAACCATTATTAAAATATTTCTGTGTAATTTCGAGTGTTTAAATAATAAAAATGGATTTGTAAATAAATAAAGTTTCATCACCCCGAAAATGAATTCCGAAAATAAAAATATCCTTATTTTAGGATTAAGCAACCTTAGTCGGCTTGCAATCATTAAGTAGCGCATCCGAAAACGATTTCCCCGAACTGGAATTTTCCGGGTCCTACAGGTTGGCGACTTCACTAGGGACTTAAACTTAAAAAGAGGGTAAAACTTGAAAAAATCGAATTGATTTGAAATTTTAAAAGGGAGGAGTTGATTTATTTCGCGATTTTACTATTCTCTTTTAGGCATTCCTTTGCATACCGGCCCACTGATCGGGTCTTTTGACACGTTAGCACAAAGGCGACAGTTTAGGTAATAACTAGGATTCTCCCCCGAGAGCGAGCGACCACTACTTGTGTGATGCACCCTACATTGCCAAGCATTTGGTCTCTCCTCTTCCCATGTTATACTCAAAGGGCTTCCCTGAAGTTCATTGAGCAGCACCTCACACTCCTTACCCACAATTTTAGGGGTAAGGTGAACCGAGACGAGAACATGCGGTAGGCCATGTTAACCAACCATAGTAATCCATGAATATAGAACCTTGGTTTAGGGTACCCTCCATGTTGTATGCTATGTGCTATGTGTACCCCTTCCCCTTTTCTTTTTGTAAACAGTCGACCCTAGTTTGGAGGTTTTGTTCTAGTCCATATTGACAGGGCCGCAAGCGCACGGTGTACGTAGTAGCACGTCAAGGTCGATCCCACAGGGACTCAATTAGCAACTCAATAAACTAATCTCTATCACGATTACTAAGCTAATCAGGTTTTCGGTTTTGGAAGATTTTAGAAAACTAAATAAACTGATAAAGCAGAGGAAAACAATCAAAGGTTCTAATCAAAAGAGAAAGACTTCTAGGGAAGTGCTAACCTAACAATGAATTCGATTACTAAAACGTAGCCTGCACAATCATACATTCAAGAATGAATCAAGAATCAACAACCTCTGAATTCTATCGCCCTTTCGATGCTAAATAGAATCATTCTAAACAACCTAATCAACAACTTTTGTCTGCCTTTTAGATTAATCAGAATAGAAGGCCTTAAAAAGTCAGGTTATCTAATAATTCACCTTTCAGTACTTCTTAGGTTAATCTCAAACTCATGAATATTCGAGCGCTCAGAGAACACACATGAACATGGAAAACCCAACCTTCTATTGATTCTAATCAAGAATTCATGCACAAACTAATAACAATCAATCAAACTACATTGTTTCGGGTTGCATAGAATTCAAGAAATCTACTCACTCATATTCAATGAAAACACAAAACAAGTTCCAAACATCTTAATCGAATCTCAAAACTAAGAAGGAAATCGAAAAGAAAGAATAGAATTGCGAAGAATACAGCCCGTCGAGTCTTTCGATCCCGGGGTAGAAACCTTCTCTGCGAACGTCGCTCCTTTCCTTTGCGAATCTTGATCTTGGTTTCTCTTGAATCGATTCGGTCTTGAATCTTGATGGTGGGGAAGAGGAGTAGAATGGAAGTATTAGGGCTCTCTTTTCTCTCCTTGACGGCCAAAGAATGAAGAAAAACTGATAGAATATGACTCCCCCTTGAAAAACCGTCGCTTCCTCGCTTTTCTACTCGCGAAAATAACAGACCTGCATAGGCAGTTCGCCTCGGTCCGTACAGTCCGTACACCACGGACCGTGGTGATCACCACGGGCTGCCCAAGGTTGCTGCTGCCCGGCTATTCCTTGCTCCTTTCCGTCCCAAATTTGTACCACGGTTTGGGTTTGACATGTAGAGGTCCGTGGTATATTCACTCTTGCCTGAAGTTGAGAGAAAGTTGGTATTTTGGCCTCAAAACCTACAAATTCACATCAAAAACAACAACACCAAGTGTAGTAGGGAAATTGGAATAAAAATCAAGGTTCACACACAAAATTATCCCTAATTCACTATTGAAAACCCCCAAAAACATAGTCATGAAACGCAATTATCACATATGAAATTCATTGGGTTGAGAAAATGATTATTTATTGATTAATATAATTAACCCAAAAAGCATTATGGCTAGCCCAAGTGAAAGGGCCCATTTATGTTTGGAAGTTTATTATCTAAATTAATAAATAAAAATTGACCCACCTTTGATGATATTTTATGGCGCTTTACGAAATTCTCTTAACGAAGGTCCAAAAAATTAATTAAAAGTCCAACAAAGTTAATGGATAGCGTCTTAGACTGCATAATAGTCACTAGGTTTGAGTAAATTAATTTATAGATTTAATTAATAAATCCATCACATTTATGGTCGGCCCGTTGTTAGGCCCAACCATATCGGATTTGCCGATTAAGCCCATAAATTAATTATAACTCGCTTATGGATGACTTTATTCAGTCCTTTACAATATCCATTTTCCTTGAGTACATAAAAAAGTAAAAAAAAAAAAGAGTAAAAAAATAAAATAGGTTGTCGGTCTTGTTGAACATTATTCTAGTCCGCATAAAAGCCAACATAGCTTGAGTTGTCTAAAGTTGTTGGGCCAATTACGGATTCTCCTTAAAACGGTCGACCTGTGGGTTGGGCCCATCCGAATTGAGAAACACTGACTAAAGTCTGTCAACTTATGATCTGCTCGCTATGTCTGACTTTATTCGAACCTTTATAATGTTCTGTTGGTAGGTCCATATAGAGTTAGGTCATGCACTCCCAAGAAGTGGGTGAGTCCCTTGTGTCAGCATATATGTGTCGAGTCCATTAAGGTCATATAGGTCCCTTAGAGCATGCATGCATCGGGTAGTATTTGTCGGAGTATGCCATCGAGTGTCTAACCTTGAATTTCCATGCAGGCATCATTGGTGATCGACTTCGAGCCCGTATTCGAGATCCGCGAACTGGTCGTTTGATTCCAAACCCGCATTACGATCCGTCTTCAACTCGTGAGTGCATCATGTCATGAGAGCAATTCCAAGAGATCCCGGTCTAGAGCACCGAAGCCAACAGCACGAAGCATTTGGACGAGCTCTACACCAAAATGTAAGGTCTGGTGTTCGCCAGCACCTTAGAACAAGAGAAGAAGATGGGGAAAAGGCTAAATGAACAACACGAAGTGATGGATGGTATGCTGCAGGCCATCACCAAAATCAATACTAAGTTAGGGATGAATACTGAGGAAGATGATGAAGAGATGCATGGATATGAATCTGAACCTGACATCGTTAAGACATCATCAAATTCTAGAGGAATAGGGACATCCAAGATAAAGGGTAATATACCTGAAGTATCAAAACCTACAAGGGACCCTACTGTTAAGGCCCTCAAGCAGAAGTTAGAAAGCCTTATCAAAGCAATGAGTACCGTGCTGGCCTTTGCTGACAAGTACCTGGAGGTGTCATTGCCTGTTCAGCCAATTCTGAAGATAGCTGACAAAGTTGAGGTACTAAACATCAGGTTCAAACCCTCTAAGAATCTTGTTCATCACATTGAAGAGTTCATGAGATTGGCGCCCTTGAACCGGATCGTTGTCGGGTTATACACCACGGTCTTCCCATCCACCCTGGATGGTGAAGCCAAGGTATGGTATCATGCGTTGTCACCCCAAATCAAGGCTGACTGGAATGAGTTATTCAAAGCTTTCATTAACCATTACAGTCGTATCCAGAAGAAACAAGCTACGGTGGATGACCTAACCACCATGAAGCAACGGGATGACGAATCCTTTATGGATTACTTTGAGAGATGGCATACGAAGTTGTCCCACATCAGTGAGACAATTCCTCTCCACCTACAACTATCTACCTTTAAGCAGAGGCTTTAGAGCAGTTTGTCCAAGCACTTAGGGTACTATGTTGTCGAAGACTTCGATTACTTGAAGGACATTTGTGTCCAACTGGAGGCGATGTATAATGATAAGACCACTTCGCCTGGATAGAAGGGGTCTAGCTCCAACAGGAGGGCCACTAGTGCGGCTAGCCACCCTCCTAAGATTATGAAGACTAACTCTAACCAGCGTAAGGGGCCTTATGCACCGAAATACGAGACCTACACGCCGCTAGACGTTCCTTACTCTCAGGCTCTCGACCGATTAATCAAGAAGGGCATCTTGGTTTTGCCCTTACCAAAGGAAGAATCAGAAATCAAAGGCAGGAATTGGGACGCTAACCTATTTTGCCACTACCATCGTTGCCGGGGGCATGATACTGAGAAATGCTGGACTCTTAAGAACAAGATAGAAGATATGATAAGTGTAGGGACCCTGCCAATGCCGAAGGCTGCCAAGAAACCCAACAACCAAAGTAATTCGATGCCTGGGCATACAAATGCTATCTTCTGTGAAGATTTTATCTTTGACCCTTCCTCTTTAATTGTCGAAACGGGTCAACCTATCCCCGAAGTATTTGGTTTTCATGAAGACCTGTTTATCCATGGTATTTGGGACAGTGACGACGACGATGAACACTCTGAGACAGAATGGATGGAGATAAATGAACCAACATTAAATGATGTGGCATTTCTCACTCGGTCCGGCCGCCACAACAATAGGAACACCACCACCCCAGTGGCTGTTCCTAATCCTACACCAACGGTCGGCAACGACCATCAGGTCCCTCCTAAAGATCCTCTCCTCACGCAACTCAAAAAGACCAGAGCTGAAGTTACTATTTGGCAGTTGATATGCGCATCACAAGCGCATAGACAAAGGATGTTAGATGCTCTTACTGCACTAATAGTATCTCCCACGATGACTCTTGAATCTTTGGTTGCTCATATGGTTACCCATCAAGAGGTCATAACCTTTGGAATCGAAGACCTACCTCAAGGAGGAGCATCACACAACGAAGCACTGTACCTTACAGTGCAATGCTCCAATAAAATTATCCCGTTGGTTCTGGTTGACAATGGCTCCGCTGTAAATGTGTGCCCATGGAGGATGGAGAAATTGGGAGTTCAACAACAGCACTTGGCTCAAAATGGTGTATAACTCAAGGCTTACGATAATTCTTCTCAAAGGTCAGTTGGGTCTATAATATTGCCCATCACTACAGGCAATATCACTCGGAACGTGGAGTTCGTAGTGCTGGACATTCCATCCTCTTTCAATCTGCTTCTAGGGAGGCCATGGCTTCATGAATGTAATGCGATAGCATCTACCTTACATCAGAAGGTGAAGATGTTGGTCCAAGGCCAAGTGATCACGATCTCGGGAGAACCCATCAATGTTGTTTTCACTCCCAAGCAAACAACCCTTGAAGTGGAACACAGTTCAATGGATGAAGAACTCCACAACTTTGAACTTGTGGCGATATTGAACAAGGATTAAGAGCCTTTTGACTTTGATCTCAAGGTGCACGCTATACTCAAGAGACAAGGTCACTTCCCTGGGATGCCACTGGGGAAGAATCCGAAAAATAAAATTCCTCCTGTGTTCAAAACATTTAAACAGAAGGGAAGGTTTGGCTTAGGATACAGGCCAACCGAGAAGGAAGTTAGGCTCACAAAAATGGCTATAGCTGAGCACAAGAGGATGGACAACCCTCCTACCTTATTCCAAAAGAAGCCCTATCCACTTACTCTGAATGGGCAGTTTGTTAGGGAAGGCGATGACTTCCCTTACTATGGGTTCCCTAAGCCATTCTACTTGAAGAGCAAAGGAGTTCAAGTTGCGGGATTAGAAGTTTTCAATGACTGCTCCATTAATATGGCTACTGTCTTTGTTCCCGCTCGGGACAAACAACCACCATTAGAATGGACTCATCTTGCTGGGAGCAACATTTTTGGCATGTTGTTTGGACAAGAAGCCGTCCAAGAGAAGTCTGAAGCTGACGTTGTTATTGCTGCATTATCCAACCCAAGCTTTGACCCAAGTTCCATGATCACTGAAGATGGAAGAGTTAAGGCGGTCTCGTGGGTCGATGCTGAGGAGAATAGCTTTGTTTTGTCTGTAGGAGAGCCTGTTCCTAAAGGCATAGAGTCAGGTCCTAAGAGTCTAGAGTCAAGTGACTCTGGTCTTGAGTCTACTGGCGATGTATTCTGTTCGGTCTCGTTCCGAGCCAAATTTTTCTCTTTTATACGGTATTTTTGCTTGTTCTAACCCCGTAATTATATATTAGTTTTAATAATTTTGTGTTTTATAGGAAAATAAAGAGTTAGAAGGAAATTAAGCTTAATCGAGGCTTTTTAGGGAATCCTGAGTGATTTCTCGAGCTAACCCGAGTCGACCCGAGTCAACCCGAGCTAAGTCGAGCCAACCCAAGTTAAACCGAGCCGAAAACCGAAGCAAAACAGAGGAAAGAGCCAGAATGGAGTCATGCCCAAGTCACATCCGATCCCGACTGTGAAAGCTTCCTACCGTATCAACATCAGCCGAGCAGCAAGGGGTCGCGCCCATGACAGGTAGGGGTATTCATCGGTTCAAAACCGAACCGAACTGGGCCGAACCGAATAAACCGAAAACCGAATAAGGGATAAAGTCCAAACCGAAAACCGAACCGCATAAAATCGGTTCGGTTCATTCGGTTTTGAACCGAATAATGCACACTTTTTATGGTTTTTTCACCAGAACCGAATAAACCGAAAACCGAACCGAATAAAATCGGTTCGGTTTGGACCGGTTCGATTCAGTTCTCGGTTTATTCGGTTCAAAACCGAATAATGCACACCTCTAATGACGGGTGCGGTCGCGCCCGCGACGTGTTATGGGAGAAGAAAGGTGTTGCGGACAGTTGCTTGTCACGGCCAAGTAGAAACGCTGTCGCACCCGCGACAAAACAATGTAACGCCCGCGACAAGTCGGCTCGCGCCCACAACGGCTGTGGAACCTGTGACGGCTGGACGATGGCAGGGAGGGGTCGCGCCCGTGACGCTCTGGTCGCTCCCGCGACCTGTCCAGACCGTTGAAAAAAGTGTGCGTGCTGTGGGATTAATTTTAGGGATTTGGATTGTATTTTTCCTTCTTCTATAAATACCTATTGTAATTCAACATTCTAATAATCTTAAGCTTAGCTTTTATTTAGTTTTAGAGTAGGTTTAGGTTAGATTAGGTTTACTTTCTTTAATTTTGCCTTAATCTTTTAATTGATCTTCAAGTTTTCAATTGTTCTTCAAGTTTCTTCAAGCTTCCTTGCAATCTTTCTTCAAGCTTCCTCAATTCAAGCAAGTTTCCATTGAAGTTTTACAAGCTCTCTCTCTCTCTCTCTCTCTCTCTCTCTCTCTCTCTCTCTCTCTCTCCTTTCAATTGTCATTGATGTCTTGTTTTCAAGCTTTCTAGTGATAGCCACAATCAATCCACTTTTAGTAAGGAGGAGGGTCAAGGGTTACCAATTCTACTTTCTAGTGAGAATCTGGGAATCCTTGGTAATCCAATCCACAATTTCTGGTTTGTTCTGGGGAAATCCAAGTGTAGATTGAAGAATTAGTGAAGATTGTCCATCAAAGGTATAATTTCTTGTCCCAATTTCATTGTTCATTCTAGTTTCTCTTTCATTGCTCTTAATTGCTTTCTTGATTTCATGCTTTATTTCATTCTTTTTATTGCTTTCTTGAATCCATGTCTAGATTAGCTTAATAGCTTTATTTGCATAATTTACTGTTTTCCGCACTGAGAAAACCCCAACACAAACCAATATCCTTGTCAAGCCTAACACCCATCCCTGTGGACCGACAACCCTAACTTAAGAAAACCACAAAAATACCACAACCGAACATATTCCTTTCTGCATTCAATAAGATGAACCTTTCTGCTTACTCTGATTCTTCTTTCCCCTCTTCCCTAAACTGTTGCGCCAATAATAATATGGAATTTAACGAACCCTTAAAAGAATTTTCTAATAAACATGAGTATAAAATGGCAGCGTTGGAAGACACCATACCGTAAATGTGGTCATAGAAGAGTAACCTCGGGAGTTGAAGTTAGGAAGTTCATTCACAACAGAAGAACGGGTAGCATTTACAGAGCTTCTCAAAGAGTTTGTGGATGTATTCGCATGGTCCTACGAGGACATGCCGGGGATTGACAGGGAGATTGCAGAGCACACCATACCTTTGCTCCCTAATGCAAAGTCGGTTCGACAAAAGGCTAGGAGGATTAAGCCTGAATGGGCTAAGAAGATCGAAGAAGAAGTGATCAAGCATCTTAATGCTAAATTTATCAAAGCGGTTCAATACCCCAAATGGATTACTAATATTGTCCCAGTACCTAAGAAAGATGGGAAAGTGCGCATGTGTGTAGACTTTCGAGATCTCAACAAAGCCAGTCCCAAGGATAGTTTCCCATTACCTCACATTGATGTGTTGGTAGATAACACTTGCGGACATGAGCTCTTGTCCTTTATGGATGGATATGCCGGGTACAATCAAATAAGAATGGCAGAAGAAGACATGGAGAAAACCTCTTTCACCACACCATGGGGAACATACTGTTATGTAGTTATGCCTTTCGATCTTAAAAATGTCGGTGCTACATATCAAAGGACAACCAACACTCTACTTCATGACATGATGCACAAGGAAGTAGAGGTCTATGTAGATGACATGATTGTCAAGTCCAAAACAAGGGAAGAGTACATACCCAATCTCCGCAAGTTCTTCCTACGAAGACGCAAATATAAAATGCGACTTAACCCAGCAAAGTGCACCTTTGGTGTTACCTCTAGGAAGCTGCTAGGCTATGTGGTTAGCCAACGAGGCATTGAAGTTGACCCTTTAAAGATAAAGGCTATCCAAGAGTTGCAACCGCCCAGGACAGAAAAGGAGATAAGGGGTTTCCTAGGGCGAGTTCAATACATCAGTTGGTTCAATTTAAACGCTCACCATGACTTGCGAACCTTTGTTCAAGAAGTTGAAGAAGGGAAGTAACATAGAATGGGACAACCAATGTCAAGCTGCTTTCAATAAAATCAAGGAATATTTGCAGCATCCTCCAGTCCTCATGTTGCCAGTACCAGGTGAGCCTCTACTCCTTTACCTTACAGTGACCAGCTCCGCAATGGGGGCTATGCTGGCTCAAAAGGTAAATGGTCAAGAGAATGCCATCTATTACCTAAGCAAGAAGTTTTTTGATTATGAAAGTCGATACGCTGATATAGAGAAAATGGCTCTTGCATTAGTATGGGCTACCAAAAAACTGAGACATTACGTGCTTTCACATACTGTATATGTCATAGCTGAGAATAATCCCATCAAATTCATCATGGAGCAACCTACTATCAACAATCGCATTGCTCGATGGGTGGTCATGCTTTCAGAGTTCAATCTTCAGTACTTACCCCAGAAATCCATCAAAGGACGAGTTGTTTCAAATTTCTTGGCTGCTTCACCATCACAGGAACCTCTAAGCACTCACTTGGAATTCCTAGACAAAGATGTATTCTTCACTGATGAAATTACATGGGAAATGTATTTCGACGGAGCTTCTAACCAAATGGGTTGTTGAGTGGGAGTCTTATTAATCTCTCAAGAAGGAGCACATGTCCCTGTATCTGTGAAGCTGGATTTTGATGCTACTAACAACGCTGCAGAATATGAGGCATGCATCAAGGGTTTGCAAGCTGTATTGACCTTAGGTATACTCCATATAAAGGTCTTTGGAGATTATAGCCTCATCATCAATCAGGCTAAAAACACATGGAAGGTCCGAAATGAATGCCTTATGGCATATCAACAGAAGCTTTTGGGACTTGCTGATCAATTTGAACAAATCAGTTTCCAATACCTTTCAAGGGATCACAATGAGTTGGCCGATGCTCTAGCCAAGTTATCTTCAATGATATCGATCCCATCAGGCACGCTCCAGCTACCAGTAATAGTAGACCGGCAGTCTGAACCAGCATATGTCTGTAATATGGATACACAAGAAGAGGAAACTGAGGAATGGTTTCACGACATATACAATTTTCTTCGGAAAGGAGAATATCCAGCTGAATTGGATGCTCGAGTACAGCGAGCGATCAGGACTCTAGCAGTACAATACTGCTTGATCCAAGATTGCCTTTACAAGAAATCACCTACGAGCATAAATTTATTATGCATCGATGTTAAAAGCGCAAAGGAAATTATGGCTACTGTACATGGAGGAGAGTGTCGGCCTCACATGAATGGGCACATGCTGATGAAGGAGATTCAAAGGGCCGGTTATTATTGGTCCACTATGGAGGCGGATTGCTTGGATTTCGTTCGAAGATGTCACAAATGCCAGGAGTATGCCAATTTATAACATCAACCTTCCTCGTATTTGACTACCTTGACATCTCCGTGGCTGTTCTCGGTATGGGGTATCGACATCATTGGCAAGATACACGCAACAAGAACAGGTGGATATGAATACATCTTGGTCGCCATTGATTATTTCACTAAGTGGGTAGAGGCAGCCTCTTATCCCAAACTCACAAGCAAGTAGCCAAGTTCATCCTTCAAAACATCATATACCGATATGGAGTGCCTCATGAGATCATCAATGACAATGGAATCCATTTTCGGAAAGAAGTGGAGACTTTGCTCGCCACTTACCATATTCAGCATCACTGATCTTCACCTTATCGACCGCAAGCTAATGGAGTCGTAGAAGCGGCCAATAAAATAGTGACAGGAATCATCAAGAAGATGGTCGTCATTTACAAAGATTGGCCTGATAAGTTGGCATTTGCCTTATGGGAATACCGAACCTCTATACGAACTGCTACAAGTGCAACACCATACTCCTTGGTGTATGGGATGGAAGCAGTCCTGCCAATTGAATTAGCGATCCCTTCACTACGAATAGTAGCAGAAAGTCAATTGCCAGAAGTAGAATGGGCTAGGGCAAGGTTCGAGGAGTTGATGTTGATGGATGAAAGGCGTTTAAGGGCATTGCATAATGTGCAAGTGTACCAGAATAGGATCACCCGAGCTTTTAATAAGAAAGTGAAAAGTCGTTCACTTCAAGTAGGTGATTTGGTGCTTAATTAAGGAAATGAGGGCACCTATACAAGACCCGAGGGGAAAATTTGCACCTAATTGGAAGGGACCTTACATGATTAAGAACATTTTACCGGGAGGAGCAGCTCGGCTTGCTACTATGGATGGGGAAGATGTGATTCAGCCCACAAATTTGGATCAGCTCAAGCGATATTATGTTTAATGCAACCAAGCAACTGGAAAACCAATTTTCAGACACTTGGTGTAAAAATGCTCATGAATTGAAGAAAGAAATATAGTTTGCAAGAACGCAATAATTGTGAATAATATTTCTTCTTTTATTAATAATTAATAATTAATAATGCAAGTACACTGCTTGTAAATGAGAAAATTCAAAAGGCGTAATTAAATAAAACATTATTCTCGCAAAGCAGTTTCAGTCCCTTCATTCTCATCTGTCTTCTAATCTTGCTTCATTTTTTCCACCTCGCCAGTGGTCTCCTGGTCAATCTCCATGTCTCTAGGCCCCGTTGGGTCTCTCTCTTTGTCTTTGGGCTTATAGACCCGCCTGCTTGGTTTCTGTGTCTCTACTCTTGGACCAAGACGGTCTTTCGCAGTAACTCTCACACCGAGACGGTCCCTTACTGATGAACAAGGACCCAATCTTTCCTTCACGGATGTCTGTCTCCTTCTCGCCTCTCCAGCGCGGTGAGATTCGACGGTCGCGATCAACCATCCGTGATAGTCGGCATCAGCAAGTTGTGATATGTGTGCCTTCGATGGAGCCCTAAGAGTTGGTCTTCTTTGCCAGTATTTTAACCATAACTCTATCACATAGCCACGAAGCTTCAGCTGCTCGGGAGCTTCACACAACATCTCAGGGATGTTCTGTTTACGGCTCATTTGTCGCCGCACCCGTTCCGGGAAATAAAAGGTCATATGCGCCAAGCCGGCAATGCACACATAGGCGAACGTGTATCAAGGGTCACGTACTCGGAAATGTGCCATCATTCGATCCAACATGTAATGTCGCGAGGTTCCTTTAGGAATGCAATCCATTCCGTTATTGAGCAAAGATCGATATACTTCCTCTTCCGTTGACAATAGTTCGCCAATGCCGAAGAGGTTCGAGGTTCCTCGATGAGACCCAAATGCTCCATCAGCCATATCTGTCCATAAAGTTAGCAAGGGTTAAAGTTACATGCCAATTATCTCAAACTAAGGGGAAAAAAAAAGAAAAAAAATGTAAAACTCCCGCGGGTTTTACAATCAGTAGAAAAGAAAAAAGATGAAGAAAGAAGAAAAAGAAGAAATATTTGAATTAGTAAGGGGCTCCCGTGAAATTCATGTTCTGGATTCGGGTCGTCCAAGCCCATCATGGTCTTCGCTAACATCAACGGCACTGGATTGGAGTCCTGGGCCATGTCTTCCACAATCTGGATGAGGTTTGCCGGCCTAGTTCTTTGGCCTCTATGGTAAAAGCAGAATTCTCCGAGGAGATATAATACGAGCGCTAGCACTCGTATCAATGGGCCGTATTCTAAAGTGTCAGGAGATTGGAAATATTCAACTATAGTTTGGAAGTGTACCTTCTCGCCGAGTATTGCACTTCCGATGACCCGAGACGGAAGGCACAACAGCTCTTTGTACTGCTTGGTGACGTCAGTCGATGTTGGAGGCGATGTCGGCCGTGCAAAGTGATTTGTCCCGAGAATAGAGGACCACTCCTCCAGGAGCGGACATAACTCCTTCAAAGTGAATCGAAAAACGTGCATCTTCGGGTCCCAAAAAGTCTCCGTCGCTCGAAGAAAGTCATGGTTGACCCTCACATGTCGAAGGCTCAACAAGCTCGTCAGCTTGTATCTCCCGAGCTCTTTCTTCTCTTCTTTGGATAAGGTGCTCATCCAAGTAGCAAGTTTCTTCTCAAAAGCCATGAGAATTTGGAGGATTTTTGTGTTTTTGAAGAATATTTGATGAAGACCTTCAAGTAGAGATGATGAACGAAGATGACATGCCTAAAGGGAGGTATTTATACACCTTCATCTAAGATTAAAATGGAGCATGATCACAAAGAAACGGTCATGAGGCCGTTGTCCCTCAAATCCCTTGATTTCAGCCCAATCATCAACGGCTAGAAAAAAAGGAAAATAAATAAATCAAAAGTCGCGGGGGTTTTGATTCTCCCAGACCCGCGCGCGCCTGGCCAGGCCCAGGCCCACTGCCATTTGAAGAGAAAACCAGCGGGGGTTTTAAGAAGATTTGGGCCCGCCTTCAACACTCAGCCCGTTTATCTTCTGCTTCTTGTTTGGGCCTTGATTCTTGAGAATTGAACCGGCCCGTTTGTGTATCTTTTATGTTTTGGATTTTGTTGTTGGCCCAATGACGCTCGGTTCTGAAATTTTCGCTCGAGTTTACTCCGACACTTAAGTTTTATGTTTTCTTTTATTTCCTTTTTTCTTTTGGGGAAGCAGGATTAATTGGGATTAATCCCATCATGTAGAAAAAACGTTTGAAATTGCATTAATAAAACATGAAAGTTGTGCATTCGTCGAGTCTTGCATAAAGAAAAATAAAATACATAAAGGGTCTTGCATTAAAATAAAAATAAAAGTACAAAATAGTCTTGCATACAAAATACATTAAAATGCATGTAGTCTTGTTTGGCATCAGTGTGGTCACCACAGGGAGCCCGAATCACCGCTATCCTCAATCAAATCGTTACCAACATTTGAAGTTCCAGCATTGGAAGCACCAGCTGTGCCAAAATAAGTGTCCCAGGAATAGTAATCTGGACTAGGTGTGTGACCCAAGCTCGAGAATGTCGGAGGAGTAGGAGCATTCTGCACAGAAGGCGATGGTTCAGACAGGGGCACTCCCGAAGGATGTATGCTCGACGGTGAAGACATGGAATGCTCCTGTGAAGCGGCTAACCATGAATGCTCTGGAACATTCCACTCAACAGATGGAGTAGGCCATACAGGCCCAGCCTCATAGCCGGGGGCTGGCCAACCAAAAGAAGCTATCCTCCTAGCCAAGAGTGTTGAGGCGCAGACCACTCTTGTGAACCCATGGGCCACGATGGACCCATCCTAGGAGTAGGGACAGGCCACCCTGCAGAACCAGAACTAAAGGAAGAAGCAATATATGGTGCAGGACGTGAAGTAGCGTCATCCGCTAGGGCATGGCTGCCAGGATACCCTACGGATGCACCTAAGTCGCGGTCCCTCACCACTATCTCCCGACCACGGCGAGCAGAACACACTGAAGCTGGAGTACGATGTGAATGAGAGGGCCAGTATGTGGCACTCGACTCTGAAGCATCCTTCACCCTTTGTGAATAAGGCTAAGTGTCACCACCATACCCAGCACTATGATACGACCCTCCCTGACCAAGTGGCTCCTCCAAAAACATCTGGGCCATGTCCTCTTCCATACTCGGTGGACGACGACCTCTACTGTCGGACCTACTACGATGAGACCCGGATGAGTGCTGGCCTTCGACCATAATACCTTTGCCGCGACCCTCTGGTACAGCTGCTAAGGGAGGACGAGAAGACCCACCAACTTCTTCCCGAGATCGGCCTCGAGAGGAATATTCCCCTACTGAAGAACGGCGTGGGGGCTCTGTGCGAGGAGCAACTACGGTGGAACGCCGAGGTAGTTCCCTAGGAATAGACTCCGCATCAGCTTCCATGTCGGCCCTACTGGCTACATCACCTTGGTATCTCCCAAAGCTTGTGAACACCCGACCGATGTGTTTCTTCATGGTGCTCCATTCCTTAGTCATTTGTCGGAAGAAGGCCCACCTTGGCTGAAAGAAGACAAAATCGGGGTTATTCATAAGGAAGGTGTAGGTTAATAAAGGAGAAATATAAAATGAAGAATTACCGGTTTCCGCTCAAATGCTTATAGGGTGGAGCACTCGCTACTATTCTCTACCTCTAAGAAGTCGCCAATCTTTTTCCTCTCTGGTGGAATCTCCACCTTAGCAGCCTTGGCATAAGGCCCCAGCTGCAGATTCTCTGGTCAGAAATCAGCCAAAACATGATAAGGATAAAGGCGAAAGATACATACCACTCGGGGAGCCAAACGACTAAGATAACGCTGGAACTCTTCATCAAATTGCTCCTGCGGAACGTCACAGATAAAGTTGTCAAAATCTTGACCCCGAATCAGGTCCCTCAAAACACCCGACTCAACGCGCCACGGCTCAAACATATGCTCTGGAGGATCCCGGGGAATAAGGCCAGGATATCCCCCTAGGATCTGCCTCGAAGCTCTTTCTCCCAGGTACCACACGAAGCCTGAAGGTCCCTCCATGAGAAGGTGGAGGCGGGTGTCATGCTCCACCAAGTGTAAAGGGGTTGGCAGTCCTTCCACATTGAAATCAACCTAGGGACGCCAATTCACTTGACTTTGCGAAAGGAAGAAAGTTATTTAAGAATGGAGGAAAATGAAAGAAAGATGTCAAGCATAAAGGAATACCGGTGCAAGGTCATCCAGCACACGACGAATGAGGTCAAGGCTGCTGGGCTAAAATTTCTTCCCACGAATGCCCTCAGCAGTCCAGCATTCAGCAGCCAGAACTGTCTTATCTTTCCTTGATTGAATACCCAGAGGCAGAATATGCTTATATACCCATGACTGCATAAATGTAAGGTCAAAAAAGAGGAAAAGACAAATCAGTATTACAAAAAGAAGAGGCTCGGGTATGTACCTCGAGCACCTTCTACAGAGTAGGGCCGTATTGAAAACGAGTCTGGGCCGCATGAAGATAGACTGGCTCATCATCCTGGGAAAGTCTGACGCCTCGGCGAAAGCCAGAGAATGAAGTTTGCATAGGCCGCCTTGCCCTAATTCAGGTTCCGAATGTTGTTAAAATCCAGAAGATTTTGAAACCATATCAAGGTGATGTTATCTCCATGGTTGGCAAAAAAGTGGCGGAAATAATGTACGCTAGAAAAATAAAGCGACATTGCTCCCCAGGAAAATTTTGGAAGTTTGCATCACAGATGGCCGTTTCGAAATGTGTGTAGGAAAGGCTCGGAAGGCCTTACCTCTGGCCCAAGCGTGCTAACACTGGGCCTAATATGTCCAGAAACACTGGTGGAATCTCTACATCAAAGACTACGTCCTGCCCCAACCCCAAGGAAGGCCGATAATCATAACAAAGTCCGTGGGCGTAATGGTCATCTCATCCACGGGCAAGTGGAAGCTGTTAGTCGTGTCCCAGAACCTCTCAGGCACCGCTCGATCGATAATGTGAAAGGTTCAACCCTTTCAGGCCGTTAGGCAGTGCCAGAACAGCATGAGACCTGCCACTGTCAGAGTATCCCTCACAAAAGTACCGGGAATGGACTCCGCAACCTTAATAGGTTCTTTCAAAGCACTGGGAGTTTTTAGGCTATCCTCCTAAAAATGACAGACGGAGTTTCAGGAAGATTATTTAGAAGGGGGTCATCTAGCATATTGGGCCTACACGCAATCTTTTGGACCCTAACAGGACCCAGCACAAACACTGGGCCACAGCCATGGTCCACGAGATAACATCTATAACTCAAACGGCCCAAATACCCCAACCCAACGGAGACAAAACCCGCGGGGGTTTTATTTGGTAGATGGGCCGTACCTTCGGCCTGGTAGAAACTCTGGCAGCCCATGGAGTAACATAACCCGCGAGGGTTTTTGTTTTTCAGGCGGGTTGCCTCCTTTGGTCAACTGGGCCGAGAACAGGGGTCAAATAAAAATAAAAAAATGGCTCGTTTCACAGGTCGGGTTTCCGGTCGGGATGCATAAATGAAAGGACTACTTAGTATCCTTTAGCCACAAATATGCATCAATTCAAAGCATGCGTAAAATAGTAAAAATCGACAAGGCATGAAAAATAAATTCGTAGTTGCTCATTTTTACACTAAAATAAGTATAAAAGAAGGTTCAGAAATTACCTTGCCATGAGAACGGTAGAACCAAGCATGGTTTCAGGATTGAATGGTGAGAACAGAAGGGTCAGCATCTGTACCAGGAATGAAATTACGCCGTGAAGACATCTCGTGAGACCATGTCGTTGCATGAGGAAGAGAAGGATTCCTATGGCTTTGGGGTTGCATTTTCTAAAAGAACAGACTTTCTTCAAGGAAACAAATTTTCTAAAGAGAAGAAGAAGCTAGAGAGATGCAAAGGAGTTGAAAATGTGAGTAAATGAAATGAATAAAAGGCATTGCATTTATAGAAATGTTGAGTGAATATGAGCCACTCGTTTCTAGGACCCGTCTCGAGATGCCAAATGCGTTTCATTGGTCAAAAATCTAAAGGTCATCATCTTACCACCCAAAAGAGAGACATGGCGACGTGGCATGCTCCCATCCACACAAGAACTGGGCCCCCACTAAGATTCGACCCACGAGGAAAGAAAAAGAAAAAAAAAAGAGAGAAAAAAAAGGAAGAAAACCCGCGGGGGTATTGTGACATCTATGGCCCAGTTTCGCGGCCCAATGCCCCTCATCAGCCCAGGAAAGATCATAAAACTCGCGGAGGTTTTACTTTGACCAAGGCCCAGTTCCGTGGTCCAAGCTCTCTTCCGCCCATTCGAAATATTTCATGCAACCCAGAAACTGACGACCCAAAGATTGCGGCCCAAGGGTTTCCAAAGCTCAGGTAAAAATCTGAACCCTCACTACATTTCCAGAAAAACAAATACTTTCTTGTGATTTTCAGGTCATCGCTAAAAAGGGACCATACACCATCCGGTTGCCACATAAAAGAGCACCATCATCAGCAGCAGTCGTCCAACGGTTGCCACCTAAAGGTTTCCGACAACATCATTAACAGCAGTCGTCCAACGGTTGCCGCCTAAAGGTTTCCGACGATATCATCAGCATCAGTTGTCCAAGGTTGCCACCTAAAGGTTTCCGACGACTTCATCAGCACCAGTCGCCCAACGATTGCCACCTAAAGGCCTCCAGCGACATCATCAGCATCAATCGCCCAACGGTTGCCACCTAAAGGCCTTCAGCGACATCATCAGCATCAGTCGTCCAACGGTTGCCACCTAAAGGTTTCCGACGACATCATCAGACATCTCCAGTCGTCTAAATGGTTGCCGCCTAAAGGCCTTCGACGACAGTGCCGACATCATCCATCATCTGGTCTCCACATAAAAGAGCATTGACAGCGTCCATCTTCCAGCAGACAGTATCTCAGGCTACTTTGACCTTCGTCCTATTTGGACTCGACCAAAGTGGGGGTTCTCTGTAGACACCGGGATTTGCACTGACATGATCTCGACCCGTCCAAATTCGACAAATCAGTTGGGCTGGATACCAAAATGTGACATTGGGTCCATGCAGTTGACGAAGTAAGCCCAGCAAAGCAAAACAGGCCACAAATCGGAATATAACCCGTGGGGGTTATAATAAATCACAAGTGGCCCAGAACAGAAGCGGCCCAAAAGCGCCTCCGGCCCAAGCGACTTCAAAACCCGCGGGGGTTTTCTGCTACCTAAAGTGCGTCGTTTTGCAGCTGTCCACGTCAGCGATCTGTGTGAAGGCTTCAAAACCCGCGGGGGTTTTCTCTTCAAAAGTTGGCGCCAAAAATCTTGATCACGACCCCTTGATATTAGCCCCACATGTGTTGACTTTCTGCCTTGACTTTCAAAACCCGCGGGGGCTTTGGGATTGCATGGATTGCATGGCATGATTGTTGGAGTATGTTCCCCCATTTTCCCTCCTAAAACCTCACCTCACTCACCTATAAATACCCCCTCCATTACACTCATTTCATCAACCACCACCATCTATTATCCTTACTCTACCCAAATTTCATCATTACTATACCAAAACTCTTCCATCTCTAATACTCTCATAAAATCATTACATCACCACTCTTATCTTATTCTCCCACCATCTCTACACTCATCATTCCAACCTTCAAGTCAAGGCAAAGTCAAGGAGTTCGACTATTGCATTGGGGCATCCAAAATCAAGAGAGGTTCGTTTTCATGGTTGTTATTGTTGTTTTAATCATGTAATGTATACTATAATTCCACTACTTGTACATATTTTGTAAACGAAAATCGCATTTTATATTGCATGATGGGAATATAATTTCGTGAAATTAATTAAACTTCTCCCCTCTTTCTTTCATTTCTATATTGATTTTAGTAGAGTCTGTTTTTAAACAGGCAGATTCAAGAGTTCTTATAATTCTTGAATTCGTAACCTTACCCCCAAATTTAGAATTGGGTTTCGTAGACCGGAGTTATTTTGTTTTTACGGTTTATCAGTTTCCTTAAATCGTTTGGCGACTCTTTTCTTTTTATAACTCGCTTAATTATTTAAGACGTGAAATTGCACCAAAATGATTAAAAAATGGTTTAATATCTTCCTCTCCCCCATCCTATGCTAAAACCGAGGGAAAGTGGACCAGGAACCAATAAAACCCCACGGGTTTTATTAATTCCAACCCCCTTTCTCTGGCCCAAGGAAACAGACGGCCCAGCCCAGGGTTGGTCAAAACCCCCGCGGGTTTTGACAAGCCACTGGCGGCCCATCTGCTTCCTCTTGGGCCTGGATTTGGTGTTTGGGCGGTTTAAAACCATTATTAAAATATTTCAGTGCAATTTCGAGTGTTTAAATAATAAAAACGGATTTGTAAATAAATAAAGTTTCATCACCCCGAAAATGAATTTCGAAAAATAAAAATATCCTTATTTAAGGATTAAGCAACCTTAGTCGGCTCCCGATCATTAAGTAGCGCATCCGAAAACGATTTCCCCGAACGGGAATTTTCCGGGTCCTACAACGGTGCATCTGCTTATTTTGCCTCTAAGACTCGTGCCTTCTCTTTTGAGGACGACCTGCTTGCCTTGGATTCTTTCGGGGAAGTATTTCCCTGCAAAATCCTTCATCAAGATCGTCCACCCTACCACTTTCCCAGTTACAACATCCACTAATGGATTACCCTCACTGACCATGGGTTGTATCCCTGCCACATAAATCATTGTCTGTGTATTCTTCTTGTAATAATCACTCACAAAATCATACAATGGAAGGCCAACCCTTTGAATAACAGCCATAGCATGTACACAAGGCAATCCTATCAGCTGGAACTACTCGCATGTGCATGTAAGCGACTTTATGTTCACAACAACCCTCCTGCTTTTTGACATGTCAACGCAATATTCACCCCTCACAGAAGATGAACACGACTCACTGAATCGCATTTTGCAATTGTGTCCTTCAACTTGTCATCAACTCTAGGACCAACAATTGTTTTCCACCAGTTTAGTTCATTGTTCATCCTCTCATATTTTTGCCCAACCTTCTGTAAATGGCCAGACACTAACCATGGAGTGTGCACGTTTCTGAGACCTTTCATCCAATTATTCCAGCTTTCAATTGGGTTGTTGTTCAGCCTTCCCCAACGGTCCTTCTTGAATTTGCTTTGTGCCCATTGAGAAGGTTCGTTGTCCTCAACCCATTTTGAATACAAAGGATTATGTGCACGTAACTTCTCCATCCCTTCAAAAATAAAACAACAAGTTCCATCATTAAGCATCACAGATTAGCATTTTATAAACAACTTGACATGATTGCAGCACATCTGAAACTTACCAGCATTGTAACCCTCCTCTGTGGTAGCATAAGCTACTCTACACAGCATCTCCTTTGCCTTCTCCTTACCGGCTATGGTCCGCTCTCCTTTCTGCGCGATGAACTGAGGAAAGTTCTCGGTCAAATGCCTTAAGCAATAAGAGTGGAACTCTTTGCCGAAATATTTAGGCACATATTTCAGTAAAGATCCATGCATGTCAGTCATTACAACCGTGTCAATGAACCCAGTACACTCTCTAAGATTCCTTAGGAACCAGTCCTAGTTGTTATCATCCTCCCTACCGACACCTGCATATGCAATGTCTAACAGATGGTTGTCTGCATCCAATGCAACTGCAGACAACAATCTACCACCATATGGACCACTTAGATGGGTTCCATCAACGAACAAAATTTTTCTACAACAAATAACAAACGCCTCCACAGCTGGGGAGTAAGACACAAACATCCGGCTGAACACATTCCCATCAACCTCAACAAACGCATAAGAGCCTTTGTTCGCTTTACTGATGGATGTACATAACCAGGAAGTAGCTTGTACTGGTCTTCAGCCTTCCCAGCAGCTAACATCCGAACATACTCCCTCGCCCGCCAACACTGATGGTATGTAGCATTAATACCAAACTTGAGCATAACATCTTTCAGTATTCAAGTCGGGGAGTAATCCGGGGACATCCTTAGCTTCCCATCGATCAATGACCCTAACATAGATGCCCTCAATCGTTTCCTCTTCCACATCCCCAACAGTGTGCTCATGATTACCAACAAATTCCTTAACATACATGCCTTCATTTTTTGCACTACCCCTAGCACAGACATAAAACGGACAACAATCAACAACACACCGAACAACGATCCTCTGTCGGAAGTTACGGTCAAACTTATACCCAAACCTATGTGCAACACAGTATTTGAATACACTTTCCCGGAAAGCTACTTGACTAGGGAACAAATGCCCTTTCCCTATCAACTCATTTTTCCAAGCATACATTCGTGTGTTGTATGCCTCACAATTTTCACCTGTCTTTGGCCAGATCAAGCCTCCACCTTCATTCTCTCGTTCCTCTTCCATCCCATCCATATCACTATCATAACCTTCCTCCCATACTGGAGGATCATCCATATGGCCAACAAGATTAACGTCATTGAATTCATCCAATTTCTTTGCCAACTTTGCATTTTTTTTCCTACATATTCAAACAAAATACAACATCACACACATCAACATTTAATACTGTCAACAACCACAATTCATTATGCTATGGTACACTTACCTTTACACATCATTTTCGTTGACTTCTTCGCCCTCCTTTGACGTTCCAGCCTCCACTACATGACTCTCCCTTTCTATGCATATATCAGCAGGACTATCAATTTCCATGCATATAGCAGCAGGACTGTCCCCTCTGTTTTCCACAGCCTGCGCCTCCGAAAGGCCATCATCCAATGCTGAACGATCTGTTACATATAAATAACCGACTCCATCACTTCGTCTAAAAATTTTTAGCACGTCTCCGTCCTTGCCGAACCGAATCATCATTGTCATATCATACTTCAAAGTATAGAACATGTCCATCCCATTTAAGTTCTTTTCTGTCATATCACATACCATTTTAACAACATCTTCTACCCCCATCGTATCATCCACCCAAATACTTCCCTTCTCACCACCAACATATCCAACTCTACCTGCTTCATCCTTTAGTTTACCACCATATAGAACATATACTGCCATTTCACGTTTTTCCATCCCCCCAAAATGTGCTTTCACCATCACCCATTTTTCAATGTAAATTTACCAACATTCATATATCAACATATTTACAAATGAAACAGCAATTATGCACTAACAACGTACATACAACTTATTCATCTACTACTTAATATTACTGACCATGCTCTCTTAAACCAAAAATACTTTTGAAAGCAACAACTTTGCACCATATAACAATACACTTCAAGCAACTTACCAATGCCAAAGCACCCTAGCTATCATCGTTTTTACCATACCAATCAAACTCATCTTTTCCTACAAAATTAACCCTAACCAACACCACATTAAACCATACATATCACCTCCTGAATTTTGGCTACCATTATAGTCGATTATCATTGTACGAGATTAACATGATACAATCCTACCATGATTTCCCAATAAACACAAAATAATCGTAAAAGCTCTAGCACAGGAAGCAAAAATTGAAAATGTTAACAGCAACTTACACTAATCTTTTACTCTTCCACTGGAATTGCAATTAACTTCACTTCTGCAGCAAAATTTTGAATCAACGAATTTCGTTTACAAATAATTTTGAAACTCCACCAGATAATCCTCCGTCAGGTTTCAAGCGCTCTTGCAAACGAATACACAATTACCGAACGAATAGGGTTTGAGAATTGAATAATCTTCTAGGAGAAGGATCCTTTTCCCACTTAAAAAATTGCCCACTCAGCGCAGTTTTATTTGTTAAATATTCATTTCCCATCATTACACCTATGCATATAGGTTGGGCTCTACTAAATAACACCTAACTGCAAATATTTTTTTGATCAAATGTGAGATTAATTGATGGCAACACCAAGGTGTAAAGAAAGGCCCTCATTGTAAATAAATCTTAAGCCCAACACCACAAAGCAACAAACCCTTATTATTATCATCATTATCATCAACAAGAACACTATTTTCATCATCTTCAAGCATGGAATTCTTATTATCCCATCACGATATGCTCCATTGAGTCTAGGTCGAATTAGGGTTCAAAAGTCTATGGCTTGAATCTAGGTCACATTAGAAGTTGAATGTGTTTATTATTGTTTTGCCAATTATTATATGGTATTTCTTGGATTACCTATCTAGATCCTGGAGGTGTTATTAGGGATGCGGCAGGCAACTGGATCCGGGGGTTTATGAAAGGCCTTGGGTATAAATCACCATTAATGGCGGAGCTCCATGCTTTGGTGGAAGGACTAAAGATGGCTAAGGGCATGGGAATCAATAATCTTGAAGTAAGGATGGACTCTTTGGTAACCATTCATATGGTAACTGGGGAAGGAGAGTCACACTATGGCAATTTAAATAATCTTGTCTCGCAATGTCGTACATGGTTGACAATGTCGGGATGGTCTGTTGAAATTAAGTTTTGTTACCGGGAGGCTAATGGCCTTGCTAAACTAGCATTAGATAAAGGAATAACTACAATTATGTACCCGGTGGATCCCCCAAACGAAATTTAGTATTTGCTCCAGGACCGTATGAAGGCTCATGGTTTCTTTATTATGTAAGCTTTTATTTGCTTGAATAAAACGGGCTTGACCAACCATTCCTATCAAAAAAAAAAAAAAGATCCTTGAGAAGTTAAGTTTGAAAAAGAAATTCACCAATATGTAAACTCTCCTTCCTATCTTATATGTCACTTAGATTTATGCATAAGTCAAACTTTAAAAATTTTGGCCAATAGTTTCTCAACATTTACAATTTTTTATCATATAAAAGTACTATCATTATGTTTTTGACGGAAAATATTGTCGTAAGAGTATAGTATTGTAATTTTTTGATAAAATATTTTCTGAGATATTGTTAGTCAAAGATTAACATTGAAGACCATGAAATAATTAATATGTAACAAATAATATGGAAAGGAGGAAGTAAAATTCATCATAAATTTATTACTATTATTACAAATTCATCAATATAATTAAATTTATCAATTTGTTACTCCGTCCATCCCAAAATATAAGTCTGTTATTACAAAAAAGTCAAAAATAATAAAACATAGTTAGTTGAGCAGTTGAGATGTTTTTGATAGTCGTGCTAAAGAGAGAATTGTGATTTACTAATGAAAAGAAAAGGATAAAGTTAGTTAAATACAAAAAACAAATTGGAGTATGTCATTGATATTCTAAATTGATAAATATTGTGGGAAAAAGTTAGTTAAAATAACATATTTTTTTATAACAAAATAACATATATTTTGGGATGCAATATAAAAATTCATGATGTGAAAAGTTACCCTATTTTGATTGCATGTTGAGGACCTAGGTAGATTCTCTATGATTGATGTGTTGTGTTCTTTGGTGGTGGGATATTTGATAAGGTGCGATAGGTGAGATAAAGTTGTATAAGTTGGTGCGATGGTTGGTGGATGGGATAAGGTGAGATAATATTTGGAAAAGTAAATCACATCAATCATATTATTTAAATATATGAACTTTTAAATATATAGTTTATAATTTTTAACAAGGTATTGTGGGTAAGACAAGCCACATCAACCTCATCACTTATTCAATATAGAAATTTTTAATATATATTATATATAAGATAGGTAAGCTGAAATAGAGTGATGGGATAAAGTAGAATAAATTGAATAAAACATAATAAAATGGATAAAATAGGTAAAGTTATCCCATCACCCTAAAAAGTAGGGCTCATGTATAATTTGCGATCGTTATACAAAAACAAATGTTCCTCGTCTATTCAAGTTCATATTTTGTTTAGGATTATATTTACCTAATTTACTTTATTTGTTAAAATTTAATATTAATTTTTATGTATATATTTATTTTACAAAAAATGATCTACTAATAAATTAATAGTAACTTTAAGCACAGTAATATAAAACATTTTTCAGCATCAAAAACAATACAAGACGGTCTTCTTTAAAAAATGAGACCGTCTTCTCTTAAAATGATTCCTTCATCATTTTTAAAACAACTATGGAAAAGTTATCCCTTCACAATTTATAAATAGGACCGTCTTCTTTTAAATTTGAACCATTAAGACGACAATATCAGTGAAGGTCATCTCAAAACTAGTATTTCCATTCCTAAATAGCTGTTACAATAGTTATTTTTCAAAAGTTAATGTACGTAAAAGAATAAATTAAAAAATATAATTTTATCAAAAATATGAAAATTTACCAAATGAGTACTATTCAATATATTAAAAAAAAATTATGTAACCAAAATTGAATGGGGTCATGTAGCTGAATGCGTAGGACTTGGCTGTGGCCTGTCGGTCCGGCAACATATTCATAGTACCACGACTATGAGTAATGGGAAACATTGAAAATTTTATTGGAGTGATGGCACCGGCACGTCACAAAAGAAAATGGCAACTAGTACTCAAAAGTTTAAGCAAGAAGACAACGAATTATTAACTACCTAAGCAGTAACAATAATATTCCTTCAATTCCCAACAAGAATGTCCACTTTATAAACTTTGGATTTCTCCTGTTTCTTTTACCCGTTGTTCAATTTCGGTTCAAAAATTATTATTGTTGCTCTCTCCATTTCATATTGATTGTCATGATTTTGACTTTACGATCGTCACTTTTTAATTGATAATTTTTTACTTCATAGGAATGACAATGGGTCGGGTTTGGGGCGGGTCCAGCTGAACCCGCACCCGGATTCGCCAGATTCTTTTGGACCCGGACCCGCCCTAAATTCAGACTCGGACCCAGACTCAACGGGCCATCCACAGGTCCTTAGTAGGGATGGCAACGGGGCGGATCGGGGATGGGGGAGTATACCCCCGTCCCCATCCCCGCTCCCAAAACTCATCTCCATCCCCGCTTCGGGGAATGATTCTTGCCCCATCCCATCCCCGCAGATTCCCCATCCCCAACGGGGATCCAACGGAGATTTTTTAAAACTATCCCAAATTTAACTAAATTTTAATCGGATCCGGTTTTTAATCGAATCCAGTATTTAACTTGCTCAAGTAATAATACATCAAAATCAAACAATAATACATCAACAACTGAGAATAAATTGGAAAATTACTACTTTGTCCTTTCCATTAATATATATATTAAATTTGAATAAAGGTTATTTGGTAATTTTAACATTTTCGGAGATGGGGACGGGGAAAATGGGGACGGGGATGGGGAAAATTTTGTCCCATCAGGCGGGATTTTTCCTAGAGCTGGGGCGGCCAGGTTGAGATTCCCGCCATTTACATCCCTAGTCCTTAGCGGGTTCTTAACGAGTCCAACCCTATTATGCATTTTTTACTAAATTTATCAGTTTATTAGGTTAATTTTATATTTGTACACATGTATTTTTTTTTGGGGGGATATTTGTACACATATATAATAATAACTATTATGTTTAAATACACTTATTTTTAACACAATAATAACATTTCAAATGAAAAAATAGTATACTAGGGTTTCAGAAAATAGAAGCTAATACTTCAACAGGTCTAATACTCCTTGGAGTCCCAGCAGGCACCAGACAGTAGATAAATAGTAATATCAAAGGAAAAAAAATATGTTTATATTTTAATGGGTTCATGGATCCGAACCCGCTATTTTTTTTCTAGACAGGGTCCGTCCCAGAACCATTGGATCCAAAAATTTTGGACCTAGACCCGTCTTAATAGGTCGGGTCCGACCTAGTCAGGACCCACTGCCATCCATATTACTCCCTCATTCCTATATTATCTGTTACTTTAATTAACTTTTTTTTTCATAATATCTGTCACATTATAATTCCAATAATATATTAATTGCAAATTTTTCAAATTAACCTTATTAATTACATCTTTTTCTTCCATTTTTATATTCACCATTTTCCTTTTTTATTCACCATTTATTCAATATTTCAACATTTCCAATGAGGTAAATTAATGTAGAGTGAAAGTTTTTTGGTTTTTTAAATTATGTCCAATGTGACACATAATTTGGGAAGGAGGTAGTACAAATATGTTACTAACAATTGCAAGATTATACTTGTATGATAGTGTTTTTTTGTTATGAATTTAATGGTGGGTAATTTTATATAACAAATCATTGTATATGTTGAGAAATTTATGGTCAAAATTTTTGAAATTTAACTGCAAGATTTCCAAAGACGACAATTAATATGGAACGGATCGTGTAATATTTTAATTTTTATAATGATTTACTATATAAAAATCAATGTCATTAAATTCGTGATAAAAGTATTATTAGAAAAGTATAATATTATATAGTTTTTTAAAAAAATTAATTAAGATCGATATCTTAAAAAATGTGATCGACAAATAAAAAAGAATGGATGAAATACTAATTAAGGGTGTGTTTGGTGGAGGGGGGACATTTTCTAGAAAAATGTTTTCCGAACTTTCCAATGTTTGGTACAAAAAAAAGGTTTGAAAAATAATTTTTAAAGAAAATTATTTTCCCCTAAAGTTAGGAAATGACTTCCTTTATTCAACCTAGGAAAAATATTTTTCACCCTTGACTGTTGATCAATTTTCACTGCTAAATCTAATTTAAGTATAATGACAAAATTCAACTTCAACAGTTCGGCTCGAAGTTTTGTAATACGATAGAATTAATTAAAAAAGCTCAAATATGAATTTTTAGCTCAAAAAATATTTATCTGATAACATTTATCTCGATATATACCAAAATTTTTTGTCGCTGAAACTAACTAAAATATGAATTTTGCTCTTAATTTGAATTTTGAGCTCCACATTTGTTTTGTTAAATATGACTGAAATTTAAGAGCAAAATTCAATTTCTTTGGTCTGTCTCGAAACTTTACGATAGAATTGATTGAAAAATGCTCAAATATGAATTTAAGCTCCAAATATTTTCATTTATAACATATATTACCACTTATATCAACATTTTTTTTGCTATCATATCTAACACTTAAGAGAAAATTTTAATTAATTTCTTCGGCTTGGCTCGAAATTTTACAATATGATAGAATTGATTTTTTAAAAAATAAATTCAAATATGAATTGTGAGTTCAAAAATACTTTTATCTGATAACATTTATCGCCACATATACCACCATTTTTTGCCACTAAAACTAACTGAAACATTAAAACAAAATTCAAATTTAGTTGTTTGAATCAAAGTTTAAGATATAATAGGCTGGAGTGAGAAAAGCTCAAATATGAATTTTGAGCTTCAAATATTTTTATTTTGTAACGTATATCATCACTTATGTTAATTTGTCTCTTACAAAATAAAGGAAAATTTGAAATGAAAAACCATTTTCCTTGAAAGACCATTTCTCTTGAAAAATGATTTCCTCCGAGATATCATTTTCCTTCCAACCAAACACATTCTAATTATAAATTATAATAATTTGAAATATAAAATCACCAATATTAAAACATTACATTTCCAAATAAATATTATTACTCGATAAAAGTTTATAAATCTATTAAATGTTTAATAAAAATGAATAGTTAAAATTAGTTGCATATAATTTTGGGATAGATGTTATTGTTATTATTATTATTATTATTATTATTATTATTATTATTATTATTATTATTGTTGTTGTTGTTGTTGTTGTTATTGTTATTACTACCTCCGTTTTTATTTAAGTGTCACATAGGTAATTGTGTCAAAAATTTGGCCGCTAATATTTTAATTTGTATAATGTTTCATCAAAAAAATTTGATATTATTAGATTCGTAATAAAAAATACTATTGAAAAAGTATAATATTGCATTTTTTTTATAAAAGCATTATGTGTAAAATTGTTGATTAAAGATGGACCTCAAAAAGCGTGAATGACAAATACGGAGGGAGTATTATTAATATTATTATTATTATTATTATTATTATTATTTATTATGTATTATTAAATCTAGAATAACATAGAACTGCAAGTTGTTGGATGCAATTGGTTGACTAAATGAATGGTGCAGTGAATAATGCTGGCCGATGATGTTATACTTATTGTCCCTTTCTCGTTTTCTGTTAGATTACTTTCATTTGAAGTGAATCAATTTGAACAACTCACATGACTTGGACACACTATTGACAGGGATGTAACTACTATATATGTGCCAATATATTTGCATACATCTTAAAATAAATGCTTTACTAAAATACTTTAATATGCTCAAGTGTTTTTAAAGACGCACTCGTTTGCCCACTAAATCTCTATTTAAGGGTTAATCACTAAAAAATTTTATAGGCATGGAGCAATAAATTATTGATCACAAGTATGTTCATCAATTTCGTGATTGTTAGGCATGGGAAATGTTTTGCTTTCATTAAGAATTGAACCTAGTGATGAGCTTGGGGGATGGGTTAGTTATACCTGACAAATGGATCATTCGATTTAATCCAGGCAGGTGAAGTTCGGGTCAAGTGGATTTTGGATTGATATTGTTTGGATCGGTTTGGGTTGGATCAAGTTCGAGTTCGGGTAGACTACAAGTGAAGATCAATTGACTTTGTGTAGGTTGGATTGGGGTAAGTTTGGTTGAAGATCACTCTAGTATGTTCGGGGTAGGTCGTGTTAGGTGGGTAATGATTTTGTTGAGAAAATGATGCTTGAGTGACTTGAATCTTCATCATCTTCGATTGGACTTCTTGATCTTCTTGCGGTATGTTAGAATTGGGTAGCTATTTGTTTTATTTTAGCTGTATTTTTTGTTCCGTTTTCTTTTCTTCTTCTTGGTTTCTTGGGCCGCTTTGTTGGGCTTGGCAGGCTATATATGTTGCCTTGCCTTCCTCTTGTTCTCACGCCTTGTATACTACAATTTCCCTCCTAATGAAAAATTCAAATCTCTCTTAATCTCCTTTTTATCTCTCTGTTTCACATTACAATAGGTGAAACCTTTACATGGTATCAGAGCCTTCATAGGCTAACATACACACTCCTCTCATGTCCTTCTCCTTCGCCATGTCTGAAACATCAAAAACCTCTTTCCTAGTGGATCCCTGTGATCCTCTCTACATACATCCCTCCGATCAGCCACGGATGTCTTTGATCGCTGAACCTTTTTCAGGCGACGACTTCGACACTTGGAGAAGGTTAGCAACCGTCGCTCTTTCCGCGAAGAATAAGGTTGCGTTTGTTGATAGGACCCTTCCAAGACCAGGAACTGACGACCCCCGATTCCCTTACTGGAAAAGGGGAAACGACATGGTTCTTTCCTGGATTTTGAACTCATTACAAAAGAATATTTGAGATAGCATTTTATATTCAACGATCGCGCGTGACCTGTGGCAAGAGTTAATAGAAAGGTTCGGTCAAGCAAACAAGGCAAAACTCTATTCCAGTCAGCAGAAGGTATCAAGGTTATCACAAGATTCCATGGACATAGTAAGCTATTTTATGAAGGCAAAGAAATTATGGGAAGAGATAGGCGCTGTCACCAATTTTCCAACTTGTCAATGTGGAAAATGCACATGCAAACCTCAAATCAACAAACAATTTGAGTTACATTTCAAAGAACAAAACTCTTGCAATTCTTGATGGGCCTGAATGACAACTATACAAACATAAGGGGAAACATTTTGGTGATGAGCCCGCTGCCCTCTTTGAGTCAAGTCTTTGCTATTTTATCTCAAGAAGAGAAACAAAGACAGGTAAAAGATAATTCTGGCTTTCAAAATGATTCAGCCTCTTTCTATGCTAACAAAGGTCCACACAGGAATCAATCTGATGTTAGACCCACTGAAAAGAATCAAGAAGCCAAGAAATTGACATTGTTCTGTGACCATTGTAAGAGACCTGGTCACACAATAGACAGGGGCTATAAGATTCATGGCTATCCCCCCAAGAATAAAAAACAAGTCTCCGTATAGACCTCCCAATCAACAGAATGTCAGAAAACAAGTGAATGCAGCTTGGCAAGAAACTCACAAAACCACAACAGGAGAAGATGGGACTGCCTCTTCACCTTCATTTGTTCTAAACAAGGACCAGGCTAAGCAACTTCTGCATCAGCTTCTAAATACTCTCACCAGTAGTCATCTTCATCCAATCTCATGTCAGAAAATGACACCGCATCAGGTAAGATCAAAACCCCTTCTCTAAATTACATGTCAAATATTGTTGCTTATTTCTGCAATATGACCGAGAGTGACTTGATATTAGATTCTGGAACTACTGACCATATGTGTGGGAACAAGAACGCTATGCATTCTGTGAAAAATTTGGATAAACCTATTAAAATAACCTTACTCGATGGAAATGAGATTCTTGTTAAACAATTTGGAAAGCTGGCCCTCACAAAGAATATAGTCTTGAGTAATGTCTTGTATGTTCCCCATTTTAAGTTCAATATGATATTTGTCAAGAGGTTATGTAAACAACTACATTGTACTGTTACTTTTAGTGAAAATGAGTGTATGATGCAGGCCCCTTCATTGAGGAGGCTAATGGCTCTTGGTAGAGAAGCAGGAGGTCTATACTTCTTGGACAGAAGACTTTTGCAAGATCATGCTAATACTTCAAAAGATTTTAGAACTAGTGAAAATGGAGTCTGTAAGGATGTGGTTGCATCTGCTAAAACTGATTTTTGGCATGAACGATTAGGACATATTTCAAGAGCTAGAATAAAGATGTTTCCCATATGTACATCTAGATCTCATACTGACAATTGTGATATCTGTCATAAGGCTAAACAGAGATGTTTACCATTTCAGACTAGTACTATTTCCACTGCTAAATGTTTTGAATTGATACATGATGATACCTGGGGTCCTTTCCATACATCTAGCTATTCTGGTCACAAGTATTTTTTGACCATTATGATTGAATTTTCAAGATGTACCTGGACACACCTTATGGCTACAAAACAAGAAGCTTTTGGGTTGATACAATCTTTTGTGGCCATGATAAAGAATCAATTTGAGGCAAATGTCAAAAGAATTAGATCAGATAATGCATTGGAAATAGGAAAGAGCAGTCAGGCTATTAGTTATTTTGCTGAAAAGGGAATTATTCACGAGACAAGTTGTACACAAAGGCCTCAACAAAACGGAGTTGTTGAAAGAAAACATAGACATGTACTAGAGGTAGCCAGGGCCCTTATGTTTCAATCTGGAATGCCTTTAAAATTTTGGGGAGAAAGTATTCTAACTGCTACCTACCTCAAAAATAGAATGCCTACTCCCCTATTGGGAAATAAAACACCCTTTGAAGTTTTGTTTGGTAAGAAACCTCCCTATGACCATTTAAGAGTTTTTGGTTGTGAATGTTATGCTAGTACTCTTAAACATGGGAGAGATAAATTTCAAGAGAGGGCAGAAAGATGTGTGTTTGTTGGCTACCCTTAAGGGAGAAAAGCTTATAAGTTATACTCCTTGATATCTGGTAAGTTTATCATTTCTAGGGATGTTATCTTTCATGAATTTGTTTTTCCCTTTAAAGATCAAAACCCTTCCAAACAATATCCTGCTACAGATTATGATGTGTTTGAGGATTATGTGTGATAACACACACTATGGACTCTCAGACATCAGAAAATGATGTTGCTCAACAAGAAACTATTGAAGGCCCTGGCCCTAATACAAATATTATCCCTCATCCTCTTAGAAGGTTTGAAAGAACTCACAAAGCTCCCAGTTATTTGAATGACTATGAGACTTATCTATCTTGTATTACTAACCTTCACTATACCCCAAGAACTGTTTCTCTTTGTGGTGTCTCTAACAAAAATGCAAATTCAAGTACATACTTGGATATACATGAGCCAAATTCCTATGATGAGGCGACTCAACACCCTGGATGGATGCAAGTTATGGAACAAGAATTAAAAGCCCTACAAGACAACAAATCCTAGGAAATTGTCAGCCGCCCTAAAGGAAGAAAGCCCATAGACAGCAAGTGGGTATATAAAGTAAAAAAAAAAAGGCCTGATGGGAGCATAGAGAGATTGAAGGCTAGATTGATAGTAAGGGGATTCACTCAGAAAGCTGGGATTGAGTACAATGAAACTTTCTCGCCTGTGGTCAGAATGACAACCATTAGAGCCTTGATCTCTGTGGCAGTAAAAAGGAGTTGGCCCCTCTACCAACTGGATGTGAATAATGCTTTTCTTCATGAAGAACTCCATGAAGAGATATACATGAAGATCCCCAATGGTGTCTCTAGTAAAGTTCCCAATGTTGTTTGTAAGCTAAAGAAATCATTGTATGGTTTGAAACATGCTTCAAGACAATGGTATGTGAGGTTAACTGAAGTTCTGTATGAAAGAGGCTACAAACATTCGGAGAATGACTATTCACTTTTCTATAGGAGGTCTGGGGAAAATTTAGTTTACTTGGGTGTTTACGTTGATGATATTCTTGTAACTGGTAAAGATGTTGAGGAGATGACTTCTCTGAAAGCACATATGAATAAAGTCTTTAGGATAAAGGATCTTGGAGAAGCTAGGTTCTTTCTTGGAATCGAGATTATTGAAGTTCCAGAGGGGTTAGTACTGACTCAAAAGAAGTTCATAAAAGAAGTTCTTCATGAATTTGGGGCAGATGGCCTGAAGACAGCAGTTTCACCTATGGACATAAACGTTAAACTATCACCGGACACAGGCTCACCAATGCCCGATCCATCTTCATATAGGAGATTAGTAGGTAAATTGAACTTCTTGGTCAATACTAGGCCAGATATAGCTTTCACTATCCAACATTTAAGCCAATTTTTGAAGGCCCCTGCTGACTTACATTGGAAAGCAGCTACATATGTTCTGAAGTACTTAAAAGGGAACCCTGATCTGGGGGTGATGATACATAGAGACAATGATTTTAAACTTCAAGGATATAGTGACTCAGACTGGGCAGCATGTAAACACAGTAGGAGATCCATCAGCGGGTTTGTCATCTTCTTTGGCAACACTCTGATTTCATGGAAATCAAAGAAACAACAAGTGGTCTCCCTCTCCTCAGCAGAAGCCGAGTATAGAAGCTTGAGACGTTTGGTTGCTGAATTAGCTTGGCTGAGCTGACTATTCTCTGAGTTTCAGGTTGATTCTATCACTCCAATTGGAGCATTACCGATCGTGATGGGATGATGGATGCTTGAGTTTTTGAAAGAAAATCAAAGGAAGAAGAACTTGAACACCTTAGGGCTTGCATATGACCTTGGCAAGGAGAGTCCACAACCTTAGCCTAACACCCCACCATGATTAAATAGGATAAAACCACTATTAATCACTAAAGGAATGACTTGAACACCACCAAAGATAGATTGGATAAAGTAAACAAGATTTTTGGGGAGAGGCTTGAAGAGCACTCTAGCATGTCATTCAACTTCACATAATCTTCCCAGAAAAATGAGCTAGCCAAGTATTTGTACAAAATATCAAAAGCCCAAAACACAGCCGTTTTGGTTACAAAAAAAACACGCATATACAGTTTCGTCACAGGCCTTACAGCTGTCGTCACGGGCGTGACGACCTAGGCAGGCTGGTGTCACGGGCGTAACATGCAACGTTGCGGGCGTGACGACGTGCGGACCAAAAATTCGCCTGTTTGCCGAGAGGCTTCACGGGCGTTACAGCGAGGGTAGCGGGCGTGACGAACTGGGCAGTTTTTCTGCCGACTTCAAACTCGCATAACTTCCTCATCCAGACTCCGTTTTAGGCCCATAAGGTATCGATGGGAAGTTCTCGGTGTCTACTTTAAGCTCTCAAAATTTCATGTTCATAGGAATTGTATTGAAGGAGTTATGGTCGAAAGAGTGAAGGTACATGCATTTCTAGCCTTTGAACCTTATTGAACCGAGACAAAAACCCGAACCCCGATACCTCATAGTTCAACATCTCGGGACGGACCGGTACGGTCCCGGGGTCTCCGGGCTTGGTGGAACAAATAAGCCTCCTTAAAAGGCCTCGGAACCCATCCAATGGATGGCCGAGATTACCCTTGTATTTCCGGATTTCACCGAAAATTGTACCTCGAGGTTCACCGTGGTTGAGGCAGCTCGCTTGGCAAAAGTGACAAGGGATGAAAATGGAACCCAGGACTCTTCATCCTCCCCTTCTTGAAGAGGATTTTCCCTCAAATCTGCATCGGGTTCGACGTCCTCAATGTAGGGTGATAGATCGCCAATGTTGAACGTGGAGGAGATCCCCATATCTCCTGGAAGATCGAGCTTGTAGGCATTATCATTTATTTTCTCTAACACCTTGAACAGTACTTCACTCCTCGGCATGAGCTTGCTTTTTCTCCGCGAAGGAAACCGTTCCTTACTCAAATGGAGCCAAACTAAGTCCCCGGGTTTGAAGGTGATGTTCCGGCGATACTTGTTGACTCGAGACTTGTAGAGCTCATTAGTCCTCTCGATCTCCCTCGGATTTGTCGATGTAGCTTTTGAATCTCGGCGGCCTTCTCACTCGCCTCAAAACTCGCCCTTGCCTCCAAAGGAAGAGGAAGGAGATCGATGGGGGTAATAGGATTCACCCCATAGCAAGTTTCGAAAGGCGAGCGCTCCGTGGCAAAGGGTGGAGCCTGGTTGCACGCGAACTCGGCATGACACAATTAGCATCCTAATACCGTAGACTCTTGCTCATAAGACCCCGAAACAAGGTAGTGAGGGTCTTGTTGGTCACCTCAGTTTGACCATCCGTTTGAGGGTGATGCAACGTGCTGAAAAGGAGCTTTGTTCCAAGGAGCTTCCATAGGGACCTCCAAAAATGACTCACGAATTTCGTATCACGATCCGAGACAATGGTCCTTGGAACACCGTGCACTTCACTATCTCTGGAAGAAGAGATTAGCGATGTGGGTGGCGTCGTCCGTTTTCTCACAAGCGACAAAGTGTGACATCTTGGAGAAACGGTCCACAACGACGAGAATTGAATCCTTGCCACACACGGTTCGAGGAAGAGCCACAATAAAGTCCATGCTCAAATCTTCCCACGGGCCATTCGGAACAGGGAGAGGAGTATAAAGTCCTTGGTGAAACTGGCTTTTGGCATGATGGATGTAATACACTTGGAGATCACATTGTGCACGTCTCCTCCCATCCTTGGCCAATAAAAATGCTCCTTTAGCATGTCGAGGGTCTTGTTGATGCTGAAATGACCGGCAAGACCACCTCCGTGAACCTCTCGCACCAACAATTTCTTCAAAGGACATTTGGGCACACATAATTTGTTCCCCTTGAAAAGGGTCCCGTCTTGTAGCACATAGGAGCCATCACCACCATCGAGGTGCAATTTGAAGTCCTCATCCTCCTTGTAAAACTTCCGCATGTGTTGGAACCCAAGAACCCTTGCTTCAAACACCGAAAGAAGAGAATGTCTCCTAGAAAGTGCATCGGCAACCACGTTGACGCTCTCCTTCTTGTGTTTAGCCACGAAGTTGAAGCTTTGAAGATACTCCACCCACTTTGCATGACACGTGTTAAGCTTGTGTTTTCCGTTTAAATACTTGAGAGCCTCGTGGTCGGAAAGAAGAGAACTCCTTGTCGTAGGTGGAGTAATTCTTCCGTGACCCACTGAGCTTCTCGTTGAAGTAAGCGATGGGGCAATGATTTTGCATGAGGACAGCCCCAATGCCCACTCCGCTAGCATCGCAATCCACCTCGAAGACTTGTGAGAAGTTTGGGAGAGCAAGAACCGGAGCTTCACAAAGTCGAGCCTGAAGCTTCTCAAGGCTCCTTGGGCCGCTCGAGTCCACTCAAAGGTGCCCTTATTTATACACTCGGTGATAGGGGAGGTGAGGGTGCTAAACCCTTTGATGAACCGACGGTAGAACGAAGCAAGGCCGTGGAAGCTTCTCACCTCCGTGATAGTAGAGGGAGAAGGCCATGAACGAATGGCTTCCACTTTCGAGGGGTCCATGGAAATACCTCGGTCGGAAATGATGTACCCAAGAAATGTGACTTAGGGAGTGCAAAATTCGCACTTCTCAAGTTTGTCGAAGAGCTTCTATTGTCGCAGAACCCGAAAGACAGACTCCAAATGTGAAAGATGCTCCGCTTCACTCTTGGAGTAAACAAGGATGTCGTCGAAATAAACCACCACGAACTTGCTGATGAACGATCTCAAAACTTCGTTCATGAGTCGCATGAACGTGCTAGGGGTGTTAGAGAGCCCGAATGGCATGACGAGCCACTCGTACAACCCACCCTTAGTTTTGAAAGTTGTCTTCCATTCATCTCCTTCCCGCATGCGAATCTGGTGATATCCACTCTGAAGGTCGATCTTGGAAAAGACGCACGCACCATGCAACTCGTCAAGCATATCGTCTAGCCTCGGTATGGGGTACCGATACTTGACGGTGATGTTGTTGATAGCTCGACTATCGACACACATACGATAGGTGTCGTCTTTCTTGGGAATCAGGAGGGCCGGGACGGAACTAGGGCTCATATTCTCCCGAACGAAGCCCATAGAAACGAGTTCGTCCACTTGCCATTGTAGCTCCTTGGTTTCTTGCGGGTTGCATCGATAAGCCGCTTTGTTGGGGACTGATGCTCCGGGCATAAGGTCAATCTGGTGCTCGATGCCCCAAATAGGTGGAAGACCTGGTGGTAGATCATCGGGAAAAACGTCTTCAAACTTGGCAACGAGAAGGGCGACAAGAGGGTGTAGGGGTTTCTCTACCTCACTTTTGTTTGCTTCTAAGAGGAGTAAGGCAAAAACGGTCTTCCCCTTGCTTAGAGCTCTCTCAACCCGTGTTTCGCTCATGTGGTTGGGCTCACTTCCCACCCCAGGTTTTGGAGATATGATTTCATGTGGAGCAAACGGAAGTAGCTGAACCCTCTTACCGCTATGGGTAAAAGTATAGGTATTTTTCAACCCATTGTGCACAGTTTGCTTGTCGAATTGCCAAGGACGTCCCAACAGTATATGGCAAGCACTCATGGGAACAACATCACAAACAATAGAATCATCCTAGTTAGCACCAAAAGACAAATTCACTAGGACTTATTTGGTTACCTTGATGCCATCTTGATCGTTGAGTCACTTAAGAGAATACGGCCGAGGATGCGGTAATAATGGCAAGTTAAGCTTCTTGACCATGTATGTAGAAGCGACATTGGTGCAACTTCCTCTGTCAATGATAAGGTTGCAAACCTTGCCTCCCACGAAACACCGAGATTGGAAGATCATCTCCCGCTGGGCCTTATTGAGAGGGGCTTCTTGAGTATGCAAAACCCGTCTCAGGGCAAGAGCGTCACCCTGCACATATGGTGTGGGGGCGGCATCCTCATCATCACTCTCAACGCCTTCGTTGACACCCACTTCGGACTCCTCCTGTGCCATTTGAAGTTCCTATTTAGACCCAATTTTGTGTCTAAATACCGCCTAAATCCTTAGGCTTTAACTCGTTTCGTGGTTTAATTTCATAAGTTTTTAATGCGTTTAGGTTATTTTTGTAGATTTTGGAGTTTTCGCCGAAAAACGTAGCAAAACGGGCCTTTTTATAGCATTTTTGGTGATTTCCCGAGCCAAGCCGGACCGGAAACCGAGGCGGAGTCGACCCGGGACCACACTCCCAACCTTTGGTACCAATTAGTGAAGTAACGCATGCTACGACCCTCGGATCGAGCGTTACATGCTTCAGAAAGAAGAAAGAAACAAAGGGACGAAAAGAGTAGGGTAGCCCCCGCCACCCTGAGCGTAGCACCCGCTACCATAGGGGGTAGCGCCCGCCACCAGAGAGGTAGCACCTGCTACCTGTGCTCAAAGTCAGCCATGGATTGTCATCTGAGGAAGGTAGCGCCCGCTACCGTATGGGTCGCGCCCGCGACCTCCTGATCCCGAGTGAGACCGTGCCCACGGTCTCCCAGACCGTACCCACGGTCTCTCGAAGCTCGAAATCGCCCGACCTTTTTCGCTGGACAGAACATGACCGTGGCCACGGTCTCCCTATGTCCTGCGCGTGTTTTCGGCTTGAAGTGTTGCGTTTTGGCCAATGATTTTCACTTGTATTTATATCCCTTGTGAACGATTTCTAAGGGGGAATGGAGGGTTAGACTTAGACATTATTTTCAGCTTATAATTAGTGATTTTTAGAGAGAGATTAGTGAGAGATTAATCTAGGGTTTTGGAGATTTGTGTTTGTTATTGAAGATTTGGAGATTCAAACAATTGAAAGATTGTTGGGTCATCTTTTTATTGCTTTCCTTTGTTCATCTACAACACTTTGATAAGTTTTCTCTTCCCTTAACTCCTTTATTAATTACTTTGCTAATTACTTTGCTTGTTCTTGATTTCTTTGCTTGCTATTTCATTGTTCTTGCTTGTGTATGGTTGTTTGATGTTAGAAATCATGTTTAGGGTTGGATTGGATGTTGTTAGCATAGTTAGTGTTATGATTAGTGGCTAGAAACCCTATGGGTTAGGGGGTTATTAAGGGTGTGAATGGGTGATTAGCTTTGGGTTAGCAATTTTAGTGAGTAATTAGTTGAGAAATCAACTTCCTAATCCTATCCTTCCCTCAAGTGGGATGTATTTGGGTGCGAAAGCATCCCGAATACATCCAACGCTTGTTGGAAGGTAGGAATTAGGATAGTTAGTATTCTAGTTCGCGAAAGTGAATAGAAACTAACTAGGAAATTCCGTTCCTTGAACTCCCCCGGGTCTGTCGATGGACTTTGGGGAAGTTAATCCGGACTATCCTTGAAAGAGGAAGCCCGGTGGGTATTTTCTAATGGAGTTACCATTTGATTTCCCCTTCTCGTTACTCTCTTGTTGCAAAACCCATTTCCTCATCCCCTTTTGCATCCCGAAAAGCCTCCGAAGCCCATTTTCCATTCCTTGACTGACCTTAGCTTTGTTTCTTGCGTTGTGATCCTTTCAAACCGATATCCTTACCTTAGCAATCTCATCCCGACCATTGACTTAGTTTCTATGACCAAGGCCAACAGCTCCCTGAGAGAGAACGACAATACCGAGGTCTAACAAACCGCTGTACAGTTCCTCGTCAATGTCCTGGACCTCCTTGAAGGTCAAGGTTCCGTCGGTTCGGGCAATCCACTTGGTAGTGTCCATATCCATGGCATTTGAAGCACTTTCTACCCTCCATGCGGCGAGAGGGATCAGTTGGAGACGCCACAACAAGTCCATTTCCTTTGTCAATACGAGGTGTTGAAGGGAACTTGGGTGTCTCACTAGGTTTCGGGGTACCCGAATAAGGAGGGGGTCGGCTAGGCGGTGGGAAGTAGGTTCTTGGAGCCGGTTTGGAAGTAGCCTTTTCCTTCTTTCATCACTCAACTCGGAGAGCCAAACTGCACAAATCATCCAAAGAATGATAGGGTTGTATCTCAATCTTCTTGGCAATAGAAGAGTCCAACCCGTTCAAGAATCGCATCATCGTTTGTTCTTCGGGTTATCTTGAAGGTCGCTTTTGATGAGGAGTTTGTTCGGTTGCGTATTTTTGGGTTTCTGAGAAGTAAGGGTTGTCGAATCCACATGGATGAGTGTTAGGCTTGATGAGGGGATTGGTTTGCATTGGGGTTTTTCTCAAATGCGGAAAGCAGTAAATAATGTAAAGGAAGCAATTAAACTAATCTAGACGAGGATTCATAATAATCAAGAACGCATAAAAGATGAATTAAACCTAATTTCAGCTAAGAAAGCAATTAAGAGCAAGAAATAAGAAAGCAATAAAACTACAACTAATAATGAAATTGGGAAAAAGGAATTATACCTTCAAAGCATTGAATCTTCTATCTAGTCCTTCATCTTGAATCCTTCACTTGTATTTTCCCCCGAACAAATAAGAAAATTGTGAATTGGATTACCAAGGATCCCCAAATCCTCACTTGAGAGTAGAATTTGTGACCCTTAGCCTCCTCCTCACTAAAAGTTAGATTTGTGGAACTAACTCTAGAAAGCTTGAAATCAAAGCATCAATGGAAACTAGAGAGAGAGAGAGAGAGAGAGAGAGAGAGAGAGAGAGAGAGCTTTGTAAATTGCTTCAATGGAAATTGCTTGGAAAAAGAGTTGAATACAAAAATTGCAAGAGAAATGGAAGAAATTTTGAAGAACAATTAAAGACTTGAAAAATTAAAGAAAGCAATTAAAGCTAATTCTACTCTAATCCTACTCCTAAACTAAGGTACTAAATGATAATAGTGCTGAATTACATGGGGTATTTATAGAAGGAAGAAAATACAACTCAAAACCCTAAAAGAAACACACCAGCATGCGCGCAGCTTTCTGCAGAGGTCGTCAGGTCGCGGGGGCGCCGCTCCTCTGCCCCATTTATCCGTCGCTCACTTAGCATCCGTCGCGGGTGTGACACTCCCCGCCGCGGGCGTGAAACCTTACTGTCACGGGTGCGACGCAAGCAGTCACGGGCGCGAGCTTCTTCTGTCCACAGGCAATGTTCTCCTCTCCGGGGCAGGTCGCGGGCGCGACGGCTGTCTTGGACGATGCATTGGCGCGGCAGAACAAAGTCACGGGCGCGACCCTGTATGACTCGGGTGCGACGCCCGGCTGCCTACTTTGCCCTGTTTTGCGCCAATAAAGGAAATGGAATTCCCGGGTTGGTCTCGCCTCGGTTCTCGGGTCGACTCAGGAAATCACTCGGAATTCCCTAAAAAGCCTCAATTAAGCCCAATTTCCTTCTAACTCTTTATTTTCCTACTTAACACGAAATCATCATATCTAATATATAATTAAGGGCTAGAACAAGCAAAAATACCTTATAAATGATAATAATTCGGCTCGGAACGAGACCGAACAACACTCCCACACAAGGTTTTGCTCGCCCTGAGCAAACTAAAAACAAAGATAAAGAAAGGGAAAAGAAACTAACTTATCTTTAAGGTTTTCGATTCCCAAACATCTCCTACAAAATAAGATCCTATGTGCTCAAGTGCAAGTGTTATTCTACTCGATTCCGATTGATCTAAAGCAAATCACAATCCAAGCTTGTTTCAAAGCAAAAGATTATTTAAGTGTCGTCTTCCCTCGCTTATGTTGCCCTTGGCTTGGTGAGGGTCGCAGGAGACGCAAGAAAAGACTTCACATTTATTCGATTCTTTTTGGTGTTGGGTTTTTCCGAGAATTTAACGGCCCAACTTTTCCTACTTAACTTAACGGAATTTTTGGTGTTAGTCTTTTTGGGAATTGCACGGCCCAAAAATGGGGTCTACCCTCCCAACACGAGCTACTCCATACGCAAACGAAGTTTTTAAGGGGTAAGAGCGCCGCACCGCTCATACCAACTCGTGTAGGTGTACTAACTTAACATTTCACTTTCAAGGTTAATGTCGGGTTTTTCTGGATTTGGAACGGCCCATAACGGGATCTACCCTACCAACTCAGGCTACTCCATTTACAAATGAAGTGCTTAAGGGATGTGAGTGCTGCCTACTCACACCGGCCCTTGTTGGTTTAACTGACAATTAATCAATTAATCCAATTTAATTAGCTTTCACTTTTCCAACAAGCTCCGAAGTGATCTACTAAAGTCTCACAATTTCAAGAAGAACGTGAAAGAATTAAGGATCTTATTAAGCATTTAATGAAGGGAATCTACACAAATGAGTCATGACAATACTTGAACTAAGGTTGATAATGCTGTTACGGGTTGCTTTCAAGGAGATTAAGAAAGTTTTCGAAGCATTGACTACACTTTTCCTAAAAACAAAGCAAAAACAAAAGAAAAATGAAAACTTATAAAGGTTCTTCACTCCCTTTTTTTCTCCTTTTTCACACAATTTTTTCAAATTTTAGCAAAAACTAAGAAAACAAAAACAAAAAACTAGGTTATCTACCCATAAACATGAAAATATCTCCCTCACTCCCACACAAAACTTCACAATGTCCCCATTGTGAGAAGGGTGTCACAAGTAAGGTAGAAAACCTACAAAAGACACAAAAACAAACAACTAACAAATAACAAGTGGTGGCGACCCGAGCCCACACGGCTCCAACAGCAAAATATTCCCAACATTAACACTCAAGGAGTTCGCCACCCAAAAGGAAAAATCAAGCATGCAACATGGATCAAGAATATATACACTCAAAGAGAGGGCGGAAGGAGATAACCTCGAAATCTTCAATTAAAGATAACTCGATCCACGAACCAAAAGCACCAAGCATAAGGTTAGGATATACAATGTAAACTTATCTCAATGCTTAGAACTTGGCATGCAAGATTAAAAGAAAAATAAAAATATATACAAGACACTACTAACTAAAAAACTAAAGAGAAACCAAAATATTTACAAAATGAATCTCACTCTTTTTCTTTTCTTTTCTTAGACTAAAAAAAACGGAATGCATACTACCCCCACTACTCCTACACAAAGAGGTTGTAATGTCCTCAATGAAAACAGAAGTAAGGTAAGCAAGCACTCCAAAGGAACGAAAAAGAAACACACAAAAAGAAAACAAAAGAAGAAAAGAAAGACAACTCACTAACTATACAAGAAAGGTGAGGAAGGATATTACCTGGAAGGCTTCTTATCAAAAGGCTCACTCCTTCTCGCCTCAAGATGTGGGGCACCATGTCAGAACCATTCAAAAGCCCGTAGTAACAAGTCATGTATTCTCTCATGCATCTCAGAATGGTGTAGATAAGAGCACAATCTCAAAAGTGCATCAACAAGCATTAGTACTCTCAACAGTTTATCGAATGCCTTAGAAAAGTCAGTGAAAGGACGGACTACATAAATGTACAAAACTTTCCTAGGCATGGTGAATGGAGACATGACAAATGATTCCTCCCATTGACTCACAAATAGAAATTGGGTATGCAAATCAACAGGAGGGGGCAATACAACACATTCCTGAACAAGCTCATGTAAAGACTTGGATGTAAGCAATGACTCAAACTCAATTTCCATGCAATTTTCATCAAACACAGATTCCAAATCACAACTTTCACCAAATTCATCATAATCATCAATGGGTGATAAGGAAAAAGTAGGGTTAAACCACATCATGACACTCCTAACATCACAAGAAGCTACCTCTTCATCTTCATCAATATGAGACTCATCAGAAAAACTATCAATATTAGAAGGCAAAGGTGCAACATTCAAAGCATCAGCAAAAGTGAAAGTGGAAGGCTCAGGGTCATAACCCATCGTGAATGACTCATAAAGCATATCATCATCAAAAGCGTCATTGTCACAAACCAAGTTCAAACAATTAGGATCAATCCCCAAAGAATTAAGCTCATCATCACAAGATTCTACATCCATGAATTTGCAAGAAAGGGCACCTAATGCCTCATCAAAACATTGATTCTTAATGAAAGTGAATAATTCAGCATCAAGCACACATTCAACCACAAGGGATTCAATTTCACTCTCAACAAGATCATGTTCAATTGCATCACAAGTAACATGGCATTCAATATATACTCAACCTTTTCTTGACACAGAAGCATGGATAACGGTGTGGACAATGGTTCATCATCAAGCATGTTTTCATCAAGTTCTACATCATCACACACAAGATCATCATGTTCCTAACGCTCACTGGATACAGCTAGAGCTAAGGAATTGCTAAGTCGGCATACAAAACTAGGTCTATTATAGTAGTCATCATCCTCATCATAATCATACACAGAAGAATCAATACGAATTTCAGGACTCAAAGATGACGAATGATCTACTTCAACTATCGAATCAACCATTTATGATGAAAAAGCTTCTACCCCAGTTTTAAGCATATGTTCAAATTCTTGCATGTACTCATTCATTTTCACACGCATTTCAACTTGAAAATCATCCACCTCAGCACGAATATTATCTAGTTCAACTTGGACACAAGATTCGGAAGCATGATATGGAGATTCACAATGCACACATAAAGGATGAGATCCAACAACATCACATTGGGGAGGATCATAAGAGTTCTCTACATAATCCCTATCATAAGATTGATCATCAAAATACAAGGGATAATCACATGATTGTTCAGCTACGGTCCCAGAGGGTGGTGCATAATAAGAAGGTTGATCGCTAGGAATACCATTTTGTTGCTCAAATTCATACGAATCCCTAGACAACCAATCAAGTAATTCTCATGCTTTTTCTTCCCCTAAAGCAGAAAACCCGTAGTATTCTAAGAGGTTTCGGGTCTCATAATTCACACCCTCATTCACAATTCCCAAAAGATATAATGTATCATAAAAGATACCATACAATTCACATTGAGTATGGTAATCATGTAATCTAGCAAAATACTTCCAAAATATTTCATGCTCAAATTGGGGAAATTGGGGACTAGCCATACTCTCTTTTTCTATTTAATTTTTTTTTTCGGTATTCAATTTTTTTGACTACATTTTCTTGGAAGAAGCTAGAAAGCAATGAACTATTTACACATAAACCAATAACCTAATCTACCAAATAACGCTATCCCCGACTACGGCACCATTGTTCGGTTGCGTATTTGGTTTTTGAGAAGTGAGGGTTGTCGAATCCACAGGGATGGGTGTTAGGCTTGACGAGGGGATCGGTTTGTGTTGGGGTTTTTCTCAAATGCGGAAAGCAGTAAATAATTAAATGAAGCAATTAAACTAATCTAGACAAGGATTCATAATAATCAAGAAAGCATAAAAGATGAATTAAACCTAATTTCAACTAAAAAAGTAATTAAGAACAAGAAATAAGAAAGCAATAAAACTACAACTAATAATGAAATTGGGAAAAAGGAAGTATACCTTCAAAGCATTGAATCTTCTATCTAGTCATTCATCTTGAATCCTTCACTTGTATTTTCCCTCGAACGAACAAGAAAATTGTGAATTGGATTACCAAGGATCCCCAAATCCTCACTTGAGAGTAGAATTTGTGACTCTTAGCCCTCCTCCTCACTAAAAGTTGGATTTGTGGAACTAACACTAGAAAGCTTGAAATCAAAGCATCAATGGAAACCAGAGAGAGAGAGAGAGAGAGAGAGAGAGAAAGCTTTGTAAATTGCTTCAATGGAAATTGCTTGGAAAAAGAGTTGAATACAAAAATTGCAAGAGAAATGGAAGAAAACTTGAAGAACAATTAAAGACTTGAAAAATTAAAGAAAACAATTAAACCTAATTCTACTCTAATCCTACTCCTAAACTAAGGTACTAGATGATAATAGTGCTGAATTACATGGGGTATTTATAGAAGGAAGAAAATGCAACCCAAAACCCTAAAAGAAACACAACAGCACGTGCACAACTTTGCTCAGAAGTCATCATGTCGTGGGCGCGACCAGGACCGTCGCGGGCGCGCCGCTCCTTTGCCCCATTTATCCGTCGCTCATTCAGCATCCGTCGTGGGTATGACATTCCCCGCCGCGGGCGCGAAACCTTATTGTCGCGGGTGCGACACAAGCAAGTCACGGGTGCGAGCTTCTTCTGTCCACAGGCAATGTTCTCCTCTCCGGGGCAGGTCGCGGGCTAGATGCACTGTGTAGCGGGTGCGACAACTGTCTTGGACGATGCATTGGCGCGCCAATAAAGGAAATGGAATTCCCGAGTTGATCTCGCCTCGGTTCTCGGCTCGGGTTAGCTCAGGTCGGCTCGGGAAATCACTCAGGATTCCCTAAAAAGCCTCAATTAAGCCCAATTTCCTTCTAACTCTTTATTTTCCTACAAAACACAAAATCATCATATCTAATATATAATTAAGGGCTAGAATAAGCAAAAATACCTTATAAATGATAAGAATTCGGCTCAAAACGAGACCGAACAGAGTTGTTCGAACTCCTGGATGTAGTCGCTTACAGATCGCTTGCCTTGGGTGAGAGCGTAGAGCTTCAGCCTCAAAACATTCTACTTGTATGTGTTGGGCAAGAAACGGTGGTTCATTATTTGCTTGAGTCACGTCCAAGGAGTAATTCTCGCCCGACCTTCCGGAGCCCGTTGCGCTTTCACATTTTCAAACCAAAGCGAGGCGACTTTGGTGAGTTTTAGGCTAGCAACCTTAAATGCCTTCTCATCATTGTTTTCCTTGGTTTCAAAGATCATATCCATCATTTGGATCCATTCAAGGTACTCGTCAGGATCATTAGAACCATTGAACTCGGGAATGTCGATTTTGACGTCTTGGAAGTCGTCACGAGGGGACCTAGCATGTACCTCCCTACGAGGACGGCATTGTGGGGAACCTCTATCATCGTCACTCAACTCAAAGGTAGGAGGAGGAAGGATAGGGCTTTGGGTGCACCTCAGACGTTCAATTCGGGGTGGACCATGAAGTTGCGCGGCCATGTTGTTAAGTTGGGCCGCAAGGTCCCAAAGAGCCCGCTCGATAGTGAAGTATTGATTCTCAACGGAGGTGAGTCGGTTCTCGACAGCTAGTGTAACGCCCCGACCCCTCCCGGTTCGCGGACATTATCGATAACCGCTTTAAGGATCGATGACTGGCCCTACAAATCACCATGAGTCTTTCCAAAGATGCTTCCTCGCCACACGCCTGAAAACTTCCAGAGGTCACCCATCCTTTGACTACTCCCAGCTAAGCACGCTTAACTGAGGAGTTCCCAACGAATGAGCTACCATAAAAGAAGGTGCACCTTGGTGATATGAGTAGTCATTTCAAACCCTTTTAAGCAACACTTTAACCACATAACCAAGGTGCACCTTCTTTTATGGTAGCTCATCCGTTGGGAACTCCTCAATTAAGCGTGCTTGGCTGGGAGTAGTCAAAGGATGGGTGACCTCCTAGAAAGTTTTCCCAGGCAGCGTGTGCGGGGCGAACGGCTTGGAAAGACTCGTGGTGATTTGGGGCGATCGATGATCCTGAAGCGGTTATGTAATGTCCGCGGCCGAAAATCGGCGTTCTGATGGTATCGAGCCGACGCGACCGTGAGCTTCGCCAGTGGACAGGAGATCCATGGGCAGTCACCTAGTGGGGCAAAGATTCTGGAGTGGATTGAGGCACAACTAGGATGTTGTGCGTTTAAGTGGGGGTAATTGTAACACCCCGGATATATGGTTAAATGTGGCTTAAAAGGATTGAAATGAATACTTATATCACCAAGGTGCACCTTCTTTTATGGTAGCTCATCCGTTGGGAACTCCTCAGTTAAGCGTGCTTGGCTGGGAGTAGTCAAAGGATGGGTGACCTCCTGGGAAGTTTTCCCAGGCAGCATGTGAGCGAGGACGAAGCACGCTGGAAAGACCCGTGGTGATTTGTGGGGCCAGTCAGCAATCCTTGAAGCAGCTATCGGTAATGTCTGCGGCCCGAGAGGGGGTCGGGGCGTTACAGCTAGAGCTCGAGGGCTACTCCGGTGGCTTGATTCCTCTTGTTCGGAGCGAACTTCTTCGTCCATACCGAGAGAAAAGGTGAGGGATGGTTTGTGTTTGGGAATTTTTGTGGAGTTTGGGGGTTCTTTTGTAGTTGGATAGTGTTTGGCTAAGGGTTCTTTGTGTTTTTTTTACTCAGACATTTCATCGAACACCTTCCATGCACTATTTTCCAACTTCTCCTTTAAGCTTCAAAGGACTTCAAATTCAACAAATACAAACACAATACAATATATTCCAACACTCTTGGATAGTACAAGGGTTGAGGAACACCAATAGTTGCATTCAACTCACAAAATCCAACACTAGAGAACAACATTATCAAGAACAATGAACAAACTCAAGCTAAATGAAAAACCAAGGCTCTGATACCAAATGGAGCGTTAGGGATCGTGATGGGATGATAGATGCTTGAGTTTTTGAAAGAAAATCAAAGGAAGAAGAACTTGAACACCTTAGGGCTTGCATATGACCTTGGCAAGGAGAGTCCACGACCTTGGCAAGGAGAGTCTATGACCTTGGCCTAACACCCCACCATGATTAAACAGGATACAACCACCATTAATCACTAAAAGAATGACTTAAACACCACCAAAGATAGATTGGATAAAGTAAATAAGATTTTTGGGGAAAGGCTTGAAGAGCACTCTAGCATGTCATTCAACTTCACATAATCTGCCCAGAAAAAATGAGCTAGCCAAGTATTTATACAAAATATCAAAAGCCCAAAACACAGTCGTTTTGGTTACAAAAAAAAAACACGCGTAAACAGTTTCGTCACGTTATAGTTGTCGTCACGGGCGTGACGACCTGGGCAGGTTGGTGTTGCGGGCGTGATGACGTGCGGACCAAAAACTCGCCTGTTTGCCGAGAGGCGTCATAGGCGTTACGACAAGGGTAGCGGGCGTGACGAACTAGGCAGTTTTTCTGCCAACTTCAAACTCGTATAACTTCCTCATCCGGACTTCGTTTTAGACCCATAAGGTATCGATGGAAAGCCCTCGATGTCTACTTTAAGCTCCCAAAATTTCAAGTCCATCGGAATTGTATGGAAGGAGTTATGGTCAAAAGAGTGAAGGCACATGCATTTCTAGCTTTTGAACCTTATTGAACTGAGACAAAAACTCGAACCCCGATACCTCATAGTTCAACATCTCAGGACGGACCGATACGGTCCCGGGGTCTTCGGGGTTAGTGGAACAAATAAGCCTCCTTAGAAGGCCTCAAAACACATCCAATGGATGGCCGAGACTACCCTTGTAAATTTTGGATTTCACCGGAAATTGTACCTCGAGGTTCACCGTAGTTGAGGCGGCTCGCTTGGCAAAAGTGACGAGGGACGAAAATGAAACCCGGGGCTCTTCACCAATACTCTCAAATGTGATAACCAAGCTGCAGTATACATAGCACACAATCATGTATATCATGAAAGAACAAAGCACATCGAGATAGATTATCAGTTTGTCAGAGAAAAGCTAGCCAAAGGAATGATCTCTCTCAAGCATGTCTCTACAAGTTCACAGCTTGCTGATATTATGACAAAAGCCTTTCCTAGAACAAAGCGTCATCAGAATTTAAGTAAATTGGGGTGTTCACCCCCCACCAATTTGAGGGGGAGGGGTGTTAGAATTGGGTAGCTATTTGTTTTATTTTAGCTGTATTTTTTGTTCTGTTTTCTTTTCTTCTTCTTGGTTTCTTAGGCCGCTTTGTTGGGCTTGGCAGGCAATATATGTTGCCTTGCCTTCCTCTTGTTCTCACGTCTTGTATACTACAATTTTCCTCCCAATGAAAAATTCAAATCTCTCTTAATCTCCTTTTTATCTCTCTGTTTCACAATACAATAGGTGAAACCTTTATACGGTATGTGTGATAAGATGGATAGTAACCATAGTAACCAATGAATTCACTCATGAATATCACTAATCAAAGAGTCATGGACAAATTTATTTTCCTTAAGAACTATTTACTATATTGTAAATGTTCAAATGATAAACTTTAGCCTAACTTGTAGCACAACTTGGACTTGTTTCTAACTTATACAAAGAATATTTCTTTATAGTATTGTATACGCCAATACTAGAGAGAAAGATGTGTTTGAAGTGTCTTTAGTTGGTGTATTTTGTGTAGTTGGTGGCTCATGTAAATGGTTAGAACACTCGTATCTATAGGAGAGGAGGAAATGAGTAACACACTTGCAACATCTCCACTTAAAAGCATTTAATGAGGGACTTTAAAGATTACCATGAGCTTGACCAAGTTAATTGACTACATGCTATATTAGAAATATATAGTTGGGTACGGTCAAAGAACACATGGTTAATTAGGATTATATAATAACAACAGAATAAGTATAGTCGTTGGCCATTAATTTGGAGTCACGTGCCTCACACGGACCATGTCAATCCTGACATGGACCACGTTGGGGCCAACACGGTCCCTGTCAGATACGACTAGATTTGTGCTGAACCTAATCTTCATATTCTTGTTTTTTAACACTGACATGACCCGTGTCAGAACTAAAGTCATCCGTGTTTGACCATATACCTTGACCGTAATGTCTTGTGATGAGTTTTTATTAGATATGACAGGTAGTTTTAATTTTCGTAAAAGTAACTGTATTTTTAACAAATAGCTGAGATTAAATATCTATATAAAATGAACGGTCGATATTATCTAATGCATGAGAATTGACAATTGAGGGAGGGAAGAGTTTTTAAGCATCCCCATTCCTATTTATATAAATATTTAATCTCAATCATTCATTAAAAATACAATTACTTTTTCGAACTAAGAAATTTCAAAGTCAGTTGTCATTCTCGAATGTGTTCAGTTTGAAACTGACGATTGGGTAGGTGAGGGATTTTGAGGGAGTAATGTCTTGTGATGGGTTTTTATTAGATATGACAGGTAGTTTTGTTTTTCAAAAAAGTAACTGTATTTTCAACAAATGGCTGAGATTAAATATTTACATAAAATGGACTATGGATATTATCTAATACATGAGAATTGACAATCGAGGGAGGGAAGAGTTTTTAAGCATCCCCATTCCTATTTATATATATAGATGCCTACACATCCTCTTTAGTGTTCTCAACTTCCTAAATATACTGCTCGACAAATTGATTCCCTTTGTCGAGATTTCTTTCGGAAAGATCTTTCCACTAATAAAGGTTTAAATAAGGTAGCTTGGGATAAAGTCTGTAAGCCAAAATAGTTAGGGGGTTTCATATTAGAAAAATCGAGGTTGTTAATACTGCATTTTTATGTAAACTTATGTGGAAATTACTCTTTGGGAATGGTATTTGGGTTGACCAAATGAGAACTAAATATTTATATAAGGATTCCCTTTCTGAGGTTTGTCCTAAACAGTAGGATTCTTGGGTCTGTAAATCCATTCTTAATGCCCGACCCATTTTCTCAAAAGTTCTTTAGTGGAAAGTAGGTAATGGCGAATGAGTTAATTTATGGCAAGATAATTGGTGTTCTTCAGATAGTTTACATTCTATTAATAATATCGTTGATCCGCCGTTAGTTAACTTAAACTTAAAAGTTGAAAATTTTATTCTTCCTAATAAGACTTAGAATATTGCATTCCTTAGTCTCTACTCAATCCGTTTTCAGTTGATCTTATTCGTAATATTCTTATCTCAATTAATAATTTGACTAATCATTTATGCTAGGGGTTATCAAATAATGGTGAATTTTCTACCAAATCAGCTACTTGGTTAGCTCATAATATATCTCCAAACTCCAACCTTGGGAATTTAACTGGATTTGGAAGCTAGATGTTCAGCCAAAGCTGAAAATATTTCTTTGACAATCTCTTTGAAATGCTTTACCTCTTAGAGCTTGTTTAGATTATTGTGGAATTAATCTTCCAAGTACTTCTTGTCCTTGTTGATCCTTACATCCAGAAGATTTAGATCACCTTTTTTTTTAATCCTGTCCTCTCACAAAGGAAATTTGGGATGTTGATGTTCCGCATAATTGGCTTTGTTCCTCTTCTATTCCTCAATCTTCTGAATCTTTTAAAAGATTCTACTCTCGAATCAAGGGAACCAAAAATCTTGATCGGATCATTGCTCTTATGTGGAGCATTTGGAAATCCCATAGTGTCATTGTCTTCAAACAAACCACCACTCCTTCTACAACAACCTTGATTCGTGCAAAACAAGTTTCAACCGAATGGAAGATGCGACATCGTATAGGGGATTCTTTTTTAGATTTAGGAAAGAGGTCAAGTTCAACTTCTACTGGTAGCTCGGTGTGGGTTGCTTGGAGTACGCCTCCACAGGGGTCGTTCAAGCTCAATTTGATGGTCCCAAATCTTCGGGTGCTAGTGCAGGGGGTGTCATTATTCGTGATTCCTTGGGGCATCTGCTGGTGGCTTCTTCTTTCCATTTGGCTTCTTCCTTGATATTAGTAGCAAAAGCTATGACATTAAGAAACGACCTTTATTATGCAATTCATTATGGTTTCTCCCCCTCACATATTAAAAGAGACAATCTTGTCATAATTAACGCTTTGTGTGGAGATTTCCACACGCCTTGGGAGATAGATGCTTTGCTCCAAGATATACGTTTGATGCTTTCCCTTTGTAATTGTCTTTCAATTTCTCATGTGTAGGGAGGATAATAGAGTTGCTGACTGACTGACTAAGTTTGGTGTTTCTCCCCTGTCAGCAGCTTGTTTGACCTCCAGTCCATCAGTTACTTTGTTCTTTATTTTGTGGGAGGATAAACTAGGTAGATCTCTTGAGAGAACTGAGAAAGATTACCTAGCGTTGTTTTACTTACCTTTTTCTAAAAAGGTTTTTGGATGCTAATATACTAAACTTTTGGGGTATTGGACAATAATACACTAAACTTTGATCTTGGACAATAATAGACTGTACTTTGGGGGTGTTGAATAATAATGCACCCAGAACGATCCTAATAGTGGCTGAATCGGTGATAATCCTACGTAGCAAGTGGCGAAGACGAATTGGCACAAAAATATTTAAATTTATGATAGGTCAACTAATCCACACATAAGCAAAGAGAATCAACTTTGAAAAAAGTAAAAAAAAAAATCATAAAATCACATTTGTTTAAACGTGTTTTCAATGAGAGATTGTTGTTATAATTATATAAAATTATCTTTGCTTGTGTAGATTAGCTGACATGTAATCAATTTAGATATTATTTAGCCAATTTATCTTCTCGACCTGCCACGTAAGATCACCACCAAGTTAAATACCCCAACATTGTCTCAAAGTTCAGTGCATTATTGTCAAATACCCCAAAATTTCAGTATATTTGCGTCCAAAAACAAAAGGGGATGCAAATTATTTTAGATTATGCCCATATAGATTAGCTAAATATGGCTATAATTATTAATTAACAATGCGGAAGAAAGGAATTTTGTTTTGATTTTTTCTAAATATAGACATAATCTAAAATAATTTGCATAATTAGGTGGTTATTGTAGAACAATGTTGTTGTTGTTGGTGGTTCACGTGGAAGGGGAATTGGCCAGTCACACTAGCGGCAGCAAAGCAACCGAAGCCAGAAGCTCTACTACTCTTGTTCAAATAACGCCTCTTCCAGTCTTCCTCCCTCTAAGATTGGTTTCTATCTCCTTTTTCCTGCAATGTCTCCGTTGGCGTTGTCTCCTACTGCTACGCTTCACCATTTCACTCGTAAGTTTCGCTTAATTCATCCTACTAAACATCAATTCTTCTCTTTTTTTGCCGAGTTTATCCACTCTTTATTGGAAATCATACTTCATTCATCGCTTCCTGAAAACCCTGGTTCTGCATTTGTTTGACCTTGTTTGGGGATATGTAGTGCCTAAGGTTGAAGAACTTCGATCATTTATTGTGATTGATACGAATTTCAACCAACTCTATTTCTAATTGGCAATTGAACAACTTTGGGTCATTTATTCTGGAGATTACTGGCAATGGTACAGCTCCTTGTTGCACATTCTGAGGGACGACTTTAGGAATGTTAAGTTTGGATAAGTTTAATTGTTCAATCTGAAACGAGGTTTCTTGACACTGCGTTGGATAAATGACCCCAATAGCTGACTATAATGGATTACAATAACAACTCCAAGCAAGACTTCTGCTTTTGTGGGGGTTGGGGAAATTCTTATGTGGGAAGCCTTTATCCTTGCAGTCGTCTGTTCTGTAGAGAGTGTGCATGCCAATATTGATGATGGAATTGCCTTTGTTTGAGAATTGAGAGGCGTGTTAGCTGGCGTTGGAATAGAATGTATGGAAACAACAAATGATGGTGTTTGTTTGTCTTCCATGCGGAACTAACTATAGAGATGCTACTTATCTGTATTCCTGTTTAATGTGTACCCGCTGACTGGCTGACTATATACATTTTATGATGCAGTAACAATTAGGACAGCTAATAGGTATTATAGTTGAGCTGGTTATAAAGCAAGTTTGATCTAATATTTGTACCTTTCTTGCCAAGAATGACAATCTTTTCATTTCTATAATTTGTTTCTTACGTGTTATTCACATGACTCCAGGACTTATAAAGCCACAGAATAAACTTTTCTCATTTATTGAAAGACAAAATGCAATCAAGTCTTCATTTAATGCAAGTTCTCAAAGGAAAGGGTTCTCTATTACTGCTTCAGCTACTAAAGGAATGAGTGGAGGTGTTTCTGAATTATCTGAGTCTGAACAGGATGTGAAACATTATATGTGGCCAGACAAAAAGGTATAAACGCTTTTGTTTATCTTGGTGATGTTTGTTGTTTCTAAATATGAGTGTTTCATCCTTATCTGTTGGCTGGTGCCATGAGGGCCGGTTCTTGTTTAATCGCTTTTGATTCTTGAAGGATTATGATAGTTTGCTTTTTCTTGTTGAATTCTCACCGCCACCCCCATGTTTTTGTGCTTTTTGATCCCTGTTAATTCTTCTCGATATATACTAAGGTTGCTGTCAGGAGATTTCATATTTACGGTTTCAAATAAAGAGCCCTGTTTCACAGGCCTGCTTTTGGAAGACTTTGATGAGAGGGCACACAATCTCATTATCTTCCAGAGACAATACTTCTCACAAAATTCAACCCCACCAAAATAAAAAAATTAAATAGATATTAATAGATAAATACTAATACTAATACTAATATTGCCTAGTTGGCAAGGACTCCACCTTTCACCTTTTCCACCCAGTTCAATTCTTGGGTGGAGCATTCCTTTCCCAGAGGAATTTTTAGAGTGTGGTGTGGAAGGTTGGGCCCATGCACTGGGCTTTAGCATCCCCTTACCCGCATCCATAGCAGGTCCATTGGGTTGCCCTGAGATAGGGGCTCTACGTATTGGATTACTTACCATTGTACAAAAAAAAAAAAAAGATACTAAAACTAAACCTAGTAATAATAAAGGGTAAGAATCCTGCAGTTATATGTCGGGGTTGTTTTCAGTTTTGTCTAGACAAGAGTAGCACACAGGGGATTGGTTATCTCCAAAATCATCATTTCTTTTGGTCCGTAAAAGATTGAAATAACCAACTACTTCACTAGCTGAAATATGCTCGTTACAAAGGAATCAACTCATAAGATAAGAACTGTTGGTGAAAATGTGTTAAAAGACGAACAAATCCTCTTCATTGTCACAGCTATGAATCGGCTGTATTTATGTGGACTTTGGAGGATTGGATGACTGGATGAAGTTTTCCGTAAATAATTATAACTCACAGGTTATCCGTTTCTCCACCCTCAAAAGGAAAAAAAAAAAGAAAAGAAAAAGAATACAAGCACTCTCGTGGGAGTTTAGCTGTCTTTGGAATTATCTTACCATTGTCAGCATACAAGGTTGAGATAGCCAACTAATTAATCCAGTAGCTGGAATCTGTTTTTAGCATCAGAAATCAACTAGCAAAAGCAGGACTACTAATTGTGAAGATCCTGCCTTGGTTCGGTCAACATTCAGTATCTCAGTCTTGAGCTAGTCTGTTGGTTGGCTTCTTTTGTTGTGTCAATTTACTTATTATTTCCCTTAAACCTCTTGTAGTGTTAGGGCTTATATTTTGAAGGCTCATGAGCATATTTTCACTTCTGTGTCTGTCTCACTTGTGCTTCATTTCTTTCTCTGAACAGAGGCCTCGAGTATGCATAGTAGGTGGTGGATTTGGAGGGCTGTATACTGCATTGCGACTAGAATCTCTTCTATGGCCCGATGACAAGAAACCTCAGGCAAGTCTTTGTTGAATTCAGTTTTCCGTCATAGTCCTATTATTCTTGCTCTACTGTGAGTCACAAGAAATAGTGTGCATGCGAATCAAATTCTCTTTGGTGTAGGCAAAATTGACAGGTGTGAACATAGAAATGTGAAATCTACCTTGCTGTGAGAGCTGAAATTTCTGCTCTCTACCTGATGTATGATGTGTGATAATTTGATGTGTATTTGAACTTATGAACCCTTGTTATTGCTACTCCACTAATAGTTTCATCATCTTCTCTGGCTCCTTTTGTCACTAAACATGCAATTTAATTTTTAAGTATTTGGTGTTTCACATGCTCACGTTAAAACCTTTGGACTCTAGGGACCGACTCTATCTCTCTAACTTGGTTTTCACCTTGTCCTTGGTGTTGATAACCAGGACGACAATGAGGGTGGAAACAACAGCAATAATAAATTTTTGGAAGCAATGGAATCATCCGTGGTTCATCTTTTTATTGGTTCAAACCATTAAGTGGTTTTAGCAGTCCTAGTAAGTGTTCAATGTGCCTGGAGAAGGGAGAATTAGGGATTTTCCTTCCTTTGAATTGTTGGTGGGTCACTCACTTTGACATTATGGAATATGGCTCCTTTGGCTATTTGGTGGGATACTTGAGAGAGAGAAATTGACGGATCTTTGACAGTAAAACATTTCCCCCTTATGATTTCAAGCTCGACTTTTTGAGGATGTTGTATAGTTGGTGTTGGTGCTTATGTGGGATAGTCACTTGAGGTTTTGGATTTTGTTGATGATATCATTCTTGAGAGCTCAAGGGCGTAATGTCTTTGTATTGAGTATTGACCCCATTTTTATATGGGCTACATACAACCCCTCAGTTTCCTTTCAATGCATCTTTTGATTATTTGTAAAACAAAAATTACTCACTAATTTCCACCATGTGGTCAATATATTTCATAATTTTGCACTAACCAATATTGAACAATCAACAATATACCCACAAAATTATACATGGCCATACTTGATTAAACCCTTCATAGGAACATATATATAAATATATTCAAAGCTAATCTAATTTCACTACTTCCGTATAATCTATATTCTGTTACTGAGACTGTCAACATTAGCTCTTTCTGCGTATATTAGGACATGCTCTACTAGAAGTTTTAGAGCTAAGACCTGCAAATGTCCTCATCAAAAAAGTAAAAAAGATATAGGAAAGTCTCAAGCTCACTTGAATAATTTTAGACCATTGTCGAATATTTTAGACCTACAAAATTGATTTGGTCAATGACTTCCCTGTCCTGCTCTTTTTAACTTGCAGGTTGTTTGTGACCCATGTTTTTGAGCCATGTTACTGTACTCTGTGTGTTTCTATCAGGCTGTCTTCTTGTAATATTCTGAAACACTTGCTTAAAAGCCATGCTGTACTAGACTCAGAGTACCTACATTTCAGCCTTCTTAAATGCTATCAAAATTTGTGCTGTGTAGGGAAGGTATAATATTGAATTTGTGACTCTGATCCTTGGCAAACTTGCTAGTGAAAGGAGAAAAGCTGCTATGTTTCTGTTGCATTATACTTAACGAAATAAATGCCCCCCCCCCCCCCCCAACACACACACACAAAAAAAAAAAAAATCCATATTGGCTTCATAATATTCTAATTCCCTTCAGGTTCTCTCATATGGCATCAGGTACTTCTCATTGATCAGTCCGAGCGTTTTGTTTTCAAGCCAATGCTTTATGAACTTCTGTCTGGAGGTTTGTCTATTATTTTGGGATCTGTGTCTGCAGATATTTGTTATGCACCGTCCCAACTAAATCACCTCTGGTTAGTTGTTTGGTTGATGTTGATTTCATGTTGTCTTGCAGAAGTGGATGGCTGGGAAATAGCTCCTCGATTTTCAGATTTGTTGGCAAATACAGATGTTCAGTTTATACAAGATAGAGTGAAACTTCTTCACCCATCTCATGATATGCTGACAAATGGTTCTGAGAGATCCACTTGTGCTGGGACTGTGCAACTCGAGAGTGATCTACTTATTGAATATGACTGGTATTGGTCTTTGGTAAAATCTTCACTATGTTGACACATTACGTGTTCATTCTTCCTTGTGTCTGGTTTCGGTATTTCTATCTTTAACAGGTATGATGGGCCATTTAGGGGCTCTATCAGCAATCAATATATATTACACTATGTTACTCGGATTCGGGTACGCGTGTCCATATCGGACACAAATACGGGTGTCGGACTTGGCTATTTTAAAGAAATTTTATACATTTTCATTGTAATTTGAAGTATCAAGCATCGTACCCTTGTCCGGGTATCAAGGGTCCGACAGGGAAAATGAAGAGTCGGAGTAACATAGATATTACATGCACCCGGAGCATGTGCTCCAGATATTTGCGAGTGAACAATCATAATAATCAGAGTGAATAACCTAATATATTTGGGTGAACAATCTAATATATGTCAGTGAACAATCGTAGTATTTGGAGCACATGCTCCGGGTGCACCTAATAAATTGCAATCAACAATGGGTTATTCAAGTGGAGGACTTAGGAGAAGAGGTAGGTTTTTGTTGGTTCTTTTTTTTTTTTCTTTTTTAAAATCTTTGGTGGGGTGGGAGAGCTTTTATCGAAGGCCACAGCGAGATTTAAATTTCACAATTTTTTCTTCTTTGATTAAAGGTAGTAACTAGAAAGGCAGATGAAATGCCATCCAACCAACTTTGTTGGTAATTGGGTTTTGACTTTTGAATGCATGCCATGCCAGTATGCTTTTCTTTGCATGATTCAAATCTGGTGTCTTGTTTTGGATTACCGAGTGCTATGGTTAGAGTACCCCTGCAACCTTCTACTTCCAGACATTATCTTTCCGTTGGTGGAAATAAATGTTTGCAAGATATTATGTCATCAATTACTATCCTTTTGTTGGACACCTTTATTGAATCACAAGATGACATGTGGATCATGACTCTGTTCGGTTGCTTAAATTTTAGCGTTGTCTTGCTCAAGCTTGGTACTTGTTTGCTTGGGCAGCCAGGTTGGTTCTTGCTTTGGGGGCTGAGCCAAAGCTTGAAGGCATTCCTGGGGCTGCAGAATATGCTGTTCCATTTTCCACTTTTAAGGATGCATGTGTGAGTATATCTGAAATATTTTGATTGTATCTTGATATTTCTTTGTTCCTTTTGGATAAATGATCAAGATATTTATCGATAGGAGAAAGGGGCTGTAACTAGACTTGTCAATTTTTGACCCGACCCGAACCCGTCTGGAAATTTCCGGGTCTTGATTTTCTCGAGCCAAACCTGAAAAAACCTGCAAATTAGCGGATCAAACCCGACCTGCCCGTTTGACCGGAAACTTTATTTTTTACGTCCAAATCTATTAGAATTTGTGACTTTTCGTTGGAATTCATGACTATAAAACTATAATCGCAACTCATTCATATGTTATTTCTCTAATTTAAGTTGAAACATTTACAATAATCCATCCGTACTCGAAGATAATCGTATTTTATTATGTATATTGTACCAAAAAAAATATTTAGAGACAAATTTTCCAAAAGAAAAGTTGGAAAGAGGTCGCAATCATAACCCTTTGGTTGACCCAAAACCGAACACACCGCTCGTATTTACCCGAACTCGAAATACACCCGACTCGTATTTACCTGAACCTGATATATGACCACCCCCAACCCGCCCGCCCGCCCGAATTGACAGGTCTAGCTGTAACCCATGTTTACAATTGGGGCAACTGCAATTTCAAAACATAATAATCGCATCCCTCAAGCTTTTTCATACATAATGCTTGTAATACAATCAATAAATCTGAAAAATCAAATTTCTATGACCATTAAGGGCAGTGCTCTAAATGCTCTAACAACGTAAAATTCTCGAAAAGTCTTGCTTGAATACTTGAAAGGATATAGCTTTGTCCTCGAATATCCATTAATCTCTCTCCTTCGATGTAGTCCCCTAAATAGCGTAAGGAACCATTTTGTGAACTGCTCGGACCCAACCCTTTAACCTTCTCCTTAAAACCACTAATGTATTATTCACATTAGACTGTTGGCATCTAACACCCCTTCATTGATAGAGGAAAATGCCAAATCGAAGAAGTCCCCAAGGACAATGCTCAACAAGATTTTTTTTTTTTTTGGGTAAAACATGTCCGTGATTGAAATCTTTCCTTTGGTGGCGGCCCTAGCAAAGAAACGCTTTGCGGGAACTTTATGTCTCCAAAAGGCCTTGGCTGGAAAGTCTAAGTCATTCAAGGCTTCGGATTGTAAAACAAAAATTCTTGGTGGTAAAAGGCCCCTTTAGAGTCATGTGAGCAAACAATCTCATCATTGTCAAATTTCAATGCCATGAAATAACCTCTTGTGTTGCCATCTTTAAAAGAGCCATCCTTGAAGGATATGGAAATTGATTGTTAATAGTTGATCTCCCCAACAAACATCTTGCAAAAACATTCTTGAACAAATCTGCAGATCAAAATGCACTAAAAATTTGAAGTGCTCCTGAACCTATAAGATAGGTTTCCAGCAATGAACCCCATGGGCATGTGAACTCTTCACGATCCATCATCCTAAACCATCAACCCTAATCTCACTTCTTTACAAAGCATCATCCTTCTCAAATGTCCAAAGCCTCTTGGTCTTCAGAGCTTTTCATTCGTCTCAAAAGAGGCCCTACGCCAATCCTTTCCTCTTGCTTAGGACAGTGGAGATGAGTAATCTTAGATTATTTCTATTGAGAGGAAATGTTTGCTGATCTGGATTATCTGGACCCTTATGAAGAAGCTGGAGAAAAAAATTAATTTTGGATGTCAATTATCAAAGAAGAAGAGTGGAAGTATTATATTACATGGTAAACCTCCTGAAAGCTTAATCAACAATTTGCCCAATAAATTTGACCGTATAGAAAAATATTTTCCCATCCTATGCTATCTGCCCTAAGAGCATAAAACAAATGGCACTGGTGCCACATTAACATACAGTAGACATCAAAAGATTTGGCTGTATGCTTATTATAAAATGAGGAATGGTGAAATATTTTGGGTTTCTTCCTTATTCAAAAGTAGAAGCAAATGTATATCCACTAAGAAAAGGTATTATCAAACTTTCAAATGCCGAGTTAGTAACTTAAACAAACTTCACCCTTATTTATACATCATGAAATACCATTTGCTCTCCAGTTTCACCTAGATTTTTTTCCATTATAGCTGGAACTTTTGATAGCTTTAATATTTTGCTCATTCTATCATACAGAAGGTTAATGATGGCCTGAAATTACTGGAGAGGAAGTATTTTGGCAAGGGATACCCAATCCGAGTGGTGGTTGTTGGGTGTGGTTATGCTGGAGTAGAGTTAGCCGCAACAGTCTCAGAAAGACTGCAAGACAAGGGAATTGTGCAAGCCATCAATTTGGAAACTACCATCTTGCCATCTGCTCCACCGGGTAACAGGGAAGCTGCTTTAAGAGTAAGATTACTGCTGTGGCTATATAACAGTTCGTACCTCGATGCTTTGTCATTCTCTTACTTCGTTTCAATCCTAATCTAATGGATAGCATCCATGTTTTCTTTCTTCATCTTGTCCATGATCAAAATTTTGACATGATCTTTTTAGGGTTCTAGATCATAATATCGTGAACTTTTTGGGTGTTGGGCAATCTGATACCCAACATTGCACCTGGATCTGTATATATTTTGTACCATATTTGATTTAAATTTATCCAAAAAAGAAGTGTAGAATGTATAGGTTATAGGTACATAGTAGGGATGGCTGATACTAGTGTCCAAGCAAAGTTTGAAATATTATTGTTCAACGCCTTCAGAGTTCAGGATTTTAGCATTCGACAACCCTAACTTTTTAAGCTTTGGACTCAAATTCCTTTTCGTGACTGCAGGTGCTGTCCGAAAGAAAAGTTGAGCTATTTTTGGGATATTTTGTCAACTCTATTACCAGAGTTGATTCAAACAAATTAATAGAGGATGGAATGATTTCAAATGTCAATGAGGACCATGGTCCTGAAAAATATATTGTACAAATTCAGCCTGCAGAAAGGGGGCAGCAACCTCAAAGCCTGGAGGCAGATTTGGTTCTGTGGACCGTTGGAAATAAACCTGTACTTCCACAACTGGAACCATGTGATAAGCCCCACGTGCTTCCTCTAAATGGAAGAGGTCAAGCAGAAACTGATGAAACCCTCCGTGTGAAGGGTCACCCTAGGATATTTGCCATAGGGGATTCCTCTGCTCTGAGAGAATCCAGTGGAAAGCTTCTTCCTGCAACTGCACAGGTGCAGTATTTGCCATAGGACATTCTTGCTTTATTGCTTGCACTGTCTCATGTTATTTTTCTGCACTTGCCACCTCACCATGCAGGTAGCTTTTCAAGAAGCAGATTTTGCTGGCTGGAATATTTGGGCAGCAATCAATGACCGTCCTCTTCTATCTTTCAGGTTTTATCTTTGATGACAATGAAATATACTTATCAATCTGAGTATTGTCTAGTAGCGACATTTCTTTGGTTTATTGACGGAAAAGGTTACATATGCTAGCACTATAGTATCCATGCGACGGTTCATTGATGCACTAGAATTTTAGCCTATGTTTTATCTCTGTCTGTTCCACTTGTTTGAAGTTTTGATGAAGATCATCATTTAGCATTTTACTGGTTAATGTTGCTTTATTGTGGAACATTATCGTATTTAGTGCCTTTTGGCCATGAGCTGTGTTAGGGAGTTGTGTTAACTGTTGTGTCACCGGGATTTGGACCCAATAAAAGTGCTCATACTTGGCCAGTTGCGTTCTTGAATTCTATGTGCCTTGATCCAACTACACATTCAGCCTGTTCATTTTCTGTGTCATTAAACCTTTTAATTGTTACATATGGCCTTTATTTTCCTGTTTGGTTGATCCAACCACTTTCTCAAATCGGTAGTTTGATTTTACATTTGCTCTCCTGCTCACCTAGTTATTTTTTTTTTTTTACTTTTTTTTTTAAAAAAAGGACCACTGGCCTTGGTCAATGCAAGTATTATAGCTGAATATTTCAATAGTAGCTTAGTGTTGATCCCACTTATGTAGAGTCCATCAACATTTGTGAAGCCTCGTCCCAAATGACTTTCTTAGTATTTTTAGGAGGCTTTCCTTACGTCAGGCCTACAAATAAATCCTGAGGAAGCTTTGCTTTGCCGCTGAAATCACGGCTTATAGCCTTCACAGAATTTGGTTAAACACTTCAAGCTTGCATTGATGCGATCCGAACCCCTCCCTAAACAAGGCCCTTCTAGCCTACTACCCTTTGTGGGATTCTAAGTTAATGGTTGAGTTGGGCTGTCAACTGTAAATAATTCTGATAACCTGATGGGTTGTATTGAATTTACTAGGTTCCAAAACTTAGGTGAAATGATGACTCTGGGACGGTATGATGCTGCAGTAACTCCAAGCTTCATTGATGGGCTAACCTTGGAAGGACCCATTGGTCATGCAGGTAAAAAAGAGCCAAACTCTATTTCCTCATTTCAGAAACCACATAATCAATCATTTCCCTTACAGACTTCACTTTGATCTTTGATTTGTGTCATCAGCGAGGAAACTGGCGTACCTAATTAGGTTGCCTACAGATCAACACCGGATCAAAGTGGGAGTCAGCTGGTTCGCAAAGACTGCTATTGACTCAGCTGCTTCCCTGCAGACTACTCTAACCAAAGTTCTTTCCGGTTCATAGATTCTTCTGCTGGATTAAATTTGCACGAGGTACGAACAGGTCACAGTTTATTTGGGTGTATAGCAATGCACTTGAACTTGTATATTGTGCAATTGGTTTTCCTGTATAATTCGATTAGTGATTAAAATAAGGTCATATCTGCACTTCCTGTGTCAATCAATTCCTCTGTGCCTTTGTGTCCGCTTCAGTTTTCCTCAGTGCTATACTATGTATGTCATCGACCTATCTATTTTCTGCAAAAATGAAGCGACCGGTTTGTTCGACTTTAAAGTGATTGGGGCATCTTTTACTCTGCCCCTCAACTGAGAATTGAGAAGCTAATTTCTGTGATCAACAGTCGATGGAAAAGGAAGGAGCAAAATATCAACTTTTGGGGTCATTTAAGAAGCAGTTGGTAGCACAAAGTTTAGACGCATTTATGTGAAAAAGAGGTACCTGATTTGTATTGTTAATCATTAATTAACCAAAACAAAACCAATGCTGAGGTTAGAGAAAAATTATCAAACTTGAGGCAAATTCTTTCATCCGGTTCAAAGCGGCCTAAGTTAATGGTTGAGTTGGGCTGTCATCTGTAAATAGTCACCTTAAATGACACTGTCATTTGTAGATACTTTGCTGGTGCTCTTACTCTGACTTGCTGAGGTTGGAATGGAGTTACTTGGGTGATGGTATTTTGATTGACCGACACTAGCAGACCCCCTAGACCTGATAGACTCGAGCCCTAATTTATTCTTGTGTATATCCTTTCTAATGGCAATGCTTTTAGGCATTCTCAACTCACCCAAAGATCTAGCACATGAGTTAGAAGGTTCGTGATCTTTTGTCGTGTTCTGAATGGCATTGGAAGCGACCACTATTACCTCAGTTTCGTTCCTCATGCTGTGATGCTGGCAGTAAGGGAAGAACCACACATTCTTGAACTCCTAACAACAATTGGCATTTGGGTATTGGTTGCGGTTCAACTCATACGTGCAATCTAGGAATATAAGACAGCATTTTCCTCTGGCAGTCCCAAATCATACTTTCTTAAATCCCTAGATAACTCTTAACACCATCCCAGCTTTCTCATCAGAACTAACCCAAATTGAACCTTGCTCTTCCCCTCTTTTTCCAACCATAAATACAAATTTCCCAAGTCATCCTCTTCATTGGTATAAACACTCTCTGTGTTCTTTAAATAAGAAAGTAATGAGTATTTAGGTGCCCAAAACTTCTCAACTGCAATTTTCTCTTCCAACTCAGTAAACACATCAAGTAAATTAGACATGTCTTTGCTAGGCACTTCTATTTTCAGCTTTTTACCATCAAAGTTCATGAATAACAGACACTTCCTCATCACTGCGATAAATTTAAAAAATAAGGACATGCCATAAAAATATCACTAATAAAGAACAGGAAAAATATTAAAGTCAAACATCTAGGTTAGAACTACAAGTAAAAAGACTAGGTTAGTTAGAACTACAAGTAGAAGGGACCGTACAATATATCATTTAGTAACCCCATAACAGAAGTTACAAACAGTTTATTTATCCTCAAATAATGGTACAAAAGTGCTTGGGACTCATGTCAATCAGAAGGGATATATGATCCTTCCTGAGAAATTAAGGTTGGAATTTTATCATGGTAATTAAATATTTTTTGAAGCAACCTCTATTAGATTTTTGACATTTACTATCCTGACTACTGCTTAGTGAATGCTGTTAATTGTATGAACAGGCAAACCAGTACAAAGTGACGAACTGAGGAGAATCAAGGCCATTGTGAATGAACAAATTAAAGCTGAACTAGACCTTTATGCAAAGGAGGCAACATTTGCAGAAGCTAAGCTTTTTTTTTCTTTTTTGAGGAAAACCACCACTGTTTGAGGTACCACAAACATCTGTTTCTGAAGCTGTCACATTCTGATGGACAACTTGTAGTTCTAAACAGTTTGTAACTTAGCGTATTAAATTATTAATGGTCTGAGTGAGGGCATGGGAAGGAGAGTAATGGTCAAATTCTTCATATTTTACGCATCAAACACATGCTAAAGCCGCCAACACCCAGTATGCATCAAACAATTGCTGAAATTTATTCCCGATTCAGTTTTCGACAATTGAAACCCTAAAAATATCAATGAGTTCTTAGCGCAAGTGGTACTCGCTGCACTGTGATATCCAAAGGTCCCGAGATTGGTTCCTGGGTACAGCAACAGGTGTGCATGCCTAATTTCCCCTTCCTCATGGGCTGGTGGACCCATTGGGCTTTCCCTAGAATAGAGGCATAGGGGGTCCAGTTGATAACTCGACTTACCAATGTAAAAAAAAAAAAAAAAATTTGAAACCCTAAAAATTCAAAGCCTAAAAGGATGATGGGCTGAGTGACAAGCGCTTCAAAACAAAACACAACTTTCTCTCTCTTTCTTTTTTTTTAAATCCCAACTATTGTTTTGTATTTCCTTTAATAATTATTTTTAAAAATAATTTTTTTTATGAATACTACTGTATATATTTTTCTACCCTCATCATAAAGTAGCTAAGACTATAAATGTCCCAAATGTTGATTTTTATTTTTACCCTTGATGCTAGGTGTTAATTTCATTTTATCCTTGTATAATAAAATTACATAAAATTAAATAAGGGATCTAATATGGATCAATTTTGGTTTACCTTTGTCCCTTGTGATATCATTTTTATTTAATTTTTCCTTTTTCTTTATTACATCCCAACCCTTATTATTATTATTATTATTATTATTATTATTATTATTATTATTATTATTATTATTATTGTTGGTGGTGGTGATGTTATTTTGCTAACTATGTTTAATTTAAACTTGTTTTCAATCACATATGTTAAAAAATATGTATAAGTACCCTAAAATAAAACTTTAAAAAAATCGAAATTAATATATATTGATTAAAAAATATGTTACAATAAGTAATCCTATTTGTTGAGATATAATTTTTTTACAAAATTTAATATTTGAATGATATTCGACCAAAATTGATTTTTTTTCAACTATCATAGTTGTAAGTGTAAGTATCATTAATTTTACCATAAAAAATTAATATTAAAATATATTGGTAAAAGTAACTTATTACAAATAGTTAATCTTAATTAGTGATATATAAATCTTTTAACATATGTGATTTATTTTTTATAAACTAATGGTTATGAAATTTTCAACTACCATAGTTGAAAAAAATTTCAACTATGATAGAATTTTCAATTCTTTTAACGTTCTAACATATATATATATATATATATATATATATATATATATATATATATATATATATATATATTCAATGGTCTTTCATATAATGTGTGATGTATTGATTGTTATATTTGGACAATTAGTAGACTCATTAATGTTAAGATAATTTTTTAAATTTATTAGAGTCATATATCTTTGTTTATTGAGAAGTCTATTATATTTCCAAATAGGTGATTTTTCTTATTGTATAATTAGTCACAGTTTATTTTTGTTAATAATTATTTGTGCGGTCATTCTCAAATATTTATTAAGTAATTGTCCAAACATTTTATGTGAACCCTTTGAAAAGTTAAAGATGTTGGTTGTGTCATGATAATTTATTCAATTGAATAACATAATTTTATTTTATTCCACATTGAAAATATGTGACTAAGGTTATAATATATTAAGGTAAATATGGTAATATATTTAATTAATATTCTACTTGAAATTGCCTATATAATTAATTAGCATGAAGATAGGAAAGTCATATGGATAGTTATAGTGAATTATATGTAATGCTTATGTCTAACCTTTTGTATTTCATTTATTTATCAAACAATATGGCTATTGACCAGAAACATACTATTTCCTAATATATTAGTATTCTTTAAATTTATATGTGTTTCATCATCCAAAGATCTTCTAAGCTAATTACATTTTATATAGTGATATAAATTATATCTATTATAGATTTATGGCAACATGGTTTCAATATGTGTTATTCATTTAAGAGTCGCATTTATATGATACATAATAAAAGGGAAAGTACCAATAAAATATTTAGTTTTTACAAGTGAATAATATGATTTTAAATTTTAGTTAAATATATGTCCTACTTATTCAATAATTAAGCAAATAATCGACTACTTGAATAAAATTGAAATTTAATTTAACTTTTCATATTATGTAGGAAATTTATATTCATCATTATGCAGGAAAATTTTCATAATTGTCGGGTTAGTGCGTGCGAAGCACCCACATAATGAGACCAGTATAGATAAAAAGTTTAAATTATAAGTAAAATACCAGAAACTGAACAAGAAGTTTGAGTAAATATAGATCAAAAGAATTGTAAAACAGGCTAAAAGAAACCACAAAATCAAATTGAAAAACATAAAATTAGAATTATAGTAGTCATTGCAACTTTCTTTTATACAAACATTACCGTTCATACAAAGAAAATAAAATAAAGTTATTTACCAATAATTTTAAGATTGACCTACTATATCACTAATTTATATTATACTAGGCGTATAAATATTTAGACAATGATTCAAAATTTAATAAATTTTCAATTTAGTAGATAAATACTTGAAACATATTTCTTAACTTAGGACAACAAGAGTACATGAAATAAATTTTTATATTTATCTTGAAATTAGTTCTTATAAAGTAGGGATATTTAATAGTAATACAACCTTTAATATGTTTCCACCACCAAATTATTTAAATGATATCATTGTGGCACAGTTTTTCATTATTTTTTAATTACTATTTTGAATTAATTTTTTCTGTATTGAATTGATAATTATTATAAAATTACTCTAAAAATAAATCACATAAAATTATTGAAAAATTTTTAATGCATAGCACGTGATATCAAAGACCGGTTACATAGTTACTTACGTCTCATTCGTAAAGGGAAACTTTCATTTTTGTATGTCGATAACGTTGCTCTCAGATTTTACAAGTCAATAATTCTAACTTTATTTTCGTATTCTGGTGGTCCTAGAAAATGAAATTGTATTATGGTGGGATAGTATTAAGTCAAGTGAGGTGACTCGGTGGAAAGCTGATATGTACTAGTAGTAGTGTGTTTGACACGCTAGCTTTCCACCGAGTCACAACCACTTGAGTCGGTGTTACGGGGTGTGCATAATCCGGTCCGGGCCGGGAAAAGCTCATGACCCGGACAGGACCGGACATGACATAGCCCAGACCAACCCGATTATATTCAGTTTGGTCTGCGGTCCTTAATTTTATAATTTCGGGTTTCCGAGTCGGTCCCGGGCCAAACTTTTAAAAATCGGGTTGGACCGGCTAACCCATTTTATACTTTTCTACATATATGTAATTTAATTAAACGGTTTTTGGCCACAAATAATCCGTATTGAGGGGCTTGTGACTAAGAATAATCCAAAGTGACTTTTTGGCCATTGACAATCTATACTTTTTCACTATTTTCACATAATAGTCAAGAATCAATTTCCGGCACCGGAATGTTGACGTGGCGATCGGAAAGTATGTTATTCATAGTTCAAAAAGGAAATTTCCGGTCGCCATGTCAGCTTACCGGTGCCGGAAATTGATTTGGATTGCTATGAGAATATAGTAAAAAAGTAAAGATTGCCAGTGGCCGAAAAATCTCTTTGGATTATTCCCAGTCACAAGCCCCTCAGTACAGATTATTTATGGCTAAAATCGCTTAATTAAAATCAAATCCGATAGATATTTTGTTCATAAATATAATTATTTTTTATATTCTTCAAATTATACACTCATCATACGTAAACATAATTATTATTGTTTAATTGCCTTTGAATCAACTTATAAGATCCTTTCAAAAACACAAATTTTCTAATTATAGGCGAGTACTATATACTAGTAAACATAAAACACCGTGACATTATTACTATTAATTTTCCAAGTTTTAACTTATGGATATGGCATTCCTAATCAAGGTGGCCAATTATAAAAGGCGTTAGCTAGTCCCATAAGTTGAAGATTTGAAGTTTAAGCAAATTAATCTTCAACCGCAAATTTCCTAATTAAAGGCAATCGCCACCAATTTGTTTTTACGAAAATAGTCTATTACTATTATTAATTTGTTACTAATGCATTATGAAATTTATGGCAGTAAACTAATTACACGGACTAGTACTAAGGAGTATAATTAAACATTAATTTCCTAATCAAGGTGGCAACTACTAGCTAGTTAAGAATTTGACTATTGTAATTAAAAGTTATTTTGACAAATAAAGAAAATGGTCCACTCGATCCAGGTCGGGTCGGGTCGGATCATCCATTTTCTCAGTACGGTCCGGGTCTAAGTTGAAACCAGTCTGGTCTCGATCTATTATTTAGTGAAAATTCGGTCTCCGAGTCGAGCTAATTTAGGTTGTGTTCGGCAGTAGCGTTTGAGGTAGCGTTTAGCGTCTTGACCAAGTCAAAACTCTAATTGCATAAATATTAGTGTTCGGTAAGCTAGCGTTTTGAGGAGCGTTTAGCGTTTTAAGGAGCGTTTTGTGAAATGCTAATAAAGTTAACGTTTATCGTTTAGGATATAGCGTTTCATATTTTCAGTCAAAAAATACCCTTTGAAAATTTTATCTTTTAAAATTATTGAAATCCTTTTATGTCAATTCACATTAATCTGTTAATTCAACCACTAAATTTACCGAACACAATTTTCATTTGAACAGTCATCCACTCTCCGCTACTTAAACCGCTATCCGCTACGTAAACCGCTATCCGCTACATAAACCTCTATCCGCTACCTAAAACGCTAATTTTGCTGAACATGGCCTTAGTCTGATCCGGTCCAGGTTTGGACCAGCGCACACCCCTCGGTGTGTCCCACGAGAATATAATTTTATTTTTTTGAATCACCAAAATACAAAAATAAAATAAAAATTGTTATATACAAAAATTGAGAGTAGCTACTATTAGAATCCAATTTTCCTTTTAAAAAAGAGAGTGGCATCATACCATTTTTTTTTTTTTTTGATGAGGCATCATACCATTGAATTATATATCGTCGATATTAATAAAAAACGAATTCGATATATCTTAAGTCACTGTGTGGCAAAAAAAAAAAATCATATAACAATTTAAGATAAACACAATTAATGTCATCTTATGAATTGCACTATATATGAGGACCTATTTCTGCTTTTGTACGAGTTGTAGGTTTCTGTCCAACTAATTTTGTTAACAACACGAATAATTAGGCCAAGCATCACAAATACATTTCTCTATCCAAACCATAATTGGCCTAGTAATAACTACTGTCCCTTTAATTTCTTTTCTCTCCTATCTAATTTAGTTTTCTTTTTCTTTTGTCTTTAAATAAAAAACTAATTGTAGTTTAACATCACCGACGATATGGGAAAAAGTAATTAATTGGTATATTGAGATTTCACCACTGAATTGTTTACTACTATTGCTTGGAAAACAAATTACGCAAATTTTAGTATAAGCATAATAAACTACTGTAAGATATCTTACATGGCAAATCTTATCAAAATAAAAACTCAAGAGCAATTAAGAGAGTAAAATACAACGCTTTAATTAAATTAATTAAATTTTTAAAAATATGATATATATTAGGAGAATATTTTTATCCGCAAAATCATGCCTTAGCTATCAAAAGCATACCAAACCTTTGCCAATTATAGATCTTGTACGTTTTTTTTATCGGTTTTGCTAAACGTCGCCTTGGGGGCGATGGTTAAGGGGGAATCTTATGCACTTTTTTTATTATATTAATCTTATGTATATATCATAAAAGATTATCTTTTCAATATAATATACTTATTATCTAATTAAATCTAAACAAATCTATCATTACCTAATAAATATTTTATAATTATCTTCATAATTGTAAAATTGGAAATACCATATAAAATTGATTATCTTGTATATCTTATAGAATTAGTGTATAATTGAAGAATTGGAAATAACATTGAATTAGTGTGTGTAGATGGAGTCTCAAATACCTTTCTGACGCCATGGGGATGATTTGCCACTAAACTCAATATCGTAAATCACACACATCTGCGGCCAAACCAAAACCCTACACCAAATCTATCTTGTCCAGGACCAATTGAAGACTTATAAAACATCATGCACTGGGCCAACCACTATTATACAATTCGATCCAAAAATCCGATTATTCAATCCGAAAAAATGGATAATTAGCGGATAGTTTTTGAAGTTGGCGGATCGGTTAATCGATCCGAATTTTTTCCCCGGATCACGGATTGGATACGGATCGGAGGTTGAAAAATCCGGATAATTCGTCAGTTATCCGAAAATAATTAATTTTCAACATTGAACCCTTTAAATGTTATTTTTTGTGGTGAATTAGTAGCCATTAGCGTAGAAATGTAACAAAATACATAAAGTTTAACATTTTGAACCCATTAAGTAATAATTTTAAAAATTAATACATACAATTTTGAAACCTGTGATATTGATTTATTGTAAAATTTAATTATTGGTTTATTTCATTCAAAAGTTTGTTGCATGAAGCGTATAATTGCATAGCAAGCACCAGTGAGGTATTCGTCTAGTGATTAAGGCTGTCATTTTAGATACATTAGAGTTAATTTAGGTTTGACTATCCCTTTTTCATCATATTATATTATCGTTTGTGGCTCCAACAAAACAAAAAAATAAGTATATTAGATAATAAGTATATTAGGTAATGATAGATTTGTTTAGATTTAATTAGATAATAAGTATATTATATTGAAAAGATAATCTTTTATGATAGATACATAAAATTTATATAATAAATAAGTGGATGAGATTCCCCCTTAACCATCGCCCCCAAGGGCGACGTTTAGCAAAACCGTTTTTTTATTATGGACGAATTTTCTAAATCATAAGTTTCAAATCAATTTCCTTAACTCTTTCTTTATGAATTAAACTTTTTTTTATTTATATACTTCTACTGTAAACGAAAATTTCATAATTAGGTATATTACATATCTAGGATTATCAGTGATTACTAAAATTATGTTATCTCGAATGAAAACAAATCAATAGATCTATTAAACGAATTAAAATATATGTGACTAATATTAAATTTTAGGGTGATGAATATTATGGTATTTCAATTCTTAGCATATAGGTGACTAATATAGAGTGACTAACAGTACATTAATATTGGACGCAAATATATATCTTTTTATTATAATAGCCATCGGTCACATATGTATTTATAATAGTGACAGACACATAACTATTAGAATGTGTGTGACTAATATACGACTCAATGGTGACCAATCTTTACGTTCATTGAGGCTTCTAGACGTTGTTATTGTACTCCCTCCGTTCCATATTAATTGATATTTTGACTAAATTTTGACCGTCAATTATTCACAAATTACAATAAATTATAATATGAAATTACCTCAATTATAATTTTTAGTAAAATATATATCTTTCTAATGATGGTGATTTCATATTGTAACTCATTATAATTTGTGAATAATTAACGGTCAAAATTTAGTCAAAGTGTCAATTAATATGAAACGAAGGGAGTAGTAGTTATAGTCATATAATTAATAAATATAAATCAAAAATATTTCTAAATTTCCAATAATTATAGGATCTTTATATAATATACAATTTTTACAAAACTTTAACACATACACATGTAGATCATATCCTATTACTTATAAGATACGATTTTTACTAATAGTATCTCTATATAATTGTTGGATCTTTTTAACAGTTGATTTATTTGCTCTTTCCAATAACGAGTTAATAACTAATACGTAATCATGTAGATTTTGCCGGACCAAGTAAAATATCTGATACTATTATTCATAAACATGATCTTACTAACGTACGTAATAATATTATTCTTAACCAAGATACGTAAATATGTAGATTTAGTAAATGAAAAATATTTCTAAATTTCCAATAATCGTAGGATTTCTAGATAATATGCCATTTTTACAAAATCCTAATATGTACCCATGTAGATTATATCCTATTACTCATAATAAATGATTTTTAATAATAGTATCTTTAAATAATTGTAGGATCTTTTTAATATTTTATTTATTTGCTCTTTCCAATAACAAGTTAATAACTAATACGTAACACATGTAGATTTTGCTAGACTAATTAGGAAAATATTTAGATACTATTATTCTTAAACATGCTCTTACTAACGTAATAATATTATTCTTAACCAAGTAAAATATTTAGATACGTATACAAGTAGATTAAGTCATATACATGTAGATTTTGAAATCTATTAAACTCCCAAACCAAGTAAAATATTTAGAAGGTCTTAACTTTCTAAAACTCTTATCAATTAGGGTATGTTTTCCATCCCTTTTATTTGTACTCACTATAAACGTTTTAGTGCTATAAATTATCAACAAGCTCTAGTTTATTTCTCAACTTTTGGGATCCAAGTTCCGGAATTGAATGCTCCATTCTAGTTGGTATGTTACCATTGTCATGTCTCGCTTACAAATTGATATCATGTATTGACGTTTTAGTGCTTTTATACGTTACTATTTATATATCTTCATATGATTGTATATTGTGTTGTAGAGTCTTATATTGTGATAAATTTAGCTTAGTAGGTAAACATGTTGTTTGCTAGTATGCCTCGACATTATAGTCCATACAACTGTAATTATATAATTATTGTGAATTAACTATATACACATATTAATATTTTATGCATTAAAAAAAATTACATCATGTGTGCGTGACTTAATTAGTATGACTAATTATTATATCCATATGACTATTGAGTTTTACCCAGATAATTATTTATTTGTCCACACCTAGAATGAATATTAGTCACCCATAGATTGGATACTAGTCAATTAAATATTATTAGTTACTCATATATTGAATACTAGTAATGTATATCCTATGTAAATTGATATCCCTAGTAAACTTTTTTAAACAATTAAGGTGTCTATCACACAAATTACGTGTGACTATTGTGAATTAACATTCAATATTTTTTGCAATTGTAGTGGTAAAATGTAAAGGAAGCAATTAGTGTCAAGTTGTAAGAGAACAAAGAAGGGTAAAACTGGAGCCAACAAGAATAGGTACACATCACGTTTTTGTTAATTTGGTAAATATTTATGTTGGATCTTATGTCAATGATTTTTCGACAACTAATCATCTTTATATGTAAACATATTTAAATAATGTATTAACAATGTGGGAATTGAATTTCACTGCAGTGATGTCGGAGATGACTCGAATATCCTCAACGAATCAATCACCTTAAAGTAGATGTTAAAGAGAACTAAAACAACTCCAAACATAACAAAGAAGCCCAACAATGTGCACGTGACGACCCCGTGACGTGATAAACAACCAACAAATAGGTATCATCTATACATGACTAATATAGTATAATGTATGACTAATTTCTTTTTGAAGAAAATAATAATATGGAAATATAACCTGCATGCAAATGGATACAATTTTTTTTATCCTAGATATATCTTGAGAGATTCATTACATCCCACTATTTATATGTACCACATTTTGTATGGGCCTAGATTCATTACATCCCATTATTTATATCTAGCTACATTTTATAGTTAATAAGTACGTTTATTTTAGAAAATTAGATTTCATGATTAGTATTTACTTGCTTATGTTAATTCAATTTGGGCTATATTGTGTTTTTAATATCATACAATATTCATCAACCATCACGATGACATTTTATTATTGTTGTGATTTCATGACTATTTATATCTAGCTACAACTAGAAGGTTCACAATGTTATTGGTGTGTTTTTTTTTAAAATACCGTACCATAGAGATGATTACTAGTTAACCATGCAATGACCATTTTCATGTACTTTAACATTGCACACCTTTTCAGTTCATATACAAGTACTATAATTATACAAAACAATATATATTTTTGAAAAATAATTATTTATAACTTTCCGACAAGCACACATATACATTACAAATGTGGATCCTAAGAAATTTCTCTTTCTCCATATTAACTCAAGCAACTATATATGCATCAATTTTATAGGCGTAACAATATCTTATGTTAGAAGTAAGAATCAATTAGTCACATGTTTGAATAAAAAGATCATGGAAACTAGGTGCAAGCCCTTTGCACTAGTCAATTTTATTAAAATCCTGTCAGATGAAAAGAGAGCAAAGATATATAGAATCAATTGGGTTTGGGAGCATATTATGGATAGAATTGACTGAGACATGCATGAAAATGATGCATTGGTTAGTTGCAAACTTCAATCTCATTAGCAGGATTCTAACTATTCGACCTAGTAATATTATTATGATCACTCCAGATGATGTGTGTGACATTTTTGGACTCCCCTGAAACCCATCAATGAAAGTGGAGGAAACTTCTAGATGGAGGGACTCTACCGACACCCAACTTAGAGAGTCTTCGAGAAAGAAGTATGGCTCGTCAAATATAGTACCACTGACAGAGTTTCTTCCAAAAAGCTGGATAGTGCGTACATAACAAAACATTCCTTAAAATTTTCCCCTCCCACTTTCGCCTCTTCTTCCAAATGTGGAAGAAACTGTCAGTCGTACTGTATTTGATGAACCAAACTTATTTGTGTAAGACTCTCTAAGTTGGTTGTCAGTAGAGTCCCTCCCTCTAGAAGTCTCCTCCAATTTCATTGATGGATTTCAAGGGAGCCCAAAAATGTCACACGTCATCGAGAATGATCACAATAATATTACTAGGTCGAATAGTTAGAATCCTGCTAATGGGATTGAAGTTTGCAACTAATCAATGCATCATTTTCATGCACGTCTCAGACAATTCCATCCATAACATGCCCCAAACCCAATTGATTCTATATATCTCTGCTCTCCTTTCATCTGATAGGGTTTTAATAAAATTGACTAGTGCAAAGGGCTTGCACCTAGTTTCCATGGCCTTCTTATATTCAAACATGTGACTAATTGGTTCTTACTTCTTACATGAGATATATTCATGCCTACAAAATTGATGCATATATAGTTGCTTGTGTTAATATGGAGAAAGTCAAATTTCTTAGGATCCACATTTGTATTGTATAGGTGTGCTTGTCGGAAAGTTATAAATAATTATTTTCGAAAAAAATATATATTGTTTTATATAATTATAGTACTTGTATATGAACTGATAAGGTGTGCAATGTTAAAGTACATGGAAATGGTCATTACATGGTTAACTAGTAGTCATCTCTATGGTACGTTATTTAAAAAAAAATATCAATAATATTGTGAGCCTTCTAATCATCACAACAATAATAAAGTGTCATCGTAATGGTAGATGGATATTGTATGATATTGAAAACATAATAGAGCCCAAATTGAATTAACATAAGCAAGTAATACTAATCTTGAAATCTAATATTATGAAATAAACATATTTATTAACTATAAAATGTAGCTAGATATAAATAGTGGGACGTAATAAATTTAGGTCATACAGAATGTGGTACATATAACTAGTGGGATGTAATGAATTTTTTAAGATATATTTAGGATAAAAAAAAAACATATATATCCACATTTGCATGCACGTTATATCTTTCATATTATTATTTTCTTCAAAAAACATATATATCCACATTTGCATGCACCTATTTGAGCTATCTCCGACATCACTTTGTCCAACATTTTCTCATATAATTCATTGTTCTAATCATTCAACAATTACAACCCCTACTAAATTGTCTCCTCGATTTAATTATAGGTTTCAAAAAGATTTTGGCGTTTGTAGAACTGAAATAAAAGATGTTAAAAATAAAGTGAGTATTTTTAATTTAAGCCTGTTGAACGAAATGATGATGCATAAACCATGCAAGAACCTAGTAATCCAAGTACTGCTTTAATGTATAAGCTAGTCTCTAATATCTCTTGCAATGAACGGGTAATTTTTCAATAATTTTACGTTATTTATTTTCTAGAGTAATTTCATAATAGTTATTAAACCAATCTCATAAAATTATTATTTTTTATGGAATAAAATATCATTTGAGTTGATTTTATTTCATGATCATGACATTATGGGTAAATGGTTTGATTTTTTTTTCTTTTCATATAAGAAGGATGTTTGTAAATTGTTACGACAATAAATACGTGACAATTCTATTTTCTTATTTCTTTCATTTTATATTTGTAACTTTAACCTCTTTTTCAACTTTTTAATCTATACTTATTCCAATTTCTTATTCTTTTTTGTAGGTTACATATAATTTTAATTTTTTATTTTCTAAGATAGTTATTAAAAAGGACATGAAACAATAGTATAGATTTTTCATGAAACTTTTACTTTAGTATCTATTATTATATTTTATTTCTAAGGTTCTGGCCATAATATTATAATAGTAAATTTGTGAAAGGAAAAGTAAAAATTGCTCTAGTTTTGTATTAGATATTGGTAATTTTTGTAGGACCTTATGTATTTCTTTTTCTTTTTTGAAAAAATTAGAATGTTCTAATTGTGTACGCATTAAATATTGGTAACTTATGTATGACTATAGGTATTTCTTTTTCATTTTTATTAATATTATATTTATGAATGTAGTAATAAATTATGTAGGTTTGGAATTTGCTTTGAAATTCACCAAACCTTCTAAATTATTTCTTTTAGGTTTGGATTTTCGTTAGGAGCTTGTGTTTTAATATATTTAATAGATAGTTAAGCAAAATAAAAGTTTCATTTCAATTACTCTCCTATTGTGAAAATTGAAGTCACTTAAACAAGAACCTCAAGAATCTCCAAAAAAGGAACTTGTAGATGGAAAGTCTTCAAAATCTTCGTTTATAAGAGCTTTAAGAGATGTTTGAAAAACAGTAAGATTTTCTTAATTTTTTTGGTAGAAAAAGAGTAAGATGATGTAGCTCTTATTAATAACTTAACATCTACTGTATCTAAAAGAACACACCATTAAATGAAGGGGTTGTTGACATTGTACTGCCTCCATCTCAAATTATTTGTCCATTTACCTAATTTGAAAAGACCAATACATATTGGGAATTGAGATAAAAAGTTTGGGACAAAGAAGTTAGGTAAAAAGACAAATAATTTGGGACGAAGGTAGTAGAAACTAATTTATGTCTTTGTAGTGGATAATGTGAAATATAATTGAGATCAAGATCCTGTTTGACAATCAACTCTTGGCTGTTAGCTATTTGAATTAGCTTTTAATTATTTGACATTTGACTCATCTATTGCGATTAACTATTTATAGGAAAAGTACGTGTTTGGTAATTTAGTTGTTTGTGAAAATATGAGCATCGAATCTCCATCTATGCCCGTAGTAATGTAATTAATTTTAATATATTTTTACATGTGTTTGAAAAACAAATTACAAACATATAATTATGAAATATATTTACTTTAATATAAATTTGTGATATTCAATATTTCATAGTAATTATTACTCTGTCCGTTTCATATTAATTGACACTTTGACTAAATTTTGGCCACTAATTATTTACAAATTACAATGAGTTACAATATGAAATTATCGCTATAGTAAACTTTAGTAAAATATTTTTCTAATAACAATAATTTTATATTGTAACTCATTGTAATTTGTAAATAATTAACGGCTAAAATTTAATGAAAGTGTCAATTAATATGGAACGGAGGGAGTATTCAATATCAACCCTATTTTTCTTTTTATATTACTCAAATTTTGTTAAATAAAAACTGTCCATTACTTGTATGACTAAAGTTAATAAGATGAACAATTTGTTAACTTTATGAAAATATTAAATTAATCATTAGCTTTTTCTCTACCTAAGTTAATAAAGTGATTGTAAGGGAGAACTTTTAATTTTGTTTATTGTTAATAAATCATTGGAGAGATATAACAACCAACAAAACATGACTCTTATCCAAATAAGAAAAAAAATTAATTTTACATGATATAATTTTCATAAAAATTACTAAAAGCATTAAGAAAATATTGTTAAAATCAAATTTTATATAACATATGATGCAATTTTGGTAAAAATATGAGGGAAACAATGTAATTTTAATGCCAAATAACTAAAAGCTAATACAAAAAGCTCAAATTAGATTTTTGAAAAAGAGCTTTTTGAAGCCAAATAGCTAATTGAAAAAGTTGTTTACCAAACACTAAATTATTGTTTTGACTTGGTCAAAAAGTACCTAATTAGTCTCAAAAAGCTTTTTCCCCCCAAAAGCTCTTTTGCCAAACACTCCCTAAACTTAAACATAGTTGAAATGAATTTTGGGCCTGTTTGGAGAGAAAAGTGAGATGAATTGGTATGAAATTAGAATCCTAGGGGATTGGGTATGGAATAAGAACCCCAAATTGAAAGTGTTTGGTGAGCAGATGATTGAAATCAAAGTTATAGTTATTATGATTATGATTATTATTATTATTATTATTACTATTATTATTATGAATATAATGATAATAATTACTATTATAATTAATTATAATTTAATATTTAGTAATTTAAAAATTAAAAATTATCAATTATTAGTATCTTATTTGTTGTTGTTGTTTATTTATTTTTTAATAATTGTAAATTATGATTCATTAATTATTAATAATAATTTATTTATTGTGATTTATTATTTATTATTTATTTTTCATTAATTTATTATTATTATCAATTATTAATAACTAATTTAAATAATTATTAATTAATAATTTTTATTCTTTATTAATTATTAGTTATTAAATTATTAATTATTATCAATTATTATTGATTAAATGTAACAACTAATAAATAATTATTAATATTTACATTTATTATTATTATTGTTATTGTTATTATTATTATTATTATTATTATTATTATTATTATTATTATCATTGTTACTTGTCTTAAGCCCGTGCGATGCACGGAATGTAATAAAATAGATATTTTAATTTAAAAAAAAGTATAAAATATAAATATAAATTAGAAAGAATAAAATACAGATAGATCATGTTCTTTAGTTGGGTTAAACCTAACTAACCTAACTTAACTTAACTTAACTTAAATTATCCTTACCTAACCTAACCTAACCTAACCTAAACCAACTCCCTAAAAAATGCTCAAACAAAAAACAACTTTTAAAATTTAAAAAAAAAAATCAAATAATATTATTTTAATATCAAATCAATTCATTTTTTCCAACATATATTTTTTCATTTATTTTCCCCGAAATATTCAAATTTTATTAATAAATATTTTCACCCAATAACTAAATTAACTCAAACTTATCCCATCCTTTCCTATCCTAACTTAACTAACCTAACCTAACTGACAAAAGAATAGGGCTATTATAATAAATCTTGAGTGTTGAACAACTCGATCAACACTCAAGTATGTTGTGCTAACCTGCATTTTCATCTGCAACGCTTGGCGAGAAGGAAGAAAGGTAATATATGTAGTTACTAAAAAAAATTTAAATTATTCTTTTGAGAATCCGAACAATTCTTATGATTTTTATTAAAAGGAATGAAAGTGAAAAGGTCGTAAATAATTGTAAAAAAATGAAAATTTTGGGAGAAACGCTGTAAATTCATTAAAAATCGTTGTAAAGTGTTATACTAAGTTTTGAATCAAATGCAACTCGATCAAAATCTATAATATTTAAGGTATACTCTTGTGTGTGTGTAAGGAACAATTGACAGTGACACATATGATAAAAACAAAGTTTTGGAATTTTGATATAGTCACTTATATAATAAATCAAATAATATGTATAAAAGGTGGGACTGCGAGTGAGAGTAAAAGTTTGCTCCCGGTCATAGCTGGGATCAGAACCAAAAACGAAAATTTGCTTGTGATCTAACCAAAATGAAGAGTGAGACCTCCAAAAATTATTGGGATTACGATCCGTCTCACTTAAAAAAAAAATCCAGTAGGTAAGTATGGTTGCAATTACCAGTTAGGGATTGTTGTTCCATTCTAGAAAGAGTTCTCCAAATAGCAAAAATAGGAATTAGAACTCATTCCTGATCAATTCTATTCCTTTTATGCTCACCAAACATGCCCTTAGTTAATTGAGAAAGCTTGGTATTATTGGAGACTAAAATTAAACATAATTGAGATGAAATTATATTTAGTAAAATAAATTATTATTAATATTAAGGTTGTTACATTTGGAATCAAAGTAGTTGGACTGTAATCTTAGTTTTAATTTTAATTAACAAATTATACATATGTTTTAGCCTTGAATAATTATTATTGATATCATTATTATTATTGTTACTCCATCTTTTAAATATTTACATAGTCCATCTTTTTTTTTTTTAGGGTTTTTGGCACAAAATAATCCAAAGTCAGAGGGGAATGACTGAAAATAATGTAAACTGACTTTTTAGTTGAAAATGTGCCAAACTTTTAACCTATTTACTCTGTCTAAACCAAAATTAAATTCTTACGTCGTAAACTGACTTGACACCCTTAAACAACTCAAAGATGCAGTGGATTAATATATGATTCGGTCTATTTATATTATTTTCAGTCAAGTCCGTACTTTTCAAGGGCACCAAGTCAACTTTGTGATGTCGGAATTCAATTATGGTTTAGTCAGAGTAAGTTTTGGCACATTCTCAACCAAAAACTCAATTTCGATTATTTTTCGATCATTCATCTTTGACTTCAGATTATTTTGAGGCAAAAATTCTTTTTTATTATAGTTCCAAAACTATTGTTCATTTAACTATTAATAGTATCAAATCCATTCTCTCTCTCCTCTAAAATCAATGTAAAATATTATATTAAATGATGTTTCGTTAAAAATTTTCATTTCCTATAATGAACTTAGATGGGATGCAGTGAGTATAAATTTAATTAGTAAAAAGATCTTGGTATAATTATGATAAAACTTAAACAAGTTTTTCCAATTTAAAAGTAAAATTGAGTTTTAGAAAAACTTAAACATAATTACGATTTTCTTCCCAAATTGTTTGCTACCATTGGACATGCAATCACTTGGGTAAGTTTATAAGAATTAATGTTGCAACTGATAGATTAAATAAATAGAGGTTACTTTAGTACTACCTCCGTTTTTATTTATTTGTCGTCTAAGAAATTGTGTTAAACATTTTGACCGTTAATATTTCAATTCGTATAATGATTTATCATACAAAATTGATGTCATTAGATTCGTAATGAAAAATACTATTTAAAAAGTATAATATTATATATTTTTATAAAAATTTTATATTAGAAATTATTGATTAAAGATTGACACTTAAAACCGTAAATGACAAATAAAAAAGAACGAAGGAAGTAGAGTAGTATAAGTTTTAGATTTTTAGAATGACTTCTAAAAAAATGTCACAAACCTTACGTCATATACATTTCGAAAATGATAAACATCTTGACACAAAATGGCTCTTAACCATCTTGCATTTCTTCTAAATCACTAATAAAATGAAATGTAAGTGTATTTAAATCATTCTAAAGGTACGTTTCATTATTTTTAGGGTTACTAAAATTTATAAACAATTTAAAAATAATTATTTATTTATATTTATTTCATAAATATAAAACTATGTATAAAATGTGGATTTTCTACTATGATTGATAAAATTAGGCTATAATTATATTTTTTCATCTAGCTAATAAGTATTATATTATTATAATTGATAAATATATATAATTATTAAAAAAATATTAATAAAAGTTACAAAAATGTGAAATATGAACAATTCAAGATGGTTAATAACCATCTTGAGTTAAGATGGTTATCGTGGTCATCGTCATATTGATACGAGATTATGTTTATTTAAATCGTGGTCCTTAAAAAACTGAACAACCATAATTGACATCTCATCTATTCTTTTGATATTAATTAATTTTATCAACCTACATTCGACCTAAATTTTTGCCATGGATTCCTAGACAGCAATGTTTATAGGACTACAATTATTGTAGTAATTATGGTTATGGTACCTGTAAGAAGGCAGCCGTTGCCAAGTAAAGTTTTCTAGTACAAGTTGGAGACGTCAAGTTCAAATCAAACTGGGAATAAATGAACAACAACGACATCATCCCACTTTCGACAACATTAATTAACTTACTTCATCATTAATAAATTCTTTAGTTAGTAGGATAGTTATTTAAAACCCAATTTTACAAAACGAGGAAGGGTCATACTATTCTTTACTGTGTAGAAGACATCTATAGCCTGCTTTTCTTCTTACTTACCCCTTGTTAAAAAAAATATTCTTTATTGTGTAGAATAATTATTTTAACTCACTTCATCCACTTTATCCTACTTTATCATCACTTTATCCACCAATTTTTTCAACTTATTTACTTTACATATAGAGAAATTGGATTTAAATAATCTGAACTTTAGATTTGATTCTAAATAATCTAAACTTTAGCCCCCTTAGATTCTAATAGCACGCCACCGAGTTAAATTGAACTTAACTAGGCAGCGGGATGACGTGGCGTCGGAGAAGGGTGAATTGACTTGCCTAGTCAGCTTTGACTTGCCACCTCATTATCCCCATTTCTATTCTCTCTTCCAACTCATTTCTCTCTCCTCCTACTCGTCTCCTTCCTAATTGCCATGGCATGGCCATGGTTCTTCCTCTCCTCTCTCCTTTTCTCTCTCTAATCCAACCCCCTCACTCTTTCACTCCCCTCTTTCTCATTCTCTGCTGAATTTTGATTCTTCCCGAAATGATGTGAAAATTCACCCTCCTCCGCTGCCACATCATCCCACCGCCGAGTTAAGTTCAACTTAACTCGGTGACATACTACTAGAATCCAAGCCAAAGTTCAGATTATTTAGTCTACTATGACCCAAAGTTCAGATTATTTAAATATAATTTCTGTTCCGTATAATATATACTTAAAAATCTATGTATTCAATAACTAATATAACTTACATTCTCAAATATTTTCTCTTATCCCACCCATCAGTTGTTAGATCAATTTATCCAACTTTCTGTCACCTTACCAACCTATTCGGCCTATCAACTATTCAACCACCCAAAATAGCTCCGTCCAAATAAACCCAATCCTATTAGCATCCGCATTAACAAAAGGGAAATTGGAATCTAATAAACCAACATTTGGGGTTCCTTTGAAATTGACAGGGCCGTAAGCGCACAGTGTACATAGTAGCACGTCAAGGTCGATCCCACAAGGACTCAATTAGCAGCACATAAAACTAATCTCTATTGCGATTGCTAAACTAATCAGATTTTAGGATTTGGAAAACATTTAACAACTAATCAAACTAATAAAGCAAGAAAAATTCAATCACAGGTTCTATCAAGAGAGAAAGACTTCTAGGGAGATGCTAACCTAACAACCAGTTCGATTACTAAAACCTAGCATGCACAATCATACATTCAAGAACGAATCAAGAATCGAGAACCTCTGAATTCTATTGCCCTTTCGATGCTAAATAGAATTATTCTAAACAACCTAATCAACAACTTTCGTCTGCCTTTTAGGTTAATTAGAATTGAAGGTCTCAAAAAGTCAGGTTATCTAATGATTCCCTAGGTCACTACTCCTTTCTCAACTTTCGCAAACCTAGGTAGACAGGTTGGTAGTCAGATTACCCTAATTCACCTTCAAGATTTCTCAAAGTTAATCTCAAACTTACAAATATTCAAGGCCGTAAGAATATTCATAGACATGGAAAACACAACCTTCTATTGATTCTAATCAAGAATTCATGCACAAACTAATAACAATCAATCAAAACTACATTGTTTCGGGTTGCAAAACCCTATAATTCAAGAAAATTACTCACTCATCATCAAAGAAAACATAACACAAGTTCTAAACATCATGATTAATTCTCAAAACAAATAAAGAAATAAAAAAGAGATACAAACTACAAGGAATACGACCGTCGAGCATTTCGATCACGGGGCGGTGTCTTCCTCGCGAGCGCTGATAATTTCTTCCCGAATCTCGATCTTCGTTTTTCTTCGAATCGATCTCAATGTTGAATCTTGATGGAGGTCTGATGAGTGGAGGGATTATTAGGGTTTTTTCTCTCTTCTAAGGGTGGATGGATGATAGATGGATCGTGAATGGTGAACGAATGAATGATAGATGATATAGAATAAAAACTGATGCCTTTACTTGCTACGCACGACCTAATTTCACGCGAAGGACAGTCGCCACGGACCGTGGCTGCCACCACGGGCTGCCCTTGGTGTGCACTGTCCCGCTTCTTTCTTGTTTCCTTCGCCAAAAATGAGCTGGACACAAGGAGCCGAACCGCCATTAACCGTGGCCACCACCGCGGGCTACCCATGGTGGCTGCTGCCTGACCATTCCTTGCTCCTTTTCGTCCCAAATTTGTACCACGGTTTGGGTTTGACATGTAGAGGCACGAGGTGTCTTCATTCTTGCCAGAAGTTGAGAGAAAATTGATGTTTTGGCCTCAATACCTACAAATTCGCATCACAAACAACAACATCAAGTGTAGTAGGGAAATTGGAATAAAAATCAAGGTTCACACACAAAACTATCCCTAATTCACTATTGAAAACCCACAAAAATATAGTCATAAAACGCAGTTATCAAATCCCCCCATGCTTACTCCTTGCTTGTCTCCAAGCAAGTACAAGACTCAAAACTAGATGAAAGGACTTGAAAAGAAAAAGAAATATACTCACACCTCCTCTAATAAAAAGGCATATTAGAAAGCCAAAACAAGCATACACAAAGAGACTCCCTAGCGAGATTACGAATCAAATTGGGACAAAAATTGCTGTTGGAAATAGAATCACAGGTCAGGAAGCAACACAGCTAATCCATCACAACTCAAATGCAATCAAAATTCATTCACATGTTTGGCGAACTAGTTGGGATCGGTATGACCTCACTTTAGGGTATGTGAATCACTCCCCTCATGTGTTTGCAAAAGATATGGCGATTCTCTCAAAACCTTCAACCCATGTAGGCACACTACCATAAGCTTGACAAGACTCTCAATTCTCTACCGCTATAGACAACATGCATAAAAGTTAATCATGAGGACTTTTCAAGGGTTGTAATGGGGCTTAGGTGTAGGGTAAGGAGGAGTATCATTTATGAAATGTGGAGCTAAGAGCCAAGGACCTAAAGAGCAAAATTTCCGATACATATAGCACAACACCTCTTATATCACACCGCAATGAAGCATAAATACCTTCCCCATCGAAGCAGAATAACGGAAGAGTCAATATAAGCAAGAAAACCACCATGCTATTCACCTTATTCCTCAAAAATTCTCCCTTTTTTTTTACTTTTTTTTGGTAGTGAGTAGCATAGATACGTAAAGAATGACTCATTCCATCAAATCAAAGTTCAACCTCGAATGAAAAGAGGGGATGATTACAATTAAAAACAACGTTTCCGTCATCAAGCACTTACAACCAACAAAGTCACCAACAATTAGACTACAAAACTGCCCCCCAACTGAAATGTTGCTCCACTAACTTGGCAAAAAGGGTATGAGATTAAGAACAGGCCAAGGGTGCGCACGAATAGGGTAACAACAAGACAGGAAAAACTGCGCAAGGCTAGCAAAAAGAAGTCATATTGTCAGGTGGCTTTTGGCTATGTGGCTACAAAATGGGCCTCAATCATGTTAACATAATGCACAAGTCAAATGCAGTTTCAAAGAGAGTCGAATCAAGTTCTAGAGATGCAAACATGGTAAGGTCACACTCAAAAGAATATGAGACTATAAAAGTGATAGTCTTTTAGACTCAAGAAGTCTCACGGGTTAACCTACCACAATCACTGCAACTAGTTCCTTTGATGTACCAAACATAAAAACTTCACTATCATACACATGAATCGATCAAGACTAGATGAATCACAAACAAGACAAGCAACCTAAGTCAAACAAACAACCAAGTCTTTCCTATTATCCACACGAAGCCAAAATTCCCAAGTATACGCTTGCAAAGACAATCCAAACACACCTCATAAAAGCGAAAGACTATCCTAATTTTTTTTTATTATTTTTTTTCTTTTTTACTTTAGCAAGAAAGTAAGAAAACTACTCCTATATGCAACCTAGATGCAAATTCAATGCCTAACAAACACAAAAAAGAAACTAAGAAATATGCAACTATAAATGTAAATCTCACTCAAGCACATGGTTTTAGGACAATCAACCCAAACCCCCCCATGCTTTGACAAAGCAGTGTCCTTAATGCATTTCGTATAAGGGTAGCATGCACAAGAGGGAAACGACATAATGCATCACGCTCTAAAAAAAATAAAAACGAAGAAAATTAAAGGAACGAGATAAAACCTAATAAAGAAATTAAACGCTTGGGTTGCCTCCCAAGAAGCGCTAGTTTAACGTCTTTAGCTAGACGAAACTCACCTCAGATGCAGTCAAAGCCCTTAAAAGCTTGTCAAACTCCGCAGCATGCGGTTTACAAGCTTGCATATAAGAGAGCAACAAAACACTCATGGCAAAGAATGTTAGTAGCACTCTCTCAAATAAGTCAAAAATACTAGAAAAATCAAAAGAATCAAAATAAGTAGTCCACATGATTTTTCTAGCTGAGTCCTCTAGGAATTTACAATATGGATCAAGATAGGGATGAAATCCTTCTAAAGTGACTAAGGACAAGTCAAGAACATTGTTGGTCTCCTCAATCACAGTCACATCACAAGAGTTAATCACACATTCCACATCAACATGAACATCAATGGTCTTTTCACAGGGAATGGGCTCCTCAAGGTTTTTAGGGGCGAGGGTAGGTAGTGAACAAAGCATAGAAGCATGGAGTGAATCATCAAATTCCTCGCTTGAAGGATCCAATCCACGCACAAACTCCTCACAAGACTCCTCATCAATAGCATCAATTGACTCATGACAAACATCATCATCATACCTAGCATCAAACCCATGGAAATCACTCACCTCAAACCCCGTCGACTGAGAAAAAGGTAAGGATACATCATGAAAAGCAAAGACACCATCAGTAGTGTCTCTAGGTAAGCTAGGATGAGATGGAGCAACAATTGGCAAAGATGACTTAGAAAGGTCAACTATTTCCTCTAGTTTCTCTAGACAAACTTCTAACGTAACTTATCTCGTTGCTCTTGCATTGCCCTCATGAAAATATCAAGTTTGGCTAAACCAGGGCATGTAGAATCATCATGGTCAAGAGAATTACACGAACGACAAGGATGCGCACAATGGGGTTGAGTATATAATCTAGCATAAGATGCACAAGGATTGGAGTAAGAGTAACTAGATGCACAATAATAATTATCACAATGAAGTGTATCACGTTCAAGCCACTCAAGCAAACTCCAAGCTTCATCAACAATTTTAGCATAGAAACCAAAATACTCTAATAAAGTACGAGTCTCACTATTCACCCCCTCGGCAACAATGTCAAGAATATCTGATATCCCAAGCACAACACCACATGGAACAGGACATGCACATAATCGCTCAAAATAGAGCCAAAATAATTCCTGCTCAAATTGGGGAAAATCAAGAATTGCCATTTTTTTTGGTTTTTTTTTTCAAAGATAAAAAGAAAAAAAAGAAAGAAAAAGAAAACAGCTTAGTCAACCTAAGAGGGTTTGTTTACCGACTGCTAGGGACAGAGTCCCCGGTAACGGCGCCAAAAACTTGACAGGGCCGCAAGCGCACGGTGTACGTAGTAGCACGTCAAGGTCGATCCCACAAGGACTCAATTAGCAGCACATAAAACTAATCTCTATTGCGATTGCTAAACTAATCAGATTTTAGGATTTGGAAAACATTTAACAACTAATCAAACTAATAAAGCAAGAAAAATTCAATCACAGGTTCTATCAAGAGAGAAAGACTTCTAGGGAGATGCTAACCTAACAACCAGTTCGATTACTAAAACCTAGCATGCACAATCATACATTCAAGAACGAATCAAGAATCGAGAACCTCTGAATTCTATTGCCCTTTCGATGCTAAATAGAATTATTCTAAACAACCTAATCAACAACTTTCGTCTGCCTTTTAGGTTAATTAGAATTGAAGGTCTCAAAAAGTCAGGTTATCTAATGATTCCCTAGGTCACTACTCCTTTCTCAACTTTCGCAAACCTAGGTAGACAGGTTGGTAGTCAGATTACCCTAATTCACCTTTCAGTACTTCTCAGGTTAATCTCAAACTTACAAATATTCAAGGCCGTAAGAATATTCATAGACATGGAAAACACAACCTTCTATTGATTCTAATCAAGAATTCATGCACAAACTAATAACAATCAATCAAAACTACATTGTTTCGGGTTGCAAAACCCTATAATTCAAGAAAATTACTCACTCATCATCAAAGAAAACATAACACAAGTTCTAAACATCATGATTAATTCTCAAAACAAATAAAGAAATAAAAAAGAGATACAAACTACAAGGAATACGACCGTCGAGCATTTCGATCACGGGGCGGTGTCTTCCTCGCGAGCGCTGATAATTTCTTCCCGAATTTCGATCTTCGTTTTTCTTCGAATCGATCTCAATGTTGAATCTTGATGGAGGTCTGATGAGTGGAGGGATTATTAGGGTTTTTTCTCTCTTCTAAGGGTGGATGGATGATAGATGGATCGTGAATGGTGAACGAATGAATGATAGATGATATAGAATAAAAACTGCTGCCTTTACTTGCTACGCACGACCTAATTTCACGCGACCACGGCCGCCACGTTGCCGTGGTCGCCACCCGCTGTCCCGCTTCTTTCTTGTTTCCTTCGCCAAAATGAGCTGGACACAAGGAGCTGAACCGCCACGGACCGTGGCCACCACCATGGGTTGCCCGTGGTGGCTGCTGCCCGACCATTCATTGCTCCTTTTCATCCCAAATTTGTACCACGGTTCAGGTTTGACATGTAGAGGCCCGAGGTGTCTTCATTCTTGCTAGAAACTAAGAGAAAATTGGTGTTTTGGCCTCAATACCTACAAATTCGCATCACAAACAATAAGACCAAGTGTTAGTATGGAAATTGGAAAAAAAATCAAGGTTCACACACAAAACTATCCCTAATTCACTATTGAAAAAATGAAAACCCACAAAAATATAGTTATAAAACACAATTATTATAAATAACGAACCAACCTTGAACATTAATTTACAACGAACCAACCTTGTCATGTTGATTTTTCCAGTGAACCGCCATCGAGTTTGACTCGTCGGAAATGTGACAGGGCTGTGGCGGATGCTTATGTGGCAATTTTTTAAGCAAAAAAAAAAGAAAAAAAATTAGCCACATTTTTTGCTGAGTTGAACTAAAATAATCAACAATTTTCAATTTTTTAAAATTCCAACTCAACCCCCCCTCTCTCACACTCTCTCTCTACCTCTCCTCCTTTCCCTCTAGCCGACCCCCACCCTCCCCACTCTCTCATTTTCTCTCTCAAACTCCACCCCACCATCTCAAAATCAGATTAGCATAGGAGAGTAGCAGGCAAAACTAACAAAGAAAAGGATAAGGTAGTAATCACTAATCAATCATGGCTTGGCCTCTTCGCAATCTGCTTCTGATCATCACCATAACCTCCATATTGGCAGTAGTGACTAACAGTTTCGATCCAGAGGTGGAGATGTCGAATGAAGTGTTAGTTACCTCCCTGGAGACGCCGAATGCAGTGTTAGTTGCCGAGGGAGGAGATGACGTGGAACCGATACCAAACGAATGGCCAGAGCAATTTCATGCACTCCTGTTGATGAACCACACTAAAACTTCGCAACTCCACCCCACCATCACCCATTCACCCTCGAATTTTTTTTTGTGTATATATGTGGAGCATCTACATATTCTTCCTGATTCGATCCTGAAATGTTCCTTCCTTCCATACATTCAAACCGAACACGACAAACCCTAAATCGCAAATTAGCGAAGAAGAGAAGAGCAGATCGATCTCCTGCAGCTCGATTACCATGGCGACCCCCGACTTCTTGCAAAAAGAGAGGGATTTTCTCCTCTTCGTATCAATATTAGAAGGTTTAGGGCTCGTTTAATGCTTTTCGATTTCGATTCATCTCTTTCCTATTGTTTTTCTGCTCATTTCTAGGTAAAAAGTTCGTCGATTTTCATGGATTCGATTCCGAAAATGAACATCTAAATCTTGTTGTTCGATTTTGATGGCGGTGGTGTGTCTTGCAGGTGATGCAGTTGATACTTCTCGGCGATTTTGAGGTGGTTGTGGCGGCACAGGTGGCGGCGGTGGCGGAGAAGAGGGTGAATGGGTGATGGTGGGGTGAAGTTTGAGAGAGAAAGTGAGAGGGTGGGGAGGGTGGGGGTCGGTTGGAGAGAAAGGGGGAGAGGTAGAGAGAGAGTGGGAGAGTGGGAGGGGTGTTGAGTTGGAATTTTAAAAAATTGAAAATTGTTGATTATTTTAGTCCAACTTAGCAAAAAATGTGGTTAATTTTTTTTCTTTTTTTTTGCTTAAAAAATTGCCACATAAGCATCCGCCACCGCCATGTCACATTTCCGACGAGTCAAACTCGGTGACGGTTCGCTGGAAATTAAAATCAACATGACAAGGTTGGTTCGTTGTAAATTAATATTTAAGGTTGGTTCATTATTTCAAAGGACCCCCAAAAATTGGTTTATTAGATTCTAATTTCCCTTAACAAAAAGGATACCAGCGAAGCCAAGCCCAGTCAAGCCAAGCTAAACCACACAAACAACCCACAACCCACTGCACAGCTACAAACCAACAAGCATCACCAACAATCAACATCCTGCAGCAGGTGATGGTAAATCACAAATGGCAGCAATCCGTACATACATTAAACGAACCAAGATAAGTGGGACACTGTCTGAATATTCATCCGCTTGTTGTTGAGCAGATATTTTCTTCTCATAATGATTGTAAAACACAAATGCCTGCCATCATTATTAGTGAACTCATTTATGTAGTATTTTCAACTATTTTGCATTTGTCTACTATTCTAACCTTTTTTTTCTGTGTCTGCAATGGGTATACTTTTTTACTATATATATCAAAAGTGATAAATATTTTGGGGCAAGACACATCTTAAGTTAGTGTCTTTCCTTTATATAAAACCTATATATTTGTAAATTAAATTGAAAAAATACATGATTGACTTTTATAACTATAAGAATACATATAAATGATATATATAAAATCACACTTTTATCTATATTTTTAAAAATTTACAAAAAAACATCTAAAATATGCATGACGGATAAGATTCATTTGTTAGGGCATCAATTGTAATTGTTGGCGTAGCCAACACATTCCAAGCTTCTATTAATTGATAACTAATAGTAACTGTCAAAGACATTATGATTAAAAATGATGATAAATATTAATTTCATAAGGAACAAGACATTTAATTAAGTAGTGTCTTGACTCAAGACACATATCATCACTCTATATAATAAGGGTGATGATAGTAGTCTCATTCCAAGACACTTCTTAAATGTCTTAGTCTTCCCAAATTAGTATTTTTCATGATTTTTTGCACCAATTGTTTAATAGTAAGTATTAATTATCAACTATAAGAAGCATTGACTGCGTTTCACTACGTCAATGAGAACAAATTGTATGTTAATCAAATCAACCTTTTTCATTAGACTCATCTTTGGCGTTTTTTTTGGAAATATAAAAAGTAATAGATGAAGGTATAATTTTACACAATTTGTATGTAATATTATAGTTATATAATTCAATCATGTCATTTTATTTCAACTTAATATATAACAATAGAGTTTTAATGATTGGACAAGAAACTTACACTCTGCTTGGGAGGAGAAATAAATTGGAGAATAGGGGTTCATAGGAGTAAAGGAGGGAGAGGGTATGGAGGGTTCATAAGGGTAAACTACTTACCCCTACTTGGGAGAACATTTTGGAGGAAGAGAGAGAGAGAGAGAGAGAGAAAGAGAGAGAGAGATGCGAGTGAGAGAGAGATGTGTGTGTAAGAGAGAGACAGAGAGATGAGAGAGAGAGTGATGTGTGTGTGTGTGTGCGTGTGTGTGTGTGTGTGTGAGAGAGAGAGAGAGAGAGAGAGAGAGAGAGAGAGAGAGAGAGAGAGTTGGAGAGAGAGATAGATGTGTGTTTGTTATGATCAATTAGGGTTAAGCGTAATATGGTCATTTTCTACTTTATGTATGTTATCATTTAATTAAACTCTTTCTTACACCCCAAATAGGAGCGTAAAAAAAATAAGAGTTGAAGGGGGTAAAAGGGGGTAAATCTCACTCATCTTTACTCTCGCTTACCCTCTCTCACTCCCTTTCCAAGCAGGGGTAAGGAGGGGTAAGAACCCTCCTTAACAGGGACGGAGCGTAGGCATTGCCATAAGGGGCCATTGCCCCCCCCCCCCCACCCCCCCCCCCCTAAAATTTTTAAAATTAATACTAAGAAGCCCTCATTGATGTTTCTTCATTGGCTAAATTGGTAAAGCCTTACTTGGTTGTTGTTGAGGTCTTAGGTTTGATGCTTGCTTGGACTGTATTTTTGCCCCCTTCATATTTTTGCCCCCTTGATGTTTTATGCTGGCTTCATCCCTGCTCTAACCCCCTAAGCAAGCCCCTCTTACCCTCCTCCCAAGTAGACCATTGAAAATGTTTTGCCAAAGACTCGTATAGTTTTCGATATAATAAAATATTTCACTACCTCCCTTTTAAACGACCTTAAAGAGAAGAGTGCGATAACATGCAAACTCCATGCTTAACACCATCTTTCTCTCCATTTGCTGTCTTTGATGACACCCCATCCTTAATTGGATTACAGTCATAATTTTAATCCAAACTCCATACTTAATTTGGATTAAAATGCTTATGAAATGTTTTGAATTGTTTATGATTTATGGTTTTCTGATTTAAGTAACAAATTCGTTTAGTACTCAAAGACATTTCTCAATTATAAGTGCACAACACATCGGTTATGTCGATAGACATTCATGATGCTTTAATTATATCAACTATAATGGAAAATGTACGTATACTTTATAATTTTATATTTATTTAAAATTATAAAAGATAAGTTTTATATAATTTAAAAGTAATATGAAGATACATTTCTAACTATTTATAATTACCCATAAATATAGCTAACTAGTACTTGTACCCGTGCGTTGCACGGGACAATAATAAAATACACATTGCTAAAAACGTAACATATAATTGTTGTTATAAAATTATTGTATGTACAATTTTCTAATATTTTTTAAAAACATAAAGATTTAATCCATAATATTATATGTAATTGTATTTGTTAAATTATTTATTATCCCTCTCGTTAATCCTAACATTAAACTAAAATAGTTTAGACATTAGTTTAATGCCTGAAAATGTAGGATATAATAAAAAGTTAAAAATTGTATATACCATTAAAGAAGGCATATTCAAACTGTGCATTTCAATTATGCTGGTTAAGTGTTAATAAAATACAAATAATCAATGACCCCGTTAATTTCCTGATATTAAAAGAAAGATAAAAAGTACTTGGATTCAATTTATTAAAAATTCATATAGAAATTAGCAATTAATATAACGTTCATGTGGAAACTTTGTAAAGATTTTTTTTCCCTGGAGGAAGATACATCCCTGGAGTAGGTTAATATATTTTTTTAAGAAAATAACCTTTTTAGGTAAGACCATATATATAGAGCATTAAGAGAATTTAAGAATATGAATAAAGCACTAATTAATTTGATTATCATTACTAACAAATTAATGCTATTAAAAAGTTATCAACCAATTAAAAGGGGAATACTAAAGGTATAAAATAGAATTTTGAAAAATATGAATATAGAAATGTTGTAATGTTCTTTGGATTGGTTCAACTATCCAATTCAATCCAATTCAAACATATCCAAACATATCCAAACCTTACACAATTACCCCAAACAACATTCTTTCTAAAAACATAATTCCAAAAAAAGTATCATAATTTATCCAATCCAATCCAATCCAATCCAATCATCCAAACCTAATTTTAACCAATTCAAAAAACAGAGCCTTAGATTTGGATGCTATGTTATATTTAAATATCATATCAAAACAATAAAAGAGCATAATTATAATCATCAATTATTTAATCTTTTATAGATATATTTGGCCAATTTTTTTACGCTTTATGCGTAGTTAACATTTTTTTTTCTTTTCCAAAATTTTGCACGAATGTAAATTACTGTTGAATAACTAGTGTTATATTCGTAACAAATAAACGGAGTGGAAATAGCTTAATATTTTGTTGCTTGAATATAGATATAGGTATAATCATATTTGTTTTTTAAGAAAAATAATTGTATTCGTTATACATTTTGAAAAATACTCATATGAAAGAAATCATATAAAAGTATTTAGTGCTATTTAATTTTAAAAATAAATATCACATTAAAAAATATAATTTTTTAATATTGTTTTTAAAATCATTTAAAATTACAACTATTCTATAAGATGTAGTATCGTGCATCTTTTAAATTCTGCTCAACTCTTCTATATAGATTGTTTCTTTATTTACATGCGATGAGGTGACATCAAATTAAATTATATTGTTTGTCATAATAAGAAAAACGGTTTTGCTAAATGTCACCTTAGGGCGATGGATAAGAAATATTTAAATTTGTTTTATGGTTTATTTTGGATGTGAATTTAATTTTTTGTTTTAAATCGCTATATTTATCATATATTTCTTTCCTACTTGGACAAATGAAATCGTGTCATATTATATTTAAGTCATGACGTAATCTACAATTGAAAATACTTTATAATAAAAGATGTGAAAATTTTTTATTTTAATTTTTTCAAATCTGCACTGATGAAATACCAAACCCAATTTCTATCTGGAAGAAAATATCAAATCTTAAATGTTTTCCAGGATATCAAAATTCATTCTAATCCTTTCATTTATGCTTTGCCTACAACAAATAGATTTGATGTGATAGGCTGATGGTTATTTTAAAATTGGCGAGAAAAACATAAGTGAATCCTAATTTGTCTATGGAAAATCGAGCATTATGGGTGACTTCGCACAAATCATCAGTATTTAAAATTCAATAGGAACACGACTACTTAACTAAAATGGGGAATTATTATATTTTGATTCCAAAAAATAAAATTAAAAAAAAACTTAGGATAGGAAATTATGATTTTGGATCATATGAAAGAAATCACATTGGAAATATAAAATCTTGACTAAATTAAGAAATAATGAGAATTACAATATAAAAAGTTTAATTAGGAAATATTTTAATTTATTTGTCTAAATAAGAAAGTAGTATATTGATATAAAATAAATTTAGATTAACATCCAAAATAAACTCTAAAACAAATTTAGATATTTCTTATCCATCGCCCCTAGGGCGACATTTAGCAAAACCGTAAAAAAAAAAACACAAAGCAATAGTTAATCAGTAAATAATGTATATATTTACAATAACACAAAATGTGAAAGTAGTCAAAATTAAATTCTTATAATACTATCAATGAAAATTTTCATTATTTTTCAAAACATTGCGTGTGATAACTTTGGATTGATAGTTATTGCAAATTAACTTAATTTTTGTATTTTTGATAAAAAATAATCCCTATTGTCAATTTAGAGATATAATGTCACACTTGCAATACATGCATGAAAATACAAAATTATTAGATAAAAAATAAAATAAAAAATTTACATGCATGAAAATATAATAAAAAGTAAATTGCCATAGACATAAGGTATAATTGGACTAACTCGAATCAAATTATGTCAAGATGATCTTATTACTTTTGGATGATCGATGTTTCTTCTAGTAATCTATTATGCTATTTAACCGCAACAAAAAAAAAACAAAGAAATTCATAAAGAGTTAGAACGGGCAATAGCCAAATATATGTGTAAAAATTTTAAATGATAAAGATAATTAAAAATTTATAATGAAAATTTTATTACAAAAAGGCATCCAAGATTGCATCATATATAATGTTTTTTAACAATCCTCAATGAATTGAAAAATAATATTTTTTTATATAAAAATTAATTATATCATTACAAAATAAGAAATATAAAGCACAAACTTAAACACAAAACACGATATTTGCATGTAAGATATGATTATATGAAAGTCATGTATATGTGTGTTTATGCGGGCGCGCATTTATTTGATCGATATAATTTAACTATAGAGCGAAGACATGAAGGTGTAGTGAATCAATGATACAAAAAGTTAGAAATCAAGTCATATCACTCTCTATTATCTATTATCTATTACATGTATTAAAACAAGATCCTCCCTTTCCATCAAAAAAAAAAAAACAAAATCCTCCCTAACAAGGTAATGTCATGTGTCAACATAATTAATGCATAACTACATAATCTATTAATTATATTAAAACAAGACCTTCTAAGGAAAATCCAAATCTAAAAAAAGGATTTTGAGAGGTTTGGTTTTTCCAAACCAAACTCCGAACCTATGAATAATTCTTTTTTTCAACAAAAATAGAAAATATTTCACTTCAAACCAAGACTTGAACCATCATAGGGAGCATGAAAGGTAAGAGTAGCTACCAATTGGCTACCACATCTTTAATGTAATAATCATCAACTTAAAAAGAAAAATACAAAATCATAAATATAGGTTACAAATATTAACATACAATTAAAACAATGTTCATTAGCTTTTTAATAAATAATATTCATTTATTAGTCTTTCCTCCACTAAATTTACTATTAAATATATCAATACTGCCAATATAAAAGTTTATATATTAAAGTAAAATTTAGAGCTATTAAAGTATAATACTCTCATAACAGACTTATATTATTATTCTATGTAACATAATACTAGATAAATATATTTTTAACTTAAAAATATAATTTAAAACTTGATTCTTAATTTACATAATAATTTTTTAAATTTTTTCTTATATTAAACATTATAAAATAAGAATGTCACAAGCTATATATATAGATTTTTATATTAATGTAATAACCACATAGTTCAAAGTTTTAGTATTAAAGAAATATTTATTTTAAAAAGTCATATCATATTATGAAAGTATAATTTTTTTTCTAAGATATTAATCTAAAGTTATAATTTACTCCTAAAAATAAATTAGCTAAATTAATAAAACAGATTCACCGTGCATCGCACGGGAAGGCAAAAGCTAGTTCAATATGATAACTTCTCCTCTTCATACCATATTGATAAAGTCATCCTTCAAATAATAGATACAACCTACATAGAAAAAAAATAGTAATTAAATACAATAATATGCATGGAAAAATGTACTAACCATGATTATGGAGCAAATATATTATATATATCTATTTCATGATATAAACCTAGTATGTATGTTTCAATGTAATATCAATGAAAGTTGAGTCTATATATGTTCGAGAAGAACACGCAACTTTAGCAACCCTTCTTATTAAAGCCATTAGTACCATCATTGGAATCATATTGATTAATAAATCTCATTTAAAACCATAATAACAAAGAATTAATAGTGGAATGAATGTTACAAATGGTATCAATGACAATCAATCAAAAATATCTAAGATACCAAATTGAATAATTTATTATTTTACCAAAATACCACTTCACTAATATTTCATTTGGCAAAAAGTGTCATTTGTAACTTGAGGCATTTAAAAATTTCTTTTCTTTTTTTTTTTTTTGAACCAAGGAGCAACATCATTCATATATTTATTTTGTCCATCAGTACATAGCTTGTAATCTGATCAGGATAGACCCCCAACCAGATTTTATCCAATACATTTATTGTCATCCTAGCTAGGTGATGTGCTGCGAAATTACCATCCCTTTTTACATGGCTCCATTCGCACTTTTCAAAGCTTTTGGCTCCATTGAATATGTCCTCTAGAATTAAGTCTAGTGAGCTGAGGTATTTCATGTTTCCAGAGATACGCTGTACAAGAGGAGCGCAGTTCGACTCAATCTGTACCTTTAGATAACCAAGCCTACTTGCCAATGTGAAAATGAGTACCTTTAGATAGCATTTAAAAGGTGACCAATTAATATGTATTAAGAATTTCTAAAAAAAGTGAAAATGAGTAAATTTAATCTTCCAAAAATGCCCTCACTAAATTTTACATATTCCAACTCTCTCAGATCAGAAATATATATATATATATATATATATATATATATATATATATATATATATATATATATATATATATATATATATATATATATATATATATATATATATATATGATATAATGAGAAGGGAGTTTTTGTGAGCATAAAAGCATGTGAGATCTTAGCCATTCATTCCAAGATCAATGGTGGGTGTAGATTTTTCATTTATCTTTATTTGATGGGTTGAGTTTCCTTTTTTTCTTTTATAATGGGGGGTCTCACGTGAGTGAGGACCCCAAGAGCATTCAAAGCACAGCCAAAGGGAGTGCACGCCTCCTCTTTCTCCATGCATGAATTCATCATCAATATCAGATAACAGCAGGTGCATTTCTATTTTTATTTTTTTTGTGTTCCTTCAATTCTCCTCAATTCAAATAGCAGAAACCCTAATTGTTTGGGTTTTCCGATTGTTGGTTAAAGAATAGTATCAAAGTGCCGTAATTTTTGTTGAGAAAAGTGATACGAAGGTCGAATTTCCGGTCAATTTATGGCGGGTGAGTGTGTGATTTCTAGGGTTTGTTTCATTTTTTTGTTTTTCTGGAAATTAGGGGTGTTCGTGAAGGGTTTGTTGTTTATTGTTACAGTGGGGTGTGTTTTTGTTGGTGTAGGGAGAAATTTGTCCAATTGGTGATAGAGTCAATGGGAGTGACAGAACAGTTGGTTGAAGAAAGGAAGGAAGAGATGTAAACCCTAATCTATTTGCGACGAATTCCAATTAATTTTCTAGAGAGGAAGTGTTCTGGCGATAGAATTTCTGGTCAATTGGCAGAGAAAGGTGATACATCTACATAACTGTTTGATGTTCAATTCGGTCTAATGTTCAATTCTGTCTGATGTTCATGTTGTTATAGTTGATGTTCATTGTTGGATATTTGGGTGGATGTGCAAGTAGCATTTTGTAATAGACATATAATAATGGATTATGTGTATTTTGTTGTGATTATGTTCATTGTTGGATATTTGGGGGGATGTGCAAGTAGGATTATGTTCATTTTCCATTATTTGCAAGTGTTGTCACCCCCATAATGATTGATTGGAATTCAAGCACTAATGTGGTTCATGTCATTTTCCATTATTTTCCATTATTTGCAAGTGTTCTCTCTACCTGATAATGCAAGTAGGATAATGCCAGACCACTTGGGGATGTGCAAGTAGGATAATGCAAGTGTTCATTTTCCATTATTTGCAAGTGTTCTCTCTACTTGATGTTCATTTTTAGTGTATGTGATGCCAGACCACTTGGGGATCATTTTGGTACACTATGTGGTTCATGTCATCCCCCCTTCCCTGGATATTCATTTTCACTTTTGTATTAATCACTGATGTTCATCCCAGAATGTTTTGATGTTCATTCCAGGACCACTCGTTGTTCATTTTGATTTCCAATTGTATGCATGTGCACGCCGGAACACTTGGGGATCGTTTTGGTACATTATGTTGCTCATGTCGTTCCCCATTTGGATGTTCATTTTGTATTTTCCCATTATTTGATGTTGTTCATCCCAGAATGCTTTGATGTTCACTCTAGGAATACTTGCTATTCATGTCATCACCAATTGTTGTTCATTGTAAGTGTGACTTGATGTTCAGTATTGTTGGTGTTCATTGATGGGCATCCATGAACAACTTGGTGTTCATATTGTTTCAATTTGATGTTCATTTAGATTTTGTTCATCCAAGAATGTTTGTTGTTCATTTACATTACCAGTGTATGTATATGCATGCATAACACTTGGGGATCATTTTGGTACACAATGTTGCTCATGTCATCCACATTTTTTATGCTCTTTTTTCATTTTTCCATTGTTCACTGATGTTCATCCCCCAAAATACTTTGATGTTCATTCTTGGAATACTTGTTCTTCATTTCACTTTCGTTTGTTGTTCATTGTAAATGTGACAGTTTGATGTTGATTGTGTTTGATGATCATTGATGGTGTTCACATGTGCAGTGCTGCGGCTGATGCATTGTAGGTGGGGACAGGGCCGACCGCGCTGCCCCCGCCGGTGCCACTAAGCTACCAAATGAACGAGCAAGGCGAATATGTTTCGTTCGTTTTGTAATGTTGAATCATGGGTTCCAACCGAAGGGATGACATTTGATGACATTGAAGCGGGGATGACATTTGAATCATGGGTTCCAACCGAATGGATGATCTACTCATGTAACGCCCCAACCTTAATCACAAGATTAAGACTATACTTTAGAACCCCAAACCTGTGATTAGCGCAGCGGAACACCTTAGGTCGAGGCATTACCGCCGTCCCCACTCGGGACAAGGCACATACACAAAACCACAATATAACAATCCACCATAAACTGTACTTAACTCCATACAACACAACTGCTAAACTTAAAGTACAAATACATTATTCAACCTTTAATTAAACATATCGTATAGACCTTTCACAACCGAGTGACCTTTAATGCTCTTGGGTAACCTTGAATACCGATCTTCGATCGCCTTTAGAGAACTACCTGCATGCAGACAACTTGCTCGCTTAACCTCGTCTTTATCCTGGGAGCTCGGACCGCCTAAAACAAAACATTGAAATACATTCGCAAAGTGAGTGGGGAAACACTCAGTACGTAAACCTCCAACACGTCAAACCGTTCGAAAACGGTTTTTAGTGCCGGCATTTAAAATCATTTTGAAAACGGGAAGGGGACACAAGAATGCTAAACCATGGAATACTTTAAGCTATACAGTTTCTATGCATATGTTGTGCTTAACATTGAAAAGTTTTCATACTATAGGACGTGGTATCCCTTTTAGATCGATGCCGAAGCACCTCACGCACGTACGCCCAAACCGATCTCGAGTTTGGATGGGTGACTGCTAGGCAGTCGACACTGGCCAGGTCAAGATTACTCCGATAGGAGCCTGTAAAATGCTAGACTTCACTCTAGCTACTGTAGAATAGGTGTCGGGACCACTTATAAAACAATAAAATCATTAGAACATATAACTATGCAATAAAACTGTACTTGACTTTTAATAGAAGCAAGAGTTGGACAATTTGCGTACCTTAAGACGCTAAAAACCTTGGCGGCTCGGCTCGGCTTGGAGATGGCCTTTGAAACTTTGTCAACCAATAGAAGCATACATAAACATGAAGAACCGAATAAGGTTCTAAATTAGTTTCACGAGTTTGGAAACTTAGTAATATAAATGAAACAACTTTAGGAATAAAATTTCAGGTTGTATCAAAATAGCGTTTGTAGCATAACGTGAGTTAGGAAAATCGAAACGACGTAAAAGAGTACATCCCGGAATAGGGAAAAACATGATCTTTAACTTTGTCAACTGGCCCAAAGGCTAGAAATGGAAGGAAGAGCCCGAAAAATGGCCCGGACAGAAGCAGTGCATATAAAACCTTAGAAATTTCCGAGTCGGAAAACATGAACATAATGACGCAGAATATGATTCAAATGAAAGGGCTTGAATCCAATAAAATTAGCTTGAATTGACGATGAATGGGGTGCTTACACTTGAAAGCTAGGATGCGAACGATGGAGTTAACTATGGCTTGATCATACGATAGCAAATGAACGATAAAACGGAGTACGATAAACATATTCGAATGCAATAAGAACAAGCTTGGGTCAATGATTTAAGCAATAAAGATGGAAGTAACTTTGAACTTGGAAGCTACCAAGCTAGAAGAAACTCTTAGCTAGCTCAAGACATTGAATAATATTCTAAAGGAAGATGGGGAAGTGAAATACTTTAACAAACTCATTAGCTTTTGGGAAGCCATCCTTAAGACTCACTTAAGACTCCAATATAGTACTTTTGGCCTTAAACACAAATAACTCTAAAATGAAAACTTATAACCATGACACATTTATGCTTAGGACCCCTATCGGGTTGATTTGAGGCCCAAAAGACACATTTTCATAAACCAAATTGGGCAGAATGTTATCCCGGCAGCCCTGCTTCCCGGGCTCGTAACTCACACTCTCGAAATCCGATGACTATGAACCATACCTTTCCGGAAAGCTTGCAATGTGGCCTAAAACTCTTATGTTTGTCACTAAAATCAATAAAGTCTCCAAAGGTCCGAAAATCAGCCCTCAAAACACTGACTCAGAAATCGAATATAAAAACGTGAGGTTACGGTTTTGGTCGTAACTGGCTATACATGTCGAAAACTCAAATTCCAAATCCTATGGTTTGCTAACACTTTAGGCTATCCAATGGAGTGGAAATCTGGGCAGAAATCCCACCTTTATGCTACTGTAAATTTCCAGATTCGAACCAGAATCGTTAACCACTAATATCTCAGTTTTTAATTTAGTTATTCCACTCTTAATCATATCAAAACATAACCACATCCCATATAACCTTAATCCATCATACTTCCAGAATATAGACCTTGATAATTACCTCATCTTAGACCTTAAGACTCACATGCATGAACATATAAACATCATCCACCATGAATATACTCAAGAAACCTCAAGAACACTTCCAAAATCACATGCATGTATTCCAAAATCAAACCTTAACTTAATCAATACAATTATATACTTGATTTCAAGATAAAAGAGAGTAAAAGAGTAGAAATCACAAAGAAAACATAAATAAACATAGATTTTCAGATTAGGGTATAAAGAATTGAAATTGGGGTTTTGAGAGGTTACCTTTGAGTTAAAAATTGGAGAAAACACAAGAGGGAAGAAGAGGGTGGCGGCCACCTTGACGGACAGTGGGCACCTCGCCGGTGCCGGAAACAGCCCAGCAACGGGCTGGGGCTGCTGTGGGCTCGGCCAGCAGAAGCAAAGGGGGAAAAAGAGGGGGATGGGTGTCTAATTGGAGAAAATAAAATGACTTGTAATGAAACCTCCCTAACTAATATCAATTATACTCCTCTACCCTCGCTAAAATCTGAATTTGTACACTAAGAACAAAAATTGTAATTGTGGTAATCTTAAATAATTAGTTTGTAAACAATAAAATCAATTGGTAATAATTGGGTTAACATAAAATAACAATTTGATGTAGAAAATCCAAATAAATGAAACATCAATATTACTTGTACTTTAAATGAAATAAATATACCCCAAATAAATTAAAGTTTGGGTAATAAAATATAAACGTTACGAGGTCGATTAATTAGACCCCCTTTAGGTTAATAAATAGCGTAAACGGTAAAACCCGGTACCAATTAACTTAACGATTAAATAACTTTATAACATAAATCGTATAACCTGAAATACTTTAACTCATTGAATGAACATGTAAAGTGAAATTTTTAAGCCGATAATTCGGCATCTTGGCCATCTCCTGCACGAGACACGACACCGATAACAATACATAAATAAATAAATCAATAAATAAATAAGTAACGGTAAACGCGGAAAAAATTTAGAACGCGATTTGCGTAACTACTGTGCTTTAGATATAATTAAACGTGATTTTGGGGTGGGTTGTTACATCCTCCCCCCCTTAAAAGAAGTTTCGTCCCCGAAACTTGCTGTTGGTTCCATTGTGTTTGATATTCCTTAAAAGATGTGTGGGTGGCTTCCCTTCATGTCTTCCTTGGTTTCCCCAGAGGTTTCCGAGGTGTCTTGAGTTGCCCAAAGTGCTTTGACTAAGGGACTTTCCTTTGAGTGACGTCTTTTGATTCCGTGTTCAAAAATTTTGGATCGATTGTTGTTCGACGATGAGACCTTCCTTTTCAACAGGGTTCTTTTTGAATCGCGGGTTGGGCCGTTACATATTTCCGAGTTGGAGAAACGTGAAACGCCACGTCTATATTCGGATTAAAAGGTACATCTAAACGATATGTCATTGGATTGATCTCCTCCACAACGGAGTAAGACCCTACTATAGCAAGGGCTTAACCTCCCCCTAGATATTGAAACTCCGAATCCCCTTGAGTTGAATCACTTTAAAGGAAACACGGTTTCCAATTGAAGTTCGAGCGGTTTCCGTATACATTATCTACTTTGGTCGATCTTGACATGTGGTCGGACGACTCTGATCTTATGTGCTGCGTCCTGGATTAATTCCGGATCTGTGACTACAGCTTTAACTATTCCACCCTGTGCCTACATCATGGGTGCGACATTACCTTTCATATGTCCCCATGATATCGTATCTCATCTTAAGGTTACGGTCATCATCGTGACGAGCACCTTACGCTGATTGTTTATACAACTTTGAACTCATTTCTCTTGGCATCACTTTCTAAGACGGGTCCAAAAACACTGGGTTTTTATCTCTGTTAATTGAGCACTCTTCCCATCATAAATTATATGGCAAGAACCTTTTCGTTCCCAGATATATCCATATGGCTTTTATGTCCTTTGGAAGAAGAGCTAATCTTCCTTCAAGCGTTCTATATTCGTCAACTCATGAACCTCTCATCGTAAGAAGCCTTGACCCAAAGGTCCCTAACATTTCTTAAACAACGATTTCTCTACCTTTCCCATCTTACCTCGTATCACATAATTCCGCAATCTAACATTTCTCCACTTCGCTTTTCCTCCCTTTATTAACTTCCATCAAGGCATCTATTTCTTATGAAAGACACCAATAGGCATGGAGGAAACGCGATAATAGGAAGGTGCCATCAATTAAGAGGTAAGAACATGAATTTTGGAAAACAACAACAAAGCAAAGGTTTACATTGGTAGACTTAAGGCTTTAAGACGACGTGGAGGAATAGAGGTATTCTTTAACCCAACTACGCATGTATATCGATTAAGAAAATTGAGATCAACAAGAGATAGCATAATTGCCAAAGATGATGATTACAATGATTTCCTGAACAAGGAAGTTTATAAGTACCTCGAAATGAGCTTGAATTGGGGGAGAAAGCTATCAGGATCGGTCTTCTGATTCCTGAATTAAAACAATTAAAGTTTGGGAAGTATGAATGCTTTGTGGTAACTTTCCGGAACATTAGAGCATAAGCTATTGATTCTAAACAAGGTACAACGTTTGTGGAAATTAAGCTTTGAAAGGAGTGTTCAGCTTCATGATAGAACATGACCATCACCTGGAAAAGATAAATCTTAACGAGTAAGAAGGGTCATATGAATCTAATGAAGTTTATCTTTGGGGATATAACGAGTCGACAGCAGTCAAGGGTAGATAATGGTCCCGAAGGAATCATTCATGAATCGGCAATGAGCCACTAAAGGCAGGTCATTGAATGTCTTAACACACTGAACTGATAACAACGATAGGATATGATAAAGATTCTTGAGAATAAGCAAGGATAGGTAATGAGAAGCTTGGGTTTTAACATTGCAATGAGAGGGTAAACTTTATTAGGAGGATGTCCAATGAGAGCAAGAATTAAAAGTTAAACTTGAACGATGAACTTAAAGTATAAAAGTCATGCAGAAAAGATTGGGTCCTCGCGATGGTTGTTCGTTAATAGCTATCCTCCGTACAACTTCTCTTAACCTAGTGGCGGAATGAGTATGTGCAGGCGTAGTTATTCCTGTGTTAGACTAAGGACCTTGTAGTTCAAGGTGATTTCCCGCCCTTTGAGACATATTCCAACATTACTACGAGTATACCCTCATTCCACATAACTTATTGTCATCACCACTTTATAACTTGCTCAGTATATATCTTGGTTGGTAGTCAATTGCATTCTCACAAGGCTTTCTCGCCTCACCTAGCTATAAAATCCACAAGGTGTTCGTATAATAAGGAAATTCCAAATAATTTTCCACGGCCCTATAATGACATAAAGTTCACCACCCTACAGACTATCACAAGCACTTGCTAGTTAAAACCCTTCAATGTATGATACTAATGTAAATATCCTAGAATATGAGGATGCCCCTTCCACTTGTCCTTAGGGTACCCCTTTTTCAACCATATCCAAACTATATTTTGACACAAAACAAATTCTAAGGTCCCCAAAATTATTTCCAATGCGGTGTGATTCTGTGCTCAATGTAGTCGTAGCTGAAGCACCAGGCGTATCGACCGGTTCTCCCTGACGGAGCAGTTGGCGGAGGTAACGTCTTACATCGTCCCACAGACTCTTGTGGGGAGGGGGGGCAATAAGCACCAACTTGGCACTCATCACTGCGATACTCAAATAGCGGATTAGCCGCACAATGGATACCAAAGGCGGTTTGCAACCTCTTGAGATGAACTTGGACGTTGGTCTTGTGCTCCCGTAACATTGTGAAGAGGTTGGGAAAAGGGTCACGCTTGTGATCCATCTATGCCCTATGTTCTATGTAACATCGATAAAAAGCTTTAATAACTTTGACATTGATAGACTTTGTTGAAAGAATTAAACGAATGAGAATTAAGGCGAGGTCAGACTCAACCAACTGAACCTTACTTATCTTAAAAAGGAACTCTTGTTCCATCTCATGATTCTTGTGACCTTACTTACTATCCTTGGATCATGCTGAACATTTGTATCATCTAAACATCTTTAATCATTTCACTCTACACTTAGGCAAGGCTTTTAGCCCCTCATTTGAGCTTTACATCAATTCCACTTGGAATTGGACTTATAAATTCTCATTTGGACGACTAAAGTCTCCTTTAAGGACTATTTCAATGTGCTTGTCCACAGCCCTCATACACATAACATGCTTTACTCATGCCAAACTTTTAAGTTAAACACAACCTGTAATTAGGTTTTCTTAAACTTGCTACTAAACTTTTCAAATTTCTGCAGAAATTTTCGGCAGCACTTCCCCTATAAATTGGACTATCCCCAAATTTTACATAGTCTTCAAACCTGAAAGGGAAAACACTTACTTTTCATATACTCATCTAGAGCTTCAAGCTCAACATCCATCCCAACCATTTCACATATTTCACACTCAATCCATAAAGGACTCATACACCTATAAGGGACACATATGTCACCACACTTAGCATCCATACTTTACAAATGCCTATCACAATCGCTGAAATTTCTATATCCTCAAATCCTTCTTATAACTCCGCTCGATACAACAATCAGAACGCCCAACCTTAATCACAAGATTAAGACTATACTTTAGAACCCCAAACCTGTGATTAGCGCAGCGGAACACCTTAGGTCGAGGCATTACCGCCGTCCCCACTCGGGACAAGGCACATACACAAAACCACAATATAACAATCCACCATAAATCAGTACTTAACTCCATACAACACAACGCTAAACTTAAAGTACAAATACATTATTCAACCTTTAATTAAACATATCGTATAGACCTTTCACAACCGAGTGACCTTTAATGCTCTTGGTAACCTTGAATACCGATCTTGATCGCTTTAGAGAACTACCTGCATGCACAACTTGCTCTCGCTAACTCGTCTTTATCACGGGAGCTCGGACCGCCTAAAACAAAACATTGAAATACATTCGCAAAGTGAGTGGGGAAACACTCAAGACGTAAACCTCCAACACGCCAAACCGCTCAAAACGGTTTTTAGTACCGCATTTAAAATCATTTTGAAAGCGGAAGGGGACACAAGAATGCTAAACCATGGAATACTTTAAGCTATCTGGTTTCTATGCATATGTTGTGCTTAACATTGAAAAGTTTTCATACTATAGGACGTGGTATCCCTTTTAGATCGATGCCAAGCACCTCACGCACGCACGCCAAACCGATCTCGAGTTTGGATGGGTGATTGCTAGGCGATCGACATCGCCAGTCAAGATTACTCCGATAGAGCTCGTAAAATGCTAGACTTCACTCTAGCTACTTTGTAGAATAGGTGTCGGGACCACTTATAAAACAATAAAATCATTAGAACATATAACTATGCAATAAACTGTATTGACTTTTAATAGAAGCAAGAGTTGGACAATTTGCGTCTTAAGACGCTAAAAACCTTGGCGGCTCGGCTTGAGATGGCCTTTGAAACTTTGTCAACCAATAGAAGCATACATAAACATGAAGAACCGAATAAGGTTCTAAATTAGTTTCACGAGTTTGGAAACTTAGTAATATAAATGAAACAACTTTAGGAATAAAATTTCAGGTTGTATCAAAATAGCGTTTGTAGCATAACGTGAGTTAGGAAAATCAAAACGACGTAAAAGAGTACATCCCGGAATAGGGAAAAACATGATCTTTAACTTTGTCAACTGGCCCAAAGGCTAGAAATGGAAGGAAGAGCCGAAAAATGGCCCGGACAGAAGCAGTGCATATAAAACCTTAGAAATTTCCGAGTCGGAAAACATGAACATAATGACGCAGAATATGATTCAAATGAAAGGGCTTGAATCCAATAAAATTAGCTTGAATTGACGATGAATGGGGTGCTTACACTTGAAAGCTAGGATGCGAACGATGGAGTTAACTATGGCTTGATCATACGATAGCACATGAACGATAAACGGAGTACGATAAACATATTCGAATGCAATAAGAACAAGCTTGGGTCAATGATTTAAGCAATAAAGATGGAAGTAACTTTGAACTTGGAAGCTACCAAGCTAGAAGAAACTCTTAGCTAGCTCAAGACATTGAATAATATTCTAAAGGAAGATGGGGAAGTGAAATACTTTAACAAACTCATTAGCTTTTGGGAAGCCATCCTTAAGACTCACTTAAGACTCCAATATAGTACTTTTGGCCTTAAACACAAATAACTCTAAAATGAAAACTTATAACCATGACACATTTATGCTTAGGACCCCTTATTGGGTTGATTTGAGGCCCAAAAGACACATTTTCATAAACCAAATTGGGCAGAATGTTATCCCGGGCAGCCCTGCTTCCCGGGCTCGTAACTCACACTCTCGAAATCCGATGACTATGAACCATACCTTTCCGGAAAGCTTGCAATGTGGCCTAAAACTCTTATGTTTGTCACTAAAATCAATAAAGTCTCCAAAGGTCCGAAAATCAGCCCTCAAAACACTGACTCAGAAATCGAATATAAAAACGTGAGGTTACGGTTTTGGTCGTAACTCGGGCTATACATGTCGAAAACTCGAAATTCCAAAGCCTATGGTTTGCTAACACTTTAGGCTATCCAATGGAGTGGAAATCTGGGCAGAAATCCCACCTTTATGCTACTGTAAATTTCCAGATTCGAACCAGAATCGTTAACCACTAATATCTCAGTTTTTAATTTAGTTATTCCACTCTTAATCATATCAAAACATAACCACATCCCATATAACCTTAATCCATCATACTTCCAGAATATAGACCTTGATAATTACCTCATCTTAGACCTTAAGACTCACATGCATGAACATATAAACATCATCCACCATGAATATACTCAAGAAACCTCAAGAACACTTCCAAAAATCACATGCATGTATTCCAAAATCAAACCTTAACTTAATCAATACAATTATATACTTGATTTCAAGATAAAAGAGAGTAAAAAGAGTAAAAATCACAAAGAAAACATAAATAAACATAGATTTTCAGATTAGGGTATAAAGAATTGAAATTGGGGGTTTTTGAGAGGTTACCTTTGAGTTAAAAATTGGAGAAAACACAAGAGGGAAGAAGAGGGGTGGCGGCGGCCACCTTGGACGGCGGCTGGGCACCTCGCCGGTGCCGGAAATAGCCCAGCAACGGGCTGGGGCTGCTGTGGGCTCGGCCAGCAGAAGCAAAGGGGGAAAAAGAGGGGGATGGGTGTCTAATTGGAGAAAATAAAATGACTTGTAATGAAACCCCTCCCCTAACTAATATCAATTATACTCCCTCTACCCTCGCTAAAATCTGAATTTGTACACTAAGAACAAAAATTGTAATTGTGGTAATCTTAAATAATTAGTTTGTAAACAATAAAATCAATTGGTAATAATTGGGTTAACATAAAATAACAATTTGATGTAGAAAATCCAAATAAATGAAACATCAATATTACTTGTACTTTAAATGAAATAAATATACCCCAAATAAATTAAAGTTTGGGTAATAAAATATAAACGTTACGAGGTCGATTAATTAGACCCCCTTTAGGTTAATAAATAGCGTAAACGGTAAAACCCGGTACCAATTAACTTAACGATTAAATAACTTTATAACATAAATCGTATAACCTGAAATACTTTAACTCATTGAATGAACATGTAAAGTGAAATTTTTAAGCCGATAATTCGGCATCTTGGCCATCTCCTGCACGAGACACGACACCGATAACAATACATAAATAAATAAATCAATAAATAAATAAGTAACGGTAAACGCGGAAAAAATTTAGAACGCGATTTGCGTAACTACTGTGCTTTAGATATAATTAAACGTGATTTTTGGGTGGGTTGTTACAACTCAAGTTTTGAAAACATCAATTGGCTATGCTTTTTGGTTTATAATTGAATGTTGTCTTTTTTTTATCAAACAAAAAAACATGCACTTTGCTGTCGTTTTGAGTTGATGTGTTATTGTTAGATTCGGCTGAAGTATTTTCCATGAATGAACATGTGAAATTGATTTTTAATATATGTGAATGCTCATTGGGAAAATGTATAGATTGTCAATTAATGTTCATGTTACATACATGTTGATGTTCATTAAAGGTACACTTGATGTTCATCCCATGTATCCTATGATGATTGTCAAATGCAAATGCTCAGCATTTTCATTACCAAATGAGGAAAAAATATACCAAATGAGGAACATCAAGTAAAAATCAAATGATCTCATTGATGTTCATTTTACTATGATTGATGTTCATTCCTCTTTGAGTACCTGACGCCCACGTAAACTTGTGTGTCCACATTCATTGACTCTCATGTTCATAATATTTGATGTTCATCCCATGATTACTTGTTGTTCATCCATGCAGTTCATTGTGCATGTTCATTTTGTGCAAGTGTTCACACCCACACACAAATGAATGAGCTTGGTGGTCATTGTTCATTTGTATTTATGTTCAAAAATTACTTGTTCATGTTCACGACGTTGAATGCTTAACTTAATGCTCATGGTAGGATTAGTTGGTCTTCATCTCATTGATGTTCATTTTTATTATGATTGATGTTCATTCTTTGAATACATGAATATTGTATATTCTGATGATTGTTTGAGTGGGTTATCAATAATCACTGATGTTCATCCTAATATGCTTGATGTTCATTCATGGAGTGCATGTGTCAACTGTTTAGATTGAACATCAAGTGGAAATGAAATGAACATCAAGTTGTACTAGAATGAAGCCAAATGAAATACTCAACCATGTATAGTAAACGCCAACTGTTTTGGTTGAATATTAAGTGAACATGAAATGAACATCAAGTGAACATTGAACGATCAATCAATATTAAATGATCAATATGACCCTAAAAGGCATTGAAAATTTTTGGGTAATGAAAATGAACATCATTTGACTATAAAATGATCATCACATTTCACTTGATGAAACATCAATTTGTAATCATGAACATGAAAATGAATATCAAATTATACTTGGATGAACATCTATATATAATGAAAAAGAACATCAGGTAACCTTGTAATGATCATCAGGTGAAAATGAGATGAACATCAAGGAATACTGGAATGAAAATCGAATGAAATTGAAAAAATCACATTAAGGGACAATGAAATGAACATCAAGTTGTAATGAAATGTACATCAAATGCAATACTCAACCATGCACAATAAACATGAACTGTTTGGATTAGTTAGGTAAAGATAAATGCACATCAAGTGAACGTCAAATGATCAATTAGTATTAAATGATCAATAGATGCCTAAATGGTATTGTTAATAAAAATGAACATCAAGTCAATATGAAATGATTATCAAGTTATACTTGAATGAACATCAACATATAATTAACATGAACATGAAATGAACATCAAGTTATTGTCTCGATGAGTATCTATATATAATGAAAATCAGCATCAGATGTTCGTTCATAAAAAATACGTCAGCCCAATATGACAAAAATACATCAATCCAAAATGAAACCGAATATATGTTTATATGATAGAAAAACCACAAGCTCTCCAGGCCTTTTTGGTCAAGCGCTTCTTCCCCGTCGGCAATGTCCATGCACTTATAAAAGGCCCTCCACGCCTTGTTGGTCAAGTGCTTCTTCCTGGTTAGCTTGTCGCATCCCTCGGCGACACTATGTTCCACAATGAATCGGTAGCGCTTTGTTGCGTGCTTTGTCCAGCGTTCCACTATTAGTGTATCCGACATCTCATCGAAATGATGGATAACCAACAAAACAGCAGAAAATGGAATAAATATCTAGTATTGGATATCAAACACATCGTGAAGGACATGTAACATCATAAAGAACATGGAACATCATCCAACTAGTGGACATTCCAAAATGAACATTAAGTGATATCAAAATGAACATTTGATAAACTTTTAGTATGGAGAACTGAATTAAGTAACTCAACATCATAATAGACATCCAGTGTTAATGAAATGGACATTAAGTGACATTAAAATGAACATTCAATAAACTTTAGTATGGAGAATTGAATTAAGTAACTCAACATCAAAATAAACATCCAATGTTTATGAAAAGAACTTTAAGTAACATCAAAATGAACATTCGAATCAACATGACCCAACAACAACATGCCACTAGATAATACCTCGAATGGACATCTAGTTATAATAAAATGAACAACAACTGTGTCATGATGAAACATTAAGTTAAATCATCATGATGAACATCAGTTTGTCATGATGAACAATTATACCCAATAAAATGATCATCAAGGTGTATCGAAAAGAACACCAACTGATCTCTTACAACCATGATTTGAACTGAACATCAGTTTGTGAATGACCATGAAGTCAAATTGAAATTAGCATCAGGGTGTATCCAAAATGAACATCAAGTTAAACTAAAATGGACATCAAGTTCAGCTGAACTAACGCACACCCCACTTGTGAAAATTGACATCTACATACAACGAAATGATCATCAAGGAATGAAAATGAACATCAAAGTGGATCGAAACGAACACCAACTGTTTTGTTATGCCCATGATTTTCAAACGAGCACCATCATGCACATCACAAACTGACATTAACCCCCAAAACATCCCACAATGAACATCAACAATGTCAAAAAATGAACATCACACACTAATACGAACCATAAAACGCGATAAAAACGTGACTTACATCTCCTTCTTCATTTCTTCAACCTCTGGGTCGGTCACACCTTTCGACTTCATCATCAATTATACAATTCTCTCGTTGAATTAACAAAAATAACCCATAACAGTTACAATAAACATCGAATTCTGAAAAAAAAAACTCACCGGATTGCTGGAAAAACAATGAATTCAAAAAATTGAGACAAACAACAACCTAAACCCTAGAATTTTGGAAAAACTCCCTTACCTGATAACCGCCTGAATTAGGGTTCACTTGAACCAAGCCTCACCGGAAATCGCACACACTCACCCGCCAAAAATTGACCGGCAATTCGACCTTCATATCACCTTTCTCTGCCAACTGACTGGAAAATCAATCGCCGCAACACTTCCTTGCCGGAAATTTAACCGGAAGTCGTCACAAATAGATTAAGGTTTACTTCAAAGCTTCAAGTTTTGGATCATCAGCTATGGCAGATGTTGATGATGGCGTGTTTTTGGGATTTCAATAGTTGCAGAATGATGGTTTGTTTTAGGAAATTGCAAATAATAACTCCCTCCATCTCCAGCGTGCAACCCAACTTGCCCCTCCTTCTTCCCCCTCACGTGATTCCTTCCTGTTATTTTTTTAAACAAAAACAAACAAAAACAGCCAATCATAATTAGAATCACATATTTTAAATAAAGGTAAAACAACTAATTATCATCACCCTTGATCTTGGAACCAATGGCTAGGATCTCACATGCTTTTATGCTCACAATAACTCCCTTCTCATTATATCATATCCCTATATATATATATATATATATATATATATATATATATATATATATATATATATATATAAGATTAGTTGTTAAACCCGTGCGTTGTACACAACAATGATAAAATACACATTGTTAAAAATGTAACTTATGTTAAAATAATTGTATGTCTAATTTTCTATTATGTTTCAAAAATACAAAGATTTAATTTATAATATATACAAGATATCCTTTTAATAAGAATATAAATAGTTATTAGTTTCAATATAGGTCAATAACTTTAAAAACATAACATGAAATTAGAAAATGTTCATTTTCATAAATATAAAATCCTAAATATTATTTAAAATCAAAAAATAAAGGGAAATTGGATTCTAATAATACGAACTTTTGGCCATATAAGACTTAATAATACGAATTTTCGATTTGGTGATAAATAATATGAACTTTGACCCTCTGTTGCCCCCAATAACACGCCACCGAGTTAAGATTTACTTAACTCGGTGGCGGTCCTAGCTGGCGGCTGAGGGATGAGTTTAGTCAATTTTGACTTGCCCAATCAGCATTTTTTTTGTCCACGTCAACCCCCCTGTCTCTTTCTCTCTCCTCTCTCTCTCTCTCTCTCTCTCTCTCTCTCTCTCTCTTCGTTGCACCCAGCCCCCCCCCCCCCCCCAAACTTCTTCTTCTTCCTCCTTCTTCTTCCATCATCACCCTCATCCATCTCCACCACTACAAAACTTTCAAACCACCATTACTACCACCATACCTCACCATCGCAGCCACCAAAAAACCACCCAACCACCTTCACTTCCACCACCATCCGCCCCAAAACACCATTGTTGAAATTTTTCTCTCTCCTCTGCAAATCCCAAACCTCAAATTCCAGAAATATGAAGACAAACCTCTCGAATATGAAAATTGTTCGACCCGAAGAAAGGTGTTGTCAGAACACAAACCTCTCGAATATGAACTGCGAAACGAAGAAATATGAGGGTCCAGTAGATCAGAGTTGCAGTCACCATGAGACCTGGGTAGAGTGTCCCACCGATGATCCTACCGAGTGGATACCAACTCTCTATGTCGAACTAATTCCAGAACTCGTAGAACCCTTTCTCGGTTAGGTATAGCGTGGTTCGGTACTTGAAATACAGGTCGAATTCATGGATCATGCTATCGTATCGGAGCACGCTGAAGAGTCGAGTGATGAATGCGAGGATGTAGACGAGTCCCAGGATTGTTACTCGGATGAGGAGTTCTTGTTGTTTAGGTTTCAGTTTGAGGGATTTGAGGGAGAAATTGGGAGTGTAGAACGAGGGATCTGGGGATGGGGTTTGGGATTTGGGATCTTGAGGTTTGGTTGCTGCCATGGCTTCCGCTGCTTAGGTCGCCATTGTTGGGTTGATCTGGGTTTTGATCAGGTGATGATCGCGGTGGTGAATTTGGGACCTTGAAATTTTTCTCTCTCTTCTGCAAATCCCAAACCTCCGGGGCCGATATGTTCGACCATCATAATAGCGAAGGTGCGCTGCTGTGCCTCCGGGGCCGATTTATTCTTCAGTTCTGGTGAGTCGGGATCGGCGGCTTTCCTGCGAAGTTCGGATTTGCATTTTAGGGGCTGTTGTTGTTTAGTTGTTCGGTGTTTAGTATCAGTTGTGTTTCCGACGAAGCCCGGATCTGCAATTGTTGGGGTATAGTTGCTGGGAGGGTGAAGTGGATATGACCATTTGTTGGGTGTTATGATCTGCAATCAATTGAATGTTAGTGATGGAGATGGATGAGGGTGATGATGGAAGAAGAAGGAGGAAAAAGAAGAAGTTAGGGGGGGCTGGCTGCAACGGAGGGAGAGAGAGAGAGAGAGAGAGAGAGAGGAGAGAGAAAGAGAGAGGGGGCTGACGTGGACAAAAATAATGTTGATTGGGCAAGTTAAAATTGACTAAACTCATCCCTCCGCCACCAGCTAGGACCGCCACCGAGTTAAGTAAATCTTAACTCGATGGCGTGTTATTGGGGGCAACAGGGAGTCAAAGTTCATATTATTCATCACCAAATCAAAAGTTCGTATTATTAAGTCTTATATAACCAAAAGTTCGTATTATTAGAATTCAATTTCCCAAAAATAAATTGTAAAAATCTTTATAATGAATGGACTTGGAAATTGCTTCATGTACATTGGATTGGTAACTCTTTCCAATCCAATCCAATCCAATCCAATCCAACCAATCCAAACTTTATACAATTTCCCAAAAAAGTATTATCTCTAAAAACACAATTCCTAAAAAAATCACAATTTATCCAATCCAATCCATCCAAAAGTGATTCCAACCAATTCAAAGAACAATAGTGTGTTTTGGGTCAGGGAGGTTATGTGTGAATTTTTAATGCATAAAGTTATCAATTGTTTTGGTTCCAATTAACTAACTTATTTACCTAAATATTAGTACATTTCATTTATGATAAATTCTTTTCATTTGTCGGTTTAAAAAAAAAATTCTTTTCATTTGTCTTTCCTTGTTCGAATTTCAACCACTAATTTATTTGAAGTAAAACATTTAATGATATATATACATTTTTTCAACGCCCTCCGTTGTTTTTTTATCTGTCATTTACGGTTTTTAGTGTCAATCATATCCTTAATCAATAATTTATAATATAAAAATTTTATAAAAAATAAAAAATTATACTTATTAATAATATTTTTTTATTACGAATTTAATGACATCAATTTTATATGATAAATCATTCGAAAAATTAAAATATTAATGGTCAAAATTTTTAACACAATTTCATATACGACAGATAAATAAAAAAAAAAGAGTCAGTACTTCTTACAAAATAGTGGGGTATCCCTAGTTAGAACACATGTGAATGTACGGAAATATTTCATCATTAAAAAAAAAAAAAAAAAAAAAAAAAAACTCTTTCGCACACACATACCTAACAAATTAATAACGTCTACATTTTTTTCGATTATTAGTAGCCAAAAGGCTAAAAGTTCAAAATATACAGCAAGCCGCAAACATAGCAGTTAGTATCCACCACTAAAAAGAATACAACCAGACTGCTAAAAAAATAATGCAAGGACTTAACAAGTACCACAGCCAAATAAACAATTCCATCGAAAAGATAGCAAGATCAATGAAATTAGCTGTTTGGGTCATCAAGGAATCGCATGCCAATATCATTGCCAATAATCACCTTCTTTCGTTCAAATCGCACGCTAATAACGTCTACATTGAAAACATAGAAAAAATATGTTTCACAACGCATAATTATTTCCTTTAAAAATTACAGTAAGATGTTAGAGAAGAGTGGACTTGGATTGAAATATATTGATATTTTATTAGGAGAAGAAAATACCTTAATTACTTGGGTTATCTTTTTATAAACAAAACACCTATTTGAAATACACTGATAAATTGAATTATTTTGTATATAACCTTGCAAAATAAATTAACAAATAAACTATCTAAACAAATTAAACTCAAAAAACATTATTGAAGAATATAAAAAAATATCATCATATGATAAACAAAAATACATAGCTAAACAACACATCATGTCATACTCTTATATATGGACTATAATTGAAAGAATTAGGATTTACACTGCTATACGTTGCTTTTGTATGTCTGAACACTACAAGAATGACTTACTTGTGCCACCAAAGTGGTCACGGGAAGCAAGTTTTGGTGGACAGATTTTATATCAATGTTTGTAATCCATAGATCCAAAGTATGTTTGCCTTCTTTGACGAACGTCAGCGACGGAGACATCGTAAATTGGTCAGCGGGCATCACGATAAGTCCTCTGTCCTACTACAGGTGCCGCGACAACCTTTACCAAGTCCGAACGATTGTCGACTACCAGATCCGCTGGTCTGCAATATTCACCCTAGCCCACAAGCACGTGGCCAATTAAGAAAATGGTCCCCTGTTAACCATGGAATAAAAGTTACCCGTGGCTAGTTTGTGAATTTGACCATTATAACAATATATTGTGGCCAATAGTATTGTGGCTAGTTTGTGAATTAATTTGGCCATGATAAAAATATCTTGTGACCAATAGTCATGGCTAGTTTGAAAATTTGGCCATGATAAAAATATATCGTGGCTAGTTTGTGAATTTGGTCATGATAAAAATATTATGTGGCCAATAGTCATGGCTAGTTTGAAAATTCGGCCATTATAAAAATATATTGTGGTGGCCAATAGTCATGGCTAGTTTGAAGATTTGGCCATGATAAAAATATATTGTGGCTAGTTTGTGGATTTGGCCATGAAAAAATATTTGGTGGCCAATTGTTTATATTTTCCATTGAAAAATCATTTTGGTGGCTCGAAGGTTCAACTTCATATGCTCCTACAAAATATATTTGGTGGCCAAACTTGTTGAGTATTATTAGTGATTAGTAATGACAGTGAATATTGGATATTTTTATTAGACGAAATAAACTTTTTTCTTGCTAGTGTTTTACAATGGTGCCAATAAGTCACAAGAAAAGTCGTGGCTAAGGATTGTGTATACTATGAACAGTATTGGTGTAACACCCCAAGTATATGGTTAAGTGTGGGCTAGCTTAAAAGGATTGAAATGACACTTATATCACCAAGATGCACCTTCTTTCATGGTAACTCATCTGTTGGGAACTCCTCAGTTAAGCGTGCTTGGGTGGGAGTAGTCTCAGGATGGGTGACCTCATGGGAAGTTTTCCCAGGCAGCGTGTGAGCAAGGACAAAGCATGCTCGAAAGACTCGCGGTGATTCATGGGAACAGTCAGCAATCCTTGAAGCAGTTATCGGTAGTGTCCGCGGCCCGGAGGGGTCGGGGCGTTACAATTGGTTACACACATAGTCATATATAGGCGATTATTAGCAGAAATAATGTTTTTTCAATAAATAATTATTTTTTATAAAATTTAGCCACGGATGATGGCGTGGCTAATATAATTTAGTGGCCACTATGTTATTTGTGGCTAATATACTTATTAGCCACAAAAGATATTTTGGCGAATCGAAATAAATAACTCAAGTTGGACAATACTTAGCCACTATGTTTAGTGGCAAGTACTATGATAGCTTGTCATGCAATTAATATTTCTGTGGCCATTTTATTAGCCACGAGGCCATTCGCCACGACAGGCCACGCACAAGGTTTTCATGGCCAATTGCATTCGCCACGGGATATTTTTACTTTAGTCATGAATAATTCCGTGGCGCAAGTGAGTCATTCTTGTAGTGGAAGTCATTATGTAAATGTTAGGAACTTAAATATAGGATCAGAAGAGGCCATTGAAAATTAATATTTATATAGATTAATGAACAATAATGTAAGTTGTAATTACTAGCGAATTAATAATGTTATATTTATATAGATTATTAGGCCATTGAAATTAATGGTTTGTTTTGGATAACTGATGAAGACAATTAAAGGCTTTATGTGCCCATTCAATTACCTTTATCTTACTTTATCATATTTTTATGGACTTTTATTCAAGATTTATTTTAATGCATCTTTTAATATTTGTATGATCTATCTTGTCAAATTATACCTTCTTTTTTGAAGTCAAAGTGCACTTATTATATTTTTCTTCAAGTTATTGAAAAGATGTCATATTCATCTTATTTTTGTAGAAATTATTAGATATTAAAAGTAATAAACCATCTTATTTAATAAGGATATGAAAATTTTTATTTGAATTTATCTTAAGAATTTCAGGTTAATTTATTATGCAAATATATTATTAATGTTAATGTAATATTAATTTATTGAATATGTCTCTTATTAATAAATTATTTTAGGGATATTGGATGACAATATACCGATCTTTTGGGTATTGGATTGTAATATACTAACATTTGCTATTAGACAACAATATCTTTGACCTTTATATTTAGGTGAGATTATTATACCAACAGTGACTAAGGGGATGGTGACTGGTTAACTAGTCTCTATTCTAATGTGACATGCGGAGTGAAAATAATCGGCCCTTGCCCAGTAACCCTGTTAACTCCTCCGTTTTTCTCACTAACCCACGTTAAAAAAATCGACCCTAACACAGTGATTAAAGGGGTGGTGAACCAGTCTTCGTAGTGACATGGCACACAACTAACCAATGTCTTGTAATGTGGGTTAGTGATAAAAACGGATGGGTTAATTGGGTTATTGGCTTGGGACAAGTTTTTTTCCCTCCGCCAGCCACATCAGAATGGAGACCGGTTCACCATTCCCTTAGTTACTGTTGGTATAATAATGTCACCTAGGTATTAAGGTCAGGGATATTGTTGTCCAATAATAATAATTGATATATTATAATCCAACACCCACAAATGTTGGTATATTATCATCCAAAAATTCATTATTTTAAAAGAAATATAAGTTGTTATTACATTTATGTTTATATTATTACATTTTCATAATTAGTTATCTTTATTTATAGTTTATGGTAACTTATCCCATACTCCTATCAATTAATGTGTTGAAATACTTTTCTTTAACAAACGTAAACACTTTTTAAAACACAAATATTCCTATGCTCACCTTTTATAAAGTAATTCACAGTAGCAATTAATAAGTACTACCAACGTCCCTAAATGTGTGTCAAATTTTTTAACTACCTTGTCCCTTTTTATTTGTCAATTTTACAATTTCAATGATTAAAATATCCATGTTACTCATATTAATGATGTTTTGGAAATCTAAATATTACTTAAGATGTGAAAAATCATTACTAAGTGAAAGGGGTATACTTGTCCAAGTGCAAATTTTTTACTCAATTTTCTAGGGACATTAAACTTATGAAGTTAGTTACCTTAACACTCAATAAGGGACGGAGGTAGTATATAATAACTTTTTTTTCTAAGAAAAGGTAAAAATTACAAATTACAATATTCCAAAAACACCCTCATTAAAGCTCACAAATTCCACCCTTGCTCTTTCTACCTCTATATATATATATATGACGATGATGATGATGACGATATATGAGATGGTTAACGTCAACATGAAGTTCAAGATTTGGAAGAATGTGTGAATAGGGCATGCATATTAATTGACTTGTACTATGCTTTGAATTAACATTTAAACTTTTACCTAAAAATACAGCAACACTAACCTTAAAAAATAAAATTAGATTTGAAGGTGGTGGTTTTCTCAAATTTTGATTAATATTTGGAGACGTAAACAATACGGAGTTCCCCTAGAGCTTAATGCAGTACCTTAGCCCTTTTCTTCTTCAATTTTTTTTTTTAATCATTAACGCCTTAGCTTCTAGGTGGGTTGAAAATAGATTTGTTTTGTATAGCAACAAAAATGTCACAGTTGCGTTGCAAGAGACAGTCATAATGGAAGCAAAGAGGATAACTGAAAGGGACAATCTTTGGTAAAATTATCAACAAACATAGTTACTTGTTTAAAAGGTTCAATGTGCGCCAGCACTTCAATCAAACAGATGGCCTTGTCAAAAAAGTCGTTTGGTGGATTTTCGAACATGACGAAATAAAATAAGACTTTTCCAAGGAGTTCAATAAGCAATCCGGACCACATAGGACTTTTCCAAGGACTTCAATAAGCTATTCAATCCAAAACTAATTGATGGGTGGGAGCCAATAGCGATTATTCATAGAATGCTAAGTCCCTTAGGGGCAGGGCTACATGCTAAGTTGTCCGAACTGGATTGGTCTCTAAACTAGTTGGCCAGGTGGATTGATCGACTGGCCAATTAATCACGATTCGCGATTGATCAAAATGAATTAAAAAACTTTTATATAATTAAAAAATAATCAAACAACCAAAATAATTAAACCGACATAAACCAGTGAAAAATCTAAATGAACTAGTCAAAAATCGGAATGAACCGGTCAAAAATCAGATTTTAAAATTATACTATCAAAATTTCGGTCTGATCGTTAACCGTCCGGGTCAATCGATTCATCTGATTGAACCAGATCCTGAAGTCGAATCTGGCACCGGATCGATCAGCTGACTGGTTCACGGTTGAACCGGTCAGACCGACCAATTGGGCTTGGTTTTGACAACATAGCATGCATGAAGCAAACATTCTAATATTGACTAGGGCTTTCACTACTGATAAAATAAAAAAAGTTATCTTTCAATTAAATGTGGACAAAGCACCTAGACCTAATAGTATATCTCTCCATTGTTCTTCCAATGTCACCTGAACACTATTGGAGACCAAGTAGCAAGGCCAGCCATAAGGAAGCATTGAAAGAAAGTCATATCCCATTGGAGAGATGCACAACACCCAAGTTGTACCTATAAAAAACAAAGAAGATGCTGAGACAATGCACAATTACAAACCCATCAATATATGTAACAAGCTATGAAATTTTGGCAAAGTGTTTAACATGAAGAGAGTTTAGACCTATGATGCAAAATCTCATTAGGGATTCACAAATATATTTCTTAGCGGAAGATTAATCACTAATAATTACCTAATGATGCGTGAGCTCCTAACATTCATAAAGTGCAAGAAAAATGGGAACAAGCTTGGGCACGTAAAGTTGACATGACTAAAGCCTATGATCGAGTAAGGTGGGGTTTCTTAAATCAAGTTCTGGAAGCTTTACGATTTCCATGGCATTGGGTCAAACTTATCATAGCTTGTGTAACATCAGTTCGATACAATGTGCTAGTAATGGGGATATGATACAAAAGATTGTACTCTTGGTAGGGTTAAGACAAGGCGATCTCCTATCTCCATACCTATACCTACTAGTTACGGAAGTTTTGTCAAGAAGCTTGGTACTTGCATTAGTAAGAAGGAATATTAAAGGAAGTAAAGATGTCAGGGAGTAGCCCAATGGTTTCTCATGCCTTCTTCACAAACGACTTAATTTGTTTTCACAGAAGTGGGCGCTCAAGCCACCGTTTCCCTTAAAAGCATCATTTATGATTTCAATTTTATTTCAAGTTAAGTGATTAATAGATGGAAATCAATAATCATGGTTTCCCCAAATACCTCCGACGAAGACAAAATTGGTCTTAGACTTGTATTTTGTTAGATGAGCATTTCTAGGGTGGTTTTGGTTGTCTCGTCTTTTGTGGTTTGTTTGAGATAGGCCACTTATTGTAGTGGGTTGTAGGTTTGGAATAACTTCATCTATGCGGGCATTCAGGAGTTTGCTGAGGTCCTTTCAACTCTCATGAGTTTTGTTCGGTTGTAAAAATTGAGGTTTAATAAAGTTGTTGTATCCATAGCGTTGGTGTTTAGGTAAATGAGGCATCGTTTTTGTAAGGTTTTCAATGTCTACAGCATTAAATTGAGCAATAACAACTGATTTTAACATAAGTGCGAATTGAAAACAAAATTCACCATAGGAAATTGCAAATACTAAATTTTTTACCTAAACTAACTAGTAATTGAAATAATGAAGATGACAATAAACTAAGACACGAATTAAGTGCTAAAATTGGGGAAAGAAAACTTAAACTTGAATTTCTTCACTTCACTTCGATTCTTGGACTTAGTTACTGTTAATATAATAATGTGACCTAGGTATAAATGTCTGGAAGATTGCTGTCCAATAATAAAGATTGATATATTACAATCCAACACCCCCAGAGGTTGGTATATTATCAACAAAAACCTTATTAAATTTGGTGGTAATATGACCTTCGTTGAGTTGAGGTGTTTTTATGAAGTTTAGATGTAGAATGTATAGTTTTTATTTTGGTTATTAGCTTGAGTTCTATGCTTATGTGTTTAATCAGTAACTAATATATTTATTTGGGGAGTTTTGTGTTAATTAATTTGTTAAGGTTAGACTTGTTGACGTTAGGAGGTTTTGGAGGTGTCATTGGCCTTAGCCCACTGTTTTGGGGCCCAAGTTAGAGTTTCGGGATCGGTTGGTTAGAGTTAGAATCAGAATAGAAAGTCCATCATAAATTACGTAGTCGTGTTTTAACTAGGTCGTTTGGTTTGGAGGTTCCCTTATAAGATGTTAGCTTTCATAGAATTTTAAGGATCTAGCTTTTGAAATGTATAAATCGAGTTATGACCCAACTACTAGACCTAGGTCACAACTGTACCAGTTTGAGTGTGCACTGTATTTGGAAACCTTAGAGTGTGTTCTAGGCCTCGAGGTCAACATGAGAGTTTTATTAGACATTCCGTGGTTTTCAGAAAGCCAAAAATCAGGTTCATAGAGTGTCTAGAAGTTAAGTTATGGCCTTTAATTTGCAATGCTTGTGAAGTAATCTGGCCAATTTAATATGCTAAAAGTGTTGATATAATGCCCCGGAAATTCAGTTATGAAAAAGTCAAAGTCAAACTAACGTTAACGGAAAACTCAGTGGAAGTCTCAAACTTTTATTTGGACGTCACTGTCGTATACTCGAAGGAATACAAGGCGAGAAGGAAATATTACAACTGTTCAACGACTTTAATCCAAACTAAATAAACTCAAAACCTGAAATCAAACTCAACATCACTATCTTCAAGTCTTTCGAAGAGAAACATAACAAGAGGAAATAAAGTAAGCAAGCCACGCCTTGCTACTAATTCTCTTCCCCAACATATAGATCATTACCTGAAAACAAAACATTACAAAAATGAGGGGGAAAACTCAATAATTAACGGAGTCAAACCTAATTTACTAATGACATCATGGTCAACGCCTTTGAATTTTTCGGGGTTTTACATCATTACCCCCTTAAAAGAAGTTTCGCCCTCAAAACTTAAACTTCACACTAACGGTCTGTCAGATGGGACTAACGGTAACCTTAACTAAAACTCGGAGTTTTACATCATTACCCTTTTCAAATGAGTTTCGTCCTCGAAACTCAACATATCTTATGCTTTGGATAAGTGCGGATACTTTGATCTCATATCCTCTTTGGTTTTCCAAATGACTTCAGTTGTGGAATGGTTCTCCCATCGCACTTTTACTACAGGGCCGATATTTCTTCAAAACTGCTTCTCTTTATAATCTAGAATCTCGAATGCCTGCTCCTCGTGGGGGGCTCTTTTTTTGGTTCCAATCCCTCCTCGGGGCTCTATTCCATACCCTCCTCGAGGCTCTACTAAGCAAGTCACGCATCACTGCTAATTCCCGTCCCCAGCATATAGATCATCACTTGAAAACAAAACATTACAAAAATAAGGGGGAAAACTCAATAATTAATGGAGTCAAACCTAATTTACTAATTAACGACGTCATGGTCAACGCCTTTGAATTTTTCAGGGTTTTACAGTTGATGTATGAACTATGTTGTGTAAATTTTAATGGGTGTTTATTTGAAAATATGTTGAGTAATTTCAATATGTTCATTCATAAATGATGGGGACCCTATAGTATTCCTAGGGGAGGGCTAGTTAGAAGGTAGTGAGTAATAACTTCGAGAGCACGCTTTTAATTGTAGAAATTATTCTATTTTTAAGCACGATCTAGACCATTCGTTCTGTGAGCTCAAGTGTGTCCGTGAAGTGAAGAGAAGATTGTCAGGTAATGTCTGTGCCCTAAATCCCCACTTGGGTGCTCTTTCCATGGTGAGTATACTCAGTTTTCTTAATCATGCATCCCGAAGGAGACTTTATGTGGAAAATTTAGACCGGCTATTTTGATTGTTGATTGTGGATGTTGTTTTTTTAAAATGAGAAAAATGATATGGTCTTTTGAAAGTGGATACTTGTTACTGATTTTGGGAACCTAAGTTGACTTTATGTTGAGAACTGAGAACTTGGAATTCATAAGATACTAATAATTCAAAGCAGAACATTAAACGGGTTTCGGGGGATAACCCAAAGACCAGGATGTGGTATCCTGTAGGATTATGGACCAAGAAATTAGGGGATGCCTTGATATAGTGTTGATATTGATTACTTCCCCGGGGTAAGGTATGTACACGATTTTGGTCGTAGCCTGTGGTAGGCGGAGATGTGATATCTCGATAATTTTGGTCGTAACCTGTGGTAGGCGGAGATGTGGCATCTCAATAATTCTGGTCGTAGCCTGTGGTAGGCAAAGGATTTGGGATCCGGTTTGTTATGTTACTTTAAGGGATGTTGTATCCCGCCTGCATAATAATAAAACATGATTTGGTTTTGGATGAGGAAAGTTCACTGGTTTTCGGTTGTTGAGGAAAATTGTTTTATACTACTAGGAAGAATCAATGGTTTGTGAATTAGTTTGACTTGTTCACTTCTCCCCCTAAATAAATTTAAATGAATTTTAACTTATTTTAACCGTTAAGGGTAGACATTATTGAGTCTTCCTCATGTTTGTAAATGTTTTATTTTCAGGTGAAGATCTCTATGTTGGGGACGAGAATTAGAAGTGAGGATGACTTGCTTAGTTTCGTTATTTATGTTATATTCAATCAGAAAGACTTGGAGTTAGCTAGTTAAGTTGATTTGTTTGATTTCAGGATTGGAAGTTGTTTAGTTTTGTTTTAATTTGAAGATTAGTTGTTAGTTTTCCTTCTTGCCTTGTGATGTTCAATTAAGAATGAAATTTCCGCTGTTAATGTTAGTCAACATTAGACTTTGACCGTTAATTTTATAATTGAATTTCTAAGGCGTTACATAGTATCTTATGTGTCTAGCCACACGTCACTCATACATTGAGTATGCTCAACTTGTAATATATTACTTAAATATTCTCACTCACATATTTCAATTTGGGACACTATTCTTATTTCAGAAGTCATAAACTTGGGTTCAAAAACACTTCTAACTTTGAAAATTTTTCCTAACAATTTTCATAACAGAAGGAACATCAAAACAATTGTTGGAAGGTCACATATATTTTTGAAACTGACTAGAGGTCAGGTTACCATATTATTTTAATGCACTTGCACGCGGTCTCCCTGTATTTCTGAAAACCAGTTAGAGGGACACTTTGGGCTAAACCTTATATAGATCTTTGAAATGACTTTGAAGCCCCTTACCTATCCATGAAATGGCTTGGTTACCCCTTCTCCTATGTAATGAAAATTAAAAGGGGAATATACGTTTCTCTTTCCTCTTCTACAAACACAATAGTAGACATGACAATCGAGTGAATTGGTTCGGGTCAGTTGAAGATCGGCTTGAGTCGTCGGGTCACCTGATTTTAGATTCGATTCACACACTAGTGTCAAAGAGCAAAGAAGGGGTGAAGGGGGTCGATAGTTTCCGAGTTGCAAGCGCCAGCTTCAGCTAGTAGAGGTGTGATTGAGGAGATTGGAGGGTTGGAAGCTAACAGTGGAAGGTGGTGGTGAGGTGGGTTGCGCGGAGTAAACGATGATAGAGATGGGGTTTTTGCGAATTTAGGGGAGTTTGGATGGTTTTTGGCCTGCTATTCCTGACAGCTTACCAACGGTTTCTGGCTATTGTCATCCTACATTCAAGTAGTTCTAACTCCTAAGTTATCCTATTTTATGGTTAGGCTTTGTGGGAATGAATAATTTATTAGATTTTTAATGGTTGTTGAATTGGTCTAATTTGATTTTGCCGATTAGTTTGAATAATTGGAGATTGTAACAATGTGGATGACGATGGGGTTTTAATAATCAAAGTAATAGAGCAGTGAGTATATGTGATTCAAGGTGGGTGTTTGAGTTTGAGATGAATGAGTGACGAGGGTTGTGCACATTAGTGTCTTAGGATGGTTGTGGTGGTGTGAGAAGTGGTGAGGTATGTTAGGTGCTCGTGGTGGCAGTTTTGGGTGGTAGCCAAAACCATCATCTGAGTTCTCAATTCTTTCCTCAAAAGAATGGAGAAGATGATAAGATGGAGAGTAATCATTTTCAATAACATCATACAAAGATTTCTCAATACTTAGGAAAGCCATCCAAATCCTCTTCTAGGAGAATATCACCGATGAACTTGCGACAACCATATGAAAATTCAAATACTTCTATTGAATCCTAACTACTAGTAATCCCAATTTGCACCACCATCCAAACTTGTCACTGAGAAATAGAGGAGGATCAAGGATTTAGTCTTTGATAGGCTGTGGGGGAGGACGAAGGGATGGATGAAGAGGAGATAAGGAGAGTGAAAATAGAGGAAAAAAATAAGATATTTTTGTCTTTCTATACATACTAGTCCTCAAATTTGTGCATTGCACATGACAAAATTAAATAATATAAGGAAATAACATCTATTGTTGGAACAAAATTAGACAACACATTGTTAAAAACCTTGTTTATATCATATAATAAAATAAATGTATGTACATTTTCTAATTCTCACGAAAATATATTTTTTAAAAAAAAATTGAAGTTATAATAAGTAATATACTCGTTATACTTTTTTTTCTAATATTAAGATATTCCAATTAAACATCTTAAATTAACAATCAAATATAAATACAATTCAAATAAGATTAAATAGTATCCCAACCAACATAAATAATGGTAATTATATGTTATGAATTGGAAAAAAAAAACAATGTTAATCGTATGTGTAAACACAAATTTCTGGGTCTAAAATAAATAAACACAAGAAATTAGTGAACAAATAAAGTAGTCCTCTGATTCGATCTCCTGAAACTTGGGTGAGCCGAGAACGCAGACGCTTGATCTCGATCTCGAATGTAGGTCTAGCTGAAGAACTCTTACAGTAGTTCTTGAGCTGAAGGTCTTGAGCGTTGATCCCCTTAGTGCTTGATAGCTGGAGTATGCTCGAAGTTTAACCGTATGAAGATTGACTGTTGGTTGTAGTTCCCCCAGTTCTTGGATGCAAGGGCTTAGTGTTTGGTCTCGATCGATGAACCAGACGAGAAAGACGACTGTAGTCTTTGATGCGAAGCACATAAGTTGTTGAACTAGCCGACGTTGGTCCTTGGCGCTTGGTAGTTGAAGGTCGCTTGTAGTTCGATCTTCTAAACCCTCTTGAGTGCAGAATGTGGAATGCCAGGGGGTAGACTGCAGAGTGTAGAGTGCTGAGTGTCTTGATGAAGAACTCTGTTGTTGTTCTTGATCAAGACGTGTCGAAGACTTGGAGACTCAATCTTCTGCGGACTTCGATCCTTGGCGCTTGGTAGCTGGAGGCCGCAGTCTGATCTTCTAGAGCCTCTGGATGCCGACTGCTGAATCTCCGGGGGGTCTTCAAAATGAAGGGGGAGGACATCTATTTATAGGCTCTGGAGGCCTAACCCCTAGGGTTTAAGTTGGGCTTTGGGCTTGGGCTTGGGCCCAAGCTAATTAATTATTCCTTTAACTTTAAATAAAGAATTAATTTTTTTTTGCATCATCTTTGACACATGTCATGATATTATTGGCCAATATGTATTTCCATTTAAAATTTAATTAAATGGACCATTGTAATTAGTTTAATACGCGGCGAATAATAATTGGCCGAATAAATTTAATTTATTTTCCACGTGTCATTTTTTAATTCGTCGACAAATTTTTGCATCCTACAGATGCCCCATTCGAGAGTCAGTCGCGGACACAAATTTTGAGTGTTTGGAGCGGCTGGATCTTGAATACTTAAACTTTGCATAATTTTCCTTCAAAGGCCTAAAATGATTATTAATCTGCCTTGGACCTTCAAGAATTTGTTGGGCATGTCAACTCACGTTCCCACTTCTAGCTTGTCTTTTCTTCTTGAATTTTTTTCTTTTCAAACAAATAAAATACCACATCATAGAGATATACTGCATCTTGTATCTGATCTTTTTGAGAAGTCTACCGCACTTCATCTTTTATATTTTATTTTTACCCCAATTTTATGGATAAAATCCTATTAAGAATTTGATCCGATAAGATTTTTGCTACTAGAATCAGGCTGAAATTCAAAGACTTTGCCCGATTAATATGTATATAAAGGGGCTCTTCATAGCTTCCTTACTCATCTGCACCCCTCTTCTTCTCTGAAAATTTTCATCTGGCTGTTACTTGCATTTTTTTTTCCTTTGAAGAACTTAAAGAACTTGGTCATTGACAGCCATGGTGTCAAAACTACTCTATCAGATAAACTTCCCGACGTTAAGAATTTGATGGTTGTTGCCGACAATTGCTGATTGCTTTATAGCCATTGTGAACTTTTTTTAATTTAGCGGCAAAAGTCAAGCAAATTGTTTTCGATCTTTCTGGATTTTCTTTTTCCCAACTGAAATTCTGACTTAGTTGTTGTTTCGCAGGAAGACTCTCACCCTGAATGTCTTCACTATAATTTTCGTCATATCATTGCCTGGATTTTTTTTTTTGAATCTCGTTGATATCTCCTTGTGATTTTCTTCCACCCACTTCTCTTTTTTTTTTAGCCATAATCAGCCTCTTTTTAAATGTCTTAACCGCTTGAGAAGATGATGAACTAGTCGATTCATAGTCATAATCGACCTTTTATTCAGTGAATGAACTGCAAATTGTTGTGATCGACCTCTTGTCCAACAATTGCACTGCAATTTTCTTTTACGTCCTGTTGAAAACTCCAGAAGAAAAATAAAAAGAAATTTTAATTGAAATCGTAGATGTCCACAGCTACCCCTCTTTCTTTTCCCAACTGCAAATTAATTTGCTTTGTTGTGTTTGAACTGCAATGGTAATCAATATTGATACCGCAACTGAACTTTTGCTCGGATTTTATGATAGTACTCAGGCTATGGCAAAGCATGACCGGCAGTGCAAGGGTCCCCTCTGTTCATCAATTCGGTGAACTTTTCTTACAAAGATACCATCTTTTTTTCTTTATATAAATAGTGGGTCCCACACATGAATAATGCAATTTCTCTTGTATCTTCAATCTTGAGATGCTGATATACATGTCAAAAGAAAATCACTAATTCTTTTCTTTTTCTTTTTCTTTTTTTTAATTTGATTTTCTTTGTAGGTCCCACATGATAAAAAAATATATACATGATGAATCATGGGCCTTTTTCTTTACATGTTTTTTTATTTGACTTTTTTTTTATTTCCTTCTTTTTTTTCTTTTTCATTATTCTTTTTTTTTAACACTAATTTTCCGTCTTCTCATCTTTTTGGTGCAAGGACCTGAGAGAGATTGATCTTGACTGTTGATGTCTTCTTGAGGTTGATCTCCACCATTGTCGTTGGCGTTTTACCTACTCCTCAGCATACTGAGGTAGGGTTGTTCTAGACAATTATCTCAAAAACGACAGTACGGTCTAGGTCGACAGTGTCATCTCCCTACATTAGCTCACTCCCCTGGGTACTGATGTAGAGTTGTCCTAAACAACTCTCTCAAAGACGCCAGTATGGCTAGGGTCGACTGGGTCATCGCTTCGCTTTAGGTGGATTACTCCCTTGGTTGCTGGCGGAGAGTTGTCCTAGAAAACTCTCTCAAAAATGATAACATAGTCAGGATCGACTGGGTCATTGCTTTGCTTTAGGTGGATTACTCCCTTGGTTGCTGATGTAGAGTTGTCCTAGACAACTCTATCAAAAACGGCAGTACAGCCAAGGTCGACTGGGTCATCGCCTCGTCGCAAGTGGAACACTCCTCAGGGCACTGATGTAGAGTGGTTATAGACTTACTCTCTTTAGGACCGTCTGGGTCGACTGAATCCTCGCCTGACCTTCAGTTGAATACTCCTCAACTTACTATCGTAGAGTTGTCCTAGACAACACTCTTCAGAACTGTCTGGGTCGACTGAGTCATTGACCGACCTCGAGTGGAATACTCCTCAGCTTACTGGCATAGAATTGTCCTAGACAGCTCTCTCAAAAATGGCAATAGAGTCTGGGTCGACAGAATCGTCGCTTCACCTCAGCTTCCGTGGATTACTCATCCTGGACTTTTTTTGTTGTCTACGTGCTATGAAGAGCGAACTTGAATTCTCTACTGAGCCATGATGAGTCAGTCAGACTTTCTTCTGAAGATCCATGATAAGCCACCTGATCTGTTCTCGGCTACAAGCGTCATCGATTGACAAAAAGGACACTGCAAGCTGGTTTGCCCCCATTATTGACTTGAATGAGAATTGATGTCACCAGCTTGAAAGAGTTTACCACTTAGCCAAAAGAGTGTGCCACTAATTTGAAGGACGATGATGTCACCTTGGAGTAGAATTCAACCAACACGACTAGGATGCCCCCACATTGCATGCTTGAAGGAAGTTGTCAACCAGCCTGAGTATTTCATCGATGGTGTTGACTTGAAGCAAACCACTAACATGAAGATCTTGGCAAGCTAGAGTGGGGCTTGAAAGCCTACAATCATAATGACTTGGAAATCGTTTTATTTCTTGTACTTTTGACTTGAGAGCTTTCATTGTGATGATGCAAAAGTCTTTAAAATTTGATTTAGACGATTTGGTAGTCTTGAATTTGGCTGACTTGGAAGTCTTCAATTTTTGATGACTTGGAAATCGGTGGGTTTGATGACTTAAGAGTCTTGAAGTTTGTTGACTTGAAAGTCTTTGGATTTGCTGACTTGGGAGTCGTATGTATTGTTGACATGGAAATCTCGAACTTTATTGACTTGAGAGTCGTGATTTTTTTTCCTTAACTTGTGAGTCCTTGTGTTTTGTTGATTTGAATTCGGTTGACTTATAAGTCTTTTATTTTATCAACTTGGGAGTCAGGAGACTTGTTGATGCGAGATTTGACTGACTTGGAAGTCTTTGTCTTATTCTCGACTTGGCAGTCAAGGGACCTGGTGACTTAAGAGTCTTGAAATTTATTGATTTGAAAGTCTTGAATTTTTGCTGACTTAGAAGTCTTTAATTTTTGTTGACTTGGAAGTCGGTGAATTTGGTAACTTCAAAGTCTTGAAATTTGTTGACTTGAAAGTCTTTTATTTGATTGACTTTGGAGTCCTTGACTTGAAAGTATTCGATTTCGACTTGGGAGTCTTTAACTTTGGTGACTTGAGAGTCTTTGACTTGAAATTCTTAAACTTTGACTTGTGAGTCTTGAATTTGCTAACTTGTAAGTCCTTAAAGTTTATTGACTTGAAAGTCTTTGAGTTTGTTGACCAGGAAAGTCTTCAAAATTTGGTGACATGCGATGAATTTTTTTTCTTAGGTATGACTGTATTTGAGTCTAGACCCAAATTGCCTACATACCTTAAGGGATAGGATAACCATAAGGATAAAGCCAAACGTAGTTCAAATTTAAAGTTGGAGAAATGAAAATTTTATTTATTAACTTAGCCGTTCACCGTTTATATTCTTGCGGGCCAAAAGTATTACAATGAAAAAACTGAAAGGAACTAAAATGCAAATGAACTGAAAATGAATTTTTTTTTTGGTGAACAGTTTAGGCTCTTGCTCGGGAGCTACATCTTCATTTTCCTAGATTTTGACTTCGGCAGAAGAAAACGTCTCCTCTCGCTCAAGCTCCATGTCGATGTTGTTTTTGCTTTGATGTCCGGTGAATATCACAGTGCGTCTCTTCACTCTAAGGGATCCTTCAGTCTTTACTTCCAATGTTGAACACCACTTCATGCGAGATGGAATGACGCTCTGAACTTCGTTGATGACTCCAAGGCGGCTGAATGCGAAGCTTTGTTCCTGGTGGGGCTATGAGTTTGACACCTCTTCAGTCTGCTTGATCTTTGAAAATAGAGAAGGCTTTGATATTGGGCCATCCTTGATCCTGCTAAAGACTGAGGCTTTGCGCTTCCCTCGACACCCTATCCGCTGAAAGACAGATGCTTGTTTGCATAAAGCTGACCGTCCTAACCTATCGAACACAGAGAGAGCTTTGACTTAGGTTGATAATCGGTTACCTCGTTATCTTTTTCCTCGATCTCGAAGCAGGAGACCATGTTCACAGCGGCAACTTTGTTAACTTTTCCAAAGGAGTCCTTTGGAAAGTATTCCTCTAGCGTAACAGGAAAACGAGGGTCTCGCTTGAGCAACTTAGCTAAACAACCGACTTCTTGTTTCTCGATGACTTCAAGCCTTTACTTCTTTGCTGAAGGTTGAGGATTTCTCCTTCTCCTTTGCTTCCTTTGAGGTGGTTGTGTTTGGGCTTCCCTTTTCCCCCTAGTCTTCCTTCGAGACACCGAGCTCCATCTCTCCTCTTCACCAAAAGCTTTTGAAACTTGCTCATGTTCATCTTGAGGGGCCTGCACTCATACAGAAAGTGGAACTGGTTTTTGACATCCAATCCGGATCATCAAGAATTCATTTCTCATGGCTGGAATTTGCTGTGCTAAAACATAATTGGCTTCGACGTTGTCATCTAAGTCCAATATTATTTGTCCTTCCTCAGCTAGCTTCATGATCCGCTCCTTAAGTGTGACACACTTCTCAAGAGGGTGACTGACTACCCTATGATAGCGACAATATCTTGGGTCTGTGGTTCTTCCCGCTTCTTCCGGCCTCTTTGGTTGTGGAAGTTCGATAACTCCCGTCTCTAACATGTTGTCGAGCATTCCTGACAAATCAGAGTCTGGAAATGGGCACTTCTTTTCTTGAAGCTCCTTCAGTGTAGGGCGCTTCCTTTCAGCATCTTTCGAAGAAGTGACTTTCTCCCTTTTGGGTTTATGTTTAGCAGAGATTCACACTGGTTCACTTGTTGAAATAGCTATTGACTCTTCTTTTGAAGTCTTTGGCCACTTGTCATTCTTCTTATACCCATTAGCCCCGTTCCTTGATTCAAATGCAGATGAAGACCTTCCCCATCGACTTGCTATGGTTATCTCCATATCATACGCCTTAGTTGCCAACTCCTGAAAGGTTTTCGGCTTGGCCATCTTGAGGACGTAGAGCAAATCCCGGTGCATACCTTGAGTGCACATATCGACAGCTGAAGCTTCGGTGAGGCGATCCTTGCATTCAAGACTAAGAGTCCTCCAGCGATGAATGTAATCAAGGACTGGCTCACCTTCCCACTGTTGGGTGTTTGTCAACTCTATCATGCTGACAACCCGTTGAGTGCTGTAGAATCTGTTGAGAAACTCATGCTGCATTTGTTCCCAACTGTTAATAGATTCAGGCTCTAACTCCGTATACCAATCGAATGCGATCCCTCTCAAAGAGCGAATGAACTGCTTGACTAGTCGATCTCCTTCCGTACTGGCATTACTACAAGTCTCGATAAAATGAGCAACGTGTTGCTTGGGATTGCCCTTTCCATCAAATTGATCGAACTTCAGGGGTTAATATCCTTGTGGCATTCGAAGGGCATTTGCAATCATACTCTGGATCTGTTCCGCAGTCATTAACCCTGAAGACGAGATCTTCTTCCCTTCGTTTTCGCCGTCACCTTAGAAGGTTCTTTATCAGAGTCCTCTTATCTGTCTCTTCGTCAGACTCCTAATAAGGGCGCTTCTCTATCTTCCTCATCAGTTTCACGATCTGTTCGCTTTGTTCGTCGATCTTTTTGTCTTTTTCCTCACTTTCCCTAGCAAGTCTTCTCAGTATAGCTTCCAATTCTGATATCTTTTCTTCTATGTTGGAAGCGCCAATTGTCATTACTAGCATGATGACAGTTTAAGTAGACTCAATCTCAGCCTCCGAGTAGATAGATTCCTCTTCAGACATTGGGGAGGAATCTTCGCTGGAGTAGCTTTGGCCCTCAAAGCTCTCAACCTCGAAGATCGGGTTGTTGCTAGTTTGGAGTTCGTCCATTCCACGCGGGGTAGTCATGACTAAGCCGAAGGTATTCATAGTGGTTGGCTTCCGAGAGCGAGGAGTCCTTTAAGGCACTCCCTGAAGGTTGGAGTCAACATCCAAACTCTTCCGTGACAGAGTTGTAGCCTTCGTAGTTGGTTCTTCCAGCAAAGCAGAAATTGCAGCAGCAGCCGCAGCAACCTTCGCCATCCTTCAAGTCATTACTCCACTTGATGTGGCACTTGTAATGGCTGACCCCTGGGATGAAGCTTGAGCCATCCTCCTTGTTGAGGGTTGAGAGACAACTTTCTTGGGTGCCATCGCGTTGCTTGATTCGAAGGTGAATTGAACTTCTAGGAGAAAGAGATGAGAGGCAGAGCAGTCCCACCGAGCGTGCCAAATTTGTAAACACAAATTTCTGAGTCTAAAATAAATAAACACAAGAAATTAGTGAACAAATATAATTGTATTAATTTCAAAGAATTTTTGGTACAATCTCTGTATTAAATATAATAAAGTAGTCCTCTGATTCGATCTCCTGAAACTTGGGTGAGCCGAGGGCGCGGACGCTTGATCTCGATCTCGAATGTAGGTCTAGCTGAAGAACTCTTGCAGTAGTTCTTGAGCTGAAGGTCTTGAGCGTTGATCCCCTTAGTGCTTGGTAGTTGGAGTATGCTCGAAGTTTAACCGTCTGAAGATTGACTGTTGGTTGTAGTTCCCCCAGTTCTTGGATACGAGGGCTTAGTGCTTGGTCTCGATCGATGAACCAGACGAGAAAGACGATTGTAGTCTTTGATGCGAAGAACATAAGTTGTTGAACTAGCCGACGTTGGTCCTTGGCGCTTGGTAGCTGAAGGTCGCTTGTAATTCGATCTTCTGAAGGCTCTTGAGTGCAGAATGTTGAATGCCAGGGGGTAGACTGCAGAGTGTAGAGTGTTGAGTTTCTTGCTTAAGAACTCCGTTGTTGTTCTTGAACAAGACGTGTCGAAGACTTGAAGACTCGATCTTCTGCGGACTTCGATCCTTGGCGCTTGGTAGCTGGAGGGCGCTGGCAGTTTGATCTCCTAGAGCCTCTGGATGCCGACTGCTGAATCTCCGGGGGTCTTCAAAATGAAAGGGGAGGACATCTATTTATAGGCTCTGGAGGCCTAACCCCTAGGGTTTGAGTTGGGCTTTGGGCTTGGGCCCGAGCTAATTAATTATTCCTTTAACTTTAAATAAAGAAATAATTAATATTTATTGCGTCATCTTTGACACGTGTCATGATATTATTGGCCAATATGTATTTCCATTTAAAATTCAATTAAATGGACCGCTGTAATTAATTTAACACGTGGCGGATAATAATTGGCCGAATAAATTTAATTTATTTCCACGTGTCATTTTTTAATTCGTCGACAAATTTTTGCCTCATACAGTATGAATTGTTGAACGCTTGAAGCTAGTTTATTTTTAATCCAATAATATCACAAATTAAATTGATAACTTGTAAATATTGTTCCCTTAAAATTTTTTTACATATTATAACAATGAATAGAATTTATAATGCATAAAATTAAAAGATAATGAAAGACATATTTTGTTGGCATTAAAATAGAATTTGTCAAACTCTAAATGTTAGCATTACCATAGGTAATTACATAGGGTTGGAGGACTTGGAGCTATTGTGATTATTATTATTATTATTATTATTATTATTATTATTATTATTATTTCTTTGAAATTTAAGTATTATAAAAAATTATCATAAAAATACAATTATTTATCATCGTCATCATCGTCAGTTATCACCGCTATTGTTAAATAGTCAAACATTTATAATATATGCGACATATTCTTTTTCTAACATAATTGTATCATCTTGTTTCAATCAAAATAAGCATATTTTGAAAGAATAATAATAATTAATATTCCAACAAATGTATCATAAATATTCTACCTACTAATTGATGCGTTTAAAATAATTCTAAAAAAGATAAAGTTGACTAATTATAATTTCCAATAATGCTCTCTTCAAAGTACACATATTTCAATTCTCAACTTTAATTGTAACTTACCCTAGCAATTAATGTAGTAGTTAATTTTTTTTAAAAAAAATAATAACTAATTATAACTTTTCAGAAATACCCTCATTAAAACTCACACATTCCTACCCTTTGTACCTAAAATTATATATGATATATCACGAAAATTATATGAGTCTTGGGGAAATCACTTTTTTATTTTTTATATAATATATGGTTTTGTCCAATTGGAGTCAAAATAGTTGGAAAGTGATCACATTATAACCCGATTTTGAAAATGAGTTTTTGACGCTAATATATATACTGAACTTTTGAGGTATTGGACAATAATACATTGAACTTTGACCTTGGACAATAATACACTGTACTTTTAAGGGGGTGGCAGCGTTGGACAATAATGCACCCAAAACGATATTAGCAATGGTTCACTCGATAGTGATCTTGCGTAGCAGGTGGAGGAGACGGATTGACCAAAAATTATTTAAATTTATGACATATCAACTAATCTATATAAACAAAAGGAGTCCACTTTGAAAATAGTAAAAAAGGCCATAAAATCACCTTTGATTAACAGTGTTTTCTCTGAGAGATTGTTATTGTTGTTATATAAAATCATATTTGTTTACGTGGATTAGCTGACATGTCATAAACTTAAATATTCTTTTAGCCAATTTATCTTCTCGGTCCGCCACGTAAGATATCACTGAATCAACGACTATTGAAATCGTTTCGGGTGTATTATTTTTCAACACCCTTCAAAGTACAATGTATTATTTTTCATTGTCAAAAAGTTTAGTTCATTATTATCCAATACCCCAAAAACTCTATATATTAACATCCAAAAATCCTTTAAAAATATAGGCAAAGCGTGAATACATTAAAATATTGTTGATACTTTGCAATCAATTTTTAAAATATGCCACCTTCTAACAAAGTTTTAAGAGGAACATTGAAAAATTTATTACCAAAACTCAAGCTTTGGTTAAAAGATGGGGAGGTCTTACTAGGGAGTAGGGAGCGATGACCTTTTTTATTTTAGCAAAATGATAAACATCTTGCCACAAGATGATTAATAATCATCTTATATTTTAAATAAATCACTCATAAAATTAAATGAAACTATATTTAAATCATTAGAAATGTATATTTCATTACTTTGAATGTTATTACAACTTATAAATAATATAAAAATAATTATTTATATTCTTTCATAAATATAAAACCAAGCATAAAATGTGCATTTTCTGCTATAATTGATAAAATTAGGCTATTATTTATATTTTTTGACCTAGCTAATTAAAGAAAATATTATTAAAAGTTACAAAAATAAATAGGGCGATGATATGTGTCTTGGGGCAAGACTGTGTGTCTTGCTCCTTATAAAATCAATACTTATTATCATTTTTAATACCAATTTTTTTGACAGATACTATTAAATATCAATTATAAAAAGCTTGGAATGTGTTGGCTACGCGAACAATTAAAATTGACACCCTAACAAATGAACCCTATCCGTTGGGCATATTTTAGACGCCTTTTTGTAAAAATATAGATAAAAGTGTGATTCTATACAATTTATATATACTATTATAGTTATAGAAGTCAATCATATAACTTTTTTCCAATTTAATTTACAAATATATAAATTTTCTATAATGACAAGACACATAAATATGTGTCTTGCATAAGACATTTATCATTTTCAAAATATACAAGAGAAATGATAATTCAAGATTAATCATCTTGAGTCAATGTGTATCATTGTCCTTTATTTTATTGTTTTTTTTTTATTTTTATGGAGGGAGGAATTGAGGAAAGAAAAGGAGACCGTTGCGGGCAAGGATTTGGAGTTGGTAAATGGTAAGCATTCCAAGGTTAACCAAACCCGAAGGCATTGACCTGGCCTGGCCCTCTGTAAAAAAGCCTGCGTATCACAAATTCAGATATCTCTGTGTTTAACTATAACCATCTCATTTCTTACCATCAAAAAATCTCCACACCCCCCTCCCCTCCCTATTCATCATCATTCCACCCACCATCACAACCATGCTTTATTTTCTTTCCCCATCCCCTTCTCAACTTATTATCACTACATTTTCTTCTGTCCCTATCAAATGTCTATTTCCCCATTCCACACTTTTCCCACTACCCTTTTCCCTCTTCCTTTATATATATGGGGCTATTCCAATTACTTTTTAGGACCTTAAACCCCTCTCTGTAACTTCTCTTTGTTGTAGAAAGAAAAATAAACATGGGGTTTTTCACGAGTGAGGAGGGCATGGTTTATAAGCCTGCTGATCAAATTAATCTAGGACCTGATAGTGATGAGGTTTATATCAGTCCCCTTGTTAAAGGTTTGTTCTTTTTTAATCTAGGTGTTTGATCACTGTTCTATTACAGTTGGTTCTTTCTGGTTAATGTTTTTTGTGGTTGATTTGAGTTTTGACTTTTTTTTTTTATTATGGTTTATTTTGTGGGGTTATCCAAGTGGCCATGTATATCAACTTGTTTGATTAGAAGTTTGACAGGGAAACCAGAAAAAGAAGAAAATTGATTCTTGCATTTTGAAGTTATGATATGATATGATGTACTTACTGTCAAGTAACCAATAAATGGTCCTATAAAGGAGTTTGTCCATTCCTTTTTTTGTGTTGTTGATTTGTTGAAATTTGGGGTAATGACTTTAATTCATCCAAGAATAGATGGAGGTTGAAGCTGCTTATTATTGTGTGCTTTGATCTGCTTCAGCCCCTCGCATGGCCGGTTTTCTGGTGAAGCTTTGTGCTTGGTTGCTGGGGTCCAGGATTTTTGGTGGGTTGCTCTTGTACTTTCTCAAGAAAGAAAATTTAATTCACAAGGTACACCAACTGTTGTTGAGCCTTTAATACTGTTGTGTTTTAGGGGCGGAGCTAGGAAATAATCAATGGAGGTGCCAAAATCATTAATATTTTATAACAATTATTTTTTCTATTAATTTATGATGCAATAATATTTAGCTAACTTATTATTTAATATAGCATGGTGCATTCACAATATATTTGTTGTAATTTTATCTTTGCCTTCGTAATTTAATCAACTTTGGTACTACACAATAATTCATGATGATTATGATAAAATCTAAAGTATTCTTCGATATTATAAGTCTATAATGAGACATGGAGGTGAATATAAGTACAAGTCAACCTATACAATTTTCTCTAAATATACTCTAATACTGTCTTATTCTTCGCAGGGAGAAAAAGTCAAAATAAAAAAAGATAGTTAAAATTAATTAAATAACCTATAACCTTATTAAGAGGAAAAAAAATCACAACGTGATAGAAAAGAGAATTTATAAAACTTAAAATTCATATTTAAAAGGAATAGTAAAGAAAGCAAAAATTTAGAAAATATAAATATTTAACTAAATAACCTAATTCTAATTGAAAGAAATAAAAGGTAGAATTATTAATTTATTAGCCACTAAGTATAAGTAAAATTATAAAATGCATAGGGGAGAGATGAGGAAAATTAATGCAAAAAAGTAGGCTCTATTGCACCTATTTAAGTTCAACCCAAAACCTTAGCTATTGAACAATGACTGCTTGCCAACTTTGTTACAAGCATAACTAAGATCTTTCTTCTCAACTCCAGTATATATATGATTTTTTTGGCATAGGGGGTGCCGCGGCCCCCATGAACCCCCTTGGCTCCGCCCATGCCTGTTTTATATTCTGGCCAATGTAAAAAATGCCGAATGTATAATCTGTATGGTCAATGATTTTCTTAACTTTACTATTCCATCTAGAGCCAGATAGATCATGAAAAAATTGGCAAGAATTGTAACTTTTAATAATCCTCTAGTTAATTATGCACTTGGAAAGGCAATCCCCATCTGCATTCCATAGGAAGAGGGACAAAAGAGTGGAGGGAGGAAAAGGAAGGAAATTCGAAACACTGAATAAACATCAAATTCATAGTAGTTTGTTTTTTATGTGAAATTTAAATGCCCTCAGCACTCACAAATTCAATGTTGTGCAGCTTGTTTCATTTGCTCAGTTGGAAGAGTCTCCCATCTATTCTCCATTACAACCTCCGGAAGGTGCAGACTTCCTCCTGAACATTCCATAACTATGGTTTTAGTTTCCTTCTCATATTGAAAACTATTTTCGACCATAAGGTCCAACATTTACGCCATCAGAGTTGTTTAGCTATTCTGCTGGATAAAATTTACCTTTGTGTCTTCATATTGCGCAACTATACTATGAATTCTTTTCCCTGGAATTTTTATGTTCTTGTTGATTGTTTATGTCTATTAGCAGAATAAGTATTTTAGGCTTGAGTAGATGCAACTCTTTATATACACTCTCTTCTGTGCCTGGAATTCACTGTTGCAGAATGTCTAGAAAGAGAAATTAAATGCATAGAATCCATCGGGAGTCCGCATGACCAGGTGCAAAAGGCATTGGAGTGTTGTTCTACAGGAATTGCTTCGAATGAGGCAACACCAAGTTTCCGTCATTGGACAATAATGGACTTTTCAAAGGCCTATACATCTGGGGCACTAACGCCAAACATGGTATACTTTTGTCATCAAGAATTTCCATCATTTGTATGAGCACTATCTTTAATCGAGGGAAACTTATGCGTGTCATCCCTGAGCTGAACTCTGGTGGCAAATAGTGTCAATTCCCATTTTTGATTTTCACAACTTGTCACCATTGAGCACAAGACCTATATTTTCTTCTTTTATTGGTATTTCTGTGCTCATGCAAATAGAGCCCTCAATTCTTTAAACTTTTTCAGGAAGATGTTCATTCCCCTTGAGTATGTTACAATTGTTTTTTTATTTTTCTGCAGATGGCAGAACGATTCATTAAAGCTGTTGAACAATCTTGCAGTCCTGAATTCAACATGTCGTTCTTTATTAATTATGATGCCAATGATATTATGAGGCAAGCTGCCGAGTCTAATCTTCGTTATAAAAGAGGTGCAGTACCTAGATGTCTATTGATCCAGATCTTCCGAATTATGACCAAACAATTCCACTTTTCAAAATGAGATTCCTGGGTAGAGACGAAGCCAAAATTCATAGTTAGGGGGGGGGGGGGAGGGATGTACTAGATTTAGTACTAAAATTGGAACCAACAGCGTGTATTTTATAATACCATACAATTGGAACATATTGAAGTATTAAATGTCGTGGGGGGGGGGGGGGGGGGGGTGGCTTGGTTCGGCCATAACATTCCTTCGCCCCTGTGGGAAAGAACAAGTCTTAGCCTACCCAAGAGATTGCTTCTAACCCTTTACTTCCAAAGCAATAAGTGGAATGGTACATTCTGACAATAAGTTCAAGGTAGGGTTGCAATCCCCTCCCTTCTCAGAAAACAGATGCTTTATGAAGCCCATTGTAATCCAAGTATATAAAATTTTTCATGATGACTCTTTCCAAGTATATAAAATTTTTCTTGGCGTAACCTACTTGTGCTTATTCTATATTCAGGTCTGCTAAATTATGGATGGATAAAATTTTTTATGACTTAAGCCTGAGCATGTAAACCTTGCTTGCTCATATGATATCATGCAGGCAAACCCCTTTCTGTTCTAGACGGAGTGCCAATTGCTATTAAAGATGAAATAGACTGCACCCCTTATCCAACAACAGGTCATATAGCTCTCCTTTACCATAAATTTTTAAATGTAAATAATTTCTGACGTTTCATTCATTAATGATTGCTTCGTTGTTTCGTTTTGTCTCTAACTTGCTTTAGGAGGTACGAAATGGTTGCACAGGATGAGACGCTGCAGAAATGACGCTTGCTGTGTTAAGCGTCTGAGATTTTGTGGTGCAATACTTGTCGGAAAAACCAATATGCATGAGCTTGGTGCTGGAACAAGTGGAATAAATCCTCACTATGGGTAACAACATACATGTTATGCCTTGACTTTCATCTAAATTTGCCCTGTATTTTGTAAGACTATTCACTTCCAAGTTCTAACAGTTATTTGGAAAGTGCTTTTATCTTTTTCCTCAACAAAATTTGGTTATGGTTTCAAAACTAATTGCATGTCATTTCTTTTTCATGTTCTTGTTAAGGGCTACGCGAAATCCTTATGATTCCAGCCGGATATGTGGTGGTTCTTCTAGTGGATCTGCTGCAGTTGTATGTGCAGGGTTATGTCCTGTGTCTCTTGGTGTTGATGGGGGTGGTAACTACTTTTTGCATCTCTCTTTCAATAGGATTTATGAAGTGCTCGTTCATATAGCATGTTTGTGCAAATGCATTTTGACCTCTTGTGATTTGTGTTTTACAAAAGCAGATGATTTTGGGTGAAAGATTAAGAGGTGTAGCACTGTTTGGTATTCTAGGCTCTTTTTATTTGGGAGGGGGCAAGGGCTGGAATTGATATTAATGGTCTAGGATAATAAGAAACTGTATATGTCATCATTAATGTAGAAAAGTTCCTTTTGTGCTCGATTACATGGTAATTTTCCATCTGTTGCAGTTTCTTGGAAATATAGAAGTTCCACTTTCTACTGTGTGATCTACCATAGTGAATTTCCTCTTCTAGCGGAAGTGTGTTACCAGCCTTTGAGCTTATGTAAAGATATAGTATATAGATGGGAGTGTATTTTTCACGGCCTGCAGACTTCCCAAGTGAAGAGAAATGATCCTTTTATTCCCCCCCCCCCTAGCCAAGCCATATTTCTTTTGGTGGGTAGCTAAAAGTGTATTGTTTGAACTTGGTGGCATCTTCCATATTTCAAAATGATTACATGGCAATGGGGTGACTGAAACTTTGCCATGCATAGAAACATTATGAAATGCCTGTTGTCCATAGAGAAATCAATCCATGCCTTCCAAGTTGTCAAAGTCCCTGCCTTCTCTTTGTTACTGACATGAAACTTTATGAAGCTCCTCCTTTGTGTAGCCTAATCAAATCCTTGTCTTCCAAAACATAGGACTCCCTTTCTTCGGTTTGTTATGGAGATTTAACATTTATTTATTCATATCTGGAGAAATAGAATGCTAGAAGAGAGAAATATCCAACTTTCTGTGCTTTCTCCTGATGTGTGCCGATTATATATTGACACTTTATGTCTCTGCATCTTAATTTCTTGTCCACCGTGAACAATAATGATTGGATTACCCCTACGGTGGTCTATGCAGGGTCTGTTCGTATGCCTGCAGCTCTTTGTGGGGTTGTCGGTTTTAAGCCTACTTTTGGACGTGTACCTCACAGTGGGTGAGCATTACTTGACAAAGTCTCTCTCAAAAAATATGTTATGACATTCACAAGCTATGTCCGTCAGCGAATTCAGATCTGAATCAAGCCATATCTTATTGTTATTTGCAGTGTACTTCCACTGAATTGGACAGTTGGGATGGTGGGGATTTTAGCTGGAACTGTTGAAGATTCTCTAATAACGTGAGAACCCTATACATTCAAACGAGTTTTGTCTACTATTATTCCCTTCGTATGTGATGGTTATGTAGTTAATTGTGGCTACTATTTACAGATATGCTGCTATCAGTGGCCAATTACCTTCCGAACAACCTACAATTTCAGTGGTAATATATTAATGCTTGCTAGTTAAAAGAAATATATGACTGTTTATTTTTCTTGCATAAAGACACATGATTGAAGAAAGGTAAAAGTTGCATATGTGTATACTATGTTAGATAATTGGGATTGATTATAGCTTTGAAGCATGAATGGAATCATTATCTTTAAGACAAGATTTACGCCTTGTGCAAAATCTTATCTCCAGGATACAACAAAGCTTCCTAGATCGATTTCTTATATAATAATCAATCCCCTGATCTTTAGATTGGGTAGGATAAGAAGTGGATAGATTCTGACTGTTAAAAACAATCAACCAGTAGACAATCAACTAGGGATTAGGACACTAGCATTACAGTTTTACGAGAGGATTTAAGCTCCAGTAGTGTCTTTATTAGCTTCTAAATGCAACATTATACGAAGAGGCTTGCGCTAGATATGCACCCCCCCCCCCCCCCCCCTTTCCCAGATGCATCACTGAGAAGTGCCCCAACATTACCAATTAATTGCCTTATTTTAAGTTTGATATGGTTGACGTTCAGTTTCTTTTTATGGATCAGAATGAGACCAACTTGAGTTTTCTTTTGAAAAATAATTAGTGTTTTATGAAGGCTTCTTACTCGGCTTCTTTTTCTTGACTGCTCAGCCTAAAGTTAATCTGCCTTTGTTAAACCCAAACATGATCAGTCCTGATATCAAACTTGCCAAGTATGGAAAGGTTTGTAACTTGTCTAATAATATATGTTATGCATATGATGAATGCCAATTGTCAACTTATAAATTTGACTTGTTTCTAATCATCCATTAGTTTGTTGTGCTTTCTTAACTTTGTTCATTTGTCTCTTGCCTATAGTGGTTCAATGACTGCAGTAATCAAATCAAACTTTGCTGTTCAAATGCTCTTGATAAGCTTCAGAAGTGTTATGGATGGGAGGTAAATGTATTTATTACTTGACTCGCTTTTTCATAGGAAGGCCATATTTTTATATGTATATCTTGGGAAAAAGAACTTCTTGCTTGATGCTCATAGAGTGTGTAGCTATGTTACATAAGCATTATACACTGCAAGTGAGTCATGATCACTCATAGTGTTCGATTAACTCCTCATCGAAAGTTTTCCATTTTTACTGTGTAAAGGGTGTCTACTATACAAGTATACATGGCTATTCAATGTGAAAAGGAAGAGTTCGAGTGACATAGATTGAGTACTTAGACTATGATTTACTATTGTTCTCTTCTCTCTGTTAATGATGGTGCAGCTGTAAAATCGGGAAGAATATTACATTAATTGTTAAAGTTCAATGTGATGTAGTCAAATACTTGTATGAAAGATGATCGCTTTGCTAACCTTCTGCGGCTTCACTTTGTAGACTTTAGAGGTGACTATACCAGAGATAGAAACAATGCGCTTGGCACATTATGTGACAATAGGATCCGAGTGCACCGCTGCTCTACATCAATTTCTGCAGAAACTGTACGTCATTCATATAGATTTGTTGCCTAAGTAAGTACTTGACAGATCAATATGGTTAGCTGACAAACCTTTTCTCTTTTCTTTTCCTACTAGTGAATCTACAGAACTTGGATGGGATGTAAGAGTAGCACTTTCTATTTACGGTGCCTTCAATGCCATGGAGTATATTAAAGCACAGAGAATCAGGTGATGCAAAGTGTAAGACCTTTGTTTACATGATTTCAAAAATAAAAGTTCAAAACAATCTGATTAGTGACAAAGATGAAACAGTTTCTTTTGGCCACCCCTTATGTTGATGATTTGTACATATCATGATGATATACAGAAGCATTTTTATCGAAGTATTTGAGAAATGCTTTGAAGAAAATACAGCTTTTTGGCTGTTGGTATAAATGCAGAATTCAGATGGTGCTGTGGTTCCATTTTTTATTTTGATATATGTTACCTTGACTCCTTGCTTTATATTAACGTATGCAAGTTTGACATTCTATGCTCCAGCACTTACATGAACACTCCAGAAAGGTAGATTTTGGGAAAATGGTGGAGCGTTGGACAGTAAACGTGCACATTAGATAGTTATAGTTGTAAATGGTTCAGTGTTTTGTAGTCTTTGGGGTTCAATATGAATATATTCCATTTTGTTCGTTGATCTGCAGGCACCGACAAATGCAATTCCATAGGAAAATCTTTTCCATGGCAGATGTTATCGTCACTCCCACAACTGGGTAAATTATCTGCTCTTTGTGCTTAGGGACTTACATCCCTGAATACGACACTTTTCTGCCTTATGCACTGCCGCAACTCGAGTAAAATCCAGTTAGCACACATGTTGCTAGTTATAGAATTGTAACATCTTGTTTAACTATTATGCCAGGGTAACTGCTTACCCAATCCAGAATGATGCTCTAAAAACTGGTGAACTTGATTACATTAATGGAGGTATCCCGTCAATGATGCATTTCCTTCTATTGTAACTAGGGACATATAATGACATCAACGTCTTTTTTGTTGACATATTGTCTTTCTGTGTCAGCTGCACTTGTTCGATATCAAATAGCTGGAAATTTCCTTGGTTTACCTGCAGTAACCGTGCCAGTAAGAAACCCGCTTTGAAATGTGCATACTATTTTTAATTGAAAATCTTGTAGCCTAACACCTTTTTCCTCTGATTATTATTCCAGATTGGATATGATGAATCAGGGTTGCCTATTGGCCTACAATTCATCGGGAAACCATGGTCTGAAGCAACATTGTTGCACATAGCATACGCAGTTCAGGTACATTTTTGCGTTACAATTCCTAAGTTCACCAAACAATAGATTGACGGAGATAAAAAGTCCCAAGGATCTTTCAGATAGATATGGTGAATTTGGTACTAATCATGTATATCTCTGTTTCAGGTTATGTGTGCTTGGGATTGCAAGAAGCCCAAGGTTTTCTATGATCTTCTTAGCTAGGCATTCTTCACCAATACTCGCAATTTGCAATTATTTGGTTCAAGGGATTTGTAATCTTGAATCTTATCATATACTGAGGTTTGAGTGATTTTATTGATGAATTCCATGTATTGAACCTCTCATATAGTGCAAATACTAAAGTATCCGTAGCTAATGGTACTAGAACAACTGGTTAGCAATCCCTTGTATGATGTTTAAAGAAAGGGAGAGTTTACAACAACTATTTTCTCTCTCATCATAAACACTACTTAATCTTATTGCCAAACACATACACTTCATCATATTATGAACTAAGATTCCTAATCGAAAAATATTTGTTTTATCATATTTGTATTGTGAGTTGCATTCCCTTAACATGTAGCAAATATAAATTTATAATAAATAATAGAAACCTAAATGATTCATTAAGGTACTTGATAATCTTTTCTGAATGAGAATCAAAATTATTATAAAGTTATGTGGTAAAAATCCCACTTTCGTCGCGTCAGATGGCAGATTGTATTATCTGTCAGTTTAACATCTACACATTGGGCCAAATCCCTACCATGGCCTATTAAGGTAATGGGCTAAGTATGCCAACTCTCTGCTCACATAGGCGAAGGAGGAGTCCAATCCTCCTCATCCGAGATTAGGGTTGACTGTTTTAATGCCTCAGTTATTATCATATGTTTCTATTATAAATACCTCTTACTATTTATGTTGGGACATGACTTGGGTAGTATTCACTCCGCTTCCAAGAACACATAACCCTTTTTCCTCTAGTGAAAGAATCTCTCTCACACCCTAGACATCGAAACATACACTTTCCCTTCATAAACATTAATTATCCTCGATCCTTCTTCTAACTTGAGCATTGAAGGGGCGTTCCCGAGCCAAATTCCCAGGGCGTGCCGTGTTTTGCAGGTCGGGAGCGTTGAGAAGATCCAGCTTGCCGACATCTATGTAAACCCGATCCTCCAACTCACCTCACCCTAGTTTCTCCAAAAACAGATTGGGGGAAGGGTTGAAAAATCCATGGTTGTTGGAGTGCGACACATCAATGCTATTGTGTCAGTAAGAAACGACTCATTGCAAAATGAGAAGCCGGAGACAAGGACCCAGACGACAGGGAAGGAAAGAAGTACTAGGCTAAGCTAAGTAGGCCCCTCAATGAGGTCTTTTCCGTATGCTTCATTTTTCAACCAAATTTCCTACCATGTGACTGATGAACAATAAAAGACATAAGTTCGCCTCTCCAGTATTAAACAATAATTGACCTTGAACTCGTAGAAACATATGTTTGGGGTACGAGGCTGAAGAATTACATGGACTTATAATCCATCGTGAATGGAAGTAAACCTCGACGAAATCTAAACCATCTTTAATATGTAGCTCCCGGGAAAGGTTGGGGAAATTATTACATCTAGCGAACCCCAACTCCTACTTTGCGCAATATTTGGCGGATTTTCGCAAGGAAAAGTAAAGTACACCCTAAATTTTGGAACAAAGGCCTCGAGTCGCCCAAAGACTGCTTCATGGTCATGCCCTATGAAAGATTTGTCACAAAGAATGTTGTATGCTTCCCACATGCTTGATAAGCACTTTGCCTAAGTCATTACTATGAAAGATCGCTTTTCTCTTACACATTAGCCCTTGAACGAGGTCGTGCCTATATGCTCTTCATAAGCTTTGCAAGCTTGTCCTCTCGATCATTACTACAAGAAGTCACATCCCACGCACACATCAACCCTATAGGGGCTAAGATGTATCTGTTGAGTTCATGTTTGCACCCTTCCTCTGAATTGTTATCGAAAGGAGTTATCTGCCTTCTCGAACTATTTACACACCTTTATTGCCCAGGGGATAAGGCTTATTCTTGGAAATTCCATACCAACTTGAAGGGTTCATCAACATTCTCTTTCGTGACCTATATGTTGCGTTCGTTATATTTAAGAATTAATAAGAATTGTTAGCTTTTTAATATCTTTATTTAAAGATTAAGTTACCTCATTTGATTCTCATTCTAGTAGCACTACGAAAGGATTTCCTAAATGGAAATTTTTCGGGGTCGACGAATTGGCGACTCCATTGGAGGACTTTAACTTAAAATATGGTAAAACTTAAATGAATAAGATTTCTTAAACGAGAATTTTTTGGGTATACGAAAGGAACTTCTGGTGCTTTACTGTGAAGCCCCGTCCTCGTGTTTAATGTCAACTTTAGTTGTGGAATGGGATATTCATGAAATGAAGATGTTAGTTGTCTGTGGCTTGGTCATGTAATATATTAGTTTAACAGTTGGTTGAGAACACTCATGGAGTTATGTGTCACGTTTGAATAAGTTTTGTTGGTTTATTGCTTTATATTTGGAGACTTTTGGTTGGTTAAAAGCTTTATCCTTTATTGAGGATGACAGTAATGTTCTTAGATCTTATTTCCCACTGCGCTAGTCACTGTATTTATGTCACTGTAATCCTAATTTGGTGATTAGAGGTTCGGGATTGTTACAGAAGAAGTCCATAAGGGGGTGGTTAGAGGAGATTCAATAAGCACGTAAGATTAGTGAAAGACATGACAATTGACAGGAGTGTTTGGTGAGCTAGGATTATGGCAATTCACAGAGGGTGAAAGCTTATTAGTAGAACGCCTCATTTTGCTTTTTATAGGAGTATTCTTATGCTCTCCTACAACTTATATTTTACAGGTATGCCTGGTTCACAATTCACTCTTGTAACTACTCTTGCTTGTTACACAAAAGTATGAAAACATACTTCTCTCTATTTTATTTGTTATTTTGGTTTTCCAAGTAAAGTGTATCGAGTGAGGACCCAAACATCGAATTCTGTGTTCACAAAACCGTCCCGCACCCCCTCCATGAAACACGATGAAAACAACTTCAAGGTCGGGTGTGGAGTATACTTTAAGGTGGACCCGGGACCCCGCAGACATGACTTTGTCGGTGATGGGTGTGGTATCCACTTCAAATGGGACCCTGGACCATGGGAGTGGAGATACAAGTCCTCATCGGGACTTACTTCGAGCCTTTGAAAGGGTTCGAAGTCTTTCGAAAAGAATAAGCGGAAAACGGTCAATGTGGGTTGAGGAATTGGACGTGTCGTCACTCTTTCGACCATAACTTTTTCAATACAACTCCGATGGGCTTCAAATTTTGGGATCTTAAAGTACATACCGAGAGATTTCCATCGATACCTTATGGGCCTAAAATGGATTTTAGGAGAAGAAGTTATGCGCGTTTGAAGTCGGCAGGAAAACTGCCAGAAGGTAGCGCCCGCGACCTCTCTTGTGGTGCCCACGACCATCACGTAGCGCCCGCGACCTCCCACTGCCAGAAGCTAGCTGTTGCGTCAATTGCCCAATTCAGTCAGCGTGTGGCGCCCGCGAAAACATCTGTGACGCCCGTGACCGCTCCTCGCTCGATTCTTCTTTGTGCATTCTTTGGCCGTAACGCCCGCGACCTAGGCTTGCCGCCCGCAATAGGCATGCTGCTGCACGTGTTCTGTTGCTGAAACGCTACGTTTCACTTTATTTTTTCCCCATTTGTATAAATACCCCCTCCCATACTATGTTTTGGGCAATTTTTGAACATCGTTGATATGCTTAAGCATTTGTAAGGGTTTTTCCCCTTGTTTTCTCTAAAATCTTGATTACTTTATCCAAGTAATTTGGTGGTGTTTCAAGTCATTCCTTTATAGATTATTTGGTGGTTTATCCTTTATGATAATCTTGGTGGGGTGTTAGGCCTTGGGTTGTTGAAAACCTTGCCACAAGGTCATATCCTTCCTTTGGGTGTTCAAGCTTTTGGTCGATTGTTCTTCGAATTTCAAATCAAGCTAATCTTCTTCCCCCCACGCGTACGGTAACGCTTCAGTTGGTATCAGAGCTTTGGTTTTTCATTTAGCTTGAGTTTTTTTCATTATTCTTGCTAGTGTGTTCTCTAGTGTTGGTTTTTGTGAATCATATGCAAATATTGGTGATCCCCATTCCCTTTGCAATCCAAGAGTGTTGGAATATATTGTATTGTGTTTGTATTTGTTGGATTTGAAGTCATTTGGAGCTTTGAGGAGAAGTTGAAAAATAGTGCACGGAAGGTGTTCGATGAAATGTCTGAGTGAGAAAAACACAAAGAACCCTTGCCCAAACACTAGCCAACTACAAGAAAACCCCCAAACTCCACAAGACATCCCAAACACAATCCATCCTTCACCCATAATTTTGTTATGACCCTCATGCCGAGACTTGAGAGTCGATTCACGAACATTCAAAATACTCTTGACGGCCTCTTGACTCAAGTAAACAATATTGCCATCAACCTACAGTATCGAACCCATGACGAATGAAGGAGGTCCACTAGAAGCCATATCCGTCCTCCTCCCTCCTACGAGTCAAGTGACGATGATAGAGGCTCATTTCGACGCCATCGATGTCGGGAAGTGGATGATAGGCCCCTCGCGATGGATTCCATGATATCAAGATCAAAATTCCAGAATTCAATGGCTATACCGGCCCAGATGATTATCTTGAACGGGTTCAAATCTTGGAGAGATATTTTGAAACTAAGGGGTATAGCGATGAACAGGCCTTCAAGATTGCTAGATTGAAACTCACCAGGGTTGCATCCCTTTGGTTTGAGAATGTCAAGGTACAAAGAGCTAAGGAGGGTCGAACAAAAATCACCTCATGGACAAGGCTAAAGCGATTGATGAATCGACGATTCTTGCCTAACACTTACAAGCAAGAAGTTAACCATGAGGCCATTTCATCACTTGATGGGCATGGAGAAGCTAACAAGCAAAGGTCGATCTTATGCCCAACGAGAGAGCTTCCCTTATTCCTTGTGAGACCATTGAAGCTATAGTTGAAGCTCCATGCCAAGAGGTGGTTGAGAACACTGATCTTGCCCTTCCTCTTATCATTGTTGAAAATACCAAGAAGAAGTTCCTTTGATTTTATCATCGCCGTCGATCGAGGAAGTAAGCACCAAATCACCAATGGAGATGACTCACATTCCCTTCCACCCGTGGGCACTCAAATTCTTCTCCATGGGAAGAACAAGGTAACCGAAGACTCTCCTATGAACTCTATTGAATCATACTTGAAAGACAGACATTGTGGTGTAGAGTCTTTGGGTGAGTCATGCACGATCTTTGGAAGACATTGGTTGTTTGATGTTGTTTGTTGGCGTGATAAGTTGTATGATGATCATGTGATGTCCACGATTGAGAATACTCTATATTTTGAGTGGCATACTAGGAATCTTGGTGTTTTCTTTGTTCTTGGAGAGAAGTATAAGTTTGATGAAGCCATGATTCTAGTTCAACCAATGTTAATGAGCTCGTCATTTGTGTCGTCCATCAATGAATATTGCTTGCATGTTGGTCGTTGTGATGTGAAATATTTGAATATGCCATACATGAAATTTGGGCGACATTGGTTATCCGAGGATTTGTTATCGAATGAGTGCTATTGGAAATTTGGTATTCAATATTTGTCGAAGTGTATGTTGAAAGAAGGTCATTTGCTTGAATGTGGTTATTTGAATCCCTTAGCCCCACATTAAATCAAACCTTGGGTGGGAAGTGAGTTGAGGAACCTTCTAATGAGCGAAACACGGGTTGAGTGTGCTCGTGGTAAGGACGATCGACCTCTTGCTTTGTCTTTACCTTGCAACGAGCCAAGTGAGAATGAGTGTTCCCAAACTCCACAAAATATATTCCTTCCCTTGATCCCCTATCTCCACACAACAAGCCTCCAACCACTTTCTTTTATTTGGATGATGGATACATCGTGGGGTTCGAAGCTTGTTGGGTGCCTCATGTGATTATTCATGACGATCGGGATGTTTGGAGTTATAGGGTGCCAACTTGTGGAGAGAGCCTCGATTTTAACTCTCAAGAGTTGAGGGCAGCTCTTTTTCAAGAAGGGGAGTATGGAGCGTATCGAGAGAGGACCCAAACATCGAATTCTGTGTTCGCAAAACCGTCCCGCACCCCCTCCATGAAACACGATGAAAACAACTTCAAGGTCGGTTGTGGAGTACACTTTAAAGTGGACCCGGGACCCCGCAGACATAACTTGATCGGTGTTGGGTGTGGTATCCATTTTAAATGGGACCCTGGACCATAGGAGTGGAGCTACGGATCCTCATTGGGACTTACTTCGAGCCTTTGAAAGGGTTCGAAGTCTTTCGGAAAGAATAAGCGGAAAACGGTCAACGTGGGTTGAGGAATTGGACTTGTGGTCACTCTTTCAACCATAATATTTTCAATACAACTCCGATGGGTTCCAAATTTTGGGAGCTTAAAGTAGCTACGGATCCTCATTGGGACTTACTTCGAGCCTTTGAAAGGGTTCGAAGTCTATCGGAAAGAATAAGCGGAAAACGGTCAACGTGAGTTGAGGAATTGGACTTGTGGTCACTCTTTCAACCATAATGTTTTCAATACAACTCCGATAGGTTCCAAATTTTGGGAGCTTAAAGTACATACCGAGAGCTTTCCATTGATACCTTATGGGGCTAAAATGGAGTCCAGGAGAAGAAGTTATGCGCGTTTGAAGTCGGCAGGAAAACTGCCAGAAGGTCGCGCCTGCGACCTCTCTTGTGGCGCCCCCGAAATCTCACTGCCCAGATGATGGCCGCTGCGTCCATTGTGTTGTCGTGCCCGCGACCATCACGTAGTGCCCGCGACCCCCTACTGCTGGAAGCTAGCTGTTGCATCAATTGCCCAGTTCAGTCAGCGTGTGGCGCCCGCGAAAACATCTGTGACGCCCGCGAACGCTCCCTTCTCAATTGCTACTGCTGTGCCCGGTTGCCGGTAACGCCCGCGACCTAGGCTTGCCGCCCGCGACAGGCATGCTGCTGCACGTGTTTAGTTGCTGAAACGCTGCGTTTCACTTTATTTTTTCCCCATTTGTATAAATACCCCCTCCCATGCTATGTTTTGGGTAGTTTTTAAACATTGTTGATATGCTTAAGCATTTGTAAAGGTTTTTCCCCTTGTTTTCTCTAAAATCTTGATTACTTTATCCAAGTGATTTGGTGGTGTTTCAAGTCATTCATTTATAGATTATTTGGTGGTTTATCCTTTATGATAATTTTGGTGGGGTGCTAGACCTTGGGTTGTGGAAAACCTCGCCACAAGGTCATATCCTTCCTTTTGGTGTTCAAGCTTTTGGTCGATTGTTCTTCGAATTTTAACTCAAGCTAATCTTCTTCCCCTCACGCGTACGGTAACGCTCCACCAAGTAATTTCCATTTGGTTTCCCAAATGTTTTTGTTTTTGGTTTTTAAAAGGCTTTTTAGGTCAACTGGATTCCTCAGTCTTCTAGTTAGGGATTATATTGGGGTTGTTGTTGTTGTTTAATAATTATATACTTATTTTAAATGTTAGTCTCACTTTCAAAATGTTTGTGTTTGATTTTCAAAAGGTTTTTCAAACTCCAGTGGAATCAAATTATTCATGCACTTTTACGCATGAGATGACTATCTACAATTGGGTCGCCGAAAGCTAGCATTAACGATATTACACTATAACTTGTTGATGTTGTTGAGTAATAATATACTTATTTCAAATATTAGTCTCACTTTACATTACAACGTACTTTGTCCCAATATCTATAAGAGCAATAGCAGCTGCGAGGGGAAGATGAAATTGTGATGATGTGGTGAGGGAGTGAGGGAGTAGCAGTAGAGTGTAATTACTTGTAGGTGAGTGACAACCAAACTTCTTTGCAGGACGTGGAAAAAAGCATGTCACTCGGTGGAAGAAAGAAAAAGAAAAGAAACTCCTTTTTTAATATGTCATGCCAAAACTACATAGTTTTGGTGTTCAGTAAAAGAAAAAAAGTTGTATCATATTCTCCTTAGTTTTATTTATTTATCCATTTAATTAATTTTTTTTTATTTTTAATTATTTATCATTTTTATATTTTTAATAATATTTTTATTACTTTTATCCTTAATAAATGATTTTAAAATGAATAACTCAACAATAATTGAGAATATTTTTACTTTATGACTTTTAAATTAATATTTATGAGTTTGCTAGATTTTTTGCACTGATTTAAATTTGAATAATTTTATTTTCAAGTAAAATAAAATAAAAAAGCTTAACAAATATAAATAATAATTATATCAAACCAAAAACAACATAAAAAATAAAAGAAAACAACATCATTATACAAATTGAAAGGGAAAAAAAAAAAGAAAAAAGTGGATTTACATATAGATACTCACACTATTCTTACGCTTTGATGTGAAAAGCACTCAATTTGCAAGGGTGGGAATGATGGGGTCTACCATTACTCCCACTATTTTTCCCACTTTGATGAGGATGCTCTAGTCACTTCTATGAAATGAAAATTCTAGAAAACATCATTTAATACATTGTTTTAGGTTAATTTTCGATAAAAAAATTAACATTATTAATAATTAAATGGATAATAATTTTAAGACAACCACAAAAATTGAACTTTAAATATGAAACAAAAAAAGGTACTGGAGTATTAAATACAACATTGAAAGTTGATAAAGATAATTCCAGTATATTTCCATTCCCAATTCACATTAGGAATTTCCAGTCCCACCGTCGTTACGCAATTCCATCGATGTACCGAACGTCCCGGTATTTTTGTTGTCCAATTCCAAACTCAAACTCGGTCGAATACTTCCCAATCTTAATTCCTGCTAGTTTTGTGTTTGTCTCCCCCTCTCTCTACTCCCTCTCCATCTCGCTCAGTCACGAATTCCTTTGTTGATTATCCGAATTCAGCCTGAATCTGTCTCTCGAAATCCCCCATCTTTCTGGCTTGGATTCCTTAACCAAATCAACCATGGTGCGTCCTTTTCTTTTTCCTTTGTTATTATACATCAATCGACGTTTGATACTACCATTTCATTCATTTCTGATGAATTCACGATGTTTTAGTTAATTTCTTTGTCTGGTAATTTGTCTGATTGATGTTTTATGTTACACTGCTTTGGAACGTAAAACCTAGTTGTTCAATTGGTACTTTCTGATCAAATCATGATACTTTGGAACTCGTCGTTCGATTCTCTTTTCTTTCATAATTTTCTCATAAATGTGTTAGGTAATTTGTCCCATCACCATGTTATTTATTATTATGGCGTGGAACTTAAAACCTAGCTGTTCAATTGGGTGTTGCCAATTTGTGCGCAATTTCACTTGCCCAAAAATCGCAAAGTGTTCATATTAGAAGCCAAGGTGGGATCTAAGAAATCCTTTGTCTTGATTAGTTCTTGTTTTTTCCTTTTATTTTTTGAGTGCTTAAGGTTGATTTTGCTTGACAAGTGACCACCATTTTTGGAGATCTTTGAGCCTGTGGTGGGCTATAAAATCAATGGGCATGGAACAATAGGGAACTGGATTAGCTCACCTAGTGGTCTTTACCAAAGCATAGTGCTAAAAGCTGTCCTAAGTTAGCTGCGTGCAGGCTCGATGATGTATGAGTTGCAAGCTTGTAACTTAAGTTGTCTGCGCTGCTGCAGTTTCGTAGAGTTTGTTAACTTTTAACACAGTAGTACGAGGCGTATGCCTTGTGGCTTCGTTGATGTCTCTAGCGAGTAAGGGAGATATTAGATGGTAAACAATCTTAGATTTAGATTCCCAACTGATAGGCAACAGTTCGATGCAATTTTCAGGAAACTTCGTCAGAGTAAGGGATATATGAAACGGTAAACAATGAAAGATCTAGATTCCCAGCTTACACATAACAGTTTGATGCAATTTTGAGGAAACATTCTCTAACCAATGCAATGACATTTCTTTAAATTAAACCAAATTTGAAGATTCAAAGTAATTTTAGTTTACATCCTGATTTGTGTTTTATAGCAACTTTTGCCTCAACACAAAATGGGTCGATCAAACTTAAATAGCTGGCATACACCTCAAACTGTACAACATGATCTGTTCGATAGCCATGCTTGACATATTTCCTTAAAAGTAATGGGGACGTTCGTATATAAAACTTGAAAAGCTTTACTTCATTTTTGCCTCCCTGCCCGTGCAAGATGGTAATGTGATCATCAGTCTCACCTTCACCAAAATGATGACCGCTAAATGTGTAGACATAAATTGTTTTGATATTGCTGTAGTACCATTAGTGACTGTGCTTCTGTTCACTCTAGTCCCTGTCTCATTGAAGTTGTATTTTGCTCTTATACACTGTTATTTGAGGCTGGAAATAATATACAAAAATGACGTAAGCTTCCAAAACATGGAGAGTGAGGTTTTGATGTGGTGACTATTGATTTGGGAAACAGAATTAGACCCCTTAGCTTCTGCTGCAGGTTGCTGTTGTCTTTGCAGCACATGTGGTTTCAATACTTTATTATATCTTTGTTTTTTTTGGAAATTTAAGCTGCTGAGACTGACTTTTGGCCATAGTGTTACTTCTTATTTTTTTTTAAAAAATATAATATGCCACAATAGTTTTTGTTGTATATATTCTCAAGGTACTAGTAGAGCCTTGGAAGTGATAGCCTGCTTGTCAAGTTATTGTTAGCTATGTGAAAACTTAGCTGATCAATTGCTGTATTCCTTTGTTCTGAGCTGCAATGTTGAAGTTTGGGTTATGAACAATTTCTACATGGGTCATTCCAATAGTTGCAGAATTCTTTATGAGATAATGATGTCGTTTTGGTGATGATTTTGTAATTGTTTTTTTTTTTTTTGATCTGGGGGTTAACTTTCTTTGCCTTATTTTTTTATTTCTTTTCAACTATTTTTTTTTTTTTTTTGGCAAAACATATCATCAGTCAAGTGCTAGGTCAGCAAGGAAAGATAAGCCACGAGGGCGTAATCTGGGTTTAACACAGCAGAAGAGACAGGAGATTAAAGAAGCTTTTGAACTGTTTGACACTGATGGCTCAGGTATTGGATGTGCAATTGTGCATGTTAGAATTTTGTGTCAACAGGCTTCATATTTCTCTCATCTGATTTCTTGATTTTGATGTTGTCAGGAACTATTGATGCTAAGGAATTGAATGTTGCTATGAGGTATTACTTCTTTTTGAGTATGAGGGTTCAAACTTCAAATGCCCTAGTATCAAATTATTTGACCTGAAAATGTCTAATTACAGGGCATTGGGTTTTGAGATGACTGAAGAGGTACCACCAATTTTGTTTCTGTTATTCTGAATTCTTCTGGGCTCTGGCTATGCTTCTTATTGCATCATTTCTTTTTCAAAATACTAAAGCATGGTGATGACACAATTGACGTCTGCTGCCAACGCCTATGTTCGACATGCATCCTTTTTTTGTGTGAAACTGAAATGCTGGCATGTCTTATCATTACAGCAAATCAATCAAATGATTGCTGATGTGGACAAAGATGGAAGTGGTGCCATTGATTTTGATGAATTTTGCTACATGATGACTTCCAAAATTGGAGAAAGGGACTCAAAGGAGGAGCTGATGAAGGCATTCCGTATAATAGATCAAGATAATAATGTAAACCTCTTCAGTTGTTGAAGCCGTGTTTACAGGTGGCAGTAGTTTTTGTTGCTAACCTCTGTTGATTTTGGTCCAGGGGAAGATTTCTGCTCAGGACATTCAACGTATTGCAAAGGAATTGGGTGTGAACTTCTCTGACAGGGAAATCCAGGAGATGATTGAAGAAGCAGACCGAGACCGTAAGTTGATACATCTCTTTCCATAACTAAGATTTTGGCACATGCATCTTATCTTATATAGCATGTTAATGGATTACATTTGTTTGGGTATTTTGATGCTTTGTATTTTTGAATTTGAGGTTGCCAGCTTCTTGAACTGATGATGTTCATTGAGCTGCATTATTGGTATAAGTTTAGGATTCTAATGGAATTTAAACTAAACAGGTGATGGAGAAGTCAGCACAGACGAGTTTCTGAGAATGATGAAAAGAACTTCGTATGCCTACTGAAGTTGGCTTATCATAAGCTAAGCTATCATCAAGCCTTGCTCGAAGTTGCAACTGCTGTATTTAATTTAAGATAAAGCTTGGCTACCTTGCTGAGCATCTTAGTATCATGAGTCATGGAACTTGGACTATGGGCGTAAACTACTGCTTGCTGTTTCACTAATCGTTATTGTGCGTTTACAACTTAGCAGCGATTGATATATGAGTTTATGTGATCATTTGGTACATGGAATTGGTTCTAAATAGTTAAATCTATTCCTATCTTTATATGAATCAATCTCCAACCCCTAATCATATAGCTTGTATTTTTGGAAGATTTCAAATCTGAGTCCAAGAAGATAAATTGTTATTTCAATAATAATAATAATAATAATAATAATAATAATAATAATAATAATAATAATAATAGTAAAATCACAATAATAATAATAATAATAATGATAATAATAATAATAAAATAACAATAATAATAATAATAAGGGATATTGGATGATAATATACTGACCTTTGGGGGTATTGGATTGTAATATACCGACCTTTACTATTGGACAACAATATCCCTAACCTTTATACTTAGGTGAGATTATTATATCAACAGTGATTAACGGGTGACTGGTTAACTAATCTTGATTCTGACGTGACAGGCGGAAGCAAAATAATCGGCCCTTGCCCAATAACCTCGTTAACCACTCTATTTTTCTCACTAACCCACATTACAAAAAAATCGACCCTAACACAATGACTAACGAGGTGGTGAACCGATCTTCATACTGACGTGAAACACAACCGACCAATGTCTTCTAATGTGGGTTCACTGGGTTGGTGACAAAAACTAAGGGGTTAATGAAGTTATTGGCTTGGGACAATTTTTTTTCCCTTCGCAAGCCACGTTAGCGCGAATGGAGACCAGTTCACTACCCCCTTAGTTACTATTGGTATAATAACGTCACCCACGTATAAAAGTCAGGGATATTGTTGTCCGATAGTAAAAGTTGGTATATTATCATCCAAAATAATAATAATAATAATAATAATAATAATAATAATAAAATAACAATAATAATAATAATAATAATAATAATAATAATAATAATATGACTTTACTATTATAGACATGGATTAATAAAGATATTAGATAAAATGTGAATTGTAGATTTTGTTTACTACTTTACTACAAACATCCAATTATAATAAATAATAAAAGACCTATTATTATTATTATCGTCGTCGTCGTCCTGGTGGTCAGTTTTTTCCTTATGTGAATGCAATTTAAGAATACAAATTAAACATTTGACATTAAACATATCACCATTACTATTTTTTGTTATTATATGAAGAAAGACAAGGTTTTTTCCTATGTGAATGCAAGTTATTTATGAGATTCCTGCAAGTGATGTTTATCTGCTTCCAAGATAGTGATGTGATCTTGAAGATTCTCAATTTCAAGAATGTATTCATGACTTAAGTTTAGAAGTTTAAGAATACTTTTTGCAAGTTGTTCCTCGGAGAGTGCAAGGACTTTTTCGAATGTTACCTTTTATGTCTCATCATCACCGTCAAGTTGTTCGAAAGATGATTTTGAAATGTTGTCTTTGCCCATAAGAGAGAGATTGACAATTCCATCTTGATCTCCTTTGCTATCACTATTATCATTATCACTCCAAGTTGTAATCATGACTTTTGTTGGGTCTTTTTGCATTATTGTATTCTCTTTTCCTTGTTTCTTCTAACATGGGGGCAGTCCTTAATAAGGTATTTTGTGGAGCCACAACCGTAGCAAGGGAAATTGCTAGTATCATCGTTGAATAACCTTACATCTTGGGTTGTTCCTTAATGAAGATTCCTTTTTGAATCCTTTGAAGTCAGGATTTTTCTTGATGATTCGTCTGAATCCTTTGACAATCATAGGCAAGGTTTCTTCTTCATTAATGTTACTTTCATCTCGTGAGATCTTAAGGGTTGTCCCCTTTCGGTCTTCCACTTTGTCTTCTTCCAAAAAGTGTATCTCATGGGTGAGCAGTTTTCCAATGAGATCTTCAATGATCAAGGTTTTTATGTTTGGGGCCTCTACAATGGTTATGACTTTGGGACCCCATTTCTTCTTGGCAAGACATCTAAGAATATTTCTCACTTTTTCTTCATTGGTGTCGATCTTTCCCAATGATTTGAGATTGTTTGTTATGTTGGTGAAGCGCTTGTACATGTCTTTAAAGGATTCGTTTTCCTCCAGTTTGAGTCCTTCATAGAGTTGAACTAGTATGTCAATCTTGGTTTCTCTGACTTGGTTTGTCCCTTCTTAGATAGTTACCAATGTGTCCCATACCTGTTTAGTTGTTTAACAAGCATAAACACTTTCAAATTCATTAACATCTAAGCTACAAAATAGAATATTTAGAGCGCTAGCGTTTTTCTTGAGTTGATCGATTTCAGCCGGTGTATATTTGGCCTTGTCCTTTGGTACTTCCTTATTATTTTCATTCGTTATCATTGGTGTGGGGAAATTTTCGTTTTCAATGATTATCCAAAGATCTTCATCTTGGTCTTTGGGAAAGATTTGCCCCAGCCGCTTCCAATGTTCGAAGTTGGAGCCTTTGAATAATGGAGGTTTGTTGAATGATCAACCTTGTGAGATTTCTAAGCTTCCAATCTCAGTCATGAGTTTTTGTTTTTGTTTTTCTCCTACCAAGCGATTGGTCTCTTTAAATTGGTGGATCAAGTTTTGATATCAATTGAAATAACCTTAAAGACCCGGGGGGGGGGGATAGGGTGATTAAACTTTTTTTGCCAATGACACACCAATCTCACAAACAAATTAATATAAGAGTTATTTAACTGATATTAAAATAAAGTAACTGAAATAATTCAAATTTTATTCAAAGCAAATAAATAGCTAAAAGATCGAATGAGTATAGCTCGATCACATAGATACATTTACAAGTTCATATGAGGATTTGTCAATCTTCTCGATTTAGTCACAGTCCTTGACTTCTCACTTCAAGGACAGATTGCAAATGACTTCTAGCTAAGACTTTTCACTTAGCCAATGCTTTCAATAACTCCTTGGATTTCCCCCAACCGGGTACAACACAGACTTTCATCAAGCTTACTTGCTGGACTACTTAATGACTCCCAGTTGATTCAATCCGAACTTGAGTACTCTCACTAGGATCTCAACCTAGTTACAATCACAGCTCACTAAGCTCTTAGTCTTAGCTACAAAAGAATGATATCAGAAGGATTACAAGTTTTGACAGAATGATTCTTGTATTATCCAGTATATTGAAGTGAGATTTGATAGATTCATGTTCTTCTGTCTTCGTCGTCTATTAATAGCGAAGGGAGAATGTGAATGTTGGAGATCCATCATCTTGGAATGAAGTGTCTAGATGAAAATGGAAATAAGAATCAATTCCTCAGCTCCTTCCATATATGACGCTTGATAGGACTAAAATTAACTTTCGACAAGGATATTTATTCGCAGATTTCTTTCCATACTTGAGCCTTGATTCATATGCTTTGCACGGTAGTCTCGATCTGCCCCATCAATGCTTTGATTTATTTATGAAAATATTTGTTCTCAATCTGCACATTTAAGTCACTTATTTAATTAATACAAAATGTTAAACATCTTTATGCAAGATGTTTAATAATCATATTGCATTTCACCTAAATCACTCATAAAGTTCAATATAAGCATATTTAAATCATTATAAAGGTAAATTTCATTACTTTGAGAGTTATTATAACTTATAATCTATATAAAAATATTTATTTATTTATATTTTTTCATAAATATGAAACTATGCATAAAATGCGCATTATCTACTAAATATCTAGTTAGGTTGATAAAATAAGGATATTATTAATATTGGTTGATCTAGCTAATAAATGTTATACTTTTATAATATATATATAATTACTAAAGAAACATTAATAAAAGTTTCAAAAAAAAAGTGAATTGTGAACAACTTAGGATGTTTATTAATCATCTTGATGCAAATCATTGTCCTTAATTAACCATCTAAGACCTTACCATTTAATATTCATTTGAGGCATTGGTACGCACCTTTTTAATGTCCTTCAATGTTTCTGGAATTTTGGCTTTCACATTACAAAACTCATGACTTGTCAAGGGAATTTATATAGGATTGACGGAGTCTTCAATGTGTATTCTTTATTATGGTTATCGATTGATATGAAAATATAATAATTTGTATTTTTTGTACAACACAAATATTATGTTCTTATTATTGATAAATATGTACAACTACTAAAGAAAATATTGTTTAAACTTATTAAAACATAAGTGATGAGGAATTGTGAATTGATGATGCTTGTTAACCAAGACCTGTATGAATGTATGATGGTCGGTTATCAGAAACGGATCCCCCAGGGTTAATCGGGTCAACCGTTTTGGGTACTTGAAGAAGTTGCTACTGCTTGAATCCACAACATCCTAAGGCAAGAAGGTAGCGCAGATATCTTCAACGATCTCGAGGAATTGGAAGGTAGCGCAGAAACGGAAAATCTGGTTCATATAACGGTCCGTTTGGTATCTAATGGGAATGGGAATGGGAATTAACAATGAGAATGAGAATTTATTAGTGAATGGGAATAAGAATGAATTTATGAAGTCCCAAACTTCGTTTGTTACGTGGTAATTCAAAGTAGAGGTGAAATTGGAAATAGATGCACATTTACTAAAATATCATTGATTAATTTGAATAGAGTGAGGTAGTATTAGTAATATTAATTAAGTACGAGGATAATATTGGTATTTAAGATGATTTATGAATACCCAGTATCAATTACCACCCCTCCTCCTGGTAATAGAGTGGTGGAAGTTGAGGGTCTCTATTCCCATTCCCAATTCCTCATTTTTTTCATTCTCATACAACATACATGGGAGTTGTATTACCTATTTATGTATTCCTATTCCCACCTCCCAACACCCACGTACCAAACGCCCCCTAAGGGAATGCAATGCCATGCCCGCATGCATTTGATTTTTGACCAACTTGGATTGCCATGCTGTGCATCTGCAGCTACATTGTCATCTGAGTATCTGTTTCTCAGAATCATGTTTTCATTGTTTTGGTACATCAAGTTGAATCTCTTTCTAAATTGAATTATTAAAAACAAATGAATCCCTTCTCATCTTCAGCATCCCAGCCTTCCTCCCATGTTCTCTTCCTGGTGGCTTGACCCCCCAAGCTAGATGGGTTGAGATCACCAAGCTATTATCACCCAATCAATTGTATTTGTTCCACTGGTTACATGGGCGCATAATACATGAAATGCTATTTTAATAAGTTTTAAGTTTTTTCTTTTGGGGTCGATTCTTGAGTTTAAATCACATCATAAATGGAAATGTACAAATTTCAAACAGGTTTTGTTACTATTTGAAAATTCAATTAAGAATCAACTGGAGCTATGAATGTCAGAAAGATCAATTTCCACCAATGTATTCTTGTTAGGAATTTATGGACTCCAACCCCACGCCTCCAAAAAAAAAATGACGGAAATTTTAGTTGTTTAAATGCTTTGGGAAGGGAAAAAAAAAGGGCTTTCTAGGAACTGAAGATTAACTGTATTACAACTCAATTGGGTTGTTTGGTACTATATACTGTTCTACATGTGACTCTATTGAATGTGCTTGCGGTACAGCAAATATTTTGAACTTGTAACACACACTCCCTCTCCAAGTCTCCAGTCTCCGCCTCTCTCGACAGATGAAAGTACCAACTTGAAAATAGAAACAGCGACAGCGAAAATGAAGAAGATTACATATTCAAAACTTTTACGTAACCTTGCCCTGCCTATCAAGATGGTGATGGGTTCAGGGGAGTGCCAAAGTTGATGAGATTGCCCTGTACACATAATGACATGTAATGTAATACACACCATCCATTGAAATTCAAAAACAAACACCGCTCCAATCTTCATCATGGTTATAATTCAGATTCACCGGCTTCTCATTGCACTCTTGCTTCGAGGAAACAAATTCCCCAACCCATTTTTCTGGCTCTTGTCATCCTTCTTAGGCTCTCTGGCATCCTTCTTCCCTACAGGAGATTCCCTAATGGGAGTTTCAGAGGATTTTGCACCCAATTCCACCACAACTCGATTGCTAGAGGACAACTCAGCTGGTTGCACATGATTTTGGAGCATTTGTGACGCTTTCTCAGTGGGTTCCAGTAGTTTTTCAGAGTCCGGGAAGAGATCATCGAAGCTTGCCAGGGTTTTCAGTTGCTTACCAAGTGATGCAATTGTTTTCTGGCACTCGGCTAGTTTGCTGGCGGCTACAGCTAGCTCTTTTTCCTGCATGTCATTCCAAGTATTTATAAATTGGCAATGTGATGAAATATATATGCTGTTCCTAGATACCCTGAGCACTCACTACATTTCACAATATATATGCTAGCATCAAATTCCTTGCCATTATTTGAAACTGCCAGATCAAAGGCGAAATTGCATCTAAGGAAGATTTGCAAGACAAAAATGTGAAACTTGATCAAAGTTGTAGGAAGTAAAAGAACTGACCTGTTGAATATTGAGCTCCTCTTTTGAAATAGGTGCAACCTGCAATCCTGCACCACATTTCAGCTTTGAAAGTTGAGCCTCTAACTTCTTGCATTTGGAAGAAAAATCAGCAGATAATGCCTTCTCGCTTTTAACCTCGTGCTCCAATGAACCAACCTTGGCAAGCAGTGATTTCGCCTCAGCCTGTACAGCTTTAAGCTGAGACTCAACTGCGTCTTTCTTTGCATTTGTCATCTCAAGCTCTCTCTCAACTGCCTCTTTTGAGTCATTAGCAGAAGTCAATTGACTTTTCCAGCTATCTTCTTCTTGTTTCATCCTAGAAAGTTCTTCCTCTAACTTTCCACACTTAGCAGAAAGCTCTGCCGACAACTGCCTTTGTTTTTCAGCCTCATTCTCTAAGGTATCAACCTTAGCAAGAAGGGATTTCATCTCATCTTGTGCCTTAGCAAGCTGTGATTCTGCTTCTTCTTTCTTTGCATTGGTGCTCTGGAGCTGTAGCTCAACTGCTTCCTTCAATTCGGTCATTGAAGCCAACTGACTTTGCCAGATTTCAGCTTCGTGTTTCATTCTGGAAACTTCATCTTCTAAAGCCCGACACTTTGATGAAACCTCTACATATAAACCCTTCTCCTTTTCAGCCTCACCCTCAAACAAACCAACTTTAGAGAGCAGGATTTTGCTCTCGTCCTCAATCACTTTGAGTCGTGATTCTGCCTCATCCTTCCTCACATTAGCATCCTCAAGCTCCAGCTCAATTGCCTGCCTCAGGTCATTTGCCAAATCCAACTCAGATTGCAGCATACCCAGTTTGTTATTCGCATCTCTTAACTGTGCTTGTGATATCTTAAGCTGATTTTGGCACTCGTTAAACTGAGTTTGCAGTTTCGCCAAACTGGCTTCTGAGAGCTTTAGTTCATCCTGGTGCCGTATCAACCCCTTAACCAACTCTGCCTTTTCTGATTCCATCATCTCTATCTTCTTCTCGAGTTCAGCGGTTCTGCTCTTCATCTCTTCAAGCTCAGCTCTCAATGAGGGTTCGCTATTTCCATTAAGTTTTTCAGATGGGGTGTCTTGTTTCACCGGCAATGCTGCTAACTTTTCCATCTCAAGGAAGTCATCCATGAGACCAATATCATCTGAAGGCGGGACAGAACATCTGAGGGAAGGCATACCAATATGAGTCAGCTCGGGGCCGTTTAATAACTTGTGATCCCTGGCAGGAGTTGCTTTTCTAGCCACGCCTTTCAACCTTCGACATTCAGCCTCAAGCTTGGCAACCTTCTTTATACTCTCCAAATGCTGTTTACTGGCCATCTCTGCTGTTTTCGTGCTAAGGTCCCTCTCAAGTGTCCTTATGTCTAACTCTTCAGATAGGAACCGGAGTCTAACTTGCAGAGATGCATTCTCCTTCTCTACAGACTCTAATCTGAGGCGTAGGTCCGATTCCAAAGAGGAAGCAGTTTCAGCTTTTGCATTGGCAGCTTCAAGTTGGGAACGAAGATCACTCAGCTGGGTTTCCAGCTCAGAGCTTTTGGATTCTGAATCCTGTGATTTCTTCTGATCTTGGTCGTCTCTCACTTGGCGCAACTGCCGCAAGCACTCCTTGAGGGCGCCATCAAGATGAACAATCCTATCCTCAAGTGATGAGTTTTTCTTGGTTGCAGCATCGAGTTGTTGCTTTAGAGTCACTACTTCATTCTCTGCCTTCTCCCAACCTAGTGCCCAGATTGGAGAAACCACTCAAGTTATTAAGTTAATATATAACTTCCACAAGTTAGAGGTGATGTATATATATACTTTTTTTGAACTGGGTAATGCAATTTATTACGTGCTCCTAGAGCATATGCTCCAAATTTACATATTGTTCACTCTAAATAGCATAATTGTTCACTTATATCCATCCATTGTTCACTCTCAATAACATAATTGTTCACTCATACCTATCCGGAGCACATGTCCTAGGTGCACATAATATGTATTGTTGGGTAAAGTTGGCCCACCCACTGGCCCCTAAGGGTTAACCACTAGTAGGCTTTACTGCCGATGACAAGCATGATCCATTAACCCGAAAAATTTTCACTTCCACCAAGAATTAAACCTTGGTAGGAAGGTTGGAAGATGGGGTGGTTGTCAATTAGACTACCACTTATTTGGTAACTAGAGGAGATATTACTCTAGGTAGACCTTGTCATGAACCAAAACTCAACACCATTCAAGGCCTATTAAGGAATATTACTCCAGACTCTTCCATTTCATTTCAGTACCAATATTTAGTACTTGACAAATTGGAAGCTAAAAGCACATTTTTTTAGAAAACAATGCCAAGTCTGTATTCATCTGCGTGTGACACCTAAATATGTAAGCATTGGACACTTACAGCCAATGCATGTTACAGAGCACGTAGCCAAACATACAAAAACACCCCCCCCCCCCAAAAAAAAAAAAGGGAAAAAAAAAGAAAAGAAAAGAACAGTACCTGTGACAGCCTCCTCTGCAACTTTGGCATGCTGCTGTGCCAACTCTTCCTTAGCAATGACATTTGCAAGGGCGGCAGACAGTTTCTCTGTCAGAATTTTCACGGTATCATTCACATCATCATCTTGCAGTGCAGCTTTTGAGGTAACTTCCGGCGATCGTCCATTTTGATTTGAGAATGCCTGAAGTGGTAAAGCTTCGTGAGATATGCTATGTGCATTTAACACTAACGAAATGACAGAATGAGGCAATGGTGCTCAACAAATTACTAGCAAGGTCATCGGTTTTTTTTCCCCCTTAAATGTATTAAGCCGTACACAGTTATACTTAACAAGTTACGATGCTGTTTTCAATGATCCAACTGGCCATTCAAATACATACTGAACATGAACGAATACCAATTATGCAACAGAGTATCAATCCCCATATCCAGACAGAGTGTTACATAGATTGTTAAAAACAAAACTGTGTGAGTGATCACCTAATATAGCTTGGACCAAGTTTTGCAATTTGTACGTTCCAAAATGTATTGGGGATACTGAATACTAATTTCAATATGCCTGTAATTTCCAACCAAATGAAAACAAGGTTTGACTTTTGTTTTTCCCCCGTGAAGGTTGCGAAACCCAGATAGAAGTATAAATTATAATGATCTCACCCACCAAATTGACCCTCAATTACCCAACCAGCAATACTAGTAAGGTGAAATGAGGTCAATTCCCATAAGCAAAGGATCCTTCAACAAGAACACATAGACATACACAGGACAATGAGCAATCTACCAACTATAAAGAAATAATGCGGCACTGTTAAGGAATATTAGCCTCTTAAATGAGATACATGGGAAGTACATCAAACAGGGTATTAGATACATACATATGGTCCACTAAAATACACGTAAAACAGTGTATAACCATCAATCATGCAATCATTCTAATCATAGAGTTAGAAACTATTTTACTAAATGGAGTTTACCTGGTGATCATCTGAAAATCTGTCAGAAGGAGATGATACTGATAATGAAGCAGAACCAGAAGCCGAGCCTGTGCTTTCAGTGTCACCGGGACTCTTATCGGACGACTTCCTCCTCCATAACCAACTCCTGCGATCCATTAAGACACCAGAACCAACTAGTTCACTTCACCCCCTAAATTTACCAACTGGGTATTTAAAAATCCTGCAAATTTTGATGGGCATCATCAGAATCTACTCTCAACTGAAGAATTATCATAAAAACACAAGGTGAGGTGTGCAAAGCTTTCATGGGTAATTCCAGAAGCATGGACATTGATAGGATTATGATATATAAACTACAAATAATAGGGTTGGTGATCACCACCAAACAGCTGATGTCTGAAAGGGAAATTGTGAGGGTTTTCAAAATCTTCTCAATGGGCAAATACTTTACTTGGAATTCACTCACCAACTGTTGTACCTTCTGATGATAGAAGACTATGACTAAAAGAGTTTGATACATTTTGGAAAATACCCAGAAATGGGTAAATGGTCGGAGAGAAAGACAGAAGAATTTCTAAATTTTGAAAAATTTTCAAACCCCAGAATCATATAGGATTGAGATTGGTCATTACTTGAAGCACAATTTTTGAAACCAATGTTGGTGATAAGTACCTACCATTGTCCCCCTCTTCACACAATTCTGCACTGTGTTGAGTGCTAACCTTGTAGACATCACCAAACAGGATACAAGGAAAAGGATAGGAGGAAAAAAAAAAAAAAGAAAAGATGAAACCTCCTAATATAAAAAATTAAAAAAAGAACGAATTCTCACACTGGGCTTGCAGAAATTACCCTGTGATCACTCAAAATAAAATCTTAGAGATTGAAACTTTGACTAATTAAAGATACCCAGAAACTGAAATTAGTCACTAATCCCATAAACATAGCCACATAGGGATTATATATATAGCTGCAATTCCTGCAAAGTTCTGGGGATCTGAGGGTAAAAAGGAAAAAGGAAGTTTGGTTTAATTGCTAGCAATAAACCACAGTAATAAAAATGTGTAAATTTTGAGCTCCCCTTTTGTTTTTGTGGGGTTTCAATGATGAATGGATGATAAAATCAACATCAAAACATGTGAAGGTAAGCAGAGAGAGAGAGAGAGAAGAAAAGATTTGCTCTAAGGGAAGACTTTTTGGGGCATTATTTTTTTGTTGTCTAGGTTTATTTAATCAAATTTCTTGTGTGGGGCCCTTTAATATTTGGTGCGCTATATTGCTTTTTCAAAATAAATATGCATTATTCCCGCCTTTGGACATTAGTACTCACTCTATTTCAATTTCTTCGTTTCATTGAATTGAATGCTTTGCTGATGTTGAAATTTTTCAACTGGTAGTTCCGGTGACCTGCTGTCTGTCTCAATTATGTAATTTCGGCCACAATTTTTTAAAATTATGTTTGTGTTTTTATTCCTTATTCTGATTATATTCTTCCAAGTGACAGTTTTTGTCCTTGAAATAGCAACAATGACGGAGTCCAATAAGGAAATATTTTGAATTCTTCTCTAAAGTATTCTTTTGATTGAATTGAGGTAAAAAAACCAAAAGCAAAATCAATACTAAAAAATCCTGTTTAATTGATGCATGGAAAGGTTGAATATAGAAGTCTTATATTTAAATTTTGTAATTTAATTTAGAGAGACTGGATTAAACTGATCTAATAATTAAAAATTATTTGCGACCTATTATTTAGGTACCGTTCTTTTATACGGTAAATTTGCGGTGTGGTAACTTGTGGTGTGGTGGACTGCGGTGAATTGTGGTAAATTGTGGTGGGAGGTGTTGAAATGAATAGTGACAAAATGGAAATGAAAACTGAAACTTTTGAAATTTGTTTAAAACTTTTTGAAATTTATTAAAAAGGTAAATGGTAAGGTGTAGTGGATTGTGGTGGGCTGTGGTAAGTTGCGGTAACCTGCGGTACAGTATTGCATGGTACCGCAGAAAAGAACGGGGAATGGAAAAGAAGCAAAGAAGGTTTAATCAATCATACTTTAATCCATTACAAACTGAGTGGAAAAAATAATCTTTTTCAACTATCTAGATTATGGCTAGCAATTGAGGTAAAAGAGTAATTATAATTATTCAATCTCTTAATATACGTAAAAGTTTGTGGATTGGGAAAAGATTTAAAAACCAAAAAATTACAATAGAAGAAACCCGATTTGAAAACAATCCCCGATCCAAACATTAAATTTAGGGATGCCAACTCAGTAATAGTTACCACTATATATATTTGAAAAGATAATTCTCAATATACAATATTTTAAATTTGACACCCTTACTAATATGTTCAACATTTTTTTAGAGTGTCCACTCAACATCAATATACAATATCCTCTAAATGTATAACCAACATATAATATGCTATTAAAATTTTTTTTTTCGGGATTAGGGTGTCCAAGGACACCCCTGCACCTAGCTCAGGCATAACGATGCAATTATCAGTGGCGCCCACCTTGTCATTAGGCTTGTAAGCTTGGTTACAAATCCGCCCATGTTTGAAAACCCTTAAAAAAAATCAAAAGAAAGACCAAGGAACCAAAAAGCTTATTACCATAAGAAATTGCATGCCTATATATTCCTTGCAATTGAGGAAGAGCTAAAATGTACATGAACGACAAAAGAAATAGATAAAGGTTAGAAGTCAACCAACAAACTCAAAGTACAGTAACCTTCCTCTTTCCACTCCCTTGATACTAATTTGCCAGATCCCACTATCTAATGTCATGTGACTCATGTCCTCAGCTAAGGTTAGATGACTCATGTCTTCTTTTATCATATCTCTCATGGACTTTTTAGGTTTCTCACTCCCCCAATGTCCAAGGGATATCATAATCCTTTCGCACCTCCTAATAGGGGCATCCTCACTTCTCCTAATGACATATTCGAACCATCTCAATTTAGTCTCTCTCAACTTATCATCGGTGGTCGCTACCCCTAGTTTAGCTCGACCGATGATATTCTTGATCTTGACAAACGTACCAAACCATCCTCATCACCGCAACACTCTACCTTTGGCAATGCATTTTCTTAACTGTCCAACACTCAGCACCATACAATATCGTTGGTCTAACTATCCTAAAGTAAACCTGACCCTTAAGCTTAAGTGGAATTCTCCTATCAAACAACATATCTGACGCTGTTTTCCGTTTTTTTCAACCAACCTTAATTTGATGGATAATATCCTCATTCATTTCCTAGTCAATCTATGAGACATAACCTAAGTATTTGAGCTTCTCCGCATGTATAATGGTTATCCTCCAATGGTTACATCTTACCTATGAGTCTCATTCTCAAGTCCAATAAAACAACACATCATATATATTTTACCTTAGACCTACTCAATCTAAGACCCTTAGATTCCAATCCATAGTATATCTTCAGCGTTCCACCTAATCATTTAGTCTTTCTCTCAACTCATCCATAATCATAATATCATTCGCAACGTGCATACACCATGATAACTTGTCATGAATCTCCTTGGTTAAATCATCCAAAACCAAAGTAAAAAGGAGCGAGCTAATTAGCATTGACTTTTGATGCACCCAAAAATTGTATAAAATCTCACTCGTAGTACTAATTGTCAATCGAATGGTAGCTCTAACATTATCGTACATGTTTGTCACGACCTGAATACAGGGCTCACGCACCCCTTTCGCTTCCACATCACTCCCTAAGCCCTATCATAGGTTTTCTCCTAATCTATGAACACCATATCAAGATCATTTCTCCTTTTTCAATATTTCCCCATAAGTCTATGTAACAGATGGATAACTTCTATTGTTGACCTACCAAGCAAAAAGCCAAACTAGTTCTCAAACACGTGCACGGTCTCTCTCAACCTCCTCTCAATCATCCGTTCTCAAATCTTTATTGTGTGACTCCAGAGCTTAATCCCTCTATAATTGTTACAACACTGAACGTCTCCTTTATTCTTGTATAAAGGGACAACTATGCTACTCCTCCACTCATCTGACATTCTAGCTGCTCTGAGAACCTCGTTAAGCAGTTTCGTCAACCCAAAAAAATAAAAATAAATTGTATCTCAATGAATGACACTACTTGTTGCAACAAATACTTTGGTCAATATATATTAAGGTTGACCTTTTAAAAATAAAACATATTTTTTTTAACTACCATAGTTAAAATGTTTTTTTAGTTATGGTAGAATATCCGAATATGTAAACTATTAGCATAATACTAAGCTAAAAACTCTAGCCTGCACTTCTTTGAAAGATTGCCATCACAGTTTTTTCGAAAAAAATGATGTGAAAAATCTGACACGACTGAAAATTACAGAAAATCAAACCAAAAATTTGATTTTTATTAGGTTGAGTACACAAACTGAAAAAAAAAATCTCATGCAATGAGTTCGGATACGAATCAAGTCCTAACTAAATTCAATTATCTTAATTGCCTAAAAACTATAAACTTAAAAAAAAATCAATGATTCTCAACCCTACTTTCATTTCATTTTCTATTCAAAAGATCCTTGGTAACTGATTTTGGTTAGTGAAAAATTGGGTTCCAAATTTTAAAATAATTTAAAAACTGGACAGTGAATCTATATATTTTTAATTTGTGTATTAATTTAATATGAATCATTTAGGTCACTAGTAGAATTCATGCCAAAAAGCGTCTGCGATTTGGCGTCTGTTAAAATATCAGACGCTAAATTATTGAAACAGAATAAAAAAAAAGATAAATAACATATTGGCGTCTGTTTGCTACAAACAGATGCCAATGTGGGGGTAAAATAAATATCCGGTTTTTCAATTTGTACATGTTCAAATTTCAATTTTTTTATATTTATTGTCAAAATATGGCGTCTGTTTGAACCCAAAAGAGACGCCAATATAGAAAAGGTGTCTGTTTTGGGTTGTAACAGACGCCATTTTTGAACAATAATAAATAAAAAGCGTCTGTATCTCCGCTAGACCTCGACTGCAGCGCAATTAATTGGGCCCATTTAGCCGTCTGTTACTACCCTAAACAGACGCCAAAATCTAATAAAACTGGAAAAAAATTGGGGTTTGTGTTTTGTTCGGCCGCCATTGTCGTCAAAGGAGAAAGAGAAAGCGAGAGAGAGTGACGAAGAAGAAGCTCAACACGCCGCCATTCAACAAAAAAAAACAGGTAATTTTTGTTCAGATCTGTTATAATTTGATTAATATTATGAAAAGTGATATATTTATCAATAAAATATGATGAAAAACGAAAAATTGAATATTTGTAGTCTTTTTTCATTTTTGTTGAGTATAATTTTAGATCTAGTTTAGTTGAGTGCATATAAGTTGAAAAATTGAGTAGTTTTAGTGAATTTGTATGAATTGTAATATATTTTGGATGTTGAATTCGAATTTTATTTGTGAAAATAGGGTTCATAATGTGTTGTTTGTATGTTTTAGTTTGAGTTTAATTAATTGTGTGTATGTTTAAGTTTTAGTTTTAGTTTTAATTTATAACGTTGAGAAGTATATATAAATATATTTAGGTTGAGCATAATGTTGCATTTTATATGTTTTGAAGTAAATTTAAATATGAATTTGTGCAAAAAAAATATATATTAATGCATGTAAAATATGACTTGAGCATTATGATAAATATTAATATGTAATATGAATTTTGTATTTTTTGTATGTCCTAAATTTGTGGGAAATTATAATGTGTTTCGGTTGAGTAAAAATATGTTATATTTTAGGATGGTTTTTAGGAATTTTAAAAACGATTTAATTAGTTAGTTAACATGTGTACGTAATATACAATTAGGAATACATTTAGTTTATTTTGTATGTTTTGAATTTATAATTTAATTTGTTTAGTTAATAAGTTAATACCATTAAAAAAATTATTATATATAAACTATTATTTAATTTGTACATATACGTATGTAGTGAATATAATTATAAACTATTTATAAATGTTTAGTTTCTAATTAAGTACGTCGGCCCCGGTATGATTTTTGAAAATTGTTAATTTGATTAATTGTTTGTTTATGGGTATAAATTATGAGCATGCATAGATTAGTTAATGTTTATGAAAAAATAGTTTAGTGTATGTACGTACTTAATTATGAATAGTTTGTTTAGGGTTAGGGTAATAGTATGGGTTAGGGTAATGTCACCAAGTACATATTCCATGAAATTCATTGTAGTTTGATGCCAATCAACAAATTAAAAAGTTGGGGAATATCATCCTCAACTTTTGAAATTTTGTTTAGCATGCTTCAAAAGCATTTGAAACTACGTCATGGAACAAGTATATTAGTTAATTGTTATGTTAGTATAGACGATTAAGTTGGTATACTATTCCGAGTAGTTTATATGTACTAGTTGTCATAAAAGGAGGTTGAGTTTGGATGATTTTGGTTGTTATTAGTAAGTGAGTTAGCCTGTAAAGTTGGTAGCGGAAATTTGTTGCTAATCCAACCTAATTGCTAACTTAATTACTCATAAATCCAAATGAAGACATAAATTATGTAAATAATTATGTCAGTACATCCATTTACTTACTTAAGTACTCAATAACCAGTAGCTAGATAATTAGTGAATAGGTTATTGTGATGGTAGTTTAGAGTAGTAAGTAGGATAATTTATATTTATAGTATCTTAGTTGTATATATATATCATTAAAAAGAGGTTGAGTTTGGATCATGTTAGTGTCCAAGGAGAGTGTGTGTTGTGACCCGATAATTTATGGCTGAAAAAGACTTTCATGAGTCGTATCAACTCTCCTTTATTTGTCTAGGTCCCAGAAAGTAGCGCAATCTCAGAAGTGAAATTGCACGAGGTCTATATATAGTGCTCTGGGAGTTAGAAGCGTCTCAGATTCGGTACAATGCAGTGTTTCTATTATGCAGCTTGAGGGGTAGCAAGACAAGGTGGGTCTGAAAGAGAAGCTTGAAGTAAAGGGTCTAATAGAAATCATGTTGGTCGTTCTTTCATGTAGGATTCATATGTCCATCAAAGTAAGGCACGATGCTGCAAATTCAATGCTTTGATGGACCTATGAATTTTACATGCAAGAAAGCCCAACACGATTTCTATTAGACTCTTTACTATAAGCTTCTCTTTCAGACTCACCTTGTCTTGTTGCCCACCAGGTTGCATAATAGAAACACTGCATTGTACCGAATCTGTGACGCTTCTAACTCCCAGAGCACTATATAGACCTCGCGCAATTTCACTGCTGAGATTGCGCTACTTTTTGGGAACCAGACAAATAAATGAGAAGTCGGTACGACTCATGAAAGTCTTTTTCAGCCATAGATTAACAGTTAACAAACACACTCTCCTTGGATAATAACAGGATCCTCTTTCTGGTGACATAGCTTAGTTGTTGATGCCATAAAAAAGTGTTGAGTTTGGATGATTTTGATAATATGTAATCAAGTACGTTATTGAATAATAAAATTAAACATAAACTATTATAATTATGAATTTAAGTACAAACTGAATAATTTATTATCATTAATTTTTTAGTACTGAGACGGATATATGTTTATTATTAATTAAATTCATGAATATATTCACGTACATTATGGATGGGCCCTCACATCGCCGTTGGATGTACCAGAGGTTTGAACCGGGTAGGAGGGTTATCAGGGTAGAATGGGCTGTTGGGGTAGAAATGTTTGATCAATTTGCAAAGATTAATTCATATGAGTATCCGACGACTGGAAAGTATCGGTGTCCATGTGTGAAGTGTAAGAATAAGAGCGGATTTAGTCCCGATGAAGTTAAATATCATTTATATAGGGGAGGGTTTATGGAACAATATTGATGTTGGACGAGCCATGGTGAAGAATGGGGTGACTATGATGATGAGGATGGCAGTGGTGACGATGCGGAAGGTGAGTGGGAACCGTCTGCAGGTAGTCCTCCGACAAACGAGGAACCGAATCAGCCACCGTTCATCGACAGAACGGAAGACATGATGAATGATTTCATCATGGCGAATGAGGCGCCTAATGCAGGAGCTCAACAATTTTATGATATGCTTCAATCTGCTCAATGGCCTCTGTGGGAAGGGTGTGCGACTCATACTGAGTTGTCCACTGCCGTGATACTGATCAGTCAGAAGTCGAAGCACAATTTGTCGGAGCAGGCAATGAAAGTTATCATGGAACTAATGAGCGAGAGCTGTCCCTAGCCGAACCTAGTGCCTAGAAACTATGATGAGTTGAAAAAGAAGGTTATGAAGTCGGGGATGGGCTATGAAACAATTTATTGTTGCCTTAGTGGATGCATGATCTACTATAAGGACGATGCACATCTCACTTAATGTAAATTTTGTGGCCATCCTAGGTATAAGCCATAGAAATCGTCAACCACGACAAAGAAAGGCGTCCGTACAAGAAAATGTTATAGTTTCCCTTGACGCCTAGGTTGCAGCGTCTATATACCTCGAAGAATACGGCCGGGCATATGAGATGGCACACGGAGAACAAGCGCGAGGAAGGTGTTCTTTGCCATCCGTCGGACGACGCCTCATGGAAAATGTTCGACATCGTGCATCCAGACTTTGCGGGGGAATCGCGAAATGTAAGGCTGGGCATGTGTACGGATGGGTATAGCCCGTTCAACATAACAGGGAGATCTTATTCGATATAGCCTGTTGTAGTTACTCCTTACAACTTGCCACATGAATTGTGCATGACAACACCGTACATGTTCCTCACATGTATTATTCCAGGTCCGAAGAACCCCGGAAATAAAATTGATGTCTTCCTCCAACCCTTGATGGACGAGCTGCAACGCTTATGGGTGGGTGTTGAAACATACGACATCTCCAAAAGACAAAATTTCAACATGAGGGCATCGTTGATGTGGACGGTGAATGATTTTCCGGCCCTTGGCATGCTTTCTGGGTGGAGCACACACGGTGCCATGTCTTGTCCTGTTTGCATGGATGGTTTGAAAGCAATGCGTCTGAAGCATGGGAGGAAAGCCTCGTGGTTTGACTGTCACCGACAGTTTCTTGCTAAGGGGCATTCTTTGAGAAGAAATCGAAAGGCATTTCGAAAGGGGCACACTTGCCCAGATGGAACTGTCCCATCGTGTAGGAAAAACGGTTGTGAAATCTACGAGGAGGTGAAGCACTTCCCCAAGGTGACTACCCATGGCGACTTTGTAGTCACGGGATTCAGAGAGAATGCTCATAATTGGAAGAAACAAAGTATCTTTTGGGAGTTGCCTTATTGGAAGGATCACATGGTTCCACACAACTTAGATGTGATGCACATGGAGAAGAACTTTGTGGACAACATTGTAAACACGGTGATGGGGGTGGACGGCAAAACAAAGGATGATGAAAATGCAAGGAGGGACGTGACAGACATTTGTGACAGGCCGGAACTCCATCTATTGCCTGGTTCGAATGGTAAACCCCTACAACCAAGAGCCAAATATGTTCTTCCTAAGGATAAGCGATCAAACGTATGTGATTGGGCACAACAACTTCGTTTGCCCGACGCTTATGCTTCGAACTTCACGAACTGTGTCGATGCATTAGGTAAAAAGTTTCAAAACTTTAAAAGCCATGACTGTCATTTGTTCATGCAGACACTTTTACCTGTTGCGTTCCGGGCACTTTCCGATGATGTTTGGAGCCACTCGTTCAGTTAAGCCAATGGTTCAAGAGCCTGTGCTCCACAACATTGAAGCATAGTGACTTAGTCCGGCTTGAGAAAGAAATTCACATAATAATATGCAAGCTGGAGACCATGTTTCCCCCCGGCTTCTTCAACGTAATGGAACACTTGCCCATTCACCTGGTTCAGGAGGCATTCTTTGGTGGTCCTGTTCAATATCATTGGATGTATCCCTTTGAGAGGTGTTTCGGATGGTTGAAGAAGAAAATAAAGAACAAGGCACACCCCGAAGGATCTATGGTTCAAGCGTACATCATGTTTGAGATTTCCCAATTCGCATCTACATACTTTGGGCCGGATGTATCGTCTTCTACATCAACAAGTATGTGTAACGAAGATGTCGAGGATGATCCTACGTTATTGTCAGTTTTCAAGGACAGTGGGACCCCCGTGGGAGGTGTAAACACGAGGTGGCTCTGCCATCAAGAGTATAAAGCAGCACACCTGCACGTTCTACTGAACTGCAAAGAAGTCAACCACTACTTAGAGTAAGCAATGCTCACTTACAACTTGATTAAGTTTGTCATTATCCATTACATCGGGTAATTGATATCTATTCGACGTAATTAATGAGCTTGTATCCCGCGCAGCTTGTTTAAGAATTACAAGTTGACTTCATTTCCCAACGCCACAGACACTCAATTGGATTAGATGATTGAAGCAGAGTTCGCTCAATGGTTTTATCAGCTAACTGTGAGAATCGCAATCATTTCTACAATTTCGATTTAGACCATATTTAAACGAAACTTAAACCATTCAACATGTAACTGTTACTCCATATGTAGGAAAATTGGGAAGCCTTTCGGTTTTACGAAGATGTGCGTCATGAACACCTTTACCAGTTAGCCCGCATGCCTTCCCTTAAAGTGACCACGTATGCTTATCGAGTCAACGAGTTCTTCCAAGCAAGGAGTAACTCAGTGGCTTCGTATAGTGCTGGGGTGTGTGTCAAAGGCACGGGTGGCGGTGAATTTGTTGATGACTTCTACGGTGTTCTCCAAGAAGTCATCACACTAGAATATGTTGGGCCTGTCAACAAGAAGAGCATACTGTTTAGATGTGATTGGTTTGACAATACCCCGGTACGAGCTGTACGTTCACCAAGGTTATGCCCGTTTGTTGAATTACACAAGGACAGACGGTACTGGACGTACGACCCATTCATCTTGGCGGGGTGCGCAACCCAAGTGTTAGTTCATGAATTACCCGACAAGCATACGAGATAAAGCTAACTAGTGGGTTGTGGTTCCAAACAAACCATCTTATGCACAGTACCAGCAGTACACCCTTCCGTTGGCCATCCAAGATGATCAACCAAGAGCTCTTGTCCCTATCAACCCCAACGACAGTACCGTTTCACAAGTACTCGCAATTGAAGGGGTGTTCGATGAGGTTGCTGACATGGACAACACCCAATTAATAGTGGGTGGTAATACATCCAATATAGCCAATGAGAACGATGGAGACATCGATGATGACGAAAATGATGATGGTGATGATGAGGAAGTGGATGAGGACGATTAAGACAACAGCGACTATTAAATAAGAATACAATATTCGAATTTTGATTGAGTGACAAGTGTCTGAAACGAACATTATCTAATATTGCTCAATGAAACTAATTCAATGTTTGTTCTATTGTACATCAATGTGTGGTCGATCTCATTATTGTTATTTCTTTGTGTTACGAAGTCTCTTAATGCATTGTATTTTGTGGGTCTAGTTAATAATTCATATTATATAAACTTTTATTTCGTGGGAGTTTATACTAATTCAATGTTTATTCTATTATTATTTTGTAGTTTCGATGACAGGAAGAGAGAAATTCCGCAGAGGTCGGACTCGTGGTGGGTCTAGACCTAATGCCAGAGATGGTTCATCGTCGGCCCCACAATCACCATACATTCCCCAATTTGATCCTGTCTCTGAAGCTGTTCCTGAACCTCATGGGAGCAACTTCGACCTATTTTCACAGCTAGACCACTCCACCCATCTCATGCAGTTCTTTGCGCCGGGTGTGTCAGTAGTAGGGATGGCAACGGGGCGGATCAGGGATGGGGGAGTATACCCCCGTCCCCATCCCCGCTCCCAAAACTCATCCCCATCCCCGTCCCCATCCCCGCTTCGGGGAATGATTCTTGCCCCATCCCTATCCCCGCGAATTCCCCATCTCCAACGGGGATCTAACGGGGATTTTTTAAAACTATCCTAAATTTAACTAAATTTTAATCGGATCCGACTTTTAATCGAACCCGATTTTTAACATGTTCAAAATACAACGTATTTAATTGGCTCAAGTAATAATACATCAAAATCAAACAATAATACATCAACAAGTGAGAATAAATTGGAAATTACTACTTTTTCCTTCCCATTAATATATATATATATTAAATTTGAATAAAGGTTATTTGGTAATTTTAACATTTTCGGGGATGGGGACGGGGAATTCACCCCGACGGGGAAAATGAGAACGGGGATGGGGAAAATTTTGTCCCCATCCCCGCCCCGTCCCCGAGCGGATTTTGGAAAATCGTCCCCGTCCCCGTCCCCGTCCCCATCCCCAATGGGGGCGGGGATTTTTCCCTAGAGCGGGGCGGGGCCCCGACGGGTTCGGGGATTCCCCGTCCCATTGCCATCCCTAGTCAGTAGTGAACCAGACGGTGGGCGAGTATTATGATCAGGGGCTTCAGGGGTGCCCAAACTGATGGGGGGTGCCAAACTGATCAAACTGAAGGGGAGGGAAACCAGACCAAACAGGGGGTCCCCAAACTGAAGGGGAGGGCGACACCCAAACGGAGCGGGAGGATGTTAGTCAACGCTATCGAATTGAGCTTGACGTAGCGGAAAATGCTGCAAGAACGTCGGATGGGAAATTTATCATTGAACCCTGTAATGGCACGTGAGTATCAATCTGAACTTTGATTATCCATTTGTAACTTTGTGTCTAAATATAATTTTGTATGGCCTCTAACCGATGTTTCATTTCTTGTTGGTTTAAGTGTGTCGCCTTATGGGACACACGCAGTTAGGGCCATTATGCACATAGTGAAGCAAAATTTCAAAGGTTTTTGGCCAACATGGAGTAAAGTGCCTAAGCAGAAGCGTAAGATGATATTTGAAGAGTTCAAGGCAGAACCCTCACATTTTTTCCTCTTTAAATTTTGTGTACGTACGTAGGCATTCCTATTGAGTTGAATACTTTTATATATGTGGGATCGACCTTGACGTGCTACATGTACATGAATTGGTGTATGGTTGTGTATAATGCGTATATGTTTGTGTATGGTTATCCGGCGTGTGGCAGTTGATGAATTGGTGTATGTAAAATGAGGGATAATTGTCCATTTATAGGGGAAACTATGTCGAATTTTTTTCAGGGTTTATTATTTCAACGATATGATGTAGCTTGTTTAATTTGCATGCTTAATTCTTAATGCATGGTTTAAATGTAGAAAAAATTCTGGTGGGAGGAGCAACATGAGGCGTATATACGTGAATGGTTCAGAAAGAGGGCTATCAAACAGTTCGCCCATGCTATCGGCAAATAAAAAAGGCGATGGATGGTGGGGAAAGGCAAACGAAAATGAATTGTGAACGGCGAAATTTGGAACAAATTCATTGATCTATGGCAAGACCCCAAGTTCGCTGAAAAGTGCAGCAATATGAGCCGGGCAAGGAAGATGGACCAAGATAAGGGTCCACCATCACAACAATGGGTCCAGTTCCATTCGGTATCGTCAGACAAAAATTGGTAAGTTAATTATGACTTTATATATATATACAATGTCGCACATATATATGTTTTAACTAGTGTACAAACCCCAAACAATTTAACTTTTGTATATGAACTTACGTACAGAAAATAAAAAACGATGGAAAAGAACCTAGCATATGGGAACAATTCGAAGCGACCTATATGAAGAAGGCCACCGATCAGTGGGTGCACGATAGGTTTAAGCATCTTGAGGCAAGTACCTTCATCATTCAATATTTAAGTTATTATATACGATTTACATACGAACATTAGCTTTAATTCGCTAATTCCAATTACTCTTTCTATGTATCCACCAGGAGAAGATGCATAGCAATTATGAATCGTACAAACGGGAGTTGGCGGCAAAGCAGCGGGAGGACGGTCAACCAGTTACTCCCATCATGTCTGAAGATGAGTTCTGGTTTGACAAACAACTGTAAAGTCGGGGACACGTCGTAGGCATGGGGGTTGTGGGGGAAGCTATGAAGATGCAGTTCCCCCACATTGCATCTAGGAGACGTGCACGATGTCGTAATGACTTCGATCGCTTCGACGTCCGAGCCTCTATTACGGAGATGAACAGAGAGCTTCAGCGTCGACTCGAGGAAGAAAGTCAAAAAACAAGGAAGAAAGGCGCAGAATGGAGGCAGAATTCGAGAAAAAAAATTAGAGGAAGAAAGGCGCCGAACTAACGAAAATATGGCGGAACAAGTAAGGCAACAAGTAATGCAACAAATGTTGCAAATGCAACGAATGTACCACCCTTATAACTGGCAAGTCCCTTTCATCGCTGGATTTTCATCTGGAAGTGCCATACACTAGACAACCTCCTCCACCCCCGCCCCGCCGCCGCACTTCTCGCCGGACCCCCGTCTCTCAACCACCCCAACCTCAGCACACCGTGCCTCCCCAGGATTCATTATTTGCTTATCCAGATAAACGTTTTTTTCAATAATCACAAAAATAAATTACTTACACGTTCCAATAATTACTTAAACGTTCCAAATTGTCGTTGTATCCCAAGAAACCTTTTATTTCAAACCGCCGACGATTTCATACAAGGTCACGATAAGGGTGATGATGACAGCAATGGGGAGTAGCAGGAAACCGATGACGATGCCGCTGAAGATTAATTATTTTGATTGTATTTTACAATATTTGAACATTTAAACACTTTCTTAATTATTATACGTACTTGTACATTTAAACATCCATATATTTTTTAATTATGTTCGCACATACGTACAAATTAATTAACTTAATTAACATATATATAATACCACGTACGTACACATAACAATAATTGTGATTAACAACATAATTAACAACGTAACATATATAAATTATCTAGCTAGGTATAGCTATAGCTAAAATAAATTAATAATAATAATAATACTAATTAATAATTAACTATAACTAAAATGATGTATACATTCGTACGTACATTAATATTAAGCACTGGGCCGGCGGGATTCATATTATTACAATTTGTCTTTTTATTTACATTTAATTAACACTTCTATACATTAATTCTATTAATGTACAAATTATATTAACTACAATAACATTAACAATTAATAATATAATTATAATTAAATATATATACTATAATATGTAATTAATAGTTATAATTAATAATAATAATAATAATACTAATAATAATAATAATAATAATATTATTATTATTATTATTATTATTATTATTATTATTATATAGCCGGCCAAGACACAAATCTTCAACAAAATTACAAAGGAAAATGGCGTCTGTTTTGAGGGCCAAACAGACGCCATTTTGGGTACTCCACAAATGGCGTTTGTTTGGCCCTCAAAACACACGCCGTTTTCGACTACGTGTATGTTTGACCTAATTTCTAAAAAAGTGTTTTTGCATCTTATAAACAATTTTTATAAAAGCTATTTTTGGAGAGACTTTGAAATGTTTGACCTAGCTTATGGCATAAGTGATTTTACTAAATTAAAATGTTTGGCCTAAGTTATCATATAAGTGTTTTTACTAAATTTAAGTTGTTAGCTTAATTACTTTTAAAAATTATCATGTGTTTTTTTGGAGTAAAATTATCATATTATTATTTACATTTTCTCTTTTTATTCATTTTTAAACATATTATCAAATTTTAATTTTAACAATAATTATAATCGTATAGTTATAATTATAGTTATAATAATTATTATTATTATAACTATATATGGTCTTACTTAACTATACAATACTTTAAATTAAATATTTATATATAAAAAATTTACTAATACCATATTTGCAAAGGAATTAGATAATAAAAATGTTCAACATAATATTAAAGATTCTAACAATATAATATTAAAATATCTAGATACTATCTTTATAAGAATCATGATATTTATTTGAAATTATGGAAACTAATAATTAGAGAATCCCGTAGATTGAGTAGTGATTAGTTTGTAAGAAGTAGAAGCAACAATTTACTACTTCTGCTTTTGGAGCTGTTTTTGGCCAAAACTGTTTTTAGAAAACAATTATTAGCTTCTAAAAAAACCACTGTTTGGCCTAGTTTGTGATTTTTAACTCCAAAAACACTCTTAAAAGTTAGGCCAAACAAGCACTACATATATAAACGAAACCATGTGAAAATTCCCTCCGAATTTTTTCCCTCCCATCTCCACTTCATTTTCTCTCATCTTCTCTCATCTTCCCTCCACCTCAAATCCATTGAAGATTGAACAATTGAAAATTTAACAATTAATGATTGAAGATTGAACATTGAACATTGAAGATTGAAGATAGAAGATTGAAAATTGAAAAATGAAAATTAAAGATTGAAGAATATTGAAGATATATATATTCATTACAATTTATTTTTTTTTTGTATCCTATTAGTTATAAAAATCAACATTATTAAAGTTGTATTATATATTTTTTTAATTGTTTAATGTAAGAAAGTTGTATAAAAATCAACACTATTAGATATATATTCATTACAATTTTTTTTGTTATTTCTACACACACAGACACATACACACACACACACACAGATATATATATATATATATATATATATATATATATATATATATATATATATATATATATATATATTACATGCACCCGGAGCATGTGCTCCAAATACTTGCAAGTGAGCAATCATATGAATCAAAGTGAACAATCATATGAATCAGAATGAACAACCTAATACATATGGGTGAACAATTGTAGAATCTGGAACATGTGCTCCGGGAGCACCTAATAATTTGCAATATATATATATATATATATATATATATATATATATATATATATATATATATATATAGGGAATGAATCACATGAGACTTGAATTTTGGTGAGTATGTGAGCATGGATGGACATCAAGTAATTTTTTGTGGACATCAGGTATTGTTTCAATGGACATCAAGTTTGCATGGTGAAATGATGTTCCTTTGATGTTCTCATGCAAACTTGATGTCCATTGAAACAATACTTGATGTCTTCAAATACAATACTTGATGTCCATCCATACTCACATGTTCACCAAAGTTCCATACTCATGTGATCCGTTCCTATATATATATATATATATATATATATATATATATATATATATATATATATATATATGAAATTGTACATGCATGAATGGAAGATATATATCATTTATTATTATATAAAATGTATTTTTTTTTCATTATTAATGCCTCCACAATTCTTATTACACAACTTTCTTACAAATTAAAAACAAATATTAATTTGCTCTATTTTAAAATTATAACCCACAAAATATATTAGGGTTTTTGGCCACAAATAATACGTACTGAGAGACTTGTGACTGGGAATAATCCAAAGTGACTTTTATCGGCGATCAGATTTTTTCACTATTTTCTCATAGAATTGAAGCAATTTCCACGAAAAGTCGACTGGCGACGGAAAGTATGTTTTTCACATTCCAAAATGGAGTTTTCCGGTCGCCACGCCACTTTCCGTGTCGGAAATTAATTTGACCGCTATGAGAAAATAAATAAAAGACAGATCGCCATGTGTAAAAGTCACTTTGGATTATTCCCAGTCACAAGCCTCTCAGTACGTATTATTTGTGGCCAAAAACCCAATATATTATGTAGTGTAATTAAATATATTGAAATTTCTTTATATTTACCGACAATTCACCCTTTTTTTAAATTTCAATATTGCATAATTGGCGTCTATTTTGAGCCTTAATAGACGCCATTTTTGCTGCAAGTAGGTGTCTGTTAAAGCCTTAACAGACGCCATTATTGTCTGACACAACGCCTCGTTGACTGCAATAATAGCGTCCGTTTTTAGCGTCTATTTGAAACAGACGCCAATATATTGGCGTCTGATTTAAACAGACGCTAAAAACAGACGCCTTTTCAAAAAAGGCGCTAAAGGATTTGGCGTCTGTTTAAATCATACGCCAATACCTATTTGGTGTCTATTTATGCCCGTATCAGATGCCATGCCCATATCAGACGCCAAAAACAGACGCTATTTGGGATGAATTCTACTAGTGGGTGCATGCAACACTGGGATAAAATAAGTATACGAATTAAATAAAAGAAATAAAAGAATAAAAATATAAACGAAATAAATAACATGAATAAATTTATATTTACGAACTATCAATTCATTAGATTACTTAGGTTTCAAAAAAAATTCATTAGATTAATTAAAGTTTCATTATCATTTGATTTAACTTCAACATTATATGGTGAGAATTGAAGAAAGAAAATGTAAAACAAATATGGTAAATGTCGAGAATTATGTATTCATTATGATGGAGTGAAAAAGAGGAGAAAAGAAAGTAACAACACATAATATGCATACTTCTAAGATGATTTCACGTGAAGAGAAATAGTGAGGAATGTGGCACATTTGTAGAAGAAATAAAGGGGTGAAAAACTTAGGTGAAAAATAATAGTAGTAGCCTCGCCTAATATATTGCCCCGTATGAAGCCGAGTAGGCTAGTAGCTATTCAACCAACTGTGCGGATTTTTAGCTCAATGCGTTTTCTGAAAAATTAGGTCAAACGCAAGAATCGGGTGAAATCCTTGCCATACCAGGTGACGTGTAGCTGGGGGTTTTACCCAATTCTTTGCTTTATTGCTTCTTGGGAAGTGTGAAGGGTCTCAAGAAACCAGCCAGAATTTTCTAAAAACTAAACATGTCGTTTGGTATTCTAGACGATTCGAGTAGCTTAACTTCAAACCAACAAAATTTTCACATCCAACCTCTGATTGAATTGATTTTTATTTTTTTTTTTGATTGGAAAGCTTATAGAATGTACCTTATGCGCCCAAACTTGTAATGAGCAATTGGAGGTCATTGGAAAGATAGGTGATTAAAAGAGTGACCCCGTGTACATAGAAGCATCTCCCAGAATATGGGTTTTTGGAAGATTTGAATAATGAAAGGGATAGAAATACAAATGGCTTAATTTGGAAGATTTTTCTATCAACTAATTTTATCTGATCAAATTTTATTTGTTGTTTTTATTCTTGTTGCATTTAATTTCAAATTATTCTAAAATAGAATAAAATAAATAAAAATGTTCAAAATAAATTACAAAATTATAAGAAACTTTTTTGATATCTACAATAGCAAAAATCTTAGGTTAATTGAAACCAATCTCTCTAAATGACAAAATTTAGGGGAATGATTGCTGCTTCATACCTATCTCCCTTGGACAAACATTTAGTTTTTTTTTTTAATCTGCTTCAATAGAAACAAGAGAATAATACACTAAACTATGGGACATCAGTTTTAGAAATTGAGACTTTTAACTTATTAGATTTTTCTGTTAACTTAGTAATCAAATTGAATCTAATTATGAAGATTTATTGTTGAGGGACTATATAAATAATAATTTCCTACTCTGCTATCGAGTAGGTACCAAACTACCTCAAGAAAGATTAAGAATGAGTATATTTTAAAAATTAACAACTTACATTTTCCAAGTTTTAAATCATTACTATAAAACTTATCTATGTTATATTGTTTTGTACTGGTAAACATTAATTACATATAATTCTATATATCTTATTCAATTAATGGTAAAATTTAACTTTAGTTGACATAACATGCATTTGTCATTATTATTTATCTATGATGCAAGGAGAAAAAAATAAATATAAAAAATAAAAATAAAAAAGTTGTTATAAGTTAAAATATAATTTTAACAATTGAGAGAAAAGAAATTGAAAGATGAGTAACATGTAGAGAGTATAGGAGGAAGAAAAGAGTGTGGGAGTACTGAACTTCATTGCTCATCCAAAGGGGCATTTATAGAGTATGTGACCTTCGGCTCCAACGTAACCCAACATAATATATATATATATATATATATATATATATATATATATATATATATATATATTTAATATGTGCAAAATTGAATATTCATATAATATTCTTAACACTCCCCATTAAATATCCATTTTCAAAAGAATATGCCTCGTTAAAATTTTATTGGGAAAAACTCATTGGAAAAACCCCAATGAAGGAAAAAGAGTACATAATTCTTGATATGTCAACATATACTGCCTCAAAAACTTTTCTAAAGAAAACTCAATGGGAAAAAACTTCAGATAAGGGAAAAAGAATAAAACGCGTATAAACTCTCCCTGATATGGGCATCAGCAAACATCTCTGAGACGACGCAACCTGATTTTACTGATTAACTTCTCAAAAGTTGTGCTCGGAAGAGACTTGGTAAATAAATCCGTCAAATTCTCACTAGACCGGATTTGTTGAACATTAATCTCACTTTTCTTTTGGAGATCATGAGTGAAAAAGAACTTCGGTGAAATGTGCTTTGTTCTATCACCTTTAATATATCATGTTTTTAATTGTGCTACACAAGCAACATTATCCTGATATAAAATTGTTGGAATATCTTTGCCTAAAGATCAACCACAAGTTCCCTATATGTGTTGGATTACATATCTTAACCAAATACATTCTCTGCAAGCCTCATGAATTGCCAAACTTTTAGCATGATTAGAGGAGGTAACTGTTATGGTTTGTTTTATAGAGCCCATGAAATGGTAGTTCCACCACAAGTAAATACATACCCAGTTTGTGATCAGGCATTATAGGGATCGGACAAGTATTTGGCATCAGATAACCAATCAAATCTTCTTTTACTTTGTGAGGATAAAGTAGACCCATATCCATCGTACCTCGAAGGTATTGAAATATATTTTTAACTCCATTCGAATGTCGTCATGTTAGACATGAGCTAAATCTTGCCATCAAATTCACAGAAAATGAAATGGCTGGTCGTGTATGACTAGCAAGGTATCTTAGTGCTCCAATTGTTAGGATTCTCAAGGTGTTGTTAGCAGACAAACAATAATAAGGGCGAAAAATAAATAAGGATTCAACACAAGGAATTAACGTGGAAAAACCCAAACCGGGAAAAACCATGAACGATGCATTATGAGAGGATTACAACAGTGTTTCAGAGATTCCCATACCTCCACAATCTCTGAAACCTCCCTAGAGTTACAACCTGAGGACTCAACAGTCATAGATGAGCCTCACACAACTCCCTTAGGGATACAGAGATTACAGGTCAATCTCTTATGGTATAAGATAAAACACTCTCAATTGCAATATATGATAAGGAGAACCTGACCCTTATATATACTAGAAGGTACAGAAGGGAAACCCTAGGTTACAACCTAGAAAATAGCCGCCACAAGGAAAACATAATCGTGAGCCTTCATTCACAACCCATCAAAAACAAAGCGCGTCAACCATCAGGCGGTAGTAGCGGGGCACACACGCTGGCAGCGTGCGGTACGTCCGAGCTTCTGGACTAGGTGCTAGCAACATGTCCCGGGGCGCTGGCAGCGTCGGTGCCTTCCTGTGTTCTTCTTCCTTCTCCCTTCTCCTTACTTGGTCTCCTCTCTCAACAAATTGGTCTTCACACCTAACAATCTCCCACTTGAAGACCAATTGCAAACGCAGTCTTCGATCACTTCAACACCTTCTCGAATCCTCTAGTGCATCCATCTTGATCTTGTTCAAAAAAGATCAACAGAGGTCCCAGTTGACCTCCCATCAACTCCTCTTATTGCAACAGGCTCCCACTTGAACTGATCACACCCCTGCAACTTCGACATACGCATCATCGTCAACAACTTAGGGGAATTTTGGATTGGGATTTTACCTCGTGTTGAACTTGTCGAATTCGCGTGCAGGTTAGATGCGATCCTCGGCTGATCATCCGTTCCCGTAGCCTCGACCGGAAACCTCCTCGTTTCTGGTACCCTTCTCTCATCAGAGAAGCTAACATGCCTTTGACGAGCATGAACCAGCATGTTAGAGTTATTAATGACAGAATATAGCTTCCCTTCTTTCCTATCATTTGCAATTATCAGAGATCCTTTCGTTACCCTCCAATGACCATCTCCAAAACTCGCCGTGAACCCCTCCTCATCCAGTTGACTCACAAATACAAGGTTCTTGGTCAGACCCGGAATAATACCGAACATTCTTCAACCTCCAAGTTCCACCTCTAGAAGTTTTAATGTTCACATCACCTCTTCTTAGCACCTTTAGGTTGTGATTGTTTGCAAGCCTAACCCTACCAAACCTCCCCCTCACAAAATTGCTAAAGGCCTCCCTGCTAGACGAAGAATGAAATGAAGCACCCCAATCTATCACACCCAACTCCTTTATGACTTGTCAACACTAACAATTAGGGTATCACCAATATCCTCAGCAGAATATACAAAGTCATGGTCATTATGACTGCTCTTCCTAGGTTTACGACAATCCCTACGAAAATGACCTCTGTCACCACAGTTCCAACACAACACTTGCTCCATGTTTTGACCTCTAGATTTTGATCGACCCCGACCCAAGCTCCCACTATTCCTCCTACCCTTGACAGTCAAAGCATTCCCCGAAGACTCAAACACATTAAAATCTTTCTTACGAATACTTTCATTCAGGACAGAGTCTCTAATTTCCCCAAACTTCAGTTTTTCCTCCTACTTAACTGAAGGAGTTCCAGAAGTCACAAAATTTTCCCAAGACTTAGGTAGGGTTGCCAATAGTATATTAGCATTCATTTCATCGTCGAACTTAAATCCCATAGAGGTTAACTTTGATAGTATCATATTCAACTCATTCATACTATCATGCATATCACCAAACTCATGCATCTTAAATTCAAACAAACGACGTAACACATATACCTTGTTCACCGCTGAAGGTTTCTCATATGTGTTTTGCAAGACCTCGAGCAACTCTTTCGTTGTTTTTTGATATTTGACATTGAAAGCCACGTTTCGAGCTAGCGTCAGCCTGACCGTACTGAATGCCTGACCATCAAGCTCTTCCCAATCCTTCGGTTCCATCTTTTCTGGCTTATCACCCATCACAAGATGCAACCTTTTCTAGTGGAGCACATCTTCAACGCGCATCCTCCACCATGCGTAGTCTTTCCCATCGAACTCCGGAATCTTCACAATTGTGCCCGCCATTACTTCTCAGTCTGCAAATCAACCACGCTCTAACCAAAGCTCTGATACCAATTGTTAGGATTCCCAGACCTCCACAATCTCTCACAACCTCCCTAGAGTTACAACCCGAGAACTTAACACTCACAGATGAGCCTCACAAAATTCCCTCAGGGATACAGAGATTACAGGTCAATCTCTTGTGGTATAAGATGAAACACTCTCAATTGCAATATATCATAAGAAGAACCTGACCCCTATATATACTAGAAGGTACAGAAGGGAAACCTTAGGTTACAACCTAGAAAATAGCCGCCACAAGGAAAACATAATCGTGGGCCTTCATTCACGGCCCATTAAAAACAAAGTGTGTCAGCCATCGGGCTGTAGAAGGGCACACACGTGCGATACGTCCGACCTTACGGACTAGGCGCCGGCAAAGATGTCCTGGCGCCGGCGACATCGGTGCCTTCTTGTGTTCTTCTTCCTTCTCCCTTCTCCTTACTTGGTCTCTTCTCTCAACACATTGGTCTTCACACCCAACACCAATAGCACTTAAATATGCTACTTCAGGATCAAGGAGTCCTTCACCATCTTCAAGGGGTCTAAAAGGATCATTTCTCACATCAAGTGATCTTACCACCATTGGAGTACTTAACAGGTGTGCATTGTCCATGTAGAATCGTTTTTAGCATCATTGCTACATAAGTTGACTGATTCACAAAAACTCCGTTATCAAGGTGTTCAACTTGTAGGCTAAACAAAACTTGGTTTTACTAGGATCTTTCATTTCAAATTCTTTCTTTAAGTAATTTAAGACTCTTCGGAGCTCTTCTAGAGTCCCAATCATGTTCAATCATTAACAAAACAACGATTATAACGAATTTGGATATGGATATCTTTATAAAAATGTGTTGGCTAACAAGATTATTTATATATATATATATATCCTTCTTTCAACAAATACTCACTAAGGTGATTATACAACATTCGTCCATATTTGCTTTTAACCATATAGAGATTTATTCAACTTGATTGAATAAAGTTATCGAGGGGTTTCTTTTATGTGCTTCATGTAAATGTCATTGTCAAGTTTCCAAAATAAATAAGCTGTAACGAAATCCATAAGATGCATAATGAGGTTTTCATGTACTGCTAGACTTAATAGCTATCGAAATGTAAAAGCATCAACTACAAGCGAGTATGTTTCTTCATAGTCGATACCTGGGTTCTGTGAAAACCCTTGTGCAACTAGTCATGCTTTATATCTCATGATTTCATTTTTCTCATTTCGTTTTCGCACAAAGACCCATCTAAATCCCACAGGTTTTATACATGTTGGCGTACAAACTACAGATCTGAATACTTCCCTTTTTGTTAGAGAATCTAATTCAATATTAATCGTATCTTTCCAATTTGGCCAATCTTTTCTTTATTTGCATTCCTGAATAGACCTTGGTTCATGATATTCAATGCTACATTATATGAAAATATTATATCGACGTCGATTTTATTTTGATTCCACCTTATCCCTGTAATGACATAATTGATTGAGATCTCATCATTATTGCAATTTTCAAGTACCTGAGTTTGTGGTGCAACTTCAACATTTTTCATGTTCAGGGACTCTTCTGGAGTTGATATTTCCTCGTGTTGGTTATCATTATTCTTTGCTTCTTTTATTTTTTGAGGATTTTATCTTTGGAACCGATTCATCTACCACGCTTCATTGTTGTTTAGGCTCATTAGCAATAGCACTTTGTCCTGCTAGGACATCAATTCTAATAGGAGCATTCACAACTGGAATGTAAGATTTAGTAACTTTTTGTGGGTTAGTAAAAGCGTCTAGCAGTTGATTCACTAGAGTTTGTAAATGAATTATGTTTTGAGCTACTAGTTCACACTGCTTTGTACGAGGATCAAGATGCTTTAGCAGTAATTCATTCCAACTTATCTCCTTACCCAACTGCTTACATTCTCCTCCTAATGTTGGGAAAACCGTCTCATCAAAATGACAGTCGGAAAATCGTGTCTTAAACAAATCTCCAATTGATGGTTCTAGATACTTAATTATAGATGGAGATTCGTACCTAACATATATTCCCAATCTCCTTTGGGGTTCCATCTTAGTGTGTTGTGGTGGGGCAACATGTACATATATAGATCTCACATCCAAAAGTTCGTAGATGGGAGTATTTGGTTCATGACCAAAAACCAATTATAGGGGAGAATATTCATGATAACCAACTAGTCTTATGTAGATCAATGTTGCGGCACACAATATATCATGCCCGCAAGCACTAGTTAGAAGCTTGACTCTCATAAGCAATGACCTTACAATTAGTTGCAAGCGCTTAATAAATGATTCTGCAAGACCATTTTGTGTATGAACATGTGGCACATGATGTTCAACTTCTATGCCAATTGACATACAAAAGTCATCAAAAGCTTTAGACTCAAATTCACTAGCAATATCAAGACGAATTTTCTTGATTGAATGATCTGGAAAATTGCTCGTAGTTTAATCAATTGAGCAAGCAATCTTGCAAATGCCTAGTTGTGGGTTGACAATAAACACACATATGACCATCTTATTGATGTATCAATTAAAAACATAAGTATCTAAAATGGTCCCCTTGGTGGGTCAACAGGATAAAAATGTCACCTTGTATATATCCTAGAAATGCGAGGGATTTAACCCCAATCTTAGATGGTGTTGGCCTTGTGATTAACTTTCCTTGAGTGCATGCGGCACATGAGAACTCATTAATTTGAAGGATCTTCTAGTCCTTTAAAGTATGTCCATATGAGTTCTTTAGAAGTTTACGCAACATGGTTGGTCCGAGATGCCCCAATCTATCATGCCATATGATAAATTTTTGGTTATAAGTAAACTTTTGGTTTATTAGAGTATGTGTTTCAATTAGGTTAATCATTGTGTAACATAACTCGAAGGATAATGATGGCAACTTTTCTAACACACATCTTTTGCCAAAAGCAATTTTCATTATATGCAAATACTCAACATTATTTCACTAGTTGTCTCAATATGATATTTATTTCTATGAATATCTTTGAAACTTAGTAAGTTTCTTTGAGACTTGGTGGAATATAACGCATCATCAATGTGAAAGCTTGTTCCACCAAGTAGTACTATATATATGAACTCTTACAAAGCTTTCTATTATAGATTTGAACTACCCGCGATAGTACTAACATTTGCATCTCTCATTAATAAGTAAGAGAAATATTTCTTATTTTTCAAAATAGTGTGCGTTGTTGCACTGTCTGCCAGGCACATATCTCCTCCTCCATTCATTACTCCAGTTAAAGAAGTATCCGTGATCTTCAACGTAAATAAGTTAAGACTAAGAGGAAAAATAAAAACATGATATAATACCCAAAAGTCATACATTTACTAAATAAGAACTCTTAACCATACCGACTTACCTAAGTAACATATAAAAACTAAAGATAATAAACTATGTCATGTTACAAAGACAACCACCATGGTCTATAATGTAAAAACTTATTTCATAAAAGGTTTAATTAATTGTTTCTGTTGCCAATCAGATGCCCTTCAGAGTAGGCAAGGAAATCAGAAACACCCAAATGAGACGCATCAACAAGATGTTCATAATCGTTATTAGCATGATCTTGCATAAAGTTGGTCACTATATGTTTTCCCTTGTTCTTTTGTGATGCTTGATAGGAGATCGACAAGATGTTTCAACACACGATAGGTATGTGACCAATGTCCATGACCTCCGCATTGATAGTATGGACTTTCCATAGTATTTTTGCCTCGATCATTCTTACTCTCCCACTTCTGGTGGAGAGATGATCTTTTGAAAGAATTATCACAATACAACCATAACCATGCCCTTGCATATTCACCCATGACCAGTAGGGCGGGTTTCGTGATTTTTCATCAAAAGCTCATTATTCTGATTTGCTACCAGTCGACAAGAAATTAGTTCTGAATATTTTGTAAAACCCTTTTCACAATATTGTTGTTGTATAATTATATTACTTGCGTGAAAAGTGGAAAATGTTTTCTCCAACGAACTTCATATGTGATTGTTTCACCACATAATTTCAACCGTGAGGTAATTTGGAAAACTGTTGAATTATATTTAGTTACAAATTTGAAGTCCTGAAATTTTCTACGTATCCAATCATCTTGAGTTTTTGGAAGAATAATTGTCTTTTGGTGGTTATATCTTTCTGCCAGATTTTTCCATAGCTCAAAATTATCCTTAATTGTGAGGTACTCTAGTTTAAGGTTATCATGGAGGTGGTAATGCAAGAAGATCATAATTTTGGCCTTATCTTGGTCAAATGCTTTATTGTCCTTTATAATCATGTCTCTCATACACTTAGTAGACAAATGAATCTTATCATCAAGCAACTACCAAAGATAATTCTTGCCAGTTGCATCAAGGGCGATGAATTCAAGTTGGGCTAAATTCGACATGGTACGTAAATTATAATTGGAATAATGGAAGGTAGAACAATCGTGCTGATAACGTTTTATAATTTGAAATACAATTTTAATAATTGAGAGAAAAAAAATTGAAAGAGGAGAAATATGTCGAGAGAGTAGGAGGAATAAAGGAGTGTGGGGGTGAACTTCATTGCTCATCCAAAGGAATATTTATAGAGTACATAACCTTGGGTTCCAAAACAACCTAACATAAAAAGTATATAAAATATCTAAGAGAATGGATCTAGTAGGAAAAAAATTTAGGTAGGAAGGTGTTAGGGTTTGTGACCAGCGGAAGCGAAAATAAGATGACTACTTGATATCGAGAAAAATACATAAGTGCAAGATTAAAGAGAGACAAGGATTTAACGTGGAAACCCAAATCGGGAAAAAACCACGGGCGGCACAACCTCAAACAAATCCACTATTGGTAGAGATTACAACGAACGATCTCACCCTGAGATCAACAGAAAGAGAGTATAACAACTCACATAAACTCCCACAATTTCTCTCACCAATGGGAATACGAAATCTCATAATATTTGAATACACCTCCTCCCACAGGAGGTGCCCCCGAAATTGGCCACACCAAACAAGGCGAACAAGACCCACTATTTATAGGGAAAACTCCCTATAAACCTACCTTGACTCCCACTCCAATTAGATTTAGAATCTAATACAATTAGGAAACCTAACATGATAAGGAAACCTAAATAATATCCTAATACAATTAGGAAACAAATAACTGTGGGATCAAGAGACTGAGTGATTTTAGGACACTTTCCTAACAGAAGGTGAGAAGAGCAAGTCACAACCTTTAATTTTGCATCTGACTGTGTGTGGTCATGGATATCAGAGAGTGTGGTCACGGATTTCAGGGAGTACTATGGTCACGGATTTAGTGAATGTGGTCATGAAATCCATGACCATACTCCCTGGTATCCATGACTACATACGGTCAGATGTAAAATCAAGGGTTGTAATATACTTTTCTCATATTCTTACTTAAACTCTCCTCCTACTGAATCCGTTCCCAATATCTAATATGTGCAAAATTGAATATTCATAACAAAAGCAACTTTTCTTTAATGCGTGTTTTGGTCTTTACATGAGCATAATCTCCATGTGAATAATATTATATATTAAATCATTTTCATTAATAATTATGTATTTGAAAAAAAAAAATTAAGCTACCGGCCTTTAATTATTTTTTTCCCTTTTTTAATGGAAGGGCCTTTTCAAGGACCATGCACGGATTCATGCACATTATTGGTGCCAATGTGCCATGTATGTTTAAAATTCATAATGTAATAATTAAATTTGAACATTTGGATGGGAAAGAAAGAGTTGACAAAGACATGCATGCAACATAAAATCCAAACCTTATTTTATTTTATTGTATTGGCTTAATTCGTACTGATCAACATAGTGTCCCCACCCACTTCTCTCTTGTTTTCTTTGCAAGGTTTTGGTGATTAGGATCAGAAAAAGATGTTTAAGGTCTTGATTGCTCTTTAATAAATGGTTGATTGTTTATTAGATTAGGTGTGCAAAGGTTCATGGAGTTTAGTGTGCCATCAAATCATCATTGTATGTCCTTTTTTCCCTAATTATACTCCTTTAGTTGGGACACTTATTATTAAAAAAACATTTTAGAAGTCAGTTTACTATTCCCGAAACTTCACAGTGTGTGGAACCATTTCAATCAAAAATTTAAATTAATGGTTTTAGGCTCAATGATGATTTTATACTCTAACATGCCCCTTAATGCGATTGCTGCACCTTCACTTTGCGCAAATGAATATGGGGGTGTTGAGTTTCGAATCTGAGACATCTTGCTCAGGTATGACTCTGATATCATATGGATCCATCTCAACCAAAAAATTAAGCTGATGGTTGTAGGTCCAATGATGATTTTGTACTCTAACACAGTGTCCAATGTTTATTTTTAATTGAAAGTATTTTTCGTTATAAATTTAATGATAGTACTACTATATAATAAAATATTGTATATATTAAAAAAATTAATGATAAACTTTTTCAAAACTTAACAAATGTGTAAATCAATATGATAGATAAACTATGACAGAGTATTTTATAAAACTTTTGAAATTAAATAATTCGAACTTTGGAGCGATTCAAATTTATGGAACTTAGGTCGTGTTCTTTTTTGCGGTTGATAAACTGCGGTGCCACAGCCTACCGCAATTTGCAACAACCCACCGCATTTTACCGCTAATCATTACTTTTCTCTCTCCTCACTTTTCTCTTTTCTCACTTTTCTCCCCTACTTTTTACATTCTCTTTCCTCACCTACCCCAGATACTAATAACCTACCACAATTTCACCACACCCCACCACAATTCCACCACACCCCACCATACCATTCCGCAAAATACCGCATAAAAGAACACGGCCTTAAGTTAACATTTTGCATTTAGTGATCTACCCTTTAAACTCTATTATGTTGAAACCTCAACCTATTCGATCAAACACGTCAAAAAATGAGTTGGCACGTGAATCGCAATTGTTTTCTCTTCATTTTAACCTTGTAGTTTAAATAAGCAACCACCACCGGCTGATAATTTTGATGACCAGTTAAATCCAGGATTCATTTGATAAAATATGGTGTCAAGTGTAAATCATCGATTAAAATAACCCACAATTTGATTACTGTATTTTAAAAGCCGTTGTTCATGTTAAGCTATGAAAAGGGTTCTTTCATATCATCTCAATGCCCCCATTTCTTGAAATCAATGAGCTCGAATTGATATTATAACTATAAAATGAACTAATTTAAATAAAGGTGACAGTGTTCCCCAAACTTAATTTATATTATATCTATAAAAAGTAAATAAATGTATCAATTGTCCTTTCTTTTAAATTTCTAATATACCCCTAATGACATTATTATAACATATATTTTGTGTAAATGTCCATCTTTACTATGAACTTTTTAGTAATTAACAATAACAATTTAAGAAAAGTGTGATATATTCAAAACCCCCTTTAATGGCCTTATGATGTGATTATTTTATTATTATTATTATTATTTTGTACACCGTGTTTAAATTTAAGTCTACTTTAATCTATTCACTTAGCTTTCTTAATTTTTTTATATTATAATAAGGATTATTGGAATTATATTATCCAACTTTTGGGCAATTTGGATATGTTGAACTGACCTTTGAAATTTGGAATTGACGAACTATACTTAATATCTTATTAGATTGAGTGAGATTTTACCGATTTCAATTCATATGAAAAATGACCTGACAAAGATGATTGCTTATGTAAACTATTTAAAAGGTGAAAAGTAAAGAAAAAAAACACCTTAATCACCACTGTAAGTCACTTTTTTGACGAGTTGAATCCGTTAAAGTCCATTCAATCTAATAGGTTATTAAATATAATTTGTCAAGTCTAAATTCCAATGGTCAGTTTGTCGTATCCAAATTTTCTCAAAGGTTAGATTATTTAATTCCAATAACTTTTATAATAATAATTATTATTATTGTTATTATTGTACTTGGTCTTGTTTTTGTTTTTGTTTTTTTGTTGTTCTTGTTCTTATTATTATTATTATTGTTGTTGTTGTTGTTGTTGTTGTTGTTGTTGTTGTTGTTGTTGTTGTTGTTGTTGTTGTTGTTGTTGTTGTTGTTGTTGTTGTTGTTGTTGTTTTTGTTTTTGTTTTTTTGTTGTTCTTGTTCTTATTATTGTTGTTGTTGTTGTTGTTGTTGTTGTTGTTGTTGTTGTTGTTGTTGTTGTTGTTGTTGTTGTCGTCGTCGTCGTTGTCGTCGTCGTTGTTATTACTATTACTACTACTACTATTATTGTTATTATTATTGTTATTATATTAAACTATTACTTAGCTTGTATGTAGTTGAAAATAACAAATAGTATAAATAAGATTAACAATGATTTTACTATAACTTGACTATGCAGGAAGAAAACCTATTGGTTTAAAAATACAATTGAGTTTACTATAAAAGAATTACATGTTTAAATTAGACTTAATAAACCTCTTAAAATAAATGAGCCTATATAATTACTCAAATACAATAATAATATATCAAATACATGAAAGATATTCCATTTGGTAGACTCCAACTTTTGCCTATTCCAAATTGTCAATGACTTTATAAAATATTTCAAGTGGTAGACTTATTTTGAAAATTTTTCCATCTTGTGAGCTTCTTTATACACTACCATTAATCTTTTGCTCACAAAACTCTCATCATCTCTCGATGTCGCTTACCTCACCCTCTTAATCTCATACTCAACTCACTTAGAATAATTTCTGAAGTGGTTGAAAACTTGAAATAAGATATGAAGGGTTTATATTAAGCATACCAATTGGAATAATTTTCAAAATAAGTTTACCACTTGAAATATTTTGTAAACTGGTTGACAATTTGGAATAGACAAAAATTGAAGCTTACAAAATGGAATTTCCATAATAACAACAACATTAAACAAAAGGATGACATGAATAATAATAAGAGTTACTGAAATCTAATAAATGGACCTGTAAGTGTACTTTGATCTATAGACACATATATATATATTTAAATGTTAGGGATCAGATTCAGATTTGTTGGCCAGTTGTTAGGGTGTAAAATAGAGCAATATATGTAGCGGAAGGGAAATACAAGATGATTATGGAATCGAGGATAATAATAGAGAGACAAGAAACAAAGATATATGGGTGAGACAATATTTACGTGGGAAACCGAAGAACTCGGAGAAAACCCACGGGCGACAACCAATATCCACTAGTAGAAAAGGAGATATTACAAGAGGTAGAATATAATCTCTCATACACTCTCACAACCAAGGGATGAGTAGGGTGAAGATATGAAAATAACACCGTACCTCCCTCATGGGGAGTTTTGAAGGCTCTCACATCGACTATATTGGTCGCTTGTCGCGCATTACAAGGTGAATAAAGATCTCTATTTATAGGGGTAAACTTCCTATAATATTTAACCTAATTTCCCTTTCCTTCAAGAGTTGGATTCTACCGGAGTCAGGATAAATTCCTTCAAGAGTCGGTTCCTACTGGAGTCAGGTTAAAATCCTTCAAGAGTCGGATACAGCCAGATTCAGCCAAATTTCTAATCCTACCGGAGTCAGGTGAAATTCCTTCAGAGCCAGATACAACCAGATTCAGTAAACTTCTAATCCTGCCGGAGTCAGGTCAAATTTCTTCAGAGCCGGGTTCAATCAAATTCAGGATGAAGTCATAATTTGGTTATTAGATTTGGGTGATAGAGTGTTGTTATCAGGATGACGTGGAGAAGTTCGTTGGCAAACCAAAATTCAGGGTTCTTTGACAGTAATTGAAGAATTTGTTCCAAGGTGGAGATTGTTGGGTTAATGGCCCAAATTCTCTTGATTCATTATCTGGCTATACTCCTACTCCAAATACAATTAGGTTTTAGAATACAATTAGGAAACTAACCTAAATATAATTAGGAAATAAAATAATTTCCTAATAGTCACCAATAACTTGGAGAGTTTAAGAAACTTGCCAAATAATAAATCAAGAGAATTTGGGCCATTAACCCAACAATATACACACACGCACACACGCATGTGTGCACATGTATATATGTGTACCAACACGTGTTGATTGAAATGGTTTGATGCTTGTATCCCTTAAAATGGTCTTGGGTTCATGTTTTGCAAATAGAGAAAATTTTGTAATGGGAAAGCTCTATCATTATATAAACTAATAGTAAGCTTGAACTCTCTCTTTAGAGGCAGGGTGGAACATAAAAATAAATTGCTTTGTAAAATATTTGCAGAGCGTAAACACACAGAAACTAGGGTAGCCCACACGACAAGCTTGATTTTTGGTCCCAATAGTTGCTTGAGTGGTTCAGAAGTAGCTACCTCCTTTGCTTCCCAATTCTCCTTACACTTGCAAACTTTTAGCGAGGTTTGGGACCAAATAATGCCATTTAATTCAATGACAAAACTGCTTCAAGCCAAAAGTAATACGTGACTAATTTCGCCATTGATTTTGCATCCATTCCCATGTTCTCTAAGGCTTCAATAGTCATCAGTTTTTTCCCCACAATTGAATATTCAACAGTACTAGTGGTCACTACTCAGGCATTTATGATTTCCATCATATGTATGCTTGAATATCATTCTAGTGGCTTGTACTACGTACCTTCAAGTTCCGATCTGTATGTATATGAGATGTTCTTTGTGAAAAGTTACTTAAAATTTCTTACTACTTGTACTGATCCCTTTGGATGACATTTGCATTGAGTTGAATTTGAGATTCATTTTTGGTTATAGTCACCATTCTGAACCCAATGTAACCCAATTGTGGCCACGGTCATCAATAAAAAAAATATTCAGTATAATTTGGGATAAAAATTATGAATTATATGTGTATCTGATGAATATAATAGTGTAGTGGATATCCTTACTCAGAAGACTTAGATCCTCCACTGAATTTGATATAACATAATTAAATAGGAAGGGGGTAAACTGTAAAAGTTTGTAAAATTTATGTATTTATTTGTACCTATATTTGGTAAAAATTATCTCAAACTTTAAATAGACGTGGAATGAGCATAAACATTCATTTTAGCATACAATTTTCTTTATGAAACAAAATTGTTGAACCAAGTATCATGTGCTATGAAGCCACTCAAACGGAAAAAACACGACCTAAAAGTGAATTAAATTGAACATTATGTATCAGGATAATGACCCATTTATCTTATAAATTGAGTTGAATAACACGGTAACAAGAATAAAAATTAATGTTAATAAAAAAATTACTATATATTTAGTTAATAAAGAAGTAGGTAAGTTGATAAATCAGAATTCGAAGTTGGAGTGATTTTTGAGACCACCTCCTCACCCTTATTAAAGAACTTACACACTTCAAATACATATACTCGTAATCAAATGAGCAATGCTCTGCATTTTAATAACTTAGGAAGCATGATATCGGGAGATTGAAGTCGAGGGAGATAGTGACAGTGTTATCTAGAAGAGCAAGGGAAGCTTCCAAGGCCACAATAGTTTAGCTCTGTTAATAGCGGCGATAAAGATCACATCTTTACATTTTTATGTCATTTCTTGGAACCAAGTTCGAAGGGCAGAGAATCATGTTGTTTGTTCACCTACAACCCTACGATTCTTGCGAAAGAATTTGGTTGGAAGAGGATCCTGACGCAATTCTAGCCCTGGCCCAGTTACATATGTCAATTTTCATAGAACGATATAAATTAGTCACCTTTGTAGCATTTTTTCCCAAAAAAAAAAAAAGTGCAATGCTTTGTAAATCACGTTTAGATGGAAGAATGGAGCTTATTGTATTGGGCCTTTAATCCAAATGTGGCAATGGGCTTACAAGGAGACCAAAATTTTGCCTAAACACACACTCAACGATCAATGGAAACATGTACGGTGGATAGGATAAACATGGATTGCATCCTGGAAGGCAGATACGTTTGGTACATTCTTTTTTTTTTTTTTTGTTCTTTTTGCAAGAAAAAAGGGAAATAATTCATTCAATACATAGTCATATGATATTCATGAATCATGGTGTATGTTGAACACCAGCAAATATAAACCTTAACTAGTTTTTGAACTTGTGCGTAAGCTTTCAAAATATTCAATAAAAAGAGGAAGTCTGTATACTACTACCTCCGTCCTTAAATAATTGTCCATTTGACTAAATTTTGACTGTTGATTACTCATAAATTATTCCGAGTTAAAATATGAAATTATCACCATTAGAAAGATATAGTACTAAAAATTACAATAATATTAATTTTTTATTATGACTCATTGTAATTTGTGAGTAATCAGCGGTCAAAATTTAGTCAAATGGACAATTATTTAGAGACGGAGGTAGTAATTCTTAATAACTTTTTTCCCCTCCTTATAACTCCAAATTAACACATAATAATATTATCAATTTAATTGACTCTAATAAAAACTAATACTTGTATTTGAGATAACTTTAGATTTGATAATTATAGTAGGAGAACTAAAACACACTCTAAGGATCAATTTGTGTTGTGTGGAGGAAATCGAGAAATAAAAACAACCAGCTAAAATAAGAATATCAATCAAAAGACTAAAAGATATTAACAAAAAAGCCCGAGTTACAATTTTAACCAAATACAATATTATTAATTGAGAACGGAGCTAGTGAAAATAACTTTAGGGTAAGAAGGTGAGAAGAGGAAATCACAACTTTTGATTTTACATTGAATGATGTGTGGTCCATGTTGATCGCCATCACGTCGCTTGAATCGAAGGTCGAATTGGACCTCTCGGACGAAGAGATGAGAGGTAGAAATATCCCACCGGGAGTGTCAAATTTGTAAACACAAATTTCGAGTCTAGAATAAATAAAGACAAGAAATTGATAAACAAATGAATTTGTATCAATATTCGAATATATTCGGATACAATCTCTGTATTAAATACAATAAAGTAGTCATCTGATTCGATCTCCTAGAACTTGGATGAGTTGAGGGCGCGAATGCTTGATATCGTCTCGAACGCGGGTTTAGCTGAAGAACTTTTGTAGCAGTTCCCGAGCTGAAGCTATTGAACGTTGATCCCCTTAGTGCTTGGTAGCTAGATGCTGCTCAGAGTTTAACCATCTGAAGGTTGACTGTTGGCTGTAGTTCTCCTAGTTCTCGGATGTAAGGGCCTGAGTGCTTGGTCTCGATCGATGAAGCAGATGAGGAAGACGACTGTAGTCTTTGATGCGAAGAACAGAAGTTGTTGAACTAGCCCATGTTGGTCCTTGTAGCTTATAGCTGGAGAGCGTCTATAGTTCGATCTTCTGAAGGCTTTGTAGGTCTCGTCGAAGAACTCTGTAGCAGTTCTTGATCTTGTCGCGGTAGAGGCTTGGAGCTTTTGCTGACCTTGATCCTTGACGCTTGGTAGTTGGAGGTCGCTTGCAGTTCGATCTTTTGAAGTCTCTGGAGTGCATAATGCCAAATGCCACCTAGAGTTCAAAATGAAGGGGGATGACCCCTATTTATAGGTTCTGGAGGCCTAGCCTCTAGGGTTTGAGTTGGTCTTTTGGCTTGGGTCCAAGTTAAATTATTCCTTTAATTTTAAATAAAGAAATAATTATGATTTTCTGCATCATCTCTGACACGTGTCATATCGTGATTGGTCGGAATTTAATTTTGACCAAAGGGGTTCGTCGAAGTCAACTTGACACGTGGAAATTTGTGATTGTCATTTTTTTAATTTTTCACTTGAGACGGTCTTATATTAGAATTATCGCAAATTCTAGTGTAAGATCGTCTCATGGTAATCTATCATGAGACGAGCTACGTGACAATCTTTAGAAAAAAAAATACTCAACAAAAATTATGAGAGTGAAATCAAACACTTTAAATAAATCAATTAAATAAAAAGGATAATTACATATATTCAGAATATCTTTTGCGCAAATCTTCACGTAATAACAGATAAATTTCCGCAAATAATGAGCATACTTATGGATATCTTTTCTTTTTATATTAACTAGCTCTATTACAAAGACAATTTTTATATTAGGTCTAAATATAATAGAAAATAAGTGACTAATATATCATGAAGAGGTGACTAATATTACGTTATCTCGAGTTTGAAATAAAAAATCATGATAGGTCTATTAGAATATGGGTGACTAATATAAAATTTAAGAGGGACTAATATTATGGTATCTCGATTTTTGCAGTTGTATAGTTAAAAGCACAAAAATAAATCCTACTATATCTACTTCGTATATTAGCATATAGGTGATTAACTGTAACGCCCATGAAATTCGTAACGCCCCAGAAATTCAATTGTGAAAACGTCAAAGTCAAACTAACGTTAACAGCGGAAAGACTCTTTTTTTTTTCTTTTTATTAACTTGGGTGTTACTGTCGTACCTCCAAAGAGATACAAATCGAGAACATATATCAACAAAACAAACTACGAACTTCAATTTAATTAAGCGAAAAGAACTTCGAATTCTAGAACAACATAAACTCATGATATTTTTTTCCCATTAAAGTAAACTCTCACGGAGAGGTGATGGAGCATGGAGAGAGAAAGAGAGGAGGGAGTCTGGAGGGGAGTTCCACCAACTATTTTCGTTGGAAATCTACCCAAAGAGTTGGACCATTTCGGGCTGGGAGGTATCTTCAAGAGATTTGCTACTATCAAATCTACCAAAATCATCAAGAGATGGAGTGCTGGTACTAATTTTGGGTTCATTGAAGTTGCTGCGAGCCATGAAGCTTTAAATTGCATCAAGCATCTCGACGGATCACTGATCCGGGGTAGGAAAATTGTGGTTGATTGGGCTAAGAAGATGACGTGTGGTCGGCGAGGCATGTCGGATGGTCGACGAAGCAGACAGGTTTGGGTTCCAAAATCTTCCAGCAGCTTTCACATGGAGGTTTTAGAACTAGGGTTAAAGGTATTATCAATGAAGATTTTTTTGAGTGGTGTCAAGAAGTATAGTTTGCTCTACGAATGTCCCTAGAGACTTAGATGCTCTGGCCTACTTGATCAAAGATAATTTTGGTCCAATTTCAAAAATCACCGCTCTTAGTGGTGTCAAGTTTCTTCTCACTTTTCCAACGGTGCAAGAGATGAACGAAGCTTTAGCCAATCCTTTGGAGCTATGTGATTGGTTTTCCGAAATCAAGCCGTGGTCGATGTATGAGTCTTCGGAATCTAGGCGGGTTTGGGTTGATATATGTGGAGTCCCTCCTCATGGTTGGGTTTGGGAGAATTTTGAAAGTTGTGTTCAACCGTGGGGCAAGCTGCTTTCCCTAGCCAGATGCATATCATCGACTAATCAATTTGAAACAATGAGAGCTTTGATCCAGTCAGATTATTTTAGGAGGATTGATAGCGAAGTCGTTTTAGATATCCAAGACTGTGCGTTCAAAGTGTTCATCAGAGAAGTTAGTTCTCATTTAATCCCTCCTACTTTGATTCGGGAATGTGATTCTGGTAGCACTGATGCGAATTATTCAAGTAGCAGTGAAGATGATATTAATGAGGAAGATGTTGAGTGCCAAGGCAGTAATCTGAATAGCTCAGATCCTCCAGTAGTAAATGTTGTGCAAAGTCCTTCTCGATTCAGTGGTGAAGGTAGTCAAAGGGTTGGTTCTTTAAATTTTTTGAATCAATTAATGAACAGTGGGGGTCTCGAGGAGTGTAGGTGCCCTAATGCTCAGTTTGTGGCTCAAGAAATTGAGGCTGTAGAAAATCAAGAGGCTTCCATTCATGATGTGGTTGGGAATGAGTATGTAGCTGTTGAAGTGCCTAAAAATGTGAATGATTAGTCTCTAACCTCTGTCCCAGTTATCAATGATCAATAGCTCATTAACTTGTCTACAGCGTTGGGAAGGGAAGCTGTTATGGGAGTTGAAAAATCAGTGGAAATTTTGCATGATTCTACCCTTCAACGGGATCCGGAGTTGTCTAAACATAATGTCCGTCCCTCCTCTCAGATTTCAGAAGATGTTCGCTCAATTTCTTCCGATTGTGACTCGATTGAGAAGGCTCGAGCTTATATTGTTGAAAAAACAATCAGGTTTGGTGAAGCTACTGGATTTATGAGAGCTAAAAGGAATTCCAATCCCCGCAAATATCTTGAAAGTAAGCTCTCTCCAAGGTGTAGAAAAAAGGTAATAGAAAGCGAAAGAAGAAAGAGGGCAATATCGGTGTCTTCAGCTTCACTCTCCTTCTGAAAATAAGACTCTTAACTGGTTGTCAGGGGCTGTGGAGTTGGTTTTTTGTTCAAGTTGTTTGTTTGATATGCCTTGCTCTGTGGTTGTTGTGCTCTCTTGGAAGCTACTGTGGTTGATGGTTAGGTTTCATTGTGGTTGCTATGTATAGGTTCTTTCCTTTTCCTGCTGGGGAGCGTTTGCTTTAGTGGTTCTGCTTCTGAATCTGATAGTTTTAGTGTGGGTGTTTTTGGCGATTGTGCTTTGGGTGGCTCTTTATATGTGATAATTGGTCTTGTTGCTTCCTCTTTCTCCTTACATTAATCTTTCAAGTGTGGGTGTCGTTTTTGGTGCTCTTCAAAAGGCGTTCTTTGTTGGAATCTTTTGACTTCTTTGAATCCCAACCCAAAAATAACAGAGTTCAGAAATAATAGAACTTACAAACAACAATGCCAACTTCCAACTCAGAAAAACACAACATTCCTGACTTTTCAATCTCAGAATCAGACATCAGAAATCTGAAACAGAGTAATCATTTCCTCATAAAACAACTAGAGTTTTCTTATGCGGGCGGGATTTGCCTATCACTAGAATATCAAAAGTCAGAATCAGAACAGAATCTCAAATCCTCATAATAAGAATATGGATGGTCAGTCCTAGAAATAGAATTAATCTCAGAAACATATCGGGACTCCTTGATCTCTTGATAACTCCCCTGCAGGAATAGATCCAGGTCTTTGGGTCATTACCCGCAACCTGCTTATGATTTCACTTTTGATTATTAGTATCTTATGAAGTTCAGACTTCAGAATTTAAACAAAAACCCAACCCAGGTTCCAAAACCTACAGAATAAAACTCAGAGTTTAAAAGATTGTCACATTTTACTCAACTCAGAAAAGAATTCACAGACATCCAAATTAGACAGTCCAATTTCACAGAAAATCCCGGTGTGGGATGCGCGCTTCATAAAAAAGATTAAAATCACAAAAAAGATAAAAGAGCATCACAATGGCGATTAGGACATAGACATTACCCGAACAACTTCTCTTTACTTCAACACTTACACACGGGAGCTACTACTTCGCCGTCTCGCTCGGACCTAAGATTCAAATATAAACTTCTAAAATTAATACTCTCTATGATAATTAGTTACGCACGAAACCTACCCTACCCCCAACCTTAACCAACTCTTCTAGTAAGTAAAACATGAAAGATATGACTATAACGATGATTAAACATTAAAACATACCTATTCCATAGGAATATTAATAAAGCGATAAACGATATTGCTACGACATTAATAACATTAAAATAAGGTCTCGAACTTAACTCATATCACATCATAACATTAAGAAAACTTCTCACTGACTTTAAGACACTTTTTAACCTTACTTTAAAACCCAATTAGCAACAGTTAACGTCATGAAACTTCGATATGAAATACCTAGCATGCAACTATTCATATTTCACGAAATACACCATAATAATTCCAAAGGCTTGCCTTAGGGTCCAATATTCACACTATATTAATTAAACACTTCAACCAAGATTCCTAACATGTTTCTAGAGTCTCAAAACAACCATAAACCTCACTTTTAGTAACATAAATCCTAATATAAACATTTATGAACATAACATTCTATACTAACTCAACTTACTCAAAACCAACCAAGGTTCCAACTTTATTAATCTAAACACTTAAACCAACTCCAAATCATGCTTCTAAGGTCTTAAACAGTTACCATTTTCATATAATTAGCACTAAATACTTATTTCAACCTCTTATAACATGCTAAAACACTACTAACCCTAACTTGCTAAAAACTCATGCAAGATTAAAACTTTAAAAGATGAAACCTTCATACAACTCTAATAATTCATTAATGAACCTATTTCATGCCGAACATGCATTAAACAACGAAGGATTTATGACAGGGCCGCAAGTGCACGGTGTACGTAGTAGCACGTCAAGGTCGATCCCACAGGGACTCAATTAGCAGCACAGAAAACTAGTATCTATCGCGATTGCTAAGCTAATCAGGTTTTGGTTTTGGAAGACTTTAAAAGCTAATTAAAACTAATAAAGCAGGAAAATTTAATCAAAGAGTCTATCAAGAGAGAAAGATATCTAGGGTGATGCTAACCTAACAACGAGTTCGATTACTAAAAACCTAGTCTGCACAATCATACATTCAAGAACAAATCAAGAATCGACAACCTCTAAATCCTATCGCCCTTTCGATGCTAAATAGAATTATTCTAAACAACCTAATCAACAACTTTCGTCTGCCTTTTAGGTTAAACAGAATTGAAGGTCTCAAAAAGTCAGGTTATCTAATGATTCCCTTGTTATTACTCCTTTCTCAACTTTCGCAAACCTAGGTAGACAGGTTGGTAGTCAGACTACCCTAATTCACCTTTCAGTACTTCTCAGGTTAATCTCAAACTTACAAATATCCAAGGCCTTAAGAATACTCATAAACATGGAAAACACAACCTTCTATTGATTCTAATCAAGAATTCATGCACAAACTAATAACAATCAATCAAACTACATTGCTTCGGGTTGCAAAACCCTAGAATTCAAGAAAATCACTCACTCATGTTCAAGAAAAGTACAACACAAGTTCCAAACATCATGATTAATTCTCAAAACAAGAAAGAAATTGGAAAGAAAAATAACTACGAAGAATTACAACCGTCGAGTCTTTCGATCTCGGGGTGGAGTCTTCCTCGCGAGCGTAGATAAATTCTTCCCGAGTCTTGATCTTGATTTTTGATTGAATAAATCTTGATCTTGTTCTTGATTAATGGGGAGGAGTTGATGGGATGATCTGGCTCTCTTGATCGAAGGGTAGAATAATAGTCAATGAATTAATCCATCCTCAACGAGTGAATAATCCTCCTGAAACTGCTGCTTCTTTCACGCGCAAAAAGGCCACGACCCAGCCCAGTGTACCACGGAACGTGGGAAATGCCACGGGTAGGCCGTGATTCACGCTGCCCAGTTTTTCCTTTCACTTGCTTTGTGTGCTTGGCGAAAACAATAGGTGCCAGTGTAGTAAACGCCCTCCATTTTTCCTTCTTTTCATTGGGCCGAGCGGAGGATAGGAGTGGATATAATGAATTGAATTGCCCTCCTTTTGATTGGAACGAATGTGAGTGCCTCCACCAATGGATTCAATGGCCTCACTTCTCTCTTTGATTTGATTGGGCCGAAACAAGCAACCCAAATGCCTCATGAATTTCCCCACTTTCCTCTTCTCTCATTGGGCCACATGGAAATGTGAGTTAATGGATGAATGCAACGCATGGGCTGGACGAAGGGAATGAATGGCTCCTCTTTTGTGATTGATTGAATGAATTGATTGACCTCCACCTCCCTCACTTGTGAATGGACCGAATGAAGTGAGTTGCATGGCCCACTTCTCACTTGTCTTCTTTGTCATTGGGCCAAATCAATGAGTGAAGGAATTAAATCCATTCACTCTTTCTATTCGGGTGATTGGACCGAGTGGGGGAAATCATGGCCCAAAACTGCCCTGGACCGTGGCGTGTACCACGGGCTGCCTGTGGTAGCAACTGTCCGTCCATTTTTTGTACCATTTGCTCCGAAAATTGTACCACAGCTCGGGATTCAGTAGGGGAGGTCCGTAGTATACTCGATCTCGCCAAATATTGAGGAATTGTTGGTGTTTTGGCTTAAAACCTACAAATTACATCAAAAACAATAACACCAAGTGTAGTAGAGAAATTGGAACAAAAATCATGGTTCACACATAAAACTCTCCCTATTTCACTATTAAAAACCCACCAAAATATAGTCATGAAACGCAGTTATCAATTTACGTTGATTTTCTCTCATACAACCCTAGTATATTAACATGTCATTCAAGACCAAAGTTTGAAACTTTATGCTTCCATCATGCATCAAACCCAAACTAATCTATACCTACATGGTTTCTACTGATATTTACACACTCAAACACTTCATTATCATCACTTAATCATCACACACACAAATAAACACAAACAGAATACAAACATAAAAAAGGAAAGGGTTTTAGAGGTGTACTAGACAAGAGAGGGGAAATCAACCAAGATGCCGGTGGTGTTGGGCGGTGCTAGGGTCGACGGCGGTGCTGCGGTGCTGATGGTAGCGGCTCAGAGGTCGCCGGCAGCAGCAGCGGGTCAGCAACGACAGTAAAACAGAGAGCTGAACAGAAGCGTTGGAGATCCCCGAAGCTGGGTTGATCGTCAGGCGGGGTTGCCAGCGGTTGGGGGTCGTCGCCGGAGGTCGGGGCAGTGTTGGTGTTGCGGTGGTGGTGAGGTGGTGTTATGTTCGGGATCGGGAAAGAGAATAGCGCAGATGGGGGCAGGTGGTGCGTCAGGGTGGCGTTGACGGTGGCCCGTAGCGGCGCTGCGATGGTCGGCGACAATGGAAGGGAGGAAGGAGAGGGAAGAAGAAGAAGAAGAAGAAGAAGAAGAAGAAGAAGAAGAAGAAGAAGAAGAAGAAGAAGAAGAAGAAGAAGAAGAAAGGAGGAGGGAGGAGGTGATGGCGTTGGCTGTGCGTGGTGTCGGGGTGAGGCAACGAAGAAGAAGAAGAAGAAGAAGGAAAGGAGAGGGAGAAGGAGAGAGAAAGAAAAAAGAAAGAGATAGAAGGAGAGATAGAAATTTAAGGTATTTTTTTTATTGGGTAGGGGTGCCCTTAGGTATTTATAGATTGAGAAATTAGGGTAAAATTGGTATAAATTTACCTTAGGTGTTAGTAACACTATCCACAAATTTCCTTTTTCTTAAACTAACACCCTACCTAAATCAGTTTTCAAAACTTATTAAATTAACTTTCAACAGTTAGCCAAACTGTGTCTAACTGATATAATTCGACCGATAAAAATTCTAAGAGACTCGCTCGCCGTCCTATAAGCCCCACGTGATAACCACTCATACAAAAAAACGAAAGATAATGCACGTCAGAAATTTTAACGGTAGCAAATAATAGAACTTTTCGGGGTTTTACATCATTAATCCCTTAAAAGAAGTTTCGTCCTCGAAACTGAAACTCATACTTAACGATTTTTTAGACGGAACTAACAACGAACTTAACCAAGACTCTCGGTTTTACATCATTACCTTCTTCAAAAGAGTTTCGTCCTTAAAACTTAACATGCCAAGCATAGGAACCGAAACTTAATCATACTGTAACTTACGAGGGAAAGAGAGATGAGTACCAGTCACATCGTCGTAAAAAATTTTTGCCTCCTTGCCCCGCATTACGTACACTCGGCCTCCCTTGTTGCGCGTTGCTTGATATTGCTGACGAGGTGGGTGTTGATTAGGTGGCCTGTCACGATTAGCCTGGTTGCCATTGGAGCCATCCCGATTCAGGTGTTGTTGCCTTGGGTTCCTGTTGTAACCTCCTCGTTCCTGGTATGTTGAGGGTGGGGCCCTTTGGTCGTTGGTCCTTCCATGGTTGGATCCTTCTAGTGCTGGAAGAGGGCAGTCTCTCACCATATGATGTGGGCCGCCACACCGGTAACAGTTTGCCCTTAGGTTAGTCCTGCACGCCCTGGCGTCATAGCCCGGCCTGCTACAAGCTCTACAAAACAACCCAGGTGGTGGTGCTTGGTTACTCTGCCAGTTGTTGTGGTGGCTTCTCTTGTCGAGGTATATTAGAGTATGATAAGAGCGGGAAGGTTCCTTTCTCTTGTTGCCTTGCTTGTTCATATGTGCCTCTCGGGTAGGGCTGTTCATCGGTTCAAAACCAATCCGATCCGAATAAAAGGTAAAGTCCAAACTGAAAACCAAACCGAATAAAACCGATTCAGTTTTTAATTTATTCGGTTCAAAACCGAATGATGCATACTTCTTTATGGGTTTTCACAAGAACCGAATAAATCGAAAACCGAATAAGGCTTAAAGTTCAAACCGAAAACCGAACCGAACAAAACCGGTTCGATTTGGACGGTTCGATTCGTTTCGATTCTCGGTTTATTCGGTTTCTCGGGCTGTAGCTACTCTCTCAATGTTGATGTCCACGTCCAGCATCTCCTGGTACGATGTGAACGTGCGTGCTGACATACGATCTTGAATGTCAAAACTCAGACCACTCTCGAAATGATTCATCTTCAAAACTTCATCAGCCACGTATGCCGAAGCGAAGCGGGATAATTATGAGAACTTGGCAGCGTATTCCAACACGCGATCCTTTCCTTATTCCAATTCTAGGAACTCTTTCTCCTTAGCCTTTTGGAGCGATATAGGGTAAAAACGATTCTTCAGCATTTCTTTGAACCGGTTCTAGTTGAACCCAGGTTCATTCTATCGTTCCTTCACACTCATCCACCATAAGTCAGCCTATCCTTTCAGGTGGTAGGTCGCAAATCCAACTTTCCGCTCCTTAGGGCAGGGAAGAGCATCGAATTTTTTTTCGATGTCGCGTATCCACTCTTCAAACACCCTGGGGTTAGCTTCCCCAGAGTAGGCGGGAGAGGGTTGAGGCTGTTGAACTCCTTGAATAAAGAGGCATTTTCATCCCTCCTTGGCTCGCCTATTTGCTCCGACATTCGTTGAAGGTGCTCGGTCTGAGGAGTCATCATCTCCATCATCATAAGTTGTGCCATATCGGGGGCTATCGGCGCGGTGTTCTCTCCATTCATGGCGGATCGAGCAGCCTGTGTTGCTCATGCAGCTGTTGTCTCTTGGAGTTCTGTAAACCGTTGTCTCAGCTCATCGCTAGTTGGGAAAGGCCTACCTTGAAGCCCATTAGATCTGGTCCTGTCGTCTTGAGTCATACTTGAGACAGAAGAATCCACCTTATCCAGCTCTTACTAATGAATTTCTACCCTAATAGTTTGAACATAACAAAACGTTCACAGGGCTACTTGATAACAATAAATTAAGTAAGCACTTAAACTCATAAACAATTAGGGAGCAAAAACATATCCCAGTCCCCATCCTACACTCACACTCCGAACGTAGCATCCTAAGCACTAACTAAAACCTAATAGACACTTAATAGCTACCAAGTCCTAACCCAGAGCTTTGATACCATTTTGTAAGCCCTGGAAATTCAATTATGAAAACGTCAAAGTCAACTAACGTTAACAGCGGAAGACACATTTTTTTTTCTTTTTATTAACTTGGGCATTACTGTCGTACCTCCAAAGAGATACAAGGCGAGAACAGAGATTAACAAAACTAACTACGAACTTCAATTTAATTAAACGAAAAGAACTTCGAATTCTAGAACAACATAAGCTCAACATTAACTAAACTTCAAGTTTGAACATAAACTAAACTTTATTCTCAAAACGTGTAACTCCAACATCCTCACCTCTAGAGTCCATTCCCATCAATAACTGATCTTTACCTGAAAACAAAACATTCACATCATGAGGGAGAAACCTCAATAATGTCTACCCCTAACTGTCAAAATAGTTTAAAGATCATTTCAACTCATTTAGGGGAGGGGAACAAGTCAAACCTTTTCACAACTCATTTGAATCTCAACCCAAAAATAATAGAGTTCAGAAATAATATAACTTAGAAACAATAATGCCAACTTTCAACTCAGAAAAACACAACATTCGAAAAATCTCAACTAACTTTTCAATATCAGAATCAGACATAAGAAATCAGAAATAGAGTAATCATTTCCTCAGAAAACAACTAGAATTTTATTATGCGGGCAAGATTTGCCTATCCCCAGAATATCAAAATTCAGAATCAGAACAGAATCTCAAATCCTCATAATCAAAATATGGATGGTCAGTCCCAGAAACAGAATTAATCTCAGAAACATATCGGGACTCCCCGGTCTCTTGATAACTCCCCTGCAGGAACAGATCCTGGTCTTTGGGTCGTTACCCGCAACCCGCTTATGGTTTCACTTTGATTATTAGTATCTTATGAAGTTCAGACTTCATAATTTAAACAAAAACCAAACCAAGGTTCCAAAACCTACAGAATAAAACTCAGAGTTTCAAAGACTATCACATTTTACTCAACTCAGAAAAAGAACACAGACATCCAAATCAGACAGTCCAATTTCACAGAAAATCCCCGTGCGGGATGCACGCTTCATAAAAACATATTAAAATCACAAAATAGATAAAAGAGCATCCCAATGGCGATTAGGACATAGACATTACGTGAACAACTTCTCTTTACTTCAACACTTCATTATCATCACTTAATCATCACACACACAAATAAACACAAACAAAATACAAAACATCAAAAAGGAAAGGGTTTTAGAGGTGTACTAGACAAGAGAGGGGAAATCAACCAAGATGCCGGTGGTGCTGGGTGCTGCTAGGGTCGATGGCGGTGCTACGACAATGATGGTGGCGGGTGAGAGGTCGCCGGCGTCGTCGACGGCAGCAGCGGGTCAGCAACGACAGTAAAACAAAGAGCTGAACAGAAGCGTCGGAGGTCCCCGAAGCTGGGTTGGTCGTCATGCGGGGTCGGCGGCGGTTGGGGGTCATCGCCGGAGGTTGGGTCAGTGCTGGTTCTGCGGTGGTGGTGAGGTGATGCTGTGTTCGGGGTCGGGAAAGAGAACATAGCAGAGGGGGGGCAGGTGGTGCATCAGGGTGGCGATGATGGTGGCCTGCGGCGGCGCTGCGATGGTCGGCAGCAATGGAAGGGAGGAAAGAGAAGGAAGTAGAAGAAGAAAGGAGGAGGGAGGAGGTGATGGCGTTGGCTGGGCGTGGTGTCGGGGTGATGCAACGAATAAGAAGAAGAAGGAAAGGAAAGGGAGAAGGAGAGAGAAAGGAAAAAGAAAGAGAGAGAAGAAGAGAGAGAATAAAAAAGAAGGGGTTTGGCGGCTGAACGAAAGAGAGCGAGAGAAATTTAGGGTATTTTTTTATTGGGTAGGGACCTTAGGGTATTTCTAGAGGGAGAAATTATAATAAAATTCGTATAAATTTACTTTAGGTGTTAGCAACACGATCCACAAATTTCATTTTTCTTAAACTAACACTCTACTTAAATCAGTTTTCAAAACTGATCAAATTAATTTTTAACAGATACCCAAAATGTCTCTAATTGATATAATTCGACCGATAAAAATTCTAAGAGACTCGCTTGTGGTCCTATAAGCTCCATGTGATAACCACTCATATAAACAAACGGAAAATAACGCACATCAGAAATTTTAACGGTAGCAAATAATAGAGCTTTTCAGGGTTTTACATTAACATACAATATAAGGATTACTAACAGTACGTTGTTGGACACAAATAGAGTTTTTTATTTAAATAGTCGTGATTATATAACTGTTATAATAGTGACGATCACTTAACTATTAGAATGCATGCGACTAATATACGAGTTAAGGTTGACCAATATTTGTGTACCTTGACACATGTAGATTTTACTATTATAAGAGTCATAATCACTTTAAATAATAAAGTCACATGTAAACATAAAATTTCTCAATTTTCAACTTTCCAATATTCTTGAAGTAAAACACTCCTACTAAGATTCAATAAACCTAATATAAAATGGAAAAATTTATAGTGATTGTCAACCATGACAACCACTACAATAAAAATAATGTTTATGTATACATCTGTTAACTTTTATCTTGGTCATTCATTTTTATTATTTAGTAGAGCATAACAAAATGTATTTTCTTAATTAAAATAATTTTATGAAGTTTTTTAAAATTTAAATACCTTAACTCTAATTTTTTGCCTAGTCAACGAACATATGTTGAAAATAATTTATTTATAAATTTTTTAAAATAAACTAAAATTTTAAAAAATATATTTAACAATATATATTAAATAAAAAAGCTAACGATCAAGATAAAACTTGACAAATATATGGGTAAGATTTATTTTACTTATGCTAATTGTCATCGTTGACAGCCACTATAAGTGTAACAGTATAAAATTTTATCCTATTACTAATAATATACGATTTTTACTAATTGGGGTATATTCAATTCTCATCCCTTTTATTTGCATTCATTATAAATGTTCAAGTGCATTATAAATTGTCAACAATCTACCAATTTCTTTGGTAACTGTTTGGATCTAAGTTCTGCACTCGACCACTCCATTGACATTATCATGTCTAGATTACAAATTGATATTATGTTGTTGATGTTTTAGTTCATTATATGTTACTATAATTATGTCTTGATATAATTCCATGTTGTGATTTCTTGTGCTGGGGAGTCTTATGTTGTGACAAATCTAGTTGAGTAGTTCAACACATCATCTACTAGTTTGACTTGGCATTATAATTCCTGCAACTGTGATTAGTATGACTATTGTGAATCAACAGTATATACTTACATATAATAGTTTATGCTTAAAACAATAATTAGTTATGGGCCCGTGATTTAATTAGTATGACTATATATTGTCCATATGACTATTAAATTTTTATCCCCATGATTGTTTAATTTATCCTTGTCCAGTTTTTTTTTTTTTTATTTATTTCACATTGAATAGGAATTACGTTAAAGTGTCTATCATAAAAAAAAAAATGTGAGTGAGTGTGTGACTATTATAAGCAGCACAAAGTAACTAATAGGCTTGTTAAGATGTCTCCATCTTTTTCCTATTTTTTTTATTAAATATTAAAGTCACATTATTAAAACTAAATGGTCGTACTTTAATTTGCTTGATAAAGTTTCAGAAATTATAATCGTAATAGTTGTACCTTACATACATAAATAGTAATAGTCATATCAACAACACTAATTATACTCTCATATTGACATTTATCATAATCAAAATCGTTAACTTATTAAAACATTATAGTTGCCTTGTCAAAACAAGACAGTCATGCTCAATCTGATAACGTTTAAAAATAATAAAATATTTAAAACAATAAAAAGTAATAGTCACATCAAAAGACACATTATGTCACCCATTTCATTTTGAAGTCTTACAAAATTGAAATGGCCAATTTGTTAATTCTAATAGTCACCTTATTAATTCCAAATAGTCATACCCCATTATGACGTTAAAGAAAACATTATATTCAAATAAATATTAATTGTAGCATAATTATTGTAACATTATTAAATAGTCGTATATCCACAAAAACTAATCCCATACAATAGACACGTGCAATCTTGATAATCATATGACAAATATAAAATAGTTATATTATGATCAATTTTTATGTCATTCCTACTATCGATTTGATCCATCTTTGATGTCTCTGCTTGCGAATTCTCCATTATTGTTATTTCAACGTTTATAACATATCAAATATAACAAAGATTAATTTGATAAATCACCACTTACCAAACAAAATGTCTATACCCATCTACACTCAAAACATATGGGAATTCTTAATATAAAGGAATAGTTGCATATAAACAAAACAAATTTAATGTGATTTGTAATCCTTGGATATAAACTAATTATTGAATACATGCATAACTTTTATAATTCTTGAATATAAAGGAAGTCTTTATATTGACACAATGAAAATACCACTTACCAAACAACATTTACCACTTACCAAATAACATTTGGCGGACGCAGATGATTGTGTGTTGGACATTATAGGCAATAATGCAATGGCAAAATACATCCAACAATGCAACAATATTAGAGCACCAAATTTTCGACGGTGCCGACTCAGATAAGTTTTTGTGAACAACATTCAGTGGCACATGTGAATATTCGACAGTGGCGGTAATTCAATTTATGCAAATTTTTAGGGTTTGCTTATGGGAAGATATAGAAACTAACCCTATATATATGGCGTGTATTTCACAAACGCAATTTAGGAGAGTGTCGTTAAGTTTTCTCCATCTAATGTGGTACCCCTCGATAATTTAACCCTATATATATATTTGTGTGCGCGCGCGCGATATGAATAGTCGCTAATGAGCGGTCACCCGCCCTTCAATTCCTAGCGACCGTGAAAGGCCTTTGGAGTCCGGTTTTAACAATCTGTTTATACCATGTACTTTTCTTCAACTTTGGCAATTTGACATATATGACTATTGAAGTGTCGAAAACAAATCTCATACATTGAAAATATTAATATTAGTTAAAAAATATGATTATATGTGACAACTAGTTAATTTAATCAAAACACATTGATGTTACATTTTTGAAATCAAACATATTTCATTAATAGCAAGCCATACAACACTTACAATGAAAATCGTGATTGAACAATTGTAGATCTAAAACATAGATATGAAATTCAACTTTCAAATAACTAATACTAATCTTACTGACGTTCGGCTCCGATTTCTTCGATGACTCTGCATCTTTACCATTGACGGAGAACCTCACAACCCGGGCTATAGCGATTTGAAAGTAGATCTTCATCCAACGTATTAGACCACACCGGCTGAACAAAAACTCTAGAAAGAGACTAAAACCCTAAATAAGGGTACAATAAAACTCTAGAAAGAGACTAAAAACCCGAAATAAGGATACAATAAAACAATCAAAATGTAACATCATTGATGTTACATTTTGAAAGTAGAATCAACCGTTATATTTTTTACCTATGATAGTTGAAAAAAAATTTAATTATAGTAGAATCTCCTCAAAAATATTAAATTTTGCAAAAATAATTAGCATTAGTTGTTGCAACAATTCACTTTGATTGTTATATATTAATTTTGATTTTTAAAGATGAAACATAACTTTTAAATATCATAGCTAAAAAAAATCAGCTAAGATAGATCGAGTATCCAGACACATGAGTATAAAAGTAGAACATTATATTAATATAAATTTTTAAAGTATTCAGTTGGATCCCATAAACTATAAATACCAGGCGTAGTGTGCAATAGAGAAAAGCAAAGGACGTCGTCAACGGAAAGTGATATTTTGTTTAAAATCTTAATCTCTTTTCTGAGTCTCCCATTTTCCAACTTCTAATAACGACCTCTCTCTCTCTCTCTCTCTCTCTCTCTCTCTCTCTCTCTCTCTCTCTCTCTATTCTCTTTCATCCTGTCCAAATTCTTGAATCACATAATTTGTCTCCCTTTTGGATGAATTCCTTGATTGAATGAAATCTCCTCCAGTTTGATGACATTTTATTTTACAAATTGGATTCCAAGATGAGTAGTTCTCAAGGCACCACTCCGCCGCCGCCGCGAAAGAGCAATGCCGCCCGTCGACCATCCCCGGCCAGGCGGAAACCCGCCCCTCCCTCAGAATCCGTCACCTCTTCCTCTAAGCCTTCTTCTCCTTCGTAATTATTCATTTATTCATTCTGTTTTGTTCATTTGATTTTTCGCCTTGAAATGAATGCATTGGGAGGGCATTTTACATGTTTGTCGATAATTTATGTGAATTTAGGTCGAATGATGTGAATGTAGAGAGAACGGTGAAGAAGCTGAGATTAACAAAAGCTTTGACGATTCCAGAAGGTACAATGGTTTCTGATGCTTGCCGGAGGATGGCCGCCCGTCGTGTGGATGCTGTTTTGCTTACCGATTCCAACGCTTTGTTATCTGGAATTGTTACTGACAAGGTTCCTCTTTATCTTCTTTATTTATTTTTATTTTAATTTTGATAACATTCAAGTTTGTGGAGCTTGTCTGTCTTCAACATTGGCCTAATTTCGATTCAGTTGCTGCTTATATGGATATTGAAGCTTCTACCACATGGAGGTCAATTATGATCACTCTGATATTGGGTTATCATATAAGGCACAAGAAAAACGTAGACAACACATTTCAAGCTCAAACAAAATAGCCACATTACCATAGAGGGTATCCATATCTGTGTCAAGTACAAATTGAACAATGATACTATAGACCATACGTATATACCATGGAACCAAGAAATTGGGCTTTGTCATTAACAAGAGTATACCATGTATTAATGTACTCTGTGCAATTTCTTATTATTCTCAGCCAATAATCCAAACACAACTTTTCTAAAGCCAACAGTCTCAAAATGTTTCCACCATGTATAAATGTACTCTGTGCACATGTTTGTGTGTCTGTTGTGTTGTGTTTGTGTCTTGTGTAGTCCTGTTGGTACCTTGTATCTCATGGTGTTTAATGACCACATTATTGGAGTATATAATATGATAAACTTACTTAGGGTCTTCAAATGTTTGGTTAGAATTTTGGTTAAGTTTGGTCAAAATCTTTTCTATGGTCGCCATTTTGAAAAATCTGAATGATTTTGTGGTCTGGACGATTGTTAGGACATTGTTACTCGAGTTACCGCAGAGGAACTAAAGCCAGACCAAACCACATTAGCGAAAGTCATGACAAGGAATCCTATATTTGTCACCTCAGAGACATTAGCCATTGAAGCCCTTCAAAAGATGGTTCAAGGTGAGCTTCAGTAACTGAACATTTTGTTCATGTGATTCATTTGCATTGCTTGTATCTCTAGAACAGGACCAGTGTTCTGTTTCTTGAAGTGTTATGCTACTTCAGTTGATCCTTAGTATAAGCCTCCTGCAACTATGTGCGTAGGGAGTGGGGAGTGGGGATGCTTTGAACAAAATGCTAATTTTTGCAGAATTCTCCGACAAGTTAATTGATATCCTTAAATTTTGTTTCAGGAAAATTTAGGCACCTTCCAGCCGTAGAAAATGGTGAAGTCATCGCCTTGCTGGACATTACAAAATGTCTATATGATGCCATATCGGGAATGGAGAGAGCTGTTGATCAGTTTGATGGAGTTGAGCAACAATTGGGAAGTAATTTCAATAGTATGTTCCACAATTTATTTAACTGTTAAAATTCACTTGTTGACATCTTGGAATGGAGTGGGTATGATGAAACCACTTCTTTGTTTGTTTAGGATGTTTAGGATAAGGATGTACACATCTCAACTTCAACAGTATATGTGGGCTGATTGTTGTTGTGATGATTTTGCAGCTCCATCTATGCATATAGAGAATCTTCGGGAACGATTCAAGCCATCTTTGTCAACTATCATTACTGAGAACACTAAGTATGCACTTACTAATTTTGAATTGTAATGTTGTTTGTCAATCACATCTTCTTGTTATGGCGTTACTGATAAAATACCATCGTCGACACCATTTTAGGGTTTCAACAGTTGCACCATCAGATACCGTTTGTCATGCTGCAAAGAAGATGCGAGATTCTCGTGGAAATTCAATAGTTATAATGAGTGACAACAAAGTGCAGGGGATCCTGACGTATTATTCTTTTTCCTCTTCATTTTCCAACTCCCTTATAATGTTTCTTGGATTTGCTCATAGTAAAGGTGATTTCATCTGTATACAGTTCAAGGGATATCCTTATGCGGGTTGTAGCACAAAACCTCGCTCCTGAAGTGACCTCAGTAGAAAAAGTAAATTCCAAACATCATGAAGAATAGATGATTGAATATATGGAGATTACAGTGCATGTTCTTAATGCTTTGGTTCGATTGTTCTGATATTACCTTTATTTCTTTTTAAGGTTATGACATCTAATCCTGAATGTGCTACTATGGATACAACAATTCTTGAAGCCTTGCAAATAATGCGTGATGGAAAATTTTTACATCTTCCTGTTTTAGATAAAGGTAAGCAATTAAATATTAGCGTTGTCAAGTTCTCAAGTGATTTTGTTCACATATTTCTAATTGTTTTTACAGATGGGTCACTTGTTGCATGTGTCGATGTTTTGCAGCTGACTCATGCTGCCATCTCCATGGTAATTATCATTGTATTTAGTATTTTGTGATCTCTAGGCCTAGTTCTTATGCGGACCTAGTAAGTAAATCTTTCCTCACAAGAGTGATCATGAGTAAAAAATGTCATCTCGGATTGTGTCCTGTAGTGCTATTTGTTTGCTTTTATGTAGTGGTACATTTGACATCCTTTTATTACTAATAAATCATTAATAATTCTTGAAAGTATCAAAGTCTGTTAGTACATCTGTTAAGTGTCACTTTAGATATTTGAGGGAAAATCAATAAAACTACTTTTGTTGAGTACTTTAATGCTTTAAGAGATAGGTTACATGATTTACATCACCTAAGTGATTGAAAATACAATTATCAGTGTCTCATCCACTAGAAAAAAGGATTCTTTCTTTCACAAATGTGTTTTGTTTTTCTGAATTGTTAGATCATATGGCATACGTTATGCTACTGATCCTTTATCAGTAAGTTGTCTTTAGATGGTTTTTGTTTCTACATTGGAATTAGGTGTGATGTTAGCAGGGCAACCGGGAGACTTGTTTGGGTGGGTAGAAGAGTTTTCTAGCCCTTTTTATTCAGTCAATGTGCATGTGTGATAGTTGTTGTTTTTGCCAGGGTGTGTGAAAGAATAATTTTGACGTGTTTATTACAATAATTTCTAAGAATACATATTTATTAAGCGAAAATTTTCACATATTCCTAAGCCACTTTCATTTTCCATAGGGAAATTGGATTCTAATAATACGAACTTTTGGCTATATAAGACTTAATAATACGAACTTTCGATTCAGTGATAAATAATACGAACTTTGACTCCATGTTGCCCCCAATAACACGCCACCGAGTTAAGATTAACTTGACTCGGCGGCGGTCTGACGTGGCGGCGGAGGCACGCGCCTGATTGTTTTGACTTTGCCACGTCATCCACTTGACTTAAAAAATAATACGAACTTTACCCAATGTTGCTCTGAATAATAGAAACTTTTTTCTCTATCTAAAAATCTTAGATCTCATTTTTATTTCTTCATCTTCTTCAATCCTCCCCCTCTCTCTCCTCCTCCATTAAAATCAAACCCATAAAAACAGCCAGACAACACTGAGTTATTTTCAACAAGTAACACCATGAGCCAAGTTCAATGTAGCCAATCAAAGCAATTTAAAGTAGACTCAAAGAAAATTTATCATATCAATTCCAAATCACTACCCATAGGCATCTTGAGCCATCTATTGAAGACGACAAGGGTGAACAATGTGGAAATCAATAGGGGAAACTGAGTTTTCTGAATCAATTGCAATTCGCAAGCACGGGTTCTTTCTGGTGCTGGGTGAAAGGCGACAGAGGTTGTTGCTGGCTGAGGAAGTTACGGTGGTCGCTGGGATTTGGAGCGACAATGGCTGGAGGGGTTGCGAAGAGTGGCGGATGCGGCGGTTAGGGTTCGAAACAGACCCAGGAAGCGTGACTGATGTGGATGGAAGTGGGGTGTGCGAAGGGTGTGCAAGGGCTGAATGGAGGGAAGGGTGTGTGGAGACAGTGGATGCGGCGGACATGGTGTTGGCAGATTGCTGAAGATGCGGTGATTGAGAGAGAGGGATGTGCGAAGGGCGTCGCTGGAGATGGTGGGTGGTCGGCAGATTGTTGAAAGTTCTGGGGGTGGTTCGTGGGGTTTTCTGGGTTTGATTCTGATGGAGGAGGAAAGAGAGGGGGAGGATTGAAGAAGAAGATGAAGTAAAAATGAGATCTGAGATTTTTAGAGAGAGAAAAAGTTTGTATTATTCAGAGCAACATAGGGTAAAGTTCGTATTATTTTTTAAGTCAACGTGGATGACGTGGCAAAGTCAAAACAATCAGGCGCGTGCCTCCGCTGCCACGTCAGACCGCCGCCGAGTCAAGTTAATCTTAACTCGGTGGCGTGTTATTGGGGGCAACATGGGGTCAAAGTTCGTATTATTCATCACTAAATCGAAAGTTCGTATTATTAAGTCTTATATGGCCAAAAGTTTGTATTATTAGAATCAAATTTCCCTTTTTCATATTACTAGTTTTAGTAAATTTGAGTACAATTTGTTGGTAGGTTGAGAGTAACTCTGGATCACCAAATGCGATGGCAAACGCAACAATGCAAAAATTTTGGGACTCAGCACTTTCCATGGAACCCGCAGATGAGTCTGAGACTCGTAGGTATGAATCTACTTGTTCATTGTGCCTTGGGACATGTTTGGTAGATAGTTTGATGACTCATTTACAAAGTTGTTGCATACAGTGAATTGTCTGCTTCTATGATGGCTTCTGAAGCGGCAGATCTAGGAAAGTGTTCAACAATTGGTCTTGGAAATTCCTTTACGTTCAAATTTAAGGACTCTAAAGGACGTGTTCACCGATTTGTTTGTGGTAAGTATCATTTCAATTCCACTTCTTGAAATCAACCATTATTCTTCTAGACAAGGGAAATAGCCAAAGAGATTAATGAAGAAGAAAAAAATAGTTATGGATTTGTAATGTGTTTTAAAAATTACAGGCAATGATAATATAGATGAACTTATGTCTACCGTTGTTCAACGAATAGGAGTTAGCAACTCTGAGAGGCAACCTCAACTGTTTGTAAGTCTCTTCGTTTTGTGTACCTAAACTTCCTCGAGAATTTGAGTGGTAAAATTCTAAAACTTTGTTGTTGCTTGAATTATAGTACAAAGATGATGAAAATGACAAAGTCACGCTTACATGTGATGCTGATCTCGTTGCTGCTGTGCTCCATGCTAAATCAATAGGAGCAAAGGTATTGCTTTTTTAAAAAAAAAAATCTTTCCTTTGCATATCTTTTGAATGTTAGTGAAATAGTGGATATAGTTCAACATTTACTACACATAGTCGATTTATTAGTCATTTACCTTTGATATTTGGGGAAAAGGCTTCACGATATACATAAAATACACCCATTGGTTGTTGCGCATCTCAACAATCCCCGTGACTACAACTTTTAACCATTCACCAATATTTAACTTTCTTTTGCATTTTCACATTCTAGCATTTTGTCCAACGAGTTTGATGTGGTTCGTTGTCGCTACCCATAGGTGTTGAGGTTGTATGTCGAGTTCCCGCAACCAGTGGAGGAAACTAACAGTGCACAAATTACAAGAAGTACTCCTACAGTTGAGAATTCTAGATGGACTTCAATTCATTCTGGGGTTTTGGCTGGTGCAGTTGTCCTTACTGGTGTTGCACTAATGGTGTATCTAAAACGTGCAAATGTCTCCATTGCACGGTCCTTGAACCATTTTAAGCCTGCATAATTTGGTCCCTTATTTTACACCTAACTGATTTCAATTTTGACATATAATATGATGAAGATAAATCATATGTATAATATGATAAGATGAAGCATATATTCTGCTGATTTATGATGTTGTAGACTTGATCATGAAATAATCTGCTGATGTTTGTATATTTTTAGGCAGACAAACAAGCTAAGCTAATTTGTAGATTAGCTTGAGACCTGTTGTAACATTCTTTAGCAAGACAGTATTGTACATTACATGACTATATCTAATGTTAATATAACCCAACAATTTTGGGTCATTGAATTATAAAAAATATATATAAAACAATATTGAGTCAATAATGTGCATAAGATATTCGTCTTATTTAAAATCAGACGTGCGCTTACTTTGCTTTAAAGATGAATTGGTTTCTGCCAACCCAAGCCTTTTACTAGAAATGTCTGTTATATTTTGATAATAGAATATTAACGGTGTGTTTGGCCAAACAGAACTGTTACTTCAAAAAGTTATAGGTAAATAATTTATATTATAGAAGTACTTTTAACTAGTGTTTCACCAATTTTAGATACCTGTGTTTACTACTTTGAAACCTCACAAATTGATTAGGGAAGTTGGATTCTAATAATACGAACTTTTGGCCATATAAGACTTAATAATACGACTTTCAATTAGGTTCTGAATAATATGAACTTTGACCCCCTGTTGCCCCCAGTAACACGCCACCGAGTTAAGCTTAATTTAACTCGGTGGCATGCTGACGTGGTGGCGGAGGAAGGGTGCTGACTTTTTTAATTTTGCCATGTCATCTAAAATTTGTCCACATCATCTTTTCCTTTTTTTTCTTTTTTTCTCTCTCCTCTAACCCTTTTCTCTCCAGCCCCCTTCTCGCTCCTCCCCCCTCTTCTTCGACCCACCAGACAGCCATGGCCATGGCCATGGCCATGGCTTCTCCTCCTCTTCTCTCCATTTCTCTCTCTACAACTGAGAACCCAGCTCAGAACATGACACCAAACTCGGTAAACAAACCTAGACTCGGTAATTTTCTAGTCTTCAACCCAGAACATGATTCAAAGCTCTTCTTCCTCTTCTCTCCTTTGATTGAAATCCAAATCAAACGAATACCCAGAAAAATCCAAGTATCAAACCACAAATGTATGAAAGAAATTGCTAAACAAACCCATATTATGCAAAAAATTATGTTCCATCATACTTGGAATGGGGAAAGATTGAAATTTTAAACATGGGACATGAACACCGTGACACGACCAAAATGGCTGGGCACAGTCAACAATTCACCATTAGAGCAGGAGTTGAAGGGGGAATGGGGAAAGACTAATGAGAGAGAACCATCGAAGACACTGAAATGGAAACTTATCTTAGTAATGTAGCCGTATTTCAAGCAAGATCCCACAATGATTGAATGAAATCAGCCAAATTTCGACCCTAAATTGAAGAACTGCAAAATCGAAAACCCTAGAATTGAGAATTTGAGGACCCGTGCATGCGTACTTATAGTGGAAGTAGAGGGCTTTTGGTCGTCCCTTGGCCACGACTCTAGAGGTGGGTTTGCTTAGGCCACCTGTTGCCGGTTACCGGCTTTCTGAGCTGCCAGTAACAAGTGAGAGTTGAGTGAGCGACAGTGAGTCGCCATCTGGAACCGAGCTTGGTGTTGGGAATCAATGGCCGCCGTGGGGGAAGGAAAGTTTCAAAGCTCCAAATTCTTGCCGGAGATGTCGAGGACTCGGACTCGTCGGAAGTGGGTGGCGGAGGAGACGAATCGGCGCCGGAGGAGGGCAAAGGTGGAGGGTGGGATGGTCGGAGGAGGAGCTGGGATTGTGGTGGTCGGGCATTGCTGAGCATCTGCTGGAAAAAATGGGGGAAATGTAGAGAGAGGAGAGAGAAAGAGAGAGAAGGGGTTAAAAAATAAAAGGGAAAAAATTAAAAGGGTGAGTTGGCATTTTTTTAAAGTCAACTGATGACATGGCAAGGTCAAAATTCAAAGACAATATAACTCCGCCGCCACGTCAGCATTCCACCGAGTTAAGTTAACCTTAACTCGGTGGCGTATTACTGAGGGTAACAGGGGGTCAAAGTTCATATTATTCAGAACCTAATCAAAAGTTCGTATTATTAAATCTTATATGGCCAAAAGTTCGTATTATTAGAATCCAATTTCCCAATTGATTATTATAATGTTTCTTATTTGTTCTCTCTTACATCAAGTATCATACTTATTTATACTAATAAGCATGAAATTAAAAATAATTAATACAAGAAAATAGAGATTTTTAAAAAAATTAGAAATATTGTAAAAATGGAAATATATTTTCATTACTAGGAAAGATTAAAGGTATTTGTTGATTAAAATGTTTTTCCATAAATTTTCTTAGTAGCTTCCAAGAACTAGAAATTAGAAGCTACAAAATGTAGCTTCAACTTCTAAGGGTCTTGGAAGCTAATTTTGATTTCTATAAAGTTGGAAACAACTTTAAAATCTTCTTATTTGGTCCAACTTCAGTTTTTGGCCCTGTTCAACGAAATTGACATTTTTGATAATGGATAATGGTTTACGTAGCGTTTAGCAGTTTAGGCATCGTATAGTTATTTGTGTAGTACATGCAGCAACCAATATATACATATTATATCAAGTGGATCAAAAATATAAAGAAAATCGATGATGGTAGAAGACGTATAGCGGGAGTAGAAGGACAAAGTGTACTCCCGCGGGAGTATACAATAATTTTTGTAGGAAAGACATCACTATTGATAAATATAATTATTGGGGAGCATGGTGAGGTGTATAAGAATATCTTATTATTTAGGTTCTGTTTTTTAAAATGATATGATCAAGTTAGGTTTGGTCAGGTAAGGAAAGGAAAGTGAAGAACCTCAATGCTGCTCTGAGGACCTCAGCATATCCAGCAGTGAGGACCTCCAGCCTCGGCAGCAGTCTCAGTACAAAGATTTTGTTTGAAAGATCTCAGTCGAAATTAAATCAAGGAAGTTATCCATATCCTATCTCTATTTTATTCTTTCTGATTCTGCATTCACATTGTAACAGATGATATCTCTTTTTCAGACGCCAAAAGGAAAGGAAAGAAATCGCTTGAAATTGCCAGATATGAGAAGATTGAAGATTGACTCAAGAAAGGAAACAATCATTCAACAAAGGAAATGGAACGTTGCTGCAGAAGTACTCAAGCATAAATACAATCAGAACCTCTTATGAGACTCAACGATTTCCAAGCAATAAAATCAATTGTAGGAAATTTGGTTAGAGAATTCTGAGTTGTAAGATTATTGTGAGAAAGTATTCTGAGTTGTAGCCACTAGGAAGTAGTGAATTTGTAACCGGTTGAGTGAAAATTGGTGAGGGCCTCAAGGGCTGTGTTTCTAGAGTGAGAAAGGGTTCTCACTTTAGGTGTGTTAAATCCTTTAATTGCCTCATCTATGAGGCCTCTTCATAGCTCGAATAAAGCCTCTTTAGAAAGGCTCCACTAACGGAACTTCTTCCTAAGAATTATGCCCCTATAAGCAACATCGAGGACCTCAACAGTCCTGATATTGCTGAGTTTCTGATCTCCTTTATTCTATCTGTATTTCAAGTTCAGTTCAATAAAAGAAGTATTATTCAATTTATGCAAGTGCTATTTAACGAGTTTGTGTTGATAAAGTGTAGAAAATCATAACTCTATTCACCCCCTGGGGTTATTTCAATTGGTATCAGATTGGGTCCACAAATTCAAGAGTTTAACCACTCGTGGAAAAGATCATGGCCGCTATCAACACAAATGAAGCTCCTAAGGATGTTCGTGGACAAGAGCACCACTTCTTACTGGTGAAAATTATACGATGTGGAAGAGACAGATTGAAATATTCCTCAAAGATCAAGATGAAGACTTATGGATTGTAGTCACTAAGGGAGATTTTCCAACTCCTACGAAGAAAGACAGTGATAACAAGGATTTCCCAAAGAAAAGATCTGAGATGTCGGCTAGAGAGCTTGAACCGTTGAAGAAAAATACTCGGGCTCTAAATCTAATTTATTGCAGTTTGAATTCCAATGATTTTGAACGTGTCTCTAACTGTGAAAATGCCAAACAGGTTTGGGACTACTTGACAACCTCATACGAAGGCACAAGCCTTGTAAAGGACATCAAAGTGGACATTCTAGTCCAGAAGTATGAGGCTTTTAAAATGGAAGAAAATGAATCTATTAAAGAGATGTACAAGAGATTCAGCAACATCGCTAACCACTTCAAGTCACTTGGAAAGAACTACTACAACGAGGAACAAGTTAGGAAGATCCTCAGATGTTTGCCAAGAAGAAAATGGGATCCAAAAGTTATAGCCATTAAAGAAGCTCAAGATCTCAAGGCCCTCAAACTGGAAGAACTCATTGAGAAACTCTTGGCTCATGAGATCCAACTAAGTGACCTCTCAGAACCAAAAGGGATTTCCCTCAAAGCAACATGTGAATCTGATAGTGAATCAGATGAAGATGAGGAAGAAACAATGGCAATGCTAGCAAGAGGGTTTAGAAGATTTTACAAGAAAAATCCAACCTTTCGAGGCTACATCAAAGATAGACAAAACAAAAAAGCAAGAGGTAAGGCCTTAATGAAAGAAGAATCTGACCCATTTACTTGTTATGGTTGTGGCAGCTCAGAGCATTTGGTTAAAAACTGTCCTCACGCCAGAAAGAACAAGGACAGAAGAAATATGAGGCCCAAACAACAACATCGTAGGGCAATGCTTGCAGCCTAGAGTGACAATGATTCAAGTGAAGGAAATAGTGATGTTGAAGAGGTTGCAAATGTCTGCCTAATGGCTCAACTCAATGAGGATCCAGATACATCCTCATCTCAAGATGAGGTAAACATTAATGACCTCCTCAATCTTCCTTCAATTCATCTTGCTCATAAATTATTGCATCTCTTTAAATACTCTAAATCCTTAATAGAAAGAGTCAAGCATCTTACAAAACACGTTAACAACCTAAGTGAGACCATAGAAAGCTTAAACTCTAGAAATGACCTCTTAATTGCCGAGAATGACATATTGTCCCTTGAGGTCAAAGACTGCTACAAAACCATCACTCAACTATCCAATGAAGTAGTCACCAATTCCCATCCTTACCAAAAAAATCACCCCCTCTCATCTCGTCCTCATACCAAAGTTCCTGCAAATCATCCTCCCAGAGGACCTCTTCTTCCCACTCCAAATCTGACTCCTCACAAAAAGCAACATCACAAAAACTGTTTTGTTGCCCATACTTAAAAGACCTCTCGTAGTACCTCACCCAAGCCCTCTAAATCCTCAAGATTCTTTCAAGTAGGCAAAATATAGATCCCTAAACCTAGCGTCACAACTTGTCTGTTAAAAACCAAGGAAGGTATAATGTCTTCTGATGCAGGTATGCTTCAAAACTCACAGCGACCTATGGTATTTGGACAGCGGTTGCTCTCGCCACACGACCGGAGATCCAACCAAATTTTGCGAGTTGAAAACCAGCAAAACAGGGAAAGTTACATTTGGAGACAAAAGCCAAGGCAAGATCCTCGGCATTGGGAAGGTCGGTAAGGACCTCAACAATTCTCTAAATGATGTATATCTTGTAGAAGGTCTAGAGTATAATTTGCTTAGTATTTCTCAGTTTTGTGGTAAAGGTAATAGTGTCAGTTTCAATAAAATTGCATGTGTAGTGTCTTCAGAGTCTCATCAAATCATTTTGCATGGTCATCGCATGAATAATGTTTATGTTATAGATTTAAGTGAGTCTTCAGAGGAACTCTCATGCCTTAAGGCTGGGACTGAGGAAATAGGGCTATGCACTACCGCCTAGGTCATGTTAGCATGAAAACATTATAAAAGTTGCATAAGTCAGACCTAGTTCGAGGTTTCCCTCCTCATAACTATGAGAAAGATCGGGTTTGTGATGCATGTGCTAAAGGAAAACATACCAGATAATCCTTCAAACCTCTCAAGTTTGTGACTACCTCAAAATGTCTTGACCCCCTACACATGGACCTCTGTGGGCCTACCCCTTATAAAAGTCTTGGAGGTAATTCCTATACTCTTATCTAATAGATGATTTTTCAAGATTTACCTGGGTGTTATTTTTGAAAAGTAAAACAAAAGCCTTTGAGCACTTTTCAAAGCTCTACAAACAACTCAAGGTCCTCACAGGAAGTTCGGTCAAAGCTATAAGGACAGATCATGGAAGGGAGTTCGACGACAAGGATATGTTTGGAGCATTTTATGCAGAAATGGGAATAACTCATAATTTCTCCGCACCAAGAACCCCTCAATAAAACAGAGTCGTAGAAAGAAAGAATCGTACCCTGGAGGACATTGACAAGAACAATTATCGGTGCAAACAATCTCCCAAAGTTCCTATGGGCTGAAATCATCAACGCATCAAACTACATCCTGAATCGATGCACTATCAGATCCATTCTAAAAAAGACTCCTTATGAGTTATTTAAAGGGAAGGCACCAAACATCAGTCACCTCAAGGTCCTCGGCTGTAAATGCTTTGTTCACATCAATGGAAAGAGGCCAACCAGCAAGTTTGATGCTCGAAGTGAAGAAGGAATTTTTGTTGGATATTCATCTACAAGCAAGGCCTACAGAATCTATTTCAAAACCTCAAAGTCTGTAGAAGAAAGTATCCATGTTGTCTTTGATGAGGCTGCAACTGTGGGTCAAACCAACAACTATACTCCTGTTAGTGACAGTGAAGATGAGCCTCCTCCTAAGCTCTCTCTTGTCCCTCATTCTCAAAACAACCCACAAGCCTCACCATCTCCAATCCCTCATTCTTACACCTGAGGTTGCATCTTCACCTCAAGCCTCACCATCTCCTCAAGCCTCCTCATCACAGCCCTTACCTCAAGTTTAAAGCTGCTCATCCAGCTGATAATCTCTTCACAGACATTAACTCAAGTATCCGCACAAGGTCGTCCTTAAGAAATTTGTGTGCTTTTAATGCCTTTGTCTCGCAGATTGAGCCAAAGCACCACAATGAGGCCTTATTGGATCCCAACTGGATCAATGCCATGCAAGAGGAGTTAAACCAATTCAAAAGAAGCAAAGTCTGGTCTCTAGTGCCCAGACCTCATCATCATCCAGTCATCGGTGTCAAATGGATTTTTCGAAACAAACTAGATGAAAATGGAGCCATCACCAGAAATAAAGTCAGGCTCGTCGCCAAAGGCTACAATCAAGAAGAAGAAATCGACTATGATGAGACCTTTGCTCCTGTTGCTCGTCTGGAGGCCATCAGGATCCTCCTTGCTTTTGCATCCTCCAAGAACATCAAGCTACACTAAATGGATGTCAAAAGTGCATTTCTCAATGGAAATCTAGCTGAAAAAGTTTATGTTGAACAATCACCCAGCTTTGAGGACACCGCATATACTGATCATGTATTCCGTCTTCATAAGGCCATCTATGGGTTAAAACAAGCTCCAAGAGCCTAGTATGAGCGCCTCAGCAAGTTTCTCCTTCAGAACGACTTCACCAGAGGCAAAGTTGACAAAACACTCTTCATCAAGGAAAAGAATGGTGAATTCATCATCACCCAAATCTACGTTGATGACATCATTTTTGGCGCCTTATATTCATCCCTCGTTGATGAATTCTCTCACCTTATGAGTGCCGAATTCGAGATGAGCCTCGTAGGAGAATTAACATTCTTCCTAGGTCTACAAATCAAACAGTCTCATGAGGGCATCTTCCTGAATCAAAGCAAGTATATCTCGGAGCTCCTAAAAAAAATACCAGCTTGAACACCTCAAGCACTCCTCAACTTGGATGTCCTCCACTCTCAAGCTTGATTCAGATCTCACAGGTAAGCCTTTCTCTGAAAAACTATATAGAGGTATGGTAGGCTCTCTAGTCTCTTCTCTATCTTACCGCAAGTCGTCCTGATATTATGTTCAGTGTTTGTTTGTTTGGTTATTTCAGAAAGGAAAGGTAAGGATAAAATTTTGACTTTGGTTTGAATATTTTTTAGGGAATCGGGTAAGATAAGGTAGAGTTAGGTAAAGATAAATCTAATGTACCACTCTAAAGAATAGGGTTAGTTGCAGTCACTTATAATACAAAAGAAAAAAGAAAATGAAAAGGTAAAAAAGAAAAGGGTACAATGCATAAAACATTTGTGGCCTAAGCCTATGCATACTTCTTTCTGTCTCTTTATCTCATTTTCCTCTTCTGTCTCCTCTATTTCCATCTTTTCCTAGAAACAACTTCATATTTGCCTTTTACCAAAAAATAAATAAATAAATAAAAGTTGAAAAAAATGAAAAAAAAAATAAAACAAAACTTTTTATTCCCCAACACCCAATTCGTAGCTTTAGTAATTCATATGCACAACAACAAACAAACAATTCATTGAGTTTACGAAGTTATTAGTCATGCGTGCTCCCCAAATACCACAGCTGAAGAGAAGGAGGAGATGAAAGTAATCTTCGGCTACCAGATTGAGGAGATTTTTGACAAATATCTGGGAGTGCCACCAATCATTGGCATGTCGAAGACTTCTCAATTTTGGTTTGAATCCGACACTATTGCCCACAGACTCCAAAATTGGAAGGCAGCCCTCTTATCTCTGGCGGGCAGGCTTGTCCTAATCAACTCAGTGCTCTCGGCCCTTAATAACCATATCTTAACAGTTTATAAAGTCCCAGTCAAAGTGGCAGCGCAAATGGATAGCACATCATGACTAGATTCTTTTGGTGGACTAGTGCGGGGGGACAAGGGAAACATTGGGTCACTAGATCCAAGTCGTTTGCTGCCAGAGGGGTGGGTGGTCTAGGTCTACTGAAAACGGAATGGGTTAACGACGCACTGCTGATAAAACAGGCTTGGCGACTCATGCACGATCACGACAGCCTGCTTGCCAGAATTTACAAGTCAAGGTATAAGGTAGCCTCCCCTTTTATGACTAGCAACGCCAGATTCTCAATAGGCTCGTGGGGATGGAAGAGTATGTGTGCGGCAGTAAGTAAGGTCAAAGATGGCATGAGGGTGAGAGTGGGCAATGGGTCACACACCAGGATTCTAGGTCACAACTTGACGGGTAAGGGGGAAGTCCAGCTCAATCCTGACATTAATGTCAATGAGTGGCAACAGTCTAATGTAAATGAACTCATACTCCAACACCCAAGACGTTGGAACATTCCACTAACAAAAAGCACTTTTGCTCGGAGCTCTTCAGAAGCAATCTTGGCCTATCCTATCAAGGAGAATACTGAAGACGATGTAATCTTCTGGGGTGGCACTCGCAATGGTGTACTCACTACGAAATCAGTATACTTCCATTTATGGTCTGCTGAGAATCGGCGTAGTACAGGGGAGGAAGACAGTTTTGATACCGCCACCACCTGTTTTGGAAAAAGTTTTGGGCGATTGAAGCCCCTGAGAAGTGGAAAGTGCTGGTCAGGCGAATTTTAAAGGACGCGCTACCTCTCAATGGGAAGAGAGCTTGTTGGGATCCAGGGACCAGCCCTTGGTGCACAATGTGTGGGGGAGCAGGGGAGGACAGGGAGCATCTTTTCAGGGACTGCACTTGGGCCTCTCGCATTTGGTTCTCGTCCTCCCTAGGTATTCGGGTGGATGATTACGGCATAACCCCTATGGATCAATGGATCAGCAATTGGATGAGGCTGATCTGGCAGGATAAGGAAAATAGTTTAAAACTTTCCCAGGAATTTCAGGCTACTTGCTGGTTCATCTGGATTGCGAGAAACCGGAAAACCATTAACCATGAGCGGATTGATCCAGGTGTAATACCTGGATGGATTCGCATAGAACTCAGTCTCCTTACAAAAGGAGGGCGGGGGAGGAGGCCATACGTTTGGCCAAGGGGGGAAAAGCACACACAAGCAAACATCAGTGAGTTTGTCTGGAAATCCAACAGGGCCCAAGAATAAGATGGGACGTTCTATTGCGATGGTGCTTGGCATTGCAATACTTTGAGAGGAGGCATTGGATGGATACTGATTCAGCAAGGTAGGAGAACGGAGCAGCACGCACAACCAGAGCTAGGATCGTCGGCACTCCAAATGGAGCTTCTTGCGGTGGAAAGCGTGTTGGAGAGAGCGAGTGAAAAATCCATGAAGAATATCACCATTCTTACCGATTCAATGGAGGTGATTCAGGCTTTCAGGGATATCTCCAGTTGCCCACAAGTCTATCAAAATATTGTTCTGTATTGCAAGTCTATGTTTTTAAGTTTAAGTTTTTGTAAGATTAAGAAAGTTAGCAGGTGTGTAGTTAAGGAAGCCCATACCCTGGCACAGGGAGCCAGGGGTCCTGTCCTTCCTTAGCTGTCTTTACTTTCTGTACTCTGTCTTAATTGCCAAAAGAAAAGTCCTGCGTGCATTTTCAAGCTTACTGATAAAAGTGTATAACAGTAAGAAAATTTATTACTTGATATAAAGTTAACGTAGGATAAATCTAAATTTCAAAATTAATAGGTAAAATCTTAATTTTTAAAAAACTCAAGAGGTAAAAAGCTATAATTAGTTTTTTGGTATTTAAAAACAAACAAATAAGGTTTTAGTTTAGTGTTTAGCAGTGATGATTTTCTCATTTTTTGGTGTTTTGTGGCTAAAAAATGGAAAAAAACAATTTTTTAGAAAATGATTTCCCCCACCTCTTTGTAAATTATTTTCTTAACAAACCTCATTAAAATCATTTTTCTTTCTCTCCTCCATTCTCTCTCCCTTCTTTCTCTCGACCCGCTATTCTCTCATACACTGGTTTGAATATTTTTATCTCTCTCTCTTCTTCCTCTCTCTCTCCACCATTCTCTCTCACGCATCAATATTTCTCCCTCCCCTTTGTCTATCTATCTCTTTTTCTCTCTCCAACACTCTCTCTCATGTACCTATTTTAATATTTTCTGATTTCTCTCTCTCCCTCACCCACTCAGTTTAATTTCTCTCTTCTTTCTCTCCCTCTTCCCACCACTCTCTCAAACACCCATTTTAATTTCTCACTCTCTCTCCATATTGCCAAATAGAAAAACCAATTTTCTATATACTCACACATGAAAATGTCAAATGAAAATTAATTTTCTAAAAATAATTGTATTACAAGGAAAACTATTTTCCTAAAAAACAATTTCCTTTGCAACAAACACAACCTAAATTATTTATACTAAGGGCATTTTAGATATTTAATAAAATAGTATAACAAATCAAATTTTAAAAAGTAGAATTAAATGTTTATTGTAAAGGTTAGATAGATATTTAATACAAGTATTGTAAATTACTCCCTCTGTTCCACGTTAATTGTCGTCCTCGAAAATCGTGCAGTCGAATTTCAAAAATTTTGATCATAAATTCTCAATATATACAATGAGTTGCTATGTAAAATTACCACCATTAAATTCGTAACGAAAAACTATCATAAAAGTATAATATAACAATTGTTAGTAACATATTATATAAGAAATTATCAATCAAAGAATGACATTGAAGACCATGAAAGTTAAAATTATGACAATTAATATGAAACGTACGGAATAAGCTAGATAAATTATATTTCCAATATTTTATGGGTAAAATCATAATTTGCTAATATCTCATGGTGGTCGATGTAATTAGTTGGATAAAGGGCAGGGGTAGCCATAAATGGCTGCCAAAAAAATGACAAGTTTGTCACTGAGATACACACCAGTCTATACATAAACCAGTACTGATGCCAAATAACAGCTGGTGTGCTACTATTTCTTGTTCAGCAGAGTAACAGGACACAACAACACAGTTTTGTGCAGTAAAATGCTATTTCAGCTGTAGCTGTATTTACACAAAACACATCTTCCCACCTCTACATTTCCTTCTTTTTATTTCCTTTTTTTTTTGGTTAATAGCCTCCTCTTCTTGACTGTAGTACGACAATCGGCAGGCTTCCAGGAATATTGGCAAATGAGCAAACTGATGGGGATTACCGCTCATTTCCTGCATGCCAAAAGACAAAGGGCTCTCAGAATATTCCGGGTATCCTCTCGGGTCTTTGATCGCACATCAGTATACTAACTAGGAAAATCCTCAAGATTTAAACTATTGATTGCACTTCATGAGCATTAGACACCTGAAGTTTTTACCATTCATGGGCAACTGATCATTAAAACTAGGTTCAAGAAAGGTGTAGCCACACAATCTTATCCCCGATACTTTAGACACAACCCCGAGAACAAGTCATGTAAAAGATGGTAATATTCATCAAGAGAAATAGACAAATATGGCCGTGAAACAAGCATGGTGGAGAGACTTGCTAAAACTTCAGTTACTGACCTACAAACTTCCAAGCTATGAATCAAAAAAGTGAGTTACCTGGAGTGTCCGAGTACTGATCAATCAGTAACTTTCTTGTCCTTGACCTCTTCTTCTGTGGGGTTAGCGTCAGCTTCAGCATCCTCAGGTTTCATCTCAATTACATCTGCTACCACTTTAGGCACCTCGTTTAACATGCGTGCCTGTTCTTCTGCAGACTGAAGGAGATCTCTTCTTTTTCGGTACTCATATAACTTAAAAAACACAGTCAAGGACTACTACTTTCATATGAGTGCTTGTAAAAACAGTAGAATCAATAAAGCAAAATCTCTTTTTTTTTCCTATATCAGATGGACTATGGAACTAACTCTCCAAAAACAAAGCACAAATTGTAAATAAGAGTATGCTTGGAAGGATATTCAAATCTTCGTCCCTTTTCATTTGCTAGATCAATGCGATTCTTCAAAATATTTAATTCTCTGGCAATCCACTGCAATGCAATTGCAAACAGAGAGATTGTCAAAACTCATATTTGTTTCAAATTGCACAAGCAAAGATACATGATAGTACAAATGAAGGACATTAGTTCCTTGGAGCCAAGTTAATACGTGGTCATTGCTAGTTTGCAGGAAAGGGGACACAACCACCATAGTTTATCAGATGTGAAATCATAAGATGCTTGAAGTTTTCAGAAGACTTTTACCTTTCACAGGGAATAGTTAGGTTTTGAAACTATAAAGAGCTTATAGAAAATGATAAGATGAAATCAAATGGCCAAATTCTTGCATGAGCAGTGAAAACCAAATGAATGAAAAAGATAAGAATCAACCATATATGTTAAAATAATCAAATCTCTTTCGACACTTCAACAACAGACGTAAATCGGATAACAGGAATACTCACATGTTTTGTTATATCTTCATGCAGACTTTTTGCCTTCTCCTCGAGGTCCACCTGTTCAGCCAAATACCCTCCGTCAGGAAAGTAATTACAATTCCCACTCTCAGATTATACAATTCAGAATAATTGTTAGTAGACTAATGTCATAGCAGAAACAGTAGTCAGAGACTTGGAGGGACCCTTTCATAATGAGATCTAACATTCTTCACCATCAAGGGGACAAGTTTGAAATTCACTAGATCTTGTTAAAAATAGTATAACATGCACGTAGTAGTTCAACGTTATTATATTCCAAAATTACAATACCGTTGCACCAGATATTCTATCAAAAAAGGAATCTGTCCAACAAAATTTCCCCCAGCCAGAAAGAAAAAAGTGGCAATTAGAGTAAGAGATCTTACAACAGTAGGCTTTTCCACAAAGCCATTCTCTACCTTCTGACGCAAATTCTCACAGTCCTCCTGCTTACATGGAAAACAAATCAATGAAACCAAGAAACAGAAACCTTCTATGAGTGTTTCTAGTTCTGCGACATTCATAGTGCAGTAAGATTAGATAATCTGGCAAGAGATATCTCACAAGCCCACTTTTGATAGAAAATTGTGTATCAGATGAATGAAAGCAGCCCAATGGATCCAAAAGGGGAGGTCTCCAATGTTACCATCACAAAGATTCTAAAGTAGATGTCCTATTCATACCTCAGACAAATCATCATTTGATAGTGAGGAAATAGGGACATCAGTTGGCAGACTAGATACTTGAAGAAGAGACTTCTTGATGTTTCCAGGGTCTTTCTTGACTCCTGAAAAGATCATTAGAGGAAGTAGGCATGAAAAATCAGCATGCAGAACAAGGCTCTGGTACAGCAGTAAAAGTGTAAAACTCATATTCTATTGTTGCGAACTAAATATACCCACCATCACGGCTGAACAAATCCATCCAACTGATTACACAAAATGAACTGCAAAATATTAAACAGTTTCCTTTTTCATATGGTCGTCTATTAAATGTGCAACCTGTTCTATTTTATCTTTCATAACATTTTCCTAAGATAGTCTCGCTCAAGAATGAACTATATTATTTCCATGAACACAGTTTACTGGAATTTGAAATTCTATGTAACTATCAGCAGAAGGTGCTTCCCACAGCATTTCCATTAAAGTGACTACTCTTCGCTTCTAATGATTTAAATGCAGAATGTCAGAAAAGCATTTGAAACCATTCACAACATTCACTTTGAGTAACGTTTAAGGTCTGTTTCAAGCAGGAAGACAGCAACATTTAGCAAGCACAACAATCAACAGATGTAAAGTCACCTGTTACTGGAAGAAGCTGATAAGAATGCTTAGAATCCAAGGGATCTGGCCTGACTTTCACAAAGCTACCCACAATTTTGCTCTCAAAAGTTTCATCCTGCTCCAGTTGCTGTTCCACCAAACTCCTCCTCAAGTAAACCAGCTTCATGTTTTTGGGACCAATGGTTGCATAAGGACTATATACAACTTTTACAACAGCATCTTTTTTAAGCGGCTCTTCTACTACCACATCCTTTTGTTGAAATTTTTCCATTAGTGATCCTTTGTGCTGGAAGGATCCAACTTTTCTCCACCAAGGCTCTTTCTTGGTAGACAAGGAAGCGTTTCCCTCTTCACATCCAGAACTGTAGCCTTCACCGTCAGACTGATCAAGATTCTCAGCAAAATGAGGTTCAAGGGCATCATTTATCTTGTACATGTTAAATGATTTCCTTCCCAGAAGAGACCGAAGGCGTACATCACAGAGAACAACCTTCTTTTTCTCTGGATGAAATAGTTTATGCTCCTGTGCGTACTTGTTGATAAGCGAAGCCACATCATCTTGAGATAATTTTTTGGTTGCATCTACTTCTATTGATGCAAGGAACTCCATAAGAGATCTTGAAGCCCAGCCAACAAACTCAATTCTCTTCGCGGTTTTGCGCCTTGCTCGTGCCTTTTTCGGCGTCTTTCTGTTTTTAGCTGTTGTAGGCTGTACAATATCAGCAACATCGACGTCGTCATCAGAAGATCCTTTATCCTTTCCTTCCGCCTCTAGTACCTCAACCTCATGTTCTTCCTCTTCCTCTTTGTTGACATATTCTTCTGAGTCTGAGTTTGACCTATGTTTTGGTAAGGAGTCAGAGTTTGACTTATGAGAATGCCGAGCATATTCTTCACCCTTTTTTAGCAATCTATCAGCATTATGTAGATCTTCTAAGACTAATCCTTCTTTTTCCTTGATTATATCCCAATATTCCTTGAAAAGGCCTTCATATGTTTCCCGATCTTTGAAGTCCACCTTTTCCTGGAGGTCACAGTATAAGAATTAAATTGATTTTGATATTCTCCAGCTTAAAACTCACCCTTTAATTCTATTTTTGACTCATCACACAAACCATTAACAGAGAAATTGTAGAAGAGTCCTTGCAGGTATTACTAATCCCCCCCCCCCCCCCCAAAAAAAAAAGGAATAAAGAAAATGATAAGGGAAACCTTGCCATCAAGATGTGGCGAATCAGATGTCTCAACGCATTGTCTCTTGCTTCTTATAGGTTACATAGTTAAGCAAGTGCTATTACTATATAATGCAACAAGTGCGCAACCCAAGACATACAAAACTTACATAAATGATGAAGCACAGAGCAACAAGGGAGCTAGAATGAGGAGATGAACACCACGATGAAGAAAAAGAAAAAATTGTCACAAAAACTGGTTTAAGCATGAATACAAATAAGAGATTAAAGCATACATGATGCACTCAAGGATCAAGTGATCAAGTTGTTACAGTTGCTATTGGGGCCCAAATGACATTTTAAGTTTTTACAGAGTTATATGAAGACTGTTCCTAGTAAAGTAACTTCTTAGATTTCTCTAATCTCTTGCCTTGAACCCATCAAGAAACAACGAAGCTAAAAGCTTTACCTAATTTGGATAATGTCGTGGGTATCAAATGACACTTGCAATATTTATTAGTAACACTAACTGATGAAAGAATCATGATCCTGCCATTTGAAGTAAGAATGTCATCAAGAAATCCATTTCAGGTGCTAAACACACGACTCATTAACAAATGCCAACAAGTCATGTCAACATGTTGAATATGATGATTCAAATACTTCGTTGACATGCACATGTAATAGTTTTATTTCCACATTGCAACCTAGGTTTCCACTCTCACACGCCTACAATGTCAAAAAACCGAACAATCATCATACTAGCAAGTAAACGGTGCAAAATTCCATGTTTGGCTCATGACCATTCTTAATCTGTTTCCCAAATCATTGGGTCACATAAAGGTGATGATGGACAACATTGATGGAAAAATGCACTAAATTCACGAGCAAGCCTTGAAGGACTCGTCATAGTGCAACATCTTTTTTACAATGGTAAGTTGCACCACCCATTGGGTGCCCTTTTGCAAGTTGTAAACCTAGAAAGCTAGTGAGCAAGGGACAGGAGGTAATCCAACAACAAACTAGGCCCACAACCTAACATAACGACCACAAGGAGCTTCCAGGGGTACCAACAATTGCCACAAAGGAAGTTGACCACCAGAATTCGAAACCTCGGTGGGGAGGATAAACCTCCTACCTGCATGCCATTGGACAAGCTCTTGGAACATGACCAACTATTAGGAAGGTTCTCACTATCTGCGATGTATATGTAAACTTCCACATAACCTATGTGGAAAATAAAGGTACGAGTGATTCAATGAATCTAATCAAGGTTTGCAAAAAGTTTCCATGTATTTAGCCAAAAAAAAAAAAAAAAAAAAAAAAAAAAAAAAAAAAACCTCACTATCAATTGCCAAATCACAATGCCAGTTATCTTTGGGCAATTATACAGCTATGCCTAGTTTTAAAAAGCCGGAGCCTTGTCCCGTCCACGCCTTTTGGACCTTGTGGTGCGCCTTATGGAGCTTTTACTGTTTAGCTCATAAAAATATGAAACGTTTAGTGTATTTTTAAGAAAACCCCTTTTAGGTTGTGAGGAAACCCTAGACAGCGTGATTCTCTCCCCTTCTTCCTCTCTTCTCGCGCAACTATGCTTGTTTTATTTCATTAGAAGAATATTTTGGTGTTCCATCGTATGTTAAAGATGATTTGTGTGTTTTTTCGTCATATTACTTGTGTCTAATCCATCATTTGATGCCCTTTTTAACTTATTTCATGAAAATATAGCTTGGAAGAAACTACGATTTGACGCGCCTCGCATGCGTGAAGCGCACGCTTTCTCTCTCCGCTTCGTGTCTCGCGCCTCACGAACCTATGTGCTTTTTTGTGCCTCACGTTTTTTTAATCTAAGCAGCTATGTTACCGCAACTCTTCATTTTCCCTGTTGTATCTGTGTTTGGCCTTGACATTCAGACAAGGATACAACACTCACAATGAAAATCTAAAGATGTTCTTAAAAATAGCAAGGTCCAACAGCCATATCCATGTCCATATAGGACACCCATATCGTGTCTGAGTACACACAAGTATAAAGGTACGAGGGGAGGGTTAAAGTGAAGACTTTTAAGCAATAGGCAAAAGATAATTCCTCATGCCTCTTAGAAAGATTCAGGTTTATCCAACATTGCGTCGGATTAATTTTTGGTGACAATAACTACTCCCAATATGATCCCCTTTTATGAGGGTCTTTGCAGCCTTACCTCAGCTTTTACCATACTTAGCCTTGAACATGACCAAAGACACTGGCCTCTAAAATAGTGATGCTTTGAGAGCCATCAAGATTCTTTTCTTTCTTCTAAGGGGGAGGGGTGACCTATCAGGGACAAACTTTTTAGTGCGAGGTAAAACAAAACAACAACTATCACTGCAAGCAAAAGAATACCCAGTCCAGCCTCGCAGAGAATGAACTAGGTCAGATTCAAACCTAAACATAGCTTGATAATCTCCAAGAAAAAAGCAAAAGTATTTGAGTGCTCCAACAAAGAGCAATTAAGATTAGTAGCAATTGCAACAAACATTCAGGGTCAACTTCTACATTTTTCAGTAGAGATAGAAGCGAACGCGAGGAACTTGCGCCACGAGAAGTAACATGGACTGGGAGGAAATTGGATTTTCTTAAGGTTAGACCTAATAGTTTACAAAGGTTTTGGGGGGGGGGGGGGGGGGATGATTTCACCAAAAATGACTTTCCCCGTTTTTTGGCCACCAAACACCTGAAAATGGAAAAATCATTTTCTGGAAAATGATTTTCCTCCCCAACAAACACACCCATTAGACTACAAAGTACAAAATCAGCCACCTCAAACACAGAGTAGCAGCTGAGAGTTCCCTCGTCCCGAAAAAACAAGGTAATGATGAAGTTTCTTTTCAAACTCTTTACAGCAGTTTCCACACCCTGAAAAGCTCTACAGTTTCTTTCTCACCAAATGCTTCAAAACATCAGATTAGGAATGACCATTGCCTTCCTCTTCTCCCTCACTTTCCCCCAATAAAACCTTCTTAAGCAAGGGGATGGTTCCTTACAGGGTTGGAAAAAGCAAGGGTCAACATGATGATGTCTACATAACTTATGGAATCATAAGATGTGAGCCTAGATAAACCCTTTTATACAATAATTACTAGAAAGACGGATAAGTAATCGCTATTCAATTCTTAACAAAATGCCAAGTTCAGGGGTTACTCAGTGGGGTAGTGAATATTTCTTATTTTGTAAAACATGTTTACATTGCACAATGTAGAGTCTACCAGGACAAGCACATCTACTAGATGAAAGAATAGTGGCGGTCAGTTTGACTAAAGAATTCTTAATGGGTACTGGATACTCCCAGAATGGTAATCATAATATAACGTAAAATGGAGGCTCAAGTTTCACCTATTAAGGGGCATAACATGATAAGAATCATACAAAAAGGATTTTTATCCTGTACAAATTGAGAACTCTTAGTTTTACCATACCCCATCTGAGTCAATATCCACGCCTTCCTCTCCGAGTAATGCCAGATTCAGGCAGTCATGGCAGAACCCTCTATTCCCTCGAACCCGTGCAAATGCAGTTTCCTTGTAGCACCGTTGGCAAACAGCATTAGGGCAGCAGAAACACTGATACCTTGAGCTTTTTTTGCATACAAGGCATGTATGCCAGCCTGATATGAAGAATTCAGCATTCATCAAGTTGACTCATTGATAATCAAAGTACATGCAACACCACCAAAATTAGAAAACAACAATGGAAACATATAGTTGAAAGATCAACTCATATAGCAATAAACATAGCTTTATCCAAGCATCAAACTCAATATGGTTAGAACTACTTGGCAGGATTGTTAGCCATATCTTAACATGTCAAATTGTCAAGGTTGAATATGTAAATTACTCCCATAGGCACCACAGGAAAATAAATAAATAAATAAATAAATAGGCCAAAGCATGGCATATATTGTAATATAATGATGATCACATTCACATGCTGCACGGTTAAATATGAAACTATGAGTTTGACGCCCCCTGCTAATTACCTTTTTCAATGCATGACAAGGCACAGAAAGGATTAAGGAAAAAGAAGCATTCATCATCAACTTTTTTCAATATATAGCCAGTATAAGGGCCAATAAGAATTCAACTGTAAAATAAGAACTATGCATTATCACTACACAATATGCATAAATCAAAGCTTTCATAGAATTGGGCATAGAGATTTCACAACTAATGGCACAAATACATTTTATGATGGAGAGACTATTTTACCGCATATCCAATTCTCTTCTTCATCTTCAGCTGAGTCCTTCTTGCCCACACATTCAAGGTGATAAGCTTTCACACATTCCCTAAAAAAATTATAAAAAATTATTAAAAAAAACCCCCCCTATCAAGGACCAAATCAGAATCGGAGATGTGCATTGATGATGAACAGAAACATAGAGGAACACAATACTGCCCATTTAGATATGCCAAGAAGATTGGAGAGTATGACTAAGCGTCTAAGCCACAAAAACAATATCTTTGTCCTCATGAATATAAAGAGATCGACCAAACATACTAAAACAAGCAACAGTAAGACATAAGCACTACCTCAACGAGCTAATTATAGAATCTAAATCTAACACCACATAGAGTCAGGTGCATAAGAGAATAGAAATTACATATATGATCATCCCATTACCCCAAACTCAGAGGAGGCTAGGTAGGCTTAGCTATCCCAGCCGCCAAACTTTCAGAATCAAGTTCTAAGAGTTTTCCCTTTCCATGAAAGGAAAAGTTCAGTATTTGATTCTACCAGTATCAAGGAAATACTGCACAAAGTTACAATCAAGTTGTGAACACTCCTTACATCAGTAGTAAGTTTGCTGTCCTACACAACACCAACTCAAACTTGCCAATGATTTCAGTTTAAGTCATTTTCTCCTCCTCCACCACCACCTCACACTGCATCCAATTCAGTAAGTGTGAGTAACAGGGAGGGGAGGGGGAAAAATTGGCAAAGTATGTAACAAAAAATGGGTGGTTTGCTACATGTCAGACTATGTAACCCCTCAGAACCCACCAAAAGAACATGCATAACAATAACATCCTCAGAACTCAGAAGACAAACCCCTCACTCACACACACAAAACAGCTAAAATATATTTTTTTTGGGGGGGGGGGGGGTGTTGTTGATTGCAGTTTCTGCAAGAGCATGCAGAGTTGAGTACAATTGTACTAACACAATTTCCTAGATTTATAATTCTATATATGACTTCAGCATCACGTGCACTACATAACCTCCTATATTTCCAGTATTTCTTTTTCTTTTTTTTTTGGATGGTGGAGGGTTGTTCTGGGTCAAAAGCAAAGGAGAATGAAGCAGGACAACCAACCATGAAATCCGGTCTCAGACTTTCTTTTCTCTCCTTTTTTTTATGCATTGTTTCTCAACCCCTGAAGGGGAAAAAAGAAAAATAAAACCTTTTCCTTGTTTTTGTTCATTGTTTTAATTTATTTTTTAATATTTTTTCGTCTCTTTGTCTTCTGGAATCATAACCCAATTCATCAGCTGAGACAACGAAACAAGCAAAAAGAACACAAATGTTTCTTTTTAATTCTTAGAAGAATGATCAAAGGGCACAAAAGGGTTCAATACAACCCCAAGTTGAACTATCGGGGAGTAACAAACAAGATCATCCCGGAAAAGGGGTAAAAACTGAAGAAAAGGTATAGCCATGAAAAGAGAACCAAAAAGATGCTACATTTCTCATAAATTCACGAACAGTTACTCATATGAAGTGATATAAACACGCAGAATCACAGAAAATAAAGGGGGCAAAATTGAAGAAAACATTATACCCAAGAAAAAAAGAACCAAACAGATTCTATATTTTTCACAAATTCACACACAACTCCTCACATGAAGCCACATTGAAATTCCACTTGATGATCACAAACACAGAGAGAGAGAGAGAGAGAGAGAGAGAGAGAGAGAGAGAGAGAGATCAAACTTGTGGTCACAAACAATGAGGAGTCCACCATCTTTACAAACAAAGCAGTAATCTTCAGAATCTTTTTCATCAACTTGTTGCTGTATCTCTTCCTTCTTCTTGTTGTTGTCTCGCTTCCTCTTTCCCACCATTGCCAATCAGAGAGAAATACGGAGAAATGAGAAAGTGGGTACCTCTGAAATTACTTCAGATTATCAGCTTTGCATTCAATTTCAATTGGGTTTGATTGACGGATGAATTTGCAGAGCCCCCTTCTCACTCTCTTTCTCGCTCTATATTACTCACTGAGGGTCCGACACTCCCCCAAGTAGTATTTGGTTGTTGGGTTGGAGAGGTTTTTGTGATTAAAATAGTAAAATGGGGGACGAGAAAAACACGAGTCTTCCCTTTTTCCACTCTTTCTCCCCCTTTTCCTTTTCTTTTTTCCCCCCTTCCTTCGGCCACCGTAACGCACCTAATGGGGATAGCCATTTGGCTTGGATTCTCTGCCTCAATCCTCGAGATTTTATTCCTAAATGTACATTTTTTTTCTTGATTTCTTTCTTTTTTAGATTCAATAATCTATTTTTCCTTAAACTTTTATTAAAATATTTCCTGAAAATTGAGACACAATACATTGGATTATTAATTCTTCACTTAATAAATAAAAAAATATGAAAGTAGAAACATATTAGAGTTTGAACAAAAGCTAATAATGGAACATTTTCCACGACAAAATAACATTAATATAGTTTTATCTTTTTGTGTCGTCGCGAAAATTTAGAAACTAAAAGTACAAATTTGACGAAACACTAACAGCGGGATTAACAAGCTCAATGGAGCATTACTGTCGTATCTTCGTAGAGATACAATACCAGAATATGACATTTACTCAATGTAACTACTACTTAACTTAATCTCAAAGAGGACGCTTAAACTAATATAAGAGTCTCAACGCTTAACAGTTCTAATAAAATCAAACTTTAGTAACTAATGTAGTGATGTAGATTTGGTTCCAAACCTACATCATGGAAGTCAAATACTTAGCTACATTGACAAAGAGCTTGAAACTAACACATTTGGTCTACATTCGAATGGTCTTAACCATGAAGGAGTGATGATTTGCTCTCTAACTCAAGAACCATGAAGCTACCAAGGAAAGTGTCTTAGAGTGAAATGTTCTACATTCCAAGAGCTTTCTAATGGTTCAAGAATCTTTAAATTTGGTTAAGTATAGAGCAAGTTATCATCATTTGTAATCTAGCTTAGTTCATTGTTTTCTTTATGATGTAATCATTAGAGTAGATGATGTAAGCTCTAAGTGGCTCATTTCTTGTTTTGTACACGCCTAAAGGGGGCCTCTAGTAGTATAAATAGACCCCTTAGGGTGCCTTGTAATTCATTCATTCATAAATCAAATACAAGTAAACACATGATGTTTTTCTCTCTAGTTTTGTGCTAGTCATTCTCGTTTCTCTTGAGGGAGAACGAAACTATCTCCCTTCTTCTATCCAAGGTTGGCATCCTTGGTGGTGATAGGAAGGAATTGAAGATCTCTTGAAGGTGGTGTGCCTTTATCCTTCCAAGAAGCTTCAAGTCGCCATTGTTGTTCATCCAAGCATTTGATCATTCATTCGTTCGTCCATCATCAACATTTTGGTAACCCTTTTTCGTAGTTCTTTTCCATCTTTTCCATTCATTTCAATCCCATTTTCGAACCTTAAGAACTTTGAGAAGCAAGATTCTTATCTTGGTTTTTAAAGATCCTTAGCTTGTGTATAATTTGATCATCTTTGGTCTCATTATACATCAAAATTGGTATCAGAGCTTAGGAGATTGATTCTCTTAGTTCTTGATCCATCCTTTTCACCATCTTTCCATCAAAAATCCAACCCCACCATCCCACCATCATCACGCCACCAAAGTTCTTCCAAGAACTCATCAAGAACTCAACAAGAACCCATCAAGAACTCATAAAGAATCATCAACTCCACAAAAAAGCCCCATAGCCCAAAACACAATCCGCCCAAACACAAACCTATCTCGTCCTTTACCCATCCAAATCCCCAAAACCGTGAACCTTGCAATCTTTTGCACCAAAGATTGATCAAGATGGACGATTCTAGCACGTCCACACCTACACCAATGGAACCACAAGAAGATGTTGAAGCTTTGAAGAAAAGAATCACCTATCTCAACGATCAACTTAAGAGATATATGCATCTACAACATAGGGTGAACCGTGGAGATAGTGAGATTAATGAAAGTGATGAAGAAGTGCCTCAAAGACGTCCCCCAAGGGAGGAGCGTTTCGACTTCAAAGTGGAGATCCCCGAATTTGACGGTAATCTTGATCCTGAAAACTTTTTAGATTGGATGCAAACCGTTGAACGTGTATTTGATCTTAAGGAGGTCCAAGATGAAAAGAAGGTCAAATATGTGGCTCTTAAATTGCGAAAACATGCGTCCATTTGGTGGACTAATTTGCAAAAGAAGAGGCAACTACAAGGGAAGGACAAGATCAAAGCATGGATCAAAATGAAGAAGAAGTTGCAACAAAAGTTCCTACCACCAAGTTATCTCCAAGATAACTATTACAAATTGCAACGTTTGGTCCAAGAGAGTAAAAGTGTTGAGGAGTACACAAAGGAATTCAAGCATGTTCTTTGGCATTGTGATCTCCAAGAGGATGAACCTCAAACTTTGGTACGTTTTCTATATGGTCTAAATGATTGGATTCGTAACATTGTTGAATTACATCCTTACCAATCTTTGGACGAATTGAGTTCTTTGGCCTTAAAGGTAGAAAGGCAAAGAAAGGAAAGAGGAAAAGAAAATGTGACCAAATACCAAACCTCATACAAACCCCCACAAAACACACGTCCATACAACCCATCACAAAAACCCACATTCCCCACAAAACAACCAAACACAAGAGCACCACAAAATCAACCCCCATCCATTCCCAAACCCCACGTCCAAGAACCAAAACCCCTAGCCCCAAGAAGGTGTTTTCGTTGTCAAGGCTTAGGACATTATGCTTCGGAGTGTCCTAACAAAAGAGTAGTATCTTTGGTGGAATATCAAAGTGCTTTGTATGTAGAACCGGAGTATCATGAGAATGAACATGAGAAAGAAGAAGAAGATGACGTGAATGAGGAAGAGGAGGTAGAAGAGGCCGATGAAGGAGAAATGCTAGTAGTAAGAAGGGCCTTAAGTGTTGCTAGTGTTCCAAACGAGCTAGAACAAAGGGAAAACATCTTTCACACAAGATGTACTATTCAAGGCAAGGTGTGTTCTCTAATCATTGATGGAGTGTTCGGTTGTAATTTTTGTGGTTTTTGAGTTAGGGTTGTCGGTCCACAGGGATGGGTGTTAGGTTTGATTTAGGTAATTGGTTTGTGTACAAGGGTTTTTCTCAATGCGGAAAGCAATAAATTATGTAAATAAGCAATAAACTAACCTAAACATGATGATAATTAAGAAAGCCATAAAAGATGAAAGCAACTAAAAGCATGAAATTAAGAAAGCAATAAAACTAAGACTAAGTAATGAAATTAGGAACAAGAGATTATACCTTTGATGAACCAAACTTTCACTAATCTTCAATCTACTTGGATTTCTCCCGAACAAACAAGAAATCGTGAATTGGATTACTAAGAATCCCCAAATCCCCACTTGAGAGTGGAATTTGTGACCCTTAATCCCCCTTTTCACTAAAAGTTGGATTGGATGTTTTTGTGGCTAACACTATGAACTTTCAAAGGCAAAATTAAATCAAAGCTAAGCACAAGGTAATAAAGATTAATGAAGGCTGAAATTACTTGAAGAAAATTGATTACAATCAAGAATCCCAAAAACTTGAAGAACAAGACAAGAAAGAAAAACTTAGAGAGAGAAAGTAGAGTTTAATTAAGAAAGCATTAAAAAACCCCTCATTACAAACTAAAAACTTCAGCTAATTATCCCTAAAAGAGTCGCAGCTATTACTCTTATAATACCCTAAGTTTGTTTCACAAAACGCAGCACTTTGTTTCCAGATTATACGCAGAATTTGGAATTGGCTCGGGCGAGCCAAATCACCTTTCGAGCGGCGGCGTTACGTCATCTCGTTCTTGACTTCCCTTGGCGGCTCGGAAGCCCGGCTAGGCGGGATTCTTGCTCGGCCGAGCAGGCTCTCTGTCCCTTCAATGCCTTAGCCGATTTTATCAAATTTTTCCTAGTTGATGCACAGAAGCATGGCTCGACCGAGCAGGATTCTTGCTCGGGCGAGCTCTCTCCTCACCTCCCTTGGTTCAAATTTTACTCGACTATTTTTCGTTCTCCGGGAACCTCGCCAGGCGAGCCACCATTCTGCTCGGTCGAGCAGACCTTCTGTCTCACCCCCTGATTGGCAAGTTTTTGCTCCGTTTTGTCGCCTTTTCCGATCGCTTACTTATTCTCCTACAAAACTACAAAAAACTCATAACTAGAATAACACACGGGGTTAGAACATACAAAAACTCCCTAATAAAGAGAAGAATTCGGCTCGAAACGAGACCGAACATGGAGGAAGTTGCACCAATGCCGCTTCTACAACCATGGTGAACAAACTACAATTGGAGGTTAGTCCACACCCATCCCCTTACACCATTCAATGGCTAAGTCATGGGAAGGGAATTCGAGTGGTTCATCGTGTTCTTGTAAGTCTTTCTATTGGTAGAAACTACAAAGATTCTATTTGGTGTGATGTAATTCCAATGGATGCTTGTCATATTTTTCTTGGGAGACCTTGGCTTTTTGATAGGAATGTCACGCATGATGGGAGAATGAACACCTACTCGTTTATTCTCAACAAAAAGAAGATCACTTTGGCTCCTCTCTCACCATCATCGATTATACGTCCCCAACAACAACCACAAAAGGAGGAGACTAACATTGTGACATTCATGAAGGCCGAACATCATGAATTTCAAGAGCATAAAGATCTTATTCTAGCAAACTTGGAGGAGGAAGAAGCAACCCCAACTATTGGGAATACACGACTTCACCCTCTTTTGGAACGTTTCAAACACTTGTTCCCAAAAGAGATGCCCAAAGGATTACCTCCAAGAAGAGAAATTGAGCACAAGATTGATCTAGTTCCGGGTTCTATGCTCCCCAACAAACCGGCCTACCGAATGAATCCAAAAGAAGCTCAAGAAGTACAAAGGCAAGTAGATGAGCTTTTATACAAAGGCTTGGTGCGTGAAAACATGAGTCCATGTGCCGTTCCGGTCTTACTTGTACCCAAGAAAGATGGCTCTCAAAGAATGTGTATGGATTGTCGAGCCATAAACAAAATCACAATCAAGTATAGATTCCCAATCCCACGCCTTGAGGATCTACTTGATGAGCTACATGGAAGTGTTGTGTTCTCTAAAGTTGATTTGAGGAGTGGATATCATCAAATAAGGATTCATGAAGGAGATGAGTGGAAAACGGCATTCAAGACGAAGGAAGGTTTATATGAGTGGCTTGTGATGCCATTTGGTCTTACAAATGCACCATTTACCTTTATGCGCTTAATGAATCATGTATTGAAGCCTCTTATTGGTAAATGTGTTGTAGTTTACTTTGATGATATTCTTTTATATAGTAGAAGTGAAAGAGAACATGTGAAGCATCTAGAGTTGGTCATGTACATCTTGGAGAAGGAGAAGCTATACGCCAATTTGGAGAAATGCCATTTCTTCTCATCCAAGATTGTGTTCCTTGGATATGTTCTTTCACAAGAAGGAATACAAGTCGACAAGGAGAAGGTGAAAGCTATTCAAGAGTGGCCTGCACCAAAGTCCATTCATGAGGTACGAAGCTTTCATGGTTTAACATCTTTCTATAGAAGGTTTATAAAGAACTTTAGCTCCATTCTTGCACCTATGACCGAATTGTTGAAAGGAAAGGAGTTTACATGGACTAGAGGTGCTAATGAAGCGTTTGAAGTGATTAAGGAGAAATTGTGTCATGCACCTATTCTTGCTTTACCATGTTTTGACAAAGTGTTTGAAGTTGAAGTGGATGCAAGTGGAGTAGGAATTGGAGCCGTCCTAACCCAAGAAGGTCGCCCCATTTCTTACTTTAGTGAGAAGTTGAATGAAGCTAAGAGGAAGTATAGCACCTATGATAAAGAGTTCTATGCCATCATAAGAGCTCTTGAACATTGGAGACATTATCTTCTAAGTGGTGAATTCATCTTACATAGTGATCATGAGGCTCTTAAGTTCATCCAAGGGCAACACAAGTTAAACCCAAGGCATGCTAAATGGGTGGAGTATATGCAAGCATTCCACTTTGTGATCAAACATAAAGTGGGACATCTTAACAAAGGAGCGGATGCTTTGTCAAGAAGGTACTTACTTACTCATGTTTTAGATTCAAGAGTCCTTGGTTTTGAGCATATTAAAGAGTTGTATGAAAATGATGAGGATTTCAAGGAGGTTTATGAGCTTTGTAAGAAGCACCCTCATCAACTTTTCCATATTGAAAATAGGTTTCTCTTCAAAGGGAATCAACTTTGTATTCCTAAAAGTAGCATTCGAGAGTTGTTGATCATGGAGGTCCATGGAGGATCCTTGGCGGGTCACTTTGGAATTGAAAAGACCTACCTTATGATGAAGGAGCATTATTTTTGGCCAAGCATGATTAAAGATGTTGAGCATATGGTAAAGAGATGTAATACTTGCAATATTTCAAAGGCACATGCTTTGCCACAAGGGTTGTATACTCCTTTGCCCATTCCACATCATCCATGGGAAGACGTGAGTTTAGACTTCGTTGTTGGTCTACCACGAACACAAAGAGGCAAGGATTCTATTATGGTGGTCGTTGATAGATTTTCCAAGATGGCTCATTTTATTCCATGCCATACTACTTATGATGCTACTAAGGTTGCAAATCTTTATTTTGAAGAAATAGTGAAGCTACATGGCATTCCAAAGACCATGGTAAGTGATCGAGATTCCAAGTTCCTTAGTCATTTTGGCTTACTTTATGGAAGAAGCTTGGTACAACCTTGAAGTTTAGCACCGCATGTCATCCACAAACGGATGGACAAACCGAAGTGACTAATCGAACTTTGGGAGCTCTTCTTCGAATATTGGTGAGTAAAGACAAGAAGGGTTGGGATACTCTTCTATGTCATGCTGAATTTGCCTTCAATCGAAGTCCAAGTAAAGCCACAGGGTTGTCACCTTTTCAAGTTGTTTATGGAAGGAACCCTCCAACCTATGGATCTCACGCCCATCTCTACATCAACAAAGTTTAGCTTTGAAGCTAACAAAAGGGTGGAAGAGATTAAGAAGCTACATGAGGAGGTTCGAGCTAAAATTGAGAAGTATACCTCAAGTGTATCAAGTAGAGTGAATAAATCAAGGAAGAAGGTTGTATTTGAGCCGGGAGACCTTGTTTGGATTCACTTGAAGAAAGAAAGATTTCCTTCTAAAAGGAAAGGTAAGCTTGCACCAAGAGGAGATGGTCCTTATAAAGTTTTGGAGAAGATTGGTGATAACGCTTATAAATTGCAACTTGGAGAAGACTATGAAGGGAGTTGCACTTTTAATGTGAGTGATCTCAAGCCCTTTTATGGAGATATTGGAGAACTTCCTAGTTTGAGGACAAACTCTTTTCAACTAGGGGGGAATGATGTAGATTTGGTTCCAAACCTACATCATGGAAGTCAAATACTTAGCTACATTGACAAAGAGCTTGAAACTAACACATTTGGTCTACATTCGAATGGTCTTAACCATGAAGGAGTGATGATTTGCTCTCTGACTCAAGAACCATGAAGCTACCAAGGAAAGTGTCCTAGAGTGAAATGTTCTACATTCCAAGAGCTTTCTAATGGTTCAAGAATCTTTAAATTTGGTTAAGTATAGAGCAAGTTATCATCATTTGTAATCTAGCTTAGTTCATTGTTTTCTTTATGATGTAATCATTAGAGTAGATGATGTAAGCCCTAAGTGGCTCATTTCTTGTTTTGTACACGCCTAAAGGGGGCCTCTAGTAGTATAAATAGACCCCTTAGGGTGCCTTGTAATTCATTCATTCATAAATCAAATACAAGTAAACACAAGATGTTTTTCTCTCTAGTTTTGTGCTAGTCATTCTCGTTTCTCTTGAGGGAGAACGAAACTATCTCCCTTCTTCTATCCAAGGTTGGCATCCTTGGTGGTGATAGGAAGGAATTGAAGATCTCTTGAAGGTGGTGTGCCTTTATCCTTCCAAGAAGCTTCAAGTCGCCATTGTTGTTCATCCAAGCATTCGATCATTCATCAGTTCGTCCATCATCAACATTTTGGTAACCCTTTTTCGTAGTTCTTTTCCATCTTTTCCATTCATTTCAATCCCATTTTCGAACCTTAAGAACTTTGAGCAGCAAGATTCTTATCTTGGTTTTTAAAGATCCTTAGCTTGTGTATAATTTGATCATCTTTGGTCTCATTATACATCATGTAGACTCCTCACTCTAGTTCTCGTCCCTTGCAACATATTTTATCACCTGAAAACAAAACATTTACAAACAATAAGACTGAACTCAATCATGTTTACCGTAACTGTCAAAACAAATTTTCTTTAAAAAAAGTTATTTCAATTCATTTAGGGGGAGAAGTGGACAAGTCAAACGAGTTCGTGAATAGTTGACTCTCAACCCAGAAAAGGTAGAGTTCATAAACAACATAGTAACTTTCAACAACAGAAACAAAATTCAGAGTAATCCTTCAATCATTAAACAAATTGGTATCATTATGCAGGGCGAGATTTGCCTATTCCTTAGAATATGGAATCTCATATTTCCAAAATAATCAAAATCAAAATCAAAATAAAAATAGGATATTCAATCCTCAGAGTCAGAATAGAGTAGGATGTTAAATCCTCATAATCAGAAATTGGATGTTCATCCTAGAAATATCAGACATGTGTGCACACTTAACCTCAGAAAATAAACAGGAAGTATATCAGGGCAACTTTGATCTCTTGATAATACCCTGCATGATCCAACTCCTGGTCTTAGAGTTATTAACCGAAACCCGCTTAATGTTTCACTTTGAGTATTAAGATCTTATGAATTATCAGTAAGTAGAATCTAAAACAGACAAAACCTCGATCCCAAAATTTATAGAATAAAACTCAGAATTTGAACACATTATCTACTTTACTCAAATAAGAAAACAACCTCAACAGACAAACAAATTTAAACAGAAATAAGAACAGTTCAGTCTTTCACAAAAAATCCCCTTCGGGATGCATGCCTCAAAAAAACATTATTAAAATACAAAAGCAGATAAAAAGAGCATCCACATGGGGATTAGGACATAAATATTACCTGGAGGTTTTCACTTCACTTATCGCTTGAGCTCACTAAATGTGAACCATTTTGGATCCAACTACTTTTGAGCCTAAGTGCGTTTTGGACACTTCCGAGAAGACCTTAGGGTCTCAAGTCTCTATTGGTCTCAACATGCAGAATAACCGCAAGGTGGTCGAGGCATTTTCTTGAGTCATGCCTAGATCGCCCTTGGAAGTCACGGAAGCAGAAGGGAAAAAGAATCAAGGAGAGAGACAGCAATAGGTCACGATCATGATCGACATTGTCACACACTCACACCCATGGACCATCTCCACTATCAGTTGTTGCCATCCGCGAGTCACGCTTGTGACTCTCTAAGTCACGATCGTAACACTTGATGGTCATGATCATGACTAGGCAAGGTCACGACAGCGACTTACCACCACTTAGAAGAACCCTCTACAAGTAAACAAGGATCACACTCATGACCACAAGTTGGAGCGAGGGCCCCCTATGCAAGAAAGGTCTATCATGACCATGACCTATGTGTGTTACATCCGAGGCTGGGGAAAATTTAGGGTTTCAATGTATAATCCCTCCCCCACCCCTAATAAATAACACACTACTCCTTATTATTTTGTAAAATAGCTTATGTATATGACTCTAAAGATGATTAATCAAATCATTGGGTGTTTGAAAATGCTTCCTCAAATCTCTCTTATCTTTATTCATTAGAGTTAATGGTGGTGATTGGGGGTGGATCCTTTAGAGATTAATTGGTGGAATCCATTTTAAGCTAATCTTGGTGAAATCTCATTTAGCATGTTGGTGGATTATCCTTTAAGCATCCTTTGAAGATAATACGCCGCAAGTGCATTGTGTACAATGTAGTATATCAAGGTTGTTCCCACGAGAACTTATTCAGCTTACACTAGACTATTCCACTACAAAGGATGTTAGGTCGATCAAATTTTGGGTTTTACTATGCAACTATCATTACTCTAATCAAAGTTATACGCATTTGCCTAGAATTGAAATCATATCTCAAGTCTTCCTTATAGTTATTCATGCTCCCAGTGTCATACATGATCTGGTTGTTAACCGGTTGCTGTTATTGGTTGGGTATGTACAACTGTTTGTCCTTACCTTTCCTTTGACTTCTTGTCTTTGATAGATTTCTTAAATCTTATTTTTCCCTTTCATTAAAAGATTATCTTTGGTTGCCAACCTTTTGGCTAAAGGGGGGATTTCATGTTTTAAAATAGTCAAATTATTTCAAAACATGAGTGTCATCAATTGGCCTTTATCTAGCTTAATCGAGATTACCTAATTGTTGGTTTCATATTTATCAACTCTAACTAGTTCGATGAACTTGGTTTTGAGTTGGTAATATTGAAACTCTTCCTCTAACCTGCAAACATTTTGAAGTTAGAGTTGTATGAATACTATGACATTACATGTATTCATTAGGCTTGATTGATCTCTTAATATTGATGCCTAACTCAATGTTATATCAAAGACATGTTCCTTTTATTCGCCTCCAAGACAATCTTGTGATGACGATGTCAATTAAGGAGTTGGTGTTAATTGTTTTTCTCTTTCTAAAGGAGAAAACAATATTTTATTAGTGGTGGATATTTGAGTGAAAAAAAACATAAATAATTCTATGAGACAAGTTGGTTCATTTTAATTATTATTCATCAAAAGAAATTAAACTAATTTTAATTTCAAATCAAAACACTTTATTAACTCTCACTTAGTGTTTTAATTTTAACCAAGACCCACAAGACCCATGGATTCAAGTGGACTTTGGTCCAACAAAACTCGAGCCCCTGTTACCTTTGGTGGATCATCTTATGATCGATCATTCAAAATTACTCTTGGCAAGAAATTTGTATCGAATACAATATTTCTCTACCTCTGCTCTTAACTCAAAACTATTTTGCTTTCTAATTTGAATTGACCTAACTCCCACACCCTACTTATTAATGATGGACAAATTAAATAATTCACTTTGGCTTTCTTTATTTATCCATCTAAGTGGTGTTTCGATAGGTTGAGCAATAATTCAATTTTGAGAGTAGGTTTTATTATCCTAAACATGCAATTCTAGGTGAACTCCTTTTGAAAAGCATAAAAGGCATAATAAAACATGCAATAACGAATTTAAAGCATAAATAAAAACCCCTAGTATGGCCACCTAGATTTAATCAAACTAATTTAACTAAGCCTTGATAGTCTTCAAGAAACTCTTCTTGGATTTTGCAACTTCCTTGGATGGGCTCCCACTCGAATCACCACCTCCATTGCTGTTGGGCTCCCACTCAACTTGATGTCTCCAAATACAACAAATTTACAAAGTGGACCTCACAATTGAGGCCTTACATGAATTAAAATAAATTTAACTGAAAATTTAAATTTAAAATTAATTCAATGACGGCACACATGCCGTATTTCACCCAACCCGGTACGCAGACTGGTAAAACCGACTATCTATGACCATACTAGAAACACATGCTAACATGTAATATTGCAATAATTATATCAAATATAACACATGCTTTAAATAACAAATTATAAAGTCATATATAATTGCAACACAACATATATAAGGAAACAAATACTAAATAAGGTTTCCTAAAAGTTTGCATGATTAATAAAATAAACAAAATTTCAAATTTTATCTTAGTTACCAAAAGAGATTTAGGATTTTGTACCTATACATACAAAATACTTGACTTTCCTAAAATTCAAGAAGTCTAAAAGATACTATATCTTTTAAAGATATTGTAAGTTTCCTAAACTTTACAAAAAAAATAATAGATTTTATGCCCTTAATCTGATTTAGTAGTAATAGGATTTAATAATTAATTTCTAAAATTAGTTATAAAACTCTAAAACACATGAATTCACAAAAACTTCTGGCAACACGGTCCGTGTTGCTTCCCAGTTTCGGTTAATTTCGTGAATGAAAAACTTAAATAAAATTATCATAACCTATCGAATTTAATAATTTCATATCACAGTGTTATCTAATAAACCCAATATGAATATTTTCCAGAATTTTAACAATTTTCTAAAGATTGTAAAATTTTAGGGAATTAAACCTTTTAATTCTCTATTTAAGAGGAAAATAAATAATAATAGTCCGATAAGTTTGAAAAAATCAAATTTTATAATTTTCCCATACAATAGGTTCATCCAGTATGCTATTGTAAAAATTTCACAGTTTTATCAAATTTCGAAAATCAGAATAAAATTCAGAAAAGTAAACAATTATACTTTTCTGTTAATCTAAAAATTAAAGGAAAATTAGTAAACGATTTCGAACATTCATGAAAATTTTATCCATAATAAAATGTTTACCCAGTAACCTACTGTAAAATTTTCAGAAAATTTGCAAATTTTTATAAATATACAAAATTCAGAGAAGCAACAAATTTATTTCTCTCAGATCTGAAAATATAAATTAAAAATTATAATTTGACCGGATAAATTAACGGAAAATTTTTTCCCTAAAAGTATGGTTACCCAGTAACCTACTGTAAAAATTTTAGAAGTTTTACAAATTTCTACAAATGTATACAATTCAGAGAATTAAACCAATTTTAATTCGCTTCAGATCTGAAAACTCAATTAAAAATCCATTTTAATTGGGAAAATCTACAAAAATTATGGAAAGTCCAGAACACTTCCAGATCCTCCAGTAAAAATTTCAGAAATTTTTGAATTCGTTTGATATTTTATTTCGATTTTTCATATTTACCGTAAATAAACTAAAACAGAAAATAATTCTACAAAACCCTATTTTGTGAATTTTGACCTATTTCATGTATTGCCTACTGTTTAACAATATTAAACATGATTATTTCTAAAACATTCAAGATTAAATCAAGTTTATGCTATATTTAAAGATTAAACAAACATAAAATCGATTAATTAAAGGCAATAAGAAATAAATAATAACAAAGCATGAAATTTTACAATAAAATTCCAGATTTACTATCATGAACAGTAAAGATTAAAACTTTCATAAAGATTCAAAATTTTAGGCATAAATCTACTCTAGCATATTCATAATGTAATTCAACTATTGACAAGATTACTAATGAATTAAAGTACAATACTTTAGCATGCAATTGGTGGCTCTGATACCACTGTGAGGTTTTTAGGTTATCTATTTCCTAAACAGATACTGATTAATTGGCGGAATATTCATAACGGTTATAAACAATTAATCATAACAATTGCAGAAGCTTTAGTAATTATACCTGATCGCTAATTCCGGCTGAAGAAGAGGTTATTCCAATGCTGAAATCCTCTACTGAAAAGTCCACGCAACACTTCGGGAACCCGATTGCTAGATCGACCCGATTAAGACGAATCTCAATCTAAGATGTATGTGAGATTGTTTCAGGAAACAGAGAATGTTTCCTGAAACAAGAACTACAAACTAAAAGAGAGAGGAACTCAGGAAATCACCATGGTATCTCTCTAAGAGTCTTAGGCAGTTGGTGTGGAATAATCTCTCATAGAGACCCCTTTATATAGTGTTTCGAAAACCTAGGGAGAGGGTTCAAACCCCTAAACGGTCGACTTAAAGCAACGACGGATTTCTTAGGCCCAACACGGTCCGTGTTGGTCTCCAGAAAGTCCATTAACTCGGCCCATGGACACCACGGATCGTGGTGTCTCAACAGGACCGTTTTGGGTCAACATGGTCCGTGTTGAACCCAATTCGGTCCGTGTTGGGCTGATTTCTCACAGAAATCAATTTCCAACTTTTCTAAACGTGATACAATGTCACTTAGGTTACATACATTGTTCCAGGGCACTGACTTGTGTGACCCAGTAGGACCAAATAATACAGTTGTAATTAAACATATTCAATCACTAATTATAGCGGTCTCTAGCAAGACATATAATTACTATATTACTTTGGTTTAATCTCCGTGTATATCGAACATTGTCGGGACATTCCCAACAGCTTAGTGGTGTAAATATGCGTGCCGCAAATCTTTGGGATAAGTTTAGTTGATTGAGCCTTATCCCGTGAGTCCACATAGCCTAAAAGTTTGGATTGATCATCTTTATCGATCCTTTTATTTCTTGAGTGACTCCACCACAAGTTGCACCTCTAGAACTTGTTCTTTATCTTGTTTGAGACTGCATCTATTGCATTGCATGGTGTGAAAAAGTTATTGAGGCATTCATTTCTATATTTTTGAACTACATAGCCAAATAACCTCCCTAATAATAATATTACTACTGTTCTTTAGCCCCGCCTAGCCTTTGATTTCCAATTTTTTGTGATTGAACCCTTACAATACAAGCCTTGGCCTTATTAAATTCCTACCCTTTGCCTTGCTTGGATGTTTTTGGGAGTTCGTTGTTTTGAGTGTGATGGTTGGCTCGGTGTTGGTATGAATGGAGTAGGAAGTTGGAAGGTGTTTATGATTTTGTTGAGTTGGGACGATTGCATTCCCCAATTTTCATGAATTTTCACATGTTGGTAGTGTTGTTCATCTGATATGCACTAAGGTCAAAGCTAGGTTTATACACTTTTTTCCCCTTGATCACCCACCAAAAAGAGAAGTAGAGAAAAAAAAAAGAAGAGAGAAAAGAAATATATCGAAAAAGGGTGATTATGAGGTTTGATGATTTGTTTAATCTTAATGAGGGAGTAAGATGATCCTTGCCTACATTCGTCAAGTGTGTGAGTTGAGAGCGATTTCTGGTGAAACTAAATCCAAGCATGGCTCTTTAAGCTCCTCATACCCAAATATTACCACTCATTTCCCTTAACCTAAGCCTCGTTTCTACCCTAAAAGTCCTCTTGATTGTCACTTGTACATTTGCATATCAGCAGTGGAGAGCAAGATTCTTACCAAGCCTATGGTAGGTCGCTTGTTTTGGTCTGAGTGAGTGAACCCATTTGCATTTAAAAAAAAAAAATTGAGAGTTATAATGTTTCACTTCATCCTGAAGTGAGGTTTGCTTATCTACTAACCTACGTCCATAACCAACCGCGCATATTTGCATTCATCTTAAGACTTTTAGAGGCTTTTCGCATTTGAAGTGTGTGTTCTCTTTCCAATGTTTCAAAAACTTCCTTCTATGTGCTTTGCACTGGTTTTGTTCTCTTCCAGATTGTTCTTTTTATTTGCTTGATGGATTGATGTGTTCTGATTTGTTAGCTTGAGGAGGTGTATAATTGTAATTGTAATCACTCTAACCCTCTTTGTTTCATTTTCTTATTTTTCCTTTTTCCATCTTGAATCTTTGCCTTTTTAGTTTGAGCTTTTCTTCTCTCCCTACTGTTCTTGAGTCAGACTTGCTAGAGGGAAAGCAAGAGCTAATCATGGGGGATTTGATAAGTGTGTATTTTATAATATTTATTAGGTCTCTAACTTGTATATTTTGACTAATTATGGACTTAAATACAACATTTTTATACCGAATTTTGTGATTTCTTCACTTGGTTTTGGAGATTGGTATATTTTGCAGGGTTGAAGGAAATTCCTCTTCAAAGCAAGAAGAAATGAAGAGAAAAAGAGGAAAAAGTGAAGAAAGACTAAAAAGAATTGAAGAAGAGAAGAAAGGAAGAAAAAGTAAGCCACTAGCCATGATCAGGGCGGACAAGCCAGGCGCTGCCAACGTCTGGCTAGACGTTGCCCCCGCCTCCGGTAGAAGCTCTATTATGTGCGCAAATTGGAAGACGCTGCCAAGGAGAAGTCATGGAAAGCTACCGTTTTTCCCTCGAGAAACAAGGCGGACATACTAGATGCGTCCAGCGCCCCCAGAGACGCTGCCATCGTCTGGTGCCCCAATCTCAGCCTATAGAAGGATTTTGACCCTACCGCCAGAATTCATTCGTTATTTACCTTTGTTCTGTATAATTTTAGTATTAGGTTTGAGAAACTTTAGTAGTGTTTTTAGAGTGTTCTTGAGAGTAACCAAAGAAGACAAGGAGATCGAATCAAGTGACATGAAGCGATCGAATTCGACGCTTTGGGTATTCGTTTGTTTTCTATTTCCATTATGTTTTGCGATTTGAATTCAGTTGTTATTTCTCTTGTTTTTATTATAATAAGTAGCTAAATTCCTTGTTTAGGGTATAAACTCGATGTCTCTTGACTGATTATGGATGTGATTTCAGTGTGAAGTTCAATTTAATTGTTTAATCGTCGTGTTTTGTATGTCATATAATTGACTAATCACCTTTTACTTGGTTCAGATTCTTAATATCAGATCGAAAACTTGTTATTTTGAATTGGATAGACGAAAATTGAATAGGCGTAGAACATAGTTAAAAATAATGGGTTATTACTTATGGTCATGTTATAATCCATGCTTATCTTTGATTGAATTAAATAGCCATGAAAATAGGTGTTTAGTTTAATCACTATAACTCACCTCGAATCGAAAGGTTGTTATGATAGACCTTAAAAAGATTTTAGATCCTGATAATCCTAGCACTACTTCACATTAGAATTACCTCTTAATCGATTGATTGAATAGAGTGGACTCCCCTGAACTCCCTTAATTATCTGTTAGAACCTTTAAAGTTTATAGCTTTTCTTGTTTTAGTTAAAATCTCATAATCACACAAACACTTTGGCCAACCTAGCATCCTTTGTAGTGAAATAGTTTAGTGCGTAGTTGAACAAGTCCTTGAGAGAACAACCTTGATATACTACATTGCACCAGCCTGTGCACTTGCGAAGCCTATCAATGCTTCTCTTGGTGTTCAACGACCGACACCTTCTCCTACTGTGGGTCCCAACTAAGGTTATATAGACCGCAATGCTAGCTTCCAGATTTACCGTCCCGCTTTGGTCGACACTACTTCTTTGGATTGTCCTGAGCCTCTTCATGGAGCTGTCTGGTCTGGTCAGGGAGCTTTAGAGAGTGGTGTGTTTCATACCATAATTGGAAGATTCATACAAGAGCTGATCAACGTCCTTCATACTAGGACTACATGAACAAGGTTTTCTATGCAACATTGGCGGAGATGATGGCTCTTCATGGTTCCATCTTTGACTCTAATATGTTTATCTCTTTTTGCTTTGACTGTGTAGTGAATATTTGCCTTCTTTTATAATGAGCATTTGTCTTTCTCTTTGGCGTGTTGAGCGCTTAGGTGACTTTTAGGGTTCGCTTGGGAAGAGAGTTAGAAAGGAGGGTAAGAGTTCATAAGAGTAAAGGAGGGTGAGGGTATGAGAGTGTTTGTAAGGGTAAACTATTTACCCTCACTTAGGAACTCAATTAGGAGAGTTCATAAGAGTAAGTATTTAACTGACATATTTACCCTTTCATATTGTATGTAATACAATAACATGGTATTACACTCATACATTAGTTTTATACCCAATCTCTCACTACCCCCTCCCCCGCCCTCTCTCTCTCTACCTTCTCTCTCTCTCTCTCTCTCTCTCTCTCTCTCTCTCTCTCATAGTACCTCTTATCTCTCTCTAACACCTCTCTCTCTCGACGTACTCTCTCTCTACCTTCTCTCTCTCTCATAGTACCTCTTATCTCTCTCTAACCCTCCCCCCCGTCTCTCTCTCTCTCTCTCTCTCTCTCTCTCTCTCTCTCTCTTTCTCTTTTTCTTACATGTGTGTGTGTGTGTGTGTGTGTGAGAGAGAGAGAGAGAGAGAGAGAGAGAGAGAGAGAGATGTGTGTGTAAGAGACAAAAAGAGCGAGCGAGCGAGAGAGAAAGAGAGAGAGAGAGAGAGAGAGAGAGAGTGAGGGGGGAGAGGGAGTTGGAGAGAGAAATGAATGTGTGTGTGTGTGTGTGTGTTTGTGTGAGCGAGAGAGAGAGAGAGAGAGAGAGAGAGAGAGAGAGAGAGAGAGAGAGAGAGAGAGAAAGAGAGATGGATGTGTGCGTTATGATTCAATTAGGGTTAAGGGTAATATGGTCATTTTCTATTTTATGTATGTTATAATTTAATCAAACTCTTCCTTACACCTTAAATTGGGGTGTAAGAAAAATAAGAGTTAGAAGGGGTAAAAGGGGGTAAATCTCATTCCCCTTTACTATCCCTTACCCTCTTTCACTCCCTTCCGAAACAAGGGTAAGGAAGAGTAAACACCCTCCATAACCCCACCCCTCGGGGAACCCTCCTTTACCCTCCTCCCAAGTAGAGCATTAGGGTTAAAATATACAAGGCTTCCTAGGGTCGACTAATGCCAGTTAAGTTATGCAGTATTATTACTGGCAAACAGACAAACCCTTATAGACAGGCTAAGAAAACAGGCTAAACTTTTGTTAACTAATGCAAAAGTGCAAAAAAAAAAAAAAATGAAGGTAGGGGCACGAATCTGGTACAACTCTTATGTGTTTCTATAAGGGGTAGTCCCCAACTTCCCAAAATATAAAAAGATAAAAAGAAAAACAAAATCTTAAGTGTTAAGGTCTGGCTAGATCTAGATCTAGAGCTCGTTGAATCTACTGACCGTAACCGAGGGGTTACATTCTGTAGGTATCATAACCGACCGGCTATGGTCTACTTTTGCATGCTTCGTCAGGTCAAAAAGCCATGCACAAATAAGTGAGATAAACTAATTAAAATAAAAAGGTCATTGTACAAGACTAAAGATTAATTAATGAAAGTTATGAATAAAAGAGCCGTCATTTAATTAAAGATAAGTTAACAAACTTTAATAATTGACCCCGACCTGCAAACCAAAAGATAGGTGCAGGGGTAAGGTTACGATCCTAAAGTACGATTCTTTTGGCTTGTCCAACCATAAAACGATATCTACTTGAGTCAAGATTATTTTAGAGGAGAGTACAAGTAGAAGAATAACAATTACTTCATTAAATTAATCATTCATGAATGCAGAAAAAAATAAAGACAGAAATAAAAGACGAGAAATAATCAATAATGCATATTTTATACAAATGTAAATCATCAAAATAAGGGATACATGATGAGAATAATAAAAAAAAATAAAAATGTTGAAATAAATTGAACCTCAAAGCAATTCAAAAAATTACTCGGAGGTACCCCAATATTTTGGGAAACTATTTTTCGATACCCGAACTTTTCAAAACTCATTTTGAGGTACCCTTAATTTTTGGGTTAGAAATTATATGGTGCTTTTCTGGCCATCAATTTTATTAAGTGACCGAAATACCCTTATTCTTCTTCTTTAAGGGCATTTCTTAAAAATGGAAGAAGAAGGGTATTTCGGTCACTTAACTAAATTGATGACCGAAAAAGCACCTAATAATTTCTAACCCAAAAAGTAAGGGTACCCCAAAATGAGTTTTGAAAAGTTGGGGTACCTGAAAAACATTTCACCCAAAATTAGGGTACCTCCGAATAATTTTTTGAAAGCAATTAAACACAAATAACACAGAGGAAGAAAATGAGGGAGAAGAGAGAAAAATTTTCACAGTGTCAACACTCCTGGGAATTCTGGGAAGTGGAATAATGAGGTTGAAAGGTTCTCTTTATAGTGGTGTTGGGTGGATTAAAATAATATCATTCAGAGTTTCACATTAGCGAAACGCTAATACCGTAATCGGCAAGTTTCGGGTAGGGCAGTGCTAAAGAAAGACCGTAGTTTGTGGGTTACTGTGGGTTGTTCAATTAGATACCCTAATCGACGGGTTATAGTGGGTTGTTTTGCTAGTTGTAACCCATTACTGCATGGACAACTCAAGTTAAAAAGGTCATACTCTCCCTCATCTGACATTCATTTGATCTCAATCAAGAGGCGTTGGAAAGCTTATGGAGATTACGTTAAGCTCGCAAAAGAGAAGTCCAATGGAGATCTATGGAAAAAATGACGTTCGGAAGAGTGAGGTTGTGTATGAGGGAAGGATAGAAAATGGAGGTTTTTGAGGTGGAAATGATGGGAAATGAGGGACATGTTGTGAGACACTTAGAAATGGATGAAAATGAAATATTTTGTGACGATGGGAGGATGTGTGCTATCATATATTGAACTGACTCAGTCTTAATCTATTCCAAAAATAAAATAAAATGTTACAAATATAACGAGAATAAAATCTGGTGTCTACAACAGTATAGTAAATAGTTCTTAAGTAAGGTGAGTTTTCCTACAAGTAATTTTTTAAGCTCATGCCATGAAGAAAATGAACTCAAAAGTACATTTAAAGAGCCCCAAAAGGTAACAAAAGAAAACAGTTTGGCAAAAAAAACTGGGCAATGTACTCAATTGGTTTTTGCTACAAAATCACTTCCAAATCTTCTACCCACTCAACAAATATCATACCTTATCACTTACCCAGGATTTAGGATCCAAATAACCTTAAGAACATCGAAACTCGGTAAAAAAATACAAGAACAAATCACAAATATTGCCTAGAAAGACGCCTAAAAATTGTAGCTCCAAATTAAGTAAGATCAATCAACTTCTGATGACTTCTACACCATGCTTTGATCCAAATGATCTACATGTGCCTAGAAAGACTAATCTTTATTAAGTATGATGACCCAAGGATTAAATTAAGCTCACAAGAGGCTAAAACCATGAAACTAAGTGCTCGTTTGATTTAGCTCTCACAAGGCAAAAAAGGAGAAACTACAATTTTGAGATCCTGGATTCTGCTTCTAGGGAGCTTGGGAAAAAATTTAATGATTTTTATTGTATTTCCAAAATTATCTCTAATCTTTTCCTTTTATGCCAATTGCAAGACATATATATATATATATATATATATATATATATATATATATATATATATATTTCAGTTCACTACAAAATTGTCATTTTTTTGGCTAACCGCTAGCAATTGATGTTTATTTACTAATTTTAATTTTATCCACATATATGAAACCATCTTTTTAGTGTAATAAATGTCAAAGAAATAATTAAATGTATATATTCAATTTTAATTTATTGTCATAACATATACTTGATGTATAATTTTACAAAAATAATTAATTTTAAAGTTAGCAATATTATAATAATTCAAAAGAAATATACTAGTATTAAAAATCATAAAAAATTTTAATAACAAAAGAAATGAATTATTAACAATAATCATTATAAAAAGGTAAGTATTATGGTAATATTATAAGTGGAAGCTTTTATGAAATGATTAACCAAATACTTGGAAACTATTTTTGATTTTTGAAAGGACTTTTGAAAATACATTTACCAAACACCTAACAATTTTTGTAGAATGAGTTTTTCAGAAGCTATTTCCAAAAATGAATTTTTTCAAAGCTGGAGCTTGGCCAAACATACTTTAACACAAACTAGAACTCATTTATTCAACTTGAAACAACATAAGAAATCATGCTTAAACTTTGATCAAATCACTCCCAAACAACTCCTCATGCCCAATGAATCATTTCTACATGAATCTCCATCATTACTTAACTAACTTTTTCTCTTTATATTTTACACTAGTAAATACCCCGGCGTTGCGCCGAACTGAAAAATAAAATACCCGAGTGTTTATATATAAATACCTTGCGCCTTCAATTAAAAAATAGTCGAGCATTACTTGGTACGAATATGATAATACTTCAAGATGAAATTCAAAAGACTTAACCAAAAAGAAACAATTGTTTGGTCAAATGAAATTATACTACCATATAAACATAAGTTCAATAATAATTAAGATATATATGTACAAAAAATAAACAATCGTTAAGAGAAAAAGAGATATTGTAAATGAGACACCAAATGAGTGGATGACAATTCTTCTATCATCCATGGTAGAGGTATAGTATAGGAAAATCACAATAAGATTATGAAATATCAACATACGAAATTAATTAAGTGAATACCGTATCAGAATTTACCTAGCACTATTGACCATCCCTACGCCTCAATAAATCTCTTCTTTCAAATCAACTAACGTGATTAATTCAATTAAGGGTTCATATTGACCATTAAATAGAGGTTCAATGACAAAAACCCATGATTGTTGTAAGTGCTCGGATAATATGCCACATAACATATATAGTGCTTCTCGCTATATGGGATGAAAGGTAGGCCTGTTAAATATTTGAAATATAGCCAGGGTCGAATAAATGGAATGAAATTATAATATTAAATTTGTCATAGAAGTAACCGATCGAAGCCAAGTCCTCATCAGACATATTCAGAAGAATTGCAGCAACTTGCTGAAAGACTAAATATTCGCGTCATTTTTGTATTATCCGTGAAATCTATTGGAAGTAAAATCTAAAACAGAAGAAGGCAACGTTAAGGTGAAAAAAGGTTGAAACTAATTGGATAGAAAAACTTATGAATGTAGGATACGAAAAACAATATACATGTTAACAGTAGTGTTCGTTGGAGTTCGACATTCACAATAATGCTTCTAGACTTTCCTGATAATCTTCAACGAAACTTTCTTACTGTTGCTCTCTACAACCAAATAACACCATCGTCTTCGTCATCATCATCATCATTATCAAAGTAGACACATTTAATGCATATAAGAAAGGTAGGGGAGATGGAGAATGCTAGTATTGGTTAAGGTGTAGCAATTGAATTTTCAAAAACCACATTGAAGAGATACCAAAAAGGTGAAAAAGATGGTGGAATCAATGAGAACTACATTGTACCAATGAAAGCAACTACCTAAGTTGTGAAGCAAATAACGCGGATGAATAAAAAGCATGAACTCAATCCCCATCGAATTGATATGAACGTCCTAGCAACCAGCTCGCACCTACCAACATGGGCTTCAAAGAAGTGTCGTGTAAAAAAAAAAATGGACACAAAGTAATTAATTAGATGGTTAATTGGAAAACTAATTACTATTTAACCTGGTGACCTTTGTACATGGAACTTGCACGTCGTTAGGCAACATAAGGTGGATAAGAGAGAATGGATGAAGTGATAAAAGGAAAGATAGACTTACAAAGAGAGGTTGTGAGGACCGAGACAAAGGGTGTATTGGGTTTGTGTGGCCCATTGGATCCTCGGGTTCCAGATCGGTTGAGGGAAGAACCAACAGACGCTACCAGCGGCGCAAAAGGCGCTGCCAGCGCCTCGTTACGAAATCAGCATTGCAAGGCGCTACCATCCTCCGCCCAAACGCTACCAGCGTGACATCCAGAGGCTGTTGATGCACATGACGCTGCCAACACCTAAAAAGCGCTGCCATCACCTAGGCTCCATATTTCGTCCGTGGCGGGTTTTGTTTCAGGCGACTGTAGGTTAATTGTTTTTTAACCTAGTTTCTCTTCCTCTCCACTAGTATAAATATGGTACATGCTTCTCCACCAGATCACATCGGTAAACACAGAGAGCTAGAGAGAGAGAAAATATTGAGAGAGAGGAAGTCTCACCAATATTTTCCCAAGTGCATCCTGAGAGATTGTGAGTTGAGAGTTAAGATATTGTTATTGTAATCTCCTTTGTGGATCGCATCACACCCTGTAATAGTGATCAGGTTGTAATCCTCCTTTCTCATAGTGGATTATTTTCAATCTGTTGCCGTCCGTGGGTTTTTCTCCGAGTTCTTCGGTTTCCCACGTAAATTTGGTGTTTGAATTTTATCGCTTATTTTTCTGTTCCTAAATTTTGTCTTAATATCCGTCATCTCAATTCGATTTTATTATTCGCTTCCGCTGTTACCTTGCTACTATTTTCTCTAACAGGGTGTTATTGTAAATGAATTTCTAGTTGAAGGAGGGAGAGTGACTATCTAGAGTATATCATTGTTTTTGATTGGCCATCAAAGATATGGATTTAGATTGTTGAATGAAGTATCGAAAGGAGAAATTCGATAATCGGAACACTTAGAATTAAACTAATTATAAAATGAACTAGGCATAGATGATTTTATAATTAGGGATCATTGATAATTTTATGTTTAACTTAGTTAAAATTGAAATAACCACGAAAGTAGGTGATTGGTTTTGCTAAGCAATTCGTTTCATTGTCAAAATCTCACTAGTCACTACAAAAGAGTATATGCGATTATCGACCTTAAAATGTATCAAATTAGTAAAGTACAAGTTCAATCCACTTGATTAGTTCGTATAGTGACTTAGGTTTATCCCCTGAACATTTTTTCCTTATTGATTTTATCTCATAGATTGTGTGAATTGTGTTTGCTTTGTGATTTGAAGCAGCGTTAGATTAATCCAAACTAAAAACCCGACCGATTTAGTGATTTGGTAGGAGAATAGCTGGGTGTATAGTTGAGAGAAGTCCCTGTGGGAATGACATTGATACATGCTACATCTACACTCATGCACTTGCGGCGTATCAGTTGATGGTTATGTTTTTCAGTGTCTGCAAACTACAACTAGAAGCACCAATTTATCAGAGGGAACAAAGCTGATGGCAAGGCAACTAAAGAGACAAGCATCTTAATGATAGGCGGGAATCAAGTAAAAGTAAAGAGGAAGGCGGAAGACCAAGAGAAGTTAAGGGAGGAAAATCTAGAACTGTATCAATTCAGTCAAAGTTGTAACGACTAGCTCTAAATTTCGCAAAAAATATCGTATGAGACCAAAACGACCCAACCCACGACCCGCGGCACACGCTTGACCCGGACGGACGGCAGCGGCTGCGCGCGCGCTTGCGGAAGCCCAAACCATGCCCACCTCCATAAAACCTCCCTTCAAGCCAATACACCAACACATAGGAAAGGGGAATATTTAAACTCATCCAAAACATCACTACTCTTACTATGTGGGACAAAAGAGAGATAAAAAAGAATGAGAAAAAACCTTGTAGCCATTACTGCTTCACCTCCATATCTAACATTTGTCACGTGACGTTAATTAATAAGATAACCAAATTGTTAATTTCACACAACATATTTTTTCCAATATACATCAACTTAACTATTAACTATCAGCTATCTACCAAATAAAATAAATATCTAGTATCTAACAATTATCTGATGCGAATGAAACCTAAAGTTATGAAATAAAATAAATTGTTGTTTTTTTTTTCCAGTTTTTCGTTGTACTTGAACAATACTAGCTCTGTTTCTTTATGTTAGTGAAAGCATGCGAACCAAGATAAGAAGAGAAATTAGGCAAATTGGGACAAGTGAACTAATTAACCCTTACATCATCTCTCTCTTCCTTGATAAAATCACCAATGGATTAAAGGAAGGGATAGAATAGACGACGAAATTATATGCTTATGAAACAATAAAAGTTGGCTTGAGTAATAATTATTTTAAAATCGAGACAGTAAATCTTGTAATTGTCAAATTGAATATTTTTCTCATCAACTTTACAATATTAAATACACTGTTTGTTGGAAACCTAACTTATCTTCTTATAATAAAATTAATTTTATTTATTTAATTTTGTTTTTAATATTTTCAATTAAACGAATTTATTCTCGCCAGATCACTAAAATTTATTGTTAGGACCAACAAGTTGATTTGTTTTCCTTATAAAATAAAAAAATTTATAAAAAGGAGCATTGCATACATTATTTTTTTTTTAAAGGTATGAGGACATTGTATAAATTAATTAAAAAAGGTTCAAATTTGAGGGAGGAGGGAATATTGAGGAGGGAGTGATGGAGACAATGAAAGTATGAAATTCGGTGGATGGTGACCCTCAAAGTTTGGCGTGTAAATAGCGGATCCATATTCACGTTGGAAGCTAAGTTTTCTCTTTCTTTCTCATTTAAATTCTTTATCCACTTTCCTTTTGACCAAGTAAATATCTCAAGCTCCCCTTTTTCTTTTTGCTTTTTTAATCCTGTTTATTTATTTTCCCTTACGACCATTCTACAAAAGCAATATTCTTCCTTCACGCTCTCTTTCTCTATCCTCCTCCTGCCAGGTAATCTCCCCAAGTTCGTTTTTACGTCTTCTCCCTTTTTGATTTGTTCATTTGATTCCATATTTTCTTATGGGTTTAATCTACTATAATTCTTAGATTCAAGGAATGTCCTTGGCACTTTAGCCAAATCATGATTCTAACACATTATTTGTGATCGTGTATTTTCCCCGTCTTTTCTTTGCAATTTTAGGTTGTGCATAAAGTTTTGGCAAGTAATTTGAGTTGGCATAAATTTAAGAATAATTATTCCAGAATTGAGAAATTTTGATATATTAATTTTCCTTTTGTTGCTTGAGGATCTAAAGAAGCTTAGGAAATTTAATGGCATATGGAAATATAATTATGGTTTTTTGTTTTGAATTTGAAGGAACGTAATGAATTCAAAAAAATGAAGCATTAGGAAATAAAGTCTATTTATGGAAGATCGGTTGCTTAGTGCATGTGTTGTGTTCTTGTGATCTTAGTGATTAAGAGTGTTTGATTATAGCAAAAAATTGCATGATTAGGTTGTCTAGTTGTTTCTTGTCATGTATCATTGTTTAAGTTAGAATATATTTCAGGGAAATCTCGCTAGGATGGGAAAATGTATACTCTGAACTTATAAGCATGGCTATTTCTTGTGAGATAGGCATGATGAATTATAATGAGTTTTCTAGTGGACCTCTTAGCTTGTGACTTTTTTAATACACAAGTAGTCCTTGTTTGAGGAAACCTAAGTGCTTCATATTAAAGTATCCACAACTCTATGTTTGCGAGGTTTAAGTTATTTAAGGAAGATGATCTTGGGCTTATGTACCTATGCCCTAACTTGAATGCCATAACTTCTATTGATTCATTTATGTTTTTCTATGGAAGTTTGTTGGAGTAAGGGGATATCTAGAATTGAATTCCCTGACTAATAATCAACTTGGACCTGAAATATTTAGCTTCAAAAAGAACTCCACTATCTTTTGACTTGCATTGATTTTGTTGTTTACTTTGAGTTATTTGGCGTTTGATTTGTTCATGGTGGACCTTAGTTAATTGGTTTGGGTTGGTTCTTAGTGAATAGTGAGTAATGAGATGATTGGGAAGACAGACCTATTTATTGTTTATTGCTTATTCTATCATAAATGATAATTTTATATATTTAATGCTTTTATTCTCTTCAGATTGCGGGTTCTATGTTTGTTTGGGAGATTCTCATATTATTGTCAGTAGGAAGAGCCTGATGTTCACAAAACAAACGCACAATGTTTGACTTCGATTTTTCACTTTCAAGGATATCTACCATCTCAGATGCATTTTGTCCTGTTGTTTTTGGATGGCTAGTTACCGTATCATTTGGTCTTTTTGCCATTGTGTTTGCATTCGTTAAATGGCAAAGGAGAACATCTCTCAATTGGGTTAAAGCTTCTGCTAGAGCAAAGAAAAAATCAGGTAAAAAGCTAAATGTTCCATTATCACACCATATATGGGCAGAGGATTATGGTTGTGGTGATCAACCTTCCACATGTTGTGTTTGTTTGAGCCCTTTAACGTCCCAAAGTGTAGGCACAAAGGCAGTGCTACATACTCCTTCCCATAGGTGTGCAATTTGTGGTGTGGCAGCTCACTTCTACTGCTCACAACATGCTGCTAAGGATTGCAAGTGTTTTGCCCAAGCTGGTCGGAGCTATGTCCAACATCATTGGTCAGAAAAATGGGTGAAGATGGATGATAACGTTGACACTTCTGTATTGTGTTGTTATTGTGATAAGCCATTTGGTGTTCCCTTGCTTGATGCTTCTCCTATATGGCACTGCATGTGGTGCCAGCGTCATATACATGTTGCATGTCATGCTAAGATGTCAAAGGATTTAGGGGATATTTGTGATTTGGGTCCTCATAGAGACATCATTCTTTCACCTTTATGTGTTAAAGAAATTGATGCAGCAACAACAAGACGTTTAAACTCTATTAAAGAAGACTCGAGTGGCCCTAGTGGACGTGGCGAAATGCGAAGAAGGCGCCATCGTAACAAAGGTGCACCGAGTCGTTCATTTAGTAGCAAGTTCCAGGATGTGCCAACTCCGGAGTCGCCAATTGGATATGTACTTAGCGGTATAGCTTCTTTGAAGAAATGCTACAGCGAGAAAAACATAGGCTATATTTCTGGAAATACCAGAGAACATAGGGCAAAGGGACCTAATCCTGGATTTATTAAGAAAAAGGCAGGAACTCTCATATATGGCCAAGTAAAGAAGTATAGACTAGTGAATTTGCCAAAAGATGCAAGACCTATACTAGTTTTTATTAATGAAAGGAGTGGAGCACAAAATGGGTCTTCTTTAAGGAGAACTTTGAACATGTTGTTGAATTCACTACAGGTGATTGATATATTTTCCTACATTTCTATATTTTTTCTTATTATAAGGACTTTCATGTAGTAGTAATCTTGTCCTGTTCGTGATACTCAATTTTCATTGATAATTTTCTATAGGTTATTTTTATTGTAGAATGTTTTGTCTAGTTAGTCAGTAGCTTACTTCAAGTTCTATAACTAGTCCTTTTCAGTCGGTGCACTTTATTATGATTTTTGATAAAGAATGAGGGTCAACTACATGCAATCTTGTTCTTGTCATTAGAAATTCAGTTACGATTGGTGAGAAGGGAAGATAGGGCTCCTTTAATTGCATTTTATCATTCCATGCTATGAGAGATATCCATTTTGCACCTTAGCTTATAATAATTTCTCTTAGGGTATATAGCGTGAAATCTTCTGTAGTAGATGGCCTTTACCACTTTCATGGATCTTTAATCATACTTGAACATTGGAAGTTCTCTCAACACTATGCTCATCATGTACTTAGTATTGTCTGGTTTCAGGATTATTTATAGCTCTTATCCCTATATGGTCTCCTTTAGTTATGGTGTATAGTTTTATGAAAACCCCAGTGATGGAAGTATTGGACTATTATAGGATCTGTTTGATAGGGAAGAAACAAAGATTTTAAGATTTTTATGATGCCTTGGCGTACTCCTCACTCATTTTGTTCACTACATTGATCTTCTGCTCATAATAACCACATGGCCGACTATTCTAATTTAGTTTATCCATGGTCATGTACTTTATGCAGGTCTTTGAATTAAACCCTTTCCAGGGTCCTGAGGCTGGATTGAAGTTGTTTAGCAGTGTGCCGAATTTTAGGGTTTTAGTATGTGGTGCGGATGACACTATTGCATGGGTTCTTGATACAATTAAGAAATTCAACTTCGAGTCACCTCCACCTGTTGCTATTCTTCCCTTGGGTGTTGGCAATGATCTGTCAAGAATTTTACAATGGGGACGAGGGTTCTCAAAGTTTGAGGAACCCTCTTTATGCAGTGTTTTGCAAGATGTTGATCACGCAATAGTTACTATGGTTGATCGTTGGAAAGTTGATATTAAAGAAGAAAACCCCAATGCAAATACGAACAAGACGCGTGCAAAATTTATGATGAATTACCTTGGTATGTAAAGGAGCAAGTTTTTAATGAATTTCTTTTCTCGCTATGCTTGAACGTCACTTATTATGCTAATTTTTAGGTATTGGATGTGATGCTAAAGTTGCATATGAATTTAATGTGAACCGAGAGGAAAATCCTGAGAAGTACTATAATCAGGTAGTACCTACATCTCTTATTGTTTATCTCTGTGTGTTGCCTTGTTTTAACAATTGAACTTCCTGCCAGTTTGCGAACAAGTTGCGTAATGCTAAAGAGGGTGCTAGGGAAATTATGGACAGAGCTTGTGCGGATTTACCTTGGCAAGTTTGGCTTGACGTTGATGGGAAAGATATTGCTATTCCTAAGGTGTGTGATTCTTAACGTTGAATAAAATAGAATTTGATTTGTTAGTGTCGACTATCATGTGTATTTTCTTTCTTGATGTAGAAGTTTAGTTGCTTGAACTATAATGATTTGATTCCTCTTTGCAGGACGCTGAAGGATTAATTGTCCTCAATATTGGAAGCTATATGGGTGGTGTAGATCTTTGGCAAAATGATAGTGAGCATGATGATGCTTTTCATCATCAGTCTATGCATGATAAAAAGCTTGAGGTTGTGTGTGTATCTGGAGCATGGCAACTTGGGAAACTACAGGTTATTCAAGCTACTTTGAACTCTTCTTTTCCGTCATGGAATCTAGCATAATAAAAATAATTTGCAAACTTGTGAAAACAAAAGGCAAGGTCATTTTAGCTGCCACCATGTTAATATCTTGTTTTTCTTTCCCTTACCAATAGTAACATTGACATTTTAGGAGCTTATTCTAGTAGTGATGTTCATTATATATACTTTATCGCGGAGTTGTTCATATCATGATATTTGTTTTAAGTTTCATGCTAGAAGCAAGAGATACAACCTTGTTTATTTATTACCTTGCCATTGACTATACGTGTATATTGTTAATATCCATTCATCTCTTTCTTCTTCTTTTTTTTTTTTTGGGGGGGGGGGGGGAGGGTGTTGGTGGATGCTTTGTATGGTAAAGTTGGTTGTACGAGTTAAACGTAATTTGTTTTTTTTATTATCGTGTCGTTGAGTCTGCGTGTATGTTGTTCTTTGTGTTTCCTACCTTGCAGGCTGGACTTTCTCAAGCTAGGAGAATTGCACAGGGTAATGTCATAAGAATACACAATTCCAGTGCTTTTCCAGTCCAAATTGATGGAGAGCCATTTATCTTACAACCTAGTCGCCTAGAAATAACACACCATAAGCAGGTATGATCTGAATGTGCATTTTAGGAAACTCTCTCTAACATGGGTGTTAGGGTTGGGAGTGGTTATAAGTATGCAGTGTTGCCTTATGAAGGACTTGTGGTGGGGGTTATTTCCATTGGCACTAGAGTTAGAAGAAAACCAACTACCTGTTAGCCACATAAGAGAGTGGTAGGTTGATTTAACGTGTTTTGCTTTCTCGCACCATACTTTCAGAGTTAACTCTAGAATTGGCCTAAGATAGTTTTGTTTATTGTAATCACTGACAAGTTTTTCACTAATTGGTTCTAATTAATTGAGTTTTCATTATATTAAGCTAATTACGTCAATAGTATGGTTTAAGTCCAACAACAGAAGGGTGTGAAGCGTAATGATGACCAAACTTCACTTGTTGCTAATTCTAAATAACTAAATTACATGTATTTGAAATCTAATGGCCTATCCCTCCCAACCCCCTAGAAAAGGGCAAGAATATTCTATAGATGCTTATCTTTTAATTTGTGATTTTAGGTTTTCATGTTGAGGAAGGCAACAGAGGAGCCAAAAGCTCATGCAACAACTGTCATGTCAGAAGTTCTGTTAGATGTAGAGTGCAAAGGCATCATCAACTCCTCCCAGAAAAGGCAACTTCTCGAGCAGATGACGCTTCACCTTTCATAGCGTAAAAACCCCAACTCCCTTCTAGCCTCTTCTGTGCTCGACTCCTTTTCCTCTTATTTCTTCTAGCACTGATTTTCCTCTGTTGGATCAAAGGAAAGTGAGAGTTTTTTTTAACTTTATTCTTTCTTTTTATTTTCCTCTTGCCATTTGCATATAGCCTTTAACTACTGTATGTCTAGACTTTAGTCCACAAAACTTCGACAATTTTGTAACTCTCATAAGTCAGTCTTGTATACATAGATAGAGATTGTCCAAGAGAGAAAAACAAGGTATAGTTATGAGTTTTGACACTCTCATAAGTGCATGTAATCCATTCTTATTAGCAATTAGTAGCATTTGACAACACTAGCACCGATGACCAACAATGGCATTGATAAGTGTCTTGTGATCTTTTGTAATTGTAATTTTACCATTATTTGACATTTTTATCAAGAAAAGTATCTATATATGGTAATTGATAAGTCGAAAATTGAAGAATAAACTTGTAATAATTTCGTTAATCAACACATGAGGCGTAGTCCGAAAGATAATGAAGTAAAATATTTGAGTTATCATATCAATTCGCTGTCGCGAATCGAATAGTATAACATAGGAAGATCTTTTATCCATACTGAATCCAAAAAAAAGAGAATTATAGAATTTTTGATCGAATCAAGAATTCCTGGGAAGCCCCAAGTCTCAATAAATTAGATGTTTGTGATGGCCACCATCCATGCTCAGTATAGACTTGTTTTTTGCAATTTAAACAATATTAACCTTAATATTAATGAATTAGAAGTACAACTCTTTTAGTTTGTATGGTTTGTACCAACACTTCTTCTCCTTAAAAGAGTTGGAAGACAACTCTTCAACTACTAGTAAGATCTTCAAGACACTTCCTCAAAAAAATAAAATAAAATAAAATAAAATAAAGACACTACCTCATTGAAAATTTGAGAATCTTAAATCACAGAACACATATTCTTAAAACATAGATTAAAAAAAAACTCCAAATAAACCCACTTTATTACAAATATTACTTCTTTCTCTTCATCTCCTCTTTCAAGTTCATTTTAACATAATTAATATATGACCGATTCATTATCGCCTATCACTCATAGTCTAAACTAATTGACAATCTCAATTGAACCTCGAGCCAACTTTTCATGTTTCGAGATGTGTCTTTACTCACAATGGCCATCTCTATCCACACTCAAAACAATGTTCTTCAAATTATTTTTCTACCGTGATTTTCTATGGGCAACATTTTCCTCGATTTCTTTTATTCACCTGATTCAAGGCTGTAGACGACATAGTGAAACACTTATTCATTTACAATGACCAGTATTTTCTGCTTTATATTTAGCATTTTCCTTCCTCCTTTACTTAAATTAGGCTATAATTTCTTCACGAATGATCCAAAACATGCCTTTTTGTTATTTCTTTCTATCAAAGAGTCATATGAACGATAGATTTCCCCATACATACATACATACATACGTACATACATACATACATACATACATACATATATATATATATATATATATATATATATATATATAATTTTTTATCGAAAAGGTTTTATAAATTCCAACAAAAATTGCTTTAGGATTTGAAACTTGTTAAATTTTGGTCCTTTCGATATCTATTCTGTCAGAGATATATTTATGAAGTTGTTCTAACTTATTGATTGACACTAACCCTAGACCTTTCCCCCTTAAGAAATGAATCAATACTTTCCACTCGAGCTCCATCATGTACTATTTCTATCACACACGAAAAATGTTGGCTCAAGTGAAACACATATTGGGGATGAGTAAGAAAGAGACACACCATTGCCTAAGCACAAATTAAAAATACCAATCTAAATAGTAGTAAAGCAATCAGAATAATAACCCCATCTATAATGCTCAAAGCGTCCATTTCTTCTCTATTCTTTCTAGAATCATGGGCACCATTAATAATGTCACGAGGCACTGGAACGAAAGATGAATCCTATATTTAGAAAGCATTATCAATAATAGTGATATGAACATTCACAAAACCACCCACTCCTACATATTGAACTGTATCGTTACTTGACTCTTACTAGTAATTCTCATGCTAGGACATTCATTTTAACATGAACTAAATACACTGCGTAGCCAAGGACATCACCACTCTTTGAGTGCTATGAATACGATCTCACATACATACATACATACATACATACATACATACATACATGTATATGCACATACACACACATAAATTACCCTAAGGTACTCTAACTTTTGGTGAAATGTTTTTCTGGTACCCCAACTTTTCAAAACTAATTTTGAGGTACCCTTACTTTTTGGGTTAGTAATTATGTGGTGCTTTTCCGACCATTAATTTTATTAAGTGACCAAAATGCCCTTGTTCTTCCCTTTTTGAAGAATACCCTTGAAGAAGAAGAATGAGAGTATTTCGGTCACTTAATAAAATTAATGGCCGGAAAAGCACCAAATAATTACTAACCCAAAAAGTAAGGGTACCTCAAAATTAGTTTTGAAAAGTTAGGGTACCGAAAAATAGTTTCCCCAAATATTGGGGTACCTCCGAATAATTTTTTGTAATATGATATATTTTTTAGTTTATATGACACATTTCTTCAAAGTTCAATTTAGGATATATTAACAACTTATTTATTTATGTTACAAATTAAGCATTCCTAAAGAACCTAAATAGATTTTTTGCTTATATTGCTTAACAGTAACAAAAGGGATTGAATCATGATAGGAAAGTGTTATGAGACATTATCTAGTTTAATTACATGCATGGCTAATATATGAGTATTTAAGATTAGACGTTGTGAAAGTAAATCCATAATAACCTATTTAACATTGCTTCAATCTTCTAGTACGGAGTGTCACTTGCATTGAGTGACATTTATATGATAAAAAAAAAAATTGTGACAATTATTACATAAATAGATAAAGTTTAAAGAAAATTAAACATATTACTCCCTCCTTCCCATATTATCTGTCACTTTAACTAGCTTTCTTTTTTCCCATAATATCTGTCACTTTATATTTCTAATAACACATTAATTACTAATTTATCAAATTAACCTTATTAATTACATCTTTTTCATTCATTTTTCTTTTTTTATTCACATTTTTCCTTTTTTATTCATCATATTATTCACCATTTCCATATTTCCAATGCACTAAATTAATGTAGCTAGGAAGTTTTTTTGGTCTTTTAAATTATGTCCCAAGTGACACTTAATTTGGGAAGGAGGTAGTATTATAAGATAAAAAAATTTAATGCAGCGTGCAAAATGTTTCAAAATCTAGGGTTTTGTTGCAGGTAGACGTAGAAAAGGAATTGTAAAACTTATTTTTCATTTCATATCATAATCCACACTTTTAAATTGCTAGAATTAGTAAAACAATAAAATATTAAAACATAATTGAACTTGAAATGCAGAAGACAATGTATCTCTGTCATGAACTTTGTTCAATGATTTATATTTATTTAGCCCAATTAATGAAAAATAACTAAACTACACAACTAAAATCATTTATGTATATCTCTAGAATGAATATCAAATTACACTAAATACATAAATCACTTAACACAAATAACGATGAATGGCACAGATGATAATGTATAATTGTATTAAATGATTTTATTGAACCATTTATATGTACCATTGTATTTGTGGTTATTTTGTAGAGTTGTCTATATTAATATGCAGATACTCCATCCTTTACATTATAACTTCCCTGTAATAAATGTTACACGGTCTCTGAAATTTTTCTTTGATTGAGAGTCTTATATGTAATATCTTATTAAAAAAAATTATAATATTATATTCTTATGATAATATTTTTCGTTATAAATATGATGATACTACTTTTTTTATAATAAAACATTATATGTATTGAGAGATGAATGGTAAAAGTTTTAAAAGTTTAACTGCACTATAAATCAAGGTGATAAATAAAATGGGAAGAATAGAATATATTGTAACCACAATTTTGCATTCATTGCAAACACATAACCTCATTTATATCAATATCAATGAAAACTTATTAGGATTTTTATAATTTTTGCATAATTATTTTTTAAAAATAAAACAATTAATTGCATCTTTATAGAAAGCCCTATTTGAAACACACATATTTCTGTTAGGAAAATGTCATAAAATCACCCACTCTCTTGATCCCACAATTATTTGTTTCCTAACTGTATTAGGATATTATTTAGGTTTTCTTATTATGTTAGGTTTCCTACATAATATCCTAATACAATTAGGAAACAAATAATTTTGGGATCAAGACTCTGGGTGATTTTAGGACACTTTCCTAACAATTTCACTCATCACCCTTGTCACGCCCCGGAAATTCAATTATAGAAAAGTCAAAGTTAAACTAACGTTAACGGAAAAATTTCAGCGAAAGTCTCAAATCTTATTTGGGCGTCACTGCCGTATCCCCGAAGGAATACAAGGCAAGAAGGGAAACTAACAACCATTCAACTATAACAAACTGAACAACTTCAAACTTAGAAAACAAACCCAACATGACTAACTTCAAGTCTTTCTGAATTGAAACATAACACAACTAATAAAAACTAAGCATGCCAAGCCTCATTGCTAATTCTCGTTCCCAGCATATTGATCATCACCTGAAAACAAAACATTTCAAAAATGAGGAGGAAAATCTCAATAATGTTTACCCTTAATCGTTAAAAACAATTCAAGTTCATTTCAATTCATTTAAAGGAGAAGGAACAAGTCAAACCTTTTCATAAACCGTTTAACCCTTACAACTATTTTCCTCAACCCAACCAATTCATTTTATTATGCGGGCGAGATATCAAATCCCTTAAAGTAACATCGCCTACCAAAGGTATCAAAACATTCGCCTACCAAAGGCATCAAAGATAATCGCCTACCAAAGGCATAAATATAATAATCGCCTACCAAAGGTATCAATAATCGCCTACCAAAGGCATCAAAATATATAATCGCCTACCAAAGGCATCAACAATCGCCTACCAAATGCATCAAAGTAACCGTCTACCAAAGGCATCAACAAAATAAACCCGCTTAATGTTTCACTTTGATTTATTAGTATCTTATGCAAGTCTCAGCTCATAGCTCTCAAGTCAAACCCAATGCAGGTTATCAAAACCAGTAAGAAAACCACTAATAAAAGACCATCCAATTTCTCAACTCATAAATCAAAGTACAACAATTACAAACAGTTATCCAAAACATATGGTCACATTTCAACATAAAGTCCCCTTTGGAATGCAAATTCCAAAACTGATTATAAATCAACAAAAACACATTTAAAGTGCATCCCAGTGGGGATTAGGGCATAGACATTACCTGATTAGCTTCACTTCACAGCAAATAACGAACACACTTGAGCTCACTAACGATGCGAATTAGCTCGGGCCTAAAATAGAAATAATTACTCTAATCAAAACGTGCCCTTCGAAGTTAGTATTAACTACTGTCTATCTAACCCTCCCCTAGGAATACTATAGGTTCCCATCATTCATGAATTTACACTTTAAATTACCCAACATATTCCAAGTAATCACATAATAAAACCAAATCAACCTTTTCACTCAACAACACATTCACTAATAATTAATATCAATAAGACTGATTACAACATCCACATATATAAAAAGGGTCATAACTTGACTTCCTGACATCTTATGGATCTGGTTTTAGACTTTTCGGAAACCTCGAGATATCTACTAAAACTTTTTTGTTAAACTCGAGACCAAAAACATGCTCTAAAGTCCTCAAAAATGGTCATCAAACCAAAATGTTCAGATCTGACCTAGGTCAGGTAACCGCGGTACAACGCGACTTATACAACTCCAAAATCCAATCCGTAAAATTCCTATGAAAGCTAACATCTAAGGGAACCTCCACTTCAAAGGGTTCGATCAAAGGATGACTATACCTCTCATGGTGACCCGTTATTTACACCTTATCAAAATTGTCCCGTTCCCGATTCCCATATAGTTGGTAATTTTGGTTCTAACCTTCACCATTCAATCCCGGGGTCCTAATTTGGCCCTAAAACAGTGACTAATGGTTAAAAGTATTTAATCTAATCCAACCAAGGTCCAAACATCAAACTTCTACCATCAAAACCAAATTGCAAAACACAAAATCAACTTTATACTTTCTTTAACCCTAAAAGCATGCATGAAATAACATTAACATCACCCTAAACATGAGTTCTATAACATACTCTTTTAAATTTCTATAATAACATCATGGATGATCAAAGAACATGAAATTTCTTAATCAAGGCACAAGAATGATCCAAGAACACCACAATTAATAATTTTTTCAAGATTTAATCAAGAGCATGAAATTAATTAAACTAATAATCAAGAATCGTACTTTAATCTTTTAATTAATCTAAATTATTTAGCATGATTAAACACAAGATTAATCATGATTAAACACATAAGAGAATCAAAGAAAACATGTAAATACTTAACTAGACGAACAAGAATTAACCTTGATACTCACACATTCTAATTCATACATACAAGAATAGTACTATCTAAATCCCTAAACATGATTTACAAGAAAATCAATATACATCATATATATAATCTAACATTAATAATTTAAAACTACAATAATTACATACTTACTACACCAAATTATAACATAAAATTTACACATAACAAATTAGATTACAAGGAAAATATCATGAAAGGATAATAATAATAGAAAACAAGAACAAATTTAATTACAACCAGAATTAGCAACTTAATAATTTACACACTTAACTCATATTACAAGATTTAATAGGAAGAATAATATTGATAAAGATAAATAATAAAGAAAACAGAAAACAGAAAAGAAAACTCAAAACAGAAAATTAGGGTTTACGTAAAGGGTCTAGCGATGTTGGTTTCCGGCGACCAGGGCGGTGACGGGGTGGCGGCCGGTCAAGAGGTGGCCGCGGGTGGTGTCGGTGGCGCGGTTGAGTCACAACAAGTAGGGTTCGCACGAAAACAACAGCAACACTTTGGGTTTCCTCGTTCAGGGCGGTGTCGACGACGGCTCTGGCGGACAGTGACGACTCCGGCGGTGAAAGCGGTGTGCGACGGTGTCTGGGTGGCGCGACGTCAGTTGGTGGTTGATGGAGGGGCAGTCGAACGGAGGAGAGAAAGAGGTATCGAGGGAGAGAGAGAGATGGGCGATGGTGGCCCTGCGACGGTTTCCGGCGACCCACGGGGGACGGTGCGGCGGAGGGTGGTGGCTGATGTGATGGTTCAAAGGATGGGAGGAGGGAGGAAGAGTGAGAGAGAGGTAGGGTTAGGGTTTCTGGAATTAGGGTTTTGAGAAGAGAGAAGCTTTTATATTAAACTATTAAGGCCCAACTAATAACACTCCTAATTCTGACCCAACCCAAAACTATCATAAATAAAATCTGATTTTCTGGAATAATACTAATAATAATATTAATTATAATAATAGTAATCACATAACAAATAATATTCACACAATTATTCATATAACAATTATAATAATCACAATAATACTAATAGTAATACTAATAATAATAAGAGTAATAATAATAATAATTAATAATAATAATAATAATAACCCATGAAATTACCGATTTACCCTTGTTAGTCCCTCAACGATCCTACGAGCTCAAGTGTTACCAAAAATAATCACAAACGAACATTTAACAATTAACGGAGTCAAACCTAATTTACTAACGTCCTAATGGTCAACACCTTTGGGTTTCTCAGAGTTTTACATCATTACCTCCTTAAAAGAAGTTTCGCCCTCGAAATTTAAACTTAGACCTAATGGTTCGGAGTCCCAATGGTTTCGTCCTTCTTAAAAACTCGAGGTTTTACATCATTACCTCCTTAAAAGAAGTTTCGTCCTCGAAACTTGATGTACCTTTTAGAGTGAAACAGGTGCGGGTACTTCGTTCTCATCTCTTCTTCTGTTTCCCAGGTTGCTTCCATTGTGGCGTGATTTTCCCATCGTACTTTCACCAAGGGAACTACTTTCCTTCGAAGTTGTTTTTCTCTACGATCCAAGATTTCCAGTGGTTTCTCTTCATAAGTCAAATCTTCTTGTAGCTGAAGCGGCTCAGGATCAATCACGTGAGTCAGGTCGGGGACATACTTCCTGAGTTGTGACACATAAAAGACATTGTGTACTATTGGAAGTTCTCCTGGCAATTGTAACTTTTAGGCAACTTCTCCGATGCGTTCCAAGATCGGATATGGCCCGATAAATCTTGGTGTCAACTTCCCCGACTGACCGAATCTCATAACTCCTTTCGTAGGTGAAACCCGTAAAAACACGTATTCTCCTACTTCGAACTCTAAAGGTCTTCTCCTCCTATCAACATAGCTCTTTTGTCGACTTTGTGCTACTTTCATCTTATCTTGAATGATTCAGACCTTCTGGGTAGTGGCATGTATTAGGTTCGGTCTGATCGTTAGAGCTTCATCGATGTCTTGCCAACAGAGGGGAGTCCTACATCTCCTCCCATATAAAGGTTCGAAAGGTGACATCCCAATACTAGCATGATAACTGTTGTTGTAGGAGAATTCAATGAGAGTCAACTCGTCATCCCATGAGTTCTTGAAATCCAATGCGCATGCTCGCAGCATATCTTCGAGGGTTTGGATGGTCCTCTCGGTCTGCCCATCAGTAGCTAGGTGGAAGGGGGTGCGAAACTTGAGTTTGGTACCAAATGCCTCCTGCAACTTCTTCCAAAAACGAGACTGGAATTTGGTGTCTCTGTCCGAAACTATAGAACTGGGGACTTCATGTAGTCTTACGATCTCTCTTACATAGGCTTGAGCTAGCAAGGTCATTCCCTGGTGGTGTTGTACTCGACCCCGATATCATGTAAGCATAACGTTGGCGAAGTTCAGTCGCGGTTTGAGGGCGTTGTTCGGCCGCAGCTGGTGTACGCTCTCGGGTAACATTATTGGAGTGGGAACCTGTAGACACCGGAATTTGTACCGGTATAATCCCGACTCATCAAAATCAGCAAATCACTTGGGCCAAATGATAAATGGGTCATTGGGACGAAAAGGTCAAGAGCTTGAGCTCAAGAAGTCAAAACAGGCCGACTACATTCGTCAAAACCCCCCTGGATTTTAATTTTCAGAGGACAAGCCCACACAGAAGCAGGCCCAAAAAGCGCGCCCTGGCCCAGAGAGTTCAAAACCCGCCTGGGTTTTGAGATCAGCACGACGCGTCGTTTCGAGTAGCTATGTCAGTGATCCGCGTGATAGTCAATTTAAAACTCGCCTGGGTTGTATGCGATCTGGCGCCAAAATCTGCATGCACGCATGCAATCCCCTGATTTTTGCCCACGTGTTTGACCTTGCGCTTGACTTCTCAAACCCCGCCTAGGTTTTGATCCTTGAAGGCATGATTTGTGGGGTATGTTCCCTTTGGTTTCCCTCCAAATCTCTCACTCCCTCACCTATAAATACCCCCTCCATTTCATCTTCACTTCATCAGCTATTCTCATCAACTACCTCCATATTATACTCAAATTCTCTCAAAATTTCATCATCCACATTCATTTATAATCCTCTCATAATCACCTTATCATATCCATATTATCACCCATACACCATCCTTCTAAACCATTTACATACTACCATCCAAGCCACAAATTAAGGTCAAGTCAAGGGGTCAACTTCCATCTCATCCATCACCTTTAAATAAGGTTCGTTTATCATTGTTATTATCATCATGTAATTCGTGCTTTAATTCCTCTACTTGTACATATTTTGTAAAAAGTAAACATCATATTTTAATCTTGCATGATCGGAATAATAACTTCGCGAAATTAACCAAACTTCTCCCCGCTCTCTTTCTTTTCAATGTCGATTTTAGTAGAGTCTGTTTTCTAACAGGCGGATTTGAGAGTTCTTACAACTCTCGAATTCGTAACCTTACCCTCGAATCTAGAAATCGGGTTCGTAGACCGGAGTCTTTCATTTCTTATTTTTTGGTTTGTCGATTTCCTTAAATCGGCTAGCAACTCTTTAAAATTTTATAAATTCATTTAATTATTTAAAATATTCGTTTTGCATAAAAATAATTTAAAGAATAATTTAATTCATTTCCTTCGCTAATTCGAGGTTGGGCCCGAAGGAAATGGGTCAGAAATCAATAAAACCCAGGCGGGTTTTATTAATTTCAACCCATCTCCGTCTGGCTCGAGGAAGCAAGCGGCCCATCCCAAGAGACATCCAAACCCAGGCGGGTTTTGACAGTCTCTGGTGGCCCGTTTGCTCCTTATTGGGCCTGAACTTAGTGATTGTGCCCAGATTAAAATATTATTAAACTATTTCATGCAATTTCGGATAATTTAAATAATAAAAACGGATTTGTAAATAAATAAAGTTTCATTATCCCAAAAACGATTTTCGAAAATAAAAAATGTCCTTATTTAAGGATTAAGCAACCTTAGTCGGCTTCCGATCAATTAAGTCGCGCATCCGAAAACAATTTCCCCGAACGGAATTTTTCGGGCCTACAGATTGGCGACTCCACTGGGGACTTAAACTTAAAAAGAGGGTAAAGCTTGAAAAAAAAAATCGAATTGATTTGAAAGTGTAAAAGGGAGAAGTTAATTTATTTCGTAATTTTATTATTCTTTTGTTAGGCATCCTTTGCATACCGGGCCACTAATCGGGTCTTTTGACACGTTAACACAAAGGTGATGGTTTAAATAATACTTAGGATGATCCCCGAGAGCGGGAGGCCACTACTATAGGGATGCACTCCACATCGCTAAGCATTTGGTCACTCCTCTCCCCATGTTACACTCGAAGGGCTTCCTTGAAGTTCTTTGAGCAATACCTCACACATCTTATCTAAGGGTATGGTGCATCGGGGTGAAAACATGCGGTAGGCCATGTAACCCAACCATAGAAATCCATGAATTGAGAGCCTTGGTTTAGGGTATCTCTTCATGTGTATGCTATGTGCTATGTATACCCCTTCCCCTTTTCTTTTCTTTTTGTAAAGAGTTGACCCTAGTTTGGAGGTTTTGTTCTAGTCCATATAAAATTCATTGGGTTGAGAAAATGATTATTTATTAATTGATATAATTAACTCAAAGGCATTATGGTTAGCCCAAGTGGAAGGGCCCATTTATGTTTGAAAGTTGATTATCTTAATTAATAAATAAAAATTGACCCACCTTTGATGATATTATATGACCCTTTATGAAATTCTCTTAACAAAGATCTGAAAAAATTAATTAAATAGTCCAACAAAGTAATGGATAGCGTCTTAGACTGCATAATAGTCACTAGGCTTGAGTAAATTAATTTGTCGATTTAATTAATAAATCCATCATATATATGCGGGCCCGTTGTTAAGCCCAACCATATTAGATTTGTCAATTAAGCCCATAAATTAATTATAACTCGCTTATTGATGACTTTATTCAGTCCTTTACAATATCCATTTTCCTTGAGTGAAAACAAGGGGTAATAAACAAAAAAAAAGAGATAAAAAAATGGATCGTCAATCTTGTCGAGCATTATTCTAGTCCGCATAATAGCCAATAAAGCTCGAGTTGTCTGAGTTGTTGGGCCAAGTTACGGATTCTCCTTAAAACGGTCGGCCTGTAGATTGGCCCCATCCGAATTGAGAAACACTGACTTGTGCTTTCTAACTTATGACCAGTTCGCCATATTTGACTTTATTCGGCCCTTTATAATGTTCTGTCGTTAGGTCCAGGAAGAGTGGATGAGTCTTTGTTTCAGAGACTGCATGTAAATGTCTTTCGGTCTTTAGGAAGTTTCTTACAAGGTCGTGTCATATGTGAGTCTTTTCTTAAGTCAATATGTGTGTTTTGGAAGTCTAAACCCGGGTCATGGGTAAGTCTTTGAGTTAGGTCATAAGTAAGTCTTTTCCTGGATTAATGTGTGTTCGTCTCTTTTAGAAAGTCCAATGTAAACCCAGGTCATGGGTGAGTCTTTGTGTTAGTGTCTGCATGTAAGTGTCTTGCATTCATTAGAAAGCATCATATAGGGTCTAGGATGAGTCTTTGTGTTAGAGTCTGCATGTAAGTGTCCTGCAATCTTTAAGAAAGTCTCATATAGGTTCATGGGTCATGAAAACCTATGTCGTAGGTAAGTCTGTGTTTAGAGTCATCATGTAAATATCTGTCTTTTTTTAGGAGGTCTCATATAGAACATATAGACCCATGTCGTGGGTCAGTCTTTTCCTTGAGTCGGCATATAGGGGTCTTGCATCCAAGGAAGTCTCGTGTAGATCAGTTAGCTCTTTCAAACCCATGTCCTGGGTGAGTCTCTCCCGAGTCAGCATGAAGGTGTTTTTTCATTTTAGGAAATCCATATAGGTCATTTAGGTCATGCATGCATTGGGATGATTTGTTTTCTTCTTTTGTCTAGTGCCAAGGTCAAGGCCTGAGCTAACCATAAAGGGAATATTTGGGATGACGGGAAATTCTGCAACTACCATAGATCCCTAGGGAACAATATGGAGAATTTTTAGACTTTGGATTCCCCATACGAGGACAAGGAGGGCACATCATCAAAGGAGCTTTAGAAGTAGCTACAGTACTGGTTGTCAAGCATTTCATGCTCAGAGTCTGTTAGAGTCAATTCTTCATTCATTTCTTTGCTCTTGTTGCTATGTGATCAAACAGAATTTCGTGCTTGTGTTTTTTACTTGAGTTGAGAAGTTCTCTCATCTATCCATCATCCGTACAAAACAAGTCTGACAAATTTCATTTTCTCTTATCCTTCCATCTTTGCTGTACATCTCGTTCCCATCTTTTATTTTATCGAATCCAGGGTTTAATTAAAGAAAAAAAAAGATGAAAAAAGATAAAACCAAAAAAAAAAAAAAGAGAGAAGCCAGTCTACACTCATCAAGTAGGTTGGGCAAAAGGAGACAAGACCAAAATCATCAGTCTCTTGAAAATGGACATCTCTATGCTCCTAAACCAGTAGCTTAACCAAATGTGCCAAGGACAGGGGGCTTGAACCCAACCTTCATTTCACCACCCATATTACTCTCATCTTTTCATCCAATCCTGACCTACCACCTACCACTCACATCTTTGACCTCTCCATCAAACCTCAACCTTTTTCAAACCCTAACCCAATCCAAAAGGTGTGCTATGACCAAAGGAGAATAGGAGTCAACTCATGAAGGAGTTTGAAGAAAAAAAAAGAAAAAAAAACCTTAGCCTTAACCAACCTAGTCATTCTCCTCATGACCAATCCATATCTACCCCAAAGTCAAAAGGTGTGTTGTGACAAATGTCATCAGAAAGGCGAACATGAGTCAATCCCATGGAGAAGAAAGTCGAAAAAGAAAAAAAAAGTGAAAAAAGAAAAGTGAAAAAAAAAGGTGAAAAGAAAAAAGTGAAAGCAAAAAAAAAAAAAAGAGCCAGAAAAATTGAGTTCAAAAAATAAAGCAAAAAAAGAAAAAGAAAAAGAGAAGTTGAGAAGGAAATCAAACAAGAAAAAGGAAGAAAGAAAGAAGAAAAAAGGGGTTAGAGGAGAATAAGAAGTGAGAACGCGAAAATAAGAGTCATGCACACATCAGAAAATCTCGTCTCAAACCTTCACCTCATCATCCATACACCTCAACGTTCTATAACCTTCACAAACCTTTCATCCATCCATAACATGCATATGAACCCTCAAACCTTCATCTTTTCGAACCGTTAAGCCTTCCTCGAGGCACTATCCATCAAAGTTGCGCTTAAAGAATTACGACTGGCCTGATTCCACCTTGGATACGTAGGAAAACCTCTTTGAGGCTCGACCGCTACAAGGAGCATCCTTTGACCTCAAAATGTTGGTCTTTGAGAGAAAAAAAAAACAAGAGAGGCTAGCTGGGAATCCCAGGCTAGGCAAAATGAGAGTGAGAGAATAAGAGAGGCTAGCCTGAAAACTCGTCAGGGCAGGTTAGGCAAAAGGAGAGTAAACCCTGTATTTCATCATCATCAATCCTCCATCTTCCTTCCGTCAGACTTGGACATCATTCCATAACCATGTTCCAATCTTTTCCCAAGAGATGACGTCTTACCCCATTTGACCGTCTCTTCACCCTTTCAAGACACGATCATTCTTGAGTGTCTCCCTATCTCATTCATCAATAAACTCTCATCTACCATCCCTTTCAACCTTTTCTCAAGAGATAATGTCTTACTCCATTTGACCATCTCTTCACCCTTTCAAGACATGATCATTCTTGAGTGTCTCCCTATCTTATTCATCAATAAACTCTCATCTACCTTTTCTCAAGAGATGATGTCTTATCCCATTTGACCATCTCTTCTCCCTTTCAAGACACGATCATGCTTAAGTGTCTCCACATCCTATCTCTTTCCCCAAACACTTCCTAACCAACCCTTTCATCCCATCTCACCCTCCGAGGACTTTTCAGCTCAGTCATTAATGCAAGTATGAGGCTTTGTTCTTAATGCCCACTCTTAGCATACCTAAGTGTAGCTTACTTCTTAGCAAGAGCAAAAGTCGTCCACATCAGATCAGCGGCTAACTGGCAACCACATGATCATAAATAAACTCAGAAAGAAGCTACTCTAAACGAGGGGCTCGCGTTACCTTTGTGACATAGTTCAAAACATATCTTCAAAGAGGGACACTTACTCCCTATCCTACAAGGTCCTGCATCTTCAATCCCATAGGCGTCCTAATAGTGGTCTCATCAAGAAAAAAAGAGAGAAAAAAAGAAGGAAAAAAAGAAGAAAGAAGGAAAAAGAAATGAGAGAAAAGAGGGGCTAACTCGAAAACCCTTTGGGCAAGTTAGGAAAAAGGAGAGATTGAGACTTACTACCAAGGACTATGCGTCCTCCTATTCTATGTCCCCATACATCATCTCGTCAATCCACATCGAAACTTGGGGCTTGTAAATCTCCAAGGTGTTCTCCAAAGCAGGACAGTGTCATCAAGAGTCTACGCCAAACCGGGGGCTTGTCATACATCAGCATACATTTGCAAGCAATCAAGGGCATCTACATGATCATTCAAGAAGCACATTCTTCAGGCCTGTTACCTCCATCATCGTTCCCTGTTCCGTGGATCGAAACATTACTCATCCAAAATTTTCCTGAAATTCCCCACGAGTGGCCTTGATCCTCAGAAAGCTTTGTCTTAGGGAGTCATGGTTTTAGGAAAGAATTGTCTTAGGAAAGCGTTGTCCGAGAAAATCTTTGTCTAAATATAAAGTTCGGGGGTTGTCTGCATGCATTGCATGTATAGATGCATAAAAGCATCATGTATGTATCCGGTCTAGGCATAATAGGTTCGCATTGCATCTATAAGTCGTGTCAGGGCCTCATAGAGTCAGTGGTAGTGCATTGAGTTAGTCTGTCATGCATTGAGTCAGCCTGTTGTGCACTGAGTCGGTCTGTCATGTATCGAGTCAGTTTGTCATACATTGAGTTAGTTTGGCATGCATCAAGTCAGTCTGTTGTGTATCGAGTCAGTTTATCGTGTATCGAGTCAGTTTGTCGTACATAAAGTCGATAGTGCATGAATGCTTGTGTCAAAAGCAAAACAAAAATTGCATTGTTTGTGCAAGAGTTTAGTAGACTAGTTGCATGCATACCCGCATATCTGAAAATAAAAAAAAAAGAGAGAAAGAAGAAGAAATAAGGAAGTGCTACATCGTTGCTCCAGAACGCAACACTGGGGGCTGTTTAAGCCCAATCAGACCGGACGACATGGTTTCCAGTCACTGAGAGCAAGATTAGAGCAATCTCTAATCACACTCTTGATGACTTCTATCCATCATCCGAAGCTCATCCTCATGACGATCTTCCAGTCTGCCAGGGACACCACTGACACAATCATTCGCATCGGGAAAATCCGAACTGCCTCGGGAAAAGCCGTTGTGCATCATCAACATTGGGAAAATCTGATCCGCCTCGGGAAAATCCGTTGCGCATCATCAACATTGGAAAATCCGAACTGCCTCGGGAAAAGCCGTTGGGCATCATCAACATCGGAAAAATCCGACCTGCCTTGGGAAAATCCATTGGACATCACTAACATCGGGAAAATCCATTGGGCACCACCATCAACATCGAGAAAATCCAATCCGCCACGGGAAGATCTGTTGGCCATCATCAACTGCTTCGGGAAAATCCAATTTGCCTCGAGAAAATTCGTTGGGCATCATCGTCAATCTGCCAGACAGGTAATTCTCGATATCTCCAACCATTGTTCAAAATAATCTGACATTCTGCTTTGGTTTCTGAGCAAGGGACCATCATCGACACCGGGAAAACCGGGACATCATCATCCAGCTACCGCATAAAAGGTCGCTGTCATCATCATCACCCAAGGCCATCGGCAGAGTTTCGATGCAATCCCAATCCTGAGCCACCGACAGTGCGCCTGGTGAAGTCTCAATCTCCGAGCCATCGACATCTTTCCCGATGAAGTCTCGACCCCCAAGGCCATCAGCATCGCGTCTGGTGAAGTCCTTTGGCATCGAAAATGCCAACAATCATCAACACCGACACTGGGAAAGACTGGAACCGACACCGGGAAAGACCGGAAACGACACCAGGAAAGATCGAGCCGACACCGGATAGATCGAATCGACACCGAAAGATCGAATCGACACCGGGAAAGACGGGAGCCGACACCGGGATAGACTAGAACCGACACCGGGAAAGACTGGAACCGACACCGGGAAATACTGGAACCGACACCGGGAAAGACTAAAGCCGACACCCGGAAAGACTGGAACTGACACCGGGAAAGACTGGAACCGACACCGGGAAAGACTGGAAGACTGGAACCGACACCGGGAAAGACTAGAACCGACACTGGGAAAGACTAGATAACTCCATGAACCATCGACATCATGTCTGATAACTAGTAAGGCGTCATTCTCTCCTGAGATCAACAATGACTCATCAACAGTCAAGTAGAGCATCATTCTTGCTCGAGATCATCTCAAAGGAGGCGCATACAATCCCCAACCACGATGCAGGACTCAGCTTCCAAGCATCACTTCAGGCTTTGCAATCCAAAGTCATATCCTCATACTACTTTGACCTTCGTCCTATTCGGACTCAATCAAAGTGAGGGCTCTCTGTAGACACCGAAATTTGTACCGGTATAATCCCGACTCATCAAAATCAGCAAATCACTTGGGCCAAATGATAAATGGGTCATTGGGACCAAAAGGTTAAGAGCTTGAGCCCAAGAAGTCAAAACAGGCCGGCTACATTCGTCAAAACCCCCCTGGGTTTTAATTTTCAGAGGACAAGCCCACACAGAAGCAGGCCCAAAAAGAGCGCCTGGGTTTTGAGATCAGCACGACGCGTTGTTTCGAGTAGCCATGTCAGTGATCCGCGTGATAGTCAATTTAAAACCCGCCTGGGTTTTATGCGATCTGGCGCCAAAATCTGCATGCACGCATGCAATCCCCTGATTTTTGCCCACGTGTTTGACCTTGCGCTTGACTTCTCAAACCCCGCCTAGGTTTTGATCCTTGAAGGCATGATTTGTGGGGTATGTTCCCTTTGGTTTCCCTCCAAATCTCTCACTCCCTCACCTATAAATACCCCCTCCATTTCATCTTCACCTCATCAGCTATTCTCATCAACTACCTCCATATTATACTCAAATTCTCTCAAAATTTCATCATCCACATTCATTTATAATCCTCTCATAATCACCTTATCATATCCATATTATCACCCATACACCATCCTTCTAAACCATTTACATACTACCATCCAAGCCACAAGTTAAGGTCAAGTCAAGGGGTCAACTTCCATCTCATCCATCACCTTTAAATAAGGTTCGTTTATCATTGTTATTATCATCATGTAATTCGTGCTTTATTTCCTCTACTTGTACATATTTTGTAAAAAGTAAACATCATATTTTAATCTTGCATGATCGGAATAATAACTTCGCGAAATTAACCAAACTTCTCCCCACTCTCTTTCTTTTCAATGTCGATTTTAGTAGAGTCTGTTTTCTAACAGGCGGATTCGAGAGTTCTTACAACTCTCGACCGTAATCTACCCTCGAATCTAGAAATCGGGTTCGTAGACCGGAGTCTTTCATTTCTTATTTTTTGGTTTGTCGATTTCCTTAAATCGGCTAGCAACTCTTTAAAATTTTATAAATTCATTTAATTATTTAAAATATTCGTTTTGCATAAAAATAATTTAAAGAATAATTTAATTCATTTCCTTCGCTAATTCGAGGTTGGGCCCGAAGGAAATGGGTCAGAAATCAATAAAACCCAGGCGGGTTTTATTAATTTCAACCCATCTCCCTCTGGCTCGAGGAAGCAAGCGGCCCATCCCAAGAGACATCCAAACCCAGGCGGGTTTTGACAGTCTCTGGTGGCCCGTTTGCTCCTTATTGGGCCTGAACTTAGTGATTTGGCCCGGATTAAATTATTATTAAACTATTTTGTGCAATTTCGGATAATTTAAATAATAAAAACGGATTTGTAAATAAATAAAGTTTCATTATCCCGAAAACGATTTTCGAAAATAAGAATATCCTTATTTAAGAATTAAGCAACCTTAGTCGGCTCCCGATCAATTAAGTAGCGAATCTGAAAACAATTTCCCCGAACGAGAATTTTTCGGGTCCTACAGAACCGTTCGTGTTCGACATCCTGATTCAATGAGGTCGATTTAGACTACTTAAGGTTTAATCTCATAGCGTAAATCACCAATTCTAAGGATAAACTATTCAATCTAACTATCTCATAAAAGTACTAGGCAGGTACAAAACTGTAAACATACTTCAGCAATTAAACTCATGAAATAGCATCATATTTCACATACTCTTTCGTCGCACATCAATCTAAAAAGAATATATATATATATATATATATATATATATATATATATATATATATATATATTGATTTATATATACATATATATATATATATATAAATATATATATATATATACATCTATATATATATATATATATATACATATATATAGATATATATATATATATACATATATATAGATATATATATATATATATATATATATACATATATATACATATATATATACATATATATATATATATATATATATACACACACACACTAGCAACTCGAAATCAAAAATCTAATTTTTATATTACTTGCACACCAGCGTAATAGTAGGTATAACTATCCCCTATTTGGGGTTAATACACTAAGAAACAGCACACCACACTTCAAAGAAAAATATGCTACAATTAGACTAACTACGCATAAATAAGTTATATCAACCAGTCCTAATACTACTGCTACTGTCCCACTCATATGATCCTCCTACACAGAGGGTTCACCCTAACTGCGATCGGAGTCCAATCTGGATCATCAGACTTATCTCCCGAGTCCTCCTTGGGGTCTTCTTCCATCTCCCAGTCCACCATAACCTTACTATTAGAATCCCTTAAGGACGTTGACAGACCCAAGCTCAAGGACCTTGGTGACTGGATTAGTTTTGAATGAAAGCCAAAATTAGAATAGCCAAAAAAGATATGATGCGCAAGGAAAGAAATCTCAAGAAGGCAGAAGGACATTCACCCAAGGAACTATAAGGAAGTTCACCCAAGGCATCATAAGAACGTTCACCCTAGGTGAGAAGCTTTGTCGTGAAAGAAAAATAAGAGCAGACAAAAATCAGAGAAGTTTTCTGGAAAACTTAAATCTGTTTTCTCTATCCATTTCTAACCAGACTAATTGATTGTAACTACTTGATTTGTAGGAAACAATCGATCAAGAAATTGAAAAGAAGATTAGATTGCAATTTCCGGAAATCTCACAAAAAGGAAAGCAAATCAAGAGCAAATTAGAAGGAAAGGTAGAACACGAAGAAGGAAGGAATCAGGATAAATCAAACTCCAACATCTCTATGCTGCTAATACATATGCACTTATAAATAGAAGACTTGTTGATTGAAGAGACTCAACAATTCCACGGAAGCAACCGGGTGTTCAAAACAGAGAATTGGTTTATGTGTTTTGCTTGAGTTCTTTCTTCGAGTAGAGAGAAGAGTGTTCATGTGAGAAGTTTGATTGAGTGTAACCAATTCCTTAACGGACTTAGGTTTTGATTTGTGCTCTTGTAATCGATTCCTAGAAGGAATTAGGATCGATTTGTGTTTACACCAAATTTGTGATTGGTGGGTGTTTTCCAGAAATCATTTGAAGCGTCCTCTGCAAGGCACTTTGTTATTCTGTAAACCTAAGGACGTTTACCTTGGGCGGTTCAGTTTGCATTATGTTCCAGTGAAATAAAGGAGGTTATTCAGTTTTCATTTATTGTCCTCTGTTTCAAAGTTATTTTGAATTATCTTAAGTTGAATCTTACTCTGAATAGATTAAGACCGTAACGTCATTTACTAGTGAATATTTGTGCAGAAATTTTCATAACCCTATTCACCCCCCCTCAAGGGATCTTTCAATTGGTATCAGAGGAAGTCCACTCAAGAAGAGACTAACCGCTCTGTGGAAAAGATCATGGTTGGGATCGAAGATTGTGATATAGGGCAATGATGTTGCTTAAACAGTCCCCCATTATTCAGAGGATCAAACTTTGCATACTGGAAGAAGCGTATGAAGACATTTATCATGGATGAAGACTATGACCTTTGGAACAAAATTGAGAATGGAGACTTTGTCCTAATGATCACAGAAAGAAAAATAACAAAACCTAAAGATAGATCCAAATATACTGTTAGAGAAGCAGAAAAGGCGGATAAAAATGTTAAACCTTTACATATCCTTTACTATGGACTTGATTCTAATGAGTTTGAATTTGTCTCTAGTTGTGATACAGCTAAACAGGTGTGGGATACCTTAGTGACCACATATGAGGGAATGAGCCAAGCTCTAAAAATAAGGCTTGACAATTATGTCAAACACTATGAATCCTTCAAAAAGAAGAATGGAGAATCTGTCAAGGACATGTACAAACGATTCACTGTCATAGTCAACAATCTCAAGTCCTTGGAGAAAACCTACTCCAATGAAGAAAAAGTTCACAAGGTCCTCAGATGTCTTTCAAGAAAGAAATGGGAGTCAGAGGTCACTGTAATAGAGGAAGTTCACAATGTGGAAACTCTCCAATTAGATGACCTCCTTGGAAAGCTTCTAGCTCACGAAATGCGTCACTAGGAAGAGAAAAATGAAAAGGAAGAAGTAGCCCGTAAGGACATCTATGGTCCTAACCACAACGATAAGGACCGGATGTTGGCCTTGATGGCCAAGGAACTCAAGAAATCGTGCAAGAAGAGTCATACCTCCAGAGGACCTTCATCCAAACGAATCAACCAAAGAGGTAATGACTCATCAAATAATAGAACTAACTCATTCTCTTTTATTTATTTATTTTTTTGTGGTGACCCATATGACTTGATCAAGCATTGTCTCTACCGCAGAAAGAACAAAGAAAAGACAAATCACATGGCCCTGATGGCCACTTTGAGTGATGATGAGGAGACTACTAGTCATTGCATCATGAGAAAAGACATCAGCGACACAGAGGAAGTTGGTGCAGCCAATGATGACTACCAAGACATTGACGAGGATGAATCAAGGGACATAACATTTGATGATCTCCTCACTTATCCTAAAAAATACTTGGGAAACTGCCTTTTAAAGTTTGCTGGACGGGAGACCAAGCATTTAAACGAGATTAGGTCACTAAAAGAGTCCAATGAAAAATTGGAGAAATTATGTGAAGGGCATACCTTCAGGGTCGACATTCTCAAAGCTGAAATACTAGACCTCAAGGCCAACCTTAATGATTGTCACAAGTCTCTGGCTGAGGCAACCAAGCAACAAGAAAACCTTGGAAAATGGCATGAAAGTTCATCCCCTTGTTATGGAGCAAAACTTTCGTCGAGGACATTCTGTCTCGCAAGGACAAGTTATCAGAACCAGGCACCATGGACGACACAAGGACCTTAATGAGCAGTACCAAGGCCACATATTTAACTCATGGCACCAAGAACGAAAGAACTATCTTGGGACAAGATATCAAGGTCATTCATCCTTCCCAAAAGTAAATATGGTAAATCTCACGACTTCAACCATTATCGGTCTAAAATTGTACAAGTTTGGGTTCCAAAAGGAACAAGACCTCCTACTATGGTTGTTACTAGTAGTCAAGAACCTAAATTTAATGTCAATTATGGCTTGAGGAAGGGTGTTTAAAGTTTTTGCAAGTATATTCAGCATCCAGGAGAGTGAATGCTTAAGGCAGCTTGGAGCACTCAAGGACATTACTTACATCAACAATAAGAAACCCTAAAGGACCTTGTCAGACCTAGGATCAAGGACCTTGACAAATGGATCTACTCAAATAGCAGTGTTATTGATTATTTTTATGGCACATATTGAGGGGGAGCACCCTCTCTTAGGACTAACAAGTTCATTGAGTCTTGCAGCTTATTAGAGATGGTTACGATATTAAGAGGGAGCTCTTTAGACATTTTGATAAAATTCAAAAAGGGGGAGAAGTGGTGCAAATGAATTTTTCCTTTCATCGAAAAGGGGGAGATCGTTAGAACCCCTCAAGGATGTTGACAGACCCAGGCTTAAGGACCTTGGCGACTGGATCAGTTTTGATTGAAAGCCAAAATTAGAATAGCCAGAAAATATATGATGCCCAAGGAAAGAAATTTCAAGAAGGGAGAAGGGCATTCACCTAAGGCATCATAAGGATGTTCCCCCTAGGCGAGAAGCTTTGTTGTGAAAGACAAAAAAGAGCAGACAAAAATCAGGGAAGTTTTCTGGAAAACTTAAATATGTTTTCTCTATCCTTTTCTAAACAGAATAATTGATTGCAACTACTTGATTTGTAGGAAACAATCGATCAAGAAATTGGAAGGAAGATTAGATTGCAATTTCCGGAAATCTCAAAAAAAGGAAAGCAAATCAAGAGCAAATTGGAAGGAAAGGTAGAACACGAAGAAGGAAGGAATCAGGATAAATCAAACTCCAACATCTCTATGCTGCTAATACGACACAATTTTAAATAGAAGACTTGTTGATTGAAGAGACTCGATGATTCCATGGAAGCAATCAGGTGTTCAAAATAGAAAATTGGTTTCTGTGTTTTGCTTGAGTTCTTTCTTCGAGTAGAGAGAAGAGTGTTCGTGTTAGAAGTTTGATTGAGTGTAATCAATTCCTTAACGGACTTAGGTTTTGATTTATTCTCTTGTAATCGATTCCTAGAAGGAGTTAGGATCGATTTGTGTTTACACCAAATTTGTGATTGGTGGGTGTTTTCCAGAAATCATTTGATGTGTCCTCTGCAAGGCACTTTGTTATTCTGTAAACCTAAGGACGTTTACCTTGGCGGTTCAGTTTGCATTCTGTTCCAGTGAAATAAAGGAGGTTGTTCAGTTTCCATTTATTGTCCTCTGTTTCAAAGTTATTTTGAATTATCTTAAGTCGAATCTTAATCTGAATAGATTAAGACCCTAACGTCCTTTACTAGTGAATATTTGTGCAAAAATTTTCATAACCCTATTCACCCCCCCAAGGGTTCTTTCAATTGGTATCAGAGTAAGTCCTTTAAAGAAATTTTCATAACCCTAAAGAAATGGGAGTCAAAGGTCACTGTAATAGAGGAAGTTCACGATGTGGAAACTCTCCAATTAGATGACCTCATTGGAAAGCTTCTTGCCCACGAAATGCGTCTCCAGGAAGAGCAAAATGAAAAGGAAGAAGTAGCCCGTAAGGACATCTATGGTCCTAACGACAATAATAAGGACAGGATCTTGGCCTTGATGGCCAAGGAACTCAAGAAATCGTGCAAGAAGAGTCATACCTCCAGAGGACCTTCATCCAAACGAATCAACCAAAGAGGTAATGACTCATCAAATAATAGAACTAACTCATTCTCTTTTATTTATTTATTTATTTATTTTTTGTGGTGACCCATATGACTTGATCAAGGACTGTCCCTACCGCAAAAAGAACAAAGAAAAGACAAATCACAAGGCCCTGATGGCCACTTTGAGTGATGATGAGGAGACTTGTAGTCATTGCATCATGAGAAAAGACATTAGCGACACAGAGGAAGTTGGTGCAGCCAATGATGACTACCAAGACATTGACGAGGATGAATCAAGGGACGTAACATTTGATGATCTCCTCACTTATCCTAAAAAATACTTGGGAAAGTGCCTTTTAAAGTTTGCTGGATGGGAGACCAAGCATTTAAACGAGATTAGGTCACTAAAAGAGTCCAATGAAAAATTGGAGAAATTATGTGAAGGGCATACCTCCAGGGTCGACATTCTCAAAGCTGAAATACTAGACCTCAAGGCCAACCTTGATGATTGTCACAAGTCTCTGGCTGAGGCAACCAAGCAACAAGAAAACCTTGGAAAATAGCATGAAAGTTCATCCCCTTGTTATGGAGCAAAACTTTCGTCGAAGACATTCTGTCTCGCAAGGACAAGTTATCAGAACCAGGCACCATGGACGACACAAGGACCTTAATGAGCAGTACAAAGGCCACATATTTAACTCATGGCACCAAGAACGACACAACTATCATGGGACAAGATATCAAGGTCATTCATCTCTTCCCAAAAGTAAATATGGTAAATCTCACGACTTCAACCATTATCGGTCTAAAATTGTACAAGTTTGGGGTCCAAAAGGAACAAGACCTCCTAATATGGTTGTTACTAGTAGTCAAGAACCTAAATTTAATGTCAATCATGGCTTGAGGAAGGGTGTCTAAAGTTTTTGCAGGTATATTCAGCATCCAGGAGAGTGAATGCTTAAGGGAGCTTGGAGCACTCAAGGACATTACTTACATCAACAATAAGAAACCCTAAAGGACCTTGTCAGACCTAGGATCAAGGACCTTGACAAATGGATCTACTCAAATAGCAGTGTTATTGATTATTTTTATGGCACATATTGAGGGGGAGCACCCTCTCTTAGGACTAACAAGTTCATTGAGTCTTGCAGATTATTAGAGATGGTTACGATATTAAGAGGGAGCTCTTTAGACATTTTGATAAAATTCAAAAAGGGGGAGAAGTGGTGCAAATGAATTTTTCCTTTCATCGAAAAGGGGGAGATCGTTAGAATTCCTAAAGGATGTTGACAGACCCAGGCTTAAGGACTTTGGCGACTGGATCAGTTTTGATTGAAAGCCAAAATTAGAATAGCCAGAAAATATATGATGCCCAAGGAAAGAAATTTCAAGAAGGGAGAAGGGCATTCACCTAAGGCATCATAAGGATGTTCCCCCTAGGCGAGAAGCTTTGTTGTGAAAGACAAAAAAGAGCAGACAAAAATCAGGGAAGTTTTCTGGAAAACTTAAATATGTTTTCTCTATCCTTTTCTAAACAGAATAATTGATTGCAACTACTTGATTTGTAGGAAACAATCGATCATGAAATTGGAAGGAAGATTAGATTGCAATTTCCGGAAATCTCAAAAAAAGGAAAGCAAATCAAGAGATAATTGGAAGGAAAGGTAGAACACGAAGAAGGAAGGAATCAGGATAAATCAAACTCCAACATCTCTATGCTGCTAATACGACACACTTTTAAATAGAAGACTTGTTGATTGAAGAGACTCGATGATTCAATGGAAGCAATCGGGTGTTCAAAATAGAAAATTGGTTTATGTGTTTTGCTTGAGTTCTTTCTTCGAGTAGAGAGAAGAGTGTTCGTGTTAGAAGTTTGATTGAGTGTAATCAATTACTTAACGGACTTAGGTTTTATTTATTCTCTTGTTATCGATTCCTAGAAGGAGTTAGGATCGATTTGTGTTTACACCAAATTTGTGATTGGTGGGTGTTTTCCAGAAATCATTTGATGTGTCCTCTGCAAGGCACTTTGTTATTCTGTAAACCTAAGGACGTTTACCTTGGCGGTTTAGTTTGCATTCTGTTCCAGTGAAATAAAGGAGGTTATTCAGTTTTCATTTATTGTCCTCTGTTTCAAAGTTATTTTGAATTATCTTAAGTCGAATCTTAATCTGAATAGATTAAGACCCTAACGTCATTTACTAGTGAATATTTGTGCAAAAATTTTCATAACCCTATTCACCCCCCCAAGGGTTCTTTCAATTGGTATCAGAGTAAGTCCACTAAAGAAATTTTCAAAACCCTAAAGAAATGGGAGTCAAAGGTCACTGTAATAGAGGATGTTCACGATGTGGAAACTCTCCAATTAGATGACCTCATTGGGAAGCTTCTTGCCCACGAAATGCGTCTCCAGGAAGAGCAAAATGAAAAGGAAGAAGTAGCCCGTAAGGACATCTATGGTCCTAACGACAATGATAAGGACAGGATCTTGGCCTTGATGGCCAAGGAACTCAAGAAATCGTGCAAGAAGAGTCATACCTCCAGAGGACCTTCATCCAAACGAATCAACCAAAGAGGTAATGACTCATCAAATAATAGAACTAACTCATTCTCTTTTATTTATTTATTTATTTATTTTTTGTGGTGACCCATATGACTTGATCAAGGACTGTCCCTACCGCAGAAAGAACAAAGAAAAGACGAATCACATGGCCCTGATGGCCACTTTGAGTGATGATGAGGAGACTACTAGCCATTGCATCATGAGAAAAGACATCAGCGACACAGAGGAAGTTGGTGCAGCCATTGATGACTACCAAGACATTGACGAGGATGAATCAAGGGACGTAACATTTGATCTCCTCACTTATCCTAAAAATACTGGGAAATTGCCTTTAAAGTTTGCTGGATGGGAGACCAAGCATTTAAACGAGATTAGGTCACTAAAAGAGTCCAATGAAAATCGAGAAATTATGTGAAGGGCATACCTGTGGTCGACATTCTCAAAGCTGAAATACTAGACCTCAAGGCCAACCTTGATGATTGTCACAAGTCTCTGGCTGAGGCAACCAAGCAACAAGAAAACCTTGGAAAATGGCATGAAAGTTCATCCCCTTGTTATGGAGCAAAACTTTCGTCGAGGACATTCTGTCTCGCAAGGACAAGTTATCAGAACCAGGCACCATGGATGACACAAGGACCTTAATGAGCAGTACCAAGGCCACATATTTAACTCATGGAACCAAGAACGACACAACTATCATGGGACAAGATATCATGGTCATTCATCTCTTCCCAAAAGTAAATATGGTAAATCTCACGACTTCAACCATTATCGGTCTAAAATTGTACAAGTTTGGGGTCCAAAAGGAACAAGACCTCCTAATATGGTTGTTACTAGTAGTCAAGAACCTAAATTTAATGTCAGTTATGGCTTGAGGAAGGGTGTCTAAAGTTTTTGCAGGTATATTCAGCATCCAGGAGAGTGAAAGCTTAAGGGAGCTTGGAGCACTCAAGGACATTACTTACATCAACAATAAGAAACCCTAAGGGACCTTGACAAATGGATCTATTCAAATAGCAGTGTTATTGATTATTTTTATGGCACATATTGAGGGGGAGCACCCTCTCTTAGGACTAACAAGTTCATTGAGTCTTGCAGATTATTAGAGATGGTTACGATATTAAGAGGGAGCTCTTTAGACATTTTGATAAAATTCAAAACGGGGGAGAAGTGGTGCAAATGAATTTTTCCTTTCATCGAAAAGGGGGAGATCGTTAGAATTCCTCAAGGATGTTGATGCACCTGTGCTTAAGGACCTTGGCGACTGGATCAGTTTTGATTGAAAGCCAAAATTAGAATAGCCAGAAAATATATGATGCCCAAGGAAAGAAATTTCAAGAAGGGAGAAGGGCATTCACCTAAGGCATCATAAGGATGTTCCCCCTAGGCGAGAAGCTTTGTTGTGAAAGACAAAAAAGAGCAGACAAAAATCAGGGAAGTTTTCTGGAAAACTTAAATATGTTTTCTCTATCCTTTTCTAAACAGAATAATTGATTGCAACTACTTGATTTGTAGGAAACAATCGATCAAGAAATTGGAAGGAAGATTAGATTGCAATTTCCGGAAATCTCAAAAAAAGGAAAGCAAATCAAGAGCAAATTGGAAGGAAAGGTAGAACACGAAGAAGGAAGGAATCAGGATAAATCAAACTCCAACATCTCTATGCTGCTAATACGACACACTTTTAAATAGAAGACTTGTTGATTGAAGAGACTCGATGATTCCATGGAAGCAATCGGGTGTTCAAAATAGAAAATTGGTTTCTGTGTTTTGCTTGAGTTCTTTCTTCGAGTAGAGAGAAGAGTGTTCGTGTTAGAAGTTTGATTGAGTGTAATCAATTCCTTAACGGACTTAGGTTTTGATTTATTCTCTTGTAATCGATTCCTAGAAGGAGTTAGGATCGATTTGTGTTTACACCAAATTTGTGATTGGTGGGTGTTTTCCAGAAATCATTTGATGTGTCCTCTGCAAGGCACTTTGTTATTCTGTAAACCTAAGGACGTTTACCTTGGCGGTTCAGTTTGCATTCGGTTCCAGTGAAATAAAGGAGGTTATTCAGTTTTCCTTTATTGTCCTCTGTTTCAAAGTTATTTTGAATTATCTTAAGTCGAATGTTAATCTGAATAGAGTAAGACCCTAACGTCCTTTACTAGTGAATATTTGTGCAAAAATTTTCATAACCCTATTCACCCCCCCAAGGGTTCTTTCAATTGGTATCAGAGTAAATCCACTAAATAAATTTTCATAACCCTAAAGAAATGGGATTCAAAGGTCACTGTAATAGAGGAAGTTCACGATGTGGAAACTCTATAATTAGATGACCTCATTGGGAAGCTTCTTGCCCACGAAATGCGTCTCCAGGAAGAGCAAAATGAAAAGGAAGAAGTAGCCCGTAAGGACATCTATGGTCCTAACGACAATGATAAGGACAGGATCTTGGCCTTGATGGCCAAGGAACTCAAGAAATCGTGCAAGAAGAGTCATACCTCCAGAGGACCTTCATCCAAACGAATCAACCAAAGAGGTAATGACTCATCATCAAATAATAGAACTAACTCATTCTCTTTTATTTATTTATTTATTTATTTTTTGTGGTGACCCATATGACTTGATCAAGGACTGTCCCTACCGCAGAAAGAACAAAGAAAAGACAAATCACATGGCCCTGATGGCCACTTTGAGTGATGATGAGGAGACTACTAGCCATTGCATCATGAGAAAAGACATCAGCGACACAGAGGAAGTTGGTGCAGCCAATGATGACTACCAAGACATTGACGAGGATGAATCAAGGGACGTAACATTTGATGATCTCCTCACTTATCCTAAAAAATACTTGGGAAAGTGCCTTTTAATGTTTGCTGGATGGGAGACCAAGCATTTAAACGAGATTAGGTCACTAAAAGAGTCCAATGAAAAATTGGAGAAATTATGTGAAGGGCATACCTCCAGGGTCGACATTCTCAAAGCTGAAATACTAGACCTCAAGGCCAACCTTGATGATTGTCACAAGTCTCTGGCTGAGGCAACCAAGCAACAAGAAAACCTTGGAAAATGGCATGAAAGTTCATCCCCTTGTTATGGAGCAAAACTTTCGTCGAGGACATTCTGTCTCGCAATGACAAGTTATCAGAACCAGGCACCATGGATGACACAAGGACCTTAATGAGCAGTACCAAGGCCACATATTTAACTCATGGCACCAAGAACGACACAACTATCATGGGACAAGATATCAAGGTCATTCATCTCTTCCCAAAAGTAAATATGGTAAATCTCACGACTTCAACCATTATCGGTCTAAAATTGTACAAGTTTGGGGTCCAAAAGGAACCAGACCTCCTAATATGGTTGTTGCTAGTAGTCAAGAACCTAAATTTAATGTCAGTTATGGCTTGAGAAAGGGTGTCTAAAGTTTTTGCAGGTATATTCAGCATCCAGGAGAGTGAAAGCTTAAGGGAGCTTGGAGCACTCAAGGACATTACTTACATCAACAATAAGAAACCCTAAGGGACCTTGTCAGACCTAGGATCAAGGACCTTGACAAATGGATCTATTCAAATAGCAGTGTTATTGATTATTTTTATGGCACATATTGAGGGGGAGCACCCTCTCTTAGGACTAACAAGTTCATTGAGTCTTGCAGATTATTAGAGATGGTTACGATATTAAGAGGGAGCTCTTTAGACATTTTGATAAAATTCAAAAAGGGGGAGAAGTGGTGCAAATGAATTTTTCCTTTCATCGAAAAGGGGGAGATCGTTAGAATTCCTCAAGGATGTTGACAGAGGTGCTTAAGGACCTCGTGGATCGATTTGATTGAAAGCCAAAATTAGAATAGCCAGAAAATATATGATGCCCAAGGAAAGAAATTTCAAGAAGGGAGAAGGGCATTCACCTAAGGCATCATAAGGATGTTCCCCCTAGGCGAGAAGCTTTGTTGTGAAAGACAAAAAAGAGCAGACAAAAATCAGGGAAGTTTTCTGGAAAACTTAAATATGTTTTCTCTATCCTTTTCTAAACAGAATAATTGATTGCAACTACTTGATTTGTAGGAAACAATCGATCAAGAAATTGGAAGGAAGATTAGATTGCAATTTCCGGAAATCTCAAAAAAAGGAAAGCAAATCAAGAGCAAATTGGAAGGAAAGGTAGAACACGAAGAAGGAAGGAATCAGGATAAATCAAACTCCAACATCTCTATGCTGCTAATACGACACACTTTTAAATAGAAGACTTGTTGATTGAAGAGACTCGATGATTCCATGGAAGCAATCGTGTTCAAAATAGAAAATTGGTTTCGTGGTTTTGCTTGAGTTCTTTCTTCGAGAGAGAAGAGTGTTCGTGTTAGAAGTTTGATTGAGTGTAATCAATTCCTTAACGGACTTAGGTTTTGATTTATTCTCTTGTAATCGATTCCTAGAAGGAGTTAGGATCGATTTGTGTTTACACCAAATTTGTGATTGGTGGGTGTTTTCCAGAAATCATTTGATGTGTCCTCTGCAAGGCACTTTGTTATTCTGTAAACCTAAGGACGTTTACCTTGGCGGTTCAGTTTGCATTCGGTTCCAGTGAAATAAAGGAGGTTATTCAGTTTTCATTTATTGTCCTCTGTTTCAAAGTTATTTTGAATTATCTTAAGTCGAATGTTAATCTGAATAGATTAAGACCCTAACGTCCTTTACTAGTGAATATTTGTGCAAAAATTTTCTTAACCCTATTCACCCCCCCAAGGGTTCTTTCAATTGGTATCAGAGTAAGTCCACTAAAGAAATTTTCATAACCCTAAAGAAATGGGAGTCAAAGGTCACTGTAATAGAGGAAGTTCACGATGTGGAAACTCTTCAATTAGATGACCTCATTGGAAAGCTTCTTGCTCACGAAATGCGTCTCCAGGAAGAGCAAAATGAAAAGGAAGAAGTAGCCCGTAAGGACATCTATGGTCCTAACGACAATGATAAGGACAGGATCTTGGCCTTGATGGCCAAGGAACTCAAGAAATCGTCAGAAGAGTCATACCTCCAGAGGACCTTCATCCAAACGAATCAACCAAAGAGGTAATGACTCATCAAATAATAGAACTAACTCATTCTCTTTTATTTATTTATTTATTTATTTTTTGTGGTGACCCATATGACTTGATCAAGGACTGTCCCTACCGCAGAAAAGAACAAAGAAAAGACAAATCACATGGCCACGATGGCCACTTTGAGTGATGATGAGGAGACTACTAGCCATTGCATCATGAGAAAAGACATCGTGACGGAGGAAGTTAGTGCGACCAATGATGACTACCAAGACATTGAGGATGAATCAAGGGACGTAACATTTGATGATCTCCTCACTTATCCTAAAAAATACTTGGGAAAGTGCCTTTTAAAGTTTGCTGGATGGGAGACCAAGCATTTAAACGAGATTAGGTCACTAAAAGAGTCCAATGAAAAATTGGAGAAATTATGTGAAGGGCATACCTCCAGGGTCGACATTCTCAAAGCTGAAATACTAGACCTCAAGGCCAACCTTGATGATTGTCACAAGTCTCTGGCTGAGGCAACCAAGCAACAAGAAAACCTTGGAAAATGGCATGAAAGTTCATCCCCTTGTTATGGAACAAAACTTTCGTCGAGGACATTCTGTCTCGCAAGGACAAGTTATCAGAACCAGGCACCATGGATGACACAAGGACCTTAATGAGCAGTACCAAGGCCACATATTTAACTCATGGCACCAAGAACGACACAACTATCATGGGACAAGATATCAAGGTCATTCATCTCTTCCCAAAAGTAAATATGGTAAATCTCACGACTTCAACCATTATCGGTCTAAAATTGTACAAGTTTGGGGTCCAAAAGGAACCAGACCTCCTAATATGGTTGTTACTAGTAGTCAAGAACCTAAATTTAATGTCAGTTATGGCTTGAGGAAGGGTGTCTAAAGTTTTTGCAGGTATATTCAGCATCCAGGAGAGTGAAAGCTTAAGGGAGCTTGGAGCACTCAAGGACATTACTTACATCAACAATAAGAAACCCTAAAGGACCTTGTCAGACCTAGGATCAAGGACCTTGACAAATGGATCTACTCAAATAGCAGTGTTATTGATTATTTTTATGGCACATATTGAGGGGGAGCACCCTCTCTTAGGACTAACAAGTTCATTGAGTCTTGCAGATTATTAGAGATGGTTACGATATTAAGAGGGAGCTCTTTAGACATTTTGATAAAATTCAAAAGGGGAGAAGTGGTGCAAATGAATTTTCCTTTCATCGAAAAGGGGGAGATCGTTAGAATTCCTCAAGGATGTTGACAGACCCAGGCTTAAGGACCTTGGCGACTGGATCAGTTTTGATTGAAAGCCAAAATTAGAATAGCCAGAAAATATATGATGCCCAAGGAAAGAAATTTCTATAAGGAGAAGGGCATTCACCTAAGGCATCATAAGGATGTTCCCCTAGGCGAAGCTTTGTTGTGAAAGACAAAAAGAGAAAAAATCGGGAAGTTTTGGAAAACTTAAATATGTTTCTCTATCCTTTTCTAAAGAATAATTGATTGCAACTACTTGATTTGTAGGAAACAATCGATCAAGAAATTGGAAGGAAGATTAGATTGCAATTTCGGAAATCTCAAAAAGGAAAGCAAATCAAGAGCAAATTGGAAGGAAAGGTAGAACACGAAGAAGGAAGGAATCGGGATAAATCAAACTCCAACATCTCTATCCGCTAATCGACACACTTTTAAATAGAAGACTTGTTGATTGAAGAGACTCGATGATTCCATGGAAGCAATCGGGTGTTCAAAATAGAAAATTGGTTTCTGTGTTTTGCTTGAGTTCTTTCTTCGAGTAGAGAGAAGAGTGTTCGTGTTAGAAGTTTGATTGAGTGTAATCAATTCCTTAACGGACTTAGGTTTTGATTTATTCTCTTGTAATCGATTCCTAGAAGGAGTTAGGATCGATTTGTGTTTACACCAAATTTGTGATTGGTGGGTGTTTTCCAGAAATCATTTGATGTGTCCTCTGCAAGGCACTTTGTTATTCTGTAAACCTATGGACGTTTACCTTGGCGGTTCAGTTTGCATTCTGTTCCAGTGAAATAAAGGAGGTTATTCAGTTTTCATTTATTGTCCTCTGTTTCAAAGTTATTTTGAATTACTTAAGTCGAATGTTAATCTGAATAGATTAAGACCCTAACGTCCTTTACTAGTGAATATTTGTGCAAAAATTTTCATAACCCTATTCACCCCCCCAAGGGTTCTTTCAATTGGTATCAGAGTAAGTCCACTAAAGAAATTTTCATAACCCTAAAGAAATGGGAGTCAAAGGTCACTGTAATAGAGGAAGTTCACGATGTGGAAACTCTCACATTAGATGACCTCATTGGAAAGCTTCTTGCTCACGAAATGCGTCTCCAGGAAGAGCAAAATGAAAAGGAAGAAGTAGCCCGTAAGGACATCTATGGTCCTAACGACAATGATAAGGACAGGATCTTGGCCTTGATGGCCAAGGAACTCAAGAAATCGTGCAAGAAGAGTCATACCTCCAAAGGACCTTCATCCAAACGAATCAACCAAAGAGCTAATGACTCATCAAATAATAGAACTAACTCATTCTCTTTTATTTATTTATTTATTTATTTTTTGTGGTGACCCATATGACTTGATCAAGGACTGTCCCTACCGCATCATGATGGCCACTTTGAGTGATGATGAGGAGACTACTAGCCATTGCATCATGAGAAAAGACATCAGCGACACAGAGGAAGTTGGTGCAGCCAATGATGACTACCAAGACATTGACGAGGATGAATCAAGGGACGTAACATTTGATGATCTCCTCACTTATCCTAAAAAATACTTGGGAAAGTGCCTTTTAAAGTTTGCTGGATGGGAGACCAAGCATTTAAACGAGATTAGGTCACTAAAAGAGTCCAATGAAAAATTGGAGAAATTATGTGAAGGGCATACCTCCAGGGTCGACATTCTCAAAGCTGAAATACTAGACCTCAAGGCCAACCTTGATGATTGTCACAAGTCTCAGGCTGAGGCAACCAAGCAACAAGAAAACGTTGGAAAATGGCATGAAAGTTCATCCCCTTGTTATGGAACAAAACTTTCGTCGAGGACATTCTGTCTCGCAAGGACAAGTTACCAGAACCAGGCACCATGGATGACACAAGGACCTTAATGAGCAGTACCAAGGCCACATATTTAACTCATGGCATCAAGAACGACACAACTATCATGGGACAAGATATCAAGGTCATTCATCTCTTCCCAAAAGTAAATATGGTAAATCTCACGACTTCAACCATTATCGGTCTAAAATTGTACAAGTTTGGGGTCCAAAAGGAACAAGACCTCCTAATATGGTTGTTACTAGTAGTCAAGAACCTAAATTTAATGTCAGTTATGGCTTGAGGAAGGGTGTCTAAAGTTTTTGCAGGTATATTCAGCATCCAGGAGAGTGAAAGCTTAAGGGAGCTTGGAGCACTCAAGGACATTACTTACATCAACAATAAGAAACCCTAAAGGACCTTGTCAGACCTAGGATCAAGGACCTTGACAAATGGATCTACTCAAATAGCAGTGTTATTGATTATTTTTATGGCACATATTGAGGGGGAGCACCCTCTCTTAGGACTAACAAGTTCATTGAGTCTTGCAGATTATTAGAGATGGTTACGATATTAAGAGGGAGCTCTCTAGACATTTTGATAAAATTCAAAAAGGGGGAGAAGTGGTGCAAATGAATTTTTCCTTTCATCGAAAAGGGGGAGATCGTTAGAATTCCTCAAGGATGTTGTGGACCAGGCTTAAGGACCTTGGCGTGGATCGATTTTGATTGAAAGCCAAAATTAGAATAGCCGGAAAATATATGATGCCCAGGAAAGAAATTTCAAGAAGGAGAAGGGCATTCACCTAAGGCATCATAAGGATGTTCCCTAGAGAAGCTTTGTTGTGAAAGACAAAAAAGAGCAGACAAAAATCAGGGAAGTTTTCTGGAAAACTTAAATATGTTTTCTCTATCCTTTTCTAAACAGAATAATTGATTGCAACTACTTGATTTGTAGGAAACAATCGATCAAGAAATTGGAAGGAAGATTAGATTGCAATTTCCGGAAATCTCAAAAAAAGGAAAGCAAATCAAGAGCAAATTGGAAGGAAAGGTAGAACACGAAGAAGGAAGGAATCAGGATAAATCAAACTCCAACATCTCTATGCTGCTAATACGACACACTTTTAAATAGAAGACTTGTTGATTGAAGAGACTCGATGATTCCATGGAAGCAATCGGGTGTTCAAAATAGAAAATTGGTTTCTGTGTTTTGCTTGAGTTCTTTCTTGAGTAGAGAAGAGAGTGTTCGTGTTAGAAGTTTGATTGAGTGTAATCAATTCCTTAACGGACTTAGGTTTTGATTTATTCTCTTATGTCGATTCCTAGAAGGAGTTAGGATCGATTTGTGTTTACACCAAATTTGTGATTGGTGGGTGTTTTCGAAATCATTTGATGTGTCCTCTGAGGCACTTTGTTATTCCAGTAAACCTAAGGGCGTTTACCTTGGCGGTTCGATTTGCATTACATTCGATGAAATAAAGGAGGTTATTCAGTTTTCATTTATTGTCCTCTGTTTCAAAGTTATTTTGAATTATCTTAAGTCGAATGTTAATCTGAATAGATTAAGACCCTAACGTCCTTTACTAGTGAATATTTGTGCAAAAATTTTCATAACCCTATTCACCCCCCCAAGGGTTCTTTCAATTGGTATCAGAGTAAGTCCACTAAAGAAATTTTCATAACCCTAAAGAAATGGGAGTCAAAGGTCACTGTAATAGAGGAAGTTCACGATGTGGAAACTCTCCAATTAGATGACCTCATTGGAAAGCTTCTTGCTCACGAAATGCGTCTCCAGGAAGAGCAAAATGAAAAGGAAGAAGTAGCCCGTAAGGACATCTATGGTCCTAACGACAATGATAAGGACAGGATCTTGGCCTTGATGGCCAAGGAACTCAAGAAATCGTGCAAGAAGAGTCATACCTCCAGAGGACCTTCATCCAAACGAATCAACCAAAGAGGTAATGACTCATCAAATAATAGAACTAACTCATTCTCTTTTATTTATTTATTTATTTATTTTTTGTGGTGACCCATATGACTTGATCAAGGACTGTCCCTACCGCAGAAAGAACAAAGAAAAGACAAATCACATGGCCCTGATGGCCACTTTGAGTGATGATGAGGAGACTACTAGCCATTGCATCATGAGAAAAGACATCAGCGACACAGAGGAAGTTGGTGCAGCCAATGATGACTACCAAGACATTGACGAGGATGAATCAAGGGACGTAACATTTGATGATCTCCTCACTTATCCTAAAAAATACTTGGGAAAGTGCCTTTTAAAGTTTGCTGGATGGGAGACCAAGCATTTAAACGAGATTAGGTCACTAAAAGAGTCCAATGAAAAATTGGAGAAATTATGTGAAGGGCATACCTCCAGGGTCGACATTCTCAAAGCTGAAATACTAGACCTCAAGGCCAACCTTGATGATTGTCACAAGTCTCTGGCTGAGGCAACCAAGCAACAAGAAAACCTTGGAAAATGGCATGAAAGTTCATCCCCTTGTTATGGAGCAAAACTTTCGTCGAGGACATTCTGTCTCGCAAGGACAAGTTATCAGAACCAGGCACCATGGACGACACAAGGACCTTAATGAGCAGTACCAAGGCCACATATTTAACTCATGTCACCAAGAACGACACAACTATCATGGGACAAGATATCAAGGTCATTCATCTCTTCCCAAAAGTAAATATGGTAAATCTCACGACTTCAACCATTATCGGTCTAAAATTGTACAAGTTTGGGGTCCAAAAGGAACAAGACCTCCTAATATGGTTGTTACTAGTAGTCAAGAACCTAAATTTAATGTCAGTTATGGCTTGAGGAAGGGTGTCTAAAGTTTTTGCAGGTATATTCAGCATCCAGGAGAGTGAAAGCTTAAGGGATCATGGAGCACTCAAGGACATTACTTACATCAACAATAAGAAACCCTAAAGGACCTTGTCAGACCTAGGATCAAGGACCTTGACAAATGGATCTACTCAAATAGCAGTGTTATTGATTATTTTTATGGCACATATTGAGGGGGAGCACCCTCTCTTAGGACAAACAAGTTCATTGAGTCTTGCAGATTATTAGAGATGGTTACGATATTAAGAGGGAGCTCTTTAGACATTTTGATAAAATTCAAAAAGGGGGAGAAATGGTGCAAATGAATTTTTCCTTTCATCGAAAAGGGGGAGATCGTTAGAATTCCTCAAGGATGTTGACAGACCCAGGCTTAATGACCTTGGCGACTGGATCAGTTTTGATTGAAAGCCAAAATTAGAATAGCCAGAAAATATATGATGCCCAAGGAAAGAAATTTCAAGAAGGGAGAAGGGCATTCACCTAAGGCATCATAAGGATGTTCCCCCTAGGCGAGAAGCTTTGTTCTGAAAGACAAAAAAGAGCAGACAAAAATCAGGGAAGTTTTCTGGAAAACTTAAATATGTTTTCTCTATCCTTTTCTAAACAGAATAATTGATTGCAACTACTTGATTTGTAGGAAACAATCGATCAAGAAATTGGAAGGAAGATTAGATTGCAATTTCCGGAAATCTCAAAAAAAGGAAAGCAAATCAAGAGCAAATTGGAAGGAAAGGTAGAACACGAAGAAGGAAGGAATCAGGATAAATCAAACTCCAACATCTCTATGCTGCTAATACGACACACTTTTAAATAGAAGACTTGTTGATTGAAGAGACTCGATGATTCCATGGAAGCAATCGGGTGTTCAAAATAGAAAATTGGTTTCTGTGTTTTGCTTGAGTTCTTTCTTCGAGTTGAGAGAAGAGTGTTCGTGTTAGAAGTTTGATTGAGTGTAATAAATTCCTTAACGGACTTAGGTTTTGATTTATTCTCTTGTAATCGATTCCTAGAAGGACTTAGGATCAATTTGTGTTTACACCAAATTTGTGATTGGTGGGTGTTTTCCAGAAATCATTTGATGTGTCCTCTGCAAGGCACTTTGTTATTCTGTAAACCTAAGGACGTTTACCTTGGCGGTTCAGTTTGCATTCTGTTCCAGTGAAATAAAGGAGGTTGTTCAGTTTCCATTTATTGTCCTCTGTTTCAAAGTTATTTTGAATTATCTTAAGTCGAATGTTAATCTGAATAGATTAAGACCCTAACGTCCTTTACTAGTGAATATTTGTGCAAAAATTTTCATAACCCGATTCACCCCCCCAAGGGTTCTTTCAATTGGTATCAGAGTAAGTCCACTAAAGAAATTTTCATAACCCTAAAGAAATGGGAGTCAAAGGTCATCATGTAGAGGAAGTTCACGATGTGGAAACTCTCCAATTAGATGACCTCATTGGAAAGCTTCTTGCTCACGAAATGCGTCTCCAGGAAGAGCAAAATGAAAAGGAAGAAGTAGCCCGTAAGGACATCTATGGTCCTAACGACAATGATAAGGACAGGATCTTGGCCTTGATGGCCAGGAACTCAAGAAATCGTGCAAGAAGAGTCATACCTCGGAGGACCTTCATCCAAACGAATCAACCAAAGAGGTAATGACTCATCAAATAATAGAACTAACTCATTCTCTTTTATTTATTTATTTATTTATTTTTGTGGTGACCCATATGACTTGATCAAGGATGTCCCTACATGAAAGAACAAAGAAAAGACAAATCACATGGCCCTGATGGCCACTTTGAGTGATGATGAGGAGACTACTAGCCATTGCATCATGAGAAAAGACATCAGCGACACAGAGGAAGTTGGTGCAGCCAATGATGACTACCAAGACATTGACGAGGATGAATCAAGGGACGTAACATTTGATGATCTCCTCACTTATCCTAAAAAATACTTGGGAAAGTGCCTTTTAAAGTTTGCTGGATGGGAGACCAAGCATTTAAACGAGATTAGGTCACTAAAAGAGTCCAATGAAAAATTGGAGAAATTATGTGAAGGGCATACCTCCAGGGTCGACATTCTCAAAGCTGAAATACTAGACCTCAAGGCCAACCTTGATGATTGTCACAAGTCTCTGGCCGAGGCAACCAAGCAACAAGAAAACCTTGGAAAATGGCATGAAAGTTCATCCCCTTGTTATGGAGCAAAACTTTCGTCGAGGACATTCTGTCTCGCAAGGACAAGTTATCAGAACCAGGCACCATGGACGACACAAGGACCTTAATGAGCAGTACCAAGGCCACATATTTAACTCATGTCACCAAGAACGACACAACTATCATGGGACAAGATATCAAGGTCATTCATCTCATCCCAAAAGTAAATATGGTAAATCTCACGACTTCAACCATTATCGGTCTAAAATTGTACAAGTTTGGGGTCCAAAAGGAACAAGACCTCCTAATATGGTTGTTACTAGTAGTCAAGAACCTAAATTTAATGTCAGTTATGGCTTGAGGAAGGGTGTCTAAAGTTTTTGCAGGTATATTCAGCATCCAGGAGAGTGAAAGCTTAAGGGATCATGGAGCACTCAAGGACATTACTTACATCAACAATAAGAAACCCTAAAGGACCTTGTCAGACCTAGGATCAAGGACCTTGACAAATGGATCTACTCAAATAGCAGTGTTATTGATTATTTTTATGGCACATATTGAGGGGGAGCACCCTCTCTTAGGACAAACAAGTTCATTGAGTCTTGCAGATTATTAGAGATGGTTACGATATTAAGAGGGAGCTCTTTAGACATTTTGATAAAATTCAAAAAGGGGGAGAAATGGTGCAAATGAATTTTTCCTTTCATCGAAAAGGGGGAGATCGTTAGAATTCCTCAAGGATGTTGACAGACCCAGGCTTAATGACCTTGGCGACTGGATCAGTTTTGATTGAAAGCCAAAATTAGAATAGCCAGAAAATATATGATGCCCAAGGAAAGAAATTTCAAGAAGGGAGAAGGGCATTCACCTAAGGCATCATAAGGATGTTCCCCCTAGGCGAGAAGCTTTGTTGTGAAAGACAAAAAAGAGCTGACAAAAATCAGGGAAGTTTTCTGGAAAACTAAAATATGTTTTCTCTATCCTTTTCTAAACAGAATAATTGATTGCAACTACTTGATTTGTAGGAAACAATCGATCAAGAAATTGGAAGGAAGATTAGATTGCAATTTCCGGAAATCTCAAAAAAAGGAAAGCAAATCAAGAGCAAATTGGAAGGAAAGGTAGAACACGAAGAAGGAAGGAATCAGGATAAATCAAACTCCAACATCTCTATGCTGCTAATACGACACACTTTTAAATAGAAGACTTGTTGATTGAAGAGACTCGATGATTCCATGGAAGCAATCGGGTGTTCAAAATAGAAAATTGGTTTCTGTGTTTTGCTTGAGTTCTTTCTTCGAGTAGAGAGAAGAGTGTTCGTGTTAGAAGTTTGATTGAGTGTAATCAATTCCTTAACGGACTTAGGTTTTGATTTATTCTCTTGTAATCGATTCCTAGAAGGAGTTAGGATCGATTTGTGTTTACACCAAATTTGTGATTGGTGGGTGTTTTCCAGAAATCATTTGATGTGTCCTCTGCAAGGCACTTTGTTATTCTGTAAACCTAAGGACGTTTACCTTGGCGGTTCAGTTTGCATTCTGTTCCAGTGAAATAAAGGAGGTTATTCAGTTTTCATTTATTGTCCTCTGTTTCAAAGTTATTTTGAATTATCTTAAGTCGAATGTTAATCTGAATAGATTAAGACCCTAACGTCCTTTACTAGTGAATATTTGTGCAAAAATTTTCATAACCCTATTCACCCCCCCAAGGGTTCTTTCAATTGGTATCAGAGTAAGTCCACTAAAGAAATTTTCATAACCCTAAAGAAATGGGAGTCAAAGGTCACTGTAATAGAGGAAGTTCACGATGTGGAAACTCTCCAATTAGATGACCTCATTGGAAAGCTTCTTGCTCACGAAATGCGTCTCCAGGAAGAGCAAAATGAAAAGGAAGAAGTAGCCCGTAAGGACATCTATGGTCCTAACGACAATGATAAGGACAGGATCTTGGCCTTGATGGCCAAGGAACTCAAGAAATCGTGCAAGAAGAGTCATACCTCCAGAGGACCTTCATCCAAACGAATCAACCAAAGAGGTAATGACTCATCAAATAATAGAACTAACTCATTCTCTTTTATTTATTTATTTATTTATTTTTTGTGGTGACCCATATGACTTGATCAAGGACTGTCCCTACCGCAGAAAGAACAAAGAAAAGACAAATCACATGGCCCTAATGGGCACTTTGAGTGATGATGAGGAGACTACTAGCCATTGCATCATGAGAAAAGACATCAGCGACACAGAGGAAGTTGGTGCAGGCAATGATGACTACCAAGACTTTGACGAGGATGAATCAAGGGACGTAACTTTTGATGATCTCCTCACTTATCCTTAAAAATACTTGGGAAAGTGCCTTTTAAAGTTTGCTGGATGGGAGACCAAGCATTTAAACGAGATTAGGTCACTAAAAGAGTCCAATGAAAAATTGGAGAAATTATGTGAAGGGCTTACCTCCAGGGTCGACATTCTCAAAGCTGAAATACTAGACCTCAAGGCCAACCTTGATGATTGTCACATGTCTCTGGCTGAGGCAACCAAGCAACAAGAAAACCTTAGAAAATGGCATGAAAGTTCATCCCCTTGTTATGGAGCAAAACTTTCGTCGAGGACATTCTGTCTCGCAAGGACAAGTTATCAGAACCAGGCACCATGGACGACACAAGGACCTTAATGAGCAGTACCAAGGCCACATATTTAACTCATGGCACCAAGAACGACACAACTATCATGGGACAAGATATCAAGGTCATTCATCTCTTCCCAAAAGTAAATATGGTAAATCTCACGACTTCAACCATTATCGGTCTAAAATTGTACAAGTTTGGGGTGCAAAAGGAACATGACCTCCTAATATGGTTGTTACTAGTAGTCAAGAACCTAAATTTAATGTCAGTTATGGCTTGAGGAAGGGTGTCTAAAGTTTTTGCAGGTATATTCAGCATCCAGGAGAGTGAAAGCTTAAGGGAGCTTGGAGCACTCAAGGACATTACTTACATCAACAATAAGAAACCCTAAAGGACCTTGTCAGACCTAGGATCTAGGACCTTGACAAATGGATCTACTCAAATAGCAGTGTTATTGATTATTTTTATGGCACATATTGAGGGGGAGCACCCTCTCTTAGGACTAACAAGTTCATTGAGTCTTGCAGATTATTAGAGATGGTTACGATATTAAGAGGGAGCTCTTTAGACATTTTGATAAAATTCAAAAAGGGGGAGAAGTGGTGCAAATGAATTTTTCCTTTCATCGAAAAGGGGGAGATCGTTAGAACCCCTCAAGGATGTTGACAGACCCAGGCTTAAGGACCTTGGCGACTGGATCAGTTTTGATTGAAAGCCAAAATTAGAATAGCCAGAAAATATATGATGCCCAAGGAAAGAAATTTCAAGAAGGGAGAAGGGCATTCACCTAAGGCATCATAAGGATGTTCCCCCTAGGCGAGAAGCTTTGTTGTGAAAGACAAAAAAGAGCAGACAAAAATCAGGGAAGTTTTCTGGAAAACTTAAATATGTTTTCTCTATCCTTTTCTAAACAGAATAATTGATTGCAACTACTTGATTTGTAGGAAACAATTGATCAAGAAATTGGAAGGAAGATTAGATTGCAATTTCCGGAAATCTCAAAAAAGGAAAGCAAATAAAGAGCAAATTGGAAGGAAAGGTAGAACACGAAGAAGGAAGGAATCAGGATAAATCAAACTCCAACATCTTTATGCTGCCAATACGACACACTTTTAAATGGAAGACTTGTTGATTGAAGAGACTCGATGATTCCATGGAAGCAATCGGGTGTTCAAAATAGAAAATTGGTTTCTGTGTTTTGCTTGAGTTCTTTCTTCGAGTAGAGAGAAGAGTGTTCGTGTTAGAAGTTTGATTGAGTGTAATCAATTCCTTAACGGACTTAGGTTTTGATTTATTCTCTTGTAATCGATTCCTAGAAGGAGTTAGGATCGATTTGTGTTTACACCAAATTTGTGATTGGTGGGTGTTTTCCAGAAATCATTTGATGTGTCCTCTGCAAGGCACTTTGTTATTCTGTAAACCTAAGGACGTTTACCTTGGCGGTTCAGTTTGCATTCGGTTCCAGTGAAATAAAGGAGGTTGTTCAGTTTCCATTTATTGTCCTCTGTTTCAAAGTTTTTTTGAATTATCTTAAGTCGAATCTTAATCTGAATAGATTAAGACCCTAACGTCCTTTATTAGTGAATATTTGTGCAAAAATTTTCATAACCCTATTCACCCCCCCAAGGGTTCTTTCAATTGGTATCAGAGTAAATCCACTAAAGAAATTTTCATAATCCTAAAGAAATGGGAGTCAAAGGTCACTGTAATAGAGGAAGTTCACGATGTGGAAACTCTCCAATTAGATGACCTCATTGGAAAGCTTCTTGCTCACGAAATGCGTCCCCAGGAAGAGCAAAATGAAAAGGAAGAAGTAGCCCGTAAGGACATCTATGGTCCTAACGACAATGATAAGGACAGGATCTTGGCCTTGATGGCCAAGGAACTCAAGAAATCGTGCAAGAAGAGTCATACCTCCAGAGGACCTTCATCCAAACGAATCAACCAAAGAGGTAATGACTCATCAAATAATAGAACTAACTCATTCTCTTTTATTTATTTATTTATTTATTTATTTTTTGTGGTGACCCATATGACTTGATCAAGGACTGTCCCTACCGCAGAAAGAACAAAGAAAAGACAAATCACATGGCCCTGATGGCCACTTTGAGTGATGATGAGGAGACTACTAGCCATTGCATCATGAGAAAAGACATCAGCGACACAGAGGAAGTTGGTGCAGGCAAAGATGACTACCAAGACTTTGACGAGGATGAATCAAGGGACGTAACTTTTGATTATCTCCTCACTTATCCTTAAAAATACTTGGGAAAGTGCCTTTTAAAGTTTGCTGGATGGGAGACCAAGCATTTAAACGAGATTAGGTCACTAAAAGAGTCCAATGAAAAATTGGAGAAATTATGTGAAGGGCATACCTCCAGGGTCGACATTCTCAAAGCTGAAATACTAGACCTCAAGGCCAACCTTGATGATTGTCACAAGTCTCTGGCTGAGGCAACCAAGCAACAAGAAAACCTTGGAAAATGGCATGAAAGTTCATCCCCTTGTTATGGAGCAAAACTTTCGTCGAGGACATTCTGTCTCGCAAGGACAAGTTATCGTAACTGTGCACCATGGACGACACAAGGACCTTAATGAGCAAGACTAAGGCCACATATTTAACTCATGGCACCAAGAACGACACAACTATCATGGACAAGATATCAAGGTCATTCATCTCTTCCCAAAAGTAAATATGGTAAATCTCACGACTTCAACCATTATCGGTCTAAAATTGTACAAGTTTGGGGTGCAAAAGGAACAAGACCTCCTAATATGGTTGTTATTAGTAGTCAAGAACCTAAATTTAATATCAGTTATGGCTTGAGGAAGGGTGTCTAAAGTTTTTGCAGGTATATTCAGCATCCAGGAGAGTGAAACCTTAAGGGAGCTAGGAGCACTCAAGGACATTACTTACATCAACAATAAGAAACCCTAAAGGACCTTGTCAGACCTAGGATCAAGGACCTTGACAAATGGATCTACTCAAATAGCAGTGTTATTGATTATTTTTATGGCACATATTGAGGGGGAGCACCCTCTCTTAGGACTAACAAGTTCATTGAGTCTTGCAGATTAGTAGAGATGGTTACGATATTAAGAGGGAGCTCTTTAGACATTTTGATAAAATTCAAAAAGGGGGAGAAGTGGTGCAAATGAATTTTTCCTTTCATCGAAAAGGGGGAGATCGTTAGAACCCCTCAAGGATGTTGACAGACTGTGCTTAAGGACCTCGCGATCGGATCGCTTTGATTGAAAGCCAAAATTAGAATAGCCAGAAAATATATGATGCCCAAGGAAAGAAATTTCAAGAAGGGAGAAGGGCATTCACCTAAGGCATCATAAGGATGTTCCCCCTAGGCGAGAAGCTTTGTTGTGAAAGACAAAAAAGAGCAGCATAAAAATCGTGAAGTTTTCGAAAACTTAAATATGTTTTCTATCCTTTTCTAAATGAATAATTGATTGCAACTACTTGATTTGTAGGAAACAATTGATCAAGAAATTGGAAGGAAGATTAGATTGCAATTTCCGGAAATCTCAAAAAAGGAAAGCAAATAAAGAGCAAATTGGAAGGAAAGGTAGAACACGAAGAAGGAAGGAATCAGGATAAATCAAACTCCAACATCTTTATGCTGCCAATACGACACACTTTTAAATGGAAGACTTGTTGATTGAAGAGACTCGATGATTCCAAGGAAGCAAACGGGTGATCAAAATAGAAAATTGGTTTCGTGTTTTGCTTGAGTTCTTTCTTCGAGTAGAGAGAAGAGTGTTCGTGTTAGAAGTTTGATTGAGTGTAATCAATTCCTTAACGGACTTAGGTTTTGATTTATTCTCTTGTAATCGATTCCTAGAAGGAGTTAGGATCGATTTGTGTTTACACCAAATTTGTGATTGGTGGGTGTTTTCCAGAAATCATTTGATGTGTCCTCTGCAAGGCACTTTGTTATTCTGTAAACCTAAGGACGTTTACCTTGGCGGTTCAGTTTGCATTCGGTTCCAGTGAAATAAAGGAGGTTGTTCAGTTTCCATTTATTGTCCTCTGTTTCAAAGTTTTTTTGAATTATCTTAAGTCGAATCTTAATCTGAATAGATTAAGACCCTAACGTCCTTTATTAGTGAATATTTGTGCAAAAATTTTCATAACCCTATTCACCCCCCCAAGGGTTCTTTCAATTGGTATCAGAGTAAATCCACTAAAGAAATTTTCATAATCCTAAAGAAATGGGAGTCAAAGGTCACTGTAATAGAGGAAGTTCACGATGTGGAAACTCTCCAATTAGATGACCTCATTGGAAAGCTTCTTGCTCACGAAATGCGTCCCCAGGAAGAGCAAAATGAAAAGGAAGAAGTAGCCCGTAAGGACATCTATGGTCCTAACGACAATGATAAGGACAGGATCTTGGCCTTGATGGCCAAGGAACTCAAGAAATCGTGCAAGAAGAGTCATACCTCCAGAGGACCTTCATCCAAACGAATCAACCAAAGAGGTAATGACTCATCAAATAATAGAACTAACTCATTCTCTTTTATTTATTTATTTATTTATTTATTTTTTGTGGTGACCCATATGACTTGATCAAGGACTGTCCCTACCGCAGAAAGAACAAAGAAAAGACAAATCACATGGCCCTGATGGCCACTTTGAGTGATGATGAGGAGACTACTAGCCATTGCATCATGAGAAAAGACATCGACAATGCAGGAAGTCAGCAAAGATGACTACCAAGACTTTGACGAGGATGAATCAAGGGACGTAACTTTTGATTATCTCCTCACTTATCCTTAAAAATACTTGGGAAAGTGCCTTTTAAAGTTTGCTGGATGGGAGACCAAGCATTTAAACGAGATTAGGTCACTAAAAGAGTCCAATGAAAAATTGGAGAAATTATGTGAAGGGCATACCTCCAGGGTCGACATTCTCAAAGCTGAAATACTAGACCTCAAGGCCAACCTTGATGATTGTCACAAGTCTCTGGCTGAGGCAACCAAGCAACAAGAAAACCTTGGAAAATGGCATGAAAGTTCATCCCCTTGTTATGGAGCAAAACTTTCGTCGAGGACATTCTGTCTCGCAAGGACAAGTTATCAGAACCAGGCACCATGGACGACACAAGGACCTTAATGAGCAGTACCAAGGCCACATATTTAACTCATGGCACCAAGAACGACACAACTATCATGGGACAAGATATCAAGGTCATTCATCTCTTCCCAAAAGTAAATATGGTAAATCTCACGACTTCAACCATTATCGGTCTAAAATTGTACAAGTTTGGGGTGCAAAAGGAACAAGACCTCCTAATATGGTTGTTATTAGTAGTCAAGAACCTAAATTTAATATCAGTTATGGCTTGAGGAAGGGTGTCTAAAGTTTTTGCAGGTATATTCAGCATCCAGGAGAGTGAAACCTTAAGGGAGCTAGGAGCACTCAAGGACATTACTTACATCAACAATAAGAAACCCTAAAGGACCTTGTCAGACCTAGGATCAAGGACCTTGACAAATGGATCTACTCAAATAGCAGTGTTATTGATTATTTTTATGGCACATATTGAGGGGGAGCACCCTCTTAGGACTAACAAGTTCATTGAGTCTTGCGATTAGTAGAGATGGTTACGATATTAAGAGGAGCTCTTTAGACATTTTGATAAAATTCAAAAGGGGGAGAAGTGGTGCAAATGAATTTTTCCTTTCATCGAAAAGGGAGATCGTTAGAACCCCTCAAGGATGTTGATGCACCTGTGCTTAAGGACCTTGGCGACTGGATCAGTTTTGATTGAAAGCCAAAATTAGAATAGCCAGAAAATATATGATGCCCAAGGAAAGAAATTTCAAGAAGGGAGAAGGGCATTCACCTAAGGCATCATAAGGATGTTCCCCTAAAGAGAAGCTTTGTTGTGAAAGACAAAAAAGAGCAGACAAAAATCAGGGAAGTTTTCTGGAAAACTTAAATATGTTTTCTCTATCCTTTTCTAAACAGAATAATTGATTGCAACTACTTGATTTGTAGGAAACAATCGATCAAGAAATTGGAAGGAAGATTAGATTGCAATTTCCGGAAATCTCAAAAAAAGGAAAGCAAATCAAGAGCAAATTGGAAGGAAAGGTAGAACACGAAGAAGGAAGGAATCAGGATAAATCAAACTCCAACATCTCTATGCTTCTAATACGACACACTTTTAAATAGAAGACTTGTTGATTGAAGAGACTCGATGATTCCATGGAAGCAATCGGGTGTTCAAAATAGAAAATTGGTTTCTGTGTTTTGCTTGAGTTCTTTCTTCGAGTTGAGAGAAGAGTGTTCGTGTTAGAAGTTTGATTGAGTGTAAAAAATACTTAACGGACTTAGGTTTTGATTTATTCTCTTGTAATCGATTCCTAGAAGGACTTAGGATCGATTTGTGTTTACACCAAATTTGTGATTGGTGGGTGTTTTCCAGAAATCATTTGATGTGTCCTCTGCAAGGCACTTTGTTATTCTGTAAACCTAAGGACGTTTACCTTGGCGGTTCAGTTTGCATTCTGTTCCAGTGAAATAAAGGAGGTTGTTCAGTTTCCATTTATTGTCCTCTGTTTCAAAGTTATTTTGAATTATCTTAAGTCGAATCTTAATCTGAATAGATTAAGACCCTAACGTCCTTTACTAGTGAATATTTGTGCAAAAATTTTCATAACCCTATTCACCCCCCCAAGGGTTCTTTCAATTGGTATCAGAGTAAGTCCACTAAAGAAATTTTCATAACCCTAAAGAAATGGGAGTCAAAGGTCACTGTAATAGAGGAAGTTCACGATGTGGAAACTCTCCAATTAGATGACCTCATTGGAAAGCTTCTTGCTCACGAAATGCGTCTCCAGGAAGAGCAAAATGAAAAGGAAGAAGTATACCGTAAGGACATCTATGGTCCTAACGACAATGATAAGGACAGGATCTTGGCCTTGATGGCCAAGGAACTCAAGAAATCGTGCAAGAAGAGTCATACCTCCAGAGGACCTTCATCCAAACGAATCAACCAAAGAGGTAATGACTCATCAAATATTACAACTAACTCATTCTCTTTTATTTATTTATTTATTTATTTTTTGTGGTGACCCATATGACTTGATCAAGGATCGCCGCCGCAGAAAGAACAAAGAAAAGACAAATCACATGGCCCTGATGGCCACTTTGAGTGATGATGAGGAGACTACTAGCCATTGCATCATGAGAAAAGACATCAGCGACACAGAGGAAGTTGGTGCAGGCAATGATGACTACCAAGACTTTGACGAGGATGAATCAAGGACGAATCTTTTGATGATCTCCTCACTTATCCTTAAAAATACTGGGAAAGTGCCTTTAAAGTTTGCTGGATGGGAGACCAAGCATTTAAACGAGATTAGGTCACTAAAAGAGTCCAATGAAAAATTGGAGAAATTATGTGAAGGGCTTACCTCCAGGGTCGACATTCTCAAAGCTGAAATACTAGACCTCAAGGCCAACCTTGATGATTGTCACATGTCTCTGGCTGAGGCAACCAAGCAACAAGAAAACCTTAGAAAATGGCATGAAAGTTCATCCCCTCATGGAGCAAAACTTTCGTCGAGGACATTCTGTCTCGCAAGGACAAGTTATCAGAACCAGGCACCATGGACGACACAAGGACCTTAATGAGCAGTACCAAGGCCACATATTTAACTCATGGCACCAAGAACGACACAACTATCATGGGACAAGATATCAAGGTCATTCATCTCTTCCCAAAAGTAAATATGGTAAATCTCACGACTTCAACCATTATCGGTCTAAAATTGTACAAGTTTGGGGTGCAAAAGGAACAAGACCTCCTAATATGGTTGTTATTAGTAGTCAAGAACCTAAATTTAATGTCAGTTATGGCTTGAGGAAGGGTGTCTAAAGTTTTTGCAGGTATATTCAGCATCCAGGAGAGTGAAACCTTAAGGGAGCTTGGAGCACTCAAGGACATTACTTACATCAACAATAAGAAACCCTAAAGGACCTTGTCAGACCTAGGATCAAGGACCTTGACAAATGGATCTACTCAAATAGCAGTGTTATTGATTATTTTTATGGCACATATTGAGGGGGAGCACCCTCTCTTAGGACTAACAAGTTCATTGAGTCTTGCAGATTATTAGAGATGGTTACGATATTAAGAGGGAGCTCTTTAGACATTTTGATAAAATTCAAAAAGGGGGAGAAGTGGTGCAAATGAATTTTTCCTTTCATCGAAAAGGGGGAGATCGTTAGAATTCCTCAAGGATGTTGACAGACCCAGGCTTAAGGACCTTGGCGACTGGATCAGTTTTGATTGAAAGCCAAAATTAGAATAGCCAGAAAATATATGATGCCCAAGGAAAGAAATTTCAAGAAGGGAGAAGGGCATTCACCTAAGGCATCATAAGGATGTTCCCCCTAGGCGAGAAGCTTTGTTGTGAAAGACAAAAAAGAGCAGAAAAAAATCAGGGAAGTTTTCTGGAAAACTTAAATATGTTTTCTCTATCCTTTTCTAAACAGAATAATTGATTGCAACTACTTGATTTGTAGGAAACAATCGATCAAGAAATTGGAAGGAAGATTAGATTGCAATTTCCGGAAATCTCAAAAAAAGGAAAGCAAATCAAGAGCAAATTGGAAGGAAAGGTAGAACACGAAGAAGGAAGGAATCAGGATAAATCAAACTCCAACATCTCTATGCTGCTAATACGACACACTTTTAAATAGAAGACTTGTTGATTGAAGAGACTCGATGATTCCATGGAATCAATCGGGTGTTCAAAATAGAAAATTGGTTTCTGTGTTTTGCTTGAGTTCTTTCTTCGAGTTGAGAGAAGAGTGTTCGTGTTAGAAGTTTGATTGAGTGTAATAAATTCCTTAACGGACTTAGGTTTTGATTTATTCTCTTGTAATCGATTCCTAGAAGGAGTTAGGATCGATTTGTGTTTACACCAAATTTGTGATTGGTGGGTGTTTTCCAGAAATCATTTGATGTGTCCTCTGCAAGGCACTTTGTTATTCTCAGAAACCTAAGGACGCTTACCTTGGCGCGGTTGCATTCTGTTCCAGTGAAATAAAGGAGGTTGTTCAGTTTCCATTTATTGTCCTCTGTTTCAAAGTTATTTTGAATTATCTTAAGTCGAATCTTAATCTGAATAGATTAAGACCCTAACGTCCTTTACTAGTGAATATTTGTGCAAAAATTTTCATAACCCTATTCACCCCCCCAAGGGTTCTTTCAATTGGTATTAGAGTAAGTCCACTAAAGAAATTTTCATAACCCTAAAGAAATGGGAGTCAAAGGTCACTGTAATAGAGGAAGTTCACGATGTGGAAACTCTCCAATTAGATGACCTCATTGGAAAGCTTCTTGCTCACGAAATGCGTCTCCAAGAAGAGCAAAATGAAAAGGAAGAAGTATACCGTATGGACATCTATGGTCCTAACGACAATGATAAGGACAGGATCTTGGCCTTGATGGCCAAGGAACTCAAGAAATCGTGCAAGAAGAGTCATACCTCCAGAGGACCTTCATCCAAACGAATCAACCAAAGAGGTAATGACTCATCAAATATTACAACTAACTCATTCTCTTTTATTTATTTATTTATTTATTTTTTGTGGTGACCCGTATGACTTGATCAAGGACTGTCCCTACCGCAGAAAGAACAAAGAAAAGACAAATCACATGGCCCTGATGGCCACTTTGAGTGATGATGAGGAGACTACTAGCCATTGCATCATGAGAAAAGACATCAGCGACACAGAGGAAGTTGGTGCAGACAATGATGACTACCAAGACATTGACGAGGATGAATCAAGGGACGTAACATTTGATGATCTCCTCACTTATCCTAAAAAATACTTGGGAAAGTGCCTTTTAAAGTTTGCTGGATGGGAGACAAAGCATTTAAACAAGATTAGGTCAATAAAAGAGTCCAATGAAAAATTGGAGAAATTATGTGAAGGGCTTACCTCCAGGGTCAACATTCTCAAAGCTGAAATAGTAGACCTCAAGGCCAACCTTGATGATTTTCACAAGTCTCTGGCTGAGGCAACCAAGCAACAAGAAAACCTTGGAAAATGGCATGAAAGTTCATCCCCTTGTTATGGAGCAAAACTTTCGTCGAGGACATTCTGTCTCGCAAGGACAAGTTATCAGAACCAGGCACCATGGACGACTTAAGGACCTTAATGAGCAGTACCAAGGCCACATATTTAACTCATGGCACCAAGAACGACACAACTATCATGGGACAAGATGTCAAGGTCATTCATCTCTTCCCAAAAGTAAATATGGTAAATCTCACGACTTCAACCATTATCGGTCTAAAATTGTACAAGTTTGGGGTCCAAAAGGAACAAGACCTCCTAATATGGTTGTTACTAGTAGTCAAGAACCTAAATTTAATGTCAATTATGGCTTGAGGAAGGGAATCTAAAGTTTTTGCAGGTATATTCAGCATCCAGGAGAGTGAATGCTTAAGGGAGCTTGGAGCACTCAAGGACATTACTTACATCAACAATAAGAAACCCTAAAGGACCTTGTCAGACCTAGGATCAAGGACCTTGACAAATGGATCTACTCAAATAGCAGTGTTATTGATTATTTTTATGGCACATATTGAGGGGGAGCACCCTCTCTTAGGACTAACAAGTTCATTGAGTCTTGCAGATTATTGGAGATGGTTACGATATTAAGAGGGAGCTCTTTAGACATTTTGATAAAAGTCAAAAATGGGGAGAAGTGGTGCAAATGAATTTTTCCTTTCATCGAAAAGGGGGAGATCGTTGGAACCCCTCAAGGATGTTGATGCACTGTGCTTAAGGACCTTGGCGATCGGATCGCTTTGATTGAAAGCCAAAATTAGAATAGCCAGAAAATATATGATGCCCAAGGAAAGAAATTTCAAGAAGGGAGAAGGGCATTCACCTAAGGCATCATAAGGATGTTCCCCCTAGGCGAGAAGCTTTGTTGTGAAAGACAAAAAGAGTAGAAAAAAATCAGGGAAGTTTTTTCTGGAAAACTTAAATATGTTTTCTCTATCCTTTTCTAAACAGAATAATTGATTGCAACTACTTGATTTGTAGGAAACAATCGATCAAGAAATTGGAAGGAATATTAGATTGCAATTCAAAATCTCACAAAAAGGAAAGCAAATCAAGACCAAATTGGAAGGAAAGGTAGAACACGAAGAAGGAAGGAATCAGGATAAATCAAACTTCAACATCTCTATGCTGCTAATACGACGCACTTTTAAATAAAAGACTTGTTGATTGAAGAGACGCAATGATTCCATGGAAGCAATCGTGTTCAAAACAGAATTGGTTTCGTGTTTTGCTTGAGTTCTTTCTTCGAGTAGAGAAGAGTGTTCGTGTTAGAAGTTTGATTGAGTGTAATCAATTCCTTAACGGACTTAGGTTTTGATTTATGCTCTTGTAATCGATTCCTAGAAGGAGTTAGGATCGATTTGTGTTTACACCAAATTTGTGATTGGTGGGTTTTCCGTAAATCATTTGATGTGTCCTCTGCAAGGCACTTTGTTATTCTGTAAACCTAAGGACGTTTACCTTGGCGGTTCAGTTTGCATTCTGTTCCAGTGAAATAAAGGAGGTTATTCAGTTTTCATTTATTGTCCTCTGTTTCAAAGTTATTTTGAATTATCTTAAGTCGAATCTTAATCTGAATAGATTAAGACCCTAACGTCCTTTACTTTTTTTGAGAGTAAGTCCACCCCCCCAAGGGTTCTTTCAATTGGTATCAGAGTAAGTCCACTAAAGAAATTTTCATAACCCTAAAGAAATGGGAGTCAAAGGTCACTGTAATAGAGGAAGTTCACGATGTGGAAACTCTCCAATTAGATGACCTCATTGGAAAGCTTCTTGCTCACGAAATGCGTCTCCAGGAAGAGCAAAATGAAAAGGAAGAAGTAGCCCGTAAGGACATCTATGGTCCTAACGAAAATGATAAGGACAGGATCTTGGCCTTGATGGCCAAGGAACTCAAGAAATCGTGCAAGAAGAGTCATACCTCCAGAGGACCTTCATCCAAACGAATCAACCAAAGAGGTAATGACTCATCAAATAATAGAACTAACTCATTCTCTTTTATTTATTTATTTTTTCTTTTTTTTTTTGTGGTGACCCATATGACTTGATCAAGGACTGTCCCTACCGCAGAAAGAACAAAGAAAAGACAAATCACAAGGCCCTGATGGCCACTTTGAGTGATGATGAGGAGACTACTAGCCATTGCATCATGAGAAAAGACATCAGCGACACAGAGGAAGTTGGTGCAGACAATGATGACTACCAAGACATTGACGAGGATGAATCAAGGGACGTAACATTTGATGATCTCCTCACTTATCCTAAAAAATACTTGGGAAAGTGCCTTTTAAAGTTTGCTGGATGGGAGACCAAGCATTTAAACAAGATTAGGTCACTAAAAGAGTCCAATGAAAAATTGGAGAAATTATGTGAAGGGCTTACCTCCAGGGTCGACATTCTCAAAGCTGAAATACTAGACCTCAAGGCCAACCTTGATGATTGTCACAAGTCTCTGGCTGAGGCAACCAAGCAACAAGAAAACCTTGGAAAATGGCATGAAAGTTCATCCCCTTGTTATGGAGCAAAACTTTCGTCGAGGACATTCTGTCTCGCAAAGACAAGTTATCAGAACCAGGCACCATGGACGACACAAGGACCTTAATGAGCAGTACCAAGGCCACATATTTAACTCATGGCACCAAGAACGACACAACTATCATGGGACAAGATATCAAGGTCATTCATCTATTCCCAAAAGTAAATATGGTAAATCTCACGACTTCAACCATTATCGGTCTAAAATTGTACAAGTTTGGGGTCCAAAAGGAACATGACCTCCTAATATGGTTGTTACTAGTAGTCAAGAACCTAAATTTAATGTCAATTATGGCTTGAGGAAGGGTGTCTAAAGTTTTTGCACGTATATTCAGCATCCAGGAGAGTGAATGCTTAAGGGAGCTTAGAGCACTCAAGGACATTATTTACATCAACAACAAGAAACCCTAAAGGACCTTGTCAGACCTAGGATCAAGGACCTTGACAAATGGATCTACTCAAATAGCAGTGTTATTGATTATTTTTAAGGCACATATTGAGGGGGAGCACGCTCTCTTAGGACTAACAAGTTCATTGAGTCTTGTAGATTATTAGAGATGGTTACGATATTAAGAGGGAGCTCTTTAGACATTTTGATAAAAGTCAAAAAGGGGGAGAAGTGGTGCAAATGAATTTTGCCTTTCATCGAAAAGGGGGAGATCGTTAGAACCCCTCAAGGATGTTGACAGACCCAGGCTTAAGGACCTTGGCGACTGGATCAGTTTTGATTGAAAGCCAAAATTAGAATAGCCAGAAAATATATGATGCCCAAGGAAAGAAATTTCAAGAAGGGAGAAGGGCATTCACCTAAGGCATCATAAGGATGTTCCCCCTAGGCGAGAAACTTTGTCGTGAAAGAAAAAAAGAGTAGAAAAAAATCAGGGAAGTTTTTTCTGGAAAACTTAAATATGTTTTCTCTATCCTTTTCTAAACAGAATAATTGATTGCAACTACTTGATTTGTAGGAAACAATCGATCAAGAAATTGGAAGGAATATTAGATTGCAATTTCCGAAAATCTCACAAAAAGGAAAGCAAATCAAGACCAAATTGGAAGGAAAGGTAGAACACGAAGAAGGAAGGAATCAGGATAAATCAAACTTCAACATCTCTATGCTGCTAATACGACGCACTTTTAAATAAAAGACTTGTTGATTGAAGAGACGCAATGATTCCATGGAAGCAATCGGGTGTTCAAAACAGAGAATTGGTTTCTGTGTTTTGCTTGAGTTCTTTCTTCGAGTAGAGAGAAGAGTGTTCGTGTTAGAAGTTTGATTGAGTGTAATCAATTCCTTAACGGACTTAGGTTTTGATTTATGCTCTTGTAATCGATTCCTAGAAGGAGTTAGGATCGATTTGTGTTTACACCAAATTTGTGATTGGTGGGTGTTTTCCAGAAATCATTTGATGTGTCCTCTGCAAGGCACTTTGTTATTCTGTAAACCTAAGGACGTTTACCTTGGCGGTTCAGTTTGCATTATGTTCCAGTGAAATAAAGGAGGTTATTCAGTTTTCATTTATTGTCCTCTGTTTCAAAGTTATTTTAAATTATCTTAAGTCGAATCTTAATCTGAATAGATTAAGACCCTAACGTCCTTTACTAGTGAATATTTGTGCAAAAATTTTCATAACCCTATTCACCCCCCCAAGGGTTCTTTCAATTGGTATCAGAGTAAGTCCACTAAAGAAATTTTCATAACCCTAAAGAAAGGAAAGCATTAAAAAAAGGCTCGAATGGTACGTTCAAAGGTCACTGTAATAGAGGAAGTTCACGATGTGGAAACTCTCCAATTAAATGACCTCATTGGAAAGCTTCTTGCTCACGAAATGCGTCTCCAGGAAGAGCAAAATGAAAAGGAAGAAGTAGCCCATAAGGACATCTATGGTCCTAACGACAATGATAAGGACAGGATCTTGGCCTTGATGGCCAAGGAACTCAAGAAATCGTGCAAGAAGAGTCATACCTCCAGAGGACCTTCATCCAAACGAATCAACCAAAGAGGTAATGACTCATCAAATAATAGAACTAACTCATTCTCTTTTATTTATTTATTTTTTCTTTTTTTTTTATGGTGACCCATATGACTTGATCAAGGACTGTCCCTACCGCAGAAAGAACAAAGAAAAGACAAATCACATGGCCCTGATGGCCACTTTGAGTGATGATGAGGAGACTACTAGCCATTGCATCATGAGAAAAGACATCAGCGACACAGAGGAAGTTGGTGCAGACAATGATGACTACCAAGACATTGACGAGGATGAATCAAGGGATGTCACATTTGATGATCTCCTCACTTATCCTAAAAAATACTTGGGAAAGTGCCTTTTAAAGTTTGCTGGATGGGAGACCAAGCATTTAAACAAGATTAGGTCACTAAAAGAAACCAACATAGGCCTGAAAAAGTCCAATGAAAAATTGGAGAAATTATGTGAAGGGCTTACCTCTAGGGTCGACATTCTCAAAGTTGAAATACTAGACCTCAAGGCCAACCTTGATGATTGTCACAAGTCTCTGGCTGAGGCAACCAAGCAACAAGAAAACCTTGGAAAATGGCATGAAAGTTCATCCCCTTGTTATGGAGCAAAACTTTCGTCAAGGACATTCTGTCTCGCAAGGACAAGTTATCGTAACTGTGCACCATGGACGACACAAGGACCTTAATGAGCAGTACCAAGGCCACATATTTAACTCATGGCACCAAGAACGACACAACTATCATGGGACAAGATATCAAGGTCATTCATCTCTTCCCAAAAGTAAATATGGTAAATCTCACGACTTCAACCATTATCGGTCTAAAATTGTACAAGTTTGGCATCCAAAAGGAACAAGACCTCCTAATTTGGTTGTTACTAGTAGTCAAGAACCTAAATTTAATGTCAATTATGGCTGGAGGAAGGGTGTCTAAAGTTTTTGCAGTATATTCAAAGATCCAGGAGAGTGAATGCTTAAGGGAGCTTGGAGCACTCAAGGACATTACTTACATCAACAATAAGAAACCCTAAAGGACCTTGTAGGACCTAGGATCAAGGACCTTGACAAATGGATCTACTCAAATAGCAGTGTTATTGATTATTTTTATGGCACATATTGAGGGGGAGCACCCTCTCTTAAGACTAACAAGTTCATTGAATCTTGCAGATTATTAGAGATGGTTACGATATTAAGAGGGAGCTCTCTAGACATTTTGATAAAAGTCAAAAAGGGGGAGAAGTGGTGCAAATGAATTATGCCTTTCATCGAAAAGGGGGAGATCGTTAGAACCCCTCAAGGATGTTGATAGACCCAGGCTTAAGGACCTTGGCGACTGGATCAGTTTTGAATGAAAGCCAAAATTAGAATAGCCAGAAAATATATAATGCCCAAGGAAAGAAATCTCAAGAAGGGAGAAGGGCATTCACCTAAGGCATCATAAGGATGTTCCCCCTAGGCGAGAAGCTTTGTCGTGACAGACAAAAAAGAGCAGAAAAAAATCAGGGAAGTTTTTTCTGGAAAACTTAAATATGTTTTCTCTATCCTTTTCTAAACAAAATAATTGATTGCAACTACTTGATTTGTAGGAAACAATCGATCAAGAAATTGGAAGGAAGATTAGATTGCAATTTCCGAAAATCTCACAAAAAGGAAAGCAAATCAAGAGCAAATTGGAAGGAAAGGTAGAACACGAAGAAGGAAGGAATCAGGATAAATCAAACTTCAACATCTCTATGCTGCTAATACGACGCACTTTTAAATAAAAGACTTGTTGATTGAAGAGACGCAATGATTCCATGGAAGCAATCGGGTGTTCAAAACAGAGAATTGGTTTCTGTGTTTTGCTTGAGTTCTTTCTTCGAGTAGAGAGAAGAGTGTTCGTGTTAGAAGTTTGATTGAGTGTAATCAATTCCTTAACGGACTTAGGTTTTGATTTATGCTCTTGTAATCGATTCCTAGAAGGAGTTAGGATCGATTTGTGTTTACACCAAATTTGTGATTGGTGGGTGTTTTCCAGAAATCATTTGATGTGTCCTCTGCAAGGCACTTTGTTATTCTGTAAACCTAAGGACGTTTACCTTGGCGGTTCGGTTGCATTATTCTGCTGAAATAAAGGAGGTTATTCAGTTTTCATTTATTGTCCTCTGTTTCAAAGTTATTTTGAATTATCTTAAGTCGAATCTTAATCTGAATAGATTAAGACCCTAACGTCCTTTACTAGTGAATATTTGTGCAAAAATTTTCATAACCCTATGCACCCCCCCAAGGGTTCTTTCAATTGGTATCAGAGTAAGTCCACTAACGAAATTTTCATAACCCTAAAGAAAGGGGAGTCAAAGGTCACTGTAATAGAGGAAGTTCACGATGTGGAAACTCTCCAATTAGATGACCTCATTGGAAAGCTTCTTGCTCACGAAATACGTCTCCAGGAAGAGCAAAATGAGAAGGAAGAAGTAGCCCGTAAGGACATCTATGGTCCTAACGACAATGATAAGGACAGGATCTTGGCCTTGATGGCCAAGGAACTCAAGAAATCGTGCAAGAAGAGTCATACCTCCAGAGGACCTTCATCCAAACGAATCAACCAAAGAGGTAATGACTCATCAAATAATAAAACTAACTCATTCTCTTTTGTTTATTTATTTATTTATTTTTTGTGGTGACCCATATGACTTGATCAAGGACTGACCCTACCGCAGAAAGAACAAAGAAAAGACAAATCACATGGCCCTGATGGCCACTTTGAGTGATGATGAGGAGACTACTAGTCATTGCATCATGAGAAAAGACATCAGCGACACAGAGGAAGTTGGTGCAGCCAATGATGACTACCAAGACATTGACGAGGATGAATCAAGGGACGTAACATCTGATGATCTCCTCACTTATCCTAAAAAATACTTGGGAAAATGCCTTTTAAAGTTCACGGACGGAGACCAAGCATTTAAACGAGATTAGGTCACTAAAAGAAACCAACATAGGCTGAAAGAGTCCAATGAAAATCGAGAAATTATGTGAAGGGCTTACCTCTAGGTCGACATTCTCAAAGTCGAAATACTAGACCTCAAGGCCAACCTTGATGATTGTCACAAGTCTCTGGGCCGAGGCAACCAAGCAACAAGAAAACCTTGAAAATGGCATGAAAGTTCATCCCCTTGTTATGGAGCAAAACTTTCACAAGGACATTCTCCTCGCAAGGACAAGTTATCGTAACTGTGCACCATGGACGACACAAGGACCTTAATGAGCAGTACCAAGGCCACATATTTAACTCATGGCACCAAGAACGACATAACTATCATGGGACAAGATATCAAGGTCATTCATCTCTTCCCACAAGTAAATATGGTAAATCTCACGACTTCAACCATTATCGGTCTAAAATTGTACAAGTTTGGCATCCAAAAGGAACAAGACCTCCTAATTTGGTTGTTACTAGTAGTCAAGAACCTAAATTTAATGTCAATTATGGCTTGAGGAAGGGTGTCTAAAGTTTTTGCAGGTATATTCAGCATCCAGGAGAGTGAATGCTTAAGGGAGCTTGGAGCACTCAAGGACATTACTTACATCAACAATAAGAAACCCTAAAGGACCTTGTAGGACCTAGGATCAAGGACCTTGACAAATGGATCTACTCAAATAGCAGTGTTATTGATTATTTTTATGGCACATATTGAGGGGGAGCACCCTCTCTTAAGACTAACAAGTTCATTGAATCTTGCAGATTATTAGAGATGGTTACGATATTAAGAGGGAGCTCTCTAGACATTTTGATAAAAGTCAAAAAGGGGAAGAAGTGGTGCAAATGAATTATGCCTTTCATCGAAAAGGGGGAGATCGTTAGAACCCCTCAAGGATGTTGATAGACCCAGGCTTAAGGACCTTGGCGACTGGATCAGTTTTGAATGAAAGCCAAAATTAGAATAGCCAGAAAATATATGATGCCCAAGGAAAGAAATCTCAAGAAGGGAGAAGGGCATTCACCTAAGGCATCATAAGGATAATCCGCCTAGGCGAGAAGCTTTGTCGTGACAGACAAAAAAGAGCAGAAAAAAATCAGGGAAGTTTTTTCTGGAAAACTTAAATATGTTTTCTCTATCCTTTTCTAAACCAAATAATTGATTGCAACTACTTGATTTGTAGGAAACAATCGATCAAGAAATTGGAAGGAAGATTAGATTGCAATTTCCGAAAATCTCACAAAAAGGAAAGCAAATCAAGAGCAAATTGGAAGGAAAGGTAGAACACGAAGAAGGAAGGAATCAGGATAAATCAAACTTCAACATCTCTATGCTGCTAATACGACGCACTTTTAAATAAAAGACTTGTTGATTGAAGAGACGCAATGATTCCATGGAAGCAATCGGGTGTTCAAAACAGAATTGGTTTCGTGTTTTGCTTGAGTTCTTTCTTCGAGTAGAGAAGAGTTCGTGTTAGAAGTTTGATTGAGTGTAATCAATTCCTTAACGGACTTAGGTTTTGATTTATGCTCTTGTAATCGATTCCTAGAAGGAGTTAGGATCGATTTGTTTACACCAAATTTGTGATTGGTGGGTGTTTTCCGAAATCATTTGATGTGTCCTCTGCAAGGCACTTTGTTATTCTCAGAAACCTAAGGACGTTTACTGGCGGTTCATTGCATTCTGTTCCAGTGAAATAAAGGAGGTTATTCAGTTTTCATTTATTGTCCTCTGTTTCAAAGTTATTTTGAATTATCTTAAGTCGAATCTTAATCTGAATAGATTAAGACCCTAACGTCCTTTACTAGTGAATATTTGTGAAAAAATTTTCATAACCCTATTCACCCCCCTCCCAAGGGTTCTTTCAATTGGTATCAGAGCAAGTCCACTCAAGAAGAGACAAACCGCTCTGTGGAAAAGATCATGGTTGGGATCGAAGATGGTGATATAGGGTAATGACGCTTTGAAACAAATCCCATTATTCAGAGGATCAAACTTTGCAGACTGGAAGAATCCTATGAAGACATTTATCATGGATGAAGACTATGACCTTTGGGACAGAATTGAGAATGGAGACTTTGTCCCAATGATTACAGAAAGAAAAATCACGAAACCTAAAGATAGATGCAAATATATTGTCAGAGAAGGTAAAAGGCGATAAAAATGTTAAAGCTTTACATATCCTTTCTGGACTTTATTCTAATGAGTTTGAAATCATGTGGGATACCTTAGTGACCACATATGAAGGAACGAGCCAAGCTCAAAAAATAAGGATTCACAATTATGTCAAACACTATGAATCCTTTAAAATGAAGAATGGAGAATCCGTCAAGGACATGTACAAACGATTCACTGTCATAGTCAATAATCTCAAGTCCGTGGGCAAAACCTACTCCAATGAAGAAAAAGTTCACAAGGTCCTCAGATGTCTTTCAAGAAAGAAATGGGAGTCAAAGGTCACTGTAATAGAGGAAGTTCACGATGTGGAAACTCTCCAATTAGATGACCTCATTAGAAAGCTTCTTGCTCACGAAATGCGTCTCCAGGAAGAGCAAAATGAAAAGGAAGAAGTAGCCCGTAAGGACATCTATGGTCCTAACGACAATGATAAGGACCGGATCTTGGCCTTGATGGCCAAGGAACTAAAGAAATCGTGCAAGAAGAGTCATACCTCCAAAGGACCTTCACCCAAACGAATCAACCAAAGAGATAATAACTCATCAAATAATAGAACTAACTCATTCTCTTTTATTTATTTATTTATTTATTTTTTGTGGTGACCCATATGACTTGATCAAGGACTGACCCTACCGCAGAAAGAACAAAGAAAAGACAAATCACATGGCCCTGATGGCCACTTTAAGTGATGACGAGGAGACTACTAGTCATTGCATCATGAGAAATGACATCAGCGACACAGAGGAAGTTGGTGCAGCCAATGATGACTACCAAGACATTGACGAGGATGAATCAAGGGACGTAACATTTGACGATCTCCTCACTTATCCTAAAAAATACTTGGGAAAATGCCTTTTAAAGTTTTCTGGACGGGAGACCAAGCATTTAAACGAGATTAGGTCACTAAAAGAAACCAACATAGGCCTGAAAGAGTCCAATGAAAAATTGGAGAAATTATGTGAAGGGCTTACCTCTAGGGTCGACATTCTCAAAGCTGAAATACTAGACCTCAAGGCCAACCTTGATGATTGTCACAAGTCTCTGGCTGAGGCAACCAAGCAACAAGAAAACCTTGGAAAATGGCATGAAAGTTCATCCCCTTGTTATGGAGCAAAACTTTCGTCAAGGACATTCTGTCTCGCAAGGACAAGTTATCAGAACCAGGCACCATGGACGACACAAGGACCTTAATGAGCAGTACCAAGGCCACATATTTAACTCATGGCACCAAGAACGACACAACTATCATGGGACAAGATATCAAGGTCATTCATCTCTTCCCAAAAGTAAATATGGTAAATCTCACGACTTCAACCATTATCGGTCTAAAATTGTACAAATTTGGCATCCAAAAGGAACAAGACCTCCTAATTTGGTTGTTACTAGTAGTCAAGAACCTAAATTTAATGTCAATTATGGCTTGAGGAAGGGTGTCTAAAGTTTTTGCAGGTATATTCAGCATCCAGGAGAGTGAATGCTTAAGGGAGCTTGGAGCACTCAAGGACATTACTTACATCAACAATAAGAAACCCTAAAGGACCTTGTAGGACCTAGGATCAAGGACCTTGACAAATGGATCTACTCAAATAGCAGTGTTATTGATTATTTTTATGGCACATATTGAGGGGGAGCACCCTCTCTTAAGACTAACAAGTTCATTGAATCTTGCAGATTATTAGAGATGGTTACGATATTAAGAGGGAGCTCTCTAGACATTTTGATAAAAGTCAAAAAGGGGAAGAAGTGGTGCAAATGAATTATGCCTTTCATCGAAAAGGGGGAGATCGTTAGAACCCCTCAAGGATGTTGATAGACCCAGGCTTAAGGACCTTGGCGACTGGATCAGTTTTGAATGAAAGCCAAAATTAGAATAGCCAGAAAATATATGATGCCCAAGGAAAGAAATCTCAAGAAGGGAGAAGGGCATTCACCTAAGGCATCATAAGGATAATCCGCCTAGGCGAGAAGCTTTGTCGTGACAGACAAAAAAGAGCGTAAAAATCAGGAAGTTTTTTCCGAAAACTTAAATATGTTTTCTATCCTTTTCTAAACCAAATAATTGATTGCAACTACTTGATTTGTAGGAAACAATCGATCAAGAAATTGAAGGAAGATTAGATTGCAATTTCCAAAATCTCACAAAAGGAAAGCAAATCAAGAGCAAATTGAAGGAAAGGTAGAACACGAAGAAGGAAGGAATCAGATAAATCAAACTTCAACATCTCTATGTCGCTAATACGCACTTTTAAATAAAAGACTTGTTGATTGAAGAGACGCAATGATTCCATGGAAGCACCTGGGTGTTCAAAACAGAATTGGTTTCTGTGTTTTGCTTGAGTTCTTTCTTCGAGTAGAGAGAAGAGTGTTCGTGTTAGAAGTTTGATTGAGTGTAATCAATTCCTTAACGGACTTAGGTTTTGATTTATGCTCTTGTAATCGATTCCTAGAAGGAGTTAGGATCGATTTGTGTTTACACCAAATTTGTGATTGGTGGGTGTTTTCCAGAAATCATTTGATGTGTCCTCTGCAAGGCACTTTGTTATTCTGTAAACCTAAGGACGTTTACCTTGGCGGTTCAGTTTGCATTCTGTTCCAGTGAAATAAAGGAGGTTATTCAGTTTTCATTTATTGTCCTCTGTTTCAAAGTTATTTTGAATTATCTTAAGTCGAATCTTAATCTGAATAGATTAAGACCCTAACGTCCTTTACTAGTGAATATTTGTGAAAAAATTTTCATAACCCTATTCACCCCCCTCCCAAGGGTTCTTTCAATTGGTATCAGAGCAAGTCCACTCAAGAAGAGACAAACCGCTCTGTGGAAAAGATCATGGTTGGGATCGAAGATGGTGATATAGGGTAATGACGTTCTTGAAACAAATCCCATTATTCAGAGGATCAAACTTTGCAGATCGAAGAATCCTGAAGACATTTATCATGGATGAAGACTATGACCTTGGGATGTAATTGAGAATGGAGACTTTGTCCCAATGATTACAGAAAGAAAAATCACGAAACCTAAAGATAGATGCAAATATATTGTCGAGAAGCGTAAAAGCGGATAAAAATGTTAAAGCTTTACATATCCTTTACTGTAGACTTTATTCTAATGAGTTTGAAATCATGTGGGATACCTTAGTGACCACATATGAAGGAACGAGCCAAGCTCAAAAAATAAGGATTCACAATTATGTCAAACACTATGAATCCTTTAAAATGAAGAATGGAGAATCCGTCAAGGACATGTACAAACGATTCACTGTCATAGTCAATAATCTCAAGTCCGTGGGCAAAACCTACTCCAATGAAGAAAAAGTTCACAAGGTTCTCAGATGTCTTTCAAGAAAGAAATGGGAGTCAAAGGTCACTGTAATAGAGGAAGTTCACGATGTGGAAACTCTCCAATTAGATGACCTCATTGGAAAGCTTCTTGCTCACGAAATGCGTCTCCAGGAAGAGCAAAATGAAAAGGAAGAAGTAGCCCGTAAGGACATCTATGGTCCTAACGACAATGATAAGGGCCGGATCTTGGCCTTGATGGCCAAGGAACTCAAGAAATCGTGCAAGAAGAGTCATACCTCAAGAGGACCTTCATCCAAACGAATCAACCAAAGTGGTAATGACTCATCAAATAATAGAACTAACTCATTCTCTTTTATTTATTTATTTATTTATTTTTTGTGGTGACCCATATGACTTGATCAAGGACTGTCCCTACCGCAGAAAGAACAAAGAAAAGACAAATCACATGGCCATGATGGCCACTTTGAGTGATGATGAGGAGACTACTAGTCATTGCATCATGAGAAAAGTCATCAGCGACATAGAGGAAGTTGGTGCAGCCAATGATGACTACCAAGACATTGACGAGGATGAATCAAGGGACGTAACATTTGATGATCTCCTCACTTATCCTAAAAAATACTTGGGAAAATGCCTTTTAAAGTTTGCTGGACGGGAGACCAAGCATTTAAACGAGATTAGGTCACTAAAAGAAACCAACATAGCGAAAGAGTCCAATGAAAAATTGGAGAAATTATGTGAAGGGCTTACCTCTAGGGTCGACATTCTCAAAGCTGAAATACTAGACCTCAAGGCCAACCTTGATGATTGTCACAAGTCTCTGGCTGAGGCAACCAAGCAACAAGAAAACCTTGGAAAATGGCATGAAAGTTCATCCCCTTGTTATGGAGCAAAACTTTCGTCGAGGACATTCTGTCTCGCAAGGACAAGTTATCAGAACCAGGCACCATGGACGACACAAGGACCTTAATGAGCAGTACCAAGGCCACATATTTAACTCATGGCACCAAGAACGACACAACTATCATGGGACAAGATATCAAGGTCATTCATCTCTTCCCAAAAGTAAATATGGTAAATCTCACGACTTCAACCATTATCGGTCTAAAATTGTACAAGTTTGGCATCCAAAAGGAACAAGACCTCCTAATATGGTTGTTACTAGTAGTCAAGAACCTAAATTTAATGTCAATTATGGCTTGAGGAAGGGTGTCTGAAGTCTTTGCAGGTATATTCAGCATCCAGGAGAGTGAATGCTTAAGGGAGGTTGGAGCACTCAAGGACATTACTTACATCAACAATAAGAAACCCTAAAGGACCTTGTCAGACCTAGGATCAAGGACCTTGGCAAATGGATCTACTCAAATAGTAGTGTTATTGATTATTTTTATGGCACATATTGAGGGGGAGCACCCTCTCTTAGGACTAACAAGTTCATTGAGTCTTGCAGATTATTAGAGATGGTTACGATATTAAGAGGGAGCTCTTTAGACATTTTGATAAAAGTCAAAAAGGGGGAGAAGTGGTGCAAATGAATTTTGCCTTTCATCGAAAAGGGGGAGATCGTTAGAACCCCTCAAGGATGTTGACAGACCCAGGCTTAAGGACCTTGGCGACTGGATCAGTTTTGATTGAAAGCCAAAATTAGAATAGCCAGAAAATATATGATGCCCAAGGATAGAAATTTCAAGAAGGGAGAAGGGCATTCACCTAAGGCATCATAAGGATGTTCCCCCTAGGCGAGAAGCTTTGTCGTGAAAGAAAAAAAGAGTAGAAAAAAATCAGGGAAGTTTTTTCTGGAAAACTTAAATATGTTTTCTCTATCCTTTTCTAAACAGAATAATTGATTGCAACTACTTGATTTGTAGGAAACAATCGATCAAGAAATTGGAAGGAAGATTAGATTGCAATTTCCGGAAATCTCAAAAAAAGGAAAGCAAATCAAGAGCAAATTGGAAGGAAAGGTAGAACACGAAGAAGGAAGGAATCAGGATAAATCAAACTTCAACATCTCTATGCTGCTAATACGACGCACTTTTAAATAAAAGACTTGTTGATTGAAGAGACGCAATGATTCCATGGAAGCAATCGGGTGTTCAAAACAGAGAATTGGTTTCTGTGTTTTGCTTGAGTTCTTTCTTCGAGTAGAGAGAAGAGTGTTCGTGTTAGAAGTTTGATTGAGTGTAATCAATTCCTTAACGGACTTAGGTTTTGATTTATGCTCTTGTAATCGATTCCTAGAAGGAGTTAGGATCGATTTGTGTTTACACCAAATTTGTGATTGGTGGGTGTTTTCCAGAAATCATTTGATGTGTCCTCTGCAAGGCACTTTGTTATTCTGTAAACCTAAGGACGTTTACCTTGGCGGTTCAGTTTGCATTCTGTTCCAGTGAAATAAAGGAGGTTATTCAGTTTTCATTTATTGTCCTCTGTTTCAAAGTTATTTTGAATTATCTTAAGTCGAATCTTAATCTGAATAGATTAAGACCCTAACGTCCTTTACTAGTGAATATTTGTGAAAAAATTTTCATAACCCTATTCACCCCCCTCCCAAGGGTTCTTTCAATTGGTATCAGAGCAAGTCCACTCAAGAAGAGACAAACCGCTCTGTGGAAAAGATCATGGTTGGGATCGAAGATGGTGATATAGGGTAATGACGTTGCTGAAACAGTCCCCCATTATTCAGAGGATCAAACTTTGCAGACTGGAAGAATCCTATGAAGACATTTATCATGGATGAAGACTATGACCTTTGGGACAGAATTGAGAATGGAGACTTTGTCCCAATGATTACAGAAAGAAAAATCACGAAACCTAAAGATAGATGCAAATATATTGTCAGAGAAGCAGAAAAGGCGGATAAAAATGTTAAAGCTTTACATATCCTTTACTGTGGACTTTATTCTAATGAGTTTGAAATCATGTGGGATACCTTAGTGACCACATATGAAGGAACGAGCCAAGCTCAAAAAATAAGGATTCACAATTATGTCAAACACTATGAATCCTTTAAAATGAAGAATGGAGAATCCGTCAAGGACATGTACAAACAATTCACTGTCATAGTCAATAATCTCAAGTCCGTGGGCAAAACCTACTCCAATGAAGAAAAAGTTCACAAGGTCCTCAGATGTCTTTCAAGAAAGAAATGGGAGTCAAAGGTCACTGTAATAGAGGAAGTTCACGATGTGGAAACTCTCCAATTAGATGACCTCATTGGAAAGCTTCTTGCTCACGAAATGCGTCTCCAGGAAGAGCAAAATGAAAAGGAAGAAGTAGCCCGTAAGGACATCTATGGTCCTAACGACAATGATAAGGACCGGATCTTTGCCTTGATGGCCAAGGAACTCAAGAAATCGTGCAAGAAGAGTCATACCTCCAGAGGACCTTCATCTAAACGAATCAACCAAAGTGGTAATGACTCATCAAATAATAGAACTAACTCATTCTCTTTTATTTATTTATTTATTTATTTTTTGTGGTGACCCAGATGACTTGATCAAGGACTGTCCCTACCGCAGAAAGAACAAAGAAAAGACAAATCACATGGCCCTGATGGCCACTTTGAGTGATGATGAGGAGACTACTAGTCATTGCATCATGAGAAAAGTCATCAGCGACATAGAGGAAGTTGGTGCAGCCAATGATGACTACCAAGACATTGACGATCAAGGGACGTAACATTTGATGATCTCCTCACTTATCCTAAAAAATACTTGGGAAAATGCCTTTTAAAGTTTGCTGGACGGGAGACCAAGCATTTAAACGAGATTAGGTCACTAAAAGAAACCAACATAGGCCTGAAAGAGTCCAATGAAAAATTGGAGAAATTATGTGAAGGGCTTACCTCTAGGGTCGACATTCTCAAAGCTGAAATACTAGACCTCAAGGCCAACCTTGATGATTGTCACAAGTCTCTGGCTGAGGCAACCAAGCAACAAGAAAACCTTGGAAAATGGCATGAAAGTTCATCCCCTTGTTATGGAGCAAAACTTTCGTCAAGGACATTCTGTCTCGCAAGGACAAGTTATCAGAACCAGGCACCATGGACGACACAAGGACCTTAATGAGCAGTACCAAGGCCACATATTTAACTCATGGCACCAAGAACGACACAACTATCATGGGACAAGATATCAAGGTCATTCATCTCTTCCCACAAGTAAATATGGTAAATCTCACGACTTCAACCATTATCGGTCTAAAATTGTACAAGTTTGGCATCCAAAAGGAACAAGACCTCCTAATTTGGTTGTTACTAGTAGTCAAGAACCTAAATTTAATGTCAATTATGGCTTGAGGAAGGGTGTCTAAAGTTTTTGCAGGTATATTCAAAGATCCGGAGTGAATGCTTAAGGGAGCTTGGAGCACTCAAGGACATTACTTACATCAACAATAAGAAACCCTAAAGGACCTTGTAGGACCTAGGATCAAGGACCTTGACAAATGGATCTACTCAAATAGCAGTGTTATTGATTATTTTTATGGCACATATTGAGGGGGAGCACCCTCTCTTAAGACTAACAAGTTCATTGAATCTTGCAGATTATTAGAGATGGTTACGATATTAAGAGGGAGCTCTCTAGACATTTTGATAAAAGTCAAAAAGGGGAAGAAGTGGTGCAAATGAATTTTGCCTTTCATCGAAAAGGGGGAGATCGTTAGAACCCCTCAAGGATGTTGACAAACCCAGGCTTAAGGACCTTGGCGACTGGATCAGTTTTGATTGAAAGCCAAAATTAGAATAGCCAGAAAATATATGATGCCCAAGGAAAGAAATCTCAAGAAGGGAGAAGGGCATTCACCTAAGGCATCATAAGGATAATCCGCCTAGGCGAGAAGCTTTGTCGTGACAGACAAAAAAGAGCAGAAAAAAATCAGGGAAGTTTTTTCTGGAAAACTTAAATATGTTTTCTCTATCCTTTTCTAAACCAAATAATTGATTGCAACTACTTGATTTGTAGGAAACAATCGATCAAGAAATTGGAAGGAAGATTAGATTGCAATTTCCGAAAATCTCACAAAAAGGAAAGCAAATCAAGAGCAAATTGGAAGGAAAGGTAGAACACGAAGAAGGAAGGAATCAGGATAAATCAAACTTCAACATCTCTATGCTGCTAATACGACGCACTTTTAAATAAAAGACTTGTTGATTGGAGAGACGCAATGATTCCATGGAAGCAATCGGGTGTTCAAAACAGAGAATTGGTTTCTGTGTTTTGCTTGAGTTCTTTCTTCGAGTAGAGAGAAGAGTGTTCGTGTTAGAAGTTTGATTGAGTGTAATCAATTCCTTAACGGACTTAGGTTTTGATTTATGCTCTTGTAATCGATTCCTAGAAGGAGTTAGGATCGATTTGTGTTTACACCAAATTTGTGATTGGTGGGTGTTTTCCAGAAATCATTTGATGTGTCCTCTGCTAGGCACTTTGTTATTCTGTAAACCTAAGGACGTTTGCCATAGGCGGTTCAGTTTGCATTCTGTTCTAGTGAAATAGGAGGTTATTCAGTTTTCATTTATTGTCCTTTGTTTCAAAGTTATTTTGAATTATCTTAAGTCGAATCTTAATCTGAATAGATTAAGACCCTAATGTCCTTTAGTAGTGGATATTTGTTTAGAACTTTTCATAACCCTATTCACCCTCCCCCCCCCCCCCTCTAGGGTTCTTTCACTTACCTTTATGACTTATTAGAGCAACCATTCCTTTGAAGCGTCTAAAAGACAGAATGTGAATCAGCATGATTTTGCAGTTATTATGGCCTAAACACACTCACATAAAAAGTTCACTTTAACCTTGAACTTGATAACACCATATACATCTTCTACTTTGAAGGAAGCATTATATAAATCTAGCACATAAAGATCATTTTGCAAAATTTAACTGGAGAACATCATATACATGTGGCACTTTGAATGTGTAGGAACCCATGAGGGGGTGAATTTGACAAATAAACTCTACACACTAGGTAAGGACGTTAGAGCAAACTTCCTTGGTTTCAAACCAAGGACCAAAACACAATGTAACTGAAATACCTCATTATATTTATATCAATCAAAGAACAAGTTACACTTACGAAACAAAGCAAGAAGTAACAGCCTGAAGGCAGTGACTGATAGGTTCACTGACCAAAGCCGAAGGTCCTTGAGACAGCTACAAATAAGGATCGTCGTTGGAAAAACCCTAGCGGCAATTTGAAACATGGTGGATTACATTGAAGCATAAACCCACACAGCCTTAGTTCGTCGAGGCTCTGCTACACATCATCTCACCACCACATGCGGACACAACGAATGATCACCAAGGTCCTTGGCTATACCTTCACCAGAGGTCCTTTATTGGCTACCTTCACCACCGAACCATTGGCTATACACTCAGAAATCCCTCCGGATTTCTTACTCCGCAATTACTTCCGTGAAATTGCCTACGTTCTCAGTTCTTCAATCGTCCTTTTTATAGAGGGCTTTGGATGCTTGAAATTGAGTCATTCCTTATGCTTTCCTTATGATTTATATCTACAAATAAATCACACAATTAGAATATAATAGAATGTATATTATATAATCAGAATATATAATATAAGGAAATTTTCCTTTTCTGAATTTTGGTTTTCATTAAAACTAAGGTCCTTCGTGGATGCGCAGAAGAAGGACCTTGACCCTATCTTCAACGGAATGAAATGATACAATCGCTGCATATGGAGATCATTATGTCATTAATTACTACTGAAAAAAGGAAAATTGGATTCTAATAATCCCGACTTTTACGAATTGGACAACAATAAACCCTACGATCAATTTGGATTTTGATGGTAAAAAAAAAAAAAAAAAAAAAAAAAAAAAAAAAAAAAAATTGGATTGTAGTCGTACCAAATCCACCTCCACATTCTTTTTATTTTTTCATTCCTACCCCATATTGTTTTTGTTTTTTTTCGTTCATGCCCCCAGAAATTCAATGAATTCTAGTTACTAAAACAATTTTTAAATTATTTTTTTGAAACTCTGAGAAATTATTATGATTTTTTAAGAGGAATAAAAGTGAAAAATTCGTAAAAATTTGTAAAAAAATAGAAAAAAATTGGGAGATACGCCGTAAATTCATTAAAAAAACATGCTAAAGTGTTATACTAAGTTTTGAATTAAATGCAACACAAACTCTATGATATTTAGGGTATACTCTCGATAATGTCCCACTACAATCTAATGTTTTTTTGGGCCACCAGAATCCAAATTGATAGTAGGGATTATTATTGTCCGATTCGTAAAAGTCGGGAATATTATAATCCAAGTTTTCCTAAAAAAGTACAAATTCAAAATTAGACCTGGCAGTTTCTGACCCGACCCAATAACCCGACCCGAACCTGCCCAAAATTTCTGGGTTTTGAACACGATTTTTTGAACTAAACTCAAAGTATACCGAACCCGAAATTTAGCGGGTGAAACCCGACCCGCCCGTTTGACCCGAAAATTTAACTTTTTAAGTTTAACTTTATTAAAATTTGTGACTTTGCATTGAATATTTTAACTATTAAACTATAAGCGCAACTTATTTATTTGTTATTTCTCTTATTTAAGTTAAAATAGTTATAATTATCTATCGTTACTACATGATAATCATATTTTATTATGTATATTGTACAAAAAGTAGTATTTAGATGCCATTTTTGAAAAAGAAAAAACGGAAAAGGTCGCAATCATAACCCGTTGGGTTGACCCGAAACCGAAATACACCGCCCGTATTTTCCCGAACTCGAAATACACCCGACCCGTATTTACCCGACCCCAATATACGACCGACCCGAAACCGCCCGCCCGACCGAATTGACAGGTCTATTCAAAATACAAGTATGAGGAAACAGTTAGCATCTTTTTATCAGCTAATGAAGTGTTGAGCTATATGGTTCAGCTATGGGTAGTTAGGTGGTTAGTTTGTTATCTTAGTCAGCAGTAATTACTAGTTAGTTACTAGGTATAACAGATTAACTTTGTATATATACTTATTCCTACAGCTGCTGTAATCTCACATTCTCAATAAATGAAATGCTCTACTTGAGCTTTCTTTCATTTTCTCATTACTCTCAAGTTTATCATGGTATCAGAGATTCTATTGGCAAACTGATATTTGTTTTCTTCTTCAATAACCATCCTGGAAAGTCCTTCTTGGAGAGAAGTTCTGCTGGGAACACCACCAAGAAGAATGGCCACAGAGCTGACAAATTGCTATGATGATCCACTGTATCTACATGGTTCTGATCATCTAGGCCTGTAGCTGGTAACCACCAAACTTTCTGGAGCTAACTTTCAGAGATGGAGTAAGAGCATTATGATGTCTCTAAAAATCAAAGGAAAGCTTGGGTTTCTTGATGGTAAGGTTACTTAACCAGGTTCTACTTCCCCTAAATTGAATCAATGGATTAGATGTGATAGGTTGGTGATGAGTTGAATTCGGAATACAATGGTGTCTAACTTGGCTGATGCTTTCATGTACGTTAAGTCTGCTGGGGAACTACGGCCTGAGTTAAAGGAAAGGTTTGGTGAAAGTAATGGACCATTTTTATATCAATTAGAAAAACAAGTCTTTGATTTGTTTCATGGAAGTGACAGTGTGGCAGTCTATTACACCAAATTGAGAAAATTATGAGATGAATTTAATGATCTATCTGATATACCTGTGTATGCTTGTACCGTGACTTGTTCTGCTGCAAAGAAGGTGATGGAGTTGGATGAAAGAAAGAAGTTAGTTCACTTTTTAATGCATTTAAATGATGCATATGACACCATACGTAGTCAAATTTATTACTGGATCCTTTATCCACTATAAACAAGGATTATGCTATGATCAAGAGGATTGAATAACAAAGGCAAGTCACTAGTGGATTGGGAGGAGTTAAAGATTTTGCAGGTATTATAGCTCGAAGTGGCTATAATATTCATGAAGGAGATGAAATTTCTAATGCTTTAGCAATTAAAGGAGTTGGAAAAGGGAGGAAAGACGGGAAAGACTCTAAAGAATTAAACGCTTCTAAGTTTTGTAATTATTACAAAAAGCAAGGTCACACTATAGACCATTGTTTCAAACTGGTAGGATATCAAGACTGGTATATGGGTCCTAAGGATACCTCAAACCCAAAGACTAAGGTCGCAGCTAATGTGTACAGTCAAGAACCAGCAGACAATCCCTTGGAAGAGGTTTGTTGTAGCAATTAATTCTGGACAGTTTGATGCTAGGATGATTTAGTCCATGATTGCTCAAGAAGTCATGAAGTGGGTCAAAAATAAGCAAAATGGAGATACAATATCATATTCAACTTATGCACATTTTACAGGTACATCCACTACTTTAGCCTCTCATTCTAATACTAATTGTGGTGTGTCTGAGATTTGATAATAGATACAGGTGCAAGTGACCACATGACCTTTAACCCTAATTTTTTTTTCTCTCAAACATCTCTTCTTTCCTCACCAGCTCAAGTTAACTTACCTGATGATTCTTTGAAATCTATTTTTCAGACTGGAAATATACATTTACAACCTTATTTAATTTTCAATAAGGTCCTACATGTTCCTGAATTCAAATTCAATCTATTATCTGTTGGAAAATTTCTTGATGATCAATCTTTAATTATGTGCCATATTCTATCCTGATAACTGCATTTTTCAAGACCTTATAACTAAGAAAATTATGGCAGTTGCAACTAAAGATCATGGATTGTACAAAATTACCTCCTTGCCGAAGTCAAGAATGCCTACAGCTCTTGTTTCTTCTGACAAAACAGCATCAACCCCTTCATAATCTGATTCTTTGAAGCCTGCTTTCTCCAATACCACTAAGACAACTGTTATTTCACCTAGTCTAGAAATCTTGCATGCTAGACTAGGGCACACTTCCTTGTCCAATATACAACATATTCCAAACTGTAATGTTCATAGTTCAGATAACTTTCAACATGATGTTTGTATTTTAGCCACGTCTCACAGACTTCCATTCAATAAAAGTTCTATTTATTCTCAATCTCCTTTTCAGCTTGTTCACATGGATCTATGGGGTCCCTATAGAACAACAAACATTGATGAAGCAAAGTATTTTCTAACCTTGGTTGATGATAACACCAGAAGTACTTGGACTTAACTTTTACACAGCAAAGATCAAGTATCTTCAGTCATCATTCAATTTTACAAAATGGTGAAAACACAATTCCACACTAAGATTTCCCAATTTAGAACTTATAATGGAAACGAATTTATAAATTCCACTAGTCTTGAATTTTTTTCATAAAAAAGGTATACTTTTGCAAAGGTCTATTGTAAACCCCCACCCCCAGCAAAATGGAGTTGTTGAAAGAAAACACAGACACCTTGTTGAAACAGCTATAGCTATTATGTTTCAAGCTGGTTTTCCTACAAAATTTTGGGGAGAATGTATTTTGGCAGACCCATCTCGTTAACAAATTACCAATGACACTTTTAAAATGGAAAAGTCATTTTGAACTTCTTTATCAAAAATCTCTCACCTATGATAATCTCAAAACCATTGGGTGCCTTTGCTTTGCTCATATTATTGCTGAAAAATTTAAATTTGCTCCTAAAGCTATCAAATGTGTTTTATTAGGATATTCCTATAGGATTAAAAAGTACAAAGTCTATGATTTACAAACAAAAAAGGTGTTTTATAGTAGAGATATCATTCTTAAAGAAGAAGATTTTCCTTTCAAATCTCCATCAATTATGCTTAATTCTGCCCAGGATGCTCTTTTTCCTACTTTTGATCAATTTGATACTCATTCCCCTTCTTTTTCTAATGAACCCATTGTTGTCTTAACCCATACTAGACAATGACCTTATATAAATTCACCTGATATAAATCCACCTGACATAAATCCAGTTTCTTCACCCTCTACTATACAGTCACCTTCACACTTAAATTCCCACACAATGTCTCCCACTTTAGACTCTCTTCCGACCCCTCTCTTTCTCTTCAATCTCCTACTCCTGCTACCCCTAAGAAGTCAACAAGAGCAAAGGTACCACCCACTTGGTTAAAGGACTTTGATTATACAGTCCAACACATATATAAATCAACTATCAAGGATGCTTCTCATAGCCTTTCTACTCATTCTTATCCCATTCTTACCAATCAACATTTTACACATTTATCTCCCTTATATGTAGCATCACATGTCAATGTTCTGCAAGTCCCTGAACCTCATTCTTTTGTACAAGCTCAACAGTATCCTGAATGAGTAATGGCCATGGACAAAGAGCTTGAGGCTCTTGAACATAATGGTACTTAGATTATTACTTCCTTACCTAAGTGGAAGTGTAACAGTGGTTTGTGAGACCTCGGTTTTGTCGTTCTCTCTCAGGGAACTAGGGGCCTTGGCTAGAACTAATCGACTTTAGGTGAGGTTTAGGATCACAAGATAACAAGAGGTTTGTGGTGACAAACAGAACAAACACAACTATGGTTCAGTCAAATGGAAACAATGGGTGTCGGGAGATTTCGGGACGCAAACAGTAATAAGGATGAGGGTTCCGCTACTAGAAAGCAACAAAATAGTATAATCAAGCGACAATCTCGTTAGACTAAACCCACCGGATTTCCTTTTTCAAGGATAATCCGGATTAACTTCCTACAAGCCCACCAAGGACCCGGAGGGTTAAAGAAACGGACTCTCTAGTTAGCTCCTATTCACTTTCGCGAATAGAATACTAACTATCCCAATTCCAACCTTCCAACTAAAGTGTTGGATCTATTCGGGATCTTTCGTACCCCAAATACATCCCACTTGAGGGAAGAATAGGAGTGGGAAGTTGATTCCACTACAAATTACCTCCTAAAATTGCTAACCCAATCCAAATACACCATTCACATCCTTAGTTTCTCCCTAACCCATAAAGGTCCTAGCCTCTAATCATCTTATCTAACATGCTAACAATAATAATAACTTCATTCATACTTAAAAAGAGAGTATCTAGATATTCAAAGCAACAATAACAACAATCAACAAACACCAAGTAATCTAATAACAAAAACACAGATTAAAGAGTAATTAGATGAACTAAAGAGAGTAAGAGTTAAGAAATGCTCATTAATTTGATGCCAAAGGAAGATGCTCCGGAATAATAAGAATCCAATGCTCCAATAATAAGATAAGTCTTCAAAACTTCAATAGAAATCCAATGAAATCCAGTGCAAGAGCAATAATCCAAGTATAAACTCTCACTAATCACTAAGGAATCACTTTAATTGAAAGTTAAAATGTTGCTAAATGTGATAGAATATGATAAAATGTGTCCCTCTGCTAAAAGACCTAATAGCTACATATACAAGCAAAGTTAGTTACTCAAAACTCATCACTTCACTCAGCAGAAAAAATGCGTAACTGCAGGGGGCCGTAGGTACGGTCTATGGGACCATAGCTACAGTCCTGCGTAACTCCTGCAGATTTCTCTTTTCTTCGCTGCACCGTAGGCATGGTGTGTCATGACCGTGGGTACGATCTGGCGATTTAGGTCAGGCGAAACTTCTCTCCTTCGCACCGTCGTAGGTGCGGTCTCCCAAGACCGTGGGTACGGTCTCACTCGGTCACTTCACCTTCTGCTCATGCTTTGCACCCATCGCAGGTGCGATCATCAGGACCGTTTGTAGGGTCCAGCTCGGCCACAATGATGTTCTAGGCGTAGCGCCCGCTACAAAAAGGGTGACGAGGGCTACGCTTGGTGCGTGTGACAGCGATTGGACGCGAGGGAGGGTAGCGCCCGCTACGTTGAGCGTGGTGGGGGCTACGCCTTGGCAAACTTCACCAAAATTCTATCTTTTGATCCGCTCGATATGTCCGGCCTTTCCGCTTCCTTCGCCTTTGTCTCGACCATGACCCGGGAAATCTCGGGATTCCCAAAATAGCTGCAAAATGGCCCTTTTTACCATGTTTTGAGTAAAAACTCCAAAATCTACAAAATAACCAAAAATTTATTAAAAGTTATTAAATTAAACCACGAAACAAGTCAAAAGCCTAAGGATTTAGGCGGTATTTAGACACAAAATTGGGTCTAAACACCCCCACACACTTAAACTTTTGCTCGTCCCGAGAAAAACAAGACAAAAACTACCTAAACTAACACAAACTCCTCTGTCGTGGGAGAGAAACGAGTACATTTAGCGTATCCACCAAGCCCTTTGAACCCCCCGCCAGCCTGGGTGGACGAGATGGACTCGTGAGGGTTTGTAGAGGCTGTACCCACAAAAGTCAAAGAAAAAGGAGAGAGGGAAAGTAAAAACAAAACCGAAGAAAACAAAAGGAAAGAGAAACAAAAGTTTCGATTCAAAGGATCTTGCAACCTTAATTAAGAAAACGTTATTAAGCCTCCAAAAGGAACCGTTATGAGCATCTTACAGGCACCTATCCAAGCAAAAATTAGTCTTAAAGATTTTCGACCCCCCTACACCTCATGCCAAGCAAAACCCCATGTGCAATTGTGCAAGTGGGTTCTAACCGAATCCAAAAGACTCCAAAGACTCATGCTCGAGCTCAAAAACAACGAAACAAAACAAGAGAAGCGTTGCCCTTACTCGCATTTGGTCGCCCTTGGCTTGGTAAGGGCCTTAGGTGATGCAAGGAGAGGCCCCACACTTTTAGAAGCACAAACTTTCTTTTCTTTTTGGTTGGTTTCACCAACGAAATTGCTTTTTCTTTTTCTTTTTGTTTTTAAAGGTCGGTATTAGCCTTACTTTCGGGAATTGGACGGCCCAAAAATGGGGTTTACCCTCCCAACAGAGTCTTTTCCATACACACCTCCGTCGAGAATTCGAAATGGGAGGAGCTTAAGGGGTAATAGCGCCGTACCGCTAAAACCAGGCCCGTGTAGATTGGCTAAGTGTATGGTGGTTAATGTCATTCAGCGACACGCCCCACTTAATCCGGTTATTGTAGCTTTTGCTTTCTTTTTCTTTCTTTTTGACTTTGCTTTTGCTTTTGCTAAACAGGAAAGAAGAACAAGCTCGGACACAAACCCCTAGAATCTCCCGGTTTCAACCAGAACGTGAAAGGAATCGGGGGTCTCACATGACACTCAATGAAGGAAATCTAAGAAGGTAAGTCATGACAAGTACCCGAGACAGGGTCGAAAATGCTCAGACAGGTTTCTTTTAAAGAAAATTAAGAACGACTTCTCAAATTCGACAACAAGATCCAAGAAACAAAGCAAAATAAAGCAAAAACAAAAAACGGAAAGAAAACTTTTAAGGCTTTCACTCCCTTTTTTCTCCTTTTTCACACAAAAAATTTCAAATTTTAGGCAAAAACTACGAAAACAAAAATACCAAAAATCTAGGTGATCTACCCTTGAAAACAGAGTATCCCCCCCCCCTCTACACTTAAAATGCCACAATGTCCTCATTGTGGGAAGGTGTCACATAAAAGGGGTAGAGAACCTACAAAAACAAACAAACAAGAACAATTAGCAAATAAAGTGGTGGCGACCCAAGCCCACAAGACTCCAACAGCAATATAATCCCAACACAAACACTCAAGGGGGTTCGCCACCCAAAAGGAAAACAAGCATGCGACGGATCATGATGATAATTCACATAGGAAAGAGTAAGGTGGAAAGATATTACCTCGAACTCTTCAATCAAGCTGTGATCCGAAGTCGTCGTTCAAGTGAATCACAACGATATTAGAGCAAAAGACGACTTTACACATGACAAAAACCGCATGCTAGATCGAAAACAAAATCAAAGAAAAACTAACTAACTAAACTTCGAAACAAAAACTACAAAGAAGAAAAGAAAACTATAAACAATATGCACATTGCCAATGACATACCTTATCCCCGAATCTCGCTCATTGAGGCGGGAAATAAGGGTGAAACTCAACACAAACTGACCAAAACAACTCGATTCATTTCATTGCATTTGGACAAACATTTCTTACATTCCCAGCCATTGACCATTCATAACCAAAATACATCAAAACAGATCATCCCTAGCCCAAAAGATCAATCATCATACAACCCAAAACATCCCAACTACAATCAAAAGACAACAAACACAAACTAAGCCCGAGCATCCTAGAAACAACACCAAAACATGCCAAAAGAACCCGAGACGCCAACATACCAAAACCACAAGGCCTTCGCATCCAAACCCCGATGAAGCATCCCCCCACACTTATATTTCACACAGTAAAGTATGTAAAAACAATGACAAAGATCGGGTGGGGGCGGGAATGCTTACAAACAGTCCTCAAGCGGATCCTCCCAGAGGAGGATGGGTTGGAGTTGCGATTGGATGCCAACAAGAATCTCTTGTTGGGCCTCAAGCAGTCCTTGCAAATTCTCGATAAGGCTTTTTTGGTTTTGAATAAGTTCTCGCTGCTCTTGAAATTCATCGTGAAGCTCTTGGAGTTGATCACTAATGCGCTCCAAAGTGGCATCTCTTGCTTGGCTTGATCCCGCTTCTTCTCCTTGCTCTTCTTCATCCTCTTCCTCAACGTCTTTGGCTTCTTCTTCACCTTCCTCCCCGGGCTCCCAAGGACCACCCACCACATAGCAGCTCCCATGCGCTTGGCCACACGACCAATTGCGTTGATCGGTGACATCTAACCGCTCTTCGGCATGATCGTCATTCAAATGAACCACGACATTATGGGAATCGTACCCGTGGCGGTAAAGTGTTCGCGTTTTGTTCTTTTCCAAGAATTCCATTTTCCGCAAGGGAACACCATCGATGGGGTCGGGGAAGTACCCCAAAGTCCACTTGGCAAGATAGGACTCGAAACCTTGCTTCTTGAGAAAATGGCAAATAATGTGTCCCATTCCAAGGGTCATGTTTCGGGTTTCAAGGCTTATCTCCCGAAGACAGTGAAGAATGCATGAGTCGGTGTTTACATGGCGACTATTGATTGCGTTGAAGAGGATGAAGAGATCGTCCTTGCGAATGCTTGACCGTCCAGTGTCGCGGCCAAAGACGGAGCTTGAAATGATCCGGTGAGGGCTCTCATAGCTTCTTGCTCGTCAAAGTTTACACATTCACCATAGAAGAGACCATCCAAAGGAAGACCGAGAGTGTTGCAAAGGTCTTGAACCGTACATTCCACTTCCTTCTTGGTAATGATGTAGGAAAAGGTGGCCTTAGATGTGCCATCCTCCCAAACCACTAGAGAGCTCAAGAATTCGAGCACCGGTTGGTCGATAATAGGCTCGTTGATGGTAGCGAAGATTTCCCAACCCATGACCTTGATGAAATAGTCTATGCTTGATTTGTAATACACATCCCTTATCGTTTCCTCGTGAAACAATTTAGGAGCACATATCTTTCGTTGCTTTAACCTTGCGTACCTTTCCTTGTGTATTTCATCCCTAAAGGTGACCTTCACCGTCGGGTCACATTGGATCAAGAGGCGGGTTGACCTTTGTAACGAGTCTTATCAGGCTCTTCCGATGTAGATGGAGGACGGGTCGGTTCTGGCTCAGTTCGGGCGCGCTTGGCTCGACCCATTGGAGCAATCGAAGAGCAACAACAACCACAATAGGCACAAGAATGTCTAAACTCCTAGGGTTTCCACCAAGAACGTCACAAACCACACTCCAAACACAATTTTGCAACCAACCTCAACTAAACCAACACCCCCAAGCCTCAACCCAGAATATTCAACAAGATCCCAAGAAGTTGTGCACAAAATCAACCAAAATTAGCGAGAAAAATGAACTTTGATGCACCAAAATACAAGAGATACCTGAATGGAGAAATTGGAGACGTTGTCTTGCAATTTTCAGAACCCCAACAATGAACAAAACCCAGAATCTTCGCTTGAAGAGCTCCAAAAATGGCGAGAAAATGCAGATGTGGCATGGCTAGGGCACGGACTTGCGAAATTGGATAGTGGGGAAGGGGAATTTATGAAGGATTTGAGCAATTAGGGCAAGGGATTTAGGGTTTAGAGTGGGAGAAGGGTTTTTCAAATGAGGGAGAAGGAAAAGAAATGAGGTAAAATGAGTAGGAATAGGGTATAAGCCCCGAAATATTTCGCTACAGCTCGACAGACCGTAGGTACGGTCCCATGGACCGTAGGTACGGTCTCCTTCGGCCAGAATTATGGGACAAAAATTTTGTTCTGTGACCGTAGCTACGGTGAAGTCTACCGTAGGTACGGTATAGTTGCTGCGCTAAAAACAGGAAAACTTGTCATAGCTGGACCGTGGCTACGGTGAAGCCCACCGTAGGTACGGTCTCCTTCGGCCTCTCCCCTGCACCTACAAGACTCAAAAACTTGGAAAAATTGTTAAGTCCTAAAATTCTACTCTCTCATTATCAACCCTCTTTTCTTGCTCACTCAACAACTTTTAAGGACACCTTTCAACACTCAAAACCACCATGTATCACTTCCTTCACAGATCTTCTTTTCACCCTCGATTTTTTTTCAACTTTCTCAATTTTTTTTCTTCTTTTTCAAACTTTAACAAAACAAAACAAAAAACGCTAAGGCAAAAGAAATAAAAATGCAGAAAATAAAAGAAAACACTAAAGGTAGGGGAAATAACTTGTAACTCTCCCGAGTGCTTTTTTTAGGTCCTAGCTCGACCTAATCCACTCTTTCACCTTTCAAAGTTGGCGAGGAACACCACAACCGTCCCCGCATACTCCTCTCCCATGATGTATGGCTTAATCTTTGATGAGTTGACTTTGAAACATTTCCCCTTTGCATTCTTAAGTTCAACAACCCCGATGGGAAGGATCCTTACTATTTCAAAGGGTCCGGACCACCTTGATCTCAGCTTCCCAGAAAATATCTTGAGCCTCGAATTGAAGATAAGGACTCTATCACCCACCAGAAACTCGCAACGGTTCAATCTCTTATCGTGTCATGCTTTTGTTCGCTCTTTGTAGATCCTATTATTTTCATAGGCATGACGTCGCAGCGCCTCAAGCTCCTCCAATTGAAATAGACGACCCGCCCCGGCCGCCTTGAGATTGTAATTCAATTTCTTGATCGCCCACATCGTCTTATGCTCAAGTTCTACGGGAAAGTGGCATGCTTTCCCGTAGACTAGACGGTACGGGGTAGTCCCAATCGGCGTTTTGAAGGCGGTGCGGTATGCCCACAAGACATCGTCTAATTTCTATGCCCAATCCTTTCGTGAAGAGCCGACCGTTTTCTCCAAAATCTCCTTAATGGCACGGTTTGAAATCTCCACTTGCGCTTGCGTTTGGGGGTGATAGGGAGTCCCATCTTATGATTGATACCATATCTTGCTAGGAGGGACTCAAACTTCTTCTTGATAAAATGGGATCCGTTGTCGCTTATAATAACCCTTGGAATGCCGAATCTTGGGAATAAAATCTTCTTCAAAAATCTTGATACAGATTTGCCATCGCACTTCGCACAAGGAATGGCTTCAACCTATTTCGAAACGTAGTCTACCGCCACTAAGATGTATTGAAAACCCCTTGATGACGGAAAGGGTCCCATGAAGTCCAACCCCCATACATCGAAAACCTCTACCTCAAGGATGAAATTCAATGGCGCTTCATTCTTCCGGGGAATATTGCCAGACCTTTGGCATTTATCGCATTGCTTGACGTGAAGATGGGCATCGCGAAAGAGAGTCGGCCACCAATAGCCGGCTTGTAAGACCCTCGCTGCCGTCTTTTGCGATCCACCATGACCCCCAACCGGGAACTCATGGCAATGTGTCAAAACAGATATCACCTTGCGCTCGGGTAGACATCTTCTGTACATCCCGTCGTTGCACAACCGGAATTCCCAAAAGAAGTGTTTTACATCGTGAAAGAACTTCTTCTTTTGATGAGGGGTCAGATTTGGAGGAATAACCTCGCTGGACAAGTAGTTTATTATGTCGGCATACCAGGGTGAGAATGCTTGATGGCCATGAGTCGCTCATCCGGGAAAGAATCTACGATCGGTTGGGTATCCTCCGAATCAATAAGGATCCTCGATAGGTGATCGGCTACTACATTCTTCGTGCCGGCCTTGTCGCGAATTTCCAAGTCGAACTCTTGCATAAGCAAAACCCACCGAATAAGCCTCGACTTCGTTTCTTTTTTCCCCATCAAATATTTAATCGCAACTTGATCCGTGTAAACCACCACCTTGGAGAACATAAGGTATTATCAGAATTTTTTGAGAGCAAAGATGATTGCCAAAAGCTCCTTCTCCGTGGTCGTGTAATTTTTCTGTGCACTGTCAAGCGCATGGCTTGCATAGTAGATGACTCTTGGCTTCTTCTCTATGGTTTGGGCCAAACACGCTCCCACGGCGAAATCGCTCGCATCCGCCATGACTTCGAAGGGTAGTGTCCAATCCAGAGGTTGGACTACCGGAGCGGAAATCAAGGCTTGCTTTAACCTATAAAAAGACTCAAGGCATTCATCAGTAAAAGAGAATGGGGCATCCTTGCACAAGAGATCAGTTAGAGGTCGAGCGATTTTAGAAAAATCCTTGACGAACCGGCGGTAAAAGCCGGCATGGCCAAGGAAGCTACGCACCCCCTTAACAGAAACTGGGGGTGGTAGGCGCTCTATAACCTCAACTTTAGCCTTGTCCACTTCGATGCCCCTCGAAGAAATCAAATGACCCAACACAATACCTTCTTCCACCATGAAGTGGCATTTTTCCCAATTCAACACTAAGTCAACTTCCTCACAACGGATTAGAACTTTCTCCAAATTCAGCAAACAATCATCAAAGGTATTACCATAGACAGAAAAATCGTCCATAAGGACTTCCATGCATTGTTCAATAAAATCACTAAAAATAGCCATCATGCAACGTTGAAATGTTCCCGGTGCATTACACAACCCAAAAGGCATACGTCGATAAGCGAATGTACAATACGGGCAAGTGAAAGTAGTTTTCTCTTGATGTGCGGGGTGGATTGGAATTTGAAAAAAACCCGAGTACCCATCTAAAAAAACAGAAATACGAGTGACCCGCCAACCTCTCCAACATCTGGTCAATAAAGGGGAGAGGGAAATGGTCTTTCTTTGTTACTTTGTTTAATTGGCGATAATCAATGCACATCCTCCAACCGGTGACGGTTCGGGTACTAACTAGTTCATTCTTTTCATTCTCAATCACAGTCATCCCACCCTTCTTAGGTACTGTAACGCCCCGGCCCCAACCGGGCCGCGGACATTACCGATAACTTCTTCAAGGATCGCTGACTGGCCCCACAAATCACCACGTGCCTTTACAGCGTGCTTCGTCCTCGCTCACACGCTGCCCGGGAAAACTTCCTAGGAGGTCACCCATCCTTTGACTACTCCCCACAAAGCACGCTTAACTGAGGAGTTCCCAACGGATGTGCTACCATAAAAGAAGGTGCACCTTGGTGATATAAGTAGTCATTTCGATCCGCTTAAGCTATACTTAACCCTATACCCGGGGTGTTACAGTCACCCCCACATAAGCGCACAACGTCCTCATTGTGCCTCAATACACTCCAGAATCTTTGCCCCGCAAGGTGACTGCCCATGGCTCTCCCGTCCACTAGCGCAGCTCACGTCGCGTGTCGGCTCTGATCCATCTGTAACGCCTCGGCCCCAACCGGGCCGCGGACATTACCGATAAATTCTTCAAGGATCGCTGACTGGCCCCACAAATCACCACGTGCCTTTCCAGCGTGCTTCGTCCTCGCTCACACGCTGCCCGGGAAAACTTCCCAGGAGGTTACCCATCCTTTGACTACTCCCAACCAAGCACGCTTAACTGAGGAGTTCCCAACGGATGTGCTACCATAAAAGAAGGTACACCTTGGTGATATAAGTAGTCATTTCGATCCTCTTAAGCTATACTTAACCCTATTAAGTGGGGGTGACTGTAACACCCCGGGTATAGGGTTAAGTATAGCTTAAGAGGATCGAAATGACTACTTATATCACCAAGGTGTACCTTCTTTTATGGTAGCTCATCCGTTAGGAACTCCTCAGTTAAGCGCGCTTGGCTAGGAGTAGTCAAAAGGATGGGTGACCCCCTGGAAGTTTTCCCAGGCAGCGTGTGAGCGAGGACGAAGCACGTTGGAAAGACTCGTGGTGATTTGTGGGGCCAGTCAGCGATCCTTAAAGCAGTTATCGGTAATGGCCGTGGTCCGTGAGGGGCCGGGGCGTTACAGGTACACACTGAACCGGGCTTACCCATTCACTATTTGCGATGGGGAAGATGATCCCAGCAGCTAACAACTTTACTATTTCCTTCTTGACCACCTCTTTCATATTAGGGTTTAATCGACGCTGGGGTTGCCTAGTCGGTTTTGCATCCTCTAACAAATCAATTGAATGCATGCATATAGAAGGGGACAAACCTTTCAAATCCTCTATTTTATAACCTAATGCACCCCTATGCTTTCTAAGCAAATCAAGCAACTTGGACAAATCAGAATCATGCAGTTTAGCATTTACAACAACAGGACAAGACTTCTCATCATCCAAGAAAGCATATTGTAGGGAAGAGGGTAAAGGTTTAAGCTCTAAAGGAGTAGAGGATTTAGTTTGAGAAGAAGACATTCCCTTGTAGATCGCATCTTGAATCTCCATGCACTCAATATGAGGCTCGTCAATAATAATCTTCTCATGCATGGGTGATGAATCAAGAAGGTTGGTGAAGAAGGTAATATCGGTGTCGTCGGTCTCAAATTGGAAAGATTCTAATAGACAAGCTCCCAAAGGATCGTCACAAGTAGACTCAAGTAGATGAGATTCCACAATATATTCATCAACAAGGACTTCCATCATATCGATAGCATAACACGAGTCCCCATATGAAGGACCTTTCAATGACCCCTCGAGGTTAAAAATGATGCTTTCATCACCGACATTCAACGACATACTACCATGCTTCACATCAATTATCGCTCCCGTCGTGGCAAGGAACGACCTTCCCAAAATGATAAAATCACAAAATCACACGGAATTAAGAATCGGCCCACTTGGACTGGAATGTCCTCTAATATTCCCAAAGGTCGGCCAATTGGAGATTAATTGTTGTAGGAGTTAGATCGTCGAGATTCAACTTCTTGCATATAGAATAAGGCATGACGCTTACACTAGCTCCTAAATCAAAGAGAGCACGACCAATTCGCGTATCACCGATGGTGCAAGGAATAGAAAAACTTCCGGGGTCGGCTAACTTCTCTGGTAATTTGTTGTCAATAATAGCATTATAATCCGTCGTCAAGTGGATAGTAGATTTCTCTTGAATTCTCCTTTTGCTTGTGAGAAGCTCCTTCAAATGCTTCTTGAAAGATGGGACCTCGGAAATAGCATCAAGAAATGGAATGTTTACTTGAAGCTTTTTGGGCATCCCAATGAACTTTGAAAACTTCGCATCGGACTTGAGCTTTGCTAACCGCTCGAGAAAAGGAACCGGCGGTAACTTCGGCTTCTCAATGACTTGGATTGGCTCTTCTTCCACCATTTTTCCTTTCCCTTTCCTTACCTTCTCCATCTCCTCTCTCTTTACTAGCTTCTCCCAACTCCTCCTCATGAACTTCACCATCTCCCTCACCTAAAACAAACTCACTCTCCCGCTCCTCTATCAAATCCTCTTTCCCCGTGACATCTACCACATCACCCTCTTTGTCACCCAAAACATCCTCTTCCACCATTCTAGGCCCTTCAATCTCCCTACCACTCCTCAATGTAATAGCATTAAGTTGCCCCTTAGGGTTTGGTTGAGGTTGGCTAGGAAGAGATTGGGTGGGTTTAGATTGTTGTGCCATTTGAGCCAATTGTAACTCAAGATTATTGATGCGTGCTTGGTCTCTATCTTGAGCTAAGGACATCTTATCTTGAGTTAAGGAGATCTTTTGTAGGATTTGCTCAATGGAAAATTCTTGTTGTGGTGGTTTGGATACTTGGGAAGTTTGACCATGGTGGGGGGTTTTCTTCGTACTGGCGGCAGTTTTGATTTGGGAAACCGGGGGGTGGGTTATGGTTTTGTGGAGCTTGTTGGTTGTAGGCATAATTCCCACGAGGACGAATGGGATTTTGATTGGAATAGGAAAGGTTATTGTTAGGATAGATACCTTGGACTTGCTCGGCTTAATACTCTTCACACCGTTGCAAAGAATGTGGCCCTCCACAAAAATCACATACAAGAACTCGGACATCCAGAATAAGCATAGGTACCTCTTGAGCTGCCTTTACTTGCCTCGTAGTCTCTTCCAAGGCCTTCTTCTGTTGCATCTCTAGAACGGCATTCATGAGAAATTTAATAGTAGGATTGCTTTCTAGAGAAGGACCTCCATCTCTTGGACCACGGCCGCCTCCCCAATGTGGAGAGTTTTGAGATAACTCATGGAGAAACACGTTTGCTTTCTAGAGAAGCATGATCAATGGATTCGCGCAAAGAGCTAATCAGTCCGGAATAAAAATGATGCAATAATAGTCAATCCTCAAGATTGTGGTGTGGGCACCTCCGTTGGAGACCCTTGAATCTCCCCCATGCTTCAAATAACGACTCATCAGACTCTTGTTTGAAACTCATGATGGCTTGCCTCAACCTACACGTCTCATCATTGGGGAAAAACCTTTGAAGATAGTCGCGGCTAAGGGCGTCCCATGCAGAATAGGTTCTCGGCGGACACTTGTTGAACCACAATAGTGCTTTCCCCTTCAAAGTGAGAGGGAAAAACTTCAGCTTCATGTATTCGGCGGAAACTCCATTCATTTGTACGAAACCGATGCGTTGCTCAAACTTGTTGATGTGGTCGATGGGATTTTCATGTTCTCCTCCATGGTACGGAGTGTTCTCGAATATCTCCAACAAATATGGTTTAAACTCGAATGATGCGTTTGGTGGTAATGCAGGTAATATAATGGGATCGCCTCCCGTACCCGACGATGGTAAGAAATATGATGCTAAGGTACGGGGTGGATCTTGCTCTCCGTCAGACATTGGAATTTCGATCGTCTCACGCTCCCTTTGTCATCTTCTTGGTCTCGAGCCGGCGTTAGCTAGGCGAATAATACTTTCCGGATTCGGATTCGGATTCGGTGGAGTTATAGGAGTTTGGCCTCATCGAGATCAAGTCCGCATGCCAAAAAGAACAAACAGAAGAATCAAATTCCCAATAACCAAGGATAACAAATCTCTAGCAAGTGAAATGATCTTAAACATCCTAAAGACAATAAGCTAAGCTAGGTGCGCTTGCTCCCCGGCAACGGTGCCATTTTGTGTAACAGTGGTTTGTGACACCTCGGTTTTGTCGTTCTCTCTCAGGGAGCTAGGGGCCTTGGCTAGAACTAATCGACTTTAGGTGAGGTTTAGGATCACAAGATAACAAGAGGTTTGTGGTGACAAACAGAACAAACACAACTATGGTTCAGTCAAATGGAAACAATGGGTGTCGGGAGATTTCGGGACGCAAACAGTAATAAGGACGAGGGTTCTGCAACTAGAAAGCAACAAAATAGTAGAATCAAGCGACAATCCCGTTAGAATAAACCCACCGGATTTCCCTTTTCAAGGATAATCCAGATTAACTTCCTACAAGCCCACCAAGGACCCGGAGGGTTAAAGAAACGAGACTCTCTAGTTAGCTCCTATTCACTTTCGCGAATAGAATACTAACTATCCCAATTCCAACCTTCCAACTCAAGTGTTGGATGTATTCGGGATCTTTCGTACCCCAAATACATCCCACTTGAGGGAAGAATAGGAGTGGGAAGTTGATTCCACTACAAATTACCTCCTAAAATTGCTAACCCAATCCAAATACACCCTTCACATCCTTAGTTTCACCCTAACCCATAAGGGTCTTAGCCTCTAATCATCTTATCTAACATGCTAACAATAATAATAACTTCATTCATACTTAAAAAGAGAGTATCTAGATATTCAAAGCAACAATAACAACAATCAACAAACACCAAGTAATCTAATAACAAAAACACAGATTAAAGAGTAATTAGATGAACTAAAGAGAGTAAGAGTTAAGAAATGCTCATTAATTTGATGCCAAAGGAAGATGCTCCGGAATAATAAGAATCCAATGCTCCAATAATAAGATAAGTCTTCAAAACTTCAATAGAAATCCAATGAAATCCAGTGCAAGAGCAATAATCCAAGTATAAACTCTCACTAATCACTAAGGAATCACTCTAATTGAAAGCTAAAATGTTGCTAAATGTGATTGAATATGATAAAATGTGTCCCTCTGCTAAAAGACCTAATAGCACTATATACAAGCAAAGTTAGTTACTCAAAACTCATCACTTCACTCAGCAGAAAAATGCGTAACTGCAGGGGACCGTAGGTACGGTCTATGGGACTGTAGCTACGGTCCTGCGTAACTCCTGTAGATTTCTCTCTTCTTCGTTGTACCGTAGGCACGGTGTGTCATGACCGTGGGTACGGTATGGCGATTTAGGTCAGGCGAAACTTCTCTCCTTCACACCGTCGTAGGTGCGGTCTCCCAAGACCGTGGATACGGTCTCACTCGGTCACTTCACCTTATGCTCATGCTTTACACCCACCGCAAGTGCGGTCATCAGGAACGTGGGTACGGTCCAGCTCGGCCACAATGATGTTCTGGGCGTAGCCCCCGCTACGTTGAGCGTGGCGGGGGCTACGCCTTGGCAAACTTCAGCAAAATTCTATCTTTTGATCCGCTCGATATGTCCGACCTTTCCGCTTCCTTCGCCTTTGTCTCGACCATGACTCGGGAAATCTCGGGATTCCCAAAATAGCTGCAAAATGGCTCTTTTTACCATGTTTTGAGTAAAAACTCCAAAATCTACAAAATAACCAAAAATGTATTAAAAGTTATTAAATTAAACCACGAAACAAGTCAAAAGCCTAAGGATGTAGGCGGTATTTAGACACAAAATTGGGTCTAAACAGGAAGAAAGCTCTCACGTCCAAGTGGGTGTACAAAACTAAATTTAATTTACACCAGATGGCTCTGTAGAAAGGCACAAGGCTCGTTTAGTGATAAGGGATTTTGAGCAAGTTAAGGATAAAGACTACTAACACACTTTTTCTCCTATTGCTAAGCTCACAACTGTGAGAGTTCTATTTGCTATCGCTGCTAGCATGGGGTGGTCTTTATCCCAATTGGATGTGAGTAATGTCTTCCTACATGGTTTCCTAAAGGAAGAAGTGTTTATGCAGCCACCTTTGGGGTACACAAAAGCTTTACCGAGTCAGGTTTGCAAGGTGGAGCGATACCTCTATGGCCTTAAACAGGCCTCTAGACAATGGAATGTGGAGCTCACCAAGTTCTTGGTTGGTCGAGGGTATAGTCAATCCAAATTTGATTATTCTCTGTATTCTAAGACTCACAATTGTAGGACCCGGAAAATCGCCCCCCGTTTAGGAGTGTCGGTTTTCGGATGCGCTACTTAATGATCGGGAGCCGACTAAGGTTTCTTAATCCTTAAATAAGGATATTTTTATTTTCAAAATTCATTTTCGGGGTGATGAAACTTTATTTATTTAAAAATCTGTTTTTATTATTTAAACACGTGAAATTACACCGAAATATATTAAAAATAATTCAATACCAACCAAACACCCGACCCAGGCCCAATAGAAGGCAAACGGGCCGCCATAGAATGTTAAAACCCGCGTGGGTTTTAATACTCCATGGGCCGGACCGAGCGCTTTTGTGGGCCAGAGAAGATGGGTTGAAATTGATAAAACCCGCGGGGGTTTTTTAATCAATTTCTGGCCCATTTTCTCTCGGTTTTAACCTTGGATTAGTGTGTGGAAAATATTAAACCATTTTTAATTATTTTGGTGTAAATCCGTATGTTTAAAATAATTAAACGGGTTATAAAAGAATAAAGAGTCGCCAGCCGATTTAAGGAAACCGACAAACCGTAATTAAAATAACTCCGGTCTACGAAACCCGATTCTAAGTTCGGGAGTAAGGTTACGAATTCAGGAATTATAAGAATTCTCGAATTCGCCTGTTAAAAAACAGACTCTGCTAAAATTGACATTAAAATAAAAAAGAGCGGGGAGAAGTTTAATTAATTTCACGAAATTATATTCTCATCATGCAATATAAAAAGGAGATTTTTTTATTTACAAAATATGCACAAGAAACGGAATTAATATACAAATTACATGATTAAATAACAATAATAATAGCGAAAGCGAACCTCTTTGAATTTAGGAGCCCGAATGCGCCGGTTGAGATTCTTGGCTTCGCCTTTGACTTGGTTGATGGAATGGGGAATGTGAGGATGGTGGTAGGATAATATATGAGAGGTGATTGATGAAAGTTTGGTAGAGTAAGGGTGAGGATAATATGAGAATGGATATGGTAGAGAGAGAGTTTTAAGAGAGTGTAGGTGGGATTATGATGATATTGGGTGATAATTTGGGTAGAATAGTGGTGATAGGAAATTTAGTACAGTAAGGGTGATAGAGGATGATTGTTGATGAGTGTAATGGAGGGGGTATTTATGGGTGAGTGAGGTGAGGTTTTAGGAGGGAAAATGAGGGAACATACCCCTAAGATCATGCCCCTATCCCCATGCAATTACATAACCCGCTCGGGTTATGAAAAGTCAAGGCAAAGTCAATCCCACGTGAGCTAAAATCAAGGGGTCTGCATGGGATTTTTGGCGCTAGCTTTTGGAAGAGAAAACCCACGCGGGTTTTCTATCTTTCACGCGGATCGCTGACGTGGACTTATCAAAACGACGCACCTTGGTCAAGAGAAAACCCGTGCGGGTTTTGTAGTCGCTTGGGCCGGATATGCTTTTGGGCCGCTTTTGTTCTAAGCCGCTCCTGTCATCTAAAACCCGCGCGGGTTTTGGCAATCTTCTGGGTAGGAGTTGCTTGGTGGGCCAGGTTTCAGGGCCAGGGAATTGTTAAAACCCGCATGGGTTTTGAAACTGCTAAGTGCAACTTCGAACGACCATAACTCTTTCATCCGGACTCCGATTGAGTCAATTCAAAAGGCGTTGGAAAGCTTATGATGTGTACTTTACTCTCATCAAAAGAAATAGGGCCAAGGAGACTTGTAGAAAAAATGGGATTCGATATGGTGGGCATATGTATGTGGAAAGGGTGGAAAATGAAGGCTTTTTGTTGTGGGTTGGCCCGGTAACTCTTGATTGAGGAAGGCCCATTGGATGCTAGCCTCTTTTCTTGTTATGCTTGATTTGTACTCTTGTCTCGTTACAAAATCCGCTATCTACAGAGAGCCCCCACTTTGATCGAATCTGAATAGGATGAAGGTCAAAGTAGCCTGAGATGTTGTCTGCTTGATGTCTGACTTTATATGGCGACCGGATGATGTAGGTGATGTCGCCAGATGCCTTTAGGTGGCAACCGTTGGACGACTGATGCTGATGATGTCGTTGGAGGCCTTTAGGTGGCAACCGTTTAGACGACTGATGCTAATGAAGTCGTTGGAGGCCTTTAGGTGGCAACCGTTGGATGACTGAAGCTGATGAAGTCGTTGGAGACCTTTAGGTGGCAACCGTTGGACGACTGTTGCTGACGATGTCGTTGGAGGCCTTTAGGTGGCATCCGTTGGCGATTTTTGTTGGTGATGGTGTCGTCAGAAACTTTTAGGTTGCAACCGTTGGACAACTGCTGCTGATGATGATGGTGTCATCGGAAACCTTTAGGTGGCAATCGTTGGACGACTACTGCTGGTGATGATGATGTCGTCGGAAACCTTTAGGTGGCAACCGTTGGACGACTGCTGCTGCTGATGATGATGTCGTCGGAAACCTTTAGATGTTGATGGCGGTGCCCAACGGATTTTCCCGAGGCAGATCGGATTTTCCCGATGTTGATGATGCCCAACGGATTTTTTTGGCGCGAATCGGATTTTCTCGATGCGGGTGATTGTGTCAGTCACGTCCCTGGCAGACTGGAAGATCGTCATGAGGATGAGCTTCGGATGAAGGATAGAAGTCATCTAGAGTGTGATTAGAGAGTTCTCTAATCTTGCTCTTGATGATTAGTAGTCAAGTCTGAGCCTTTGATTGTCCTTCTTTTCTCGATGAGTATGTATGCACTTGACTGGATGCTAACTTGTCCAGCAAGAGTTGGATTAGAGATTGTTCTAATCTTACTCTTAGTGACTGGAAACCATGTCAACCGGTCTGATTGGGCTTGAGCAGCCCCCCTGTGTTACGTTCTGGAGCAATGATGTGGCACATCCTTGCTTCTTTTTGTTTTCATTTTCAGATATGCGGGTATGCATGCAACTAGTCTACTAAACTCTTGCACAAACACTGTAATTTTTTGTTTTGTTTATGACACAAGCATTCATGCACTCATGCATTTATGCACGACTATCGTCTTTATGCAGGACATACTGACTCGATGCATGACAGATTTGACTCAACACACAACAAACTGACTCAATGCATGACAGACTTACTTGATGCATGACAGACTAACTCAATGTATGACAGACAGACTCAATGCACAACAGACTGACTCAGGTTCTAACACGACTTATAGATGCAATGCAAACCTATTATGCTTAGACAGGATACACACATGATGCTTTTATGACTATACATGCAAACCCCCCGACTTTATATTTAGACACAGATTTTCTTGGACAATGATTTTCTAAGACAATGCTTTCCTAAGACAATGCTTTCCTAAAACTCTGACTCCCTAAGACAATTCTTTCTAAGGATCAAGGCTACTCGTGGAGAATTTCAGGAAAATTAAGGATGAGTAATGTTTCGATCCACAGGACAGGGAACAATGATGGAGGCAACAGGCCTGAAGGATGCGTTTCTTGAATGATCATGTAGATGACCTTGATTGCTTGCAAATGTATGCTGATGTATGACAAGCCCCCGGTTTGGCGTAAACTCTTGATGACACTGTCCTGCTTTGGAGAGCACCTTGGAGATTTACAAGCCCCCAGTTTCGATGTGGATTGACGAGATGATGCATGGGGACCATAGAATAGGAGAAGGCATAGTCCTTAGTAGTGAGTCTCAAACTCTCCTTTTGCCTAACTTGCCCAAAGGGTTTTCAAGTTAGCCCCTCTTTTCTTTTTTTTCTTTTTTTTTTTTTTTTTTTAGACCACTATTAGGACGTCTATGAGATTGAAGATGCAGGACCTTGTAGGATAGGGAGTAAGCGTCCCTCTTTGAAGCTATGTCTTGAACGATGTCACAAAGGTAGCGCGAGCCCCCAATTTAGAGTAGCTTATTTCTGAGTATGTTCATGATCATGTGGTTGCCAGTTAGCCGCTAATCCGATGTGGACAGCTTTTGCTCTTGCTAAGAAGTAAGCCACACTTAGGTGTGCTAAGAGTGGGCATTAAGAACAGAGCCTCATACTTGCATTAATGACTGAACTGAAAAGTCCTCGGAGGGTGAGATGGGATGAAAGGGTTGGTTAGGAAGTGTTTGGGGAAAGAGATAGGATGTGGAGACACTTAAGAATGATCGTGTCTTGAAAGGGAGAAGAGATGGTCAAATGGGATAGACAGCATCTCTTGAGAAAAGGTAGATGAGAGTTTATTGATGAATGAGATAGGGAGACACTCAAGAATGATCGTGTCTTGAAAGGGTGAAGAGATGGTCAAATGGGGTAAGACATCATCTCTTGAGAAAAGGTTGAAAGGGATGGTAGATGAGAGATTATTGATGAATGAGATAGGGAGACACTCAAGAATGATCGTGTCTTGAATGGGTGAAGAGATGGTCAAATGGGGTAAGACATCATCTCTTGGGAAAAGGTTGGAACATGGTTATGGAATGATGTCCAAGTCTGACGAAAGGAAGATGGAGGGTTGATGATGATGAAATTCAGGGTTTACTCTCCTTTTGCCTAACCTGCCCTGACGGGTTTTCAGGCTAGCCTTTTTTTTTTTCAAATACCAACATTTTGAGGACAAAGGATGCTCCTTGCAGCGGTCGGGCCTCAAAGAGGTTTTCCTACGTATCCAAGGTGGAATCAGGCCAGTCGCAGTTCTTTAAGCGCAACTTAGATGGACAGTGCCTCGAGGAAGGCTTAACGGTTCGAAAAGATGGTTATGAAGGTTTGAGGGTTCATACCCAGGTTATGAATGGATGAAAGGTTTGTGAAGGTTATCGAAGGCTGAGGTGTATGGATGATGAGGTGAAGGTTTGAGACGAGATTTTCTGAAGTGTGCATGACTCTTATTTTCGCGTTCTCACTTCTTATTCTCCTCTAACCCCTTTTTTCTTTTCTTTTTTCCTTTTTCTTGTTTCATTTCCTTCTCAACTTCTCTTATTTTTTATTTTTTTTGCTTTTTTTTAACTCCATTTTTCTGGCTCTTTTTTTCTTTCACTTTTTTCTTTTCACCTTTTTTTTGGCTTTTTTTTTTTTGCTTTTTTCGACTTTCTTCTCCATGGGATTGACTCATGTTCGCCTTTCTGATGACATTAGTCACAACACATATTTTGGCTTTGGGGTAGATATGGATTGGTTATGAGGAGAATGACCAGGTTAGTGAAGGCTAAGGTCCCTTTTTTTTTCTTTTTTTTTTCTTTTCAAATTCCTTCTTCATGGGTTGACTCCTATTCTCCTTTGGTCATAGCACACCTTTTGGATTGGGTTAAGGGTTTGAAAAGGGTTGAGGTTTGATGGAGAGGTCAAAGATGTGAGTGGTAGGTGGTAAGTCAGGATTGGATGAAAAGATGAGGGTAAATGGGTGGTGAAATGAAAGTTGGGTTCAAGCCCCCCGTCCTTGGCACATTTGGTTAAGTTGTTGGTCTAGGAGCGTAGAGATGTCCATTTTCAAGAGACTGATGATTCTGGTCTTCTCTCCTTTTGCCCAGCCTGCTTGATGAGTGCAGATTGGCTTCTCTCTTTTTTTTCTTTTTTTTTCTCGTTTTTCTCTCTCTTTTTTTCTTTTTTTTCCTCTTTAATTAAACCCTGGATTCGATAAAATAAAAGATGGGAACGGGGTATACAGCAAAGATGGAGGGATAAGAGAAAATGAAACTTGTCAAACTTGTTTTGTACAGATGATGGATAGATGAGAGAACTTCTCAACTCAAGTAAAAAACACAAGCACGAAATTTTGTTTGATCACATAGCAACAAGAGCAAAGAAATGAATGAAGAACTGACTCTAACACACTCTGAGCATGAAATGCTTGACAACCAGGACTGTAGCTACTTCTAAATCTCCTTTGATGATGTGCCCTTCTTGTCCTCGTATGGGGAATCCATGTTATGTCTGGTCCTCTATGCTGCTTTCGGTGGGGGCAGTATCCCTGAATGGATCATGTGCTCCAAAGTCTAACAATTCTCCATGTTGTTCCCTCGTGATCTATGGTAGTTGCAGAATTTCCCGTCATCCCAATATTCCCTTTATCGTTAGCTCAGGCCTTGACCTTGACACTAGACAAATGAAGAAACACCCATCCCAATGCATGCATGACCTAAATGACCTATATGGACTTCCTAAAATGAAAAACTCCTATATGCTGACTCGGGAGAGACTCACCCAGGACATGAGTTTGAACGTGCTAACTGATCTACATGAGACCTCCTAGGATGCTAGACCCCTACATGCTAACTTAAGGAAAAGACTTTCTTACCACATAGGTCTACATGTCTTAAATTCTATATGGGATTTCCTAAAGTGCAAATGCCTATATGCTGACTCAAGGAAAAGACTTACCCACGACATGGGTCTACATTAGACTTCCTAAAAAGACAGACATTCACATGATATGCCAACACGACAAAAGACTCACCCATGACATGGGTTTACACTAGACTTCTTAATAACAAGATATTTACATGATGACTCTAGACACAGACTTACCCACGACATGGGTTTTCATGACCTATGAACCTATATGACACTTTCTAAAGAATGACACACACTTCCATGCTAACTCAAGAAAAAGACTTAACGACTCACCCATGACATGGGTTTGCATGACGTATACCCTATAGGAGACTTCTATAATGCAAGACATTCATATGTTGACTCTGGAAAAGGACTCACCCATGCCCTACGAACTTGTATGAGACCTCCTAAAGAATGCAAGACACTTATATGTAGACACTAATACAAAGACTCATCCTAGATCTTATATGATACTTTCTAAAGAAAAGGACACTCATGTCCTGACTCTAAAACAAAGACTCACCCACAACCTGGGTTTACACTGGACTTTCACACATTAACCCAGGAAAAGACTCACTCATGACTTGGGTTTAATAGACCAAAACACACATATTGACCTAAGAAAAGACTCACATATGACACGACCTTGTATGAGACTTTCTAAGGACTGAAAGACATTTACATGTAGACTCTGAAACCAAGACTCATCCAGGACCATTATAAGACACCTATATACTGACTTAGGAAACAACAGGTTTGCGGGTCATAACCAACAACAACACTTTTTACAACAAGAGCATTATAAAGGGCCGAATAAAGTCACATATAGCGAGTCGACATAAGTTGGAAAGCACAAGTCAGTGTTTCTCAATTCGGATGGGCCTAATCCACAGGCCGACCGTTTTAAGGAGAATCCGTAACTTGGCCCAACAACTCAGATAACTCGAGCTTTATTGGCTATTATGCGGACTAGAATAAGGCTCGACAAGACTGACACTCCCTTTTTAATTGTGACCCAGCACATTTATTTATTTGACTCAAGGAAAGTGCATGTTGTAAAGGACCGAATAAAGCCGTCAAAAGGCGAGTTAAAACAAAACTATAGACTCAATTATTAATTCCACCATGGATGGGCTTAACAACAGGCCGACCATGGATTTGTTAGACTTAATAATCAAATTTATAAATTTATTTTCTCTAACCTTGAGACTATTACGTGGGCTAGAACAACACACACTGACTTTGTTTGATTATTAATCAATTTTCTTTGGACCATGAGTAAGAGAATATTGAGAAGGGCCAAATAAAATCATCAAAGGCGAGTTAAAATGAATCGATAAACAAGGATAATTAACCTTTAAAACGGATGGGCCTCACTACCGGGCCGACCGTAACATTTAATGGTTAATTAATCGAGTTTATAAATTTATTTCTTCTCAACCCAACGATTATTACGAGGACTAAAATAATATCTCAAAATTAGGTCTGACTCTAATGAAGACCCAACATACAAACACATATTTACACATAATAACAAGCTTTATTTTTTTACTCGAGGAAAATGAATATTGTAAAGGACTGAATAAAGCCAACAATAAGCAAGTCATAATCAATTTATAAGCTTAATTGGTAAATCCGATATGGTTAGGCCTAACAACGGACCGACCATAAATGTGACGGATTTAATAATTAAATCTACAAATTAATTTACTCAAGCTTAATGACTATTATGCAGTCTAAGACGCTATCCATTAACTTTGTTGGACTTTTAATTAATTTTTGGACCTTTGTTAAGAAAATTTCATAAAGGGCCATATAATACCATCAAAGGCGAGTCAATTTTTATTTATTAATTAAAATAATCATCCTTCAAACATAAATGGGCCTTCCGCTTGGGCTAACCATGATGTCTTTTGAGTTAATTATGTTAATTAATAAATAATCATTTTCTCAACCCAATGAATTTTATATGGACTAGAACAAAACCTCCAAACTAGAGTCGACTCTTTGCAAAAAGAAAAGGGGAAGGGGTGCACATAGCATATAGCATACAACATGAAGGGATACCCTGAACCAAGGCTCTATATTCATGGATTTCTATGGTTGGATTACCCCACGTTCTCACCCCGGTGCTTTATACCCTTAGGTAAGGAGTGTGAGGTATTGCTCAAAGAACTTCAAGGAAGCCATTTGAGTGTAACATGGGGAGAGGAGAGACCAAATGCTTGGCAATGTAAGATGCATCACATAGGTAGTGGTCTGCCCCTCTCGAGGGAATCACCTAGGTATACCTAAACCGTCGCCTTTGTGGTAACGTGTCAAAAGACGCGATTAGTGGCCCAGTATGCAAAGGATGCCTAAAGAATAATAAAATCATGAAATAAATCAACTTCTCTCTTTTACAATTTCAAATTAATTCGATTTGTTCAAGTTTTACCCTCTTTTTAAGTTTAAGTCCCAGTGGAGTCGTCAATCTGTAAGACCCGGAAAATCGCCCCCCATTTAGGGGTGTCGGTTTTCGGATGCGCTACTTAATGATCGGGAGCCGACTAAAGTTGCTTAATCCTTAAATAAGGATATTTTTATTTTCGAAATTCATTTTCGGGGTGATGAAACTTTATTTATTTACAAATCCGTTTTTATTATTTAAACACTCGAAATTACACCGAAATATATTAAAAATAATTCAATACCAACCAAACGCCCGACCCAGGCCCAACAGAAGGCAAACGGGCCGCCATAGAATGTTAAAAACCGTGTGGGTTTTAATACTCCATGGCCCGGACCGTGCGCTTTTGTGGGCCAAAGAAGATGGGTTGAAATTGATAAAACCCGCGGGGGTTTTTATCAATTTCTGGCCCATTTTCTCTCGGTTTTAACCTTGGATTAGTGTGTGGAAAATATTAAACCATTTTTAATTATTTTAGTGTAAATCCGTATGTTTAAAATAATTAAACGGGTTATAAAAGAATTAAGAGTCGCCGACCGATTTAAGGAAACCAACAAACCGTAATAAAAATAACTCCGGTCTACGAAACCCGATTCTAAGTTCGGGGGTAAGGTTACGAATTCGGAAATTATAAGAATTCTCGAATTTGCCTGTTAGAAAACAGACTCTACTAAAATCAACATTAAAATGAAAAAGAGCAGGGAGAAGTTTAATTAATTTCACGAAATTATATTCTCATCATGCAATATAAAAAGGGGATTTTTGATTTACAAAATATGCACAAGAAACAGAATTAATATACAAATTACATGATTAATTAACAATAATAATAGTGAAAGCGAACCTCTTTGGATTTAAGAGACCGAATGCGCCGGTTGAGATTCTTGACTTCGCGTTTGACTTGGTTGATGGAATGGGAATGTGAGGATGGTGGTAGGATAATATATGCGAGGTGATTGATGAAAGTTTGGTAGAGTAAGGGTGAGGATAATATGAGAATGGATATGGTAGGGAGAGAGTTTTAAGAGAGTGTAGGTGGGATTATGATGATAGTGGGTGATAATTTGGGTAGAATAGTGGTGTTAGGAAATTTAGTAGAGTAAGGGTGATAGAGGATGATTGTTGATGAGTGTAATGGAGGGGGTATTTATAAGTGAGTGAGGTGAGGTTTTAGGAGGGAAAATGAGGGAGCATACCCCTAAGATCATGCCCCTATCCCCATGCAATTAGATAACCCGCGCGGGTTATGAAAAGTCAGGCAAAGTCAATCCCACGTGAGCTAAAATCAAGGGGTCTGCATGGGATTTTTGGCGCCAGCTTTTGGAAGAGAAAACCCACGCGGGTTTTCTATCTTTCACGTGGATCGCTGACATGGACTGATCAAAACGACGCGCCTTGATCAAGAGAAAACTCGTGCGGGTTTTGTAGTCGCTTGGGCCGGATCTGCTTCTGGGCCGCTTTTGTTCTAAGCCGCTTCTGACATCTAAAATTCGTGCAGGTTTTGGCAGTCTTCTGGGCCAGAGTTGCTTGCTGGGCCAGGTTTCTGGGCCTGGGAATTGTTAAAACCCGTATGGGTTTTGAAACTGCTAAGTGCAACTTCGAACGACCATAACTCTTTCATCCGGACTCCGACTGAGGCAATTCAAAAGGCGTTGGAAAGCATATGATGTGTACTTTACTCTCATCAAAAGAAATAGGGCCAATAAGTCATATGGAAAAAATGAGATTCGAAATGGTGGGCATATGTATGTGGAAAGGGTGGAAAATGAAGACTTTTTGTTGTGGGTTGGCCCGGTAACTCTTGATTGAGGAAGGCCCATTGGATGCTAGCCTCTTTTTTTGTTATGCTTGATTTGTACACTTGTCCTGGTAAAAAATCCGGTGTCTACAACAATGGGAACTTTCTTTTCATTCTTGTCTGGGTAGATGATCTCTTATTGACTGGTGATGATGATCAGGATGCAATTCTCCATATCAAACATGACCTTCACACAGCTTTCACTATCAAAGGTTTGGGAGAAGCTAGGTATTTCCTAGGCATTGAAGTTACCAGATCTTCTGTTGGCATTACCTTGAATTTGAGAAAATATGCTTTAGACATATTCGAGGATGCAGGGTTGACAGGAGAAAAACCACGCAAATTTCCGCTTCCCAAAGGTCTTTACCTATCTTTGGATACTGCATTCCCTTGGAGAACCCATAAGTTTACATAAGACTTATAGGACGTCTGTTGTATCTCACTATTACTCATCTTGACATCATCTACGTTGTCCAACATCTTACTCCATTTCTCCAACAACCTACTGATGTCCATCACCAAACAGCTCTACATGTTCTTGGTTATTTGAAAGGCACCATCAACGAAGGACTCTTCTATTCTTCCAGTAATGATTTGTACCTCATTGCCTACTCTGATGCAGATTAGGCAGCTTGTAGGATGAGTCCTGGATCACTGAGTGGGTATTGTGTGTTCTTGGGTTCCTCTCTCATTTCTTTGAAAACCAAAAAATAGAAGACAATGACCAAATCAACAGCTGAAGTAGAAGCATGTCTACTATTGCATCTGAGCTTGATTGGTTATCTCAACTATTGACAGATTTTCATATCTCAGTACATCTTCCTATCACTCTGTATTGTGATAACAAAGCTGCTATGCATATATCCCAGAACCCCGTTTCTCATGAAAGAATGAAGCACCTAAGGATTGATTGTCACTATGTTCGTGACAAGGTCCTTGAGGGATTCATTGAGACTGCTTATGTGGCCTCTAGGAGTCAGTTGTCTAATTTGTATATCAAGCCACTAGGGGATTCATAGCATCACCACTTGTACTCAAGGCTTTCATTGGTGGATTCTCCCCCAATTCCACCTTGGGGGGGAGGGGGGATGTTGAGCTATATGGTTTAGCTATGGGTAGTTAGGTGGTTAGTTTGTTATCCTAGTCAGCAGTAGTTAGTTGCTAGGTATAACATATTAACTCTTGTATACATACCTATTCCTATAGCTGATGTAATCTCACATTCTCAATAAAGGAAATGCTCTACTTGAGCCTCCTTTCATTATCTCATTACTCACAAGTTTATCATAAAGTTTTGAAACATAAGAGCTCATCATGTAGCATTTTACTTGTCATCAATAAGGTATTTTTGCTCCAAATCATTCGTAAACCTCTACAGAATATTCATTCAAACAGATTTCAGTGACAGATAATAGTGTGGGCTAGTTAGCTTCAGTTACTTCAAAAGGAGTAATGGAGAAAAAGAAGGGAAAAAGAGATATTGGTTCATCTATCATGTTGTACATTATTTTTTGCACCTATATAACCTTGTGAAGTCTTCCTTTACAGCCTACGGAGCATAGCTTTTATGCTTACACGAATTGAAACCAAAGTTGTGATCTACCCCGAGGTTTCCTCTTTCATGTAATTCTTGCTAACTCGGTACCAATTTCCCTAATGCTTATCTGCTAGCGATTCTTGGAAGCCAACATAGCTTAGTTGATAAGTAGTGTATAAACTAAATTTCTTAACTAAAAAGTAGTGTCAAAAATCCTACTTTGAACCCTTGAATAATCGTTGAGTTGACGAGTAGTGTATAAACTATAGTTCAACTAAACAATAGTCTCAAAAATCCTACTATGAACCCTTGAATAACTGATCATCAAGTCATCATCCACCATAGCATCAGTCACCAATCTTTAAACTTATCCCAAACTTTTTTTGAAAACCAAACGTCATGGCACCTCACTGTTCTCCAAAGATGCAAATAAACATTGAAATGCTAACAATATCTTGCTATTTACAACACGTACAAGTGCAGCAACTGAAAAATGAGACAATATTTGCTATAATATGTATTTATAGGACCTAAAATACATCGGGGACCAACCACCAAGATAGACATCCTCCAATTGTTCTTCTTTGCAAGCTACACTTTTATTTCAATTCTCTATTATTTATGTTATAGTTTACGACTTGACACTACTTGGGACCTAACTACAAGAATCAGCTATAAGAATCACATGTTAGATACCTTCATTTTTTATGAAACTATTTTTTCATCTTGTGACCCCAAACTCAAATGTTATATTGTGTCAAATTATCAACAAATTAACTTCAAATGCTTTTTCAATGTGGAGATTTCATTTTCTGAACTGAAAATTACATTTTTTTGAACTGAGATTGCACTATATAGTGATAAATTGAGGACCTCTATTTAAAAAAGGCCTCTCTTTTATGAAAACTTGACCCATGTTTCTTCAATTAAGATTCAAGACCATTCTAGGTCTCTAGTTAAGCTAAAGCCCATTTCTCCAATCCCTAATTACCTCTTATTTATAGGTATGTAGACCCCGAAAAAAAATCCTTGTCAAGGTTTGTCAAGGAAACTAATTTTATTGTGCTACTTAAATTAGGAGTCGACTGAGGCGATTTAAGGACATTTAAGAAAACACTAACAATTCTGAGTAACCTTGAGTTTGTAATTTAATTCGCAACATAAATAATTCAAGCAAATAATTATAAACGGAATAGGAATAATGATAATAGAAAAGGGGGCCCCGAAGGGAACAGACGAACAGTCCACTGGACTAGCATCCAAGACCGGACATCCTACAAGGTGCCAGGCCAATAGCCTATTCAACAACTGGGCCGAGAAGGGAGTCACCTTAGCCGGTCGGCAGGCCTACTGGGCTTGCTGCCTCAACTTTCTTCCCCCTTTTCACTTATTATTACTCAATCCACAATTTCAATCACGCATGTGAGTTATTGAAATTGAAGTGAAATAATGTCGGCAAATCAAAATATACAGTCACCAGTGAATTTTAAGGAAACTAACAAACCATAAAAAAAAAAAAGCTCAGAGAGGTTCCAGCCTACGAATCTGAAATCCAAGTTCAGTGTAAGGCTACGACTCTGAGAGTTGGAAAACTTTTTAACTCGCCTATTTTGAAAGCAGACTTTACTGAAATCAATTTAAAATGAAAGAGAGTGGGGAAATTTTTTTATGATGCTCACTAATGAAATTTTGAATGTTGATTAATAAAGAAAACTGATTCAATTTAAAGTTGATAAAATGAAACAAAATGATGGCCACATTTTTGTCAATTATAGAAAAATTGGATTCTAATAATCTCTACTATAGAAGATTGGACAATATTAACCTGGAGTTTAAAAATGTGTCCCAACTGTCTCAAATTTCAAAAAAAAATTGTAATTTTTTGTACCAAATTCAAATCCATATTTTCACTTTAGGGTTATTTTTAAAGCTTCATATTTTTCTATTTTTTTTATTTGTGTCACTAGAAAGGTTATAAAATGTAGTTACTAAAATAATTTTTAGAGTTTTTTGAGAATCCGAAATACTATTATGATTTTTCTAAGGAATAAAAGAGGAAATCATAAAAATTAAAAAACAGAAAATCAAATAAAGTTTTCAACAAACTTTGTAAATTCATGAATAAAAATCATGTTGTGTGAAGTTAGGGCGCAAACACAAGTAAAGTCCTCAATATTTAGATTATACATTTGGTGATGAACCCAAAAAATACAATTTTTTTTCAAAATTTGAGATTGTTAACGTACATTTTTAAAGTTTGTATTATTATTTTTCAATAGTTCAAAGTAGAAATTATTTATAATCCAATTTTTCTGCCAGTTATTGCATATGTGCAGAAATTAATGGTAAATTATGTAAGGCTATCACAATGACATTCTTCAAAATGGAGAATGACAAGTACATGAATAGTAGATTTAGTATTATTTTAATGGGCAATGGAGAATGGGTATTGTTAATGGTAAAGAATGGATTGAACAATGGGATAAGGAATGAATAATATATAATTATTAAAAAAGTACAAGAAAGAAAAAGATGAAACAACAAAATCAGCTTTATCTCTCTCTTTCTCTCTCATGTGTTCCCAAAGCAGTACAAGAATGTCAGAACATACTTGGTATGCCTTCCTCTTTTATTTTTGCTTTTTATTTACACTTTTTTTCCTTCATTCTCCCCAAAAACTATGTCATTACTGATAGCCTAAGGGGACAATCATTTTGAACAAATGGAGTATATTTGTAGAAGTGATTGATGACATAGCAAACAAGAAAAGTCTATTTGCATAATTGCATGTAATGTTTATGTCATTTCAAATGAGCATGCAGTAAATTGGGGAGTAGCAATATGAGAGAATGCTATATTTGTATGTGAAATTTGGTGTGGTTGAGTATTATGCTTGATTACATACTAAACCTAAACAAATCCAAAATTGGTAGAAAAACAAAAAAAAAACCAAAGAAAGCTGAGGCGTAGAAACGACTAATACAAGATACATGCATGGTCTCCTTGTCATAAGACATAAGACTGTCATCAAAGAAACCCCCAAAACACACACAGTACTAATTTACGGAGAGAGAGAGAGAGATGTATGTTAAGGTCCCCAAGACTTTTGCTGATGCAACTGAACACTCAGACATTCAGACTCGGAGAGAGAGATATTGAGAGAGAGAGAGATGTTACGTTTCTACCATTTCCCAATAAAAAGATTAACTTGACAATTTATTTTGTCAGGACACACAGTAAGGGAGGACCTTGTCATTTACCTCTCTCTATCTCTCTCTCTCAAGTCTGAAATTACCGAGCATAGAAACTGATTTCTGAGCCTCTCCAACAAAGACTTCATCAATTCCTCCTCATCTTCTCTCTCTCTCTCTCTCACACACACATCTTCAAATTTCCCTGTTTGTCTACTTGTTTGTATTTGCAGGCAGAGGCCTTAGCCCTTAGGTTAGGTTGCTGTTCTTTTCTGGGCTTAACTATAACCCTATTCTCCTTTCATTTTTGCTTTCTGTGTTAATCCAAACTTTACGAGCTGGAGATGATTACCAATCAGATGTACAACAACTATACATGATTCTTTAATTGCTAACATCTTTCCTTTTCAAAGTGTATTGATACCATAACAAGAAAAATTAATTACTTTCAACAACAAAAAAGTTTAGTCTTAAATCAATTTCTGCTCCCCTTTTACATGGGGCTACAAAAAAAATTGTCACGATTTTGTGTTGTCCTCGAAGCACAAAGTTCGGGTTATAAATTAGTAAATATGGTAGTACAATGTAGTTGTGGTGGGCAATAAATTTTTTTGTTGCCTTAGTAGCCTTAAATAACCATTTTTCTTTAAATTGTCGCCCTATCTATATCAATTACAACAAAAAAAGTTTTGTTGTCACATATAGGGTATTTAACTACAAATTATTGGGTTGCCCTATTGTAAATTAATGCAATAATAATTTTTTTTGTTCCCAAACTACTCTAAATTTGTTGCCCAAACATATTTTTCTTGTTGTGTACATTAAATTAGCAACTAATCATTTTGGTAAATATCATGTCACCTGTAAATGCATTAAAAAGTGATGTCCTACCAATCAATTTCAAAAAATGTGTGGTATCCGTAACAATTTTTTGGCAGAATTATTAGCCAACTGAATTAGACCTACTAGTACACCTAGCATACATAAATCTTCCATTGGTATGTAATTTGAAAATGAAAATTGATAATGAGAATGAAAATAAAAATTCATAGTAGAATCGAAATAGAATTGTGTTTATGAATTTGCAATTTTTTTGTCTATTTTATGGTAATTTAATTTAAAATGAAAATACATAGGAGTGGGAACAGGAATAGGTACACATTTACTAAAATGTCATTTATTAATTTAAATAGAACAAGGTAGTACTTGTAATATTAATTAACTATAGGGATGATATTAGTGTTTTACATTGACTTATTATTTCCCAATATCAATTATCATCCCTAGCTACCTATGAGTTGGGGTTTCAATTCTAAGGCTCTGGTATTTTATGTGTTAGGTTGTGGTGCGGTACCACACCGCACCGCACTACTCAATATTTTACCACATTTTACTACCATATTTTACCACAATCATTACCAATATATTTTCTTATTTTTCTCTCTCATCACTTTTCTCCTCTACTTTTTACACTCTCTTTTTCACCTACCCCATCTACCACAATTTTTACCACAACTTACCACACTTTTTCAAATTCCACTGCATCGTACCATTACCACACTACACCAACCATGTAAAAGAATGTAGCCTAATTCTCATTTCTTTATTTTTAACAATTTTCATAAAATAATAATGGCAATTGTATCACCAATTTATGAATTTTCATCCTTGACTCCTTCATAACAAACAATTTTCATAAAATATCAATATTTTCACTTGCATATATTCTACCATAGTTGAAATTAATGTTTTTGTCAAGAAGTATATTTTTCCTTCAAAAAGTCAAAATCAATATATATTAATAAGTGACTTATTGTAACAAGTAATGTTATCCATTAGGATATTTTTATAAATAATTAATATCTTTAAGATTATTTTACCATAATTTAGTTTTTTTCAACAGTCATAGTTAAAAGTTATAACAATACTTAGGCCATGTTTTTTTATGCGGTATTTTGCGGAATGGTGTGGTGAGGTGTGGTGGAATGTGGTAGGTTATTAGTATGTGGAGTAGGTGAGGAGAGAGAATGTAAAAAGTAGAGGAGAAAAGTGAGGAGAGAAAAAGTAATGATTTGCGGTAAAATGCGGTGGGTTGTGGCAAATTGCGGTAGGTTGTGGCACCGCAGTTTGCCAACCGCAGAAAAGAACACGGCCTGATTCTACGTAAAAGCTAAAATTAACATAGTTTGATCAAAGTAACTTATTGTCACAATAAAGCTAGCTTTTTTACATATGATTTTCTTTTCAGCCAAATCAATAATAATGAATTTTAACAATTATAATAGAAAAAGATTCAATTATGATAGAATTATCATTTCAATTTTGTAAATAGCTAAATAAAATGACTAATTAGGTGACTCGCGGGCGCCTAAACATGAAACATTCCAGAATTTTTAGTTCAAAAACTCACAAAGGGGAGCATGACCAGACATTTTATACTTGCAGGTTTCGCACCACATTAATCGGCTTTGTATTTTTATTTTTCAATAAAATCCAAGTTAAAGATTTGAAACTCACATGGTATTTACTAGCAATAATTATAGCGTAAATCTCTAATTGGATAATCAAACAAAGCCAATCATTACTTTAATTTGTATCTTTCTGCAAATTACTTGTTTTAGTTATTTAGTCAAAATCAGTATATATATAATGATATTTTTTTATAAATGAAAAGGGTATGTATTTGAGTTTAGTCAAAAAAATCATAACTATTAATCTCTAGAAATAAAACAAGAAAATTATAACATTTTTACCTGTGAAACGTCATAGCAAATTTCTCATGCTTTTTTATGAAAACATTATATCAAGCTTAATATATTTTTTTCATTAGAAAAATGATATAAATTAATTACCTCTGGTCAGCATTGTTCATTGTTGGGATTCACCCATGAGTAAATGTCCCATATCGAAAAAGTTTGGCCGTAACCCTTTTGATGGTAGATGTTTGTTGTTGGGTTTGCGGGTTGCTGTATGTTATGAACTTTTAGCCTTTTGGCTACTAATAATCGAAAAAAAAAAAAGCACATGGTATATAAGTCAAATGGGCTACTCCACTTAACACCAATTAGTTTTAAAATGGAACCTCACTTAACTTGTGTATCATGAGCCTTGATTTATGTGGGCTCACCCCTTGGATCTCCCAACAAGTATTGATTAACACTCATGAGCATTGTACACTACAATTAAGCTAACACTTACCAGCACAAAACTCGTTAGCAACAAATTACATATTGTGATGCAGAACAAGCCCTTAAGTTCGATCTCCTTGTTACAACAAATACTGGAGCTTCCACACATGCTGATGGTTATGTTAATTAACTTAGAGGATTCAAATAATGAATGCATATATAATGGCTTCCTTATTCACTGTTTTACAACTCCATTTCCGCAAATAACACAATTTCTTTTTCTTCTTAACAAGCTGATGAAGAACAAATGAGGAATCAACTATAACTAGGAGCAAACTAAAGTAAACGTCAGAACTCAACGGTAAAGTAGGGGCCCTGCATGTTTATATATGATGAACCCAAATATAAACAATAATGTAAATATAAACAAATCCAGCTGTAAGTAACAATGGTCGATCTGTATGATACGTTCATGTCAAATCAAAATGAGAACTCAACAGTGGGAGAAATATATATCAATCACGTACCCAGTACCCACATAAATTTTCGAATGAATTAATTGATTAGACCAACATCAGTAGAACTAGGAAATCTTTAAAGAGAAAAGAAAATTAAGCAAGTAAAACACTGTCATATATATATTAGAAATTTACAATCATATAGCGGAATGGTTTAAGGTGCATATATACAAGTGAAAAAAAGAGTAGTTACCTGCATGAAAATATGAATGTGATTAACCAACCGCAAACGATTGAATGATTGATCCATCAAAAGAGGAAAGGTTAAAGGGTTGGGAGGAATGAAGCCTGGTCCGAGAATCATTCTTTTTCTCTCTCCTTACTTTCTTCTTCTTTTTGGGAAATAATTAGGCAAAACCCTAATAAATCAAAGTAGGTAGCTTAAAAAAGAAAGAAGAAGAGAGGAAAAAGGATGAAGGTGAATGACCTCGAGCCAGACAACATTCCCCTCAACCAAAGCCTTTAATGTGTGTTTGGGTAGAGAAGATCAGAGGTTGATAATTAATTAAGCATGATAACTAATTTGAGGGGAATGAAGCCTGGTCCGGAGCCTCTCTTTGTTTCTCTCTAACTCTTCTCATAATCCATCCACTTTTTTCATGAGGATGAGGAATGAATGCCAAGAAGAAGATGATGAGAAGATAATTAGGGTTTCATCAAAGCAAGCCTCGAGCCAGCCAACATTCCCCTCAACCAATTCAAACAAACCCTCTTCATCTCTCTCTCTCTCTCTCTGAACCCAGAAGATAAACCCTAGTTTGCCTGCATCCACAAAAACGTAGCTCTCTCTTTATAGCATCAATAATGGGGAGAGAGAGAGAGAGATAGAGAGAGAAAGTCAAGGTTAAAAAGTATCAAGTCAAAGGGGGGGTAGCTAGGGGTGAAAGTGAAACATAGGTGCCTACCTACGCCCAGGAACAAAAATTTACTGAGGTCATACTAAATCTCAGTGCCTAATTGTGCTTTCGGAAAATGTATACAAACCTTTACTTGTTCAACCTAGCTAGTTATCTTCTCACCCTAATTCGTAGCTAGCTTTGTTGGCTTCCATGTATGAACAAAACAAATAAATAAATAAATAACAAAATATTGAAGTTTGTTGGCTCTCCAATTATGGGTTTCATTCAATTTTGACATGCTTTGCAAACTCTTAAGATGTGCATCTAAACACCTGAAAATTCTATGGTGCGTCTAGGAGCAGTATGCTCTGGTGCGCCTATCACACGTTAATTTTATTTTTTTATTTTTTATATTTTTTTGGGTATGAAAGAACTCTAGAGAGGGTGAATAGGATTATTAAAAATATGCACATTTAATAGTGAGGTCGTTGGTTCTAATTTTGACTTTAGTCAAGATTCAATCGGCTTTGTTGGATCTTATGCGTGATCAAATTGCAAGGAACTCTCATCAAAAATCTATTATCTACCTTCAGTTTTCAGTTCGTAGTCGCTAATATCCTTGGTGGTGGTGGGATTCTCTATGTTGGATTTTCTTTGTCTTGCTATCTTATGTAGGTCTTCTTGTTGGTTATCTTTCTTCTTGCTTTTAGAAAGCCTTTTGTAATGCTTGCATTGTTCCATCGGCTTTGCGGCTTTTCTTGAATTAAAGGGTCTAATGACCGCTACTTATCAAAAAAAAAAAATCAAGATTCAATAACACAATATGAAGGAAAAACTTTCTTTTATTAAATTAACTAAATAAGGACATTACGCTACTAACGTAAACCAAAAACTCTTAATTGGCAGCGCCTCAAGGGTTTGAGGACTTTGAAGCGACTTACAGCGAGGATATCACTAACATTCACCAAACATATTGGTCAAGTTCCTAATTCACAGAAAAACAAGTGTGTGTTCCTTTGCTACAAAATAATTCACAAATCTCACCAAAATACATTTCGGGTTACTCACAATCTCACCAAATTTTCTCTGGATACACTTAGAAAATTTTCACCCAAATTTCTTACAACTTTCAATGTTTTCTCTTTCAATCGAATGTGTTCTTTAACTTGAGGTCACAAATTGACTTATAGCCTCTTTGTTGATTTCCTTCCTTACTGGTAGTTAACGACTATATGACTTGATTTGATATCCTCCATTTGCTTGATTGAAATCCTTCCGAATTCTTTCCTTCTTCAGGGTTTGATTCACAACTAAAAATATGTGTATTACCAACCAATTTAAAATGGTTGGAAAATCAACCATTTTAGTAACCATTTCATATTCCAACTATTTTTCAAAAATTTTATGTGGGAAAAAAGGTTGAAAATTCCAATCACTTTGGCTAAAATGATTGGAAATTTTTCCTACCATTCTTTTTCCTACTATTTGAAATGGTCGGAAAAATAATCAGAATACCAACCGTTTTTACACGCTTCGATGGTGCGCTTGAAAATTTGATACTTGACACGCTTTGCAAACTCTTAAGATGTGCATCTAATTAAACACCTGAAAATTTGATGGTACGCTTGGGAGCACTATGCTCCAGTGCAACCATCACACAATTTTTTTTTAATTTTTTGTTTTTGAGTACAATATATGTATTTTTGAGTCATTTTTAAAAGTTTTTTCTTGAGTACAACAAGTTTCTTCAATTCACAATACTCATTTTAAAAATTAGAGAAATTCCAATGGTAGGCATGAGTTATTGGGTATTCCAAGTGGTGAATACTTTTTTTTCATATTTCAAATGATAGGCACAGTTAGAAAAAAATTCCATCCCGTAGACCTCATCCAAACTACCGTTTGAAACTGGGAAAAAAAAACGAAAAAAATAATTTGAATTGAGAGAACAACCCAGTTGTGCGACATTCAGACTGCTCCTCCCAACGCCCAGCATCTTCTTACTCCTCCCAATGCCCAGATTGTTCGATCGCAGCATCTCGTCGCACGCCGTTGTTGCTTGCTGGCCGTCGTCGCTCGCGCTCCGTCGTCGACCGCAGCATCTCGTCGCTCCCCTGAATGACTGAACGACGGTGAAGGTTAGCATTTCCATCTCCAGCGCTGAAGGTTAGCATTTTTTGGGGTTCATTGTCGATAATTGGCCTATATCAGATTGGGAGTGCAAATAGCCAGGTTCAATTCGTGAAATTAGGGTTCCTAGATTTTATTTGAAATTTTTTGGATTTCGATTCATGAAATTAGGGTTCTTAGACTTTATTCGAATTCAAAAAAGTAAGGGTTTGGATAAGTAGTTGTTGAGATAGGTATGAGAGGTCGAATTATTTATGGGTTCTTAATTATTTATGGGTTATTTTTATCAAATTTTCAGCAATTGAATTTTGGCAAATGCTTATGTAAATTTAAGGGCTTGTTTGGAGAGAAAAGTGGAATAGGTTGGGTATGAAATTAGAATTCAAGGGGGTTGGGTATGGAATTAGAACCCTGAAATGAAAGTGTTTGGTGAAATGTGGAATGGAATCAAAACTATAGTTATAGTATTTGTTAATTTTGTTATTATTATTATTACTATCATTATTATTATCATCATTAATATGACAATAATAAAATTTTCATAATTAATAATTATCAATTATTAATTAGTTATTATTACATATTAATTAATAATATTATTACTATAAATTATAAATTATTATTTTTTATTAATTAATAATTATTATCAATGGAAAATAATTAACTATAATAATTATTAATTAATTTTTAATTGTTGACATTTTTATCAATTAGTAATTTTATTATATTAATTATTAATAATTAAAATTATTTATTAATTATTAATAATTATTTATTAATTATTAATAATTATTAATTATTATTAACTAATTATAATAATTACTTATTAATTATGTATATATATGTTTATTATTAAATATTAACTATTAATTACTAATTTTCATATTACTAAATTACTAATTATTACAAATTATTATTAATTAATAACATTTAATAATTAATTATTAGTAATAATTATTATTATTTACATTTATAATAATTATTATTAAAATTATTATTAATAATTATAATTATAATTATAATTATAATTATAATTATAATTGTAATTATAATTATAATTATAATTATAATAATTATTAATTAATAATAATAACTATTATTATTATAATTATTATTATAATAATATTTATTAATTAATCATAATAATAATTATAATAATAATGATTATTATTAATTATTATAACAATGATTATAATAATTATTATTATTAATTATTAATAATTATGATTATAATTATTATTAAAAATTAAAAATTATAATTATGATTATTATTATTAATTATTGTTAATTATTGTTATAATAATAATAATTACTATTAATTATTATCAAATATTATTATTTATTAATAATTATAATTATAATTATAATTATTAATTATTAATAATTATTATTAATAATTATAATTATTATTATAATTATTAATATTAATATTATAATTATTATTACTAATTATTAATAATTATAATTATAACTATTATTATAATTATTAATAATTATAAATATTTACATTTATAATTATAATTATTAGTAATAATAATAATTATAATTATAATTATAATTATTATTATTATTATTATTGGTTTTTTTGTTGTGAAAGAAAAGGGATAGCTTCTTCCCCCACATTTGGGAGGTTTCTAATCACCCTATTTGGGAGGGATAGAAAATCCCTAGGGATTGCAATTCCATTCTAGAAACTTCTCTCCAAACAGAAAAAACAGGAATCAGAATTCATTCATACTCAATTCCATTCCTGTTTTGTTCACCAAACAGGCCCTAAGTTGGTTTGTCGCCAAGAGTTCTTCATACATTAGCATTGAACACAGTTCTAATAATTATAGATTGATTGGTCGTTTGATGGACTGTGCAAAATCTGGTAACTATCTAGTAATTGCTCTTCTGTGTAATTGCAACATATTAGTCATCTGTATACACATTTATAATTCCTATAATTCAAAGCAAATCTATACAAATTAGGAAATCCATGGCTTTGTATGTATGCTGGGTGAGTTCCTGTAATTGGTATTGTTGTAAGTTGCTATTTTTTTGTCGTTTTCTTTTTTTTTCTAGTTTCAAACGGCAGTTTGGATGAGGTCTACAGGATGGAATTTTTTTCTAAGTGTGCCTACCCTTTGGAATATGAAAAAAAAGTGTTCCCCACTTGGAATACCCAATAACTCATGTCTACCATTTGAAAATTCCCTAAAAATTATAAACATTGTGGTATGTCTTTATGAACATTCATTTACTAATTTATGAACATTTGTATTGAAAGTTGTGAATATTCATATATTGGTTTATGAGCATTACGTCATTGTGGTTAAAGTTTATGAGCATTCTGGTATATATTTATGAGCATCCACATTATAAATTATATATGATCATTGTATGAGATATGTTTTGCGCAAGATTATTAGAGGTTATGAGCATTCTTAGCTTGTATAGATTTATGAACAAGACTATTATTTACTGGTTTTGAACATTCATCTGCTGGTTAAAAAAAGCTAGTTGTTACTAATTGTCATTCATCTACTAGGTACTGGTTATGAGCAAGATTGTTACTAATTGTCATTCTAAGTGTTTCCTAAAATCTTGAACATGGAAAAAAAAAAAATTAAATTCATAAGAATATATTAAATTAGTTTTGTTAATCCTCTAATTCAACTTTTTTCTAATATATGAAGTTATTTTTAATATAAAGTTCACATGAATATTTTTATTTTGTAAAGTGTTTGAAAATAATATTATTGAGAAAAGTAAATAAAACTTGTAAATGTTAATATTTATTATAATTAATTTTTAAATTGATTGGGCGTAAGCGTAAGTTGGTGCGAGTATAGGCCCTGTTCTTTTATGCGGTGGGATGCGGTATGGCACGGTATGGTGTGGTGAAATTGTGGCGAGTATGGTGGAACTGTAGTGGGTTATTAGTAAGTTGTGGTGAGTTTTTTGTATATATATATATATATATATATATATATATATATATATATATATATATATATATATATATTGTATTGATAATTGTGAAAAAGTAATTGAAAAAAGTGAGTTGAAATATTGTATTATTTTTTGATGATAAATATTGTATTGGTAATTGTGAAAAAGTGAGTTTGTGGTGGGTTGTGGTGGTTTTTGGAAAAACAATACAATTTGATGGTACGCTTGTCAATATTATTTTTGGATGAGTATTTTATTGGTAATTGTGAAAGAATAATTGGAAAAAGTAATTTGTGGTGGGTTGTGGTGAATTGTGGTGAAATGATATGTTGTGGTGGGTTGTGGCAAAATATGGTGAGTTGTAGCACCGCAGATTGCCAGCTGCATAAAAGAACAGGACCTAAGTGCAGGTTGTCAAATGATCTGAAGAACAGGCCCTAAGTTTATACTCCATGCAAACTAGTAATCCATGTTGACAACACAATACTTAGTGTCAACGATCCATAATAACATGTACACAACCTATCTGAAAGTACTGTTCACAAGTTATCATCCATGGCAATATCCACACCCATAATATTATCGACACATAGGTATATGTCCAAATAAGTTTCTTTATGCCCACAAGCACTTTGTCATGTCCACAAAGTTTATATATATCTATATCCACGTAGAAATTAAAATCCGATGTCCACTAAGTTCATAAAGCGAGTGTCCAAATATTGATGATCAGAACGCAATACCTAATATTCAGAATCACTAACAAGACAACATAAACCACCCTGCAAGGACTATATAGAGCGATCGATAATTATATTTGATACGGGCGATCGATACTTAGCGATTAATATCTATCAGACACTATTTAGGCTATCAGACGTCGAACTCAATCCATCGATCGCCGAACAACGTCTGATAGTTAGAGGCGAACAACATATATAATATTGGTCAATGCCCTTTTAAAAAAAAATAACCCCGGTCCATTTTCATTCGTTCGACTTATACACACACCCTGACCCTTTTGCCTTTGCACACCATCCACGCCATCGCGCTTTCCACCATTGCTTCCATTTTTAGTTGCAGCATCGTCGGTGCCACTCCTCGGCCACCGTCGCTGCTGCTCTGGTCCCTAATGAGCCAGTGAGTCTTTTTTCAATTTTTGTTAATTATAAGTATTTAAATTATGCAAATTTTGCTTAAGTTGTTAATGTTTAGTGGTAATATTGGTTAATGTTGTTGTATTTGAGCATTTTATTTGATCAATTTCTAAAGTTTTGTAGTGTGGTTAGGGATTGATATTCAAGTTAGTATAGGGTTTTGAGTAATATTTAAGGTTGAATTACGGATGTTTGGATGTTTATTAGAATGGTAGTGTTGTACATTTAATTTTTTGATAGGTTATTTTGTTGAATAGATTATTAGTTTGGGGTTATGTGTTAAATTAAGTTTAGTTTTTTAAGTTGGATGTTTATGGATGTTTGGATGTTTGGATATTTGATTTCTAAAGTTTGTAGTGTTTGGACGTTTATGGATGTTTGGATGTTTAGACATCTTCGTGTTTTTGTGGATGTAATCTATCCTTTGTGGACATGAATTGTTGAGTTGTGGACAAGCCAAACACTATGCACATCACTTGATATTGTGTTTTTGTAGTTGTGGTCTATAGTTAAAGCACATTATTGAAATTATGTCCACTTAATTGACTTTATGTCTACTTAGTTAACTTTAATGTCTTTCATGATCTCACATACACATAATTCATGTGCACATATATTTTTATTTCACACTTAATTACTATATAAATGTACATGGAAATGTAGTTTATGTTTATGTATTTGCAATATTGCACATAATTATAATCGTCGTCCCCACACTTATGTACATGTCCACGTAATTATAATCCATGTCTACATGCTTAAATGTTAGTTTGATCACAATTTAGTATGTGTGTGTGATTATGGACATGAGATACAATTCATGTAGACATTATTGCAGGAGATTAGAGAGCAACACGAAAGTTGGATTAGCGTGATCGTGGAGACCAAGGAAACCATGACCATAAGCTTTCCTAATTAACCTTGAAGATTACTCTCAAGAGCTAGATTAAATTTGAAACAATATCCCAAGAAATTAGCTCGCTAGAATCATGTAATCAAATTCCCATAGATTCTAATTTTTTTCCACTTTCCTTTTTTTTTTTATAACAATGATAAGTTGCTTTGTGTTTAAAACATGTAGCTTTTAGGAAAATTTCACGTGTGGTTGTCCCATTCCTATATGTTATATCTAATATATATCAAGGCTGTTATATATTCAAGCTTCTCACATTCTCATATTATGTTGCTTCTCTCTCTCTCTCTTATATATATATATATATATATATATATATATATATATATATATATATATGGATAATTGGATTCTAATAATCCCTACTTTCATCAATTGGACAATGGTGGACCGTATTTCATTTTGTATTCTGGTGGTCCAAAAAAAATAAAATTGAATTGTAGTGGTACCAAATCCACCTCCACATTCTTCTTATTTTTTTCATTCCTACACTATATTGTTTTTGTTTTTTTCGTTCCTACCCCTAGAAAGCTAATGAATTGTAGTTTCTAAAACATTTTTTAAATTATTTTTTTGAGACTCCAAATAATTATTATGATTTTTTTAAAAATAATAAAAGTGAAAAAATCGTAAAAAAATAGTAAAAAAATGAAAAAAAAATTGGGAGAAACGTTCTAAATTCATTAAAAATCATTGTAAAGTGTTATACTAAGTTTTGAATCAAATGCAACACAAAATCTATGATTCCCTCGAAAATATCCCACTACAATCCAATTTTTTTTTGGATCACCAGAATATAAAGTGAAAGTACGGTCCACCATTTTCCAATTGGTGAAAGTAGGGATTATTAGAATCCAATTATCCTATATATATATATTATTAGAATGGATTCGGTAGGAAGAAAGATACGGTAGAAAGATAGGAAGAAGCGATCTGAAGCGTACAAATCTAATTCGATGGTTGATAATAAAACTACCTTCCTTCCACATAAATCAACTAGTGGTTTCAGGAAAAAAATAAAATAAAATCAGTTAGCTAGATATGATTAGCTAGAATCATGTATGGATTAGAGAGAGAGATTTACTTCCCTAAATTGTAGGGATTGAGTTATCCAAATTTAATTCAATTGTTATCAAAAAACTAAAGTAAAAAGAACAGAAGTCAACATTCTATAAGAATTTTGTCGCGGGTCTATTTCGTCCAAAAATCATCATTGCTTCTCACACTTCATGACCAAACTCCCTAATATTCATGACCACACTTCCATTAATCAAAATTATGTCAATGCCATCAAATTATATCAAGGACCACACCCCCCTATATACATGACCACACCTCCCTAAATCAAATTATATCTTTATTGTCGTATTATATCCAAAACCATAGTCCCTAATATCCATGATCACACATTGCATAAATTTGTGCACACTTGAACCCAACATCTTTGAAATTTACACTTAGATATATTAGATACATTGCATAAATTTGGCACACTCTATATAAATTTGTCTGCACTCTGAACACATTGTAATCATATTCAATAGATATATCCAACACAATGTACAAATTTGTTTACACTCCGTATAAATTTGTCCACACTCTGAACATACTGTGGTCATATTCTATGCATAGTGTGGTAATGGTGTATGGTAATGGATATCAGTAGTCATGGATATTAGGGAACTTATACTTTTTTAAGGCTTACACGTATCATATCTGTATGATAGAGTATGGTCATGAATATTAGGGAGTGTAATAACAGATATATAACTTGATAGCATTGATATAGTTTTGACTTACGGAAGTGTGGTCATGGATATTAGGGGTGTGGTCATGGAGTGTGAGAAGCAATGACTATGTTGGACGAAATATAATCCCTAAAATTTGATAACTTCTGGTTTTTTTCCTTTAGTTTTTGATAATAATGAAATTAAATTTGGATAATTTAACCCCTACAGACAATCTCTCTCTCTCTCTCTCTCTCTCTCTCTCTCTCTCTCTCTCTCTCTCTTATCACATGCATGATTCTAGCTAATCATATCTATCTATCTAACTAATATGATTTTTTTTCGAAAACCACTAACTGCTTTATGGGGCAGGAAGATGGTTTTATTATTAGCCATCCGATCAGATTTGTACGCCCCAGATCGCTTCTTCCTACCTTCGTACTGTATCTTTCTTTATACATGATCTGGTCCAATAATCCCTACTTTCACCAATTGGACAATGGTGGACCGTACTTTCACTTTGTATTCTGCTGATCCAAAAAAAAAAAATTGGATTGGAGTGGGATATTTTCGAGGGAATCATAGATTTTGTGTTGCATTTGATTCAAAACTTAATATAAAACTTTACAATGATTTTTAATGAATTTACAGCGTTTCTCCCAATTTTTTTTCATTTTTTTACTATTTTTTACGATTTTTTCACTTTTATTATTTTTAAAAAATCATAATAATTATTCGGAGTCTCAAAAAAATAATTTAAAAAATGTTTTAGAAACTACAATTCATTAACTTTTTAGGGGCAGGAACGAAAAAAACAAAAAAAAAAAATATAGTGTAGGAATGAAAAAAATAAGAAGAATGTGGAGGTGGATTTGGTACCACCACAATCCAATTTTATTTTTTTTTTGGACCACCAGAATACAAAGTGAAAGTACGGTCCACCATTGTCCAATTGGTGAAAGTTGGGATTATTAGAATCCAATTTTCCTATATACATACATATATATATATATATGTGTGTGTGTGTATGTGTGTGTGTGTGTGTTTAATTTAATTGATCGGTCCACATGTCACTACTCAGGCCCATACTTGGACTTGCCAAAAATTTGACGAACCCATACCTGACCCAGATCAATGAGTCCAAAAATTAAACTTTGGACTCAGACCCACTGCAATTTATTAGGTGCACCCGGAGCACGTGCTCTATATAGTATGATTGTTCATCCGCATATACTAGATTGTTCATCGCAAATATTAGATTGTTCACTCATATAACAATAATTGTTCACTTATAAATATTTGGAGTACATGCTCCAAGTGCATGCAATATTATCTTAGACCCACTTAAATGGAATAGGTCCACCTAGGTCTGGGTTAAATCCAAGGCGTAGTGTCACACATTTTATGTTTTTTAATAGTTATTACTTAGGCTGTGTTCGGCAATAGCGTTTGGGGTAGCGTTTAGCGTTTTGACTAAGTCAAAACTCTAATTGCATAAATATTAGCGTTCGGTAAGCTAGCGTTTCGAGGAGCGTTTAGCGTTTTAAGGAGCGTTTTGTGAAACGCTAATAAAGTTAACGTTTAGCGTTTGGAGTAGCGTTTCATATTTTTCGGTCAAAAAATACCCTTTATAAATTTTATCTTTTGGAAATTATTGATACCTTTTTATGTCAATTCACATTTATCTGCTAATTGAACCGCTAAATTTACCGAACACAATTTTCATTTGAACAGTTATCCGCTATCCGCTACTTAAACCGCTATCCGCTGCTTAAACTGCTATACGATACATAAATCGCTATCCGCTATTTAAAATACTAATTTTGCCGAAACAGGGCCTTATTAGATATCAGCTGATTATCAACCCGGGTGGGGAATTTTGGTTTGATAATTAATAATGTGAAAATTCTACCATAGTTGAATTTATTTTCAACTATGGTAGTTGAAAATTTTATAGCATTCATTTATCAAAAATAAATTATATTTTTTAAAAAGATTTATATCCTCATAAACATGGTTAATTATTGTATCAATTTACTTTGATCAACCTACATTGATTTTGAATTTTTATGGTAAAATTAATGGTCTTTCACTTTTCAACTACGATAGTTGAAAAAAAGTCAACTATGGTAGAATTTCCTTTAAAATATTCAATTTTGTAAAAAATTATAACTTTAACATATAAATTTACTTATTGTAACAAGTCCTATAATGAATATATGTATTAATTTTAATTTTTAATGGAAAAATTAAGTGTAATTATACATTTCAACTACCATAGTTGAAAATAAATTCAACTATAGTAGAATCTCCCTTACTAATGAGGGAGAATGTTGCAAATTGTTTTCTTTTTATTTATTTATTTATTTTGAATTTGGGTATATTCCCAAAAGAAAAGACAGAAAATTACGTGTGAGTTGTGATTCTGAGTGTTTAACAGACGCATTTAAAACCTCCATCACGCATAACAACATCACAGACACACACAGCGAGAAATGGACGGCTCAGATTGTTTCGCTCATCGTACGCTGCAGATGACAGCCACGTGATAGCATTTAATATGCATCCCAAAAAGAAATTCTTTTTTTTTTTTGAAACCCAAAAAGAAATTCTTTTATATTGCCTCTGCCCTCCGTTGCATTCTTTTTTGACAGTGTTAGTTTTTGTTGTTACTTTTTACAGTAATTGATAACTTTTTATATTGCCTCCGTTACATTAATAATATCTTCGATTATAAATTTAATCAATAATAATTGTATAGAAAAAATTATTATATATATTAAGAAATTTAAAATAAAATTTTTTAAATTTGACTATTAATTTTCAAAGAAGAGTGTTTTGTTTGTCAGGAGGTGGCCCTAGGAACAGTACATTATTGTTTTACATTGCCAATAGATTGCAGGTGATGACGTGTACAAATGTTATTGGGTATAAAGAGTTATGAGATGGGGACCACTAAAATGCAATTATAACTTAATCATGGAGAGAGAAATTGGGTGGGGCGAAAACGTAGGGGGGGTACTAGTCTGTACTCTGTAGTAGTCAGCTTGAAAAGTGGTGCATGTTTTACTTTTGACTTTTTACTCCTAATCAGAATCCATGTTAGTAAACTGGCAATCAAATTCATAGAATATTGTACATATTTTATTAGGTAAAATTATATAAAAATATAATCAATTATTTGTCAATATAAACATTGATTTTTAGTAAACTGTGGTAGATGAAAAATTTGAATTTTATTCGGTACTTTTTTAGTCGGAAATACTAATGAATCTTTCATATCATACTGATTTTATGTCAACAATTCTTATTTTCCTCCTTTTAAAATGAATAGTTCATGTATTACATGCGTATTAAACATTATAATTCGACGAGGTAAAAAAACTCCCTTATTATTCGGCGACTTCATAAAAACAAATTCGGACCTTTTTAGCGCTCAACTTGTCTATAGGCGTTTTATATGCTTAATGCACATGTTTTAACTAATAGTGATCACAACCTAATTATATACCTAATTATCAAACTTTCATAGCTTTCAGTATCAGCTTATGCATTTGTTTATATTTCAGTGTATTGTTTCATCTTTGACAAGTAAACTATACCTGATAAAAATTTCGGTTGAAGTCGGGTTTGGTGTCTGAATTAATCATTTTGTTAAAACTTATTACTTGTATTTCGTTATGTAATCAATTGAAAAAGTGAGGTCATGTTCAAACCCCAATGTTCCATGACTGAATTAATTGAAAAAGTGAGATTATGTTCGAACCCAAATGTTCAATTGCTTGAATTTAAACATAAAGCTACCTTAGTACTTTTGGTATGGAATGACCGAATTGAATATTGTTTGATTGTCTGATGTCGAATTGTCCAATGTCTAAATTGTACATAAAGGTAATTAAACGCAAACTCAAGTTCACTCACAATCTTGAACCAGACATTGTTCAATTGTCTGAAATTACCAAACACAATTATTCCCCCCCTAAAATTCAGACAACTCAGACCTGACCTGGTTTTTAGCAGGACAAAGACCCACTAATTTTAAAATTTGGACAATCTTATGGTGACTCGGTAAATCACACACTTATGCCTTACAAAACATTCAAATATTATTTTTCTTTAAAAAGATTTTATTTTTGTAGAAGCAAAAATAAGATTTTAATTAGAGTGCTTCCAAATGGGATTTTTGTGAATTTATTTTTGAACGGCATAATAGCAACTGAGTTTAATTATTTGATTCTTTGTCACAAATGATACTTCAATTTGTTTATGTTGAAATTAATGCATTTGAAATGAGATTTTATCATAATATGTTGGGATTTATTGTGTAGTATCGACAAATATGCCTTACATGATACCTGAAACTAGAAAACATTTGAATTGGATATAAAAAAGTGCTAATCATGTAGATGAACTTTCTCTTAATTAAAACCCGAACTACTAATACGGGATCACAAGTTAGTAAGAATACAACTTAGAACTATTTTCAGCGAATAAGTTTCCATTAACAACATGTATGTAATTGTATAAATAGAGCAACATAATCTCAAGTCGACTCGGCTATGTAAGGGGGTACTATGCTTATTAACTTCTACATACGTACAAACAGAAATACATGAAACATTATTTTACAGAAAGATATCTACGGACTGAGGACTGTCAATACTCAATGGGGACTCAAGATTTCATATAAAGTTTACCCCCGGGGGGAATGAGTTAAGGCTATGTCTCACAATAAAAACAGTTTTGTGAATTGTCATGTTTTAGACTAATAAGTTAGGTTTAACTTAACTCATCCTTATTTTACCTTATCTTACCTAACTCCCTAAAAAACATTCAAACCTAACTCAAAATTTAAATAAAAAATTGAACTAATATTATTTTAATTATTAAAACCATTCCACTTTTTGCAACACTAATAATTTTTTCATTTATTTTCCCTAAAACATTCAAATTTTATTAATAAAATATTTTCATACCACAATAAATTTAACTAAAATTAATGTCAACATTTCTTTTCTTTTTCTCTCCTTACCTTACCAATCCTAATTCAACTCAGCCACTCTAAAAGAATAGAGCCAATATTATACACCTCAGTATCTCAATATGACCACAACAAAGTCTTGACTACTAATCTAATATCATACATCTCAATGTCTCAGTATGTTATATCCCTATCTCATTAAATGACCGCAACGATTAACCAAAAGAAAAAGGTGTAACCTTACTAAAATGTTTAAATCACTAGCATACATCTTTGTCAATCCTTTTTTTCGTTTATTTTCTTTAAATCTGTAAAGGACACATACTATGTTCATATATCTTCTATTTTCATCTCTTTCACTGCATGTTACTATATATGATTAGTGATGCCAAGGACGGACATAAAATCTGTGTAGTCACTATTCACCATAAATTAACAATGTCAATCAATGGTAACAAAAATATTATAAACTCCAATATGAAAATTTATGTGTGATTCTGGGTGGGCCACAAAAAATGATAAAAGTCAATACCCACAGAATTAAATAGAAGTTGATTGATGTAAATATGAAATAAGGTCCCCAAATGTTGAATAGGGAGCCACAGCCACACTGCAGGGCTGAATTGTTGTAGCATGTATCTCAGTGACAGGACCAATCAGCTTGGACTTGTCAATATAGTTTTATTATTCTTCAACTATTTGGTTTTCTTTGAAGAACTTTTAAACGCCCCCCCAAAAAAAAAGGACATGAAAGATTGCACATTTGGACACATCCGCTACTTATTAGGGTGGACCATACACTATTTTGCTCCTTTCATGTCTCTTACCACTTCTACCATTCTTCCTCATATTGAGTCATAAAAGTGGACTTATACACTAAATATACTTTATACTTATGATCTGTTTGGTTATAATTATTTCCTAGGAAAGTTTGAACATTTTAAATAAACTTTCCTACAAACTTTCCTATATTCTTAAAAGTGAACCAAACATTATGAAATATTTTTCCCAAAGGAAAAAATTTCTTAGGAGAAACTCAAATAGAAATCTTCACCAATTCCCGATGGTATAACAGGAGCTTATAGAGCTCATACAATCATACTGGTACTTATGTGCGTTCATTTGCAACAACCTATCCGCATGACAAGGGATAGTTTGTACAACTTTGTTTTCCTTGTTTGTGTGTCTGTATCCAACAGATTTATTCCATAAACAAACACAGTAACTGTGTATTCCATATGGACAATCACAAACTGCTTCAGGCTCACGAGGCCGAGTTGTCCGCCTCTGCTATGCACATTTTGGAAGACGCTGGATTTTTCCATTCATGAATCAATGTATATGCTATGCATATGCTTTATGACAATCAATGCATAACTAACCCAAGACATGATGCATGAGCATCTAAATGAACCAAGTCTTTGTTTTTACTGCATGAAGCAGCTTCTATGGTACATAATTTTGATTAGCGTACAAGCTATGTGTATTCAAATATTGCAGCAGTATGATTGAATCCACATGATATTTCCAATGCCTTCACATTGCTCCCAACATCAATCTTAGTTGGTTGAATGTAGTCAACATCTGTTCCATGGCCCTGCATTTTTGGTGGTAGATTTAAAATATAAGGCAGGCTCACAATCAAAGAAACCAAGTAACACCAGAATTGCTATTGTGATTATCTTCTAAAGAACAAACACTCCCAACCTACAAAATTTGCTGATCTTGATAACAAGAAATTGAAGCCAATTTATCGTACTTGGGTTTTAGATGCACAAAAAATAGAGGGGAAACGGGGGATGAAATTGTCAATGGCAAGGGTATGATGTATACATTTCCGTGCTTCTTGTTTATGTTGAAGCCAATTTATCAACTAGAGTTCCACCCTTTTACTACGCAAAAATGAATTTGATAAAAGCAATATTACGGACTTCACATGGTAATTGGTAGATCCATGGTGAAGTTTTCTGAAGATAATCCAGAAAGTGCATTTGTTACATTGTGATGGTTGATGTTAGGTGAAAAGTAGGTAAGAAACAGCAGCACACTGAAAATTTCTAGAAGCACACAAGGAACAGAAACAAACCAACTGTCCACCAGAGGAATGACCATCCACGGAAAATGTCCCATGAGAACCTCCCCATCCCCAAGTGAAGATTTGGCCATCTGGATGGATCACACAAATGTCAATAAAACGAGGCCGAAGCAACTCAGAATAACTCGAATTATTCTATTAATGATAGTGAGAATGTGGCACAAACAATTTGAGACTAACTTGACTACCTACACTTGCGAATTGATAATAAACATCTAACCTGAGGTGAAATGCATACGCCGACTATAAAATGGTTGATATGAAATTATATTAGAAAACAATTAAAACTGCACCGATAACGTATCTAATTACACTCAATTGAATGTTTTATTATATACTGCTACAAATTGCCATGGATGGTGCTAATACTGTATACGTCATAATCTTAGATCCAAATCAAAATCCATAACCAGAGTGCTCCCTAGACATTTACATTTTTTCCGATTTTTTTCCCTTTTTTTGGGGGGGGGGGGGGGGGCTCGTTTCATATCCCCATTCCTGAACTATAGAAAGGTATATCCCATCTTAAAAACTGCTGACTTCCTAATATATGTCCAAGGAAATACATCACAGTTACAAGCCAAAAAATTGCAAAAATCAACCCTGAGGTACCTATCATTTTGTGGAATTTTTCAGGACCCTAAATTTTCAAAACTAATTATGAAGTCCCCTTCTTTTTTTGGTATCTATTTTGGGGTACATTCTGGTGAAAGGTTTGATTTTTCTGGTTGACTTTTGGCAGGAAAAAATAGCTAATGAGCATGGTTAATATGTAAAGGAGCCCCAATTTGTTTATGACACAATTTTCTCTCTCTAATTAACTCCCTTCAAAAGCCCCTCTTCTTGATGTTGCTCTTCACATATTCTCCCCTCTTCTTCATCTGCAGTTCATCTATCCCCTCTTCTTCTATTCTTCTTTCTCTTCTCCCTTAAACCTTTAATTTGCTGCATTGGCTCAATTCGATTAAAGTTGCATAAGGTAATTATAATTGGTTGGCTTAGTCTCTCCTCCTCTTCTTCTTTTGTTTCGATTGGAATTGGGGGCCAAATTAGGGCTTGTTGGCTAAATTAGGGTTTGCTGTATAATTTAGGGCTCTAATGTTTCATCGAGATTTTGCGACTACGATCAACTTTCTCCAGTTTCTTTCACTGCCGTCTTCTAGGGTTCCAATTATGCGGTGTGACCATGAGAGAAGTTACAGAAGGGAGTAGTGACTGAGTGAGAAACAAGGAGTGAGGAGTAGTGAAAATGTGATGAATGAGGCGCTAGAGATAAAAAGCAAGAGGTTGTAAAATTAATTGTTTCAACTAATTTATCCCTTAACCATGTTACTGTGAACGTCGAACATAGTCAAACAAGGGCTAAATAGCATGAAACTTAGTCTCACCAAATACTTCACTGAAATGCACCCCAAGATAGATATCACAAACAGGAAACTTCATAATTAGTTTTGAAACTTTGAGGTCCTGAAGATAGTTTCCCCAAAAAGATGGGTACCTCAATGTTGATGTTTGCAAAAAATTGTCGAAAAGAAACAATAAAAGGGGACATTACCAATTGAAATCCACTACATATTATCTAGGTCAGATGTAAGCATTGTCCAGTTGAATTTCGAAAAAATGTTCAAAACATGATTTACAGAGTCAAAATAATCACCTGAAATTGCAGCTGTGTGCTTCCAGCCACAAGAAACCTGTGAAGGCATCCATTAGATAATAAGCACTAAAATAGCACAGGTTACAATGCTAATCTATTAAAAAACAAATGGCGGTACCCCTCATTTATGGAAACTATTTTTAGGCCCCACTGTTTCCAGAATATATTTTAAGTAGCCTATAATATAAGTTAACAATTGTTAAATCCGGTAATTTAAACAGGTTTCCAGTGAGGTTAGCTGGACTACTGAAATGCCCCTGATTTTTTGAGTGTTAAGGAGGTTCATTGTTAATAAGCACCTTCAAGCAATTTCTCACCAAAACCTCATTAGAAACATGCACAGATCACCTGATTTGTCCCCTAACAATTGTTAAATTGTGGAATATTTGAGAATATTTTTTGAAACATGTGGACAAACATAGTTTCTACAAAATGAGGGGTACCCCTGGTCGCTTTTTGAATCTATTAACCAACAAAAAACTGAGGAGCCGTGTTTTTTCTTTTCAACATTTATCATCACAACACCAAAAACATATTTGAGAATTTAGGACAAAATGGGAGAAAATTAGATGTTCAACTTAGTTTAATGATGACATGTGCAGTTATGCACAAATAAGCAAACAAATAAAATCCAAGGACAGCACAAACCTTGCTCACAGACTGCCTTAAGAATGGACCTTCAACCCTCTCCGGCAAATGAATTACATCAGTGCAACTAAAACCAAGCAAAAAAGGGAAAAGGGTCAAGGTTAAGTACATGTTTGCACATGATAATACTTGCTAATGTAATGGATGACAAGAAGTCTGTTGTCTTGATTCAGAGAAAAGAAATCAAAGGGAAAAAAAAAAAAAAAAACATACCCAATGCCTAGACAGCCATTTTCATTTGAACCCCAAGTATACAATTCTCCACTTCCTGTCACAAGTGTTGTATCAAGAGGTCACTAGACAATTCACGTTCATTAATGAACCAAAGTTGCACTTCATGGGGCAAATAGTACCAATGAACCTTAAGAAATAAAACATTGAACTTCAAAGCTGTTATTTGGCTAATTTGAAATGAATAGAACAGTTTAGTTCATAACAGTACAACATAACAATCTAAAGATGCTGAGTTCAAAATGTCACCCTGTCACCAATTCAATCTTCCCCCTAGTTCTAAGGGCTTGTTTCATTCAATGCTATTAGCATTACCAATGTTTGGTTATAAATATAAACATCGTAATCGAAATCATGTTATAACAAAATAATCTTCACTAGTGCAATTATGTTACACTCGTAACCTATGTCATTTTGATTGCAATGTTAGCAATCGCATTAAACTCGTTAACCTATGTCACTTTGATTGCAAAGCTAAAATACCTCCTAGTTTTATATAAATACTCTCCAATCTATTCTCTCTCTCTCTCTCTCTCACACACACACACACACACACACACACACACACACACACACACACACACACACACACACACGGAGCAAATATAACCAAATTATTACATTTTGAATTTTTATTACATTTCTATTGCATTACATTATTAATTACATTATGTAGCTGATTGCATACACCCTCATTGCATGGGATCCAAACAAGAGCAACATAATAGTTTTTTGACATCACTTCACAGAAGAAATTGACTGCAACAAAATTTGGAAAAGATTCAGAAAGTACTTGATATTACGCAAGTGTGATAGCCACCACATGCAACTTCTTCTGAAAATGGAAGATCTGCCATCCTTGATAAACCACTATCAGAGTCAGAATTTCCAAGTCTCTGCAAATACACTTCTTAGTTAGCATGAAACTAATAGAAGAGATCCATGAACATTGAATATCCAGTTCAAAGATGAAGATCATTATTAGATACTCACAATCTTATCTGCTGCTCTTTCCCCAAAAATAAAGACACTGCCATTTTCTGCAATGCATACCAATCCAGAATGAGATTCATTCTATCCACATGCAAAAGTAAATAATTGCAACTATAGCACTGTGTGGAAAGGCGACATATATACCATCAATGCAAGCAGAATGCAGCAGGCCAGCAGCAACCCCTATAACCTAACAAATTCAAACATGTCAAATTGCATGATAGTTTAAGCATAAACTAAAATCTCGAAATGTTCTCTAGTCCCACTAAAAGAGTAAATGCTAGTTGAGAAGGTGAAAAAAAAGTACCTTGACTCCTTCTAGTCTCTTGATGAGTCTAGGCGTATATTCGCTGCAGTGAAACACCTAGATGTCAATTACAATGACATGAAAAGCCTTGATATTTGAAAAGAGGAAAAATATAGTCCTCTCCCACGGTTAAAATTGAGTTTTGTATGACCACGTTAGATTCACACATGAAAAAGAATAGACATACTTTAAATTTTAGGGAAATTCCCATATGATGACCCCGAACATTTACATTTTCAATTTGATGTCCCCGTGTTTAACAATTTTTAGCGTAAAAACTTCAACTTTAAAGATATAGTGCGTGACAGCATTGTGCCATTCAGTGGCCGTAAATTTTGTTGATACTTGTTATGCCCTTCAGTTAATAGAAGACAAGTGAAAATTTTCCATCTTTCTTTTGCCCCTCTCCCTAAACCCTAAAATTCTAACCTCACTTCTCACCTACTCTCTCTCTCTCTCTCTCTCTCTCTCTCTCTCTCTCTCTCTCATCGACGTCACCTACTTAGATGAATCACACCCACTCTAGTGACAAACTATAAATACTCCATATATCTAATAACTTCTCGATCTTGAGCATTAGGACGACATTAGGAAGAGAGGGGGATATTAGAGTGTTTCACAAAGGCATAGATGGGGCTCGGAGAGAGAAAGAGCGCAATGAGGCTAACTTGCATGTAAGTGATGAATGTAAGGGTGAAAAGAGTATACTTGTCATTGAATTCAGTCAGTTCCCACAACTAACAACCAAAACAAAAAGAAAACAACCTCCAAACTTCAGATGTCATGCTAGACACCATCTTTGGTGTTATGTTGGAAAGAGCTCATCACGAGGGCATCAAATGGAAAACGCAAACATCAAGCGTCATCATATGGAATTTCCCTAAAAGTTTATCAGTCAACTTAACAAGTGGATCAAAACTTGGCATTTGATAGGTGATATGTTCCCTATCTTTTGATTTAATAGAGCATTTTTTTTAACTTGTGTTCAGAAACAATATGCACACCATCTTTAAAGTTTAAGGCGTCAAACTGGAAAGAATTAGTCGTGAGGGCCTTGAATGGAAAATGCAAACGTTCAGGGTCCTCATATGGAATTTCCCAAAATTTTATCACTCAACTCAACAAATTCATCAAAACTTACTATTTGAATGGTGTTGTGTTCCCTATCTTTTGTTTTAATAGAGCAATTGTCTATCTTGTGGTATTCAAAAACAATAGCACAAGATAGAAAATTGCTTTTGTTGTTGAATTGTCTTACAAACTCAAATAGCTTGTGCTATTGTTTTTGAATACAACTAGATAAAAAATTGCACCAGTTAATAAAGCAATTTTCTATCTTGCGGTATTCAGATACAACAGCACTGTGCGAAATTCATTCGATCATTCTCACATATTTTGTTTTTCAAAAAAAAAAAAAAAAATTCCCTCCTTCCTCCCTCTTCCCCTCTCCTCGTCAATTGTTCATTGTACCCCAAGCATTCAGCTCCTCAGAGAACTTAACAGAAGCTATTCTTAGATTACTTGCATGCGTGATCAATTTTTTACGAACCCTAATTTGCATAAGTGATTTGAGTTTGCAATAGTTGGATGTGCGTGCCATATTACCCGTTACAGAGTAGTTCGACCATTCCTTCTAGTGTTTTTATCCGGTTGCTTGTTGTGATAAAGAGATAGTCAAGTTAAGGGAACTTCTCAGAACCTTTTCAATGTTGAAAACAATCTAGTTCAGGATACACACTTTAGAGTCTTGTGACCACTATAGTCGAGAGTAATGAGTGGAAATGAACAACCTTTTTTTTTTTTTACTCTTGTTAGATGTGAGGAGACCTTACTAAAAATGGTGAGAATGATGAATGTTGCAGTTATGTTTGCTACTAAACAATGTCGCCTTTAAGCTCAACCTCACCACATCCTTTTAAGATAGCGTCATTCAATAAGGAACATATGACTGTTACACCACACATGATTGCTACCTATAGCTGCAAGGTTCTAACCCACATTGGTGGTTATAAAGATGAGATTGTTTGTGATGTGCTTCTCATGGATGATGCTCACGTCCTCTTACGTCAACCTTGGCCGTATGAAAGAAACGTTACACATCATGGTCGGGAAAATACCCATACCTTTAGTTTTAGAATAAGAGCATCACTCATAACCCTTGTCGACCTAAGAAGTTGATTTCCTTCCGATGTCTAAAACCATTTCCCACTGTCGTATCCAATAGGCACTCCTAGTTCTATGAGATATATCCTTCCTTCATCATAGGCCATTGGAAAGGTTGGGTACATCAAACGGGGTTTTGGTGATTATTGTAGTGTGGAAGCTTTCCACCGATACTATTTATTTCCCTAGCTCTACTCCTATATTGAGTGCCAAGGTCAACTCGACTAAGATTGCTAAGTTGCTAAGCAAGTTTCTCAATATTTTGTTCGTGATGAGCTCCCCGATGAGTTACCTCCTCATTGAGATATTCAACATGCCTAGTTTCGGGCTACCAATTACCCTACCTTTCCCATCATAGGATGAACCATATTAAGAGAGCAGAATTAAAGGACCTATTCTCAAAAGGCCTTATTTGTCATCATATGAGTTCTTATGCTATTCCCGTCTTTCATACTCCAAAGAATAATAGTATTGAAGGATGTGTGTCAAATGTCAATAGTAGTGCCATCAACAATATTACTATCAAATATAGGTTTCTCATCCCTAGGTTAGAAGACATGCTTGGTTTGTTGGTTCTAGCTGGTCTTTGCAAATAGATCTTCATAGTGGCTTCTATGAAGTACGATCTTTTTTTTTTTTTTTTTTTTTTTTTGGTAAGGAAACCATCAAGTTTGTATAAGGCTAGGAGATTATCAAAAAAACTTCTTTTAAGAACTAGGGTGACTTATGTGAGTTGTGGCAAACCTTTCCAAATGTCTAATGCTCATAGCACTTCGTATGAGACTTATGAACCATGTTCCTCAGATTAAAAAATCCTAAGGCACAAAAAGGCGCAAAGTGATCCTAGAACCTAGGCCTTTTCTAGGTAAGGCGGTGCGCTCGAGTATGTGCCTCCATAAATTAGTCCCACATGAATGCACTAGAAGAGTATAAGTTTTGAGTGTTTTTCAGAGGCTTTTTAGGGTTGGGCATCATAAGGATAAATAGCAAAAAGACAGGTTTTAGACCTTAAGATCCAAAAAGCGCACAAAAAGCATGGCTTTCTGGGGTAGGTGGGGCTGCACTTGACCCCTATTGAACCACTACAGGTTGCACGTTGAGCATTCCTAAGCCTAGACGTGCCTTAAACACTACCATGTTCTACAATTTTTCTAAGCAAAGTCTTAGTTGTCTATTTTGATGACATCTTGGTGTATAGTAAATCCTGAAAAGAGCATACTGGACATCTTAGGCAACGTTTCCACAACCTTAGTGAGCCAAAAGATTTTTGCTGACGTTCAAGAGTGCATCCTCTTCAACCTCATGAGCTTTTCGTAGGATTTTAGTGTCATCCAAGGCATATCCCCAGACCCAACAAAGTTAGATTCATTAAGGATTGGCTTGAAACTAATTCACTTACACAAGCAGGAGCCTTCACGCTTTTGCCTCCTTTAACTAGCAATTCATCAAGCGCTTTATCTATATCATGCTCCATTCAAGTGGATAACTAAAGCAACCTTAGCCTTTAGGGAGATTAAAGAAAAATTGACCTCTACACCACTTCTTAGACACCCTAACTTGCTTGTGATGGCTTGGGGATTAGTGGTGTACACATAGTGAAAAGCTAAACCAACTCTAGAAAGTTAAGTACACCACTTTTGCAAGAGAGCTTTATGTCTTAGTTAAGTCCCTTTGTGACGGGCAGTATTACCTTTTCCCCTCACGAGTTTGTCCAATATTTTGATTGAAGCCCTTAAAGTATTGGAAGTCCTAAACTTGTGTTGACCTTAAGCATGCTTGATGGATTGAAATTTGAATACATGACTTAGCTAGTCAAGCACAAATCAGGGTGGCTTCGACAAACTATAAGATGCTTATTCCTCTTACCCTAACTTTGCTCTCATTTTCACAGGCGTTGAGAATCAACATTATAGAAATTACGTGGACTTTCTCATCCATGATGGTTACCCTTTTTGATTCGTTCTCAATAGCCATGAGATGATCATCTTAGTAAGGATCTAAGGAGGGTAACCCTAAGGTGTCCTTTCAAGATTTCTCAGTTTACATACAAAGACTCATCATAAAATCAAGTTGTGTAATGATAGTTATAAGGTTGCAGTTGATATAAGTTGCAAAGCTGCTATTTTTGAATCAAGTGATGTTATTAAGACTCACATTCAATCTGTGCGTCAGCTTAAAGTGTGAACAAAATGCTACATGCTCGAGCAACGTGTCCTTTCTAAACTACCCAAAAATTGGAACCTAATCCTATTTCGATGTAGACGATCTAACTCTTTGTCGACATGTCATTGAGCCTCCTTGTCTCCCTTTTGGTGTTTGTAAGTACTCATACTCCTGAAGCCTCCACTTTCTAGCAACCACATCCTTACATTGACGTTTTGCTATATGATAAGTTTGTGGCATCATCTCGTGGTGGACTTCACCATGACCTCATCCAATGGTTTGGCCACGCACAATCTTATGCTACTTGGAATACTGAAGATGAATTTTGTTGAACTAGATCTTGCACACCTGGAATGGTATCTTGAAGAAAACTTGTCCAAGTCGGGTTCCTCTTCGGCGAGGAAGTAACTAGAAGGATGTATTCTAAGGAGGAACAGGAAGCTCAAGAGCATAGGGATTTTGATAAAGGAAAATAATATATTATAGTTATCGTTTTATATTCGAGTTAATGAATTGGACTATAATAATCCAGACTTTAGGGGATAATAGTAATCCCTACATTATAATTAACTCCAATCAGCCCTACTTTGCATTAGAAGAAGGCCTATAATATCACAAGTTGTCAAAGTAAGACAACTGTACCTGACCATTGTGTGCAACCAATGCAGGAAATCAGAGGTAATGCTAGGACAATGATAAGTGAATTAGCATTGGGTTTTAAGATTTATTGTGGAAGATGTATTTCTTCTCATCTTGGATGCTTACATAAATAACAAACAACTAAGATGTATAAGATTTTCTCTCGAGAAAGAAGTTCTACAAAATTTCTGCAATAGTTTGTACTAATCACTTGACAAAAGTGGCACACAGGCACAGAAAGATCTGAAATTTAAACAAACGGAACACACAGACCTGTTGCAGCTTAAAAGACCCAACAAGCCCGATCGGCGATCATGACCAAGTCTTCCAGAATTTCCTCCACCCCAGCTCAGCGTGATGCCTTCGTCTTTTATATTCAAAAAATATAACATTTTTAGCGGCCAATAAAATAACAAAATATAAGTATCTAGGAAGAAAGAATTATACAGCTAATGTACCAGTAACAACAATCGAATGTTCTGAACCCAGAGCAGCCTTTTCAATGGCCATTCCACTCAAATATGCAACTTGGACAGGTTTTGCAACAATTTTTGGTGCACCTGACAGACACAAAATAAATCACAAAAACTTTTTAAAAAGGCAACTGAGTTAACTAACAGTGCAAGTTACATAGGAATATGCAAAGATGCCAATGTTCATCTAACTAATTGGCAGGGTGGTGGTCAATAACATTCCCTTATTCTTTTTCTCAAACTTATAGCTAGCAGTGGAGAAGATACAATATGGTCCAGTTCCTCCCAGGAATAAGAATGCAAGAAATCAAGTATGTCGCCTGGAGAAGGTATTTATGTGGCTTGATTCTCAAATGTATTTATTTTTCATGCAGAAAATAATTTCCATATTTATACAGTTGCAACTTTGCCAGATGTGATTCATTCAGCAGAGTTGCTGAGAAATTCAAAAGTTTAAGTACCAGTCAAAGATTGAAGTAAAAAAGTGGATCATGAGACAGTGGAGCAAATGGGTTATTAGCCAAACATAGATGGATAAGTGGTATGGAAAATAATTACTCTTCCCAAGGCCAAGCTGTCCACTGGAATTCTTTCCCCACATGTAGAGCTCCCCATCAACTGCATTTTACGGGAAATCAGGATAGTTAATTCAACAGAAGAATTATAGCTTGCAGGGAATTATTGAGACATGAAAACAGAGAGTTGTCAGAACCATAATAAGGATTATCATGACAAGATCAAGGTCTCAATGACTACTGAGTCTTGAATATCCAAATGGAAATTGTGACAACAATTTGGGGAGAGGCAGAGTGCTATCAATATGATCTTGAGGCAAATATGAAAGTTATCAACAAAAAATTGAGTTGTACAAACCCCTTGGCATATTGGCAACATTGTACAAGCATGGATAACAGAAAATCAGAATTTTCGCACCCTAGTGACCCTCACATACTCTTCTTCGCATTGCTCCTTAGTTTTCTCTCACCTTCCTCGCCCTCTATGAAGCATGGACAATACATCTGGCTTCACGTACCCGTGCCCGACACGTATGAGACACCGACCCACTCTTTGGACACCCTCAAATGCATACCCAGTACCCAACATAGAGCTATAAAGAATAGGCTTTCACTATTGAGATTAGTAGAATGGACATACTATGAAAAATTTGCCATTGTTTTCATGCAAACACAACCATTTCCGAGATTGAAATATAAAGTACTAAAAGTCATAAACACATAAAGAACAAAAAAAAAAAAAGTGATTTCATACTACTTGTCGACTATACACATCTTATCCTAAAAGTTTCAAAATCCACATGTTCTCTGTAGGTATCGTGTCATACCCATGTCATGTATCGGTGTCTATGCTTCTTAGCTCGCCCTCACTATAGCTAAGTAGGGTCAGGACACCAGCAGCACAGACATGCTGCCCAGGCATCTAATACTACTAATTTAAGTTTTGTTCAATAAAAACATTCAAATAATCAGCAGAACAATGACAAAGAAATTACCTTTGCTATTTTTAATAAAGGACATAATATAATAGTATGTATAGTATACAATGATTGAAGTTTGGATGCACAGCAAGCATCCTACAAAAGGCTATATACATATACAATAAAAGCTATCCACACAGCAAGCTGCCTTCCTTTTCACTTTCCCACCAAAGAACAAAAGCTCCTACTATCCAAAAATAGTCTTGATGAAACTGTCTTTGAAATGATGAGTTTACACTGTTGAACACTCCCAGAATCCTTTCTAAACAAATGCTCCACAACATAACATGAGGTACAACCCTTCCCCCTTCCTTTTCACTTTCCCACCAAAGAACCTTCCCAAGCCAGATAATTCTTCCTAATCGAGTTGGAAGCAACTAAAGAAATGCCCAAGCAACTGAATATGTCATGTCACGACTCAAATTGAAGTAAAATTAAAATGAACCAGAGCATTCAATGAATACAGCGAAAATAAATTGACTTTCTGCTCAGAGAAATAAAATAAGCAGGCTTTCAAACTTCTCACCTGTAATGGCACAAGAATGAGAGTAGCCAGCTGAAATATGCTTGACGTCTTTCTCGATTCCAGTAACTTTGGTGGGTGCCTGAAGGAACAAAAGAATGAAAAATGAAAATTAGACAGAATTCTGAACAAAATATCGCATGACAGGCTGGAATCCAATGCTAAATTGCTTATTTCTGAGGCCGTAAAAGATAGTGATTTTGAGAAGTAATTCTGATAAAGCCTAGAAGATACCTAAAAGTAAGAATCTTCAAGAACAGCAATATCTCAAGTTGTTCATCATCATAAAGCCATTTAAACTGAGCATTTGTGATGCCAACAATATGAAGTGACTCTCGCAAACAGCTTGAAAGCATAAAAAGTAATTTGGGAGGTGAGCATTTCCTGTAAACAGCTTGAAGAGCATTAAAACTAATTTGGGAGGTGAGCATTTCCTCCAATGTCTTTTGTGCAATGAAGTCCTTTCAGAATAACAGGTTCACGTGGAACAAATGTCAAGAATATACACAACCCACATACCTTCTGGTAAGCATGCTTCATCTTACCCTCTTTGTACCACGTATTTGTGAGGATTTGTCAGTTGCTTGGGTTATATACTATACATGAAAAGAGAGAAATCTGACACGAGTATGTATATGAATCACCACCAACTTGACCTACATTTGCAAAGTTGAGTACATACATCTATCGAAGATTCCATAAACCAATCAAAAGGTCTCCATTGGGAACTCAACTTTCTTTCACAGTCCCCTTCCTAAGATACACTTTCACCAGTAATAACAAGTGCATTTAGTTGATAGAGAAAGTTAAAATTCTCTCCAATTGCTATCCTTCTCACCTCAATAATGTCTGCACCTCCCTTCTTTCCTTGCCGAACTCTATACTTTCCATAAATATAACCAAAAGACTGGATGAATGGTTGAACCCTAAAACAGCAACTTACATCAAAATGTAAGCTATCCACAAAATCAACCACTTCAATAAAAGAACAGCCAAGCTTCCCACCATCCCAAAAAGAGTCTCTATGAAAATGTCTTTCATGCATATTGAAGAGAAGTCTCAACTTCCTCAAAAGAAACAAGTCTTTGATTTCTTTCTCCATGTACCCCAAGAAACAACACAAGGTATTGTCATTCTTTGCTTTCATCCTAAAGTAACCCTCTGAAGCTAGAAGATGGCCACCATTGAATTAGAAACAACCTAAAAAAACTAAGCTGCAAAGCCTAGCTCCCAAAGAGCCCTCACACACACACAATGAAGCAACGAGTGAACTGTGGTCTTGTAATCTCCATTCTGCATAAAACACCTACTAACAAAAAAGTCTTCCCATTTTCGTTGTAAATTATCTGAGATTAATCTTCCCATATGCAACTTCCCAAACAAAGAGACTATAAAAGGATCCAAAGACTTCCAAATGATCTTTGAAGGGAAGGCTCCTCAAAAGGTGTTCAAACACACGTGAAAAGTTCAAGGAGCTTCAAATTATAAGACCTTACACTTTAAGTTCCTTTTGCTACTCAGGTCCCATTGCACTATATCCAGCAAGGGATCCCCCATCTTGGCCTCATCAAGCTTGTCAAAAAAACAAGAGCATCATCATCAACAAAGCCATCATGAACCATGAACCAATAGATGACCAAACACTAATCCCACCCACTTGCTCCTTGTAACTTGCAACTTAAACATTTTTGTCAACTGCTAGAGCATAAAGCAAAGGGGATAGCTCATTCAAAGGTGCCTTGTCACAACCATGGTCATGCCAAAAGTTAATCATAGAGCCATTACCACAAAGTGAAAGTAAGAGAAAAATTTCTACCACCATTTAATGATAAAACACTAAAGGCTAAAGCCACTAGAGCCAACTGAGGAAATCATCCAAAACCAACTTCTCCATATTTAATTATACTTAAGTTTCTTCAGATATTGCCTTCTTGCCTTTCACATTCATAAATCTCTAAAATCACTTACCAAGAAGAGCTTCATTACAGAGCCATTAATCTCTCACACCCACTCTGGTAAAAAAAGACCCATAAGAAATTCCTTTGAATTACTTCAAACCTATGTGCCACTAAAGAAGGTAAGGGAAAAAGAGAAAGGAAATCAGTGGAAAGGCTCCATATGACACTCTTCACAAGAGTTAATCAACACCCTTTTGGGAGGTATTTAGATTTCCAACCTTCTCTTCGATATTTGGATCCCCAATAGCTTTCTCTTTTAAGTTAGCACCAAGGGGGAGACCAAGGTAACCAATTAGAAAGGAGTCAATATTGCAACTCAGAACACCAGCTAGTAGTTGATAGGTTTTGCACTTGTTTAACAACCATGTTGAGCTTTTTACCAAGTTAACCCTCAAGCCGAGAATCGCCTCAAACCCAGTGAGAACCCAATGTAACCATGTAAGCACAACCGTTCTCACAACAATAACAAAGGTAGAATTCACAAAAAAAAAAAATGTTTAATATCCAACATTATGGATACACTTCCGCTCTCGCTCATTTGATTGTAGGGACCCTCCTAAGTCCTTCTAAGGGGACTGTGGAATATTGGCCAAATAAGAGGCGAAAAAGTATGCCATTCCATCAATCTTGAGATACCAAAGATAAATAAGTAATTTTGCAACCAAGGATGATCAACCCAAGGACATTCTAGTCTTTCGGACCACCAAGGGTATTTTAGTCTTTCACTTGACCCATGGGAAGAAGATGGAGGAACTCTACACTGGAGCTTGCAGGAGAAAGCAAAACAGCATAGGCAACACGACTATGTCACATAACGACACGCCCATGTCGCACCAAGCCAACTCGAGCGAAAGGAGTATTGCTAGGGTCACAACCGTGTCGTCGAACGACACGCCCGTGTCCTACCATCCAGGAGGGTGGTCACGATCGTGTCGTGAAGCGACACGCCCATGACCTCCTGCACACTGGAGTGCCCCCTCATCCAAGACAAGACGACACACCCGTGCCGTCCGTTATGAAGACACAACATGGTCGTGTCATCCTATATTTCTGCGAGTGTTTGGATATTGCTATTTTTGAGGGATTTTTCCCTTAACCCTTGTAATTACCCTTTTGCCCTTTTACCTACTCTGATGTACCCCTCTCCCACTAGGAATTATGTCTAAGCTTTAGTCCTAGTTGGTAATTTAGAGTTTTCTTGAGGATTATCCTGCCTAATGTCTATATATGCATAAACATTTGATGAAAGGAGGCAACTAATGAATTTGAACAATGATGAATGAAAACTTTGGGTATTTAAAAGCCCTTCCTCAAATCTCTTCTATCTTTATCTATTTGTGTTGATGGTGGTGATTGAAAGTGTCTCCTTTAGAACTTGATTGGTGGGCAATCCTTTAAGTCGTGAAGATTTCACTGGTGAACCAAGTGTGTTGCTAGTGGAGCATCCTTTAGGCCTCCATTTGGTGATCCTATTCTATTTTGGTGGGATTCAATCTCGTTAGAGGTAGTCATATCATCCATTTATATTGTTTTCCCGTTCCTTTTACTTGATTAGAAAACATCAAAATAGCTAGTTTTGTTAGATGAGTTCTATGATGGGTTTTTTGAGCATTCATGGTTATTTGTGATCCTTGGCCTTGATGTAAATCATAGGGTCTACCAAGGCGTGCATGCATCACATTATCAAGCCACCTCACCCCACTAGAATCCCCAATATAAGCCCCTCAATTGAAGTAAACTAAATTGTCCCTGTGAGTACTTCCGTTACCGGCATAAAGAGTAGGGGTAATAGAGAATCTCACCCATGGGCCTCGAGATGCATGAAAGAACTCATTTGGCAAACAAGGCTTGCAATAGAAATGGAAGAGACACAATAGCAAATGCAACCAATCCATTTCTCTCAAAACCCCATTCTTTTCACGATAGTACAAGCAAATTCCCATTTCATACAATTAGAGGCCTTCTCAATATCCAACTTCTAGACTTCCAACATTCCCAATTTAGACCCTGGGATCAACAAGCTTATAATAAGCACTGCATCAACAATCTGATGCCCCCAACAAAGGCAATTTGGTTCTGTGATATGAGATTCTCAAAGAAATGCCTTAATCTGGTCCTCTTTGTTTCTCGAGGATGGGAGTCCTTGTAACATTGCTTAATTTGAAGGTTAAAGCCTCATAAGGCAATTTATAAATACTTGACCAAGCCTATACGCCAAAAGTCTCTAATGTTTTCAACATTTGCCTTCTCCGAAATAAGGCCAATAAAAGTAGCATAGGGGCTGCCTGCAAAATTTTGCGCAAAAAGAACTTTGTGAACATACCCATGACAACACCTCATAAGGTATCCGAGAAGGAATGTCAAAGATATGTTGTCTAGACCAAGAGTTATATCCCCGCAACTGTTAAAAAGGGTTTTTAATTTCCTCTTCACAAAAAGGTATCCCGTAACATAGGAAGATGTAACCCATCAACTTTAGGCCTCCATGGTTTAGATTTAGTGAACGAAGATTTGTAGAAGTCATGGAAAGATTTGTAGAAGTCTGGATTAGAGAAATTCATGTCTTAAAGAATGTTAAGGGAGTCCGCATCCATAACAAAAGAGGACAAATAATTAAATCTCCTATACAAAATGGATACCTTATGGAAAAACTTAGTATTGCAATTGTAAGCCTTTAGCTAGTTAACCCTCCATTTTTGTCTCCATGAGATCTCCATGAAAACAAACTTAGCCCAATTTTCAATTGTCGTTTTCCTCTTTTAAATCGCATCAATAAAAATAGCCAAATACTCTCTTTTGCATCTACAAAATTCCTAATACCCATGAGATTGTATTTACTAGTCTTAATGTCTCCCAAATATCAATATTCCAAATGTTGAGTTCCTCAACAACAAACTTTAGTTTCCTTGCAACAATGAAGCTTGCAAAGCCATAAACCTAAGCCTACCCCGAAAATTATAAGATCACAGAATCCCTCAACTTCCAACCACATGTTCTCACATTTAAAAGAGGTTTTTCCCCTAGTCTCAAGACACATAGGAAAGTGGTCAGAAATAAGTTTAGGAAGCCTATCTGAATGTGTTATCCAGAAAGAACTCCTCCCAATCCATTAACACCAAGAGTCGGTCCAAACTAGAACAAACATAGTCACTCTGACTCTTGGGCAAAGTAAAGCCACTCCCTTTAAAGAAAGATCCTTCAAGGTAGAGTAGTTGAGTAAATCGCAAACTCCTCCTTAGTATTAGAAGGACAAATGTCAATACTTCTATCTTGAATATGCAAAATTTCATTGTTGAAATTCCCCTATGCACCAAGGGCTAAACCAACCAAGGACCAGACCAACCAAGGACCAGACCAACGCAACTCGTGCCATATCCTGAGAGCATGTCATCTCTGGTTTGCAGACCATTTACACATGTGAATGCCCCAAAGCTACCACCTTTGATTTGCAGCAAACAAGTGACAGTAAATTCACAGCACAGATAGGAAACCATCTGGAAAGTTTGTCCCACGCCACAATAAATCAATAATATCACCTCCTAAGCATGCACTCATGCAGCCTTAAGAAAGACTAAATCAACTTGTTGGTTCCCAGCACAAATATGCCAAATATTAAGCTGAACATCCTCCGGATTAGTCTTTGGAAGATAAACAAGATCACATTCCATTTTTTGAATTTGTTGCATAGTGGGAGCCACATACTCAAATGTGGTGCAAACTTGTCTCTTTTGGGTGTTGTAGATAAAATCAGGCTATAGAGTGTGAACACATGATTTTAGTGTATCACACTTATTTCGTATACGGGTGATACCCATTTGACGTCTTATTAATACATTCATTGATTACTAATTAAAAAAACGCTACATCTAGTATTGGATCTGAATCAAGATCTTGGAGATCAATCACCAGGAATGGGAATTCGAATCACATATTTGAGAGTAGTCGAAACTCAACCCAAACTGAAAGAAAAAAGGAGAAGACAATTAAGTCCAAATAGAGCAAGTTCTCATAATTAATTCAGGGTCTGTGAATTCTCAGGAGTTCATGCCTGGAGACTCACAGATTCTTTAACAAATTGTCCAAGAACTTCCCTATAACAATTCTTCCACCCAATGGATTTAAAAAAAAAAAAGATTCTTTACCGGGCTCTCAAATCCTCACGACTCACAGATCATACGTATGCCATAGGGTAATGGCCCCGCTCCATGAAAACATATTATTAGTTTTGAACCAGCAAAAAAGTTAAAATGTAAAGAGTACCAAAAGCCCGCAAACAATAAAACAAATGACAGGAGTACAGGACATACATGATGCAAGGATTCTCAACTAAGTTTCACACTCAATATCATACCATTGTGTAATTCTTATCATCCGAAATCCCAAGCTGTCCGAAATCATTGAGGCCAGAGGCATATACACGCCCAGATTCTGTCATATGCAACTAAAATTGAATTCCACCCATACATCACCACGAACATATCCAAAAAACCACATTTTGATATTATAATTAAGCACTTAAATCTCAAGAAAAAGGAATGCAATTCAGATGAATAGTCGACAAACATCATAACCCAACAAACTGGCCAGGGCACAAATCAAGGACACAATGAACTCCAAATGAATAACCTGTGAGGAAAAGAGTGTGAGCGCCGCCGCAAGCAATTGAGTGAACGCAATCATCGTTGAAAGCAGAGCAAATTACAGGTCTCCATTGAGAATCAGGACTCCCAAGGCCGAGTCTACCGTAATCGCCATTGCCCCAAAGCGCTGCAAACCTCTTGCCACTCTGTGCCGTCGAAAAGCATCTCGACCGATGGCGTAACCCTAACCCTAAGCCTTCGTGGCGATTAACGGCGACTCTGCAAGCTCTACTCCACATTGTGAAGATGACGGTGGGGGTTCATGGAGATGGAGCAGAATCTAGTGAGGGAATTGAATGGAGATTTTTGAAGAGAATTTGAGAGTGACGATCAATGGAGATGTTAGATGTAGAAGGTGCTTGAAGAAAGAAAGCGAGGGAAATTGACCGAAGACGGTTACAACACATGGCTTTGAATGGCGCTACGTCTGTGCCCTGTTTGTGAGTGTGGCGTCTCCTCAACAACTCGTCCTCACATGGCGTGTAAAATTCACAAGTCAATGGAAATGGTTAAATATATTTACAAAAAAATTATCAACACTTTATTTATTTATTTATTTATTTATTTAAATTCTACCATTAAAAACGTGTTGTTTTATTCAAAATGACACTTTTTTTAAATTTTTGCCAAAATCTCTTTCTGAGATTCATTTACCAGTAAATTTTACAAAAATTTAGAAATTTGAAATTAGGTAGTAAAAAATGAAATCATGTTGTTCTATGATCTCAAAACCAAACTAAATTCAAAACCAATCCTTCAAAATCTTGCCCAGACAAAGTAATAAAAATTCGTTCTTATTGACTCGAGATTTTGAAAGTGTTCACAACATATTACTTTATAGAAAAAAAGTCGAAGAGCTTTAATAAGAGTTTTTAATATAACCCACTACGATCTAAGTTGAAAAGGCAATCTTTTTAAACAAACCAAATGATGGACAATATCATCTTAACGATCTACACAATTTAATTACATATTGTTTAGTTTTTGAAAAGCTTTTTGTTTAATTATTTATATTTGTGATCTTTTTAACATGATAAAGTTAACTTCATAAACATATTATATTTAACATTTTTTTGTGTTCGTAATATTTTGAATATGGTATATATAAGTTTCTGAACATAGTATACATAAATTTTTGAATATTAGCATACTGTACGATTCTAAACATAATATATATAAGATTTTAAACAAGCATGTATAAGTTTTTAAACATTGATCTAATAGGACAAAAATGTTGTGTGAGCTCGAGAAGAGGGTCTCATGACATGACTCTTCTCTCTTTATTTGGTTTCTTTAGGCATCTTAGTAGTTAAAAAAAATCAAAACTTAACGACGATAAGGATCATCATGTAGAATATGATACCACTTGAGACTTGAGAGACTAGAAAGGAAAGAGGGATTAACCTACTTTAAGAAGGTTAGCCCTGATCTTCTTCCTAGAAAAAAAGATACTTTAGAGAAACAACGAGCATGATTGAAATGATGACTACTTCTATGCAAATCTCATGGCTACCTCCTTTATTGCTAAACAATCATTTAGGGAGCTTATTAGTGATGCTGATTGTTTCTCTATCGACAATGAAACTTATCTCTCACTGTCTCACTGGTGGGCCTTAACTCCTGTTATTTGGAGGTCATATCTAGCATTTCGAGGAAAACTAGCTAGCTCTAGGTTCGAGTGACATTTCACCCCTAACCAGATATCGTTCATTGATTCTTCAACGGTTAATTTGGACCTCCACTTAGTTCCACCCAAATTGCATCCTGCTCATCGACATATCACCGAGGTTTGAGTCCAGAGACAGTGACATTTACCCTCTAAAGATTCACGACAAAGTCTTGCATTATTTTTTTTCTTGAACATTGTCGATGCCCTAATTATTCTCTTTGGCTGGTCCACCATTCATTGTCTTATTCCACATTTACATATGGATTTGAAATATGGTATTCTTTAATAATTTGTATTAGCTCTACAAGACTACAACTACTTGATGTATATTTGGTCCCAAATATACATCATGGGATCCAAATAGGAGCTTACATTGAAAAGGAGCTTCAAGCACTCACTAATCTCTCACAAATGGAAGATTCTACCAAGGGTAATCAAGTACTTTGCTCTATAGTTCAAGAACCATAAAGCTAATGAAGAAGTCATCCTAGAGACGATTGTTTTACATCCGAAGAGCTTTCATTTGGTTTTTGAATCTTGGAATTTGGAGAAGAAACGAGCAAGTTATTCAAGTTTTAATCTAGCTTAGTTCATTTTAGTTCTTTATGATGTAATCATTTGATTAGATGATGTAAGCTAGATCCCTTGTATTTTCTTTCATTTCATACGCCAAGGGGGCCTCTCATTTAGTATAAATAGACCCCTTGGGTGCCTTGTAAACACACTTCATATTCAATATATCGAATACAAAGCAAACACATGATGTTGTTTTCTCTCTAGCTTTTGTGCTAGTTTTCGAATACTCTTGAGGGAGTTTCGTGCATTACTACTTCTAGCCTTGGGTTGGCATCCCTTGGTGGTGAAAGGTAGAATTGGAGGAGTCTTTGGAGTGGTGTGCCTATATCTCCATTGAAGAATCCAAAGCCATTATCATTCATATCAAACGTGAGTTTCCATTCTTGATTCATTGATCTTGTTTTGTTTCTACTTTGTTTCAATCACAAGTTCATTCGAGTACCATTCAAACATTCAAGAAACTTACATTCCAATCATTCACACATTCATCCCATTCATTTCATTCGTCCATTCTATTCGTTTACTCACCCATTCATACATTCTTCATTCAATCTTAAAGAACCACGTAAAGATCCTAGTCTTTTGTATAATTTGATCATCCTTGATCGCATTATACATCAAAATTGGTATCAGAGCCTAGGATATTGATTCTTGTGGTTCTTGATATCATCTTTTACAATCTTTCCATCACAAATCCATCCCCCACCATCTCCATTATACGTCCCCCACATAAACTCCACAAAGAACCCCTTAAACCCAAACACAATCTAGCCTAAACATATCCATCTCTCGTCCTACACCCAAAAACCCAAAACCGTGAGTTTCTTTTGATCTTTTTGAATCAAGATTGATGGCTAGTGGAAGTACTCCAACGGATCCACCCACGACTTCCCAAGATGATGTAGAATTGATGAAGCAAAAGATCATTTATCTCACCGGTCAATTAAAGAAGTATATGCATCTTCAACATAGAGAGATACGTGATGATTCTTTTGTTGGGAAACCTCAAGAAGATGAGGAGGATGCTCAAAGTGAACGAAGTGTACGTCCAAGGAGGGAGGAACGTTTTGATTTCAAAGTGAAGATTCCCGAGTTTGATGGTAATCTTGATCCCGAAAACTTCTTAGATTGGATGCAAACTATTGAACGTGTCTTTGATCTTAAAGAAGTTAATGATGAAAAAAAAAGTGAAGTATGTGGCCCTAAAGTTGCGCAAGCATGCGTCCATTTGGTGGACAAACTTACAAAAGAAGAGGCAAGCTAAGGGCAAGGACAAGATTAAGACATGGAGTAAGATGAAAAACAAGTTGCAAGGAAAGTTTCTACCACCAAGTTATCTCCAAGATAACTATTACAAATTGCAACGTTTGGTTCAAGGAAGTAGAAGCGTGGAGGATTACACCAAAGAGTTTGAGCACTTACTTTGGCGCTGTGATCTCCAAGAGAATGAACCACAAACTTTGGTACGTTATTTGTTTGGTCTTAATGATTGGATTCGCAATATTGTTGAGTTACATTCTTACCAATCGTTGGATGAATTGAGTTCTTTAGCCTTAAAAGTAGAAAGACAAAGAAAAGAAAGAGGAAAAGAGACCATAACAAAGTACCAATCATCGTACAAACCAACCCCAACTACACGTCCATACACTCCACAACAAAACCCACATTCCCCACAAAACAACCCTACAACAAAGCACCACAAAATCAGTCCCCATCCATTCCAAAACCCCTCGTCCAAGAACCCAAATCATTAGCGCCAAGGAGATGTTTTCGTTGCTAAGGGTTAGGTCACTATGCCTCGGAGTGTCCTAACAAGAGAGTAGTGTCCTTGGTTGAATATCAAAGTGCTTTATATGTTTAGCCGGAGTATGATGAAAGTGAAAATGATGAGGAGGTTAATGGTACTATTGGCGTGAATGAGGAGGAAGAAGTAGAGGAAGCAGATGAAGGAGAAATGCTAGTAGTGAGAAGGGCTCTAAGTGTTGCTAGTGTACCAAATGATCAAGAACAAAGGGAGAACATCTTTCATACAAGGTGTACGGTTCAAAGCAAAGTTTGTTCTTTAATCATTGATGGAGGAAGTTGCACTAATGCCGCTTCAACAACCATGGTGAATAAGCTACAATTGGAGGTTAGTCCACACCCATCCCCTTACACGATTCAATGGCTAAGTCAAGGGAAAGGTATTCGTGTGGTTCACTGTAAGCTTGTAAGTCTTTCCATTGGTAAAAACTATAAGGATTGTATTTGGTGTGATGTAATTCCAATGGATGCTTGTCATATATTGCTTGGAAGACCTTGGTTATTTGATAGGCATGTTACTCATGATGGGAGATCAAACACCTACACGTTTGTTCTCAACAAAAAGAAAATCACATTGGCTCCTTTAGCACCATCATCTATCATTCGACCTCAACAACAACAACAAGAGAAGGAGACCAATATTGTGACATTCATGAAGGCCGAGCACCATGAATTCCAAGAGTATAAAGATCTTATTCTAGCTAACTTGGAAGAGGAGAAAGCGTCCCCAACAATGGAGCATTCACGTCTCCAACCTCTTTTGGAACGTTTCAAACATTTGTTCCTAAAAGAAATGCCAAAGGGATTGCCTCCAAGAAGAGAAATTGAGCACAAGATTGATATAGTTCCGGGTTCTATGCTCCCCAACAAACCGGCCTATCCTATGAATCCAAAAGATGCTCAAGAAGTTCAAAGGCAAGTAGATGATCTTTTATCCAAAGGCTTGGTTCGTGAAAGTATGAGTCCATGTTCCGGTCCCGTTTTACTTGTACCAAAGAAAGATGGATCTCAAAGGATGTACATGGATTGCCGAGCTATTAACAAGATTACAATCAAGTATAGGTTTCCAATACCTAGACTTGAAGATCTACTTGATGAATTACATGGGAGTGTTGTGTTCTCCAAAGTTGATTTGAGAAGTGGATATCATCAAATTCGTATTCATGAAGGAGATGAATGGAAAACTGCATTCAAGACGAAAGAAGGCTTGTATGAATGGCTTGTCATGCCATTTGGTCTTACTAATGCACCATCTACCTTTGTGCGTCTTATAAATCATGTATCAAAGCCTCTTATTGGCAAGTGTGTAGTAGTTTACTTTGATGATATTCTTGTATATAGCAAAAGTGAAAAAGAGCATGTAAAGCATTTGGAGTTGGTCATGTATATTCTAGAGAAGGAGCAACTCTACGCCAACATGGAGAAGTGTCACTTTTTCTCATCCAAGATCGTGTTCCTTGGATATGTTCTTTCAAGAGAAGGCATATAAGTCGATAAGGAGAAGGTGAAAGCTATTCAAGAATGGCCTACACCAACATCTATTCATGAGGTACGGAGTTTTCATGGTTTAGCATCATTCTATAGAAGATTTATAAGGAATTTTAGTTCCATTCTTGCACCTATGACCGAATTGTTGAAAAAGAAAGAGTTTTCATGGAGTAAGGGTGCAAATGAAGCGTTTGAGATGATTAAGGAGAAGTTGTGTCATGCACCTATTCTTGCACTACCTTGTTTTGATAAAGTCTTTGAAGTTGAAGTTGATGCAAGTGGAGTTGGAATTGGAGCCGTTCTATCTCAAGAAGGCCGTCCAATTGCTTTCTTTAGTGAGAAGTTAAATGAAGCCAAGAGGAAGTATAGCATATATGATAAAGAGTTCTATGCAATTATAAGAGCTCTTGAACATTGGCGACATTATCTTCTAAGTGGTGAATTCATTCTACATAGTGATCATGAAGCTCTCAAGTTCATTCAAGGGCAACATAAGTTTAATCCAAGACATGCTAAATGGGTTGAGTACATGCAAGCATTTCATTGCATGATAAAGCATAAGGCGGGACATCTTAACAAAGGAGCGGATGCTTTATCAAGAAGGTACTTACTCACTCATATTCTTGATTCAAGAGTCCTTGGTTTTGAACATATTAAAGAGTTATATGAGAATGATGAGGATTTCAAGGAGGTATATGAGCTTTGCAAGAAGCATCCCCACCAACTTTATCATATTGATGGATTTCTTTTTAAGGGAAATCAGCTTTGTATTCCAAAGAGTAGCATTCGAGAATTGTTGATCATGGAGGTCCATGGAGGATCATTGGCGGGTCATTTTGGCATTGAGAAAACTTATTTGATGATGAAAGAGCATTATTTTTGGCCTAGTATGATCAAAGATGTTGAGCATATGATCAAGAGGTGTAATACTTGCAATATCTCAAAAGCTCATGCATTACCACAAGGTTTGTACACGCCATTGCCTATTCCCCATAGTCCTTGGGAAGATGTGAGTTTAGACTTCATTGTGGGTCTACCAAGAACTCAAAGAGGCAAGGATTCAATCATGGTGGTCGTTGATAGGTTTTCAAAGATGGCACACTTTATTCCATGCCATACCACCTATGATGCTACTAAAGTTGCAAATCTATACTTTGAAGAAGTAGTGAAGTTACATGGTATTCCAAAGACCATGGTGAGTAATCGAGATTCAAAGTTTCTTAGTCATTTTTGGCTAACATTATGGAAGAAGCTTGGTACAACATTGAAGTTTAGTACCGCTTTTCATCCACAACGGATGGACAAACTGAAGTTACAAATCGTACTTTGGGAGCTTTACTTCGAGCATTGGTGAGTAAAGACAAGAAAGGGTGGGATACTCTTCTATGTCATGCTGAATTTGCCTTCAATAGAAGTCCAAGTAAAGCTACGGGTTTATCACCATTTCAAGTAGTTTATGGAAGGAAACCACTCTAACCTATGGATCTTACACCTATTTCTACTACAACAAAGTTTAGCTTTGAAGCTAACAAAAGAGTGGAAGAGATTAAGAAGCTACATGAAGAAGTTCGTGAGAAAATCTTGAAGTATACACAAGATGTAGCAAGTAGAGTGAATAAGACAAGGAAGAAGGTTGTATTTAAACCGGGAGATCTTGTTTGGATTCACTTGAAGAAAGAAAGATTTCCTTCTAAAAGGAAAGGGAAGTTAGCATCAAGAGGTGATGGTCCTTATGAAGTCTTGGAAAGGATTGGTGATAATGCTTACAAATTACAACTTGGTGAAGATTATGAAGGTAGTTGTACTTTTAATGTGAGTGATCTTAAGCCATACAAAGGAGGAGAAGAAGAACTTCCTAGTTTGAGGACAAACTCTTCTCAACTAGGGGGGAATGATGTATATTTGGTCCCAAACACACATCATGGGATCCAAATAGGAGCTTACATTGAAAAGGAGCTTCAAGCACTCACTAATCTCTTACAAATGGAAGAATCTGCCAAGGGTAATCAAGTACTTTACTCTATAGTTCAAGAACCATAAAGCTAATGAGGAAGTCATCCTAGAGACGATTGTTCTACATCCGAAGAGCTTTCATTTGGTTTTTGAATCTTGGAATTTGGAGAAGAAACGAGCAAGTTATTCAAGTTTTAATCTAGCTTAGTTCATTTTAGTTCTTTATGATGTAATCATTTGATTAGATGATGTAAGCTAGATCCCTTGTATTTTCTTTCATTTCACACGCCAAGGAGGCCTCTCATTTAGTATAAATAGACCCCTTGGGTGCCTTGTAAACACACTTCATATTCAATATATCAAATACAAACACATGATGTTGTTTTCTCTCTAGCTTTTGTGCTAGTTTTCGAATACTCTTGAGGGAGTTTCGTGCATTACTACTTCTAGCCTTGGGTTGGCATCCCTTGGTGGTGAAAGGTAGAATTGGAGGAGTCTTTGGAGTGATGTGCCTATATCTCCATTGAAGAATCCAAAGCCATTATCATTCATATCAAACGTGAGTTTCCATTCTTGATTCATTGATCTTGTTTTGTTTCTACTTTGTTTCAATCACAAGTTCATTCAAATACCATTCAAACATTCAAGAAACTTACATTCTAATCATTCACACATTCATCCCATTCATTTCATTCATCCATTCCATTCGTTTACTCATCCATTCATACATTCTTCATTCAATCTTAAAGAACCACGTAAAGATCCTAGTCTTTTGTATAATTTGATCATCCTTGATCGCATTATACATCACTACTACAAGCAAGGTACATTTCTTCATTTTTTTAGAAAATAAAACACCAGGATGAAAATCCAATGCCGACTACTTTGTAAATAATAACTTAAAAAAGTTCAGTATCTAGATGAGCTCGAGAGCCATGTACAACCGATACAACTGGGATGTTTCCAACGACATAAGGGTCATGCCAATCTTTCTTATCATCATCTTACGATTGAGAGATTCGAAACATAAACGTAGTTATATCATATGTTGCAGATTTGGCTTGGCTCGATATGCTATTGAATGATGGAGGAACGCTTGTTTGAGCCTAACCCTAGTGATGAAACAAGGGTGTTACAAACATGCCTTCCACCTACTTTGGGGCTTTAACCAAACATTCTATTCTTATTGAATCAAAACTGACTACCACTACATTGTGCTCAAACAATTAAGTAGTCACCGTCCAACAACTTTTGCGCATAGATATCTTCAAACCTCGTTCAGTCTCACAAGCTTGTACACGTTGTTAAGAAGTTCATCTTGTCTAGTAAGACATAATTGGACAAAGAAAAAAGAGTACATGACCGAACGTTATACTCATACGGACCATATATAGTTAAATAAATAAGATAATTGTTTTTCTCCTTCTCCAAAAAAAGGCTACCATCAGCCGTCAAATCCAACCTAGTTCTGTCAGACTACCTTCACTTTTGAGCCCCCATTTATCCTCAAGAAGGTAGATTCAAATTTTTACTTGCTCTTATTTCTCTGGCCCTTACTTTCTCTCCTTCCTTATAAGCTCTTACCTTATCTCCCCATTGATTTAGCTACACTTGGCAAGGAAAAACTTCAATGTTGCTATAAGAAATGGTGCTTTTGTATTTCATGTTCTTGTAGCTATGAGCTTGAGGTTTAAAAGCATATACCAAGACATGGAGCAAGCAGCTATAAGAATTTAAGTTACAAGGGGTGGACTCAAATTTAGATAAGGTTTACCCTTGCTTGCTCAATGCCTCTATGGTAGCAACTGGTAAGCATCTTATCTATTATGTAGGGTGCAAAAATGATAAGGAATGGAATGATGAAATGTCAGGTCCCCCTCACTGCCTGCTAGTTAGGAAGCTCAAAATATAACCATGAAGATAAGGACTTAAGGGTAATAGTGATTTATTGTAACTGAGAAGGATGACCCCGGCTTTAGACCCTGAAAACATCGCGACATACTTTTTCGTGTGGTGCTACTTAATCATTAAGAGTCAAATGAGGTTGTTGTGGACATTTTTCCTCGCCGTTCGGGCTTCCGAAACTTCCACGCGGATTGGGGGTATGATTTGGTGATTTGTGCTGGGGTTTGAACCTTTAAAAACGCTTTAAGGGATTAATCATACATTTCAGGAATACTAGTTTGTAAAACCACTTTCCCTTTACTTTGTGGATTTCATGAGTCGTTGAAGTAAACTTTTAAGAGTGAACATCCACTTGTTCCAAACTCTTCTAAATTTAACCCTACTTGTTCATTAAAATGTTAGGCCCGGAAGAAAGTGATTTATGCAAATATTATTTAGAAATATACAAAGAACACCCTAAAGTTGCATCGGTACATTGTAAAACCATTTACCATATCTGATGTATTTTGGTTCGAAACGTGAGTCGCCACCGGACTTTTTAAAGAGAAAAGCCCAGAAAAACTAGAAAAAAAGCAAGAAAAACTCCGCCTGCGAAACCCAAGAATGGATCCGGGGGTAAGGCTACGAACTCGAAAGGTAAGAACCTAAAGAGTTCGTCTCTCACAAAAGGAAAGGCTCTACGAAAAGTTTTAAATGTGTTTTTGATAAAGTTTGGAAGGGAGATAAATAAAAACTTTAGAAGATTACTTCATTCATCATACAAAATGGAATTGAAAGAAAAGTACAACATATACAACACTTTATTTACACGAAAGGGAAACACTTAAAAGCTTACATTATGACCTTTTTTAGGGAAAAACCTTGCCTAGCCTATGTAATACTTGAACCTCTCACTTGATTTATTCTCTTGAAGCCTTGAATACACCTCTTTGAATATGCCAAAATAGTGCCAAAAGTGGATGGAAAAGATGGATGAAAAAGGATGAGAGAAGGGTGGGAAAAAAAGGCTCTTTTTGTGGTGTTTTGGGTAGTAGAGAGGTTAGGCTTTTTGTAGAGCTTTTAGGGATTTCATGGAGGGATAATGGAAGGTAGAATAAGAATGGAGATAAGAGGTAAAAGAGTAGAAAGATGAAGATTATGATGGTAAGAATATGGTGGAGATTAGAGATGGAGATGATAGAAAAAGAGTAGGAAATAAGGATAGGAAGAAAGACTCTTTTTGTGAGATTTTTTAGTGTTTATGTATGGATAAGGGGAATAATATGAAGATGAATATTTAGAGGTTTAAGAAGGTGGAGAAATGGAGATGATAATGGAAAAGGATAGGAGAAGGGGAGTGAAATGAGCTCTTTTTGTGGGTTTTTAGGATAGTTATATGGTGTTTTTGGGAGGTTTTATGGGAGATTTATGTAGGAATGGTGAGGGATAGTATGAGAGTATGGATTAGAGGCTGAAGAGGATGAAGATTTGGAGATTAGGATGGTAAGGAAATGGTGGAAAGGTGATAGAAAAAGGGTGGTAGAATGATGATAAGAATGGAGAGATTAGATAGATTAGAATGAGAGAATTGAGAGATGGAGAATGAGATTGTAGGGGAAAGAAATGATGAATGAGTGAGAGATGGAGTGGATGAATGAGTTGGTGGAGTTTATATGAGGATAATGGAGATGGTAATGGTAGAAATATAGTAGAGACTAGGGGGGAATGATGATAATAGAAGGAAAACTAGAAAGATGAAGATGATAGAATAGAGGTGAGAGAGAAAGGAGTAGAATGAGTGAAGCAGGAGGAATGAGTGAATGAGTTGGTGAGTTTGGCTTCGACAAGAGGAGGTATTTATAGGCTTTAAGAGGAGTGTAAGATACATGAATATACATGCTCATTCACACCCTCGGACTTGTGCAATTGACTAGCACAGGTAGCAAGGTGCAAAGGGGATGTTCTCGGTGGTCGGTAACCTTGCGTGGATGAAACTGGGATATGAACATGCTAAAGGCCGACCGTCCTAGGGAAAGGGGAGGGATGAACCTTGCCTCGTTCATGTTTCTTTTGACGGTGGAGGTTTGAATGGAGTAATATCGATATTGGCTGTTCACACCATGGTTGGTGGGAGCTTATTTGCAAGCTTTACACATGTTTTTGTGAGGTCTTGAACTTGAGACCTCTTGGAGGCTTCTTTGCATGTGTTCTTTACGTAGTGTATGCATGACTTTCATGGCTTCATGGAGCTTTGTTCATCACATAAAGATTGTGCATGCAATAGGCGATCTCATTCGCATGTAATGATATATGCGTTCTTATATGAACTTGTGCATGTAGAGTGCATGCGAGCAAGTCTTCTGGCTTCGGTTTTGGCTTCATCTTTGGCTCCCCTAATTTCCTTATTTTCTAACTAAAGTACATAAAAAGGAAATAATAAAAATTACATTAACAATATACAAAAACTATGCTAAAATCTAGAAGTCTGAAATAGCTTATCGACCGACTTCTTCTTCTTCATTTTTGCTTCGTATTTTTATAGTTATGCTATATATTTATGTGCCGAAATCCGATGTGTACAGTTGCTTAACCCTTAAATAATGATGCCTTTCAAGAAAGGTTTTAACGATTTTTAAGGATCGTAAGCTTGTAAATTCAATTCAAGCCCTTAGCCCATTTGAAACAATTAATCCTAATTACTTTATCGGGAATGATCAGGATTTTCTAGCGTACTAAGAAAATGGTCGTTTATGACCCGGGGAACTAGGGGCCTAATACTCTAGTAAGGTATTTGATTCCAAGAACAGTTCAGGGTACACAAGATGGAAAGGTACTTCGAACTACACTATGGAAAACGCGGAGGCAAATAGGGTCTAACAAATGGTAATAAAACAAGGGTACGAGGGTATTACCGGGCTAACCTAGTGAAGGGCTAAGCATAGATTTCATGGTTTTAGGAATTATTTGTATTCGGTCGTTAAGTGTGAGGATTGTAATGATAAAATAGTGTTAACTTCCCTCTGTCGAGTGTTAAGTTAAAGTTTACTTCCTAAAGTCCGCCATCACTCCCGCATATGATGGACCTTGATAGTATTCAAACACAATCTAATCTAATAAATTCTAAAATCCCACACTAGTGCGCATTAGGAACTAATTACTCTAACCTAAATCCCCAAATCAATGTTTGGAGGAGGATTCATAACCTCTCGGCACCAAAATCCTCCACATTTAGTGGAAATAGAGGGAGGAGACACTTAATCAACCAATTCATGATCGCACCTTAAAACGTTTTCCCGTGGGCCGTCAAAAAAAAAAGAAGAAAAACAACCTAATCCCCCATCAAGGGCCCTAAGTACCCTCTAACCCTAAGGGAAACTAGCGACACATATTCAACAGAGAAATAATCATAATCGTCAAGTCTTAGCTAAACATGATTCTACCACAAGGAAAGCAAACCAAAGCAATTACACTAATTGCCAAGCCTAAACAATTACTAAGCATGCATTAATAAAACCAATACTATTAAATAAGACATAGAGAGAACATTACCCAAGCAAAAGTAATGAAAATCCGAGAGAAAACAATAACTTCAATAACTTGTATTAACCTCAATGGAATACCAAAAGTATTCAACGGAAAAGAAGATAATTAATCTAGAAAAGAGTGCTAATGAAGAGAGGAAAACTTGAGCTAATGTATTTGTTTGGATTCACCCATGAGTAAAATTTTCCCACATCGGAAAAACAAATGGAAAGGACATGGTATATAAATCAAATGAGCTACTCCTTTTAATACCAATTGGTTTTAATATGAAACCTCATTTAACTTGTGTACCATGGGCCTTAGTTGAAGTGGGCTCCCGCATTGGATCTCCCTAACATTATTCTCTAAAGTGTCTAAAGTAATTCTAAGATAATCTTTAATTACAAAAAAATGGGTATTATACATAGGGTTTAGTTCAATTAAACACAATCGTTTTAGCCAGAAAAGTACATCGCAGCAGGCGTGTTACTGGGCGCGACATCTTCTTCATGGTGATCTTCAATTTCTTCTAGAGAATCGCTTTGTGTTAATGACGTCTCAACCCTTCAGGAGTTACGATCACGATCGAAGGTGTCACATGACCGTGACAAGGTGAAATCCAAAATCATCTTCGCGGGGTGTCACGGCTATAACGCTCCATGTCGCGGCCGCGACATTGCTGCTGAGGGAAAGGGGCTTCTTGAATGTCACGGTTGTCACTCACATGTCACGAGCATGACAACTCTCGGTTAATCTGGCCCTGGGAGATGTCGATGGAATAACGAGCGTGACAATGATGTCATGATCGCGACGTCCCTACTGGGGAAAATGTCTCCACGGATGACACACCTGTCACGAGAGTGACATCCCTCGGTCACTTTGGCCATGAAAGAGGTGAGGGAGTCACGGGCGTAATAATGTTGCCACGGCCGTGACGTTCTTGATAAAACCTCTTATAAGGTTTTTCTTGATCTTGAGCTTGATTCCATCCTCGTCTTCGGCTCGAGGAGTCTCGAATGTCACTCCGGACTCGGTCTAGGGTCGGGTTTTGCTTGATTGTCTTCGAACCCAGACTCTTTTCGACTTATTTAGCTGAAATCGATCCAAAAGTATATTTTCCCGGATAAAACATACAAAGGAAATAAAAACGCATAAGATTAACACTTTTATTAAGGGAACGGTCACAAAAGCTCTAATAAAAGAGCGATGTTTATGCTCAAAACAAGCCTAAACATCCCTCCTCCCCACACTTTAGCTTTTTCTCGTCCCAAGCAAAAGACAAAAAATGGAAAACTAAAACACGTAAAACAACTAACTCATTGTTGTAGGAATCGCGGTTACATTTAGCATAAGCAACAAGCCCTTAAAACCCCCCGGTAGCCCGGGTGGATGAGTGGGGGTCTCATGAGGGTTTATAGAGACATTAACCACAAAGCTAAAGGAGATAAACGGAAAAGAAAAGGAGATAAACGAAGTGGAAAATAAAATATATTTTCAAAATGGGGAAAAATTTCTCATATACATAATCATGCGCTTAGCTACTCAAACAACATTGCTAACTAATCAAAAGAAGCAAATATGTGCACTTTAAGGACAACTAAATTAAAATGTTGCCAATCTTCAAGATTTTCAACCCCAAAAACCTCATGCTAAACAAAAACCTTGTGCGCGAGTGCAAGTTTACTCTATTCGATCACGAACATTTCTCAGTCAAACACATACTCGAGCTCATTTTTATTAGCGAATCATAAACCGTGCGTCGCCCTCCCTTGCTTGTTGACAGGGCCGCAAGCGCACGGTGTACGTAGTAGCACGTTAAGGTCAATCCCACAGGGACTCAATTAGCAGCACAGAAAACTAATCTCTATCTCGATTGCTAAGCTAATAAGGTTTTGGATTTTGAAAAGGTTTAAAAAAAACTAATAAAACTAATAAAGCAGGAAAAATTAATCAGGGATTCTAATCAAGAGAGAAAGACTTCTAGGGAGATGCTAACCTAACAACGAGTTCGATTACTAAAACCTAGCCTGCACAATCATATATTCAAGAATGAATCAAGAATCAATAACCTCTAAATTCTATCGCCCTTTCGATGCTAAATAGAATTATTCTAAACAACCTAATCAACAACTTTTGTGTGCCTTTTAGGTTAAATAGAATTGAAGGTCTCAAAAAGTCAGGTTATCTAATGATTCCCTAGTTCACTACTCCTTTCTCAACTTTCGCAGACCTAGGTAGACAGGTTGGTAGTCAGATTACCCTAATTCACCTTTCAGTACTTCTTAGGTTAATCTCAAACTTACAAATATCCAAGGCCTTAAGAATACTCATAAACATGGAAAACACAACCTTCTATTGATTCTAATCAAGAATTCATGCACAAACTAATAACAATCAATCAAAACTACATTGTTTCGGGTTGCAAAACCTTAGAATTCAAAGAAACTACTCACTCATATTCAATGAAAACACGACACAAGTTCCAAACATCATGATTGATTCTCAAAACAATGAAAGAAATCAAAAAGAAAAATAATTACAAGGAATTACAACCGTCGAGTCTTTCGATCCTGGGGTGATGTCTTCCTCGCAAGTATTGATGTTTTTCTCCCGAATCTTGAACGTCGCTCCTCTTCGAATCAATCTTAGTCTTGAACCTTGATGGAGTAATTGATAAGAGATGGAGTTACTAGGGTTTTCTCTCTTGAAAGGGTGGATGGGTGAATAATGGAATGAATGACCCATAAAAATTGCAGCCGAAAATCATATAACTGTTGTCGCTGCCTTCCTTGCGATGCACGGCCAAGCCACGCATAACACACACAACTGGTCACGGACCGTGGTCATAATCACGGGCGAGCCGTGATTCACGCTGCCTAGACTTTCCTCCCTTTGCTTTTGGTGCTCGGCGCAAGAAGGCTAAATGGTTGGAATGAATTCTCCCATTTCTCTCCTATGTGATTGGGCCACTGAATTGTTGGGCGGATGAAGTGAAATTGGCCTCCACTCCTCCCTTTTTCCATTGGACCGAAACATGGCTCTCTTTCTTCTACTTTGATTGTACCGAATGAATGGTTGAAAGAATCAAATTAATTTCCTCTACTCCTCTTCCTCTTGAGTTGACCGAATGGATGCTGGGCCCAAGAAGGAATGAATTAGATGAATTGAATTGAATTGCTCTCAATTCTCTCTTTGGCGAGTGGGCCGAGTGAATGCTTGGACGAATGCCATGAATTAATGGCCCAAAATGAAACTGCTGCTGGACCGTGGCATGTACCACGGGCTGCCCGTGGTACCCACTGTCCGACCGTTCCTCGCTCCTTTCTGTTCAAAAATTACACCACGGTTTGGATATATCATGTAGATGCCCGTGGTATCTTCACTCTTGCCAAAAGTTGAGAGAAAAGTGGTGTTTTGGCCTCAAAACCTATAAATTCACATTAAAAACAACAACACCAAGTGTAGTAGGGAAATCGGAATAAAAATCAAAATTTACACTCAAAACTATCCCTAACTCACTATCAAAATCCCCTAAAAACATAGTCATGAAACGCAGTTATCACTTGTGTCACGCTTGGCTTGGTGAGGGCCGTAAGTTACATAAGGGAAGACTCCACATATTATTCATTCATCTCTTCTTTTTTCATTAGCATGTTTCGAGTTCGCATTGCGGCCCATGAGAGGTTACTCAACATGGTTTTGCTCCATTCGTATAATTATACTTAAGGGGCGAGGGGCCGCGACCACCCATGCTAACCATGTTGGTAAACCAACTTTTCCAAAATAAAATTTGATTTTTATGTGAGTTTTATACCGATTATTTTAGGAATTTTAACGGCCCTCCGAAAAGGGGTTACCGTCCCAACTCGGGTGGTCCATCCCAACGAGTGCTTAAGGGGCGTGGGTGCCGCCCACTCACACCAACCCTTGTTGGTTTTGCCGACTTTATTTATTTACTCTTTATTTTTTCTTTTTTCACGAGCAAGAGCATAAGAAAACTAAGATCACGATCTCAAAAAAGGTTTGAAAGATGGTAAAGAATTTAGTGAGAGGAGTCTAAAAGAAATAAATCATGACAACACCCTAGAGATTAGGCATACGATGCACATATCAGTCGCTTTTGATCAATCAACTAAGCCATTAAGCAACTACCTACAAGATTATAAATATTGAGCAAATTCTAAGAAAATGAAACTTTTTTTTATATTTTTCACTTCTTTCTCTATATTTTCTATTTCATTTTTCACCTTATTTTGCAAAAAAAAAAAAAAAACGTTTTCACTAAAACAAGAGAAGACAAAACAACCTATATACAACCTAACAATTGAAAGAACCGCCCAACAAGAAACAAGAGTGAACTCCCCCCTCCCCCTCCCCCCCAACACACATGCACACACACACACACACACACACACACACACACACACACACACACACACACACAAACACACTAAAGTATCAAAATGTCCTCATTGTGAGGGTAGGAGTCTCAAAAGAGGTGAATACAAACATATAAAAACAACAGAAATACACAAAAAGGGTGGTGATTCGAGCCCACACGGCTCCAATACCCAAGAATACGCAACACATTCAACCAAAGGGGCGCACCACCAAAAGAAAAACCAAGCAAGCAAACGATTATGTACAATACACAGGAAAGGAAAAGAGAAAGTGGAACGACCTTACCAAGTATGTTTTCAAAGCTTATAAGTCCGTAGCTAAAACTATGAGAAAATAGAACACAAAAAAGGTTAGGAAAAAGATGCAACCTAAGCTAAATGCTCCTAACTAGTATGCAAAGACACTAGAATGCAAAACTAATGAAAAAAACACACAAACTAGCAAAGAAAAACCAAAATGCAAACTGCATGCCACTAAGCTATATGGAAAGCAAACTAAGCCAATAATGTGATAACAAGGGCAAAGAAAACTAAAACTCCAAAGCAAAAAGATATTCACAAATGTGCATCGCCTGAGATGAACCCCAATCCCTATCTCGATGGAGTTGAGGAGGGAATTGGGGTGAGACACCACTAACCACTTGACCAAACCAAACACAGATGCATGATATGGAAAACTTGAAATAACGAGGAAGAGAGGGGACAACAACACCCTCAGGGAGCATGTTAAACCAAACATATACCACCTAACTCATACCGAACCCCCCTCCTCCCCCCCCCCACACACACACTTGCAATGTAACAAGGTGCAATAATCAATGAAAGAGACTAGGGAAGGGGCAGGGAAAACTCTCATCAATGGCTGGCACCCCCGTGCGAGGGTGGTGGTGGAGGATAGGCGAGATGATGCCATCCAAGTGGTGCTGGTTGGTGGCCGCCCTCAGAGTAGAAATGGTGGGCCATGTCGGTGAGCATCCTGGCGTGGTAGTACATCTAGTTTGATTGTTGGAGAAGCGAGCTCTGTATGTCCGCGAACACCGAATTTGATGCTCCAAGGTAGATTGTACCCCTTGGATCATAGATTGGTTTTGCCTAGCCTCGAAAGAGAGGTGATCAAGGTTGTAATACATCTCGTTGAGCTTTTGATGGAACTTGTGATAATACCAAGTCTCGCTCCCATGCTCACCTTCCCCGTCATAGTCTTCTTGATCACCATAATCCTCCCCTCAATCTTCTTGGGCTTCCTCTTCTCCTTTTCCATGATCCTCCTCCGGCTCCTCATCTTCCGACCTTCCAAGTGTCGACACCCGCCTTGGGTCCCCCTACCATTGGTCACATCGCCAATTTTCTTTCCGTGATGTTGATGAGGTGGTAGGCCATGTACCACTTCCACGGCTCAATGATAAGCATTTTAATTAGTTAAACAATATCAATCGGGACCGGGATGAAGTTCATATTGAATTTCTTGAGATAGTAGGCAATGCCAGCTCGCTCAAGAAAATAACATATCACATGATCCATGTCTATGGTGAACCGGCAGTGCTGGCCACTTAACTCCTTCAATTGATGGAGAATACAAGAATTGATGTTTTACCCTCCCCCTTTACCGAATCGTAAAGCACAAATAGATCACCCTTGCACACATTGGCCCGACCCTCATCCCTCCCAAAGATCGAGCTTGTGACAAGCTGGTAGAAGATCCGGATTTTGGATTGCAAAAATCCCATCCCTTTGAGTTCTTGATTGTGATATCTCCTCACTTGGCCCCTACTTTCAACCAGCATTCGACGTCGATAAGTGAGGACGCGCATGCCCTCATGCTCATCAAATACCATGCTTTGCCCATAAAGTAACCCATCGGTGGGTAGCCCCATCAGCTCATTGAACTTATCGACAGTGCATGAGATTTCTTTGTTGTGGACAAAGGTCGTAAAAGAGGTCGTGCTCGTGCCATCACCAATCAATTTAAATGAGCTCAAAAATTCAAGTATCGACAAATCATATATCGGTGTATCAGTCTAAATGAATGTTTCCCAATTAACAACCTAATGAGCTAGTTAATGCTCGGTTTACAAAAGAGAGACTCTAAGGTTTCAGCATGATATATGCCGGGAACACATATTTTTCTAATTCTAAATGACTTGTAACGAGCCTTATGAATGTTGTATTGGTAAGTTACCTTGACGTGGCGGTCATGCTAGAGGAGCTCGGTTTTAGGGGATTATTGCCGAATGGTCCCCGATGAAGTGTCGGCCTCTACCTCCTGTTTGGGCTTAGGTTCCTATCGTGATCTCTTACTGTGGGCTATTGAAAATTGGAGAAGATGTAGATGAACTTGCAACAATGGAGGTTAGGGAAGGGCTTTACTATCTTTAAGACTTGACTCAATAAGTCTAATTATAGAGAGAGAAAGTGAATGGAAGGCTTAGATTTAAGTGAAAGAGGAGGGGTGGGGAAAGGAGGATGTAAATGGTAGTTTGGTAGAGGAGATTGATGGTGAAGGGGAGTAGGTGGTGGCGAAGTGGTGACATTGGGCGGTGAAGATGGTGGTTTAAGGTGGTGAGTAGTGGTGAGGAGTGGTTAGGAGTGTTAGGAGGGTTGGGGTTTAGGGAAAGAGGGGGTCACGAGGAGGACAAGGAAGAAGATAGAGTAGAATGAGAGTCCCGCCCCCCCCCACCGGCACGCGCGTGCGAGTCCTTAAATACTCAACCTGAAATTTGGGTTGTCGCGGTGGCGACTTCTTGAAATGGGGGCAATTTAGAGAAAAAGTGTGTGGGATGTCATAGGCGTGACATGGGGTGTCATGGTCGTAACTCAAAGAATGGCGAAATTAGAGTTTGAGAGGAAAAGATGCCGCAGGCATGACAAAGGTGTCACGATGGCGACATGTTTGTTAGGGAAAAATCCCAGATGGGGAGGTCGCGGACGCGACAGGAACGTCACGCTCGTGACCTCCTTCGGGAGGAATTTGAGGATGATGGTTGGGGAGATGTCGGGGCCGTGACACGGGTGTCATGGTTGCGACACAAAATCTCTTGAAAAGTTCTCCTTTGAGTATAAGGCGTCGCGGGCATAACAAGTATGTCACGACCGCGACACAATCTGGGCAAATCAGCCTTTTTTCCTTCCCAAGGGGGTCGTGGGCGTGACATGGATGTCACGACCGTAACCTCTCTATCGCTCCCTCCTACTCACTCTGATCAAACCCAAAATTTTTCTATCACTTTTCTCCACTCTCTTCTTCAAGCCTAACCACTCTAAACCCGAAATCATCACACTTACACCAGAACACTCCACCACACTCATTTTTTTTTTGTACGTTTTCATCCTTTTTCATCATTTTTTTTCAGTTGCATAGAACTAATGCATCATCAAAATACAAATATGGGTTGCTTTCAATGAAGCGTTTGTTTTAGGTCTGGGCCTGATCATTCGTACCTCTATGTAATGACCTCAAGGTCGATGAGGTGAACATCCTAAACAACCTTGCCCTCTCTTGCAAATTCATCGTGCTTCACCCTTGAAGCATTGACTTTGAAGCCATTTAACGCCCTTGCTAACTTGTGATAAATTCTTGAATACATCTCATGATTGTGAGCATGAAAGTAAACTCTCAGAAATTCATCAGAATATGTTAGTACCCTCAACAGTTTATCGAATGCTTTTGGAAAATCAATAGAGTCATGGAAAGAATAAATGTTCATGAGTTTTTGAAGCATGTCCTCTAGGTAAGAGCAAAATGAGTCACCAAGGGGTGATGCCCTTGTAGGTAGCTTAGGGACGTAAGGGTCACAAGCTCGTGTAAAGGGTGAGGAGGCATGAAAATCACATATTCAAACAATCAGTTTTCGTCAAGCAAGACGTTCTCTCCTCCCCCATACGTATCATTATCACCTATCTCAAATTCTGTACATTCAAGGGTCATTGAATCCTTGTCATTTCTCATATGGGGTAAATAGTCTATTATATGAACCTTTAGAGATGGAGGGGTAATTGAAGGAATTTGAAAAGATTCATACTCGTTATCACAGTCCAGTTCAAATCCCCTCTCAAATAGATCATGGTCATCAAAGGTGAAACTCTCATAAAGCACCTCACTCTCTCCTTCCAAAGGAGAGGTGAAATCCTTAAATGAAAGGGAAGGGGTGGACAAAGATTCATCAACACTGAGATTCTCCACAAAGACAAATGATTCGAAATCAGGCAAGCATTAAATTTTATCAACGCAAGAAACATCAATCGATGAATTCCCAAAATGAAATCACTCAACCATACATACCTCCACGAGATCCTGGGATGGTCGATCATACATGGGCTTCTTGTCTTTATGCTCATCAATCGCTTTCTCAATCAAGCCAATTCGGTAGCAAAGGCGTTCTATGTATGGCACGGTTATGGACTTCCCCAAGATGAATTCAAGCTTTTCATCACCAATGTTGAGTGTTAACGTTCCATTGTGCATGTTGATGATTACCCGTCGTGGCTAAAAATGGTAGCCACAGGATGATGGGAATACGAATATCTTCCTCCATACCGATTACAACAAAGTCACATGGTATGAAGAACTTCCTCACTTGGATTGGGACATCCTCCATGATACCCATAAAGCGACAAATTGACCGATCTGCCAGTTGTAAGGAAATGAAAGTGCGAGTGATGTCATTTTCAATTAAGCCTCTTGCACATAGAGTACGACATCACGCTCACGATGGCTCCTAATTCGCAAAGGGCCCTACTAATCTCGAGGTCCCCTATAGAGCATGAAATTGAGAAGCTACCGGGGTCTCCCAGTTTCCTCAATGGTTTATTCTCGATGATGGCACTACACTCCATAGTCATAGGGATCGTGGCATGATGACTCGCTTTCCTTTTATTGGTAAGGAGGTCCTTCAAGAATTTTTGTACATGGGCATGTCGCTTATAGCATCAATGAATGGGATGTTGATTTATAGCTTACAGAGTACGTCTAAGAATCAAGTAAAGCTTGCATTCTCCTTGTTCTTTACTAGTCTTTGAAGGAATGGAATGGGTGGTTTATATGGACGGACTTGTTGTATCACGACTCATCGGCTTCTTCCTCAATCGCCCCTTTCTTCTTCAACTCTCTCCCCCTAGCCGTCTTCCCATCGACTTCTCAACTTAAGGCCAACTACTTAACCATCTCATCATCTTCCTCCCTTGTCTCATCCTCAATGATCACCTCATCACGTACAACTTGCTTTATTGGACCACTCTTCAGACCTCAACGTAATGACACTCAGTTACCCTCTAGGATTCTGCTGGGGTTGACTAGGCAAACCCTTAGAGGAGGAGGCTTGGAGTTGGGCAAATTGTTGAGTTAATTGAGCAAACATGTGTCTCGAGCATCTTCTCATTTGTCTGTAGTTGCTCATTGTGTTGGACTAGCTACTCATTATGTTTCAACTGAGTGGCATTGAAGGCTTCTTAATTTTTGAGGTAGGCTTGGATGAAGATGGGGTTATAGGTGATTTGTTGGGGAGATGGTTGAGGGATATGTTGCATGAATGGAGGTTGGTGAGATATAGAGGTTTGGTGGGGAATGGATGTTTGATGGGGAATGGACGGTTAATGGAATGGTTGGTTGTGGAGAAGGACTTGTTGGTTATGGGTCCGATTGGGATCGAAGGGTCTTATTTGGTTTTGAAATTGGAAATTGGGTGGAGTATATGCGGGGTTGCCTAAAGGATGAATTGGGTTTTGGATGTTATAAGATATGTTGTTATGGTATAAAGCGTTTGTTTGCTCACTAGCAACCACCTCTTGTTGACACATGAACGACGCATGAGCACCTCCGCATATCTTACATCCCATGGTAGCACCAGAAGACGAGGTTGAAGAAATCTGCACTTCCATGACGGGTTTTAATTGTTGAGAAGTCTTAAACTTCTCCTTATCTTGAGAAAGTTGATCGATGGCCTAGAGGATATAGTTTACGTTCTCTTCTCCAAGTTGCTTGGTCATAATCCTTGAATCATTACCCCAATAACAAGCATTTTCATCCATTTGAGCAAGGAGGGTATCTGCCTGCATGGGGGTATAGTTCAAGAATTGACCACCTGAAGCATTGTCAACCAACTGTTTGGTGGCACGGTTCAATCCATTGTAGAACATGTGAGTCAATAGACGCGACTCGAAATTGTGATGCACACACGATCTTTAGAGGCTCTTGTATCGTTCCCACGCATCGTAGAGAGACTCCCCATATTCTTGTTGGAAGTTCATGCTCAAGGTTCTCAACCTGGCGGTTTCTTGCGATGGGAAAATCCTCTTTAGAAATGCTGAGCTCAGAGATTTCTATGTGGTGAAAGAATTCCTGGGGCAATTGTCACCTCGCTTTCTTGGCCAAGGAAAACAGGAAGAAATGAAGCCATAGGTATTCATCGCTCACTGTAGACACCGGATTTTGTACCGGAACAAGTGTACAAATCAAGCGCAATAAGAAAAGAGGCTAAAAAGAAAGCAAAGTCAACGGGCCTTCCTCAATCAAAAGCTACCAAGCCAACCCACTACAAAAAGCCTTCATTTTCCGCCCTTTCCGCATACATGTGCCCACCATTTCGAATCTCATTTTTTCCACAAGTATCATTGGACCTATTTCTTTTGATGAGAGTAAAGTACACATCATAAGCTTTCCAACGCCTTTTGAATCGCCTGAATTGGAGTCTGGATGACGAAATTATGGTCGTTTGAAGTTGGCTTAGACAAATAAGAAGGCTAGGTGGCTTTGCTCTTTTTCTAGCCCATAAATCAGACCCGAAAGCGTGTATCGCCCAACAGAAATTGGAAGGACTAGTGACCTTTCTCTCCTCTTCAAGACAGACCGAGAATACGCACCCAGCCCAAGGAAAAATGGAAGGCCCAATGACTTTCCTATTTTCCTCAAGCCTCCAGCCAAGCCCAACAGCGTGCCCAGCCCGCAATAAAAATAGGAAGGCCCGACGGCCTTCCTCGCTGCTATGGACCGCAAACAGATTGCCACGCTGGCAATTCGTGTCTAATTAAATCGAAGGCCAGGCGACCTTCCTTTTAATTTCATATTTTTTCCGCCAATTTTTTTCCCTCCCTTTCAATGCAATCCCTTGATCGTTGCTGGTTGACTAGAGGAAGCCCCGACAGCCTTGCTATTGGCATGGAGGGCATGATCTTTGGATCATGCCTCCCCTCCTTCCATCTTCACCACTTCACCTCTCACCTATAAATACCCCCCTATTCTTCCATTCATTTCATCATCAATTCCCATCAACAACCATCACCAGCTTCTCACCATTCTCTACTCTCTCCATCACCATCATATTCTCTCTAAGTTCTCTTCCACCAACTACGATCATCTATCATCAACAACCTCCATCACAGTCGTCTTCTACACCTCTCCATCCTATTATCATCTATCATCTCTACTTTACCTCAATCACTATCATCCATATTCCTCCCTCGAATCCATCTTCCACCACCTTCAAATAGCCTTCATTCCAAGGTCTTAATGAAGCTACGGTCAAGGGTCCACCATAAGGAGTTCGATCTTCCTTCCATCTTATCAAAGTTTAAATTGAGGTTTGACTATCCTTTGGTTTCAATAATGTAGTTTATTTCTATGTACCACTTTATTTGTACATTCGTTTTGTAAAGACCTTCATATTTTAATCTTGCATGTTCAGAATATTAATTTCGTGAAATTCATTAAAGTTCTCCCCGCTCAATTTCATTTCAAGTTCGATTTTAGTAGAGTATGTTTTTAAACAGGCGGATTTGAGAATTATTTAATTCTCGAATTCGTAACCTTACCCCCGGACTTAGAATTCGGGTTTGTAGTCCGGAGTCATTTTTTTATTATTTTCGGTTTGTCGGTTTCCTTAAATCGACTGGCGACTCTTTACTTTCTTTTTAGTCTCTTTTTTTTTATCCAACATGCATGTTTATTACGCTGAGAAAATTTATAAAAAATAATTTACATATGTCCATATTCCGATTCGGATCCTAACCAAGAGAAAATACCATTGAAAAAATCATAGGCCATGCAGCCTTTGATTTTTTCCGGATATTTTCTATTGGGCCTTATCGATCCATAAGATTCCTATTTGGCACGGATTTGAATCGAACTTTATGTAAAATTATTTGTAAATTAATTCGACTTAACTTCAAGCATGTGAATATGAAAAATTGATTATTAAATAAATAAAAGTCTCTTCTCGAAAATGAATTTCATAAAATAAAAATATCCTTATTTAAGGATTAAGCAACCTTAGTCGGCTCCCGATCATTAAGTAGCGCACTCGGAAAGAATTTTTTTCGGGGTCTTACAGATTGGCGACTATGGGGACTTAAACTTAAAAAGAGGGTAAAACTTGAACAAATCGAGTTGTTTTGAAATTGTAAAAGGGAGAAAATTGATCTATGTCACGATTTTATTATTCGTTTAGGCATTTTGCATACCGGGGTACTCCACGGGTCTTTGACACGGGGGCACAAAGACGACGGTTTAGGATAAACCTAGGATTTTTCCCCGAGAGCAGGCAGCCAATACTTGTGTGATGCACTCTACATCGCGAAACATTTGGTCTCTCCTCCCACCCATGTTATAGTCCGAGGCTTCCTTGAAGTCCGACGAGAAACACCTCACACACTTTACTCATAAACCTTATTTGGGTGAAGTGCACCGAGGGGAGAACATGTGGTATCTCATCCAATCCCAACCATAGTAATTCATGAATGTATATAGAGCCTTGGTTTAGGATACCCTTCATGTTGTATGCTATGTGAATATATGTGTTTCCCTTCCACTTTTCTTTATTCAAGTTGACCTTAATTTAGAGGCTTCGTTTTAGTCCATATAAAATTCATTGAGAGAAGGGGATTATTTATTAATTAGGACAATTAACCTCAAGGAATTATGGCTAGCCCAGTGGACATGCCCATTTATGTACAAAGGTTGATTATTTTAATTAATAAAAAAAACTCGACTCACCTTTATATGGCCCTTTATAATATTCTCTTAATAAAGGTCCAAAAAAAATCTGACTAAAGTCTCAACAAAGTTAATGGATAACGTCTTAGACTGCACAATAGTCACTAAGCTTGAATAAATTAATTTGTAGATTTAATTATTAAATCCATCACATTTATGGTCGGCCCTTTGTTAGGCCTAACCATATTGGATTTACCAATTAAGCCTATAAAATAATTATAACTCGCTTATTGTTTGCTTTATTCAGTCCTTTACAATATCCATTTTCCTTGAGTAAATGGAAAAAAATAAAAAGAAACAAAAAAGTGTAGGCTATCGGTCTTGTTAAACATTATCTTAGTCCGCATAATAGCCAGTATGACTCAAGCTATCTAAAGTCCGTCAGCCCAAGTTATGGATTCTCCTTAAAACGGTCGGTCGTGGATTGGGCCCATCCAAATTAAGAAACAATACTGACTGGTGCTTTCCAACTTATGACCAACTCGTTATATTTGACTTTATTCGGCCCTTTATAATGTTCTGTTGTTAGGTCCATATAGAGTTAGCTCATGCACTCCCAAGAAGTGGGTGAGTCATCTTTTGGTCAGCATGAAGGCGTCGAGTCTGTTAGGGTTTCATATAGGTCTTTTAGGACATACGTGCATCGGGTAGTAAGTGTCAGAGTAATTATCGAGTCACTAACAAATTTCCATACAGGCACGATAGGAGGTCGACTCCGAGCCCGCATAAGAGATCCACATACCGACTAGTTGGTTTTAAATCCAAGCTGCGAACCATCTGTCATTCAACCCAGAGCTCGAATCATGGCTGAGGGACGATTCTAAGAGATCCCCGTCCAAGGCGCTGAGGCCAACATTTCAAAGCAACTAGGGAATCTATACACTAAGATGCAAGGATTAGTCTTTGCAAATGCCCTCGAACATGAGCAAAATATTAGGAAGAGGTTCCATGAGCAACAACAGGTGATGGATGGCATGTTGCAGGCCATCACAAAGATCAATGAGAAGTTGAGTCTAAACACTAAGGGAGATGATGATGTCATAAAAGTCCATGGGTATGAATCTGAGCCTGAACTTGTCAAGACACCTGCAGAAGATAAGTCAGGGGGCTAAGGATCATTTAAGGGGAAGTTCAAAGTGGCGTCGAAGATTCCCAAAGTCACTAAAATCCCTGCTGTCAAGGCCTTGGAACAAAAACTTGAGAGTATTAGAAAATGATGATCATTTTTCCGGCCTTTGCTGACAAGTATACTGATGTGCATTTGCCTATCCACCACATCATGAAGGCGACCGACAAAAGTTGAATACCCAACATCAAGTTCAAGCCATCTGAAAATCCCACTCACCAAATTGAGGAGTTCATGCGCTTAACACCTCTTAAGAAGATTGATGTTGACCTGTACTCTACAGTCTTCCCATCCACTCTAGATGGAGAAGCCAAAGTATGGTACCATGCCCTATCACCTCAAGTCAAGGCTGATTGGAATGAGCTATTTAAGGCTTTCATCAACTATTACAGTCGCATCCAGAACAAGTCCACTGTAGATGACTTGACTACCATGAAGCAAAGGGAAGACGAGTCTTTCCTGGACTATTTCGAAAGGTGGCACACCAAGCTGTTTCACATCAATGAGACCATACCTTTGCGCCTGCAACTGACTACATTCAAGCAGGGATTCAAGAGTAGCCTGGCTCGACACTTGGGATACCTTGTGATCAAGGACTTCGATTACTTGAAGGTTTGCGTCCAACTTGAAACCATGAACAATGAGAAGGCCGCTGCCCAAGGGTTGTGGAATTCCAGTCCTAATAGGAGGGCTACTGGTTCGGCGAGCCACCCTTCTAATAGCGCTGAGACTAATGTAATTCAATCAGGAATCCAACCAAAGTACGACCATTACACCCCACTTGACACCACCTACGTCGATGCTTTGGCTCATCTCTTAAGAAAAAACCTAATTGAGTTGCCTTTACCAAGAATAAAGCTAGAAATGAAGTGCCCAAGCTAGGATGAAAGTGCATTCTACAACTATCACAGGTGTAAGGAACATAACACCGAGAAGTGCAGGACCTTGAAGAATAAGATTGAGGGTATGATCCCGTCAGGGAAATTGCCTCTGCCAAAAGCAACACGGAAAGCCTACAGGAGCAGTCAATAAGGCAAGGAAATACTGCATGAAGAGGACTGAGAAGTTAGCTAAGGTCCCAATTATGTTGAGCATCCTGTTTTCAGAGTCAATTAGGGGTGGCATTGAGTCGATCTTTGATATGTTTGTCTTTTGAATTCAATAAGATGCATCTATTTGATTGTTTGAGAATCTCGTGGTTGCATTCTTAACTTGAGTTAAAAAGCTCTTTCACCCATTCATTAGCCTTAACACCCAACTCTGACACGTCCAAGTCTATCATCACCCTCATATACCCTTCCATTCATCAAGTGTTCATCCTACGAATCTAGTCTCTTGAAAGTGGACATCTTTATGCTCCTAGAACGGTAACCTGAACAAAATGTGCCTCGGACAGGGGGGTACCGCCTCACCACCCACATCAGCATCCGTATCACCTGTTACCTTCCCATTCGCCCACACATATATCCTTACTTATCATCTACATATCCATCCCAAGTTCCCATTCACCAAATCATCCCTCTTTGCATCATCCATAACAGTCACCATTCGAAAAACCTTAGCCTTGACCAACCCGGTCATTCTCCTCGTAACCACTCCCTATCTACCCCAAAGCCAGAAGGCGTGTTGTGACTAATATCAGCAGAAAGGCGGACATGAGTCAATCCCTTGGAGAAGAAAGTGAAAAAAAAAAAAAACCGAAAAAAATCAAAAAGAAAAAAAAAGAGAAGAAAAAGAAAAAGAAAAAGAAAAAGGCAAGAAAAGATAGGGTTGCTAGTTGATTCACCAACATGGGTCGACATGAGTGGTACGACGCTCATGCCCCTTAAGCACTTTGTTTGCGTATGGAAAAAGTTGTGCTGGGAGAGTAAACCCCGTTTGGGCCGTCCATATCTCGAAACATACCAACACCAAAAAAAAAAAGAGAAAAGGAATAAAAAAAGAGAGAAAAAAAAGAAAAGAAAAAAAGGAGGGTAAGAAATCTGAGAGAGAGCTAATAGTCACACACACCGAAAAATCTCATAAAGCTTCCAAATTTCTCTCAAGCCTTGCGCCCAAGCCTTCACATCGTCATCCATGACCATTCTCAAGCCTACCTTACCAAGCCCACCTCGAGGCACCAACCCTTTGAAGCTGCACCTTATGAACTACGACTGGCCTGATTCCACATCGGATACGTAAGAAAACCTCTTTGAGGCCCAACCACTACAATTCAAGGAGCATCCTTTGTCACAAAATTTTGGTCTTTGAGAGAAAAGAAAAATTAGAGAGGCTAGCTCGGAACCCTGAGCTAGGAAAAAGGAGAGTGAGAGAACAAGAGAGGCTAGCTTGAAATCGCGAGCTATGCAAAAGGAGAGTGAGATAATAAGAGAGGTTAGCCTAAAAACCCGTCAGGGCAGGTTAGGCAAAAGGAGAGTAAACCCTGGATTTTGAGGTTCTTTCACATCTCTACCATCATAATTCCCCAACCTTCTTTCCATCAGACTTGGATCACCTTCACATCCAAATAGCCAACCACCTCTCCTCCTGTGACACGAATCCATCTCAACCATTCCCTCACCTCTTCTCCTATGAGGTGACTTAACCTTTGCTAACCATCAAGCCTTAGCTAAAACATAGTCATCTGTCAATCATGATAGACCCAAATTCGACTATCGACCCACCATCATCTCCTTTTCACCAAGTGCCTCATGAACCCGTCTGGCCATCATCAGACTTACCCTTTCTTTTGCCAACCTTCTTCATCGTCCCATACGACCAGAGCTTTTTGACTCAATCATTAGTGCAAGTGCGAGATTCGATATTTCGAGGCCCGTTCTCAGCAGATCTGAGCGAGGCCCATCCATCAAGGACAAGAAATCAGCCACATCAATGGCTAATTGCAAACAACATCCGACTCAAGAGAAGAGTTCATTTGAACTAAGGGCTTCCCTAACCATCACATAACCGGCAAAGGTGCTCTACCTATCTCCACAATGAACCAAGGAAGCAAGAGGACAAGAAAAGTCATCCAAGATAACGCGTTCATCATCATGCCTCGTCACAAGCCTCACCTATCCATCCCTGTCCTAAAATTGCATGTCGAGTTGCTCTGACACTTAGGGAATCATCATCCTAGTCTTGGCATTAGGAGTTGTTTGCATATTGAGTCACATGCATTGTAGAATACTGTTCATGTACATTTTCTCCTAATCATTGCATTGCATCAGAAGGTCATGCATGAAGTCAACAGTCATGCATAAATGCATAGGAATCTGGAGTCAAAAAGACCAAGTGCATGCATACTCATCGAAAAAAAAGGAGAATCTCATCTCGCACAGAGGCCCAGACTCGATTACTAATCATATACATCAAGATTAGAGGGAGTTCTAATCGCAATCTGAATGATATCTATCCAGTTCAAGCGACTATCGTCCAAAACTCATCCTCATCAAGATCTTCTAGCAACAAAAGCTGCCATGGACGTCACAAACACAATCATCCGCCTTGGGAAAATTCGATCCGCCTCGGGAAAATCCGTTGGGCATCATCGACTGCTTCACCTCGGGAAAATCCGTTGGCATCATCAACATCAGGAAAATTCGATCTGCCTCGAGAAAATCCGTTGGGCATCATCAACTGCTTCACCTCGGAAAAATTCGTTGGGCATCAACAACATCGGGAAAATCCGATTTACCTCGGGAAAATCCGTTGGGCATCTTCAACATCGGAAAAATTTGATCCGCCTCGGGAAAATCCGTTGGGCACCACCATCAACATCGGGAAAATCCGATGCGTCTCGGGAAAATTCGTTGGGCATCTTCAACATTGAAAAATCTGATCCGCCTCGGGAAAATCCATTGGGCACCACCATCATCATCGAGAAAATCTGATCCGCCTCGGGAAAATCCATTGGGCAATGGGCATCATCAACTGCTTCGCATCGGGAAAATCCGTTGGGCGCCATCAACATCGGGAAAATTCAATCTGCCTCGGGAAAATCCGTTGGGCGCCACCATTATCGGGACAATCCGATCCGCCTCGAGAAAATCCGTTGGACATCATCGATTCATCGACAGTAGCGTCAAAAGGGAAGCTTGGGTTAGTCGTGATCAATATGCCAGACAGGTAATTCTCTATATCTCCAGTCATTGTTCAAAATGATCTAACATTCTACTTTGGTTTCTGAGTTGGGAACCATCACCGACACCGGGAAAACTAGGACATCATCTTCCAGCTTCCATTTAAAGAGCGCTGACATCCACCTTCCGGTCGCCATTTAAAGAGCACCAACATCGTCCACCTTCCGGTCGCCACATAAAAGAGTACCTACAGCATCCACCTTTCGGTCGCCACATAAAAGAGCACCGACAGCAGCCACCTTCCGGCCGCCACATAAAAGAGCACCAACAGCATTCACCTTCCAGCCGCCACATAAAAGAGTACCGACAGCATTCACCTTCCGGTCGCCACATAAAAGAGCACTGACAGCATCCACCTTCCGGTCGCCATATAAAAGAGCACCGACAGCATCCACCTTCCGGTCGCCACATAAAAGAGCACCGACAGCATTCACATTCCGGTCGTCACATAAAAGAGCGTCGACAGCATCCACCTTCCGGTCACCACATAAAAGAGCACCTACAACATTCACCTTTCGGTCGCCACATAAAAGAGCATCGACAGCATCCACCTTCCGGTCGCCACATAAAATAGCATCGACAACATCAATCTCCTAGTCAGACGTCAAGCAATCAGCATCTCAGGCTACTTTGACCTTCGCCCTATTCGGACTCAATAAAAGTAGGGGCTCTCTGTAGACACCGGATTTTGTACCATGACAAGTGTACAAATCAATCACGATAAGAAAAGAGGTTAGAAAGAAAGTAAAGTCAATGGGCCTTCCTCAATCAAAAGCTACTAGGCCAACCCACTACAAAAAACCTTCATTTTCCGCTCTTTCTGCATATATATGCCCACCATTTCGTATCTCATTTTTTTCCACAAGTACTATTGACTCAAATTCTTTTGATGAGAGTAAATTACACATCATAAGCTTTCCAACGCCTTTTGAATCGTCTAAATCGGAGTCTGGATGAAGAAATTATGGCCGTTTGAAGTTGGCTTAGACAAATAAGAAGGCTAGGCAGCCTTGCTCTTTTTCTAGCCTAGAAATCAGGCCCGAATGAGCGTCTAGCCCAGCAGAAATTGGAAGGACTAGCGGCCTTCCTCCCCTCTTCATGACAAACCGAGAATATGCACCCAGCCCAAGGAAAAAAAAGAAGGTCTGACGACCTTCCTATTTTCCTCAAGCCTCCAGCCAAGCCCAGCAGCGCGCTCAGCCCACAATAAAAATAGGAAGGCCCGACGGCCTTCCTCGCTGCTACGGACCGCAAACAGATTGCCACGCTGGCAATCCGTCTCTAATTAAATCGAACGCCAGGCGGCCTTCCTTTTAATTTTAGATTTTTGCCGCCAATTTTATTCCTCTAATTTCAAGCATGTGAATAATAAAAATTGATTATTAAATAAATAAAAGTCTCTTCTTGAAAATAAATTTCATAAAAGGATTAGGCAACCTTAGTCGACTCCCGATCATTAAGTAGCGCACTCGGAAAGGATTTTTTTCAGGTTCCCACACTCACTCCATTCATTTTGGTCATACTAGACCATTCGAGGAAGTTGGAGATGTGCTCAAGAGGTTTCTCGACCTTCAACCCACGGAATTGAGATTGTAGGATATGGCTGAGGTAGGCCGGTTGAAATCAAACAAGGCATTGGCATCTAAGGCTGGTAGAACGATAGCCAAACCCCTGCGGAGGCAATTAGAGAGGAATAATACAATAATGTACATGGTTGTTCTGCCATAGACTGTGGTTAGCGGTTCTCTCAACTTCGGGGTCAAATGGCAAAAAGGGTTGATCCTTGTTGTGTATACAATCGAACAACGAACCAAGATGAGCAATCCTAGGGTCTACAGTACGCTTAACGACAAGGAAGAACCAGACTCAAAACACAAATACCGAAACAAAAGCACAAGGGGGCGCAACTCCCTGGAAACAAGGCCAATATTCGTTTAACAATTTCCTACGGTACTAAGAAAACGCTTGTTTATGACTCGGGGAGCTGGGGCCCTAATACTCTAGTCAGGTATTTGATTTCAAGCATGGTTCCGGGTAATAAGATGGAAAGGTACTTTGAACTACACTACGGAAAACGTAGAGGCAAATAGGGTCTAACAAATGGTAAAACAAAGGCCCGAGGGTATTACCGGGCAGACCTAGTGAAGAGCTAAGCATAGATTTCATGGTTTTAGGAATGACTTGTATTCGGTCGTCAAGTTTGAGGATTGTAATGTTAAAATAGTGTTAACTTCCCTCTCTCGAGTGGTAAGTACTTCCTAAAGTCCGTCATCACCCTCGCATATGATGGACCTTGATAGTATTTGAACACAATCAAATCTAATCAATTCTAAAATCCCACGCTAGTGCAAATTAGGAACTAATTACTCTGACCAAAATTCCCAACTCAATGTTTGGAGGAGTATTTATAACCTCTCGGTACCAAAATCCTCCACATTTAGTGGAAATAGAGGCAGGTGACACTTAATCACCCAATTCATGATCATGTCTTAAAACATTTCTCTGTAGACCGTTAATAAAAAAAAAGAAGCGTAATCCCCCATCAGGGGCCCTAAGTACCCCCTAACTCTAAGACAAACTAGCCGCATATATTCACTATAGAAATAATCACAATCATCTAGTCAAAACTAAACATGATTCTACAACAAGGAAAGCAAACTAAAGCAATTACACTAATTACTAAGCATGCATTAATCAAACCAATACTATTAAATAAGAGAGAGAGAGAGAGAGAGAGAGAGAGAGAGAGAGAGAGAGAGAGAGAGAGAGAGAGAGAGAACATTACCCAAGTGAAAGCAATGAAAATCCAAGTGGAATCAATGGGAGAAACAATAACTTTAATAGAACTTGTATTAACTTCAGTGGAACGCCAAAAGTATTCAATGGAAATGAAGATAATTAACCTAGAAAAGAGTGCTAATGAAGATAGAAAAACTTGGGCTAATGTATTCTCTAAAGTGGCAAAAGTAATTCTAAGATAATCTGTAATTACAGCAAAAGGCATATTTATATATAGGGGTTTGATTAAACTAAACACAATCATTTTAGCCTGAAAATAACATCGCAACAGGGGAGTCGCGTGCACAACATAGTGGGTCACGGTCACGACGTCTTCTTCTGGGCGATCTTCAATTTCTTCTAAAGAATCGCTTCGCGGTTGTGACGCTTGGAGTCGCGGCGAGGTGTCTCAACCCTTCAGGACTCCCAGTCACGACTGGATATGTCACGACCATGACAGGGCGAAATCCAAAATTTTCTTCTCAGGGTGTCACGATCGTGACGCTCCTTGTTGTGGCTAAAACGTTGTTGTTGAGGGAAAGGGGGCTTCTTGGGCGTCACGATCGTTTCTCACAGGTCACGAGCGTGACAGCTCTCGGTCAATCTAGCCTTGGGAGATGCTGAGAGAGTCACGTGCGTGATAGTGATGTCACGACCATGACGTCCCTGCTAGGGAAAATGTCTCCACAGATGTCACGGTCGTGACACACAGGTCACGAGCTAGACATCCCTCAGCCACTTTGGCCATGAAAGAGGTGAGGGAGTCATGAGTGTGATAGTGTTGTCACGGCCGCAACGTCCCTAATAAAACCTCTTTTAAGGTTTGTTTTTGACCTTGAGCTTAATTCCATCCTCGTCTTTAGCTCGGGGAGTCTCAAATGTCCCCCGGGACTCGATTTTAGGTCGAGTTTTTCTTTATTGTCTTCAAACCCGGACTCAAATCGACCCAAATGTATTTTTTTTGGATAAAACATACAAAGGAAATAAAAATGCATAAGATTAACACTTTTATTAAGGAAACAATCACAAAAGCTTAAGTAAAAGAGCGATGTTTAGGCTTAAAACAAGCCTAAACGCCCCTCCATCCCACAAACACTTGAGCTTTTGCTTGTCCCGAGCAAACACATAGAATGATGGCGTTCGCTTTCCAACTACGTCGCCTTCCTTGAATCTTGTTAATTATAGGATCCCACATAAATTTCCTTCTCATGTTGCTTCTAAGAGGAACTCCAAGGTATGTGATCAACAATTTTACAGTTTTACATGGGAGTTCCATTGCTCTTTGCTTGCTCTATCTCTTTTCCTTGCTAATTACTATCAAGTTTGATTTATCATAAATGATGGCCAGTCCTAAGAAGGCTTCAAAGGTCTGCAATGCTGCCTTGGTGTTCTAGAGGTGATCCTAGTCCGCTTTTGAGAGATTAAGGATGTCATCTGCAAACTTGAGATGAGTTAATCTCATTTTCTTTCTTCATAGTTCAACACCTTCCCAATGCTTCTTTTCCATTCCATTTATGAGTATCCTGTTTAATGCTTCATCCAATAGTACAAATGGAAATGACGATAATGGATCCCCCAACTCATATCCCTCTCCATTCTAAAGGGCCTTGTTGATGCCCCATTGATCAAAATTGAGGTACTGGATGTCCTTAAACAACTCATCATCCATGTTAACCACTTCCCCCAAAGCCCATTTGCTCCATTACCAGCTCTAGTGCATCCCAATTTACAGATTTGTAGGCTTTACGGAAATCCAGCTTCAACAACGCCATCTCTTTCTTCTTTTGTTTCCGCCTAGTTGACAACTTCATTAGCTATCAAGGCACCATCAAGAATTTGTCTACCTTCAATGAAAGCTGTTTGAGCCTCTCCTACTGATGATTGGCTATAGCCGCCACTACTAAAAATGTGTGTATTACCAACCATTTTTTCCAATCAATTTAAAATGGTTGGAAAAACCAATCATTTTAGTAATCATTTAATTTTTTTAATTTTCTAACTATTTTTCTAATTTTAGGTGCGAAAAATGGTTAGAGATTCCGACCACTTTTGCCAAAACGGTGGAAAAATTTTCCTACCAACATTTTTCCCACTTTTTGAAAACGGTTGGAAAAACGGTTGGTGTATTTTTCTTACCAACCATTTTCAAATAGTAGGAAATATATTGGTAGGAAAATTGTCCCACCATTTTAGCGAAATTGGTTGGAATTTCCAACCATTTCTCGCACCTAAAATTAGAAAAATAGTTGGAAAACTAGAAAAATATGTAAAATTGTTGGTTTTTCTAACTGTTTTAAATTGGTTGGAAAAAATGGTCGGTAATAGACACATTTTTAATAGTGTGCTTAATGCATTTCATAATAAAGTCGTCGTATCCCGGTGCTTTGCTAGGGTTACATTGGTCCACAACCTATTTTACTTCTCCTCGAGTAACTGACATTTCTAGCCAATTTGCTTCCTCCTATGTGAGTGCTTTTAATCCCAGATCAGATATGTTGAAGTGCACCCTTCACCTCTTCTTATTGTATGGCTTCTTGAAATACTTGATGATTAGACTCTTTATGCCTTCAAGATCAACATGGCGTACCCCTTCCACAATTATGTCTCCAATCGGTTTCTTCCTTCTCTTGATGGTGGCCAATGTATGGAAGTACCTTGTGCTTTTGTCTCCTGGCTTCAAAATTTGGCATCTGGGTTGTTGCTTCCACTATCTCTCCCTCCTGGTCTGCCACAGTCTTAATTGTGTAAATGTGTACACCGAGCTTCTCTTGTCATTATGTCACCCTCCTTATAACCTTCCCTTAATCCCTTTCTCATCAATCTTCTTTAACTCTTCCTCCAGCCTTGTGATCCTCAAATCATTATCCCTGAATTAATACTTCTCTATTCCATTTTTAAGAGGTCTTTTATCATGGCCGTCAGCTTTTCATGGAATGGTTTATTAGTGAGCGTTGGCCACTCCTTTTCAAAAATTCCCATAAAAGTGTTAGGAGTGTTCCGACAATATTCGATATACTTAGAGTTTAAGCGAAGATAATATAGTGATTATACGTCTTGCTAGAGACCTCTATATTCGGTAATTAAATATGTTTAATTACAACTATATTATTTGGTCCCACTGGGTCACACAAGTGTCGATCCTGATCTACGATCCTACGATTTTATGATTCAAAATCCTCGGTGCGATTCTACTATCTACATTCCAATCCAAAATCCTACATGGGTTAATTCCAATCCTAACTAATCTATGGATCCGATTTAGGATCCCGATTTTAACAACCATACCTGAAACAATGTATGTAACCTAAAATAATATCGTATTATATATAAAAGTGTTGAGAGTTGATTTTTTGGAGAAATCAACTCAACATAGACCATGTTGGGCCTGACAAGGACCGTGTTGATTCCAACCGACTTAAAACAGATTCAGGTGGTCAACACGGACCGTGTTGCTTGTAACACAGACCGTGTTGGACCCCAGACGACGTTTTTTTGAGTAAGTCAGTTATTAGAGTTATGGTTAACCCTTTCCCTAAGCAACCCAACCCTATAAAAGGGAGTCTGTCTGAGAGATTTATTCAATCAACTATTTTGAAACTTCTAGAGAGGATGATTTCCTGGTTCCAATCTTCTAGTTTATAGTTATCTATATTGTTTCTTGAAACAATCCACAAAATACCGTAAACACATACATCTTAGATTGAGATTAGTCTCAATCGAGTCAATCTAGCAATCGAGTTCCCTGAGTGATGTGTGGACATACAGTAGAGAATTTTTCCATTGGAATCTCAAAGGTCAACCTCTTCTTCCGCCGAATTATCGATCAGGTATAATACTAAGCTCCTCTGCAGCTGTATTCTTTCCTGGGTGATTAATTATTTTGTAATTGTTATGAATATTCCGTCAATTAATCTGTATCTGTTTAAGATATAGATCACCTAAAACCCAACATAAAGGACCACACTTCAAGCCATGGATGATGGATCACAGGTTCTAAATAGTGATGGTCCCCATTTCACCTCTGATGAACTCAGGACCAGGGGGAAATGGTCTGAAGTTTCCCTTTCTAGGCAACAAATTCTGATGTTTTCAAATCTCAAGTGTGTGGACATTTTTCCTCACCGTTCGGGCTTCCAAACGTCCACGCGGATTGGGGTGTGATTTGGTGGTTTGTGCTAGGGTTTAACCTTGGAAAACTCCTCAAGGAAGTAATCGTACATTTCATGAATAATATCTTGTAAAATCACTTTACCTTTACTTATGCATTTTATGAGTCCTTGAACTAAACCTTTAAGAGTGAACATCCACTTGTTCCAAACTCTTCTAGATTTAATCCAATTTGCTCATTTAAATTTTAGGCTTGGAAGAAAGCGATTTATGCAAATATTATTTAGAAATATAAGAAGAATACCCTTAAGTTGCATCGGTACATTGTAAAACCATGTTAACCATAGTTTATGCAATCTCCGATGTGTTTTGGTTCGAAATGGGAGTCGCCACCCGACTTTTTAAGGGAAAAGCCAAGGCAAAACCAAAAGAAAACAAAGAAAGACTCCGCCTGTGAAACCCAAGGATGGATCCGGGAGTAAGGTTACGAACTCGAAAAGTAAAGACTTTAAGAGTCCGCCTCTCACAAAAGGAAAGACTCTACTAAAAGTTGAAAATGTGCTTTTAATAACATTTGAAAGGGTGATAAATAAGAACTTTATAGAATTATTTCATGGAACATGCAAAAGAATAAAAGAAAGAAAGATACATCATATACAACAATTTATTTACATAAGGAAAGAGCACTTAAGAGCTTACATTATGCCTTTTGAAGGGAAGCCTTGCCAATCCTTTGGTTGTAGTGTTTGAACCTCACTTGAATTAGCCTTTGAAAGCCTTGAATACTCCTCTTGAATATGCCAAATTAGTGTCAAGAAAATGGATAGAAAAGATGATAGAAAAACGGATGAGAAAAGGGTATAAATAGGCTCTTTTTGTTAGGTTTTTGGGTAGTAGAAAGGTAGGCTTTTTGTGGAGTTTTGTGAGGTTTATGGAGGGATGATGGAAGGTGGAATAAGGATAAAGATAAGAGGGCTTAAGAGAGAAAAGAAATGGAGATAATAATGGTAGGAATGTAATGGAAACAGATAGAAGAAGGGATTAGAAAAAGATAACAAGAAAGACTCCTTTTGTGGGTTTTTAGGATAGTTTTATGATGTTTTTGGGAGACTTTATGGGAGATTTATGTAGAGATAAGGGAAGATAGGATAAGGGTATGGATTAGGAGTTTAAGAGGATGAAGAATAAGGAGAATGGTGATAAGAATATAGTGGAGATTAGATGATGAAAAAGGCTCTTTTATGGCTTTTTTGTGGTGTTTTGGGTGGTATAAGGTTAGACTTTTGTGGTTTATATAGGGATGGATAGGATGAGGGCTTAGATGCTTAAAGTAGGATAGGATAAGAGATTATGGAGGTAAGAAAGTGGTGGAAAGATGATAGGAGTGGTGGTAGAATGGTGATACTAGAATAGAGATTAAGGAGTGATGAGAGGAATGAGAGTATGAATAAATAGGAGTGTAGCAGAGGAAGAATGGGTGAATGATTGAGTCAGTTTGGCTTCATTAAGAGGAGATATTTATAGGCTTTAGGAGGAGCTTAAGATACATGAATACATACATATTTATCCACTCTTGCAAGTCGTGGTCAAATGCACAAGTCACTAGGCAGCAAAGGGGGGTGTCTTGGAGTGGACGACAGCTCGTGGTTGCATGAACCAGGTGTGGATGAGATGAAGGCCGATCGGCCTTGGGAAAGGGGAGCTTTGACTCGAGCTTGGTTCACGTATTCTTGGACGGTAAGGGAATGAATGTGATGTACACGAAGTTAGCCTGTTCACACTAGACGGTAGAGGCTTAATTGCAATCATTATGCATGTTGTTGTGAGGTCTTGAACTTGAGATCTCTTGGGAGATTTTTACACGTGATCTTTACATAGCTTTTGCATGGATTTCATGGCTAAATGAGGCTTCATTTCTTACTTAAAGAATGTGAATGCAATAAGCTAGGAAAATTCACATGTAACAGTGCATGTGTGCTCGTCCGAACTTGGGCATGTTGAGTGCATGCGAGGAACTGTCTTGGTTCAGTTCTGGCTTGTGTTTAGCTTGGCTTTGGCTTCCCTTATTTCCTTATCTCCTAACTAAAAATATATAAATAAAGTACATAAAGAGGAAATAATAAAAATTACAATAGTGGTTTACAAAACTACGCTAAAATCCAGAAGTCTGAAGTAACTTATCAACCGACTTCTTTTTCTTTATTTCTGTTTTGTTTATATAGAAATGCTATATTTATGTGCCAAATTTTGGTGTCTACAGAGAGCCCCCATTTTGATTGAGTCCGAGGATAGGACGAAAATCAAAGTAGACTTGATTTGATGGACACCGGTTGGGATATGACTTTGTGGTGCAAAGCCTGTGGATATGACTTTAGATTGCAAAGCCTGTGGATATGACTTTGGATTGCAAAGCTATAGATATGACCTTGGAGTGCAAAGCCTGTAGATATGACTTTGGAGTTCAAAGCCTGGGGTGATGCTTGGAAGCTGAGTCCTACATCGCGGTTATGGACGGCATGCGCCTCTGTCGGGGTTGATCTAGAGCAAGAATGATGCTCTACTTGAGGTGATCTCGGAAGTTTGATGATGTCCTACTCGGAATGATCTCGGGCTCTGAAGGCGTCCTACTTGAAGGTGTGGGCTAACACTTGGAAGCTAAGTTCTGTGTCGCGGTTGGCGAACTTGAGCCGATAGGTGATCTCAGGCGAGAATGACGCCTTACTTGTTGGAGAGACTTCATCGGACACGATGCCGATGCTCTTGATGTTGATTTTCTAGTCTTTCCCAGTGCCGTTTCCAGTCTTTCCCGGTGTCGTTCCAGTCTTTCTCGGTGTCAATTTTGATGATTTGTTGGCATGTTCAATGCCGAGGGACTTCACCGATCGCGATGTCGATGGCCCTAGGGGTTGAGACTTCACCGAAACTCTGCCAGTGACTCTGATGCTGATGGGGACTTACGCCGATGGGCTACCCTGTTTTTTGAATTTTTTTGACGATGTTGATGACAAACTGGACGCGAGGCCAAATGCTAGACTAACCAGACGCGAGGCTGGAAGTCGTCAATGATGATGATGATGATGATGATGATGATGATGATGATGATGATCATGGTGACAAACTGGACGCAAGGCTAGATGCTGAGACTAACCAAACGCGAGGCTAGAAGTCGTTGATGATGATGATGATGATGGTGGTGGTGGCAATTCAATGCCGAGGGACTTCACCGATCGCGATGTCGATGGCCCTGGGGGTTGAGACTTCACCGAAACTCTGCCGGAGGCTCAGGATTGGGACTGTATCGAAACTCTGCCGATGGCCCTGGTTGTTGAGACTTCACCGAAACTTTGCCGGTGGCTCTGATGCTGATGGGGACTTACGCCGATGGGCTACCCTGTTTTTGGTCTTTCTTGATGACTATGGCATTTTGGATGCCGATGAGACTTCACTAGACGCGATGTCGGCGACTCTTATTCCTGAGATTTCATCGAACCTGATGTCGACGACTCTTATTACTGAGATTGCACCGAACTCTACCGGTGGTTCTAATTTTTGATTTTCGGTGGCAATTCACTGCCTGGAGACTTCATCGACCGTGATGTCGATGGCTCTTATTTTCCTCAGATTATGGCAGCATGATCATTGGGAGAATGCCCTTATTTCGGAACTTGATGCACCTTTCTTGAGAAGACCACCCGTCCTTGTTAGGCACACCTAGCCGTGCTCCTCCTTGAAAATGTGTAAGCTTGAACTCTTGGAAACAAACATGGAGAAAAGACAAAGGCTCCTTCTTTCCCTAGGCCAGCCGGGCACTAGAGAGAAGAGAGTAATCTTTGCATTCACTCCAGCTTTTGCACGCCATGCAGGAGACCACTTGCTTGCAATTGTTATAGATAGCCCCAAGGTCGATCGATCTAGAGCCTGGGCAGAGGGCATGACACGTGGCTGTGTTAACCGAGCTCTTGTGCTTATCAATTGGAGCTTCTCCTTGGCCTTCTTCTTGTTCTCTGAATTTTTTTTTGTATTTTCGGCTTTTATTAACAGGTGATGACTTCTTCCGCTCCCATTCCTCGGTATGCTTTATTTCTTCTACAAGCTTATTTTTATAGCATGTTACCATTGAAATGACTTGAATGCTACTGTTTGTTTTAGCACTTTAAGTTGAATTTAAAGTAAATGGCACTTCAAATTTTGCTTTAAGCGCATATATGCTGCTTTTTAGAATTTCACTGGGGGAAAGGATTCGTGAATTTCAGTCGTTGATCCGTACCAATCATGTGAAAATTCTGTCATTCGTGTCTGACAGGCGCTATTCGTGTCTGGCTGAAAAAGATTTTGTCCTTCGTGTCGGACATATGCCATTCATGTCTGGCTGATGAAGATTTTGTCCTTCGTGTCGGACAATCGCCATTCGTGTCTGGCGAATGATGAATATGTCCTTCATGTCGGACAATCGCCATTCGTGTCCGGCGGATGATGATGATTCTGTCCTTCGTGTCGGACAGTCGCCATTTGTGTCTGGCGGATGGAGATGATTCTGTCCTTCGTGTCGGAAAATCGCTTTATGACTTGATTGGATGCTAGCTTGACCTGCTAGAGTTGGATTAGAGGTTGTTCTAATCTTGCTCTTAGTGATAAGAAACCATGTCGACCGGTCTGAATGAGATAGCATATGGGCTTTAACCAATCCCCAGTGTTGCGTTCTGGAGCAACGATGTGGCACTTCTTTGTTGTTTCTTTTTCTTTTCAATATGCAGGTATGCAAATGATCTAATATAGACTCTTGCACAAACAATGTATTTTTTGTTTTTTTTCTTACACAAATATTCATGCACTTATGCATTTATGCAGACTATCGACTTTATGCAGGACAAATTGACTTAATGTGACTTTGACACGACTTTTGGATGCAATGCAAACCTATTATGCTTAGACAAGATGGACACATGATTGTTTATGCTCCTATACATGCAATTCTATATGCCGGTAACCCGCCTGACTCTATATTTAAACAACGATTTTCTAAGACAATGCATTTATAAGACAACGCTTTTCTAGGACAATGCTTCCTAAGACTATGACTTTTTTTTTAGACGATGCTTTCTTAAGACAATGACTTACTAAAACAATGATTTCCTAAAGATCAAGGCCATCTATGGAGAATTTCAGGAAAGTTCAGGATGAGGAACATTCGATCCATGGGACAGGGAATGATGATGGAGGCACTAGGCCTGAAGGATGTGCTTCTTGATTCCTCATGTAGACGACCTTGATTGCTTGTAAATCTATGCTGACGTACGACAAGCCCCCAGTTTGGCGTAGACTTTTGATGATAATGTCTTGCTTTGGAGGGTACCTTGGAGATTTACAAGCCCCCAGTTTGATGTAGACCGATGATATGATGCACGAAGGCCATGGAATAGAAGGAGACATTGCTTCTTATGATCCCTCCTTTTGTCTAACCTGCCCAAAGGGTTTTCCAGTTAGCCTCTGTTTTCCTTTTTCTCTTTTCTTTTCTTTTCTTTTCTTTTCTTTTCTTTTTTTTTCTTTTCTTTTTCTTTGCTTTTCTTTCTTTTTCTTTTCTTTTTTTTTTCCTTTTCTTTCGAGACCACTATTAGAACAATAATGAGAATGAGGATCCAGGATCTTGTAGAATAGGGAGTAAGCATCCCTCTTAGAAACTATCTCTGAAAAATGTCATAAACAATGGTCACAAAGGTAGCACGAGCCCCCAGTTTAGAGTAACTTGTCTCCGAGTCTGTTCATGATTATGTATGTTGCTGCCAGTTAACCATTGATCTGATGTGATCGGCTTTTGCTCTTGCTAAGAAGTGAGTCGCACTCAAGTGTGCTGAGAGTGGGCATTTAGAACAAAACCTCAAACGTGCACTAATGACCGAGCTGAAAAAGTCATCAAATGGTAAGATGAGATGAAAAGGATAAAAAGATTGGTTAGAAAGTGTTTGGTGAAAGAGATGATGGGAGAGGTATTATTAATGAAAAAGATGTGAAGTCACTTAAGAATGAATGTGCCTTAAAAAGGAATGAGAGATGGTCAAATGGGATAAACATTATCTCTTAGGAAAAGGTTGGAACATGGGGATAAAGAGATACTTAAGGATGATGGTGTCTTGAAAGGGTGAAGAGATGGTCAAATGGGGTACACATCATCTCTTGGGAAAAGGCTGGAACATGGGTGATGGAATGATGTTCAAGTCTGACAGAAGGAAAATGGAAGCTTGATGGTAGTGATAGAACCCAGGGTTTCCTCTCCTTTTGCCTAGCTCGCCTAAGTGGGTTTTTCAGACTAGTTTTTCATTTTCTCTTTTTTTTACTCTCTCAAGGACAAATTTATTCAGCGACGAATGCTCCCTAAAGTGAAAAGTATTGGGCCAGACCTCGAAGAGGTTTTCCTACGTATCCAAGGTGGAATCAGGCCAGTCGTAGTTCTTTAAGCGCAACTTTGATGAGTAGTGCCTCGAGGAAGACTTAATGGTTTGGAAACATGGTTTTGAAGGCTTGAAGGGTGAAACGTATGATGAGGTATATGAATAATGAGGTGAAGGTTTGAGATGGGAAAGGTTTAGGGGATTTTTCTGGTGTGCATGACTCTTATTTCCGCCTTCTAGTTTCCTATTCTCCCCTCTTTCCTTCCTCTTTTTTGTTTCTTTCTCTACGTTTTTTTTCTTTCTTTTCCCCCTTTTTCTTGCTATCTCTCTCTATTTTTTTGCTATCTCTTTTAACCCTTTTTTTTTGTTCTAACCTTTTTTTTGAACTCTTTTCTTTTAAATCTCCTTTTTTTTTGAACTCCTTCATGGGTTGCCTCTTGTTCTCCTTTAGTCATAACACACCTTTTGGATCGGGTTTAATGAAGGGATGAGTTTTAAAAGGTTGAGTTTGATGGAAAAGGCTAAAAATGTAAATGATAGGTAGTAAGTGGTAGGTCGAGACTAGATGAAAAGACGAGGGTAATGTGGTTGGTGAAATGAAGGCTGGGCGGAAGCCCCCTGTCGTCGACACATTTGGCTAAGCTGCGATATTTCTAATGAGGAGTGTTCACTTTAGAGAGGTTATTGGACTTGGTCTTTCTTAATAACACTCTCTCCTTTTGCTCAGCCTGCTGGATGAGAGGTGCAGGCCGAATTCTCTCATCAATTATATTCTCTCCTTTTGCCCGATTTGCCTCAATGAGGTTTTCAAACCGGCCACTCTATAGTTTTTCACTCTTTTTTTTAATTATATTTTTTGAATCTCTCTCTTTATCTCTCTAATCCTGGATTTAAGAAAATAAAGGATGGGAACAAGGTGTAAGAAAAAATGGAAGGATAAGAGAAGGTGAATTCGCCTGACTTGGTTTTTAAGGATGGTGAATGGACGAGAGAACTTTTCAACTCAAATCAGAAGCACAAGCATGAAATTCTGTTCGAACAAATAGCAACAAGAGCAATTGAATTCAAGAAATGAATTAAGAATTGACTCTTAACTCTAACAGACTCCGGAAGCAAAATGCTTGACAACCAGTAATGTAGCTAACTCTAAAGCTCCTTTTGATAATGTGCCCTCCCTGTCTTCATATGAGGAGCTCCTTAACTGGTCCCTTGTGCTGCTTTAGGTAGAAGCCGTTTTCCCTGAATGGACTATGTCCTCAATCTTATTCTTCAAAGCCCAACAGTTTTCTGTGTCATGTCCCGGGATCTATCATCATCCCAAAATTCCCTTTATTGCTGGCTCAAGCCTTGACCTTGACACTAGTCAAAAGAAGAAAAACTCATCCCGATGCATGCACGTCCTAAATGACCTAAATGGGACTTCTAAAAATGACTAATGCTTATATGCTGACTTGAGAGAGACTTACCCAGGACATGGGTTTGAACGTGCTTATTGACCTACATGAGACTTTCTAGGATGCAGGACTTCTATATAGGCTAACTTACGGCAATGACTTACTTACGAGATGGGTCTACATGCCCTAAAATCTATATGAGACTTCCTAAAATGCAAATGCCTATATGTTGACCCTTAAAGACTAACCTATGACATGGGTTTACACTAGACTTCTTAAAAAAAGAAAGACACTCACATGATATGCCAACACGAAAAAAAAGACTCCATCATGACATAGGTGTACGCTGGACTTTCTAATCAAAAGACATGCATCTACATGATGACTCTAGACACATACTTACCCATGACTTAGACCTTATACTGGAATTTCTACAAAAAGAAAAACACTTACATGCTAACTCTAGACAAAGACACACCCATGACATGGGTTTGCAATTGACAACTTTAAGGGCATGTTTGGAAAGAAAAAAGGAATGGATTGAGAATGGAATTAGATATCTAGAGGGTTGGGAATGGAATTTGATTCCAAAATACAAACTGTTTGGTGAGAAAAAGGAATGGAATCAAATAATAATAATAATAATAATAATAATAATAATAATAATAATAATAATAATAATAACAATAATAATCTATTAACCTAACCCTACCCCAATTCTTTTGCTCCATCACTTCTCTTTTATCCACTGACCCCCACCCTCAACACCCACAATTCCACAATCGCTCCTCGCAGTCAACCACCACCTTCTTCGAATATGGGTCATTCGCGACGGATTCAAGAACTCCAGCGACCTCCGCCACCACCTCTACCCCAACCCGACTTCAAAACCCAACAGATTGAAGTCAGAAACCCGGGGTTTTCCTTAGGATCGCCATTAAACCGGCGACAAAACCTTCAAAAGCTTCAACCTCGACCCAACCAGCCCCAGATCCGAATCCTCCGAGCACACCACCCTGACGAGCAGATCCAGGAGGGCGTTGTTGGACCTTAACACCCCCCGATTCTCCGGCGACTCGGCGGCGAATCGGACGAGCTTCTCCAGCGCGTCCCCCAGAGTTGCTGGCGCCGGAGAAGGTGGATCGGACTAGAGCTGGATGAGGCGGTGGAGGTCGGGGAACAACACCATGTGTTCTTTGTAACCAGAGGTCGGAGAATATTTGTTTTGTTTTTTTTAAAAAAATAAATAGAAAGGGATAAAGTTGATACCTCTCCTATTTGGGAGGGTTCTAATTCCTCCCATTTGAGAGGAATAAGAAACCTGGGGGAATTATAATCCCATTTCAGTTTATGTTCACCAAACAAAAAAAATAGGGATTAGAACCCATTCCATAGTAATTCCATTCCTATTTCACTCACCAAACAGACCCTAAAGTGAAAGACACATGCTGACTTAGGAAAAAAACCTACCCATGACTTAGACCCTATTGAGACTTTCTAAGGATTGAAGACACTTACCTGCTGACTCAAGAAACGACCTAACGACTTACCCATGACATGGGTTTTACTTTGGACTTTCTTAAAAAGACAGATTCACATTGACTTAAGAAAATATTCACCTATGACCTAGACCTCGTATGAAAACTTCTTAAATACTGAAAGACATTTACACGCAGACGCTAACACAAAGACTCATCCTAGACCTTATATGCGACTTCCTAAAGAATAAAAACACTTACATGATGACTCTAAACAAAGGCTTTAAAATAAAGACACTTATTTACTGACATTGAAATGCAAGACATTTACATGCAGACTCTGAATTAAAGACTCAACCATAACTTAGGTTCACATGTCCTACAAACCTATATGAGACCTCCTAAAGAATGCAAGACACTTACATGCAAACTCTAAAATGAAGACTCACTTATAACTCAGGTTTACTAGACCATACATGATATGACACCTCCTAACGTGTAAGACACTTATTAACTGACTCAGGAAACAACTCAACTGTGATACAAGTTTACGTGTTCTAACTTCTATATGACCCTAAACAACAACACTTTTTACAACAAGAGCATTATAAAGGGCCGGATAAAGTCAAACATAGCGAGTTGACATAAATTGGAAAGCGCAAATGAGTGTTTCTCAATTCGGATGGGCTTAAACCACAAGCCGACTGTTTTAAGGAGAATCCGTCACTTGAACTAACAAACTTGTGTTAACTCAAGCTAAGCTGGCTATTATGCAGACTAGAATAATGCTCGACGAACTGACAACCTTACTTCTAGACTTCTATTTACACACTTTTTTATTTAAGACTCGACATATTTATATATTTACACTCATGGAAATTGGATGTTTGTAAAGGACCGAATAAAGCCATCAAAAGGTGAGTGAAAACAGACTTATAAACTCAATTATTAAATCCAACATGGATGGGCTTACCAACAGGCCGACCTTGGATTTTGTTTTAGACTTAATAATCAAATCTATAAATTTATTTTCTCCAACCTTGAGACTATTACGCACGCTAGAATAACATATACTGACTTTGTTTTATTATTAATCATTTTCTTTGGACCCAAAATAAGAGAGTGCAGAGAAGGGTCGAATAAAACCATCAAAGGTGAGTTAAAATGAATCGATAAACAAGGGTAATTAACCTTTAAAATGAATTGGCCTCATGACCGAGCCGATCATAAAATTTAAGGTTGATTAACTGAGTTTATAAACTCATTTCTTCTCAAACCCAACAATTATTACGCATACTAAAACAATATCTCAAAATTAGGTCCGACTCTAATGAAGACACGACAAACACAAACACAAACACAAACACACTTAACAAGGACTGAAAAACACATGTTAACAAACACCTAACATAGACTCAACAGACTCAAACACGTGACAAAGACTCAACAAACTAAAACACGTGGTACAGACTTGACAAACTTAAACATGTGGTACAAGTTTTATTTATTTACTCAGGGAAAGTAGATAATGTAGAGGACTGAATAAAGTAAACGATAAGCGAGTTATAACTTGATTTATAGAGTCAATTGTCAAATCCAGTATGGTTGTGCCTAACCACAGGCCGACCTTAAGTATGATGGATTTAATAATTAAATCGATAAATCAATTTACTCAAGTCTAGGGACTATTATGCAGTCTAAGACATTATCCGCTAACTTTGTTTGATTTATTAGTCAAATTTTTTGGACCTAAGGACAGCTAATTAATCATTACAAGAGGCCGAATAAAGTCAAACATGGCGAATCAAGCCTAAGTCAAGGAGCACAAATCAGTGTTTCTCAATTCAGATGGGCCCCATCCACAGGCCGGACATTTTAAGGAGAATCCATAATTTGGGCTACCGACTCAGACTTAATTCGAGCCATGTTGACTGCCATGCGGACTAAAATAATGATTGACAGGACCGACGGACTGAGCTATTTTCTACACACATTTTTATTTTTATTTGTTTACGAAAGTGGATATCGTAATGGACTGAATAAAACCAACAACGGACGAGTTGTAATTAATTTATGGACTTAATTGCTAAATCCAATATGGTTGGGCCTAACCACGGGCTGGCCATAAATATTATGGATTTAATAATAAAATCGATAAACTAACTTACTCGAGCCCGGTGATCGTTACACAGTCTAGAACTTTAACCCCTAACTTTGTTTGGACTTTAATCAGGTTTATTGGACCTTTGTTAAGGAGATGTTGTAAAGGGCCAAATAGAATCATCAAAGGCGAGTTAAGTTTACTTTATGAACTAAGAGAATTAACCTTTATGAATAAATGAGCCCAACCGCTGGGTTAACCATAACTTTTGAGGTTGATTAACTTAGTTGGTAAACATGACTCTTCTCAGCCCAATGACTACTACATGAACCAGAAAAACACTCCTAAACTTGGGTCGGCTCTTTACAATGAATTTAAACACATAGCAGATAGCATACATATGAACAAGGGTTATCCTAAACCAAGGCTCTATGTACAAAAGGGTTTATTGGCTAGATAAGGCTTAGTGACTCATGTACTCGCCCCGATGCATTCTCGTTGTAAAGGCAATTTGAATGTGTGAGGTGTTGCTCTTGGAGGCTCGAGTGGAGACCTCGTAGAGTGATGCATGAGTGGATGTGGTGGCTAATGCTCTCTCAGTGTAAATACACCAATTGAGTCTAGCCGGTCTGGCATCCCATGGGTTATTTTTGTGGTTTAAAGAGAAAAAACCTAAACCGTTGATTTACGTGCTCTTACGACATATTATATGTCAAGGGAGTGCCCCGGTATATACAATGCATTATGCCTAAAAAGAATGACTTAATAATATAAAGTAAAAATTCATTTTCCTTCCAAAAATTTTAAAGCACACTAAACTTTTTTTCAAGTTTTACCCACTTTAGAAAAACTCCCCAGTGGAGTCGCCAAAAATCCTGTCGACATTTTTCTTCACCGTTCGGGCTTCCGAACGTCCACGCGAATTGGGGTGTGATATGGTGGTTTGTGTTGGGGTTTAACCTTTGAAAACTCCTCAAGAAATTAATCGTACATTTCATGAATAACATCTTGTAAAATCACTTTCCCTTTACTTAAGCATTTTATGAGTCCTTGAATTAAACCTTTAAGAGTGAACATCCACTTGTTCCAAAGTCTTCTAGATTTAATCCAATTTGCTCATTTAAATGTTAGGCTTGGAAGAAAGTGATTTATGCAAATATTATTTAGAAATATAAGAAGAATACCCTTAAGTTGCATCGGTACATTGTAAAACCATGTTAACCATAGTTTATGCAATCTCCGATGTGTTTTGGTTCGAAATGGGAGTCGCCACCCGACTTTTTAAGGGAAAAGCCAAGGCAAAACCAAAAGAAAACAAAGAAAGACTCTGCCTGCGAAATTCAAGAATGGATCCGGGGGTAAGGTTACGAACTCGAAAAGTAAAGACTTTAAGAGTCCGCCTCTCACAAAAGGAAAGACTCTACTAAAAGTTTAAAATGTTCTTTTGATAACATTTGGAAGGGAGATAAATAAGAACTTTACAGAATTATTTCATGGAACATGCAAAAGAATAAAAGTAAGAAAGATACATCATATATAACAATTTATTTACATAAGGAAAGAGCACTTAAGAGCTTACATTATGCCTTTTGAAGGGAAGCCTTGCCAATCCTTTGGTTGTAGTGTTTGAACCTCACTTGAATTGGCCTTTGAAAGCCTTGAATACTCCTTTTGAATATGCCAAATTACTGTCAAGAAAATGGATAGAAAAGATGATAGAAAAAGGGATGAAAAAAGGGTATAAAAAGGCTCTTTTTGTTGGGTTTTTGGGTAGTAGAAAGGTAGGCTTTTTGTGGAGTTTTGTGAGGTTTATAGAGGGATGATGGAAGGTGGAATAAGGATAAAGATAAGAGGGCTTAAGAGAGAAAGAAATGGAGATAATAATGGTAGGAAAGTAATGGAAAAGGATAGGAGAAGGGATAGGAAGAAGATAGCAATAAAGACTCTTTTTGTGGGTTTTTAGGATAATTTTGTGATGTTTTTGAGAGGCTTTATGGGAGATTTATGTAGAGATAAGGGAAGATAGGATAAAGGTATGGATTAGGAGTTTAAGAGAATCAAGAAATAAGGAGAATGGTGATAAGAATAATATGGTGGAGATTAGATGATGAAAAATGCTCTTTTATGGCTTTTTATTGGTGTTTTGGGTAGTATAAGGTTAGACTTTTGTGGTGTTTATATAAGGATGGATAGGATAAGGGCTTAGAGGCTTAAGGTAGGATAGGATAAGAGATTATGGAGGTAAGAAAGTGGTGGAAAGATGATAGGAGTGGTGGTAGAATGGTGATACTAGAATACAGATTAAGGAGTCATGAGAGGAATGAGAGTATGGATGAATGGGAGTGTAGGAGAGGAAGAATGGGTGAATGATTAAGTCGGTTTGGCTTCATCAAGAGGAGGTATTTATAGGCTTTAGGAGGAGCTTAAGATACATGCATACATGCACATTCATCCACTCTTGCAAGTCGTAGTCAAATGCACAAGTCACTAGGCAGCAAAGGGGGGTGTCTTGGAGTGGACGACAACTCGTGGTTGCATGAACCATGGGTGGATGAGATAAGGCCGACCGACCTTGGGAAAGAGGAGCTTTGAATCGAGCTTGGTTCACATATTCTTCGACGATGAGGGAATGAATGTGACGTACACAAAGTCAGCCTATTCACACTGGACGGTAGAGGCTTAATCGCAATCTTTATGCATGTTGTTGTGAGGTCTTGAACTTGAGACCTCTTGGGAGATTTTTGCATATGATCTTTATATAGCTTTTGCATGGCTTTCATGGCTAAATGAGGCTTGATTTCTTACGTAAAGAATGTGCATGCAATAAGCTAGGAAAATTCACATGTAACAGTGCATGTGTGCTCGTCCGAAGTTGGGCATGTTGAGTGCATGCGAGGAACTGTCTTGGCTCAGTTCTGGCTTGGCTTTGGCTTGACTTTGGCTTCCCTTATTTCATTATTTACTAACTAAAAATATATAAATAAAGTACATAAAGAGGAAATAATAAAAATTACAATAACAGTATACAAAACTACACTAAAATCCAGAAGTATGAACTAACTTATCGACCGACTTCTTTTTCTTTATTTCTGCTTTGTTTATATAGAAATGCAATATATTTAAGAGCCAAATCCCGATGTCTACAACGTGTATTTTATTTTCCACCATCACTCTATCTATCTTACCTATTGTGTTGATCCTCATGTAGGTGAACACCTGGTTTGTTGGTATATCCTGCAGATTCATGTCCACCATGAAGTCAACTAGATCCTTCATGCCTTGTGTGAGCCCCTCACCTCCTCTTCGTTCACTAGGAGTTAAAATTTCATTAAAGTCGCCAGGAATATCATTGGGGGTTGGAAGTGATCCCTTAGCTTTCACAGTTGACCGCATAAGTTTCTTCTCACTCCTTTTGAGTTTGGTGCATTTTTTTTTTGGCAAAAGGGGACATATTATAACAGAATCAAGTACAGGTGACCCCTTGGTCCGTCAAGGAAGGGCTCGTTGTCTGGCTCTAATGGCCAGATCATGTGCTTCCTTGACACCCGACCTAGGGACTTTCATAATACAAACATAATCAAAAGTAAGAAAAATTGAACGACACGAAGCAACAATAGGGTAACAATTCGCTGGAGGTTGTGTAATCCGGCGAAAACAATGCAGCAGCTGAAGTGAGTCCGTGTTGACTGTCACTACCTTGATATGTCTGTCACTGGCTGCTTGGAGGCTTGATTCGACGGCTAGGAGTTCCATTTGGAGAGCGGACTGGCCTACACATAGGACACAACCTGTGCCAATAGGTGTCATGCCATCATAGAGTACCCAACCAATGCCCCCCTTGAGTGTGGGCGCATGCCAGGTACCGTCACAAATAATGGTACACATCACATCGGGGACTATCCCCAAACGCCACACGAAGGGTGTGGTCAGAGTGGCCCCCCCTGATAGGGCGGGCTACCGCCATGTGGTTTTGGATCTCTTTCCGGTAGGCGGAGGTCAGATTTTACCCAGCTGATGACCAGCTCAGGGTTTGGTGTTTCCTTCCGAAAAATTTTGTCGTTTCTAGCAAGCCAAATACACCATAAGGTCCCAAGAAAGGTAGATAGCAAAGTAGTGCGGTGCTGCAAGTCTTTCTTGAGGAAAAGTACCCAATTTGTGATCCAAACTGCCAGGGTGGGAAATGACGGTTGTTGAAGCTCCTGCTGTGTCTGATTGAGTAGGCCAAGTGTTGAACCGAACCATACCTCTCTCACGAAGTTACAATCCCGGAATAAGTGAGTTGCAGTTTCAGCGTCGGTACCATAGAGTGGGCACCGCATGTCGACACCCGGATTCCACACATGAAAGTTAAAGGCCGTCGGCAGAGCATTGTAGAAGACCTTCCAAAGATTAAGTTTCCACTTGGACGGTATCTGCAGTGCCCACAAAGTTTTCCAGAGAGGGTTATGTCGTGATTGTGCAATCATTAGATTGAGGTGCGTGGACAAAACATAGTATCCTGATTTGACCGTATAAATGCCATTATCACGGTGACCCCATAGGAGGGCATCCTCCTGACAAATGTTTCTTAGTGGCAGGGCAAGCATGTGGGTGGCTGAGTTGTGGTGAAAAATTTATCGGATCAATAGTGTGTTCCATAGATTCTCGCCTACAACCATTAGATCTGAGACCTTTCGATTGGTCATCTCAGGGAGGTTGGCAGTTGCACGTAGTCGTAATGGGGCGTCTCCTGACCAACGATCTTCGAGAATTTTTGCCACGGATCTCGAGCCAATTCTATACTTGAAATCGTCCTTAAGCTTGCTAACTGCTTTACGAAGGCCCCGCCAACGCCAAGAACCCGGTTCGGTAAGGTGTGCTCCCGGGGCAAGGGGGAGTGAGATTTATAGCGCGCTTTGTAGATACGGGCCAAGAGGGAGGACGGAACATCGAGTAGGCGGGTGGCCTGTCGGACAAGTAGAGCATCATTAAACCACTCCGTTTTCCGAATACCCAGCCCCCCACCCCTTTTGGCAAAAAAAAGGATGTCTTTTGAGACCCAGTGCTTGGACTTGTTGCCGACACTTGTCCACCAGAAAAATTGAATAAGAAGGGAGTCGATCTTGCGGGCGACACCGAGGGGGAGCTTGTAAATGGCCAAAATATGTTGATGCATGGCTGAGAGGACAGCGTTGATGAGTATGAGCCGGCCCGCAGGGGAGAGAAGAGCAGCTTTCCACCCATGATTTTTTGGCCACTACATCGAGCATGAATCCCAATTGGGTTGTTTTGTGGTGACCCAAAATGGGTGGAACCCCCAGGTACTTCTCAAAATTGTCGTGGACATCATAGCCAAAAATGACGCGCAAACCTTCGGCAGGTGACGGTGGTGTATTGGGTGACGTCATCAGTTGCGATTTGTTGACGTTGATAATTTGGCCCGATGCCACACAAAAGTGGTCAATCGTTCTTTTTAAGTTTAGGCAATTCTCCCTAGAGGTGTCAGTGAAGAACAAAGAATCATCCGCAAAGAACAAGTGTGTGACCTCAGGGCTGCCTCGTGCCACTTGGATGCCACGAATGAGTCCATGCGCCTGTTGGGCGTGTAGGTTAGCGGATAGGACATCTAAGCACATAATGAAGAGGTATGGGGAAAGGGGGTCTCCTTGGCACAACCCCGCATGAGGTTGGATGATTGGTGAGGGAGAGCCATTGACAAGGACCGCATAGCGTACAGTGGTGACACATTGCATGATTAAAGTCACCCATCGTAGAGGGAAGCCAAGCTTGATGATTACGGCCTCAAGGAAGTCCCATCGGACCCGGTCATAAGCCTTGTTCATATCCACTTTGATGGCCGCATATGACGCTCCCTGTTTTTTCCCTTTCAAGAGGCTCAGAAGCTCATGCGCTGTCAAACAACTGTCTGCAATAAGTCTGCCTGGAATCAAGGCATTCTGGTTAGAGTCAATAATGTGCATGAGGATACCTCTCATTTCGTTGACCAAGCATTTAGAAATGATCTTGAAGATGACGTTGCAAAGGCTAATCGGTCGGTAATCACCCATTGTTTGCGGATCAGGGGACTTGGGGATTAGGGTAAGATAAGTGAGGTTAATCTCCTTGAGGAGGTGACCAGACTGGAGGGTGGTTAGGACACTTGTCTGAACATCCATGCCCACTGCCGGCCATACCTTCTGGAAGAAAAGTGCTGGGAACCCATCCGGGCCAGGTGCCTTGAGCGGGCCCAGGTCCTTTATCGCTCTGTCAACCTCCACGCTGGTGAACGGTCTGTCAAGGGATACGATGTCCGCTGACGTCAAACGTTTGGTGTATGTGGACAGACAGGTTATTGTGCACCTGGTAACAGTGGGATCCCGTTGGTGAGGCCGACCAAAAAGCTGTTGAAAATGTGTCACGGCCTCCCCAGTGATTGTATCAATGTCAGTTGTCCATGTCCCATTGCGCAATTGCAGACCCTTGATTTGAGTTACTGCTCGTTTATTTTTTTAATGCTCGAAGAAGAATCGAGTTACCTTATCCCCTTCATGAAACCACCTGATTTTGCTACGCTGCTTCCAGTAAGCATCTACGAGCACCAATGCTGACGCACAGTCATCCTTGGCTTGACAGAAGGAAGCCAGCGCTGAATGTTCCAACCCCACCTGTTGTAAATCCTCCATGATAGATTGCATGTGCTCTATTGGTTGGGAAACAGGCTGTCGTTTGTTGAACTTCCATTCGGTGCACCACTGGCGACACAGGTGACGGACGTGTTTGAGTTTCTGAAACAGAGAGAACATAGCTGAGCCAATGGAAGTTGTGTCACACCAGGCTTCCTCAAGAAGTTTGCAAAGGTCATCCACTTGCAGGGACCAAGCCTCTATGCGATAACCCGACGCTTTCTTTTTCTCCGAAATACCGTATGGGTAGAAAATGATAGGTGTATGATCGGAGAAAATGCATGGGAGTGTCTGTATTACCGCAGACGGGAACGGTATGTACGCTGCAGGATTCAGGTAACCACGATCAAGTACTTCCCAAATTAGTTGGTCGTCCTGGCGAAAATTGGACCAAGTGAACGGGGCTCCAAAACGGGGGATGTCATGTAGTTCCATTTGAGCACGCCAGATTTGAAAATCTCGTTGTCCAGGAATTATAGTAGAGCCACCAAGTTTTTGACTGTTAAACTCCACCTGGTTGAAGTCGCCAACAAGCGCCCTGGGGCCAGGAAATTGGAAGCTCAAGGTCTGGATGATGGACCAGACCTCTGCCCTATGGTGCACCATGGGGTGTCCATACACAACACACAAAAACCAAGGGACCGTCCCAACTGCATTAACACGACAAAGTACAACATTCGAACTGGAAAAAACTAAAGAGATAGCAGTATCGGGCTTGCAAAACACAGTAATACCACCACTACGCCCTACTGCATCGACTCCAACAACTAACTGAAACTAAAGACACCTAATTTGTGAGACAACAGAAGCTACACTATTCTTGCATTCCAACAAGCAAAAGACAGATGGTGCGTGATGGTGGAGAATCCATCGCAGGTATGGAATTACCGAGGTCTCCGCAGCCCCAATACCTCGGCAGTTCCAAACACAGAAGGTCATGTCTCAAGAGGGGGCGTTTTGCGGCTGGCCCCCGCACATGCCGTGACAGAATATCCAGTACCCAGATACTCTTGCTGCATAAATAACGCATATTGAGCATTTTATTTGATCATGTGTCAACTCTCCTTCAATGCATATCCAGCGCTAACCTTTGAAACCGCCATCACACCTAAACTTGTCTTTAGCCCATATAAGGATGAGCCCACTTGATCTTCCATCTGGTGGTGTCTCCATGAAATCGTTGTCAATATTTCCCCAAAACCTCCTTGCCCCCTAATGTTGGAAAATCTAATGTTTTGTTTCCACTAACCCCATGATGTTTACATGCTCATTTCTTATAATCTTCTTCACATATTCTCATTTTCTCCACCTGTTAAAAAATTTGAAAGCTAATTCAATAATTAATGTTGAACTATTCAAAAGCTTTACGCACAACTTTTCAGTTAATGTGTGTTTGGTTGGTCAATAACCCCAGAGAAAAGGTCAATTTCCCCGAATTGACTTATTTTCCCCATGTTTAAATATAGGTTGATTTTGGAAAAAATTTTACGGTGGGCGCACTATTTTCTACATTTTCCTAAGGAAAGTTTCCCTTAGGGGAGGCTAAGTGAAATTTTTCCCGAAGAAATCTTTCCAATGAAAAACTTCCAATATAAAATTTCCCTCCCGAAAAAATTTCATTGGGGTTTCTACTAAATGCTCCCTTAGTTAATAGCGAATAGACTCTACCGGACTCTAACTGGCCAACAACAACCAAGCTAACTCCCCATGAATTAGCCAGATAAGATTTGCCATATCTATTAATGAGTTGACCCTCATTAACATTTAATTACACCCCCAGCCCTTGAGAGGATTAAGGGGCAACCACCATCACATAATATGGGAGGGAGGCTACTAAGTAGCCCCTTTGGAATGACCAATGGCATGAGGTTGGCTTACTGGTACAAGTAATTAAAAGAACTCCATATTCCAATCACATTGATGTTAGATGATCCACCATGCACGCAAGTTGCCTCATGAAACATCAAATTATCATTATTTTAATGCTTGGTGGACTCATCTTTTCTTTTCAATGCTTTTGTTACGACTTTGTGCTCTTTGATCTCCTTAAACTTTTAAGCTTTTTTCATCTAAATAAAGTTAATTAACCAAATAAGAAGGAATTCAATTTCTTGTTTTCAATTATCAAAAAAACTTTTATCGCATGAGAGATAATTAGACGCTGAAGTACCCAGGTTCTAAGTAGTTCCAATATTAATAAGAGAGGTGTATTACAACTTTAATATTAGTTTCAACCTTAAGCATGATGTTTGGCGCTAATTGGAAAATAAATTTAAATATAAGAAGAAAAAGAAAAATAGTACACAGACCATTTTTTCAACCTACAAATTTTAAGGTCCTTTTTTATTCAACCCATAAATTTTAGGGTCCCAAAAATAAACAATGAAAACCAAAGGTGCAGAAAATGAATACCCCTATACTTTCGGGTTCAAAATGAAAATAACCCATAGTTGACCCACCTCCCAACAAAATTTATAATTAGGCCTAACCTCACAAAACATAAATGTAAAATATTTATACTACCACATGTGTAAATACTCATCCTAAAATTGTATCTAAGATAATTATATTAAGTTATAGTTATATTAATTGCTGTATGTATGTTCTTTATTGTATATATTAATTCTTCCCAATTTCTAGACATAAATACTTTTTTTAAATTAATAGTAAGCACGTTTGTTCATTGAGCTCCTATATTAAGAGAAATCATCAACAACTTTATAAATTGACCACATTTTAACAAACATAGTTCATCAACCTCACAACTTTCAAGTAAAATGTTCTGCTATTAGTAAAAGTTAAACTTAATAAGGTCGAAATCTAAAAAATAGAAGCACTTGTTAAATTGGCTACTACTTCTTTGATCCCAACCTACATGTATATAGTACAAATCCACATGTATACAGTACAAATCCTTACACATTTCTTCGCTAATTAAGAAAGCACAGTTTGCACATTTTACCAATTCAATAGGGAAGAGCCTGAGCCACAAAACATGATCGAGTAGTTACATTCATGGACCACCTAAATACATAAATCATTATCAAAGCTAAATGTAGATTTGACAACATTATAACTAAGATCCAGTTTTTTCTCTCAATAAATTATTCAATATCCAATTTTATCAATTCTTATTCAATTTGATTTATTTCAATCTAAATCTAGCTACCTCAACTTAACCACTTTAGAAAAATTAATTATCAACTTCTAAATAATTTTACCTAAATATACCAAACTTAGGCTCACATGTCTCACCTTACTTTATTCAACTTAAACCAAAAGTCCTAAATTTTGTTTCATTACCTATAAAAAAACAATGACAATTTTCATTATTGTGAAAATGACCTGTCTGCATGCTAGTTTGTGTTCACAAACAAATTTACTGTTTTGTCTTTATATATTTTATTTTATTACTTATATAAAAACGATAGTTTTCGTTGTTGTTGTGAAGGTTGTCTACTAGTTTATGTTTATGCACAAATTACACTTTCGCCCTTACATATAATTATCAACCAACAACTTGCCTTGTGACTTGTGTTCATACATGATTTTACTCTTTTATACTCGAATAAAATAAGTAGTTAGCAACTTCTTTTGTAGCTTGTGTCGTGATCATACACGAATTTGCTAAGTTGCCCCAAAACACAAGGAGCCTTACATCAAATGAAAATTAAACTACTATACCTATCAATTCGAGGGTGGGTTAAATATAAGTTGATTATATATTTGGTTAAGATAAATACGGGACGAATGTATTTCGGGTTCAGATAAATTTGACATTAAATATATACGTCAGATGTACTTCTGATTTAGTTAAAAACACTTGGGTGTATTGTGTTCGGATAACTACGGGTTATTTGACAGTAAAATATTCTTTTATGAGGGGTACATGAAATTAGTTTCTTGTAAATATTTTTTGATACAAATATGATATTTTTCTAATGAAAACGCTTATAATTTTAATATATGGCAGTTTTAAAGCATTATACATCAGCATAAAAACTAAATCATAGTACATTATTGTTGGAGCCCAAGAGGGGGGTGAAGTTCACAATTAAGATCTACACACTAGGTAAGGACGTTAGAACAAACTTCCTTGGTTTCAAACCAAGGATCAAAACAGAGTGTAACTGAAATACCTCATTAGATTTATAACAATCAAAGAACATGAAGAACCTCAACTGGTTATGAGGACCTCAGCGTAATCGTCAATGAGGACCTCAAATGTCAGCACAAGATTATTTTGTTTGAAAGACCAACCGAGCTATCTTAGGGAAGTACAAATCACATCTAAAGAACCTCAACTGGTTATGAGGACCTCAGAGCAATTATCAGTGAGGACCTCAGACGTCAACACAAGAGTGTTTTGTTTGGAAGATCAACCAAGCTAACTCAAGGAAGTATCAAACAATATCTCAATCTGACATCCTTCCTCTATTTCTGAAGATATGATTATAACAGTTTTAAATTTCCTTTCTCAGGTACCAAACGCAAGGAAGATAAAATAAGGCAAGGAAGTCTCGTGAAGATCAAATCAGAAATGGAAACAAATCCTCATCCAACCGTTGCACTCAATGAGGATACTTACCAAAACATAATCAACACAAGAAGGAAAGAGTCAAGAGCAAACGAAGGAAACTAAAGGAAATCCTTGAGCACTCAAATATAAATAAGAGAACCTATTCTCTTTACAAAGTGTGATTTCCAAGGAAGAAAATCCTTGTAAGAACTTTGTGAAAGAAAGTTCCGAGAGTAGGAGTATTTGAGTGAATATTCCGAGTGTAGCCACTCTTGTGAAGTGGTGAGCTTTGTGTAACCAGTAAGCTTACTTGTGAGGACCTCTAGGGTCGAGAGTTCAGAATCAAATAGGTACCTCTCTGCTGTGTGAGGTCACTAGTGTAATCGCCTCCACTGTGAGACCTCATTTTCAGAAGACCTCTGCTGTGTCTTCTAATCCGGTAGGCCAATTGAGGACCTCACCAGTTCTCTTTTGTGCTGAGTTGTAACCTCCTTATCATTAGCACTTTTGATCATTAAATAAAGAAGTTATTTTTCATATAAAAGTGCTACTAACTTGGTTGTGTTGGTTAAAGTGCAGAATTACTTTTATAACCCTAATAACCCCCCCTCTAGGGTTATTTCAATTGGTATCAGACCAGGTAACACTTGCCTATTTACATAACCGATCGTATGGTAGGTCATAAATTAGGAGAATTTGCACCAACTTTAAATTTCCGAGGACATGCAAAAAACGACAATAAATCTCGTCGTTAAAATTTAAAATATAATAAATAGATATGTTTATTGTTCATTAAATGGGAGGTAAACTTTAATGGGAATCTTCAAAAAAAAGTCAAAGCAAGAAGAGAAGGATACTGAACTGAAGAGGAGAAGGGGAGTATATGCTGTAGGTGAATATATACCAAACAGATCTGAAGAGTCTAACAACTCGTGGTAAAGATCATGGCCGGCCTCAACACAACCGAAGCTCCTCAAGGACGCTCATGGACAATAGCTCCACTACTTACTCGAGAAAACTATAGGTCGTGGAAAAGACAAATGGAGGTCTTCCTCAAGGACCAAGATGAGAACCTCTGGACTGTGGTTACCGAGGGAGATTATCCCACTCCCACGAAGAAGAACAGTGCTGGTCAAGATGGACCAAAGAAAAGATCTGAAATGACCAAGAAAGAGTTGGAGCAATTGAGAGAAAACACTCATGCCCTAAACATGATTTATTGCAGTTTAAATTCGAATGATTTTGAACTTATATCTAATCGTGAAACTGCGAAACAGGTTTGGGATTACTTTATAACCTCATACGAAGGCACAAGTCAAGTCAAGGACACCAAAGTAGATATCCTTGTCCAAAAGTATGAGGCCTTCAGAATGAAGGAAAATGAGACTATTGAAGAGATGTTCAAAAGATTCAGCAGCATCACCAACTACCTCATATCTCTGGGAAAAACCTACCCAAATGAGGAACAAGTTAGAAAGTTCCTCCGATGCATGCCTAGAAAAAAATGGGGTCCAAAAGTCACAGCCATTGAAGAAGCTCAAGATCTCAAGACCCTCAAACTGGAGGAACTTATTGGAAAACTATTGGCCTATGAGATCCAATTGAATGACCTCTCAAAAACCCAAGGAAATTGCATTCAAGGCAATATTATAAATCTGACAGTGACTCAGAGGATGATGAGGAGGAAGATACAATGGCAATGATGGCAAGAGGGTTCAGAAGATTATACAAGAAAAATCCAACCTTTCGAGGGTACATCAAGGATGGACAAAACAGAAATGCAACCTCAAAAGGTAAGTCCTCATCAAGAAAAGATGCTGACCCATTTACTTGTTTTGTTTGCGGCAGCTCAAAACACCTTATGAAGGACTGCCCTCGCGCCAGAAGAAACAAAGACAAGAGAAACAATCAACCTCAACGGCATAACCATGAGGCAATGATGGAAACATGGAGTGATAGTGATTCCAGTGAAGGCCACAGTGAGGTAGAAGAAATAACAAATGTATGTCTGATGGCAAACACAAGTGAGGATCAAGATCCAACCTCATCTCATAACGAGGTAAACATTGATGACCTCCTTAATCTTTCACCATTACATCTTGCTCATAAGTGTATGAATCTTTTTAAATACTCCAAGTCCTTGATAGAAAGAATCAAGCACCTTACCAACCATGTTCAAAGTCTCTGTGAGGCCATAGAAAGCCTGAACTCTCAAAATGACCTCCTGTTTACAGAAAAGCAATAGACTGTCTCTTGAGGTCAAAGACTGCTACAAAACCATCACTCAATTATCCAATGAGGCAGTCAATAATTCCCACCCTTACCAAACCATCACTCAATATTCCGAGTGTAGCCACTCTTGTGAAGTGGTGACCTTTGTGTAACCAGTAAGCTTACTGGTGTGGACCTCTAGGGTCGAGAGTTCAGAATCAAACAGGTGCCTCTCTGCTGTGTGAGGTCACTAGTGTAATCGCCTCCACTGTGAGGCCTCATTTTCATAAGACCTCTGCTGTGTCTTCTAATCTGGTAGGCCAATTGAGGACCTCACCAGTTCTCTTTTGTGCTGAGTTTTAACCTCCTTATCATTAGCACTTTTGATCATTAAATAAAGAAGTTATTTTTCATATAAAAGTGCTACTAACTTGGTTGTGTTGGTTAAAGTGCAGAATTACTTTTATAACTCTAATCACCCCCCCTCCCTCTAAGGTTATTTCAGAAAAAGTTACACTTACAAAACAAAACAAGAAGTAACAGCTCGAAGGCAGTTACTGATAGGATCACTGACCAAGACTGAATGTCCTTGAGTCAGTTACAGATAAGGCTCGTCGTAGGAAAAACCCTAGCGGCGATTTGGAACATGATAGATTACATTGAAGCACAAACTCACATAGCCTTAGTCCGTCAAGGCTCTGCTACACACCATCTCTCCACCACATGTGGACACAACGAATGCTCACCAAGGTCCTTGGCTATACCTTCACCAGAGGTCCTTTACTGGCTACCTTCACCACCGAACCATTGGTTACACACTCGGAGACCACCGGATTTCTTACTCCGCGTTTATTTCCGTGGAATCGCCTATCTTCTCAATTCTTCTATCGTCCTTTTTATAGATGCCTTTGGATGCTTGGACTTGAGTCCTTCCAACGGTAACTTGCCTTATATGTTGATTTCTTCCCTTTTGTTGCTACAACAATCATGATTGATTTCCCTTTATTTGTTTCCTTTTGTTTCCTTTTTATATCTACAAGATCATGCCCATAATAAGAATATATAATATATAATCAAAATATATATATTATATACACATAATCTGAGTATATAATCAGAATATATATTATATACTCAGAATATATAATCAGATTATATAATATAAGGCAACTTCCCTTTTCCGGATTTTCGCTTTCATCAAAACCGAAGGTCCTTCGCGGGTGCGGGGTGAAGGACCTTGACCCTGTCTTCAACAATCTCCCCCTTTTTGATGAAAGATAAAATTCAGCAATAATAAATCTTTTTTCCTTTTTTGGATTGTCACAAGGTCAATAGGGAATCTCCCCCTTGATATAACATCTAGTATGTTTTAGAGGTTGTCTAGAAATTTGCAACGCTTGATAAACTTGTCAGTACTAAGAGAGGGTCCTCCCCCTCAATTCATGCCATAATTCAATATGATCAATGAATGGTTTACAAATGACATACCTCAAATTTTGTACCGGATGAAGGACATAAGGATTATGATTTAACCTTTTTTTACCTTATCAACGTCCTTGTAGCAGAATGCATCTACGTCCGTGACTTACCTTTCTGTTTTCACTATCCCCCGTGATCTTTTCCACAGAGCGGTTAGTCTCTTATTGTGTGGACCTGCTCTGATACCACTTGTTGGAGCCCAAGAGGGGGTGAAGTTCACAATTAAGATCTACACACTAGGTAAGCACATTAGAGCAAACTTCCTTGGTTTCAAACCAAGGATCAAAACACAGTGTAACTGAAATACCTTATTAGATTTATAACAATCAAAGAATAAGTTACACTTACAAAACAAAACAAGAAGTAACAGTCCGAAGGCAATTACTGATAGGATCACTGACCAAGACTGAATATCCTTGAGTCAGTTACAGATAAAAATCGTCGTAGGAAATACCCTAGCGGCGATTTGAAACATGATGGATTAAATTGAAGCACAAACTCACACAGCCTTAGTCCGTCAAGGCTCTGCTGTACACCATCTCTCCACCACATGTGGACACAACGAATGCTCACCAAGGTCCTTGGCTATACCTTCACCAGAGGTCCTTTACTGGCTACCTTCACCACCGAACCATTGGTTACACACACGGAGAAATCCCACTGGATTTCTTACTCCGCGATTACTTCCGTGGAATCGCCTATCTTCTCAATTTTTCTATCGTTCTTTTTATAGATGCCTTTGGATGCTTGGACTTGAGTCCTTCCAACGGTAACTTGTCTTATGTGTTGATTTCTTCCCTTTTGTTACTACAACAATCATGATTGATTTCCCTTGATTTGTTTCCTTTTGTTTCTTTTTTATATCTACAAGATCATGCCCATAATAAGAATATATAATATATAATCAAAATATATATATTATATAGACATAATCTGAGTATATAATCAGAATATATATTATATACTCAGAATATATAATTAGATTATATAATATAAGGCAACTTCCCTTTTCCAGATTTTCACTTTCATCAAAACCGAAGGTCCTTCGCGGATGCGCGGTGAAGGTCCTTGACCCTGTCTTCAACAATTATGTTTGAAAAATGAATATAATAATACATATAAATTATATAACATTGTACTTTTATTTATAATTTTCCTTATTTATTAAAATCCAAAGTGATATATAATTAATATATATTACAACACCATACCTATATTATAAACGATAATTTCTAACATGTGCATTATATTGCACGGAAATTATTAAAAAATGGGACAATAGGGATTATTTGTTTTCCTCCTAGAACAAAAGGGGGTTTTAGTACAATGTAGACGTGCACGTACTGTTACAATTTCGTTGACAAGGCTCCATCATGCGTTTATGTTTGATTGGTTTCACACATTCCCACTATTATTGTGAGTTTCTTTGTCATTTTCAGGCTGATTTATGATGAATTAGGCAACCATTTGGACCCCCAGAAGTACGTTGAAGGTAAAGGATACAACTTTATTGTTTATTACTTAAGTGACTGAATTATTCTCCAAATGTTTTATCATTAATAAAATTTACTTGTAAGAAAGAACTAATATAAATCCAAGACTATCAATACTAGTTATTATTTGGTGCATATATTATTATGTGGCAAGTACTTCTATAAATTTTGATCCAATTCTGTTGGTGAAAATTGAAAAAGCTTGATTATTTGGAAACATGATGAGGTTATGTAGTATGTCTTATAATGTTTTATAATTGAAAAATTAGAAAATACACTTCACATTAAGACAATTATCATTTTGACAATATCTATGGAGCTTTTTTAACATGAACTTTGTCATTTTCTATTAAAAAAAGGCTAAAGCAAAATTAGAAAATACACTCACATTAAGACAAAATTGAAAAAGCTTGATTTTTGGGTTTGATACCCGTGTATCATGGAATAGTGTTCCACGCATTTAGAACTTACTCAAGTGTTTCGAGCTAGGTAAAGCAACAGATAGTGGTGGTGATGATGAAACTACAAACTATGAAAGCAATAAAAGATGCTTGGGTTGCGATATAAATATTTAACAAACTGGTCAATCTTAATAGTCTAACCTATCAATTCTATACAAGCAATTAAGAGTGGTCGATTGCAACATTAAGTTACGTCAAAGCCCTCTCTCGAGGGTTAGGGGTTATCTTAACTATTATAACTGCTTATTCTTATAGAGTTAGTCTAATTAAACTATAAGAATGACAACTCTAACCTAGTTAGAATTCAACATTCTCATGTTAAAAGCTAGTAGTCCAGAATTAATTTCTGGCACCAGAAAGATGATGTGACGACCAGAAATTTCCTTTCTGAAGTATGAATAAGTATACTTCCCGGTCGCCACGTCAGCTTTCCGGTGCCGGAAATTGATTCTGGACTGCTATGAGAAAATAGTGAAAAGTACAGACTGCTAGTGGCTGAAAAATCACTTTGGATTATTCTTAATCACAAGTCCTTCAGTATGAATTATTTGTGGCCAAAAACCCAATCTATAATACCTCTCAAATATTTAAGCAATCTTCTCAAAGCATTTCAATGATTGGGATTATGATTGTATATGCTATGTCTACTCACGGCTTATGCAATGTCAAGTCTAGTGTAATTCCACTACAACATGAAACGTCTACGGCGACCGACCCAGGCGACCGATACGTATCGGTCGCTGATATCGGTCGCCCGCCCTCTCTTTCGACCGATAGAGCCTCATTGCGACCGATATTAACGGTCACCGTAGGCCTGTTCTGTTGTAGTGTTCATGAGAAACATGAACCAATAATATTAGCATATTCAGATTGGCATATAGGATAGATTCACCTTTATGTTTTCTCAAGTGCATGCTAGCACCATAATTAGTTCTCATATGTTCCACATCAAATGAGTTAAACTGTCTAAGAATCTTTACAATGTAGTGAGACTGATTTAGGAACATTCCTTCATGTGTTCTCTTGATTTTAACTTCTAATATCACATCATCCTCAACCATATTTTACATTTCAAATTTAGAACTCAAAAAGTTTTCATCTCATTTATAATATTCATGTTTGTGCCAAAAATGAGCATGTCATCCACATACTAGTAAATAATAACATAACCATTAAAATCATGCTTAGAATAAATACATATGTCAGTTTCATTTGCAACAAATCCAAATGCAATGATAGTTATGTCATATTTCTAATACAATTGTTTAGGAGTCTGTTTTAGTCCATACAAGGATTTAACTAGCTTATGAAATTTGTTGTCTTGAACCAACACAACCAATCCTTCATGTTGTTCCATGTATATATCTTCTTCTAAACCCCCATTTTAAAATTTAGTTTTCACATCATTTGATGCATAAACAAATTATGAATAGAAGCAATAGCAAACAAAACTCCAATAGTAGCAATCTTTGTAACATGATAATAAGTACCAAAATGGATTATAACCTTTTACCACAAGTATAGCTTTGTGTTTGTCAACTGACCTATCAACCTTTAGCTTCCTTTTAAACATCCATTTACAACCAAGCGGCTTACAACAGTAGGCAAAAAAATTACATATGAATAATCATACCCCAAAAAAAGTACAATTAATGGATAATTATTTAATTTCACATAGTTATTAACAAATTTGGTAATATTTCAGATTACAAATCGAATATGGACCACGATTGATAACATTGAATTATGGATCAGTTAACTGGAAAATTAATTATTTTACTTTTTTATTAATTGGACTTTAATTATTCAAATTTTGAGTCAAAGTCGGCCTCCCTATTATATTTGAAACTGTTGTGTGTAGACTAAGTTAATCTATTAGGTTGTTGGGTGTATAGCTAGTGTGCATTTCTTCCTTCATACTCCTGTGTCTATACTCTATATATATCTCTACTGTATTGTACTCCATTCAAGTCATTTTTGAATACAATACAAGAGAATTATCTCCATCTCTCAAGGCTTTTCATTGTGACATTTTAATTAATTCAGTAGGTAATATCCTAATTATTGTGATTTTATAAGTTTTACCATCCATTCCATGATACACGGGTATCAAACACAAAAATCCAATTAATTGAAACTTTCAGACCGGATGTAGATCGCATATTTCATTATCCAATAATTCAATTTACCAAAAGTCAAGTTAATTACTGAAATTTGCAGAATGAATACAAATAAATCATGTATTCCATAATCCGAAAGTATGGTTAATTGAATCGATTGTACAGTCAGATTAATTAAGTAATCTATATGTGAACAACAACCATGCCATAGGGGAAAATGGAGAAAAGGAAAATTTAGCAATCTGAATTCCCTCTTTGAATAGAAAAGCACTTACTAACTTTCTATTGCATATAAGTTCTATTTACATAATAACTCTTTCTAGTCTCTAGAGACTCTTCATTTTGATCAAAAAAGAAACAAAGAAAGCATTTCCCAGAATCATGTGTCTCGGTGTAAAGTTTGTAGGAAAGGCATTGAACAGTAGCGAAATGAGGGTGGTTGAGTGAAGTTGTGATGGTGGTGGTGCTGGCTGACATTCTCACGCTCAATTTGCCAGCGAAGATGAGCAAAGTCATCAACAGAGCAAGGCAACCGAAGTGGGCCGTCAACATGGTACCCGTAAACTTCCCTGGCACGCTCCAACAGTCTAATAAACAAGGGGTGGTATAAGTACCATATTGGTATCATAAACCTTTTTAACTCCTCTTCTTCTTCTTCATGTTGTTGTTGTTGGTCGTTCTCTAGTAATCCGACTTGCACCACTAGGAACCCTTTCTTCACCTTTCCTGCCTTCTTCTCCTCATGCATCATATCAACTACTGTTTTTATCTTCAATCTTCTTTGTAGTTAATCTCCCCGAAATTTGGTTTGAATAATGCAGAAAGTTAGTTAAAGTTAAAGGAGAGGAATTGGGGGAGAATGAATATGGGGTTGGTGATGAGTTTGGGAATCAAAGGGTGTATTTATATGGGAGAGAGGATGCATATTGATTTGAGTACGTAGGCTTTTATCATCTTTTGGCCACAACTAAAAACATGTGTAATACCAATCATTTTTTCCAACCAATTTAAAATGGTTGGAAAAATTAACCATTTTAACAACCATTTAATATTCCAACTATTTTGGGAAAAAGGGTTGGAAATTCAAACCAATTTTGCTAAAATAGTTGGAAAATTTTCCTACCAAGCTTTTTCCTACTATATTAAAATGGTTGGAAAAATGGTTGGATTACTAACCATTTTTTCAACCAATTTCAAATAGTAGGAAAAAGCTTGATAGGAAAATTTTCCAACCATTTTAGTAAAATTGGTTGGAATTTCCAACCATTTTTCCCACTAAAATTTTTGAAAAATAGTTGAAATATTAAATGATTGCTAAAATATTTGGGTTTTCCAATCATTTTAAATTGATTGGAAAAAAATAGTTAGTAATACACACATTTTCCATAGTTTGCAATTATTTCTTATTATTTTATTATTTTATGTGGTGGGTGGGAGTGGGAGTGGGAGTGGGAGTGGGAGTGGGAGGAGTATTGAAAAGAGGAAGGCGTACGTGGGAGAGGACAGAAGAGAGTGTTGGTTGAATAGGTACGTACGGCCTATCTATCAGATTAATATTGGCGGTTTGGCGTCTTGTAAAATGGTCCTTTTAGTTTTAGGGACACTCCACTGACTTTGTTTTAGACTACTTAATACTATGATGGTGATAGGGGGTCGCCTAATTTAATTTCAACTTGTTAAAAAGAATTTCTTTGGTGGAGTTCATTTTAATAAATAGTGATTTTGAGGTATTTCGGATATGTTTTTGGATGGTTCTTTATTTTTGGGAGAAAATGACTTTTTAATTAAGTGTCTTTGGCCGCTTAATAAATTAAAAAGCCATTTCTAGAATTTTTTTGTGAGGTGACTATTTGGAGTAGCTTATTACTCCTGGAAAAACGTTTTTGTGGTTGTTCACTAAATTATCATATTGGCCAAATCTATATATGTATATGTATATTAAAACCAAATTAATTGTCTTTCCTTCAACATAGTTTAATAACATATTAAAAATTAAATTATATTTAAAATCAAAAATAAATTTTGTATTAATGAAAAAACTATGACATAATTGTGTTGTATTTTAATAAAATTAAAAACACAAAGAAAATAGAATTATCATCATTATTGTGGCTTTTTTTTGAATTAACCATCATCATCGTTATATATGCAAAAATATTTTATCAAACTTTACAGTGAAACTATTATGAGACTAATATATATTATATCAGAGTTAAAGATGGATAATTAAATAATAAAACTTTAACACATTTTTATCTAGTGAAAATAGTTTCAAAGTTATTTCTTAATATAAATAAGAGAAATTATAATTATAATTTTTTCGATTGCAAAAAAGGATAGTGCAAGATATGTAAATATATTTTTAAATAATATGTTTTTAGAATCATATTATTCAAATTTATTTTAAAACATACTTGTATTACAAAAATATGTGAATAATGATAGTCAAGTTTTTCAATAGTTATACTTATTAAATATAGATTGATAGATATTATAATTTAGTCTTAAAAATAATTCTAGATAAATTAATAGAAATTATATATACCATATGTCGCACCAGACATCAAAAATTAGTTATTGATAACATTACAATCAATGCCACCAAATTTACTATCAATTACCACATGAACACAGAACACTTGCTTAGTTATATGTTGTTTAGAAAGTTGTAACTTTTATTTAGAATGTATTTAATTGTTGATTATGTATGAACCTTTTGTTTAGAATGTTGTAGTTATTACTAATAATTTATAAAATATCTACATTATATATTCTAAAAGTAAATTGGTGTAAAATATTTAGTCTTGAGCAAGAAAATTTTGTAATTGGTGAACAGTTTAGTAATTAGCCTATTAATACAATTATTAATCTTTAGTGATTATTTGTTAGTTACATATATATATATATATATATATATATATATATAGAGAGAGAGAGAGAGAGGGAAAAAGCCTAATAATAAATAAAAATATAAAAAAAAATACCAAATATGGAGGAGAAAACCTAACAAAAAAATCATAAGGTTCAATAAAACACTAAAAATAAAACTAAGGGCACAATTGAAATAAAGAAAAAAAAAGTCTAACTACAAATAAATAAACCAAACATTTCTCAAAAATAATTAAGACAAATAGTTAAGAGAAACAGCTAACAAAACAGCCAAAATGTCAAATGGCTAACAAAATAGACAATAACCAATTGCTCGTTGCTAAACACTAGGGGTGTTCATGGATTGGATGCCACCCGAACCAATTGGAACTTTTTTGGAGTACCCGAAAGTTCAAGTCGGCCATATCCTCGAACTGTAATCGTAACCGAAAGTTTCGAGTACCCGAAGTTTGGGTATCTGAAAGTGTCGGATCGGGTACCCTATTAATTCTAACTTTACAAGCTTTCACTTTTATTATTTTTTATTTCAATTTGTAAATTTGTAATTAATGCCACTAATTTTATGATTATTTGAAATAAATTTAGTCACACTATGTTAAATATAATGTCAAACCCTTGTTTGACTGTTATTAATTGGATGAAAACTCAAAAATATTTTGATCAACTTGTTCAAATATAATATGCAAGTTCTGATTAGTCATGCTACTTTTTTTTAGTTTTAGAATCTCAAAGGAAGATATAAGTAAAGACAAAATTAAACAACAACAAAATGGAAAGAAAAGAAGAGGACCTTAATTTTAATTTTAATTTTAATTTTAATTCGGGTACATGTTTTTTTTAAAGACAAAATTAAACAACAACAAGATGAAAAGAAAAGAGGAGGACCTTAATTTTAATTTTTATTTTAATTTTTATTTGGGGTCATTTGGGTATATTTTTTTGGTTTGGGCTATTTAATTAATTAACATGAAACAACTGGCTGTAAAATCGAAAGAAATGAATTCAATAGTCAAATCTTAACAAGCTCAAACCCAAACTTGACCAAATAGGGGTGAATTGATGTGAAGTTGTTAAAAAGTGAGAATTCTTGGTGACTTTTATGATGAATTTTGAGTTATTTGTAATTTAGGGTTAAGTTTGTCAAATTCAGTTAAGTTGAAGTATTCAATTTATGGTGAGTTTTATGTTGAATTTTTGAACTATCTATAATTTAAGGTTAATTTTGTTTGGTTTGATTGATTAAATTGTTAAATGTTGACATTGTTGTGATTTTTATGTTGAATTTGTCTGTTATTTAATTTGTAATTTAGGTTAGTTGTTAAACTATTGATGGTTATTGTCTCTAGCGTGTTATATAGTTCTCCAACTTGTAGTATTAAAGTTATACATGTTTAATTGTTAAAGTGTTCATGTTGTTATGAATTTCATGTTTAGGCCCTGTTCTTTTATGCAATATTCTGCGGTATGATGCGGTATGGTGTGGTGAAATTGTGGTGAGTTATGGTGTAATTGTGGCGGGTTATTGGTATGTTGTGGTGGGTTTTTTGTATATATATATATATATATATATATATATATATATATATATATATATATATATGTATGTATGTATGTATGTATGTATGTATGTATGTATGTATATATTGTATTGTATTGGTAATTGTGAAAAAGTAATTGGAAAAAGTGAGTTGAAAAAGTATTAATTGAAATTTTATATTAAAGATATATAATAAATTTGAAAAAGTAATTTGTGGTGGGTTGTGGTCAATTATGGTAGAATGGTATTTTGTGATGGATTGTGGCAAATTGCGATAGGCTGTGGCACCGCAGTTTGTCAACCGCAGAAAAGAACAGGGCCTTAATGTGTTAAATTATATATGATTTACAAACTTTAGACAAGTTTAGACAGTTTAGGGTTTAGGGTTACTTCGGGGATTGAATTAGTTTGGTTGATGTTTTGATTATCTTTGCGAAGAAGTCTTGTAAATCACAATTGGCTAAAACTTAGTGTCAGCTTGAGTGAGTTTATACTCCTTGATCTCGAAAATTCGCTCCATAGGTTGCACCCATTCAAAGTAGTCACCGGAGTTCAAACTTACTTTGAAAGTTGAAGACTTAACTCTAAGATCATCCAACTCGTCTTAGGGTCTTCCAAGCCGAGGAGCTCCTATACTAGATGCATAACCCAAATCATCACTCAAACTACCATCAATAGCAGCATCTTCAAGAATTTGATGATCCCTCAAAGGTGAAGCCTTCACGATTGGAAGACCTCAAGGTGGAGGTCTACCTTCAACCTGAAGAGGCATTCAGGGAACTTCCACATCTCTTCCTGGAACTTGGAGGCAAAGACCATCAATAAACCCAACAAGATCACCCAATTGGCATTGGCCTCTTGGCCATCTGCAATACGTTGCAAAGTTCGGTCGAGGTTTGGTTGGGATGGATGAGTAGGATGGAGAGGTGTTTCAAATTCGCCAACTTGACTCGGTGACACGACTATTTTGTGGAGCTTGGTAAATCTGCGTGGTAGGAAGATATTTTCGGGTGAGAATTGGGTTCTTTGTAGCTAGGGATTTTGTGGAGTTTTGTGAGACTAAATTTTGTTGGAGGAAGATGGGGTGTTACCGACAAAGGAATGCACAAAATTTCGATCAAACCCAAATGAATTAAGTTCATAATCATCTACCAGACATCCACAATACTCATGCAAAAATTCAACAATTCAATGGTCAAGACATGATAAAACTCGTTAAATCAACCATAGAACCCCATAGAACCTCATTAATACCCAAAGTAACAAATCCACATCATTCAATACAAAGCAATCTCCAATCAATGTTACACACCAAAGCAACCTCAAATTCGACCAAGAACTCTAAAGTTATATAACAACTCAACCAAAAGCTAAGCATGCAAAAATTTACCACAACAAATTCTGAGTATATGCTTCGTGTCCAAAATGAACTCAAAACTTCACCAAACTTCAATCAATGATTTCAAAATATAAAAAACTACTATAGGCACCAAAATTAACCAAGAAAATTACCAAGAGAACTCAAGAAAATAACTTGAACAACAGCAAAAAGATTTCCAGCAAAACTTGATCAAAATTTTCAACAAAACTCAACCAATCACCCAAAACACAATCTAGCTCTAATTGGGAACCAACGTGCTCCGATGCCAACTGATGCATGCACAAATAGGTAGAATCTATTGTAGACTCCGAAAAATTCTCGTTCAGGAAATTTATTTCAAAATCCTACTTAAATTGGGAGCCTACCAAGGTTGCTTAATCCTTAAATAAGGATTTATTAAAAACACTAAGAATTCTTAGGAATCATAAACTTGTAAATTTAATTTTGTACAAATTAAATTATGCAAGTTATAATTTAAAGAGTCGCCAGTCAAACCATTAAATAAAAAGCCTCCAACCAACGAATCAGAGATAAGATTTGGGTGTAAGGTTACAAGTATGAGAATTAGAAAATTTTCTGACTTGCCTGTTTTGAAAACAGACTCTACTAAAATTGAATTAAAGTGAATAAATAAAAGAGGATGAATACAAATTTCACAGTAAAACTATTGTGCCATGCATTATAAAAATAAAAATTTACGAGTTGTACAATTATTGATTATTCAAGTTTACATGATAATGCAAGAACTAAAAGTACTAAAAAGAAAATAAAATATTAGTTAACCTTATTAACGCTTAGCATGCATAGAGAAAGAGAATGAGAAATGAGAGAGTTCTGTCAGGGTTAAACGCCCACAAAATTCGGGGCTCCATGAGGGTGGAAGACTCTATTTATAGTGGTGGAGGAGAGAATATTAGAAGAATAAAATAAAATAATTAAAGATTTTATTTGGTTAAGAAAAGGGAGGAAGAATAAAATAAAATCATGGAAGATTATATTTGGGTTGGATTTGGAAAAAAGAATAATAACAATAATTGGAATAATATTATCGCAATGAAAGTGGAAAAAATAAGATTTTGGCTTAGATTTATGATGGCTAACTGAATTTTGGGCCAATAGTTGACTTTTTGACTTTTTTGGGTCAAAATTTCAGGTTATGTTAAATTACTGCACAAACAGCCCAAATTTAAATGGTCATAACTCTCTCATCCAAACTCTAATTAATGCAATTCAAAAGGCATTGAAAATCTTATTGAGTGTATCTTAAGCACACCAAATTTTAAGAACATCGGAGTTCTGTGGAAAGATTGGCATTAAAAAAAGTAAGCCTATCTATGTAGGAAAGGTGGAAAATATAGGCTTTTAAAGAGGAAATGATAAGAAATGATGAATTTTATGTAAGAGGCTTAAAAATGGATAGGAATAGGGAATTTTGTTGAGATTGAGGATGCATGCTAATTAAGTGCTATTTTGGGTCAGTTAATTTTACAATGATTATTCTACAAATACTGGTACAAAATCCGGTGTCTACACCTATATGTAATGATAATCCCAAGGAACCATTGTGCACCATATAATCAATCAATAGAATACTATTGAAACAACCCCCAAAACAACACCAAACTTGAATCAAAGCCCTAAAATCATCACCCATATATATACCCATCATCCAAGGGCTTGTTCAAGATCATAAACAACTCAATATTTCTCTTATGATACACCAAATCACAACCACAAAGTGAACCTACGAATTTTGCAATTAAAGCAAGAAAAAGGATTAAGATATGATCGCCTCTAAAGGAGCAATCCACCATGATTGATCTAAGGCCTTTAAATGGTTGCATAAAGGAAGAATCCACTAGCTATCACTTGAAGATACCCAGCAAGAGTTCACCAAGCTTGAAATATAGATAACACAATTCAAGCTATAAAGAGAACACTCCAAGCACCACCATTAATCTAATGTATAAAACAAATAGAGATTTAAGGAAGGATTTTCTAGTACCCATTCATTTCATTCATCATTTATCATAAACTTAGTAGCGTCATTACATCAAATGTCTAAGGCCCTATTCGGCAAAAAGAGCTGATTTGGTAGTGGAGCTGTTTGGAGAGCAGATAGTTGTTGTTGTAGCGAATAGTTGTTGCGTATTAGTGGATAGCGGATAACTGTTAAACTAGTTGTTTGTAAATAATGTGTTCGGTAAAATTAGAGGTTGGAATAGCTGATAAAAGCAAATTGACCAAAAAGGACATTATTATTATTATTATTATTATTATTATTATTATTATTATTATTATTATTATTATTATTATTACTACTACTACTACTACTTAATAACACATACACAAATGATCAATGAATTAATAAAATTTCTCCACAATAATTCATAAAACACAATTAAAAAATAGAATTAAAGAGTGGGTGCTTAATTAGTACAAACATTGAGGAGAATCATCAACAAATTTGGGTGGTAAGCAGCAACAAATAACAAGGAAATGATGTATTGATGTGTTCATCAGGTGCATGATAGTAATTAATAATGGCATGGCATGTAATTTAAGGGAAAACAAGGGGTGTATATTAAATGCCAACTATCAAATGCTACTTCAATGTACTTGACGTTAGCAAGAGTAACGTCAAGTAGCTTCAAATACTCCATTAGATGCTATAAGCTAATATAAATCATTATTTTACCGAACACTTAAAATTTAATAAAATAGCATTTGAACCAATCAAAACGCTAAACGCTAATCTAAACGCGGTTGCCGAACAGGGCCCAAGTATAAATAGATTTTAGGTAGGGTAATACTCAAGAGAACTCTAAATTAACAACTAGGACTAAGGCTTAAACCTAATTCCTAGTGGGAGATGGGTACATCAGAGTAATCAAAAAGGGAAAAGGGTAATTACATAAGTTAAACGGAAAATCCCTCAAAGAGAGAAATATCAAAACAGTCGAAGGAATATAGAATGGCACGACCGTGTCGTTACGTGACACAACTCTATCATGCCTTCTGGGTGAACGACACGGGCATGTCATTTGGCTTGCGAAAGGGTGTTCTCTGATCAAAAGGGTTAGGGTCGTGACACCCTCTCTAGAGAGGATGACATGGGATGTTAAGGTATGACACGATCGTGTCTTTAAACCTTTCAAAGAGTCGAACTTTTCTTGTGGGAACACAGGCGTGTCATATAGAGACGCAGTCATGTCCCTGCTTTGTCTTGGCTTTTTCTCCTTCTTGCTCCTATGTATATTCTTCTACTTTTCCCATATATCATGTGAAAGACCAAAATGCCTTTAGTGGTCCAAGAAGGACCAGAATATCCTCAGGTTAATCTTCCTAGGGGCCGTTTGGTACGAGGGAGTAGGGGGTTAGGAATGGGAATAGAGGGATGGGGAATAGAATTACCATGTTTGTTTCATGGTAATTAAAAAAAAGAAGGGAATAGGAATGGGAATAGAAGAGGTCTATTCGCAACAATCTATTACCATGGGGGTGGTGTGGTAATAAACATTGGGAATTCATTAGTCACTATTAAATACTAAAACTACCCCTATTTAAAAAAATAAAAGCTCATATTTGTTCTTTTATTTTGATTATATTAAATAAAAACTCACGTTTATTGTCAATTTTGCGGGCTATCGTCACCTAAACATAAATTGCTTATAATCCCTTATATTAATTAAATATTATTGTTATTAAATATCTTTCGGTTGAGATATTACTAATGCAATAGGGTTTACGTCTTTTCCTTCTATTAATTAAATACTTATTATAATTAATATATTAGTAAACCTAGTTGAGTTATTGGATCTTACGGCAACCGTCAAGAATTAGTCTATCATATAAATTTATTGAATCTTCATACTTTGAACAATTATATACTTATTTTTAATTTTTTAATTCATATATTTGATGCTTAATTAATTTTTATTAAATTCTTTATGAACTTAATTTTTTTTTAAAAAAATATTCATATGGTAATTGATTTTCTAGAAGTAAATGTGTGTTATTTATGACCTTCTATCCATTTCAATTTATTAAAACATTCATAAATCAATAAAAGGGTATGTTAGTCAATGTGTGTTTATTTCCAATCCTATTCCCAATTTGAATTACCACAAAACAAACAAGAAGGTTGGTAATTCATAAAGACATGTTAATTCCCATTACCATTATGAATTTCCATTCACAGTGTCATTATGAATTCCCATTCTCATTCCCATTGCATGCCAACCGCCCCCTAAGTTGTGAAAAGACGAAATTACACCTTGAGTTAACTCCTTTACCCACTTAGCACCAAACTAAGAGAAAACTATGCCCCGCTTCTTTATTTGCGCCGATACTTCTTATATTCCCTTAGATGGGCCGGGGCAACCCATGACCCTGAGTCGGGCTATTCATAATCCAGCCCAGACCGAATAATGGATTGGATTGAGGATTGGATCGAAAGGACTGAAGCTAGTTCGGTCCAGTCCTCGGTCCAAAGAATGCTGAGTTTCGATCTTCGGTCTAGAGATTGGACCGAATTAGAGGACCGAGGACCGAACTACAATCAAACTATTTTTCTATAGTTTTCAACATTTCATCACTATTTACTAATGATTGAGTTTATCAATCTCAAATCCTCGATGCTGGCCAATCCCCACTCCACTATCCGCCCTCCACTACCCGCTGTCACTAGGCGCCACCGTTAGCGCCGTCAAGGCCGTAAGAGCCACTGCCCTCCCTGCGCTTTCTTCTCCAGAGCCAGCCACCACACGGTCCATGCCTAGTCGACCACCGTCTAGCAGGCCACCACGCACAATCAACCGTTTCACCGGTTCAGGCAAAATTAATCGTATATTTTCCTCTTAATTCGGTCCATTCGGTTGGTCCAGTCCTAAACCGAACTTTTTTCATTTAGTTTAGTCTTGAACCAATGAACAGCCCTAACCACCGGGGGCAGAAATGTATCACCAATCCTTCAACTCAAGGATGAGCGACGCTTAACATGCTTCTTAGAAACTCATTTACAAACCACACTCTGCATAGGAATGCCTTCTTCTTAAACTTAGTACAAGAAACATGCAATTTCATATCATGATAATTTTACCATCCAATTAGCTTGTTTGGTAAGATAATTTTTTTAGGATGAAAAGTGGTGTGGGAATCGTGGGATACATTAGTTAGTTCAACCAAATCTAAACATTTAAATGGATATATGATAGATAGTGTTTTGAGATAGTTATGTAGCACCAAAGGCATTATTTGATGGAAAAGTTTTTAGAAATTAGAATTAGCTAGCTTCTTGCAAAGAGTTTTTATTAAACTTACTAATCTACCCTTGAGTTCATAAAAATTAGACTAAAGTTTAACTTAACTTAGAGTAACCGAAACCGTTGATCCCTACTTAAGAATCTATCTGGCTTGCTTTGATAGGGATTTATTATCTGGTGCACTTTAGCGTAGCTGTCGAATAAGAATCGGGCATGCTTGAGGACAGCCAACTTTTTATCTCCTGCACTTGGTTCCACCAATGAAATGTATCCTCCCATGGTTTGTCTCTTGGTGCATTCCATTAGATGTTAACCAACTGATTGGCTTGGAATAACATTGAGTGCATCAATGCCCACACCTTCACAGCTCACAAATGCCTGCTTGAGTTGGCATCCATCATAACATAAACCAATCCCCTTTTCATCCTTTTACTTTCCAGCCTTCTACTTTTCTTTTTGTTAAAAAAAAAAAGAAAAAACATAAAGAGAGTATCCAGTAGAATCTTTGAAAATATTTTGGGGAAAATTTTTAATTAATTTCCATTCATAAGTGCATTTTAAAATATTTGGTTATTGCATTTTTTTAGGAAATGTTTGAAATGTGTATACTGTATACTATCCATATTTAGTAAAAAGTTTAACTCTTAATTAACCTCTAAACAATATTTTTAATCCAGATAGATTGGCAATGTGTAGACTTGACTAAACTAACCCAAGACCCGAAATGCGAATCCAAATTGACATCCTAATGGATGATCCGAACTCGAAGAAACCAAAACCGGAAACCGATCTAAACGGTAACTAGAAAGGTGACCAGATTAAGATCCACAAATCAAACCAGAACCCAACCGGAAAAAAATTAACGCGAATCAACCCGAAATAAGATTCACATGAAGCCAACCCAAACCCAAAACGGTACTCGAACCAAAATTGGGGATGACCTGATGTCAACTCAAACTGATCTTCAACCGACTTGAACCCGAACTGATTCACCCAATTGCCAGGTCTAAATTGTGTGGATAGAGTGGATGATGGTAGATAGGTTTGGTAAAGTTTTTAAATCAATTCTGTAAATTGAATAAAAAATTTTGAATAAAATTATGTAAAAGTAAGCTTTATTCTTTGGAATGGTAATGTAAAATAAGGCAAAGTATATATGGTAAGACAAGGTAAAATTTTACTTACTTTGCAAAATAACAGGGTCATGCTCTGTTTAAAGATTTGTAAGTTTAACCAATTAAGGCTCTATTCTTTTGCGTTGGTAGGTTCAATTTACTTGACTTTATTTTATCTTACCTTATCTTTACATCAACTCCTAAAAAAACAACCCCACCTAAAAAATTGTAGAATCAATTTTAATATTTAAATATATTTTTTTTGAATAGTAAAGATATATTTTTGTACTTCAAAAAAATCAATTTTAATATTTAAATATATTTTTCTACACTATCTTACCTACAACTTACCCATTCTTTTCTTATCTCTTACCTACCTTGTCTTTAACGTACATTACATCAACTTATACCAATAATACCATACTCATAAAGAACAAGGTCCAAGTTTAATAGCCATAAATATAAGATTGAGCCACCATTATAACAAGGCAAACCTAAATGAAAAATGAAAAAACCTCTGATTAAAAAGATGTTAGACAATATATGATTATACTTTTAGGTAATTTAATGTAGATATCTAATATAAGATGGGCCCTATTAATTTGTAAGATAAGTAAAATTTTACATTGCTTTACCTTATGTTTATCTTGTCTTGTCTTATCTCACCTTATCCTCCAGAAGAATATGGTTATATTTTTTGGTAATTTTTATTAAAAATTATTTAATCAACTCACAGAACTTATTTTGAAAAAAAACAAGTGGTATGACATTTACCTATCTCTACTTTACTTACATTTTTTTACCTTATCTTACCTCAGCTTACTTTACTTTATTTACTTACATGCTTCTCCTTTCCAAAATATTTGTCATTTTAGACGCAATTCACAAAACTAAGAAAACTTTCACTTTATCTTAATTTGCATTCTTGGTAATGAGAAAAAGGTGAATAAAAAGGTAAAGATGAATAAAAAAGAAAAAAAGATGAAATAAATATACTTAATAAGGTTAATTTGATAAATTAGTAATTAATGTGTTATTGTAAGCTGACAGATATTATAGAAAAACAGAAAGTTAATTAAAATGACAGATAATATGGGAAGAAGAGAGTATTTACCTATACCCAAAAACAATAGGGTCTACCTCTATACCCAAATGTTTGTCAACTTAACTAAATTTAACTATTGGTTACACACAAATTACAATGACTTACAATATGAAATTACCATCATTAGAAATATATCTTACTAAAAATTAAAATAATACTAATTTTGTATTACAAATTTGCAACTCATTACAATTTATGAATAATTGAGAATTAAAGTTTAGTCGAATTATTAAAAATATTTTACTATTAGATATGATGATCGCATGAATTTCATATGGCAGCCATGCATAGAAATAAACAACCAAAATAATGAGAAGTGGGAGTAGCATTATCGTTGTCATGGTATACAAAGCACGCACTTTAATGTCGACACTTTGCTGTCTCGCCCTATTCGCTATTATCTCAAAAGGGTCAAATTCCTATCATCCTCAAATCTTTAAGGTGGGTGAAACAAAAAAAAATTACATTAAAATTTTGAGAGAAAGGACCCACACCAATGACAATAAGTTCAACATCTCTCAATCCAAAAAGAAAAACTATATTAGATAAATAAAAGAAGACGCAAGTATAATGTCAACTTAGAGTACGTCATTTGAATTCTAGAGGAAAGTGAATTGCTTAGAAATATCATTTGAGCTTAGAGTACTTCACCGTCCCTTTTTATTGGAAGTTTTGAAAATAAAATTTGAGAATTAATATAACATAAAGTTTTTAGGTAGAAATATATAAAGATAATAAAAGTATAATCTATTATTATTAAATTATTATTTTCCATTAGTTGAAAATGGAAAAGCAACAAATAATTAGAGATAAAAAAAAATTTAGCTAAGTGGATAGATCAGATAATTAGAGGTAGAGGAAGTATGTTCTTTTAACTTATCATAAATATTTATTATTTATTGGCAACATTAAATGTTGATCAACAATTTATCACATCTCTATATTGTAACCTTTAATAGTATGTCGACTCCTAGCGGTTGTATGCTCCTATGTGCTAAGCGTTGCTTCTACTGAATAGAGGGTTCACCACAAATTAACGGATTCTATGAAGAATTATGTCTCCACTTCTACTCATCGCGGTGCCCAGACACCGATTTTGGTTAGTTGGGATAAACCTCCATTGGGAATGGTTAAAATTAACTTTGATGGATACAAAAGTCAAGGAAAAGCGGTGGGAGGCGATATTATTAGGAATTACTGGGGCCAAGTTATCAAGGCGTCTTCTTTTAGTTTAGGATCGGAGGAAGTTATATCGTGGTTGCGGAAGCTACTACTTTGCATAATAGAGTCAGGGATGTTGTGCTTGCTGGTTTTAGGAATATTATGCTAGAAGGGGATAATTAAATTCTTATCAATGCGGTCAAGGGTTTGTCTCATGCCTTGGGAGATATATATCTATGTTGGCCCAAAATATTCGTGCATATACGGAGGTTTGTAGTGACGTTCTTGTTTCTCACATCTTTCGTCAAGAGAATAAAGTTGCGGATTGGCTAGCAAAACATGGTTTTACTAATCAAAGTACTTTTGTTTATAAAACTAAACTACATAGGTTGTTTTCTTTAATGTGTTCGAGGATTTTACAGGTTGATCCCTTGATAAAAGGATTGTCTAGTAGGTTATTTATTTACCTTCGTTAAAAAATACAAATCAACAATAAATATTTAAATAGTAAATTGGAAAAAGCAAGATGTAAGTAATGTATGTATTTTCTTATGAATAAAAAAATATTTCAATTATTTCTTCTTACGTGAATAATTTATTTCTTTCTCTCTTTTTCTTGTAAATAAAAACAATATAACTAAAAAGGTAACTAAAATAGGAAAGTTAGTGAGGTAGTATAAGTTAGAAAGATAAATCAAATCAGTCATATTAATTGTTAAACATAGTTAGTTATACCAATAAATTTTTAAATATATATTAAATATTAAATAAATAAATATGATAATGTAAGAATATGTAAGTAAAAGTAATTAAAGTGAGTAAAATATGTTAAATGTAAGTAACATTTAAAAAAGAAGATGAGCTTATCCTTTCATATTCAAAAGATTGAGAGGGATATCATGGCTAGAATAAAAAAATAAAAAACAGAAAAGAATAGGAGGAAAGTGATGTAGCATAAATTGAAACATGAGTCAAAAGTAGGGTGGAAAGTCGTGATGAATCGAATCTTTTGAAGGTACGGAAGGAAAGTACATGTACATCTACGGTATGATGACAAAATGGGAAATTGCTAGTGGAGTTGAGGAAACAAGACATGTACAATTTGAATTCAAAATTCCAAGACAAATCAAAGTGGAGTTTAAAAGGTGACCTCATCTTCTCCTCCCTACCTTGTCCTAAATGACTTTCTTTGTGTTATAGGATTGATACAAGGGTTATTTCTTAACCTATTAGTGGTGGCTAGTAGAATGTTATTGTCAATTAAATTAATATATTGGTGTTTTAAATTATGGAGTTTCGTCTGTTGTACATGGATTAAGTAAACTATGGTGTTTAAATTTTACCCAATATGGATTGGTGTAATATACGTGGAAGAATTGACTTGAATTAAGTGGATAATCTTAAATATCAAATCATTGTTCATGGTATATTATGAATGGGAAAATTGGAATTTTGAAAATCAAAGTATATCCTGTTATATAGAATGATAAGATTAAATTAAGTAAAGTAAGGCTGGTAAAAAAATTAAAGGTAAGAAAATAACTTGGGGTAGGTAAGTTACTGGTGGAGTAAACATATTGTATTATTGGTAAGAAAATGATATTGGTTTAAATGTTTTTAAGATATTCGAAGAATGCAATGTAAGGTAAGGAAATTATAGGATAAACCTAACTTACCATTTTAAAAAACAAAGTCTATGATAGTTGGGATAATAATATATGCAAATGTTAAAATGTATCAAGGTAAGTTAAATTATTGAACTCTTGAATTCCAATGTATAACCATTGAATTGCTCCTAGTTTAGCGATAGTTTGAAATACTATCGTCCAATAAATGGTACTCTGAAATGTTATAATCTAATATATGATAGTTTCGACTATTACAATCCAATATATCAAAATTCGGAATTATTATAATATAGGTGTCATGTCAAGTAGGAATACCATCATTCCCTGGTGTCATGTAACAAAACCACCAATTTGTTTGGACCGACTCAGTGGTGCTGTACTAAAATTCAAGAGTTTAATAGTTCATATTAGTATAATACATTTTTAAAATTTGGCTTATCATTGTTCCAATATCTATGATTTGACTCATTATAATCCAACCTTTTAGAATTCAAGGGTTCAATAGTGTCATTTAAGGATGGAAATGAGTCAAGCCGGCTCGGCAAAATGCTTGTATAGCTCGTCTTGGCTCGGACTCGAGCTCGTGAACTAAACAAGCCAAGCCAAGTCACTAATAGTTCGCCTCGTTAGACTTGGCATACCTAACCAGCTTGTTTTAATATATATATATATATATATATATACACACACACACACACGCACACACTTAATATTGATTTTAAACATTGATTTAGGGTATCATATCGTTAAATCAAATTATATTCCAAAAGATTAAAATTTTTAGAATTATTATGTTTAGCAACTATCAAAGAAAAGCATTAATTTATCCTTTTTATATGTCAAAAGTATCTAAAAGTAAAGATATTAAATATAAAGGTCAAATCACAAGCCAAGCCTCGAGTTAAACTAAGCTCACAAACTTTGGCAAGCCAAGCCCAAGCCAAACATCTTCAAGCTTGGCAAGCCACAAGTCAAGCTCAAGCTCATCCCAGGCGTGGCGTGGCAAGCCAAGCCAAGCCTCAAGCCTTATGAGCTCGGGCTCGGGTTGGCTCATTTCCACCCCTAGTGTCATTTATTGATAATAAATCATTAAATACCATCAAAACATGATTTTTATTTAACTAAGGGTATGTTTGGTTGGGATGATTTTCCCATTTTCCGGTGTTTGGTGAGAAGAAAATGGAGAAAACTATTTTCCAAGAAAATGATTTTCCCTCACCCCTTTGTAAATTATTTTCTTGACTCAAACCTAAGGAAAACAATTTTCTCCCTCTCTCTCTCTGCTTTCATTCTCTCTCCACCATTCTCTCCTACGCACCGATTTGAATATTTCTCTCTCTCTCTCTCTCTCTCTCGTTTTTCTCTCTTCCACCACTCTCTCTTCGCACCCGTTTTAATATTTCTCTCTCTCGACCACTCTCTCTCATGTACGCATTTTAATATATATCTCTCATTTTTCTGTCTCCACCACTCTCTCTCCTACACCTATTTTAATATTTCTTTTCTCTATCTCTCCACCATTCTATCTTACACTCGTTTTAATCACTCTCTCCACCATTTTATCTCATGCACCTTTTTTAATATTTCTCTCTCTCTCTCTCTCTCTCTCTCTCTCTCCACCACTCTCTCTCCCTCTCCACCACTCTCTCTTACACACACATTTTAATCTTTGTCTCCTTATTGTCAAACATGTGAAAATCCTTTTTTAGGAAAATCATTTTTCTATGTAACAAACATAGGAAAATATCAAATGAAAATTCATTTTATAAGAAGATTATTTTCCAAGGAAAGCCATTTTCCTAGAAAATAGTTTTCCTTCGCACAAAACACAACCTAAGTGAAAAATATTAATTTCATTTGATATGATAAAAAAGTTATGAAAAAACTTGAGAAAATATTACTAAAGTTATTGTTATATAACATATGATATAATTCGATGAAAATATGAGGGCAATAATGATATTATAATGTCAAACAGCTAAAAATCAATCTAAAATGTCTATTTTAATACTTTTTTCAATAACTTGCTTGGGCCAAACAGTTAATCTAAAAAGTTATTTACCACAAATACCTCATTTACTGTTTTGACTTGATTAAAAAAGTCAAAACGGCTAATTAATGTTCCAAAAGCTATCCCCAAACTTTAAAAAAAAAAAAAAAACAAATTGTACAAACAAAGCTTACAAATGATAAGCTAACATGACAAGGCATAAAATTTTTACTTGTTTGCTTCTTTTCCATTATACTAAATATTTATGCCACAACTAAAAAGAAGTACAATCAATCCTAATTTTTAATTAGCACAGTTTTAATTTAATTTAGTTTTATTGGATAAGAGTTTCTTTATAATCTTTTTGTACGAAATATCGATCTGATTGTTATAACACCAAGTTACTTTAACTAGACTAGGCAGGTTGTCCGTGTGATATATGGGTATAAAAGTAGTCACTGCTAAAAATATATATATTATCAATCAACTTTTTCCAACTAATTTAAAATAGTTGGAAAAACCAACTATTTTATCAATCATTTGATATTCCAACTATTTTTCAAAAAATTTAGTGGAAAAAATGGTTAGAAATTCCAACCAATTTTGCTAAAATTGATTGAAAATTTTCCTACCATCCTTTTTCTTACTGTTTGAAATTGGTTGGAAAAATACTTAGTAATCCAACCATTTTCAAATAGCAGGAAAAAATATGGTAGAAAAATTTTCCATCCATTTTAGCAAAATTGGTTGGAATTTTCAACCATTTTTTCCACTAAATTTTTTGAAAAATAGTGGGAATATCAAATGGTTACTAAGATGGTTGGTTTTCCAACCATTTTAAATTGGTTGGAAATAAGTGGTTGGTAATACACATTTTTAGTAGTGAGTGGACTTTTTACAGAACCAACAAATAAGCAGTCCCACTGTTTTACATATTTGCTCCGGCAACGACGGAAAACTTTGTACAATTATTTTAGGAAATGATTGTACAAAAATTTCAACACCAAAAAGACTTGATTTGCAAAAGAAATTGTGCACTTATTTGGTTTAATGTGCATGTGTGTTTTCATCATGGACTTTAGCTCCTCTGTATTTATTAGTGGAGATATAAAAGTAAAGTCATGTTTTTGTGCAAGGTAAGTTAAATTTTAGCTTACCTTACTTTATCTTGTCTTACAAGACAGCGATTGCAGATCTGGAGGGGTTAAAAATGATTTTTGGGTTTGAGTTGGCAGATGAGTTCCAAAAATATTTGGGCATTCCATAGGTTATAAGAAAAAATAAGTCTTCGCAACTGGGCTTCCTTCTAGACACGATTGAGAAACGACTCAGTGCCTGGAAGACATCTTTACTTTTGACCAGTGGTCGACTGGTGTTGATCAACGTTGTCGTGTCTGCACTAAACCAGCATGTGATGTCTGTATTCAAGGTGCCTGTCACACTCGCTCGAAAGTTGGATAGTATTATTGCTGGGTTCTTTTGGTGGAATAGTTAGGGGTTAATGCCAAGCACTGGTCATCGAAAGACTGGCTACATTGAGGGGGGAGGGGGGCTTGGTATTCGAAGGATGGAGTGGTACAACGGCGCTCTTCTGTTCAAGCAGGCATGGCATATCCACCATAATCTAGACCTCTTGATAAGTAAGATTTATAAAGCACGCTACAAGTCTCATTCTCCGCTGGAATATATAGCGGGAAATAGATCAAAAGGATCATTGGGGTGGTAGGGACTTTGTAAAGCTGTAAAGAAGATGCGTGGGGGCATGCGCAGAAGAGTTGGGAATGGAAAATGTACAAGTGTGCTCGGGTCCAATTGGACGAGGTGCCAGCTCAGGTTACGCGATACTAGCCAGGTTACAATTTGGCAAGATAAAATGGGGACAATCTTATATCTCCAAATGGTGCAGTTGGAATGTAGCAGCAATACGGACCAATTTTCATTGGAAATCGGCCAATATCATCCTGGCCTACCCACGAAAAGGGGATTGTGAGGATTCCTGACAGTGGATTGGCACAAATAATGGTTCTTATTCATCAAAGTCTGGCTACTATCATTTGTGGAAAGAAAGTGATGGACCTTCTTTGGATCAAAAAAAGCGAGAACATGTTGAAAACTGGTCCAAAACTTGGAAATGTCTTTGGGCTGCAAACGTCCCGACAAAGTGGAAAATGCAATTCTGGAAAACTGTTCATAATGCATTACCCTTGGGATCCAACATCGGGAAATGGGGAGCGGATATTGACGTGAGTTGTAAATTATGCAACTCAGCTAAGGAAACGGTCGATCATCAAAGATTGTGAGTTTGCCAAGAGAGTGTGGTTTGCAGGGGATCTTGGTATTACAATCACTCCAGAGCAGCATGTTGATCTTGTGAACTGGTTGAAATCCTGGGTATTTCTGTTGAGGAAAAAGGAAGATGGCCAGACAGACTCACGGTTTTTTGTGTTCCTCTCTACTTTATGGAACATATGGTGGGCTAGAAATCGAATCACGTATGACAGTTGGCTTCCTAACCTAGAGGAGGTGGTGACGCGGGTCAAGTCCGACACCAATATGGCGCTACTGATCTCTAACTCAATGAAGGGGAATCGGATAAAAAAACACAAGTTCAAAGATGCGCTGGAACGGATCCTAACCATTCTGTTTGGACTTTTGGAGTGCAGGTAAATACTGAGCAAACATATTTCTGCGATGGAGCGTAGTCCAAAAATAACCTGCAAGGAGGATATGCATGGATTTTGAAGCAAGGCAAGGAAGTTATTCGGCGAATGGCGATTCCAACATTTGGAGTGTCAACAGATCATATGGAGTTGTTAGCAGTTACTAGTGCTATCCAAGATGTTGTCACTCATGGGCTTAAACGTGTTCGTGTCTGCACCCATTCGATGGGCATTATACTTATGCTGCGAAGCAAAGATTGCGTCCCTTGGGAGTGTCAAGAACTGTTGGCCAAGATGAAGTCCAGCATATTAAGTTTAGAGTTTTGTAAGATTAAAAAAGTATCTAGAGGTTATATTAAGGAAGCTCATGTCCTTGCCACTCGAGCAAGGAGGAGGAAGATCCCTTAGAAGTTTGTTATTTTTCTGTCTGACTACCCAAAAAAAAAAATTCTTTATCTTGTCTTACCATCCAAAAGAATATAAATACCTAATGCGACACCGGGTTCGGACTGCAGGGAACCATAGCATGGTGTTTACACTCAATTCTGTGTCTAAATACCGCCTAAATCCTTAGGCTTTTAACTCGTTTCCTGGTTTAATTTCATATTTTTTAATGCGTTTTTTGGTTATTTTGTAGATTATGGAGCTTTCACCGAAAATATAGCAAAACGAGCCTTTTTATAGCATTCTTGGTGATTTCCCGAGCCGACCCGAACCGGAAACCAAGGCGGAGTCGACCCGGGACCACACTCCCAACCTTTGGTGCCAATTAGTGAGGTAACACCCGCTACGACCCTCGAAATGGGTGTTACATGCCTTGGAAAGAAGGAAGAAACAAAGGGACGAAAAGAGTAGGGTAGCCCCCGCCATCCTGAGCGTAGCACCCTCTACCATAGGGGGTAGCGCCCGCCACCATAGAGGTAGCACCCGCGACCTGTGCTCAAAGTCAGCCATGGATTGTCATCTGAGGAAGGTAGCGCCCGCTACCATATGGGTCGCGCCCGCGACCTCCTGATCCCGAGTGAGACCGTGCCCACGATCTCCAGGACCGTACCTACGGTCTCTCGAAGCTCGAAATCGCCCGACCTTTTTCGCTGGACAGAACATGACCGTGGCCACGGTCTCCTAGACCGTGACCACGGTCTCCCTATGTTCTGCGCGTGTTCTCGGCCTGAAGTGCTGCGTTTTGCCAACCAATTTTCACTTGTATATATATTTCTCTTTCACGATTTCTTAGGAGAGCTATCTGGAGATAGACTTAGACATTTTCCAACCTTGTAATTAGGGATTTTAGAGAGAGATTAGTGAGAGATTAATCTAGGATTTTGGAGATTTGTGTATGTTATTGAAGATTTGGAGATTCAAACAATTGAAAGATTGTTGGGTCATCTTTTTATTGTTTTCTCTTGTTCATCTACAACACTTTGATAAGTTTTCTCTTCCCTTAACTCCTTTATTAATTACTTTGCTAATTACTTTGCTTGTTCTTGATTTCTTTGCTTGCTATTTTGATTGTTTTGCTTGTTTATGGTTGTTTGATGTTAGAAATCATGTTTAGGGTTGGATTGGATGTTGTTAGCATAGTTAGTGTCATGATTAGTTGCTAGAAACCCTATGGGTTAGGGGGTAATTAAAGGTGTGAATGGGTGATTAGGTTTGGGTTAGCAATTTTAGTGAGTAATTAGTTAGGAAATCAATTTCCTAATCCTATCCTTCCCTCAAGTGGGATGTATTTGGGTGCGAAAGCATCCCGAATACATCCAACGCTTGTTGGAAGGTAGGAATTAGGATAGTTAGTATTCTAGTTCGCGAAAGCGAATAGAAACTAACTAGGAAATTTCGTTCCTTGAACTCCCTTGGGTCTGTCGATGGACTTTGGGGAAGTTAATCCGGACTATCCTTGAAAGAGGAAGCCCGGTGGGTATTTTCTAACGGAGTTACCATTTGATTTCCCCTTCTCGTTACTCTCTTGTTGCAAAACCCATTTCTTCATCCCCGTTTGCATCCCGAAAAGCCTCCGAAGCCCATTTTCCATTCCTTGACCGACCTTAGCTTTGTTTCTTGCGTTGTGATCCCTTCAAACCGACATCCTTACCTTAGCAATCTCATCCCGACCATTGACTTAGTTTCTATGACCAAGGCCGCCAACTCCCTGAGAGAGAACGACAATTCCGAGGTCTTACAAACCGCTGTACACATGGGAGGACGTCTAATCCTTTTGCCGCCGCAAGGCTAATCGTCTGTAATGAGCTCGAAGACCCACAGTTCGGAAGGCACATGAGTCCGAACGCTATGTTGAATGTGCGACCGACACTTTGAGCTTTGACTCTTTTGAATGCGGTAGGCTGTATTGGTAATATCCTATATAAATAGAAGATCCACGCCCGCTACTCCTGAGATCTTTCTTGGGCTTTGGAAGCGGGATGACATACGGACTATGCGCTGCCTTTGATCCAACGTGGAAAAGAGCCAAAGAGCCTATTCGTTGCAAGCGGATGCGGCATTTCTTCTCTTATAGGATAGCAGCAGCGTCGTACTTTTACATAATTTATATTTAAAATTATTTATTCAACTCACGAAATTTATTTAAAAATAAAAAATAGGTGATGTGACATTTAATTAACTCCACTACTTTATTTACATTTCCATACCTAATTTTAGACACTGTTTTCTTGCAAAGTAAGTAAAATTTTACCTTACATCACTGTGCATTGTGTTATCTTACCTTACCATTCGAAAGAATATGACCACACTTTTAGGTAATTTATATTAAAATTCTTTTATTCAACATGCAAAATTTATTCAAAAGAAAAAATCGATATGATTTTAATAAGTATGTAAAATTACTAACAACAATACAAGTACTTATAGTTTTATATGTAATACTATATTTATTTTTCAAATATACTGCACATTAAGGCCTTGTTCTTTTGTGCGGTTCCACACTGCACCTGTCATATTTTTCTACACTTACCACAATTCTTCCACACCACTTCATACTTTACCATAATAATCATAACTTTCTCTTTCCTCACTTTTCTCTATCCTCAACTTTTTCCTCTATTTTGCATATACTATCTTCTCATCTATCACATCAATCATCCCTACCACAAATTTTACCATATCTTACCATACATACCATACTTTCCGCAATGTTATCATACCATACCATTTACCGCACCTAGTTTGTCGCACAAAAGAATAGGGCCTAATTTAGTTTGCATACTCATAAAAATTATGACACTTTAAAAATTAACCCATGTTAGAACTTTTAGCGTTTTCTATTGTCAAATAATATTCAACTCGTATTTACCTGAATCTGAAATATACCTGACTCGTATTGACTTGAACTCGAAATACACTTGACCAAACCTTACTTGAACCTGAAATACATCTAACTCGTGTTTGTCCGAACCAGAAATGTATCGAACTCGTATTTGTCTTATCTAGAGATATACACCCGATACGTATTTAATCTGCTTCCCGAATTGATTGGTTTGGACATAAAGTTTTATTTGACATCAAACTCCTTAATTATTTTAGTTATTACGGGAAAAAAAAGAATCATCTTTCTTTCTCCCAACATCATTCTCAAACAAAGAAAGTGTGAATGCAAGGTTCAAGGCAAGCTGGTAAAGTTACAAGGTTGATTGTTTATTATTATGTTCGAAAGCAAAAATGTTAATTTTTGTGTGAACACAGGCTATAAAGCAAGGTGGTAAAACTATCAAGTGGGCTACTCATTATTATATTCGAAGGCAAAAGAATAAATTCAAGTGTGAAAAAGCTACAAGGCAATTATAAGCTGCTAGGCAAGCAGCTCTTTCAAATATTTTTTCATCCCCCAAACGATTAAGCTTCTTTATATTATATAGAGGATTACAAGAAAAAGTCCCCTAAAAAAAGATACAAGAAAAAGTTAATCTTACAATGTGATCATTCATCAAATAACAACTTTGATGAATAAGATGTAAGATATAAAATATTATCACCCACTTTATAAGAGAAATATCTAGGAAAATTCTAAAGAAAGATTATTTTATGTTGTTAAGAGAGAAACCTAGATATTTATCTAGATTAGTCTAGCTACTATAATATCTAAAATATTTACCTAGATTATTCTAGATACATAGAATATCTAAGATATTAGTTATGTTCTAAAAATATCCTAAGAAATATCAAGGATATGTATGAGTTGTAGTATGAGTGTATGACACTTGGCTTAACCTCCACCACACATTAAGGAGGTGGAGTTAGTATAAATAGGAGTGAGGTGTCATATTAAGATATATGATTGGAAATTATAAGGTGAGACATACCACACTCAAGAGAGTTAGAGTGGTGTCTAAGAGAGTTTGAGAGATCTCCCATATAAAATTTGAGTGAGTGTGTGTCTCCAAGTGGTGTACAATAGTCTTGCCATATTGTTTGTAATAAGAAGAGTGTAAGTTCTACTATACCACTTGCTCCCGACTTCTCTACAAGTGGTATCAGAGCAAGGTTTTAGGAGTCTTGTTAAGCAACTGTTCATTGTGTGTGCACGATCTAGGACTGAAGCACAAGGGAGATTATGTTGGCATAGTTAGTGAATTTGATAGTTGTTGGTCTGGGACCACAAAAGTCTTGGTTAAGTGCAGGGAGCTTATCAAGTTGTTATGACAGATTTTTTGGGATCAGCTAGCTCACTTGAGAAGCTTAATAGGAGCAACTATAGTACTTGGTGTACACGCATGAAGTACTATTTGAAGGGGCAAGACTTATGGGAGATTGTTGGTGGCAAAGAGAAAATGGCGCCAACAAATCTGAATCAGAAAAAGAAATGGGAGATCAAGGCAGGAAAGACAAAGTATATTCTCTCTATCACTATGGAATACGAGTATCTATATCGAATCAAAGATTGTGAGACAGCTGAGGAGGCATGGAATACCCTGGCTATGTTGTTCACCAAGAAGAATGAAGCCAAGTTGCAATCGTTGGAAAATGAGCTTATGTCTACCAAGCAAGAAGACATGACGGTGAGTCAATACTTTACTAAAGTTAAATATTTATGTGTTGAAAGTGCAAAAGTAGACCCAGAAAATACAATAAGTGAGTCAAGGATGTGGCGAATAATTATTCATGGTTTAAGCCCCAAGTATAGCGACCTTGTGGCAGCAACTAGGGGTTGGGCTACACAACCCTCTCTAACGAAATTAGAGAGACTCTTGGTGAATCAAGAAGACCTAGACAAATAGATGTCTAAGGCCTTGATAAAGGAGGAAAACCACGTTCTCTTTACTAGAAGGAGAGTTCTTAAGAGCCAAGATAGGGTCACACGGAGATACAATGGTGATGGAGAGCAATCAGAAAAAAGACTATGGAGGTGGTAACAAGAACAACATAGACGTTGTCATTATCAAGAGGGAGCACATCAACCATGTGATGATGATGGTGATGATGATAATGAAGAAGAAATAAAGTATCGACGTCAAGGCAATCAATGCTACAAATGTGACAAGAAGGGTCAATCTTCTCATGATTGTAGATCATATCCATTGGAAGGTAGGAAGAATGGGACCGGCAAGGATCATTGGCAATGGAAGATTATGTCCAAGCATTCAAGGTCGAGGAGACTGTTCAAGCATCCGATGTAGAACTAGTTATATCATGTGTGGATGAGTCCAAAGAAGAGAATGTTTCGTCCGTGACGAGTGATATACACATCAGTCACTAAGTAGTGGTTCTTCCGAAATCTAAGGAGATTGAGGAAGATATAGAGCAAGGACTTGAACAACCAATATCAGATGGCGAGTAAGACTTAAGTCAAGAGAAAGAACATCAAGTTGAAAGCACATAAGGAGAAGAAGATAAAGAAGAAGTTTAGGAGCAGCAAAGAAGGACAGAGAGGGCACAAAAGCAAAATCCTAAACATACAAATAACTATAGTGAAAGAATCAAACATGAAGGATCAAACACGTGGAGGTTCAAAATTAGTTTACACAAAGGAAAACGTTCAGAGGAGATATCGACGAATAGACAGAAGACCATGAAGAAGGTATCTATGTGAAGACTCTAAGTTGCATGGAGCTCAAATAAATTCAGGCCAACCTCACGAAGATGACATTGAAGGAAAGTGGGTGCTGAGGGGGAGTGTTAGATATAAAATATCATCACCCACTTTATAAGAGAAATATCTCGAAAAATCCTGAAGAAACATTATTTGATATTATTAAGAGGAAAACCTAGATATTTATCTAGATTAATCTAGCTACTATAATATCTAGGATATTTACCTAGATTATTCTAGATACATAGAATATCTATGATATTAGTTATGTGTTCTAGAAATATCCTAGCAAATATCAAGGATATGTGTGAGGTATAGTACGACACTTGACTTAACCTCCACCACACATTAAGGAGGTAAAGTTAGTATAAATAGATGTCATAGTAAGATATATGAGTGGAAAGGTATATGAGGTGAGTCATACCACACTCAAGAGAGTTAGAGTGGTATATAAGAGAGTTTGAGAGACCTCCCACATAAAAGTTGAGTGAGTGTGTGTCTCCAAGTGGTGTACAATATAATAGTCTTGCCATATTGTTGCGTAATAAGAAGAGTATAAGTTCTACTATACCACTTATTCCTGAATTCTCTACATTAGAGGGAACAAGCTCTCTATTGGTAAAGATGTTGAGTTATGTACTTCCTATTGAAGTTTAAATTTAGGTTAACATGAACCCTTTTTATAGACTTTTCGTGAGAGTTTAAATTTGTATTGACACACTCGCTATGGGACTAAATGAGCGAGTTAGCACTCTAATTGACCAAATTTGATGATCGTACGCCCCTTCCTTCTTCTGCTTAAGAGCTCATTCATGTAAGCTCCTTGCGGGTCTAGTATCAAATAAGAGCTCCATTGGACCTAATTAGTGGTCGTGCTTTGCTTACAAGTCGTCCAAGCATACACTAAATAGAAGGGGTTGGTGGATAAACCTACCTCAAAATTCATTGGTAAAGAGATGATGGTTCGACCGATTTGTGGGCTTACTAAGTTGGATAGGATTAAGAATGATGTGTCCCACAATAAGTTAGGTGACGTCTATTGATAAGATGTGTGAAAATAGACTAAGATGGTTTGGCCAAGTATATTAAGAGAAGTGTATGCTCCTGTTCGAATATCTGAAAAGATTGCGTACATCCACACTTCATCTTAGGTATGGAAGAGCTAGCTAGGAAATTTATGAAGGAGGTAATTATAGCAGATTTGAAGCACATTGACTTAGTAACAAGAGCATTTGGCAGCTAGGATTAAAGTAGTTAAGTGTGAGGGTGTGAGGTTACTGGTAGGAGGCCTAACTATTACTTTCCTATGTGTTTCTTGTGCTCTTCTTAATTATCTCTATGTAGATTTGTATTTTTCAGGTTAATATGATGCATTAGTTGAGTAAATTATACTTACTCTACCTGAGCTTTGTTGTAATACTTTTTAGATAAGCCACCTTTGTGAAATGATTTTTTAATGTACCTCAGCGGAGCTGTAGTAGTTCTTTACCCACCTAAATCTTTCTTTAACTTTTTTGTTTGGATTTTTTGGCCAAAATTTAATTTTGAATATGAATTTTCACTAATTGTTGTTTAATGTCCTTAGGACTTGTTCTTCTCATTGCTAAACTACCAACATTTTATATCAACAAATTCTAACTGCTCTTACATATACCACATAAATTATATAAACTATCTATACCTACCTAAACTTACCCAACAATTTTTTTTTTGAAATTCATATAGATTCAAATAATTTAATAAAATTTATAAAATGTGTAATTGTTTTGAATGACAATTTTTGTGAATTTTTTCAACATATGGAATAAATAAATTTTAAGAATTTTAAAATTTTAAACTACAACTACAAAAAATAATTTGAAAAAGTGTAAAAATTTTCAATCAATAAAGAAAATTATGATTTTGAAAACTTAATTTATTTTATTTTAGTATTGTTTTATTTTTTAAAAAAATTAAAACTTTTATATTTTTAATCTGATAGAATGATTTTTTTAAAAACAAAAATCTAGAAAAATATGAAAATTGAGGGGAACAGAGAGAGGGAGGGGGTTTTCGGGTTTCGACTTATTATAACATACCTTGATTGCTCAGTCTTAACAAATCAAAGAAAGAACTTACATAACGGAACAGAGAATGAGGAAGGTGGTTTGGGATTTTGTCGGATCACTGAGCAACCGAAGAGAGAGAAATGGGGAGGGGAGGTTTCATTTTATAAACTATGGCCCCGTTCTTTTATGCGGTGAGTTGCGGTGGATTGGGGTAAGTTGCGGTGGAAATAATAAATGGGTGTAAATGAGTTGCGGTGGATTGCGGTAAGTTGCCATGAAAATAATTTTTGTGGATTTGACTAAAAAGGTAAATGGTAATTTGTGGTGGGTTGTGGTAGATTGCGGTAACTTGCGGTACCGCATAAAAGAACAGGGCCTATGTACAAACAAGACTTTGTTCGTTTGTTGGCAGGTAGAAGTACGATAAATAACATTAGATAGTTTAGGTAGAGGATTGAGTATGTTTGGTAGGTATAGGTAAAAATTGTAGATAATATAGATGTAGGAAGAAATATGATGTATTTTTATTTTTTATGCTTTTCAATCTCTTGAAATTTTAATTTTTGTTTGTTTACTTTTTACTTTTTTTTCACTATGTTTATTATTTTACTTTTTCATTTCTTTACCTTTTCATTTTCTTACTTTTCTAATTGTTTAATGTTTAATATTTATTCAATTTTTATATAATAATTTATTTTTATATTCTTATTGTTGTTTTATTGTTTTAGTTTTTATGTTTTTTATTTAATTTTTAATTTTTATTTTGTTATTTTCTTTTAATTTTTATTATTTTAAAAAATCATTGTTTTTTTAAAATTTTTTATACAATAAATTAAAAATAAAGATGAAAAAATAAAATTTTATAAATATTAGAAAAATTAAATAATTAAATGATGAAAGGAATACAAATACATAAAGATTAAACAATAAAAAAATAAAATTTTCAAAATTACAATCTTCTTTTTTTATTGAAAATTTTCTATATTTTCAAATTTTTTGTATATTTGTAATTATAAAATTTTTAAATTTAGTTCTATTAGTTTTTCAAAAAAAAATCACAAAAAAATGTTGTTCAAAATAACTACACATTTTATAAATTTATAAAATTATTTGCATATATATGAATTTTAAAGAAGATGTTGGATAAGTTTAGGTAGGTTTAAGTAGTTTATATAATTTATGTAGTCTATGTAGAAATAGTTAGAATTTGTAGATATAAAATGTCGATAGTTTACAAATGAGAAGAACATGCCCTAAGAATATTAAACATAGCTAGTAAAAATTAAACGAAGGGAAAATTTGTCAATTCATATTCAAAATTAAATTTTGGCTTGAAAATCTAGAAAAAAAAAATTACACAAAAATCCAGGGAGTAAAAATCAACTATAGCTCCAGTGAGGTAGAGTAAAAATTATTTCACAAAGTGGGGTGTTTAAAAATTATTAAAGCTAACACCAGAGATGATAAATATAATTTACTCTACATTAGTTTAACTACTCATTGTATGGAGGAGCGTACGAGCTGAGTGAAGTTTCTTTCTCCCTACTTCCCCTATTCCTTTGGTTTTCAAATGTTTTCCTAAAAAAGATTTTTTTTAGGTCTATCGGAATCAACCTCTCCATCTGCTCTCTTCCATGGGAGAAAACTGTGACATTTGGATCCTCTCAGACCTCGAGTTAGCTGAACTATATTTAAGTGCGTCGTTGCTTACAACTTTTTGTAAATAAAGGTAAGTTTTGATAAGTATTGAGAAAAGTGTCGTGCTTATTTTAGAAAAAAATAAAGATTGGCAATTATGGACAATATATAGTTTTTTTGAATAAACGGAAGCCTTAGGTTGTTTTTTTTTTCCCCCAAATGTGCTTGCTAAAAAAGTCAATTGAAAAGTGGTTGATTGGTGTTTTTTTAGCGCTTTGGACTATTTGAGAGGGCAATGGTGGTAGGGAAGGAGCGGCGCCAATGGTATAGTGGTGGTTGCATGGAGGTGATTAGATGTTGGTGGGTGTCAGTGTCTCACTGAAGGTGGTCATTTCCAGTGTTTACGATCAGTGGTTAGGGTTTTGATGTTCTTGGTGTTTGGACTATTTGAAGTGATGACAGTAACGGGGAAGAAGTGGCGCCGGTATGGTGGTCGATTGGTGTTGGCAGTTGCGTGGGGATGGTCAAATGTTGGCAGATGTCACTGATGGTGGTTGTTTTCGGTGTTTTCAATCGGTAGTTACAGGGTATTTTCGGTGTTGTGTCGTTTGTGGTGGCAGCGGTGGTGGGGGAGTGTCCTTGATGATGTGGCGGCCGATTAATGACACACCGGTTGCGTGGAGATGGTCGGATGCTGGTGGGCGTCGCCGGAGGTGTTGGTTTCCAATTGGTCGGATGCTAGTGGTCTCAACTGTTGGTATTTTTGTAATTTTATAATTTTTAAATTTAATTTCCAATAATTTATTCAAAAAATGTTAAATAGCCCAAATTTACTCAAATTTATAATTTTGTATTTTTGTAATTTTCAAATTGAAATTTAAATTTAAGTTTTGATAAATTTTCGTTCATTTCGGAAACTTATAGCAAATTCCAATTACTAATTATCAACCCAAATTTACTATTGAATTTTACACCTTACTGATTTATTAGCTTTGTTAACTCCTTTTGTTCATAACTGCCCTGTTAAAAAAAATTCTAATTGAAATATTGGACTAATTGAAATCACTTTTCAACTTAATGGACTAAAAAGCAAAAAGTTTCACTAGACTTCATATGCCTCTTTTCCTAGTAGTAAAGCAGGATTTTAAATATTGGACTAATTGAAATCAATCTCTACTTGTACAACTAGGGTAAGACTACTTCATCAAAACCTGCATGCCTCTTCTGGTGTCAGAACTTTTGGTATTGGATTTGGACCCTTGATAGCTTCCAGTGATAATGGAGGCTATCGGTCACAGTCTCCCACACTCTAACAGAGAAAATGCAGCAAGCAAATGTTTCACATAAAACAATGAGAAAGTGCTTAAGAGAAAATTCACCATAATATTCCATTGGACCTAGTGCCCAAGTAGTTTGGCCAATAGTGGGCCAAGAAATCTTGAATGGTGATGTAGGCGGAGGTTTCCGAGGAATACAAATAACCTCCGGGTTTTTTCAGATTTGGCGAGCATCCGGAATAACTAGTGAATTACATTACAACTTTCGCCTACATAAGTAAATATAACAAAACATCTTTTGAAAGCACCACAACAAGTCTGACAAAATAAATAGCAGAGAACCCCACATTAGTATCCTACAACTTAAGGTTGGGGGTGGGGTGGGGGAACAAAAACAGTCAAGGCAAGGTTGAACACACACAAATAACAGGACTAACTTGTTGCTTAGTATGTGTAGCCCTTGACAAACATTCCCTTCTTTGCTTCTTCACTTTCCCCTTCACCAGTGTACATCCCGAGCTGGGCAACTGAGTTTGCCTTGGCACGCGCCAAAAGTGCCTTCTGGGCTGCTTCCACATTCTCTGGGCGCCCTTGCCATGTCTTGAGAACACTGTTTTGCAGAGCACGCGCATACGAGAAAGAAACATGCCATGGGTTGGGGCTTTGATTCATCGCGTTCAAGTTTTGGGTTGCTTCCACTTCAGATTGCCCTCCAGATAAAAACTATTCAACAAGCAAGTATATTAGTCATGAAAAGCCAAAACAGGTAGTATCATTACAACCTTGAAGTAACTGTACCAAGTAGGGATGAGCTTATATTATGGAAAACAAGAATTAAGCAGAAGCTGATGGTAACTATGTTGTGCATAGGTTTAGTAGGAAGAATACTACTTTTAGATTTGCAATTACTCAAATTTGATCTCACAGTGGACACAATATGCCTATTAATGAAAACCATAGAGCAATTTTAGGAAGAAAAGGATGCAGAAATGAACTTCAATTTCATCATATTGAACACCCAGCTATCAACATACCAACCCAAGTAGAGTTCTCATCCCAGCGAACCTATCAGGTTCAGCTGAAGCCGATTGGTTATGTTATATTGAACCAGGAAAATTCAGTTTGAGGTCACTTAAGTCGGTTAGTACACATAATCATTAAATCAAGATCCGAGAAGGCAACGGAAAGATGAGTAGACATCACCATTACGAGGACACTCCTAATGCCCCTTCTCAGTACACTATATCTGTACACATTCAGATATCCAACTAAAAATAGTAAGAGAGGGTAGTGGGGGCCTTGCCATTTGGTACGGGTTAGGTGTGGATCATGTGGTCTAGGGGGGCACGCAAGCCCATTGCAGCACAGGAAACAAGCCCCATGTGACCAATCTTTGGTAACCAATACGGATACTTCATAAGACGCACCGGAACAAAATTCATAAGCATATATGTGTTTGAATTATGTGGAGCTTCAACACGTTGATCTTAGACACAAGAAAGTTACTAAACTAGGAGCTTATTCTAGAACAGAAGGTATGAAATGGAGGTCCAAAATGGGAAAAAAAAAAAAAGGATTTGTACAAAAGTGCAAGAATACATACCATGATTCCAGGAACAGCAGGGGGTACTCTCCTCCTAAGCATTTGCAGTGTATATTTAGCAATTGTCTCTGGAGAAGCCTTCTCCTTGTGTTCAGCTCCTGGGGTTACCATGCTAGGCTTAAGAAGGATACCCTCAAACATGACATTGTTTTCAGCCAGGTAGTAGAAGACCTCCGCCCACACCCGCTCTGCCACTTCAAGGGTCCTTTCAATTGGGTGGTCACCATCAAGAAGGATCTCAGGTTCTACAATAGGCACCAGACCATTGTCCTGTTCAAACACAAGCACAAAAAGCAATATACATCAACATGATGAGAAATACAGATGGTTGTGACCTATCTACTCATCATGTTGGATGCAGGATCAGTTGATCTAACAATATCCCTGTGTCCCATCAAGATGCTTCTACCTTCTATTTCGCTTTGTCCCCACATTGAGAATTTGACGAACACTGAATTAAGTTAACTGGTAGTTCAGCGCAAAGGATTATAAATTAGTTGATAACAATGCTTTCACAATTCACATTAGGGTATTGTCCACAAGAAAATCATTCAATCAAATTGGTCAAAAGTTCATTACTAATCATTGATCTACATCCTGATACCTATTTGACAATGAACTATACACAACAGCAACAATTACCAGTGGCACAGTAAGTAATATCATTAAGCTATTTTACTTGAAAAGAAGGCATTGCAAAGCTGGACTTTTCCGATTACGTGATGAAGTGAAATCCCCACTGCCAACATTTGCACAGCTGTGCTTTTATCTCAAAAAGTTGCAAACTGAAGTGTTCCCAGGGAAAAATCATTATCAGCAGTGCTTAATCTACTCAACTCATTTAAATTGAGTTGAAAACTGGGGTTATTTCATGCTAGACTTTGATGTCTCATTTAAAAGATTCACAAAAACTTTATTATATTGAACTGTAATTATATTATATATACCTGAGAAATAGCAGCATAGCGAGCAAGTCCCCATGCAGCTTCTTTAACAGCCAAGGCAGAAGGTCCACATGGAACACTGACAACTGTACGCCTATGGTCGTTCATAAAAGCCAGTACATGCCATAGAATCCACAGAAAACAAATAAACTTAAATTACCAAGAGAGAAATAAGATTCTTTCACACGAAGATCATGTAGTGCTAAAATAACTTTCTTCTGCCCAACATCTCAAATTCTTCAGGTTCAAGCATGTAAAAGAGTCCTTACCATTTTGCAAAACGAGCACCCTGTTTATAGTACTCTGCAGATCTTGAAGCCAAACCATCTAAACCTTGGCACCAGGACTCATTATTCGACCCCGGCAGTGGAGACAAACCCTTTAAAAGAGCAAGCGATAGTAAGAAGGGTGTCAACACTCGATAGATATTGAAAGGTCACAAATTACGCAAGTGTGAAGGTTCGGTAACTGTCATACCTTGTCAACTTTGATGCCAGGCACAATTTTCGCATCACGTAGACAGTCGACAAATCTCTTTCCATCTGTTGTAGACTGGTAAAGTGTTTCCTCAAACAGAATAGCACCAGAGATATACTCTCCAAGACCAGGAGTTGTAAGCAAAAGCTGCCTGTATGCTTGGCGGTTGGTTTCTGTGTTATCCAAGCCAATGGATGCCAACCTCTTTCCACATGTTGCATTAGATTCATCAATAGCAAGGATACCACGTCCAGGAGAAGCAATCGATTTCTGAAAAGTAATAAATGCCAACCAAAAGCAGTTAAATTGAAGACAAGATACTGCTACCAGAATTACCACATAGTTTACCATCTCACAGACGTTAACTAAGGGAGCTTCAATACAACCATGAACAAGATAGAGAATCTCAAGCTACTTTGCAAACAGAAAGAACAGAGGGAATAACAGACAGCATAAAGATGAAAAAGAAAAAACCCTGATGGCAAAACATGATGGAAGGAGAAAAAAAGGGGGGGGGGGGGGTTGGTTGGGTAGTGATGTCACTCCATGAATAATAACCAAACCAGTAGCAGATTTATGAACTTAAGTAGGGGGTAAACTGCAGAAGGTAGTGCAACATTTTGCCAACTAGGTAGAAACTAGAAAGGAATGCTGCATTCCTAATTAAGAAAACGTGGTAGAACAAGCACTTACAACTTCATATTTGGATAACATACTCATCAAATCAAATTCAAGAAACTCAGTGCTTGACACAATATTCTGAAACCTATGTTCGTTTACCCCACTATTGTACCCGAGTCAGACCCTTGACAAGGGTACGGCACTCAGAAACTTCAAATTAAAAATGAAGATATGTGAGGTTGTTTAACGCAACCAGGACACACTTATCCATGTCAGGTTAACATAGCTCAAAACATCATAGATCCGGTATTAAAAATTGAACTTTCAGTACTTCGCAACATCCTTAGATGTCTACAACTGATCCCAACAAACTTCAACCAAGGATACAGGCCAAACCAAAGAAAGATCACTTATAAAGTAGAATCCCATTAAAAAAAAAGAAAAGAAAAGAAAAGAAAAAGGTGAAACAAAACTTACAGCAGTTTTCACCAACTCATCAGCATAAGAACCAGTACTGGCACGGATTGGGATGGAAACTCGACGAGTTGCAAATAGGGATGAAGATTTGCTATGTTGGTTGAAGGAATTTTGGCCCAAGAACTGGGAAGATGCCCCATTTAGCTTCACCAAATTCATAGAAGCCATTGTTGATCTCTCTCTTTCTCACTTCGCCCTCTTTGAGTCAACAACTGCTGCAAAAAGTATCAGCAGTACCTTTTTGTAAAATAAACAAGTAAACAAATTATTTAGATTTAAGTACATCAACATCAAGGAATAAACAAAGGAACAAAGTGGAAGCTTTTACCCTCAAGTGGGAAAAAAATATTAGGTAGATCAAGATCATAATTAGTAAAACGCATTAAACTCAACCATACCCATATAACTGATAATTATCTATAGCTATTTCACAAAACAAACAAGTGCGATCGATGTTTAATTGCCCAGTTGCAAGGGGAACAAAACCCTTTCATGAAAATTATTGGTTACCCACGAAAAAGCTAAGGATCCTCCGCATGCGGCTTACAATCTAGAGTTCCAACAGCATGAATTTGAAATCAATCGTGTAAGACTGATGCAGTCATAGTGCAGTATTTATATTGACATGCAGAATTAAGAACCATTGTTACAAGTGTATCAGCTCCCAACATCTGAAATTGTGATAGAAATAGAGAATTTCATGCCAGGCATAGCATTTCTGATACTGAATCAATATAGGGTTAGAACCGGACAAATCAGCTTCTTTTTTTTTTTTCGAAGAATACAAATCAGCCTTGATGATTAACATTTACTAAAATTGCAAATGCAGATATGAGAGAGAGAGAGAGAGAGAGTTGAGAAGGTTTACTGTGAGAGAGAAGCAAAGGCGGATCGGAGAGAAGGTGGTTTCCGACGGAGTTGAATTGAGAGAGAGAGAGAGAGAGAGAGAGAGAGTCCCTGTCGATGCGATTTGGTCAAATTGGGACGAAGAGAAAGACGACGAATATTACGATGAAAATGTAATGAATGCAAACAACAGTGAAAGTGTGAAACTCAAACCCGCCCGCCCGCCCCACCTACCCTCCATATCCAACTCCAACTAACCCCAACTCCTAAAAGGCAAACGAAAAGACAACTTTGCCCTTTATTTTATTTTTACAATAATAATTTATGTTCTGATAATTTCTAACCCGACCCAAACCCGTCCGAATTTTTTTGGTTTTGAACATGATTTTCTCAATTAAACCCGAAATATACCGAACCCGAAAATTAACGGGTCAAACCTGACCTACCCGTTTTACTCGAAAAATTATTTTTTAAGTTCAACTTTATTAGAGTTTGTGACTTTTCATTAGAATTTTTAACTCTTAAACTATAAGCAACTCATTTATTTGTTATTTCTCTAATTTAAGTTAAAATAATTACAACAATATATTATTACTAGCAGATAATCATATTTTGTTATGTATATTGTACAAAAAGTAGTTTTTGGAGACCAATTTTTTTAAAATAAAAAATGAAAAAATGTCACTATCATAACCCGTTGGATTGGCCAAAAACCGAAATACACCACCCGTACTTATTCGAATTCAAAATACATCTTACTCATATTTAACCAAAACTAATTTACATCCGACCCGAAACCCACCATCCGACCGAATTGACAGGTGTAGTTCTAAGGATACAGGCAGGTAACTCCACCTAAGTATAGGGTTGTAGACTCCTGCAATTTAGAAACATTTTCATGATATTATCTTTAATTATCATTTAAATATTATATATAGTTACATTATAAATATTAAAATTATTTTATTAATGTATTTTCTTACTAATACTAAAAGCGAGAATAACAAGCAGGCAGGCATCACACGACTCCTGCTTGCCTGCTTGCTTTCTTCCCTTCTTCCGCCTTCTGTTTTGCTCTTCCTGTGTGGCTGGCTGGCTGCCTGCCTGTAACGCCCCAACCTTAATCACAAGATTAAGACTATACTTAGAATCCCAAACCTGTGATTAGCGCAGCGGAACACCTTAGGTCGAGGCATTACCGCCGTCTCCCAAAAGAGACAAGGCAACAACCCAAAAGAACATCATTAAAACATATAAACATTACATACTATACTCCCAAAACATAACTTCATACTTAAAGATGAATCTCCAAAACATAACCATCAAACTTTAAACAACCATTAAAGAGGACAAAATACAACACTTCTTCCATAAACATGGTTACTTCAAAACATGCGACTCCCAAGTCGATCAGGATACTTTAACCATGACTACCACGCTTGCAACACGCGATTACCCACCGCTTGCCTTTGCCTTTACTTGAATTTTCGGACCCCTAAAACAAAACATTAAAAACATTGCGAAAAGTGAGTGGGAAACACTCAAGATGAAACCTCAACACGTCAAACCGTTCGAAAACGGTTTTAGTGCCGACATTTAAATTCATTTTGAAAACGGGGAAGGGGTAATAAAACATTAACTTGAAATGGCATGAACATAAACATATACATGAGTAAAAGTAACTTGAATTCATAAAGAAAGAACTCATCATGAACTTAGAAGTAAATACATAAACTTAAGAGTTTTGGGTCCCTTTAGATCGATGCAAAGCATCTCGCGCACGCCCAAACCGACCGAGTTTGGATGGGTGATCGCCATGCAATGATCGACTGGCAGTCTAGGACACTCTGATCAGGAGCATCTAAAACATAAAAGGCTAGCACTTCTCGTAACTAGCTAGAACATAGAACATAGAATCCATAAAATGGGACCACTCAAAACCATGAATAATCATAAAAGCATAAATTAGCATAAATCATAATCATAAAGGAGCAATAATCATAAAAGCATAACTTAGCACAAACTGTAAACATTTAGCATAAACCATAAACATCTATCATAAACCGTAAACATTTATCATAAACCGTAAGCATTGATCATAAACCGTAAACATTTGTCATAAACCATAAACCTTTAACATAAACCGTAAACCTTTAACATAAATCATAAACTTTCAACATAAACCGTAAACCTTTAACATAAATCGTAAACCTTTAACATAAACCGTAAACCTTTAACATAAATCGTAAACCTTTAACATAAACCGTAAACCTTTAACATAAACCATAAATATAAACATAAATCGTAAACCTTTAACATAAACCGTAAATATAAACATAAATCGTAAACCTTTAACATAAACCGTAAACCTTTAGCATAAACCATAAATATAAACATAAATCGTAAACCTTTAACATAAAACGTAAATATTTGCATAAACCGTAACCATAAAACATAAATCGTGAACATAAAGCATAAATCGTAAATATAAAGCGTAAATCGTAAATATAAAGGAGCGAAGAGTTGGACAATTCGCGTACCTTGAATGTGTGGACTGCTCGGGGGTGAACTCGGCCGGGGAATGGCTCGGGTCGAGGCTGAACTTTGAGCTTAAAATGATAGAGTTCGGTATTAGAATAGAAGCTATGAAAAGGTGAGGACATAGGGCCTCACAAAAGAGTTTTGGAAATAAATCATATAAAAATTTCAGGTTTTATGACAATAGTATTTTGGTCGTAACTCGGGCTGTAAAATTCGGATTTCGCTATGCAGTACTTTTCGGAAAGGGAAAAACATAATCCACAAGTTTGTCAACTGGGCCAGACGCTAAACAGGGTGAGAAGAGCCGAAAAGGCTCGGACAGAATGCAGTAAAATACCAAGATATATTCATGTGCGGTTTTGGTGCTTAGACAAAATCAATAGAACTTTGTAATTTCCTTTAAACTCAAAGGAGCTCTATGACTTAAAGAATACTTGTAACATATAGACCTTAAATTTCTCAAAGAGACTTTAAAACTCTAAAGTAAAATGAACTCATTTCCTTAAATTTATGAGTTTTCGTAAATTAAAACGGAAAACGTAGAATAGTTTAAAAGATCTCGGGGTTCCTTAAAACCTTTAAAATCGAGTTCCATGGTTCCTACTTATGGGATATATCATAAAGGTCATATGACTTAGGTTACACACCCATAAAACCAATTATAAGCTCAATATAATAACCTTTAACCCAATTAATGCATTTATCAATTACCCAGAAAATTCCAGTTTTGTAGCCCCTCTTCCGGGCTCTATAACTCTCTCTCCCGACATCGGTTGGACACATACCATACGTTTTCGGAAAGCTTGAAACGTCTCCTAAAACTCTTATGTTGAACACTTTCTCAAATTCCAACTCCATATGGACGGAAAATGCCCAATAAAACACTAACTCCAAATTCGTATATAAAAACATACCTTTACGGTTTTGGCTCTAACTTGAGCTATACAAATCGAAAACCCGAAATTCCAAAGCCCGGTGTTTGCTAACATTCTTGGCTACATTTTTAAACCATATTCTGGGCTCAAAACTAATTTTAATATCTCCCTTAAAAATCACATTTTGGGCAGAATGTTTAGGGTCAGATTTTGCCCTCATGCATAGATTACTTTCATCCAACCTTTACACTAATAATATACCAATTGTAATCTATACATAACCTCACTAATGTCCAGCATTTAGACTTCTAAAAACCACCATCCATACTTGGACAATCCACATGCAACAACACCAAGTTACATGCACTTAACCTACATTGCATTCAACACCATTTCCTTCACAATACTCATGTAAACCATCTAAAAACATAATAATACTTGCTTAGCTTTGTAAAACAGAGAGTAAAACTTCTAAAATCTCATCCAAAACCACATGCACCTCCAAGGAACAACATCTACTTCATCAATATACATAAACTCATCAAAAGATCACATAAACTTCAAACAATACACTTGATTCTTCACCAAAATCAACCCTAACAATTTATACCTCAAAATTCATGAAAGAAAGAGATAACTAGGTACAAAAACATCATTCTAACACATAAATATCAAAGCTTTCAAATTATACAACAATGGAGGGGAGTGTAGGGTGAGATACCTCTTGAAAGAGATGACAAAAATGAGCAAGGAAGTGTGGGAATGGAAGGGGAGCAAGTGGCCGCCGGAAACTTGGCCGGAAAGCCACCGGAAACTCGCCGGAAACCGGCAAAAACAGAGGGGGGCTGGGGGGTGCTGCTCGATGGAGGGAGAGGGAAGAGCTGAAAGTGTGTTGTGATTTTTGGTTTGAAATAAAAGACTCTTAGCCTCCCACTTAACTATATATATCATACTCCCTTACTTAACTAAAGTAATAACAATTATAACTATAATACTAATACTCTAATTATAAAACTAACACTCTTAGTAAAACATAAAAATGGTAGTACATAATTGCTACAAATCATATTTAATTTAAGTGGGTTAAAAGATCAGAAATCGGTAAACTAAATTTAAACCGTTTGGTAGTAAAAATCGAAATGGTAAATAACCCGACTTTAAAATAAAATAGTAGAACCTAAAATAATTATAATATAAGGTCCAAAATATATTGTAACAAAATTCGATTAAGAATTTTGATCGGTAAATTTGCTTCGCCATTCCTCCGAGACACTCACCATTAGCTAACCACAAGGTACAAAGTATTTAATTAACAAATTATAACTAATTAAAATAGATTAACTCTCAGAATACGTATGATTTAGGGCGGGGTATTACATCCTCCCCCCCTTAAAAGAAGTTTCGTCCCCGAAACTTGCTGTTGTACTAATCGTGAACGAAAAACCTTAGGAAAGCTCGTTAACATAAATAAGAGAACTAGGCAAGGTCCGAGTCTCAACCATCTTGAACCGCATTCATCATAAAAGGGAACGCTTGTCCCTTCTCATAAACCATCCTAGAACCACATTAAACTTTTGTGTCATATAGTACCTTTCAACCCATTCACCAAACATTTTGATAAGGTACCTTGCCCCTATTTTGAGCTTCGCACCAATCCCACTTGGAATTGGATTTTATGAATCCTTATTTGAATTGATAAAGTCTCTTTTAAGACTAACTCAACATGCTTCACATCTACACTACACTCATGCTCATGACATACTTTTCTAGGTCCAATTTCTTATGTTGCCCTTAACTTGCACTTTTAATTTGCTTGAATTGCCACTAAACTCCCCGGTTTCCGAGAAAATTTGGGCAGCACTTCCCCTATAATTTGGACTATCCCAAATTTTTACATATCTTCATACCTGCAAGAAAACATATGCACCATATATATACATCCAGTTGGAGCTTCAAGCTCATCATCCAAACCAACCAATGCACATATCTCTAATATCAGTCCATAAAAGGACGCATAAACCACACATAGAAATCCCAAAATTATCATACTCAAATCATACTTCCTATAAACTTCTAATCTTCCCAAATACTTCTTATAACTCCGCTCTGATACCACAACTGTAACGCCCCAACCTTAATCACAAGATTAAGACTATACTTAGAATCCCAAACCTGTGATTAGCGCAGCGGAACACCTTAGGTCGAGGCATTACCGCCGTCTCCCAAAAGAGACAAGGCAACAACCCAAAAGAACATCATTAAAACATATAAACATTACATACTATACTCCCAAAACATAACTTCATACTTAAAGATGAATCTCCAAAACATAACCATCAAACTTTAAACAACCATTAAAGAGGACAAAATACAACACTTCTTCCATAAACATGGTTACTTCAAAACATGCGACTCCCAAGTCGATCAGGATACTTTAACCATGACTACCCTGCTTGCAACACGCGATTACCCCTGCTTGCCTTTGCCTTTACTTCGGACCCCTAAAACAAAACATTAAAAACATTGCGAAAAGTGAGTGGGAAACACTCAAGTACGTAAACCTCCAACACGTCAAACCGTTCGAAAACGGTTTTAGTGCCGGCATTTAAATTCATTTTGAAAACGGGGAAGGGGTAATAAAACATTAACTTGAAATGGCATGAACATAAACATATACATGAGTAAAAGTAACTTGAATTCATAAAGAAAGAACATCACATGAACTTAGAAGTAAATACATAAACTTAAGAGTTTTGGGTCCCTTTAGATCGATGCAAAGCATCTCGCCAGACGCCCAAACCGTCCGAGTTTGGATGGGTGATCGCCATGCAATCGGACAACGGCAGTCTAGGACACTGATCGGGAGCATCTAAAACATAAAAGGCTAGCACTTCGTAACTAGCTAGAACATAGAACATAGAATCCATAAAATGGGACCACTCAAAACCATGAATAATCATAAAAGCATAAATTAGCATAAATCGTAATCATAAAGGAGCAATAATCATAAAAGCATAACTTAGCACAAATCAAACATTTAGCATAAACCATAAACATCTATCATAAACCGTAAACATTTATCATAAACCGTAAGCATTGATCATAAACCGTAAACATTTGTCATAAACCATAAACCTTTAACATAAACCGTAAACCTTTAACATAAATCATAAACTTTCAACATAAACCGTAAACCTTTAACATAAATCGTAAACCTTTAACATAAACCGTAAACCTTTAACATAAATCGTAAACCTTTAACATAAACCGTAAACCTTTAACATAAACCATAAATATAAACATAAATCGTAAACCTTTAACATAAACCGTAAATATAAACATAAATCGTAAACCTTTAACATAAACCGTAAACCTTTAGCATAAACCATAAATATAAACATAAATCGTAAACCTTTAACATAAAACGTAAATATTTGCATAAACCGTAACCATAAAACATAAATCGTGAACATAAAGCATAAATCGTAAATATAAAGCGTAAATCGTAAATATAAAGGAGCGAAGAGTTGGACAATTCGCGTACCTTGAACGTGTGGACTGCTCGGGGGTGAACTCGGCCGGGGAATGGCTCGGGTCGAGGCTGAACTTTGAGCTTAAAATGATAGAGTTCGGTATTAGAATAGAAGCTATGAAAAGGTGAGGACATAGGGCCTCACAAAAGAGTTTTGGAAATAAATCGTATAAAAATTTCAGGTTTTTATGACAATAGTATTTTGGTCGTAACTCGGGCTGTAAAATTCGGATTTCGCTATGCGAGTACTTTTCGGAAAGGGAAAAACATAATCCACAAGTTTGTCAACTGGGCCAGACGCTAAACAGGGTGAGAAGAGCCCGAAAAAGGCTCCGGACAGAATGCAGTAAAATACCAAGATATATTCATGTGCGGTTTTGGTGCTTAGACAAAATCAATAGAACTTTGTAATTTCCTTTAAACTCAAAGGAGCTCTATGACTTAAAGAATACTTGTAACATATAGACCTTAAATTTCTCAAAGAGACTTTAAAACTCTAAAGTAAAATGAACTCATTTCCTTAAATTTATGAGTTTTCGGTAAATTAAAACGGAAAACGTAGAATAGTTTAAAAGATCTCGGGGTTCCTTAAAACCTTTAAAATCGAGTTCCATGGTTCCTACTTATGGGATATATCATAAAGGTCATATGACTTAGGTTACACACCCATAAAACCAATTATAAGCTCAATATAATAACCTTTAACCCAATTAATGCATTTATCAATTACCCAGAAAATTCCAGTTTTGTAGCCCCTCTTCCGGGCTCTATAACTCTCTCTCCCGACATCGGTTGGACACATACCATACGTTTTCGGAAAGCTTGAAACGTCTCCTAAAACTCTTATGTTGAACACTTTCTCAAATTCCAACTCCATATGGACGGAAAATGCCCAATAAAACACTGACTCCAAATTCGTATATAAAAACATACCTTTACGGTTTTGGCTCTAACTTGAGCTATACAAATCGAAAACCCGAAATTCCAAAGCCCGGTGTTTGCTAACATTCTTGGCTACATTTTTACACCATATTCTGGGCTCAAAACTAATTTTAATATCTCCCTTAAAAATCACATTTTGGGCAGAATGTTTAGGGTCAGATTTTGCCCTCATGCATAGATTACTTTCATCCAACCTTTACACTAATAATATACCAATTGTAATCTATACATAACCTCACTAATGTCCAGCATTTAGACTTCTAAAAACCACCATCCATACTTGGACAATCCACATGCAACAACACCAAGTTACATGCACTTAACCTACATTGCATTCAACACCATTTCCTTCACAATACTCATGTAAACCATCTAAAAACATAATAATACTTGCTTAGCTTTGTAAAACAGAGAGTAAAACTTCTAAAATCTCATCCAAAACCACATGCACCTCCAAGGAACAACATCTACTTCATCAATATACATAAACTCATCAAAAGATCACATAACCTTCAAACAATACACTTGATTCTTCACCAAAATCAACCCTAACAATTTATACCTCAAAATTCATGAAAGAAAGAGATAACTAGGTACAAAAACATCATTCTAACACATAAATATCAAAGCTTTCAAATTATACAACAATGGAGGGGAGTGTAGGGTGAGATACCTCTTGAAAGAGATGACAAAAATGAGCAAGGAAGTGTGGGAATGGAAGGGGAGCAAGTGGCCGCCGGAAACTTGGCCGGAAAGCCACCGGAAACTCGCCGGAAACCGGCAAAAACAGAGGGGGGGCTGGGGGGTGCTGCTCGGCAGTGGAGGGAGAGGGAAGAGCTGAAAGTGTGTTGTGATTTTTGGTTTGAAATAAAAGACTCTTAGCCTCCCACTTAACTATATATATCATACTCCCTTACTTAACTAAAGTAATAACAATTATAACTATAATACTAATACTCTAATTATAAAACTAACACTCTTAGTAAAACATAAAAATGGTAGTACATAATTGCTACAAATCATATTTAATTTAAGTGGGTTAAAAAGACTGTAAAATCGGTAAACTAAATTTAAACCGTTTGGCCGTAAAAATCGAAATGGTAAATAACCCGACTTTAAAATAAAATAGTAGAACCTAAAATAATTATAATATAAGGTCCAAAATATATTGTAACAAAATTCGATTAAGAATTTTGATCGGTAAAATTTGCCGCTTCGCCATTCCTCCGAGACCTGTCACCATTAGCTAACCACAAGGTACAAAGTATTTAATTAACAAATTATAACTAATTAAAATAGATTAACTACTGTAATACGTATGATTTAGGGCGGGGTATTACAGCCTATGCTGGAGACACCAGTAGGAAGACACTTGTGGTATCTTGGTCTATTCTCATATCTTCTATCAGTGTCGAGAACGCGGTCCAAGTCGTTCCATGTCACCCACAAAGTCCCTGTTGGTGATACTCCTTATGTCAGAGCTAAACATGTCCAGGTTTGTCTAATTTTTTTTCTATCAATTTCATCCTAAATTTACTGGGTTTTTTTTTCCTCCATTTCTGAGCGAAGATTTAATGGGTTCTGGTTGGTTTTCCCGGTTCGGAGGTTTAATCTTTGAATTTTTAAGCAAAAACTTTATGGGTTCTGTTTGTTTTTCCAATTCAGTAGTGTGAAGTGCTGATTTGCATTATTTCTGAAGTTTGGATTTCAATGTCTAAATGGGCAGTTGTTTTTTCCCCAGCTTTATCTGGGTTCTCTTAATTTGCTCATAAAGTTTGGATTTCGATGATGGGCAGTTGTTTTTGGTCCAAAACTTTTTGGGTTCTGTTTGTTTTGCCCAATTAAGGGGGTTTGAAGTCTGAATCTTTTCTAAAGTTTCTATCTTGACAGTTGAAATGGGTAGTTATTTTTTTGCACAACACTATTTGGGCACTATTGACTTTCCCAAATTCATGGCTTCCGAGGTGCAAATTGTTGATAAAGTTATGACTTTGGTCGACCCAGTACCAGGTCTGGACGAATAGTTACAAACGGTTTCCAATCAACATTCCAAGTAAATCTCATAGAACCATTCAATTAAATATGTTGATCCATGTTTGTTTACTGTCATGCCCGCCAACTGAATTTCACTAATTTATGTTGACGTATGCTTGTTTATGTTAATGCTTACCAATTATTCAATGAAATGCTTGACTTAACTGAGGACTTAACTGAGCCTAACCAAATCCTGTATGTGAACCCTCCGTTTTATGTTGCTTTTTGAGAAACCTTATTGAATTATGTCTTCGGTATTCGACTTACACTTCACGGAGGTGAGCCTGAAAATGGAAGACATGAATGGAGAAATGGAAGCAGTAGAGATGGGGAAGAAAGGATGGAGAGGTACAAATCTGTGTAGGTTTTAGAGTTGCTATTTTTGCTACTCTTTTCTTCTCCCTTTGTTACTCATTGCTCTTTCTTACTCACTACCTGACAATGTTTCTACTACTTCAGTCGAGACAGCTGATGGACTTAATGGTTCAATAAATGAAAAAGGACTGCAATAACATCAAGTACTCCATGTCTGAATTGATCTCATTGTCGTACGAATCATCTGATGTTGAACTTGCTCTCCCTGAATTAAAAGTTAGCCAAGCGATACGATAGTGTATAAAACTCATACAAGGTCGTTTTACTCCCGTTGATCATATCATACATGTTCAACTCTTTACTTGACTTGATGTGACAAACAGTTAACAACATTCTTTGCAACTGTATACCTAATAGCTTAGGAAGAGATTTTCTTTCTTCCTGGCTATCTTTTTGTCACTCAAGCTGTGAGTTTGTGGTACTGGAAGCAAATGGATGTTTAAAAAGCTTTTTGCAGTTCAAATGTCGCAATCAATTATGCAAGTGTAGATTGTCTGGTGAGTGGGATCCTCTACCTTGCTCTGATGCTCGGGATTCTTTAATTGAAAATATTTTATGTGAGAGTATCTTTAGGACATTTTGTTTCTGTTTTTTTAATAGCAGAGTGGATCTTGCGGTAGTTATATAATGATACCATCTTATACCGATAAATACCCAAGCGATGTTCCAAACTGTAAAAATTCCCTTGATGTTCCAAACCGTAAAAATACCATTGATTTCTTCTGGAATCAACTTTAGAATATATAAAAAGGGTATGTTAAAGGTAACATTTATAGTAGGAGGAAATGTTTAAAATAATTTTATAGTCCCAAGTATGTAGGGTTGCCAAAAAATAGTCCAACTTGAAAATCGGCTACGTCCGGCCCAGAAAAAAAATCAGCTACATTCATAGTTTTTTTATTTGAATTTTGACATTAATCGATTTTTCTGAGTATAGATGCAACTGTTTTTTTTATTTTTTTATTTCAAGTGAATTGATCAACCTAAAATAAACTTAAAAGAACTAGGTAACAACAAGAAAAAGAATTTCAAGGGAAATATGTATCCAAAGAAAATGTCACTGCAAATATTGGAGCTTTGATGGTTTGTACATAAACATAGACTGATAATATATGTAATAGATCAACAAATGTAGTTGTTGTTAGTGCTTCTTAGATCCACCGCCATGTCACTTTGTGTTGCACAATTTATTTCCTTAGTAGGGATCCCAATTTAGCACCTTGGTTGATTCAGATTTGGTGCTTATTAGTGATGTAATGGAATTTGCACATGTTGCATTCAGTCTGCTAGACTGCTCCATTGACATTTTTCTGTGGAATTTGGTTGTTTTCTCCCTTTTTCAAAGCTCTGTTCCTTTAGAATTTTTTCTGCTGCATTTCTTCAGTCTTATTAGTCATGTTGAATTAATAATGGTACTGAAATTCCATTTTTATTGCAATTTTTCATGGTTATGGTTATCATTCTTTTGGATTTGTTTGGCAATCTTGAAAATGAACACATGTTGGATTCAATGATGTTTGCTCCACCGATCCATTAACATTTCTTTGTGAATTTTGCTTCTTTTGTTCCTTTTTTACAAGTTACATCAAAAAACTCTATTTTTAGTTTCTCAGCTTCAAGTATGCAAGGATTGGCTTACCAAGCTTTCAAAGTTGTTTAACCTAATTCTAATTTGTTCATTAGTCAATTAAAAATTAGGTAATTGGGTTCTTTTTAATTTATATTGTTTTGAGTTTTTTAGGATGTCCTCTGTTGAAGATTGTTATGATGGTTGCCCTCTGTGTTTAAGTTTTGTTTGGATGTGTACCTAGGCCCTGTGATCATCAAGCTAGAGGCGTCATTCAGTTTGTGCTAAGTATATCATAACTTTTATTTAATTGATAATTGGAATGATTACTTGATTGTGTATAGCTTTTCCTCAACTGAGTATGGTTGGACATGGATAATGATTGTGAAGTTGGCTTGGAGTTGGATTGGGATGAGCTTGTTTTGTTGCTGTAATAGGCTACTCTCACGAATACCCACCAATTATTAGATAAAATGTTCACATCATAGTGAATTGGAAAATCCAAGACGGTTAGTTTATGTTATAGTAGAATTTCATATACTTTTTTAGGATACTAATCAACAATAATACATTTTTTTTGGGACTCTTTAAACTCAAACCTTTCAATTTCAGACATAAAAATGTTATTCTCATATTAGAAATTGTTATTGCTGACATACAACTAAGGATTTTATGAGCGTTCCTCATATTAATTTGGTTGATACCTAGATGATGATCTCCCTACCCTAAATTATGCTTTTTCCCAATATAAAAATCCCTTTTACTGGGTTATTAAATTATGGCCAACTGGGTATTGTCCACATTATAGATATTTGTATATGTATGCTGTTGAATTTACCTAACATTGTTTTCGAAAAGCTGGCTTCATACGTGGATCCATTAATTTGCTAAAAAGCTGGCTTTTAGTGCATGGTATTAGTGAACATTGAATGAATGTTGTGCCTTAAAAACAGGTGGACAAGGGCTTTGTAGCTCAGGTCTAGGTATTTTGGACTTGTTCGTATATCATTCATTACACCATATTCATACCAAGAGAGCTTTTATTGCTTTGTTCCAGCGAGAATGAGTGAGTGAATGTTGTAGCATTTGCATTTTCTTTTTTTGTTGAAATAGGAATCATGATTGACTTGTTCATAATGGACATATTACATGTTCTAAAATTACAAGTGAAGGAATGAAATGGCTATGGTAAAGATAGAGTTTAGTGTTTGCTCAATGGTGCAGAAGTGTGTTAATTTGCATAAGTTGTTTTTGATATCACATTCTGATGTCCTTGCTCGATTGTTTCATTCAGTTATCCAGTACACTATCTATTACATCTTTATGTTATCATGGCGGTTCTTCTCGCATTGTTTATCGCATTTGTTTTTGTTTGCTATATTTTTGTGATACCTGCCAGTACATCTTCAAGTCTGATAGAACCACACTCTCGGGGAAAAAAAGGAGAACTGATTATCTAGCCATAGTGTTCTGCAGCCCGTGGTTTGCACGAGCATGTGCATCTAGTAATCTAGTATGTATAAATTTGAGATAACGTACAAGCAGTCATATTTTTATGATAAATACCTGATTCATGCTAAGATTGTTGTCAAATTTTTATGTATTGCATGTTGGAGTTGCTTAAAAGGTAAAGGGTGTTAAACAAGTAGACTACTATTAATCCCTTAGTTGAGTCATTATATCAAAATTACGGATTGGTTAAATTTCTCGTAATATGAGTCAATCCATTGACTTTCTCTTCTTTGATATGATGATTGTTGCCTTTGTTATTATTTTCTTATATATTAATTAAGTCTCTTACTTTCATTTTCTCAAACGACATATTTTTTTGGTAAAAATGTATAAGTTGGATAAGTAAAGTCAAATATATTTCAATAAGTTTAGTTAGTTTATGTAAAAGTAGGTAGAGATAGGTGATGAATTGTTTATAAGTAAAACATTGTGTAGGTTTAGCGAGATTTAAGTAAAAAAATGTAGAATTCGGTAAAAGTAGGTAGAAAAATGTTGTGGGTGGTATTTCATTACAAAGAACATAGTTTAATACTTATAAATCTTACACCTTTAAAACAATAATTAATGCTATACATATTGTTCGAGATTACTTATTGTTTTTTGCTCTAGTTTGTCATTCGGACATGTCATAGAACCCTGTAGATCAATTGTTCACATATCTATATACAAATAGGAGAGCAAATTCAGTTCTAGGGCAATGGAATCCAATGGTACCAAAAACGTTTCACAGATCCATCATGATTTTTAGGACCAAAATATGCAGAAATTTCAGCCAAATCTCACTGATAAATCAACTAAAACTTATTAAAACCAATAAATAGTAGAATAAAATATTCCCATCAATTTCTATTAAGTTCTATGCCTACCAAATGATTTGGGAGAGCCCAAGGTAATGATGGAAAGTAAAATCACAACCCTAGGATCATGATACTATAATGGAATTTGATGAACACAAAATAGAACTCAAGATATAAAAACTCTTATTTTTTGGATTTTTCATCTAAACAAGAACAAAGAATAAAGATATGACTACTTTAAAAGAGTTGGAACTCACCCAAGTAACCTAAGAATCACAATGCTGAATGCTTAAAAATTAACACCAACGATTCTTCCTTGATCGTCTATAAAAACCCACTCAAGAGCTTAAAGATCCACCAATTCGCCTACAATGGAAAATAAACAAGCACTACCACATTCAAGGACTAAGCTTGAAGATTGATCTTGGTCTAAAAATACTCTTTTCAAATCATAGTTTCATCTAGGTTTAAAGTCCTCAAAAGTCTCTTACAAAAGAAAAGAGATACATATTTATAGAAGAGAACTTGTGCCTTGCGGAACAAGGCTGACCCGTAGATGATACGACCATGTCATCCTACTGAGACACTCATGTTCTACCTCTCGGAGGAAGGTCATGATCATGTCGAATGAATGATGCGTTCATGTCCACGATTCCATGGACGATGGGGCACCAAGCAGCTAAGGGGTCACAATCGTGTCGAATGGAGACACAGTCATGAACACTCTTCTGGAAAGAGGGTCATGGTTGTGTGGGCTATTGACATGCTGGTGTCCTTCTTCTGTAATGTCCTCGAAAATTTAATTAAGAAAGTCAAAAGTTGACTTTATGGTAACAACGGAAGTAACAAGTTTAATGAGCATCATAGATGTATCTCCGAAAAGATACAAAGCCAAAACAGATAACTAATTAATACACTTCAATTAAAAGCCTTAACATAACTCAGAACAAACAACTTAGTTCCAAAAGAAAGCAACTTAAAGAAGTTTAATGCTTGACAAAGTTTTAAGGACTTAACAATCTTCATGGAACATAACTAACAACCAAACCCTACAATCACAACCTTACACTAGATTCCCATTCCTAACATCACATTAAGTACCTTTTTTTTTAGCAAAGAGGATAGGTTACAGAATTAAACCTAATCATCCTGGAAGGGCTCTACTCTTAGCTGCTCTAGCTAGAGCATGTGCTTCCCAGATGACTTGCCTACTAACCTTAGAAATACGAAAAAAGATAAAAGACAGAAGCTTACTCTTGTAAATATCTACCAATTGTTGACAAATCGGGTGGATACCTAGGCTCCCCCTAAAAGCTTGGACTGTTTGAGATGAGTCTATTAAGATGCTAAAGCTCTGCCAACCTCTCTCAGTGGCATCAACGATGGCTGCTTTAATTGCTAGGAGTTCCATCTACAATGATGATAAACCAAAAAGTTTCCTTGCTCCTTGGACCCTTAGATCACTTGCCTCTGCAACCCAACCTATACCTCCCAGTAGGGTCATGTTCTCCCAGGTACCATCACATTTATACTCGGCATGAGGTTGACCCACTGTTGACGTCTTCCATTCAAAGGATAAATTTACTTCTTGTCTCCTTCTGTCAATGATGTGTTGGTCCGGTAACCTGGCTGGTGTTACCCTCGACCTTTAAGTTGCAAGCTTCCCTAACCCATTTAACCACCTCCCCAGGTGGTACACTAATCTTGTTGAACAATTTGCATTTCTTTCCAATCCACATAAACCCACATATACCAACGAATTCTCTAACCAGCTCCTTCCCCACTTCCCTCTGTTTGAAAACGAGTGTTAACCAATTATGAATCCAACTGCTCCAGGAAAGCTGGAGGTGCTGATGGTTAATTATTCCGATTAAAGAGGCAAACCCAATCATGGCTGACCACTCACAGTCAAGGAAGAGATGTGGAGTTGAACCGTATCGGGTTCGGTGCCAAGCTTTCATACCCAGGATTGCGGTTAAAGACAAGATGGATGAAATTCCGACCCGTCATCACCGGACTAAAACCACTCACCCACTCGTTTTCAAGAATCGTTACACCTTCACAAAAAGGCGGGGTGGTGAGCATCACACTATCGAGGCCTCGGCGAGCCATACTTGTTGGAGTAAGGAGAGGCTCGAGACTTGTCAATGACCTCGGAGGCCTCGAAAACCGGGCTGAGCCGTCTCGGGAATGAAGGGCGAGATGGTATCAAGGCTCGGAAGTGACCCAAGTTAATAACTTGCAAGGTGGAAGGTGTTCAAAGGCTAGAAATACGCGTGCCCTCACTCTTTCGACCATAGCTTCTTCAATATAACTCTGATGGACTACAAATTTTGAGAGCTTAAAGTACACATATAGAGCTTTCCAACGATACCTTATGGGTCTAAAACGGAGCTCGGATGAAAAAGTTATGCGCGTTTGAAGTCGGCAGGAAAAAACTGCCCAGAAGGATGTCGCGCCCGCGAAGTTTTTGGTAGCGCCCGCGACGACTTGGTGAATGGCAGGGAATTTGGACAGAAGAAGGTTGCCCCCACAACCTACCCTGTTACGCCCGCGACAGCTTGCTGCCCAGTTTGTCGCACCCGCGACATCAGGCGTAACGCTCGCGACGCCGGGCGCCAGCCGAATCGCCCGGGAGCTGTTCGCTCGATCGCGCCCGCGACGCTGCCTATCGCGCCCGTGACGGCCTGGCTCTACGCATGTTTTGTGGCTATTAAACGCTGTGTTTAGGCTGTTTTTTTCCCCTTGTATAAATGATAACTACCTTTTATGAATGTTTTCAGGGGTTTTCAATAGTGAATTAGGGATAGTTTTGAGTGTAAATCTTGATTTATCTTTCGATTTCCCTACTACACTTGGTGTTGTTGTTTTTGATGTGAATTTGTAGATTTTGAAACTAAAACACTAATTTTCTCTCAACTTCTGGTAAGAGTGAAACACCACGGGCATCTCTATGATATACCAAGATCGTAGTACGAATTTGGATCGAAACGGAGCAAAGAAGGACCGGGCAGCACCCACCATGGTCTGACCGTGGTGGCTGCCACGGTCCTAGCTGGGTCGTGATTTGCGCAAGAAATGAGAAGCAGCAACAATTTATTTTGGGCCAACCATGAATTGATTCGGTCCAATAACATAAGAGGGGAGTGGAGAGCAATTCCATTCAACTCACTTCCTTCACCAACTCAGCGGCCCAATTACAAAGGTGAGAAGTGGGGAGAAAAATTCATGTCATTCGTTCATTCAATCACACGGCCCAATGACACGGAAGTGAAGTGAGAAGTGGGCCGTGCAATTTCACTTCATTCGGTCCATTCATTGAAGATCACATGAGGCCTATTCATTTCATTCCATCCATCCAACCCTTCACTCAGACGGCCCAATCAAATCACGAAGGAGAAAAGTGGATGAATTTATTTCAATCCCTCAACCTTTCAATTCGGTCCACTGACCAAAGGAAGAAGCGAATGAATTCAATCCAATTAATTTCATTCAGCTTGAGTCGGCTCAGTAAAAGAAGAGAGAAGTGGAGGCCAATTCTTGCGGCCCAATCAAAAAGGGTGAGGGCAATTGATTCATGTGGTCAACCTTGGACTTTGCCGAGCACAAAGAAGCGAAGGAACATTTCCCCCAGTAGAAACCACGGCTAGACCGTGGCATTTCCCGCGGTCCGTGACCAACTGGGCGGTTGTGTACGCATTGGTCGTGATTTACAAGTAAGACAAAGGGTGACGATTATTATTTTTTGAGGGATTGACTCATTCATTAATTATGATCTATCATTCATCATTCATTGATCATCATCTAATATTCATCCACCCATCAAGAGAACCAAGAAACTCCCATCTACTCCTCCCCATTAATCAAGACCAAGATCAAGATTAATTCAAGAAGGACGAGAATCAAGATTCGGGAAGAAATTATCGACGTTCGCGAGGAAGACTCCACCCCAGGATCGAAAGACTCGACGGTTGTAATTTTTCGCATTTATATTTCTTTTAAATTCTTTCTTTGTTTTGAGAATTAATTATGATGTTTGGAACTTGTGTCGTACTTTTCTTGAACATGAGTGAGTAGTTTCTTTGAATTCTAGGATTTTGTAACCCGGAACAATGTAGTTTGATTTAATGTTATTAGTTTGTGCATGAATTCTTGTTATGAATCACTAGAAGGTTGTGTTTTCCATGTTCATGTGTGTTCTTTGAGCGCTCGAATACTCATGAGTTAGACATTAACCTGAGAAGTACTAAAAGGTGAATTAGGCTAATCTTACTACCAACCTGTCTACCTAGGTTTGCGAAAGTTGAGAAAGGAGTAGTGAACTAGGGAATCATTAGATAACCTAACTTTTTGAGACCTTCAATTCTGTTTAACCTAAAAGGCACACGAAAGTTGTTTATTAGGATTGTTTAGAATAATTATATTTAGCATCGAAAGGGCGATAGAATTTAGAGGTTGTCGATTCTTGATTCGTTCTTAAATATATGATTGTGAAGGCTAGGTTTTAGTAACTCGTTTTTAGGTTAGCATCTCCCTAGAAGTCTTTCTCTCTTGATAGATTTTATGATTGAATTTTTCCTTGCTTTATTAATTTTAATTAATTGTTACACCTTTTAAACCCAAAAACCTGATTAGCTTAGCAATCGTGATAGAGATTAGTTTATTGAGCGGCTAATTGAGTCCCCGTGGGATCGACCTTGACGTGCTGCTACGTACACCGTGTGCTTGTGGCCTTGTCAAGTTTTTGGCGCCATTGCCGGGGCCTCTGTCTCTAGCAGTCGGTAAACGAACCCTCTTACGTTGACTAAGCTGTTTTTTTCTTTTTTCTTTGATTTTCTTGTTTCACTGCGTTGGTGTTCTTGTTTTTTTTTTTTTTTTTTTGCTAGGATCTTTTAGTGTATGCGGCTGATTCCGGAGTTCGAGTTCGATCTAGAAATAGAGAGGACTTTCCACCGGAGGAAGAGGCAAAGACTAGAAGAAGATAGAAAAGAGACACCATCGCAGCAATCTAAGATGTCCGGAGAAGAACCACCGATAACCTTTGGCAAATATGTGACTCCGAACATCACAAACCCACCCACCGCCATCAAATTTCTTGAACTGGGGAACGATTTTGAGCTGAAGAATTCTCTCATCAGCCTAGTGCGTGCTACGCCCTTCCATGGTCTCCCGTGCGAGGATCCTAACTGTCACCTTCGCATCTTTCGACAAGCATGCGACACCTTCAAAGCCAACGGGGCCTCGCCAGACGCAATCAAGCTGAGGTTATTTCCATTTTCCTTGGAGGATTGAGCATGGGAGTTGCTGGATTCCCTTCTACCGAATTCGATTAGCACCTTCAATCAGCTGGCGAGCGCGTTCTTGGCCAAGTATTTCTCGCCAAGCAAGCTGACGAGCCTCCGGAACCAGATCTCTACTTTCTCCCAGGAGCCGGACGAGAACCTTTATGATGCGTGGGAGAGATTCAAGGAGTTGCTTCGCCAATGACCCCAGCATGGTTTTGAGCCATGGGTTCCCATCCAAGCCTTCTATAATGGGGTGGGTGACAATTTGAGAGCTACGATCCTTGCTGCAGCTGGAGTGAACATTATGAGCGAGACGGTGGAGGAGTTGTACAAGCTAATTGAGCAAATGGTGTCAAACAGCCACCAGTGGTCGAGACCCCCTTCCACGAGAACGGGAGGTAAGTATTCTGTTGACGCCATTACATTATTATCTGCTAAGCTTGATGCAATAAATGAGAAAATGGAAAGATTGCATGTGAATGCTTCCCCTCCTCCCCAATGTGCTTCCTGTTACTCTTTTGAGCATGCTACTCTTTAATGTCCTAATGGGGTGGGTAGTAGTGCGCAACCTGACCAAGCCAACTTTGTTGGTAATCCTACCCATAGATCCCTCTTTGACCCCTAATCCAACACATATAACTCCGGTTTGAGACCCCATTCTAATCCTTCTTACCGGAACTAATTGGGTCACCCACAAAGACAAAGACCTTCCACTCAACCTTACCAAGCCTCTCAAAATCCTCACTTGGAGGCTATGATGAAAGCCATGCACTTGTCCCAACAAAAGCAACTCGAGCATCAACAAAGACAAGGTGAGGTGATTAAGGCCTTAGCCACTAAGGTTGACCTTTTATCCAACCATAACCTAATGCTTGAGAACCAGATAGCTATCCAATCCGGTACTTCCACTACTCCTCCTGGACCACCCGTGCCTAACCCTAAAGAGCATTGCAATGCTATAGTTTTGAGGAGTGGGACACAACTTAAGGGACTCGAGATGCCAAATGCTAAGCATGGGTGGGTTTTGAGTGAGAAGGATGTTGAGAAAGAGAGTGAGGAGGAGAAAGACCAAGAGAGAGAGACCATTGATGAGGGTAGTGCTGAAATCCCTCAACCACCACCTAGAGTTTATGTGCCCCCTATTCCATTCCCTTCTAGGCTTGCTAAGTCTAAGACCGATGTTCAATTTGGGAAATTCCTTGGTATGCTTAAAAAGTTGAATGTGAATGTTCCTTTTCTTGATGTTTTGTCCCATATGCCTTTGTATGCTAAATTCTTGAAGGAGATTCTCTCCAAGAAAAGAAAAATAGATGATTGTGAGGCAATTGCATTGAATGAGGAGTGTAGTTATGTGGTCTTGAACAAGCTCACTCCAAAGCTTAAGGACCCCGGGAGTTTCACTATTTCTTGTGGCCTATGAACCATGAACATTGATCGTGCTTTATGTGATGTGGGCTCAAGTGTGAGCTTGATGCCTTATTCACTTTATAAGAGACTGAACTTAGTGAGCTGAGACCTACTACCATGTCACTACAAATGGCTGATCGTTCTATTAAGTACCCAATGGGTATTTTAGAGGACTTTCCTCTTAAGGTAGGAGACTATTATGTGCCTGTGGATTTTGTGATTCTCGATATGGATGAGGACACTCGCACCCAAATTATTTTGGGAAAACCTTTCCTTGCCACTGTGGGGTGCATAATTGATGTGAAAAAGGGGAAAATGAGTTTTCAGTTTGGGGAGCATGAGGTTGAATTTGATTTATTTCATGAACATATGCATCATATTATTTCTTCTTGCTGTGGTGTCGATGTGGTTGGGAATGATGAGTCTGATGATGTATTTCCTGATAGCCATGTACTTGGTGACGCGACAAATTGGGTACAAGTTGTTGAACCTGAACCTAACATCACCAAGGACAGGCCTTATGCTACTAATGAGGTTGTGTTGAGAAAATTTTGCAGGTTTGACTTCAGGATGCCTTCCGTTGCTTAGGAAGGTGATCAATTCGACCCTTGCTGGTAGGTTCGATTTCGAGATGTTGAGGGAACACATGCTGATGGTGTTCCAAAAGAGTTTGACTATGATGTTAAGCATTCTCCGGACTGAGGTGAGTTTTGTCTTGCTAAAGACGTTAAACTAGCGCTTCTTGGGAGGCAACCCATGCATTTAATTTCTTTATTAGGTTTTATTTTGTTTTATTTTGCTTTGATTTTGAAAACCCTCCTATGTTGAGTTCTTTAAGGTATGTGGTTGGATTGTCATTGCAAGCGTATACTTGGGAATTTTTGGCTTGATGTAGATAATAGGAGAGACTTGGTTGCTTGTTTGATTTAGGTTGCCTGTCTTGATTGTGATTCAACTAGTCTTGATCGATTCTTGTGTATGATAGTGAAGTTCTTGTGTTTGGTACATCAAATGAACTAGTTGTTTGTGATTGTGGTAGGTTAACCCGTGAGACCTCTTGAGCCTAAAAGACTATCATTTTTATAGTCTCATTTTCTTTTGAGTGTGACCTTACCATGTCCGCATCTTTAGAACTTGATTTGACTCTCTTTGAAACTGCATTTGACTTATTGCATTTTGTTAATATGATTGAGGCCCATTTTGAAGCCATGTAGCCAAAAAGCCACCTAACATTATGGCTTCTTTTTGCTAGCCCTTGCGCAATTTTTCCTGTCTTGATTGTTTCACATATATCGTGCACCCTTGGCCTGTTCTTAATTCCATATCCTTTTAGCCAAGTTAGTGGAGCAGCAATTCAGTTGGGGGTAGTTTTTTAGTCTAATCGTGGGTTACTTCGTTGGTTAGTTTGCTTGATGAGGGAAACATTGTTTGCAATCGTTATTTATCCCCTCTTTTTCTTCGAGTCGTTTTCCTGCTTATATTGACTCCTCCCTTGCTTTTCCTTCAATGCGGGTTGTATACTTGAGCTTAATCGCGATGTGAAGTAAGAGGTGTTGTGCGTTATGTATTGGGAATGTTTCTCTTTAGGTTCTTGGCTTTTAGCTCTGCATTTCCTAAATGATTTCACTCCTTACCCTACGCCTAAGCCCCATTACAACCCTTGAAAAGTCCTCATGATTAATTTTTATGCATGTTGTCTATAGCGGTACAGAATCGAGAGTCTTGTCAAGCTTATGGTAGGTTGTTTACATTGGTTGAAGGTTTTGAGCGAACCGTTATATCTTTTGCAAACGCATGAGGGGAGTGATTCACATACCCTAAAGTGAGGTCCTACCGATCCCAACTAGTTCGCCAAACATGTGAATGAATTTTGATTGCATTTGAGTTGTGATGGATTAGCTGTGTTGCATCCTGACCTGTGATTCTATTTCGAACAACAATCTTTGTTTCAATTTGAATCTTATTCTCGCTTGGGAGTCCTTGAGTGTATGTATGCTTTAGTAATCCTATATGCCTTTTTTATTAGAGGAGGTGTGAGTAGGTTTCTTTTTCTTTTCAAGTCCTTCCATCTAGTTTTGAGCCTTGTAAGTGCTTGGGGACAAGCAAGGAGTAAGCATGGGGGGATTTGATAACTGCGTTTTATGACTATGTTTTTAGGGGGTTTCAATAGTGAATTAGGGATAGTTTTGAGTGTAAATCTTGATTTATCTTTCGATTTCCCTACTACACTTGGTGTTGTTGTTTTTGATGTGAATTTGTAGGTTTTGAAACCAAAACACCAATTTTCTCTCAACTTCTGGTAAGAGTGAAACACCACGGGCATCTCCATGATATACCCAGATCGTAGTACGAATTTGGATCGAAACGGAGCAAAGAAGGACCGGGCAGCACCCACCATGGTCTGACCGTGGTGGCTGCCACGGTCCTAGCTGGGTCGTGATTTGCGCAAGAAATGAGAAGCAGCAACAGATTATTTTGGGCCAACTATGAATTGATTCGGTCCAATAACGTAAGAGGGGAGTGGAGAGCAATTCCATTCAACTCACTTCCTTCACCAACTCAGCGGCCCAATTACAAAGGTGAGAAGTGGGGAGAAAAATTCATGTCATTCGTTCATTCAATCACACGGCCCAATGACACGGAAGTGAAGTGAGAAGTGGGCCGTGAAATTTCACTTCATTCAGTCCATTCATTGAAGCTCTCATGAGGCCAATTCATTTCATTCCATCCATCCAACCCTTCACTCAGACGGCCCAATCAAATCACGAAGGAGAAAGTGGATGAATTTATTTCATTCCCTCAACCTTTAAATTCGGTCCAATGACCAAAGGAAGAAGCGAATGAATTCAATCCAATTCATTTCATTCAGCTTGAGTCGGCCCAGTAAAAGAAGAGAGAAGTGGAGACCAATTCTTGCGGCCCAATAAAAAAGGGTGAGGGAAATTAATTCATGTGGTCAACCTTGGACTTTGCCGAGCACAAAGAAGCGAAGGAACATTTCCCCTAGTAGAAACCACGGCCAGACCGTCGCATTTCCCGCGGTCCGTGGCCAACTGGGCGGCTGTGTATGCATTGGCCGTGATTTGCAAGTAAGACAAAGGGTGACGGTTATTATTTTTTGAGGGATTGACTCATTCATCAATTATGATCTATCATTCATCATTCATTTATCATCATCTATCCAATATTCATCCACCCATCAAGAGAGCCAAGAAACTCCCATCTACTCCTCCCCATTGATCAAGACCAAGATCAAGATTAATTCAAGAAGGACAGGAACCAAGATTCGGGAAGAAATTATCGACGTTCGCGAGGAAGACTCGACCTCGGGATCGAAAGACTCGACGTTGTAATTGTTCGCAGTTATATTTCTTTTCGATTCTTTCTTTGTTTTGAGAATTAATTATGATGTTTGGAACTTGTGTCGTACTTTTCTTGAACATGAGTGAGTAGTTTCTTTGAATTCTAGGGTTTTGCAACCCGAAACAATGTAGTTTGATTTAATGTTTTTAGTTTGTGCATGAATTCTGGTTAAGAATCAATAAAAGGTTGTGATTTCCATGTTCATGTGTGTTCTTTGAGCGCTCGAATACTCATGAGTTAGAGATTAACCTGAGAAGTACTAAAAGGTGAATTAGGGTAATCTGACTACCAACTTGTCTACCTAGATTTACGAAAGTTGAGAAAGGAGTAGTAAACTAGTGAATCATTAGATAACCTGACTTTTTGAGACCTTCAATTCTGTTTAACCTAAAAGGCACACGAAAGTGTTGATTAGGTTGCGTAGAATAATTCTATCTAGCATCGAAAGGGCGATAGAATTTAGAGGTTGTTAATTCTTGATTCGTTCTTGAATGTATGATTGTGCAGACTAGGTTTTAGTAATCGAACTCGTTGTTAGGTTAGCATCTCCCTAGAAGTCTTTCTCTCTTTATATAAGTTGTGATTGAATTTTTTCTTGCTTTATTAATTTTAATTAATTGTTACACCTTTTTAAACCCAAAAACCTGATTAGCTTAGCAATCGTGATAGAGATTAGTTTATTGAGCTGCCAATTGACCCCGTGGGATCGACCTTGACGTGCTACTACGTACACCGTGCGCTTGCGGCCCTGACAATAAATACTTGGTTAACACATTTTCCAAGGCAGTTTTGATATATTGACTAATGTTGTGCTTATGCATGTTTTAGGGTTCCCTAAGTCTTCTCCCAAAAATCTTGATTGCTTTATCCAAAGTGATTTGGTGGTGTTTCAAGTCATTCCTTTATTGATCATTTGGTGGATTTCCTTTATGATGATCATGGTGAGGTGTTAAGACTTTGGTGGTGGTTCTACCTTTATCTAAGGTCATATCCAATCCCATTTGGTGTTCAAGGTTATTGTTCTTGGTTGATTTTGGATCCTTCTTATTATTATTATTCAAGTTCAAGGCTATTATTGTGATATTCAAGCGTGTATGATTTTTTTTGCGTGATTCTCATCTCAATGGTCATGGGTGTTCCTTGGGTTTGTCTCCTCTCATCCATATTCAACTCAAGCTATCATAATCCCCTCCACGCACACACTCCAGAAGTGGACTCTAAACCCTTACCACAAAGGGTACAAATCGAATTTGTGTTGTGGTCCCATAGGATCCTCTTAACTGCAATGGCAAGTGTTAAATTGATGATCTTTCAGAAGTGTGTTTTCCATTTTGAGGGAATTTACATGCTCCAAATCTTCTTCCAATTATTGGCTTTCCGCTCTGGAATTTCATGTCCCCATTTGTTTTCCCTCACATTTTCCCCCCATATGTAATGGTAACCTGATTTCACCAAGTACTTACCTCAGTTGTGCTCCCCTAGTAGAGACTATCCTCTTCTGGTACTTCCCTTAATAGGTAAGCCAAAATTTCCTTGGCTGAATCCCAAGTGAAAGATTGCCTTATCAATTGCACATTCCACTGCCCTTGGTGTGTCATTAAGTAACTGACTAATTTCCCAAACCACTTCGAGCGATCTATGTTGCGGTTCAGTTCTAGCAGTTTGTTCCCCGCCAAAACATCCTCCAAGATTCGACCTCTCCGCCCATTGCCAATTCTCACCCTGATTCCCTGTTTTATGCCCTCACTTGCTTAGCACATACTCTTCCATCCCGGGGATCCCTACATATTCCCCACGCCCTCCATCTTCAGCGGAGAAGCATTCTTGTACCTTGTGTTATAGATTTTTGCCAGGACCATGTCCTTATTCTTCTCCAACCTCCATGCGTGTTTCACCAGCAAGGCGTCATTGACCCAAGATGTTCTTTTAAGTCCCAACTCTCCAGCCCCCTTGGGTGCAAAAATTTTATCCTTTGTCACCCAGTGTTTGCCTGACTTATTGCCACTTGTCCACCAAAAAAAGTTGGCAATGATACTATCAAACCTATCGGCTAGTTTAACATGTATTTTAAAGATTGCTAGTATGTGCTTGTGTAAAGCCGACAATACCGAATTTACTAGGATGATACGACCTACTGGGGAAAGTAGCGATGCTCTCCAGGCTTACCCCGTAGTACTTCTAGGGAATCTCCTAATTGTTCCAGAGCAACCAAAAAGAGTTTCTTTAACCAGAAGGAATTCGTATCCGATGTAGGATACCTTGCAACTTTTTCTCTATATCTTCTGCTAGAAACCCAAACTGCGTTGTTCTGTGCCTCGTGATAAGGGGAGGGACCCCTAGGTATCTATTGAAGGTATTTTCCAATTGGAATCTCGGGATGGCTTTCGAGCCTTCTTTTTCCTCCTGGTCCACATTAGAGGATGCCATTATATGCGATTTCCCAATGCTCACTACTTGCCTCAAAATGTTACAAAACCCATCTAGGATATTCTTCAAGTTCAGGCAATAATCCAATGAGAGCTCCGTGAAGAATATGGAGTCACCTGCAAAGAACATGTGGATAAGAGAAGGGCTCCCCCTGGCTATCCTGACCCCTCTAATTTGTTGTCTCTCCTGCGCTACTCTCAGGTTTGACATCAACATATCAAGCCATAGGAAGAGGTATGGAGAGAGGGGGTCCCCTTGTCGGAGACCCACTTCAGGGTAAAAGAAGGTGAAGGGATTCCATTTATCAGCACCGAATATCTTATCCTCTGCAGCACCCTGTGAAGGGAGTCCTAACTTATTCTGTCATACGCTTTGTTCATGTCCTCCTTGATTGCCGCTAATTTCCTCTCCTGTCTTTTTTTCACAATATAGGTTAACACTTCATGTGCTAACAAGCAATTGTCCGCCATCAACCGCCCCGGAATGAAAGCGTTTTGAGAATCATCTACCAAGTCTTTGACCACACCCCTGAGCCTGTTCACAATGCACTTTCTCAGCTTGCTTGAAGTATGAGATTGTTTGTTGGTGGTCCTTTTTTAGTACTAGGGAAATGAGGGTATTATTAATTTCCTTCAATAGCTTCCTAGAGTTGAGCATTTGGAGAACAACTCCTGATACCTCTTCCTTTAGCATGGCTCAAAGGTGTTGGTAGAAGCATACCGATACAGCATCCGACCCAGGGGCCTTAAGAGGTGCCATTTGCTTCAAGGCTCTGTCAACCTCCTCCTCAAGAAATGGTTGCGAAAGGGAGGCTAGGTGTCCCGCCGACAATTTTTTTACAAACATGAGATGAAAGTCAATAATGTTTACCGCTATTTGTTAAAACAGGTTAAAATTCATTTCAATTCATTTAGGAGAAGAAGTGAATAAATTTAAAGGACAATGATACATATCTTGACTCAAGATGGTTAATAACCATCTTGAACTTTCATATTTCATATTTTTGTAACTTTTAATAATATTTTCTCTAATAGTTGTACATATTTATCAATTATAAGAGTATAATATTTATTAGATAGGTCAAAAAATATAAATAATAGCCTCATTATATCAATCATAGTAAAAAAAACTGCACATTTTATGCATAGTTTTGTATTTATGAATAAATAAATAAATAAATATTTTTATATTTTTATAAGTTGTAATAATCCTCAAAGTAATGAAACATACCTTTATAATGATTTAAATATACTTATATTTAATTTTATAAGTGATTTAGGTGAAATGCAAGATGATTATTAACCATCCTGCATCAAGATATTTATCATTTTGCAAATTTAAATAGTTCACAAACAATTTACTCCCAACCCAAAAACACATATTTTAGAAATAACAACTAACTTCAACCTCATAATAAAAAATCAGATGTCGGAAAGCAGAAACGGAAATACTTCTTAAATCAGAAAAGTTTCTATATTAGGTAACATATTAGTTTTATTTAGCGGACGACCTTTCAGAGGTCTCAAAAATCATAACAAGAATTCAGATATGTACGAGATTGAGTCTCCAGATGGTCCCGAATCAGAAAAGGGACGAGAGATTAAGTTTCCAAACAATCCCGAATTTGGACAAGGGACAAGACATTAATTCACCATAAAGTCTCGATTTTGGACGAGGGACTCCATAAAGTCTCGATTTTGGACGAGGGAGGAGACATTAAGTCTCCATATGGTCCCAAACTTTGTTGAGGGATGAGAGACAGAAACTCTTAAATTCATATGGTCAATTCCAAACATGGAAAAGAATACTAAATCCTTAAACAGTTCAGATACATGTGCACACCTTACCACAGGGAAGTAACATAATTTAATATGCTTAATGTTTCAATCTATTACTTACTAACTTATGGATTTTCAGTTTCTAAACCAAACCCAGTTTCCAAAAAATTGGCAGACAAAACAGATTTGCAATAACTGTTCTACTTTATTTAAACCAGAATTAGATAAACAGAGAGTTTCGAAAACAGGAACTGCTCAGATATTTTTCATAGAAAATTATCTATTGGACGCATGCCTCATAGAAACAAGTTAAAAGCATAAAGCAGATAAAAGATACATCCCGACGGGGATTAGGTCATTAACATTACCTAGAGATCTTTAATTCAAATTTTACTTGAGCTCACTAAACATTTTCTGGACTTAACTGAACCTGTTAATGTAATAAGTCCTAAAATTAATAATGCCATAAAGATGTTTGTACACATAACACCTAACCCTACCCAAGCTCAAGAAACATTTTTAAGTGTCTAACAACCAAGAACATAATCAAAAGAACTCATAAATAACTTAAAGAATATAATATGCTCTTATTAAGTTCACAAAAACTTGCACAAAATACTAACTCTGTATTGGAGAGGTCATAACTTGACTTTCCGACCACCCATAAAGATAAACTTTAGCTTTTAGGAAACCTTGGAATGTTTACTACAACTTCCATGTTGGCAACAAATCCAACACTCGAAGGTGTCTAAAAAAATCAAATAAACCAAACTGACCAGAACTGACCTACTCTTGTTAAAAGACTCATTACTTGATTTTTACGCATCAATCACCCAAATCTCAAAATTCCTATTAAAGTAAACATATAAGGGTAATTCCAGACCAAGCCTTTCAATTTATTCCAATTAATACAATTTTTATCGAATTTCTAAAGTTACCCAACCAAAACTGTCCCAAAAGTCCGGGTTACACTCTATTTTAAACTTAACTCTAACCAAAACAACCTAAATTTCAACCTTGACATCCCAACTCACTATAAATATAACAACAACCCTATAACCTTATAAACCCTCCCAATTACTCATCTAGATCAAACTCAATCCTTAAACACATGAATCATCACTTTGAACAAAGAATGCAACTAAACCTTAAATCCTTAGAAAACATGAATTAACACCAACCTTAAATTTAAGTTGATAAAGTAGTTTTAAAAAAAAAAACTCTTTAAGAACTCCATCCTATGGACTATGGTAAAATAAAAAAAAGGTTTAAAATAAAGAAGAAAATAATACTCATAATAATTCTAATATCATGAACTAAAATAACAATAATAACATATTAATTTTAATAATTTACATAAAATCACAATAATATTCATTTCTAATAATATAATAAAATTAAAAATAACCAGAATAACAAAACTAAATAATATTAACTAAACAAATCAAAGAAAATACATACATATATATATATATATATATATATATATATATATATATATATATATATATATATACATACATATATATATATACATACATACATATATATATATATATATATATATATATATATATATATATATATATATATATATATATATATATATATATATATATATATATATATATATACCTATCAACTATTTTTCATGCATGAGCACAACAAACAAAAAATATATACTCATCAACCCTAGCTTTAAGATACTTGATAATTAGAATTGAAACACATTGACACTAATAATAATATTAATATGAACATATGAGATAAAATTAACAAATAATAAAAAAAATAACATGTTTAGGGTTGAGTATATACTAGCAAGGAGGAAGAGGGATGGTGGCTGATTGGTGGTGGCCAGTGGGTTGGGCAGCGGTGACGGTGGTCGGCGACAACGACTTAGGTGGCTAATGGTAAGGGCAAATACGAGGAACAAGAGAGTGGGAAAGGGAGGAAAAAAAGGGCGTCGACTGTGGTGTGGTGGTGTGACGATGGAATGGTGGTCCCGCAAGGTGGTGGTGGTGGCAGAGAGTGCTTCGACTGGTGGTGGGTGGAGATTGAGAGAGAGAAGAAAATGTGTAGTGTTTGATAAAACGGTTTTGCTAATTGTCACCTTGGGGGCGATTGTTAAGAAAGAATCTTTATCCACTTTTTAATTTTATAAATCTTATAAACATACAAAAGAGATTATTTTTTTTAATAAAATATACTTTGTTATCTAATTAAATCTACATAAATATTCTTATTACCTAATTAATATTGAATAAACAAACACAAATATTATATCAATGGACCCATGATTCTTAATTCTTCTTTTTTTCAGATACTTATTGATTGGTAAACACTTCATATTTACTCTATTCCTATTCTTTTTGTCGTACATTTCAAGCGTTTGTTCTATTGTTCCTGTTCATTTCAAGCTCTTCTTGCTCATTTGAAACTGTTCGGTTGTGGTAAATTGGGTATCCTAAGTAAGGTTATCGAATCCACAGGGATGGTGTGTTAAGTTATCAGGAAATTGGTCTGGTAAGGTTTTCAATATGCGAAAAGCATTAAATAAGAATTAAACTAAACTAATCAGGAATTGAAAATAATGGAAACTAAAGAAAACATGAATTGAACCCTAACTATTAGAACAAGAAACTAACAATAAACGAATACATAATCAAGAAAGAACGCTAATAACTATGAATGTAAAAACTTAATTGAATACTGAATTTAAAGAAGAAAAATTATACCTATCATGCATTTTACTAATCTTGAATCTTGAAATCTTGAATCTTGAATCACGAATTTCCCCCCGAACAAACAAGAAAAAGCATGATTTGGATTACTAAGGCTGCTCGAATCCTCATCTGAAGGGAGAATTCGAGGAACCTTAATCCTCCTCTTCACTAAAAATCGAATTTTTGGTGTGGACTATACTAAGGAAAAACAAAAGACAAGAATCAAAAGAGAAAACAAGAACAAGAACTTGAAGAATGAATAACTTGCATTAATCTAGAAAGGTTTGAATTACAATTGAAGGCTAAGAAAACTTAAGAAAACTCCATCTTAAATCTAGGAAACTAATTCTAAAACCTAATTAAAACTAAGATAAAAACTAAGTAAAAACCTAAGATACTCTATAATGAAATATAATATGGTTTATATAGAAAAGAATTAGGGAAAAGAAAATAATAAAAACTCCAAAACCCTAGCAGCCGCCGCGTCTAATTTCCGAAATTGGGCCGTCGGGTGCGACACATGGGTGTCGCGGGCGCGACCCCTCTCTATCTCATCGTCTGTCACTCCTTGCTCGATGGTCTTCGCAGGCGCTACACGATCCGTCACGGATGCGACATCCTACTGCCCGGCACGTCGCGGGCGCTACAAAATCTTTCGCGGGTGCGACAGTTTCTCTGAAATTCTCTTTCACTGTCGTCGCGGGTGCTACGTTTCTTTCGCGGGTTTGCGACATCCTTCTAACGTTCGGAGCTTCTTTGTTTGCTAGACTTCGTGGGGGCGACACTTGTGTAGCGGGCGCGACCCTGCTCTGGTTGGCTGTCGCGGGTGCGAATCTTGTGTAGCGGGCGCGACCCTGCTTGTTCTGGGCTGTTTTTGGCTCGGATTTCCTTCTAACTCTCGATTGTCCTAGAAAACCACAAAATCATCATAACTAATATATAATTAAGGGGCTAAAACAAGCAAAACACTTTATAAAATGATATAAATTCGTCTCGAAACGAGACCGAACAACACTCCCACACAGGGGTTTGCTCGCCCCGAGCAAACTAAAACAAAAAGAAAAAGAAAACTAAGCTAAACTAACTCACTTTCGTAGGAATCACGGTTGCATTTAGCGTATGTAACAAGCCCTTTAAACCCTTTGGCAGCCGAAGTGGATGAGGAAGGTCTTGTGAGGGTTTATAGCAACTATACCCACAAAAGCCAAAGAAAAAGAAAAGAAAAGAAAAGAAAGAAGACTCAAAACTAAAGAAAAGAACAGAGGAGAAACATTTTGTGAGATAAAAGAGGCGAAATTGAAGAAAAAGGATCAGCACAAAGGAAGTTCATACACACGGTCGCGAAGCTCACTACTCAAACAACGCATTCACTCAACCAGGAACGGTTAATAAGCACTACCAAGGCAACTAGCAAGACTGTTACTTAGACTTCACAGTTTTCACCTCACTCATGCATAGCTTGATGGGTTCCTCATGCTCAAGTGTAGTGTTTCTGGCTAGTTTTTGTTTAAGTTAAGGCTCAGTCGGTTAGAATTAACTACTCAAACACCCATGCTCGATTTATTTAAGGAATTAATGGCAGTTCCTCTCCCTATTTTGTGTCGCCCTTGGCTTGGTGAGGGTCGCAGGTTACATAGAGATCGGTTCCACACTTATTGCATTACTCTTTTTGGTGTTGGATTTTTCGAGAATTGAACGGCCCTGAAAGGGGTCTACTCTTCCAACATAGATCCTTTCCATTCATAAACAAGGTGCTTAAGGGATGTGCGTGTCGCACCACTCATACCGATCTATGTAGGTGAACCAACATTTTCATATTACTTTATTATTTTTGTGTTAGTGTTTTCGGGAATTGCACGCCTAAAAAGGGGTTTACCCTCCCAACACGGGCTACTCCATACGCAAACGAAGTGCTTAAGGGGTAAGAGCGCCGCACCTGTAACAACCCGAAGAAAATCTCCCTTAATACGTACTTATTAGTTTTAATAATCAAGGTTAAAATTATATCGCGGTTAATTAAAAGCGCACGTTCCATTTTTCAAACCCAGTGTATGTTTTGTAGGACTTGAACAGTGCAACGGTCATCAACGATTTAGTTTAGTTTTCTTTTCTTGAAAAAAAAATCGCTACCGATAATTTTTACGTGGTTCTGGTCGTACATGAATTCTTTTACCGAGATCGACGTACCGGGTCCTTCTTTATTCGAATTAATTTAAGGTTATAATTATGAGGAATTTTATGGAGGTGTTGGATATTTTTATTTGGGGTTTCCGATAACAATTTTACGGTTTAATGATTTTCGGTAATTTGGGAAATTAGGGAGATATAAGTATTAGAGGGAGGAATTAAATTTGATGAATTTAGGGTGTTTTGGGCCATGATGGATGGCTGGATCAACCAAGGAGAAAGGGGGAGAAGCTTCTTGGGCCTTATGATATTAGGTGTGTTTATATAAGATAATATTAGGTGGGTATCTTCTTTTTGAAACATTATTCACTCAAACCCTCACCTTGCTTCCTCTCTCACCATGACCCCCTACCTCCAACCATCAGTTGCTGCTACCGCCGTGCTGCTGCTGCAGGCCAGCCGGCGTCCGACTGTTTTTCGGCCACTTTTCCGGCCACCGTTGCATCACCGCACCACCTCCATCATTCCTCCTTCAATCTTGTTCCTTTTTCAAGTGTTAAACAAGTGTTTCTAAGTTCATCAAGTAAAAAGGGAAGGAATTCAAGCATCAAGGAGAGAAATCTTGGTCCCTTCAAGAAGATCGTTGTGCTACTGTTCAAGTCCCTGCTCGTCCCATACGTGTTCAGGAATCTCGGCAAAGGAGAAGGAAAAGCCCCGGAAGAACGAAACCCTAGAGCTTCTTAAGGAGAGTGAAGGTGGTTAAAGACTCTTGATGACAGATTTAAGTGAAATTCGTGATGTTTTGGCTGTATAAGTTTTATTGGGTTGTGTTATGTTGCTTTGAGGTGGTTTAAGTTGAGTTATGCCTTGATGATGCAGGTTCGAAGTTAGTTTATGTTTTGGTTGTTTTGTTGGGTTTAGTCTTAGCCTTGTCCACCTCCGTGGATGGCGGTAATACTCTCATGTGCTTATCCGCTGCTAATCATTAGCTTAGGTGTATTATTAGCTTAATCTAGTGGTTAGTAACCTGGGGGTGTTACAACACCACTCATACCAAAGGTGGACTCACTTTTATTTATTTTTCGAATTTTTAGTTTTTCTTTATTTAGAGCATGAATATTCAAGAAGCTAAAAACTTCCCTCCTAAACCAAAACCATCACATTAACCAACCAAGAAGTGAATTTCTAAGGATACCACATGGTTGCAAATACAGGTGAGGTTATTATGTTTAGGCAAAGCAACAATCAAGCCTAAACCCTATCAAGCATTCACTAACCATTCCTAACTAAGCAATTGCATTATTCTAGCAATCAACGACACAACCATATATACAAACTACTCTAGCTGAAAAAGTTTAAAAAAATTCGCCTAATTTCAATAATAACTAAAGTTGTTTCTCTTCCAAAAATTGGTAAGGCACTTGTGCCACCCCACTCCCATACAAAAACTCTACAATGTCCTCATTGTGAATAAGGCGATACTACACAAAAGAAAAAGCACACAAAAGAAAAGGAAAAACTCAAGCCGGCATGCATGCTACCCCCACTCACACACAAAAAGGCCAGCAATGTCCTCATTGGAATCAGAAATAGAGAAAAGCAAGCACAGAAAAGGAAAGAAAAAGAGACACACCAAAAGAAAAAAATAAAAGAGGGAAAAGAAAGCGAACTCACTAACTGTAAAAGAAAGATAAGGAAGGATATTACCTGGATGGCTTCTTGTCGAAAGACTCACTTCTTCTCACTTAAAATGCAAAGTTAGGAGAGGCAATAAAGAAAAATCAAGAAAAGAAGAGTCAGATATACAATATATACAAGAATCTCAACTTACCTTCCTTCAAGCACTAGGTGGATCGTGGAATGCATATACACATTCCACGTCAGCAGTATCAGGAAACTCTAAGAAGGGCTTCAACCTGTGCCCATTCACTTTCTACACACAATTGTTAGATGGGTAATTGATCTCAACCACTCCTGAAGGGAATACTTGAGTCATAATAAAGGGTCCAGTCCACCTAGATCTCAACTTTCCAGCAAAAAGGTGCAGTCGGGAGTCATAAAGGAGTACCTTTTATCCCGGGAAGAAGGTCTTTCTACGAATGATCTTATTGTGTAAGATTTTAGACCTCTCCTTACTCAATCGCCCATTTTCATAGGCTTCTCTCCTTAACTCCTCAAGCTCACAAAGTGTAAGTCTCCTCACCTCACCAGCTACTGACAGATTAAGATTGAGGGCTTTCAAAGCCCACCAAGCTCTATGTTCAAGCTCTACAGGCAAGTGACAGGGCTTCCCAAAAATAGCTCTATAGGGTGACATCCCAATGGGGGTTTTATAGGCCGTTCGGTAGGCCCACAAGGCATCAATCAGCTTAACAGACCAGTCCTTCCTATTCTTAGACACAGCTTTCTCTAAGATCTGTTTAATTTGCCAATTGGAGACTTCCGCTTAACCATTAGACTGTTGATGGTAAGCGATGGTGAGCCTATGCTCAAATGAGTACCTCTTCAGTAAGGCCTCAAAGGATCTATTATTGAAGTGGGTTCCCTGATCACTAATAATGGCTCTAGGCATTCCAAATCTAGAAAAGATGTATTCCCTAAGGAACTTGGTCACTACTTGAGCATCATTTTTCTTAGTAGGGATAGCCTCTACCGACTTAGACACATAATCAACCGCAAGGAGAATATATTAATTCCCAAAAGAGGTAGGGAATGGTCCCATAAAATCAATACCCCACACATCAAACACATCAACAAAAATCTCAGGTTGTAAGGGCATCATATCTCTCCTAGTTATCTTTCCCAAACTTTGACACCTAGGGCACCGTTGGGCATAATCATGAGCATCTCTAAAAATAGTAGGCCAATAAAACCCACTCTGTAAGATCTTGTAAGCAGTTTTCTTTCCACTATAATGTCCCCCCACAAGGTTGGTCATGGCAAAAAGAGAGGACATCCATAATGGATTCATCAGGAACACATCTCCTAAGTATCTGGTCAGGCAATATTTAAACAAATAAGGGTTATCCCATACAAAACTCTTCACAATGTGAAGAAACATGTCCCTGTCATGCTTATTCCAATCATTAGGCATCTCTCCAGTTACATTAAAGTTCACAATATCAGCAAACCAAGGTTCCACTCCCACACTAAAGAGTTGCTCACCAGGAAACTGAGCAGCAATAGGGGTGGTTTTCACAGTGTTAGGCACAATCCTGGATAGGTGGTCGGCTATAGGATTCTCAGCTCCTTTCCTGTCTCTAATCTCACAGTCAAATTCTTGCAATAACAACACCCACCTAACTAGCCTAGGTTTGGAATCTTTCTTTCCATCAGATACCTAATAGCTGAATGATCAGTGTAAACTATGACTTTAGCACCAAGCAAGTAAGGTTTGAATTTCTCAAAGGCATACACAACAGCTAGAAAATCTTTTTCAGTCACAGTGTAATTCAGTTGAGCATCATTCAAGGTGTGGCTAGCATAATGAATAACAACAGGTTTCTTATCCATTCTCTGGCCTAGCACAACACCAATAACATAATCTGAAGCATCACACATGATCTCAAAAGGTTCTCCCCAGATGAGAGGTTTGAGAATAGGAGGGGAAACAAGGGCAACTTTAAGTTGATTAAAGGCCCTAATACATTCATCAAAAAAATGGAAAGGTACCTCCTTAGCTAGCAGTGAGGATAAGGGTTTAGCAATTTTACTGAAATCCTTAATGAATCACCGGTAGAAACCGGCGTGTCCTAGGAATGAACGGACTTCCTTAACAGAAGTTGGAGGAGACAAATTCTTAACTAAGTCAATATTTGCCTTATCTACCTCTATCCCATCCTTAGAAATCACATGCCCTAGGACAATCCCCCTTTTCACTATAAAGTGACATTTTTCCCAACTAAGGGTCAGACTCTTTTCCTGACATCGACTCACCACGCGATTTAGGTTAGCTAAGCAAGCATCAAAAGAGGTACCAAACACAGAAAAATCATCCATAAAAATTTCCACACATTCCTCAACTAAGTCAGAAAATATTGAAATCATGCACCTCTGGAAGGTTGCAGGGGCATTACACAAGCCAAAAGGCATCCTTCGAAAAGCAAAGGTGCCAAAATGACAAGTGAATGTAGTCTTTTCCTGGTCACAAGGGGAAATACAGACTTGGGTATAACCAGAATAACCATCTGGAAAACAGTAATACTCATGCCCAGCAAGTTTCTCAAGTATTTGATCCATGAAAAGGAGGGGGAAATGGTCCTTCCTAGTGGCTTTGTTCAGTTTTCTATAATCAATGCAGACTCGCCAACCAGAAGGGACACGAATAGGAACTAACTCTCCCTGTTTATTCTCAACAACAATCAAACCAGCCTTCTTAGGGACTACATGGATGGGACTCACCCACTTGCTATAAAAAAGATGGGGTAGATAATATCATGGTCTAACCACTTAAGGAACTCTTTCTTAACTACTTCCTTCATCTGTAGGTTCAGTCTCCTAAAGGGATCTCTATGGGCAGCACTTTCATCTTCTAGGAAGATTCGATGTTAAACAATAGAAGGGTTAATCCTCTTAATGTCACCTAACGTCCACCCTAAGGCTCCCTTGTTCTTTCTAAGAACCTCAATTACTTGGTTTTCCTTGTCCCTACCTAAGTCAGAAGCAATAATTACTAGGTAGGTCTCACTAGGGCCAAGAAAAGCATATTTCATCTCAGAAGGGAGGGGTTTCATCTCAAGTGTGGTGGATGAAGGTGGTTCAGGCTCAATTATCTCAGGTGTGGTTTGAGATGCAAATAAAGATTCATATAGAACATCACCATCAAACACATCAGAATCATACAAAGAATTCAAATCATCAGGATTAATTCCCAGTGCAGTCAACTCATCAGCAAAGGACACATCAGCACAGTCAAGTTGCTCACTATAAAATCACTCACCCAATTAAGAGTACTCTGCTCATGCTCATCAAAACCTAAGGGTGACTTTTGAAGGTTAAAAATATTCAATTCCATAGTCAGATTCCCAAAGGTCAATTTCATTCTACCATCCTTACAGTTAATCCAGGCATTAAAAGTAGCAAGAAAAGGGCGGCCTAGAATAACTGAGATCTCATCTCTAGTACATTGAGCTCTAGCAGTTTCTAGTACTACAAAATCAACAGGAAACACAAAATCCCCAACCTTAATCAGAACATCCTCCACTACCCCCTTGGGTACTCTAGTAGACCTGTCAGCCAATTGCAATACCATCCTAGTAGGCTTTAGTTCACCTAATCTAAGCATCTCATACACATGCAAAGGCAACAAATTCACACTAGCTCCTAGGTTAAGTAATGCCCTTTCTATCAAACTATCACCTATGGTAATAGAGATAGTGGGGCATCCAGGGTCTTTGTACTTAATGGGCATCTGGTTCGATAGAATGGAACTCACATTTGAGGCTAAGAAAGCCTTCTTAGGTACTTGGGTGGCCCTCTTAGTGGTACAAAGCTCCTTAAGGGGATCTGCTGAATGGCATCTAAAAGAGGTATGTTCACCTTAACCTGAGAAAAAGTCTCCCTAATTTTTGTCCATAAATTTTTGGTCCTTACTCCCCCTTAACCTCTGAGGATAAGGTAGAGGGGGCTTGTAGGCCCCTTGAGATGGTGGACTAGTCAAAGGGTTGGTTTTGGACAAGGTTTTGGTGCGAGGAGGCTCAACTGTAACAGTTGGCCTTCCTCCCTCTAACTCATCATCAACAGGCTCATCAACATATTCATCAGTCACAGTCTTTTCATTACACACATCAGAAGATTTCAATTGTACTTTATTATCAATCTCTTTCCCAAAACGAAGAGTAATTACAGCATTCAAACCTTTAACCTGACTAGGGTCACAAGATGACGAACCTGAAGCTTGCCCATTGGGGTTTGCCTCAGGCTGTGCAGGAAAAGATCATATATCTCTATTAGCTAGCATCATTTGAGAAAATTGATCATTCATTTTGAAAGAACCCTAGAGGGGGTGAATAGGGTTATGAAAATTTATGCACAAATGCTCACTGGTAAAGGACGTTAGGGTCTTAATCTTCTCATATTAAGATTCAACTTTGAGATAAATCAAAGTAAACTTGAAATAAAGGACAATAGAAAAGATAACTTAATAACCTCCTTTATTTCTTTGGAACAGAATGCAGACTAAATTGCCTAAGGTAAACGTCCTTAGGGTTGTAGTCGAACACAGAAACTTCGAACCAAATTTCTGCGTAAACACACACACCAAGCACAGATTTGGTGTAAGCTCTAATCGAACCTAAGTTCGTCTAGGATTCGATTACAATCACTCAAATCAAAACCTAAGTCCGTTTAGGAATTGATTCACACAAACTCTCACAAAGAACACAACTTTCTACTCGAAGAAAGAACACAAAAGCAGAGCACTTTCTGTTTTTCACACACCCGATTTCTTCATCCTTGAGGTCTTCTATATGTAGGCACAATGTATCAGAGGTAGAGAACTGTTTGAGATTGATTCCTTCCTGATTCTTTCCTTCATTGTGCTTTGTCTTGCTTCCTAATCTGCGTGAGATCTCCTTGAGATTTCCGGAAAATTTCCAGCCATATCTTCTTTCCAATTTCTTGATTAATTGTTTCCTACAATAAAAATCGCTAAATTAATAGTCTGGTTAGAAAAGGATAGAAAAAACAAATATAAATCTTTCAAAAAAATTTCCAGAAAACTTCCCTATTTTCTGCTCTTATTTGTCTTTCACAACAAAGCTTCTCACCTGGGGTGAACGTCCTTATGATGTTGTGAGTAAACGTCCTTATGATGCCCTAGGTGAATTTCCTTCTACCTGCTTTGAGATTTCTTTCCTTGCGCATCATATCTTTTCTGGCTATTTGAATTTTGGCTTTCATTCAAAACTGATCCAGCGCCAAGGTCCTTGTCAACGTCCTTGAGGGGTTCTAACCATCTCCCCCTTTTTGATGAAGGAAAAATTAATTTACAGCACTTCTCCCCCTTTTTGACTTTTATCAAAAAGTCTAGAGAGCTCCCCCTTAATATTGTAACCATCTCCAATAATCTGTAAGACTCAATGAACTTGTTAGTCCTAAGAGAGGGTGCTCCCCCTCAATATGTGCCATAAAAATATCACTGCTATTTGAGTAGATCCATTTTGTCAAGGTCCTTGATCCTAGGTCTGACAAGGTCCTTGAGGGGTTCTTATTGCAGATGTAAGTAATTTCCTTGAGTGCTCCAAGCTCCCTTAAGCATCTACTTTCCTGGATGCTGAATATACCTGCAAAAACTTTAGATACCCTTCCTCAAGCCATAATTAACATTAAATTTAGGTTCTTGACTACTAGTAACAACCATGTTAGGAGGTCTTGTTCCTTTTGGAACCCAAACTTGTACAATTTTAGAACGATAATGGTTGAAGTAGTGCGATTTACCATATTTACTTTTGGGAAGAGATGAATGACCTTGATATCTTGTCCCAAGATAGTTGTGTCGTTCTTGGTGCCATAAGTGAAATCTGTGGCCTTGGTACTACTCATTAAGGTCCTTGTGACGTCCTTGGTGTCTGGTTCTGATAGCTTGTCCTTGCGAGACAGAATGTCCTTGACAACTTTCGCTCCTTAATAGGGGAAGAACTTTCATGCCATTTTCCAAGGTTTTCTTGTTGCTTGGTTGCCTCAGCCAGAGACTGGTGACAATCATCAAGGTTGGCCTTGAGGTCTAGTATTTCAACTTTGAGAATGTCGACCTTGGAGGAAAGCCCTTCATATAATTTCTCCAATTTCTCATTGGACTCTTTCAGGCCTTTGTTGGTTTCTTTTAGTGACCTAATCTCATTTAAATGCTTGGTCTCTCGTCCTACAAACTTTAAAAGGCATTTTCCCAAGTACTTTTTAGGATAAGTGAGGAGATCATCAAATGTTACCTCCCTTGATTCATCCTTGTCACTGTCCGGATAGTCATTATTGGTTGCACCAACTTCCTCTGTGTCGTTGGTGTCCTTTTTCATGATGCAATGACTAGTAGTTTCCTCATCATCACTCCAAGTGGCCATCAAGGCCATGTGATTTCTCTTTTCTTTGTTCTTTCTGTGGTAGGGACAGTCCTTAATCAAGTGATTTGGGTCACCACAAAAAAAAAATAATAAGAGAGTGAGTTAGTTCTATTATTTGATGAGTCATTACCTCTTTGGTTGATTCGTTTGGATGAAGGTCCTCTGGAGGTATGACTTTTCTTGCATGATTCCTTGAGTTCCTTGGCCATCAAGGCCAAAATCCGGTCCTTATCATTGTTGTTAGGACCATAGATGTCCTTATGGGCTACTTCTTCCTTTTCATTTGGCTCTTCCTGGAGACGCATTTCGTGAACAAGAAGCTTTCCAATGAGGTCATCTAATTGGAGGGTTTCAACATCGTGAACTTCCTCTATTACAGTGACCTTTGATTCCCATTTCTTTCTTGGACGACATCTGAGGACCTTGTGGACTTTTTCTTTATTGGAGTAGGTTTTCCCCAAGGACTTGAGATTATGGACTATGACATTGAATCGTTTGTACATGTCCTTGATGGATTCTCCATTCGTCATTTTGAAGGATTCATAGTGTTTGACATAATTGTCAAGATTTATTTTTTGTACTTGGCTTGTTCCTTTGTATGTGATCACTTGTAACAACCCGCCCTAAACCATTCTCATTTAAATCTCTTAATCGTATTAATTAACTAATTTGTGCCTAAAATTTTCTTTTTCTTTTTAAACCAGTGTGTGTTTTGCAGGACTTGAACAGTGCAACGATCATCCATGGTTCAGTTCAATTTTCTTTTTACAAGAAATCTCTACCGATAAATTTTTATGATGGTTTCCGATCGTATCTGTATTCTTTTACCTAGACCGATATTTTGGGCCCTCCTTTATTTGATTAAATTTAAGGTTATAATTATGCGAAATTTTGTGGAGGTGTTGGATATATTTATTTGGGTGATCGATAACATTTTTACGGTTTAAGAAATTTCGGTAAGTTGGGAAATTAGGGAGATATAAGTATAAGAAGAAGTATTAAAAATGGATCAACTCTCCCTCATGTGGGCTGAGTTTTCAGCTGGGCCAAGAGGAGGGAAGAGAAGTTTTGGGCCTAAGTGTAAACTATGGATATATATATGTTGATATTGGAGGTTATCTCTCATTTTAATCACACCCACTCAACTCACTCATCACCTCTTCCTCTCCCACTCCAAACCCACGCCAGACCAGACCAGCCCCCACTGCCACCTTGCTGCTGCTGTCTGGCCGCCCAGCCAGCCGCCGCCGGCGAGTTTTCCGGCCAAAATTTCGGCCATGATCATCCTCATCATCTAATCCACTTATTCTTCCATTTCAAATGGTTTTCCAAAGGTAAATTCAAGAAATTTAAGGTCTTCAAGAGGAGTTTTCTAAGAGCTAAGAGAATCAAGGGAATTTTGGTTTCCTCAAGAGAACGTTGCACCACCGTTCAAGTCCCTGTTCGTGTCGGACGTGTTTCAAGTTTTCAGGTACGCAAATTGGCTAATCCTTCATCTTAACTCCAATATCTATTATTTTTATTTCAAGTCATGACTGATGATCTATGCTTCATGTTTTAAGTGGTCCCGCCCATTTATTCTAGCTAGCCACGTGAAGTGCTAGCCCCATTTCTAGATGCTCCAGATCAGAGTGTCCTAATGACCTGGCCAGTGTCGACTGTGTATCAGTCACCCAATCCAAACTTAGATCAGTTTGGGCATGCGCGTGTGTGAGATGCTTAGCATCGATCATAAGGGATACCACTCTATTATTTCATCGCAAGTTTTATTTATCTGCACATACATATTCAACAATTCATTTCATTCCGCTTCCCGTTTTCAAAAGGGTTTTAAATGGCCACCAACGTTGTTTATTGCGAAATGCTTCTTACATTTTAGAGGTTTGTGTACTGAGTGTTTCCCCCACTCATTCACAAATGTTGTAATGTTTTGTTTTTAGGCGGTCTGAGCTCCCAAGTGAAAGGAAAAGGCAAGAAGGAGTAGCTTACCTTCTCCTTAGCAAGGTAGACTTTTGGTACGACGGATATTGTTGGACTTCAGTGGTCGTATTGGAAATTGTGGGCCAAGTCATGTTTTGAGATAGATTTCTATGTTTCGGGTAAATTGTATCTAAAGACTTAAACCTTATGTTTGAGTGGTTGTCCTTTTTTTCGTTGATGGGCTGTGGCGTTGAATGCCAAAGTATGGAGTTAAGTTTTATGATATTGTTTGATGAATTGTTTGTGGTTTGATGGTCTTGAAGTTGTTGTTGGTTGCCTTGTCCTTAGTTGGACGGCGGTAATACCCCTTTCCTTGTTTTCCGCTGCGCTAATCACAAGTTTACTAGCAGATTTAGGTAAATTTTGTAATTACGGGATTTGGGGCGTTACATCACTAAGGTATCCAACACCTGTTTAGTTGTATCACAACCAGAAATAAATTCAAACTCATTAGAATCAAGTCCACAATAAAGGATATGTAAAGCTTTAACATTTTTATCCGCCTTTTCTGCTTCTCTAGCAGTATATTTGGATCTAATTTTGGGTTTCCTGATTCCTTCCTCTGTGATCATGGGGACAAAGTCTCCACTCTCAATTCTGTCCCAAACGTCAGAGTCTTGATCCATGATGAATGTTTTCATACGCTTCTTCCATTGGGAAAAGTTTGATCCTCTGAATAATGGGGGACTGTTCAAGCAACGTCCTTGCCCTATATCACCATCTTCGATCCCAACCATGATCTTTTCCACAGAGCGGTTAGTCACTTCTTGAGTGGACCTTCTCTGATACCAATTGAAAGAACCCTAGAGAGGGGTGAATAGGGTTATGAAACTTTCTGCATAAATGCTCACTAGTAAAGGACGTTAGGGTCTTAATCTTCTCAGATTAAGATTCAACTTTGAGATAAATCAAAGTAAACTTGAAATAAAGGACAATAGAAAAGATAACTGAATAACCTCCTTTATTTCTTTGGAACAGAATGCAGACTGAATTGCCTAAGGTAAACGTCCTTAGGGTTACAGTCGAACACAGGAACTTCGAACCAAATTTCTTGGTAAACACACACCAAGCACAGATTTGGTGTAAGCTCTAATCAAACCTAAGTCCGTCTAGGATTCGATTACAATCACTCAAATCAAAACCTAAGTCCGTTAAGGAATTTATTCACACAAACTCTCACAAAGAACACAACTTTCTACTCGAAGAAAGAACACAAAAACAGAGCACTCTCTGTTTTTCACACACCCGATTTCTTCCGTGGAATCGTTGAAGTTCTTCATCCTTAAGGTCTTCTATTTGTAGGCGCAATGTATCAGAGGTAGAGAACCGTTTGAGATTGATTCCTTCCTGATTCTTTCCTTCATTGTGATTTGTCTTGCTTCCTAATCTGCGTGAGATCTCCTTGAGATTTCCGGCAAATTTCCAACCATATCTTCTTTCCAATTTCTTGATTAATTGTTTCCTACAATAAAAATAGTTACAATTAATTAGTCTGGTTAGAAAAGGATAGAAAAAACATATATAAATCTTTCCAGAAAACTTCCCTGTTTTCTGCTCTTATTTGTCTTTCACGACAAAGTTTCTCGCCTAGGGTGAACATCCTTATGATGCTGTGAGTAAACGTTCTTATGATGCCCTAGGTGAATGTCCTTCTGCCTGCTTTGAGATTTCTTTCCTTGCGCATCATATCTTTTCTGGCTATTCGAATTTTGGCTTTCAATTAAAACTGATCCAGTGTCAAGGTCCTTGTCAACGTCCTTGAAGGGTTCTAACACATTTGTTTTAACACTTTCTCAATATCACTCTTCATGGAGTGCTTAGCTTCGCTCAGGCCATTCTTTAATTCCCTAATTTCTCTCTCATGCCTATCCTCATTAGAATACCCCGGTGGGGGTCGGTTTTGGACAATCTGGGATTGGACAGGTGGCCCTCTAGGAGCTTGGTAAGCTCCCTGGGGTTGAGGTCGAAATTGAGGAGGAGGATTTCCTTAGAAACCCCCTCCTTGACTAGGTGGTCTCAATACATTCTGATTCTCGGGGCCATAAGAGAGGAGGGGGTGCTTGCGCATCCCCTGGTGTTGGTAAGGCTGGTATTGATCGGGCCTATAATTATGATGCATAACATTCACATTTTCAGTACTAGTGGCCAGTTGTTGAATTTATATGGGACAAGCAGAATAAATATGATCAACACTTTGGCATAAGGAACACGACACAGGCGGCGGTGGAACAAAAGCAACAGTTTGATCCCAAGAATTGACCTGAGCACAGGTTTGGGATTGTGAGGCAGCTAATTGGGTTTGGGCTAAGGTTTTGATAATATTTTCAAGGGAAGCAAACCTAGCCTCATAACTAGTACTCTCACTCGCAGCATGTACACCCCCTTAGCATTAGACAATTGAGCACCTAAGGACTCGTCTCTAGTTGTTGCCCATTGCATTGCCCTTTCAGACATGCTTTCTAAGAAATCCCAAGCCTCATCGGCAGTTTTATCCATAAAACTCCCTTGACACATTGACTCCAGTGTGACTCTAGTATCATGGTTGACCCCCTCGTATACGATCTGACATAGTCGTACCGATTCAAAACTATGATGAGGGAATTGGGACAGTAGGTTTTTAAATCGTTCGAAAGCTTTCCAAAAAGGTTCTCCTATGTCCTGTCTAAATTTCATAATCGAATTTCTTAGTTGAACAGCTAAGGAGTTTGGAAAAAAACTTTTTCATAAAAACTTTTAGAAAACCATCCCAAGAATTAATGGACCGAGGTTTGATGTATACATCCACCGCTTAGCGGCGTCCCTCAGAGCAAAAGGTAGGTATTTTAAAAGCACATAGTCTAATGGGACTCCAGGTGGAGTTATCATGCTAATGTATTCTTTGTACTCTGCGGTCCATATGAGTGCTATCCAGTACCCGTGAAAAGTGGTAGGTTCTGGGTGTAGTGCTGCCTAGGGTCAAAGGTCACTCCAGTAGGCAGGTTGGGTAGTACAAAACACGAAGGAGGTGGGTGATAAGATGGGTATAATTGGTCATTAAGGGTTACCCTAGGTGGTGGTGGTGCTTCGTCACCCATCTTAGGTCGTTCTACTGAGGGTTCCTCATTCTTAACCAATCTTTGACTAACAAGACTACGAACCCAAACCTCAGGTTGTTGTACTTTCCGTCTTTTCCTTGAAGTGTCAATTTTTTTTTTTAATTTTTTAGTTTTATAAAATTTTTTTTTTGGGTTTTTGTTTTTGAAAATTAATCTAAGAAAGCAGTTAAACTATTCACACACAAACCAATAACCTAATATACCAAATAACGCCATCCCCGGCAATGGCACCATTGTTCGGTTGTGGTAAATTGGGTATCCTAAGTAAGATTGTCGAATCCACAGGGATGGTGTGTTAGATTATCAGGAAATTAGTCTAGTAAGGTTTTCAATATGCGGAAAGCAGTAAATAAGAATTAAACTAAACCAATCAGGAATTGAAAAATAATGGAAATTAAAGAAAACATGAATTGAAAACAAACCCTAACTACTAGAACAAGAACAAGAAACTAACAAGAAACGAATGCATAATCAAGAAAGAACGCTAATAACTACGAATGTAAAAACTGAATTGAATACTGAATTTAAAGAAGAGAAATTATACCGAGCATGCATTGTACTAATCTTGAATCTTGAAATCTTGAATCTTGAATCTTGAATCACGAATTTTTCCCCGATCAAACAAGAAAAAGCGTGATTTGGATTACTAAGATTGCTCGAATCCTCACCTGAATGGAGAATTCGAGGAACCTTAATCCTCCTCTTCACTAAAAATCAGGCGCGACCCTTTACTCGGAAATTCTTCTTCACCGTCGTCGGGGTGCTACGTTTCTTTCGCGGGCGCGCCATCCTTCTGATGTTCGGGGCTTCTTTGTTTGCTGGACTTCGTGGGCGCGACGCTTGTGTAGCGGGCGTGACCCTGCTCTGGTTGGCTGTTGCAGGTGCGAATCTTGTGTAGCGGGCGCGACCCTGCTTGTTCTGAGCTGTTTTTGGCTCGGATTTCTTTCTAACTCTCAATTGTCCTAGACAAACACAAAATCATCATAACTAATATATAATTAAGGGGCTAAAACAAGCAAAACACTTTATAAAATGATATAAATTCGGCTCGAAATGAGACCGAACAGAAACGCTTGTTCGACTTTTCCTATTCTCAATTCATGCTCTTGTTCATTTCAAGCATGTCTAACAAACGTCTATGGCTTATCAAGCACTCCCTGTCCGAAGCTCCCGAATTTATTTTTTTTCATTCAAATATCTAATCTCAAAGTTTCTTAGAAGGGGGGAAAAAAGTAACCCAAATAAGAACAACCTTGGGAATTAGCAGTGGTCTTTTGGGTACAAAGTCAAGTTAGTTTTGGTCCAGCCTAATCTAATGGAAGAACAACCCAGATTGATTATGTGAGCCGATTTGTTTGTTATTAGTCCTAATGTGACAGGAGAATGAAAGAGCAAATCAAGCAAAGTTTTGGGAGCAATTTTGCTCAATTACAGGTTGTGAAAATACAATAAAATGGCAATTGATTTGATTAGACATAATAGTGGTTTGATTTGATTAGATATAATGACCATGAAAATACGAAACTTATACAGGTTTGATTAATGGCAGTTGATTTGGACGACAATTCACAAAACTCCCTCCACACAGTCTTTTGCAACTCCTTTGATTTGCGTTGAATTATTAGTGGCTTTGATTTTAGAAACCACAATATAATCAACTTTGTGTGGTATTTCCAAATTTACATTTAAATAGATTATTATGCAATGTTAATTAGGTAATGATAAGATTTATGTAGATTTTATTGGATATAAGTATATTTTATGATATATGTATATGTATATAAGATTTACAAAATAAAAAAGTTGATAAGATTCTTTCTTAACCATTGCCCCTAGGGCGACGATTAGCAAAATCGATATGCAACGGAGGGAGTAGCAAGAAAGTTAGATTTAGTAAAACTAATGGAAACTCTACCCATCCTATGCAAGAAAAGACTAAAATGCCCTTATATGGTTGGAGTGTACAAAAGAGCATTATGCCGTTGTTAGTGTAACAGACTATTTTACCCTTAGTCATTCACGGTTGTAAGAGCTTACGTGTTTATAACTTTAACAAGAAAATAACACATTTAGAAAAATAATTTAATGGTACAACGACATATATAAATCAAAATTTTTGGGGTTTTACGTCTTGACTTGGCATTCGTTCTTCCTAGGAGAAACACGAGAACGGTCGTGTTCCTAGCTTCTTCCTTCATGCTCTTGGACTCTGTTGCTAAATTCACCCTATGTGAGATGACCATAATGTCATTCGCTCCAAAAATAACTGATACTTAGTTTCCAAAAGGTGACGTGAGATTGATTAGTTGAAAATTAGCTTGGATCCACTTCGGTTATTTTTCTTTGAATCTATGCGCTCCATAAAATACGGATCGGATTAGATAACATTACATCGTGTGGGTAGGAAGGGATTTCTAGTTGGTCCGAATTACAATCGATCTTCCAGCTTAGAAATAGAGTTTGCTTTCTTGGAAGATAGTATTTTGTTAGCCGGCCTTATCTAGAATAGGTTAAAAAAGTCTGGTCTTCTTACTTCCAAAGATGGATGGACAATCAAGGATTTTCCCAGAGAATCCTTGGTGGGAATATTAAAAATCCTCTTAACTTTTTGTATATGGATAGAAGTTGTTTTAGAAGAAAATATCATAGTTGACTTTTGATAATTAATAAACTACCTAGACTCAATGTAAAATTTGTCGAGGACAACTTTTAGATTCTTATAGAGTTTTTCAATACCTTTACAAATTACAAAGCAAGACTGCAAATATAAAGCAAGGGATTGGGGAATTAGATTGGTAGATTTTGATCCCTATGCCACTCTTATTGTCCAAACTTGATTTTAACAAAGGACTCCCATGAAGCAAGAATAAAAAATAATTGGCATCAAAACTTAACTTAGCGATAATAAAGTAGTAAGTTGGGATTTTTTTCAATATCCCCAAAATATTAATCATTTAGGCCCTGTTCTTTTATGCGGTATTTTGCGGAATGGTGTGGTGAGGTGTGGTGGAATTGTGGTGGGGTGTGGTGGAATTGTGGTAGGTTATTGGTATGTGAGATAGGTGAGGAGAGAGAATGTAAAAAGTAGAGGAGAAAAGTGAGGAGAGAGAAAAGTAATGATTTGCGGTAAAATGTGGTGAATTGTGGCAAATTGCGGTAGGATGTGGTACCGCAGTTTGCCAACCGCAGTTCCAATTTTCCTTTTCCATATATATAGCTCAAAGCAAAGATAATACTGTTAAAAGGTAAGCTTGTAACAACAAGTATAGACAAAACACAACAACAAAACAAACAACACCTCACCTACAGAAAATCTATGACCACCCTGGGAGAAAACTGGAAACTACGGACACCAAACTACTTTGAAATTTTGAAGGCAAAGAAACTAATGAAAGGACCATTGACATGGATTCAATGTAATCAAGTCTTAAACTCCATAAAAACAAGTTTGCATCTCATTGAGCCTTGCAGAACATCAAATCAGAAACACTAACTAAATTCACAACTAAAATCAAAGTTACATGAGCACAACGTACAATGTTCACAAATCACATTCATAGCCCATCACATTTGGTAGGAATGAAAGACAAAGTCTCCTTCGCAAGATCATGCACCACCATCAGATTCTGCTGTTGAACATTCCCAAAGATGGACATCCCTGTGGATGCTCCCATTGCCAAGCACACTATCCCCGTGTTCGGGTCCCCGATCATGTAATTCTCACTGGGCAGCTCCAAATCCGCCGCCCCCTTGAAGTGAAACACCAACTTAGGCACCTCTATACTCGACGTATCCTTAGGCATTTTGAAGCAGAGATCGAGCCCCGTGGAACGCGATCTGTCCACGGGGAGCTTCATCTGTGAGGCGAACTCTTGTTTGAGCAGACGAAACGCGGTTTGCTCTAAGTAAGTGATTGTGGTTCCTGAGTCGATGATGAGCCCTCCACTCCCGTCGTCACTCAGGGCAAAAGTGTCTTCCTTAATAGCCAACCGACTGCCCCCCACGCTTATTCCTTCCAGGTGAAGGTAATAGAAGGAGGGCTGAGATGGGTTCTTCAGCAATGGAGTTGTGATCACGCTCGCGTTTTTCGATGATTTTTCTGACAATGCTGAGGTGGTACTTGCTGCTAGGGAACCCATCAACAGGGTGCTGGATTTGGACCCATCAATGGAGGTCAAGCAATAGGAGAACTTAGGCTCGTCTAGTTGTGAAACTAAGGACAACGGGCCTCGACCCAACCCGACTAGACCCGCACCCTGATTGAACCCGTCCCCCTCGTTGTCCTCACCACAACCGAACCCAATATTGGGGACGGAGACCTTGTCGGATCCTGACCCGAAAGTGAAGGTCTCGGTGGCCAGGATGCCTTGGGAGGAGGAGTAGTCACCGTAAGTGTATAAGTACTCGCACCCGTTGTTGCACGTGGACGTAGGAAGTACTTGGCAAAGTTGGCTTGAGCATTCCACGGGGTTGAAACTTGATGACTTCTTGGGGTTAAATATGGGGGAGGATTGATCGAAACAGTCTTGACATGGCTGGCATTGGGTCCAAACCAAGTCACTTCCGGTATCCATTATGGCTGAGTATTGGTTCGGGGGGGTTCCAATGGCAATGTTCATTAAGAACTCGCCGTTGCCAGGATGGATTTTGGACTCGACATCAAACGGGCCTTTGGTCGAATCCAACACCATGGAATTCAGCTTCTGGAGCCTGTATGATCCACGTTTGATACCGCGTTGGACCCGCTCCAGTTTGGTGAAATTCGACCCATGATCGATGTGTTTGAGGGAAACCCGGAACCCAATTCGGGTGGGTTTCGCAACGTCAAGGGCTTTCCTAGAGGTGGAGTATGTTGGTGTGGGGAATATGTGTAGCAATATAGCTAATGAAACTAGAGTAAACTTGAGCACATGAAAGTTCATGATTTTGCAAAGTTTGGTGTTGGTTAAGCTATAGATGAGGAAAGGGGGTATTTTATGGGGGTTTATCAAGTGAAGATGTGGGGATTATTATAACTTCCAAAACAAGATAGAGGGAAGAGAATTGAGGGAGGACTATATTCAAGGAGATGACCAGGACAACAAGAAAACTAACCAGAGCAAATGAAAATTAGACAAGTACGTAAGGAAGCAAAACAAAGAAGAATTTTTGGGATTTTGGTGAACAAGTAGTAGAGCTAACAGGGAATTTTGGGAGATTTAGACGGGGTATGATGTAATGATGCTTTGGTTGTTGGGAGAAAATCAGACTAAACAATAATAAGATTTCCCAACTATTTATCCCTTCATCAACTCAATCATCATACATCTCATTTTCGACTTGGTTTTGACTACCACCCTTAATTATGGTTCTTTTGCATATAGAAACTGACCTTAGGTTTGTGTTTATGTGTACTTTTGCTGTGTACAAAATTCATAAGAGCAAATCATTAAAATTGGAGTATGTATGTAATATTAAAGAATAATATTGGGTTTTGGTGGACAATGATATACATCTTAACTCAAGATGGTTAGTAATTATTTTGAATTATCTATATTTTATATTTTTGTAACTTTTAATAATATTTTCTCAAATAATTATATATATTTATCAACTATAAAAGTATAATACTTATAACTAGGTCAAAAAAAATAAATAATAGTCTAATTTTATCAATTATAATAGAAAATGCATAGTCTAACTTTACGAGTGATTTAAGTTTACGGTAATCATTTTGCTTTCTCCATTACTATAACCTATCAATTTCCATATAGAAAATACATACCTTGAAGTCCAATTTTCATCATTTTGCGCTAGGAATGCTATGCTTAAAAGGAATAGTACTGGAAGACCATGTAATTTGTATATGTGATTATCCCGGCCATTGATTGACAAATGATGATTAATGGTGTGTTTGGTTGGTCAATAATCTCAGAAAAATGGTCAATTTTTTCCGGTTGACTTATTTTCTCTATGTTTAGATGTGGGTTGACTTCGGGAAAATTTTCATGAATGATCCATCATTTTCTCCATTTTTCTAAGAAAAATTTTCCTTGAGTGGCTAAAAAAAAATTTCCCAAAAAAATCTTTTCCATGAAAAACTCCCAGTGGAAATAATTTAGCCATGCGACTTGGGAATTACAATTTTGCAGTAAAATGAACTCTTTACTTGAGAGCTGGACCCACAAAAATAATTATTGTTGCTTTACTGAAACAACATTCCACATTCAAATAAAACAGTCACAGCCTTGGCTTGAAGACTATGAAAAAGTCTCTTTTTTTATACTCCTCCTTACTATAATTCTATTACATCTATCACCTATTTATTGTTTTACAATATTTAATGTCTTTCTTTTATTGATAATATTCCATATAACATTTTATCAAAAGAATAATTAAGTTATATTTTTGGTGATAGTATTTCTGATTATTAATTTAGTGATAATAGTACTTTTATATAATATATATCATTGTATTACATGAGAAATCAATTGTCAAAGTTTTTGACTTTTTTTTTTATGGAATTTTGATATTTGACTGACACATAAATTAAAGCAACAAATAAAATTAAAAAAATAATTATTTATGAAAAATCAACATAAAAATGAGCGACTGAGGAAACTAAAGTAACGCTTTGAGGTAGGTGCCCTAATTCATTACCCTAAAGGGTAGAATATCTCTTGATTTTATCCTCTTTTTTCAGAAGGCCATTTTAATTAGTTTTAATTAAGTACTAGTCTTTGTGTCCATGCAATGCATGGGTTAATCTGTCTTCTTTATCGCCATTATTTACCGAACATTTCATATAGTTTTTGAACTAATGCACGGTCCAAGAGATTTGAAATTATTGTGTTTGTATTTATCTAATATGGAGATACTAAACGTGTGTGTGTGTGTGTGTATATATATATATATATATATATATATATATATAAATGATTTTCCATTTTTCATGTCAACAATTTCCCTAAAAAAAAAGTTAATAGAAAAGCTATGTTGACAATCTCAATATAAGGATTAAAGGGTCAGTAACAATTATTACTCACTAAAATATCTTTATTAATAGAATGTAACCGTTAAACTATAGTTAATTACTTATTGCATGCAAAGTAATGGTCTATAAAATTTGCTTACTAAGAATTAATCGTTCCCAGAGTGAATTGCACATTTATTTTATTTTGTTGTAAATCTTAATAAAAGTATTAAAGTAACTTACCAACTTAATTCTTTTATTTTATTGATAGACAATAATAATTGTATTTATTTTTTTAAAAGTAAAGATGATCAACTATAAATACCTTTTTTTGAAACGAACACCATATTGCATAATGAGTGTTTTTTTTTTAATTTCTAATTGCTCCATGATTGATGTCTTTTTTTTAAGAAATTACATTGTTATGCATTAATTATGTTGACACATGACACTACAGAGAGGGTTTTGTTTTAATATATTGGTAATAGATTAGATTACCATAATGTTTGATGTTCAAGCTTTTCTTTTTTTTTCTATCTTTCTAATAAATAAATTGTCAATATGATTTTTTTTCTTTTTTTTGTTGGTTTGATTAGGTTTGAAGCAGTGGCCTTGCTCACATCAATAGGCAGCTAGCTTGTTCATGTTCTATTCCTATCTCCCTTTGACTTAACATCGCCCCTTCTCACAAAACCTGATTCCCCACTCATCTGATTTTTATGCATGATTGCATGTTGATTATAAAAGTACAAAAATAATCCCGAGTGAATTTTTGAAAAAGGAATGTAAAGTGCAAAGGGGAAAATAATTTTAGGATGCAGTTATTCTGCATTTTGTTCAAACTAATAAAAAATAAAATTGAATGAATAAATATACTGTGTGCACTTTTATTGATTTTGTTTTTCATCATATTGAATACAAATTGATCAATAAATGGATATTGAACATCAAATATAGCTAGGCCTCATTCTTTTATGCGGCTGGCAGACTGCAGTGTCACACTGCACCGTAACCTTCCATATTCCACCACAATCCACTAAAATCTACCATAACTCATCACAATCTACTTTTTCTAATTTAATTTATTTTTTTATTAAAAATTAAACTTTTCATATTCTATCACAACCCACCACAACTTTCCCTAATCCACCACAATTTTTTCCAATCAATCACAATCCACCACATTTCTCCTACACTGCACCGCACAGCAGCCAACCATATAGTGAACAAGAAGTTAATAAATGTACATCGGTTCACTTACTTGTGGTAAATTTCTCCAAATTCATAATCGATCTATAATTGATGTTCAATTAGGTCGCTATAGGTAACCAAAAAGACTAGTTGGAAATATTTTGGGTACTGTCTACCTTTCCCTAAGTTTTGGAGAATACATGGTGTAGTTTTTCTCAAATTAGTTAGTACTCCTTAACATTTATTGTTAACCTATTCACTGCTCTTATCTGAATTTTAACTAAATAAATCATGTCTTAAAGTTCTTTAACTTATACATACGTAAAGAAATTAAGACTTATTCTTTTAAATTTATGCCAAGGTGTTGACATTATACTGCAGTGAAAAATACTTTCTTCATTTTAAAGCAATTATGTTTTTAGAAATATTTTAAAATGATTATTACATTAGCTTATATTTATTAGTCTGAAAAACAAAACAAACATTAAAATCATAAATGCTAAAAACAGAGTTCAATAAAAATAAATATCAAACAAAACAAACAAAAGTTAAGACAATACAAAAATAACATAAACAAGACAAACAAAACAACGGCGTAGCCAATCCATTACTGCAGGAAGACCAAGGTCTCGATAATTGAAGATAGGAAAAAGACAGAGGAAATGGCTACGCTCTTTCTCGCTGTTGTTCCTCAAACACTGACACTGAGATAGCAAGGAGTATATCTACCGTCACGGAACTTCTTCATTTTCCCGCCCGACAGAGGGCTGCTTCAAACGGTATTACCGTAGACCCGAGAAAGTCTTGCCAAAGTTCTCCTCCGTTAAGAACCTCTTCCGGGCATGCCCCCGAGACTAGTGCTACTCCCTACCTTCCTTTGCCCGTTTGAGATCGAATGACAGTTTTTTTTATACGATCAGATCTGCAGCGCTTAATGATTCAATCACAGCTGATACGCATTCAATTGCAGCTACTTTGAAAAAACTTCCTATTATTTATTTATGGTGGGACCGGCTTCCCAGAGAGCCCTAGGATTGGATTCATCCCCGCATGGAATTGGGCGAGGGATTCCCTGAAACTAGAGCACCCAAAAAGCGAGAACAAGCTAAAAGGCTGCTTTCTCTCTTGAAAGAATCCAACTCCATAAAAGGCAACTCCAACTGATAGAGCGATTGACTCACTTAGAGCAGCTGGAAGGGCTTACCCTTGAACTCTAATTGGAGATGTTGGCTCGCGTTGCTATCGCTTGAAGCTTCCTATCGCCTGCTATCGACAGCCTGGAATGAAAGGGAGGGCACCGACTAGCCAACCAGAAATGCTGGACCAAAGAAAACTAATTACCTTCTCGCTACCCGTTTGCTCTTCTTTCAGAGCTCGGAAAGAAAAGATCAGTTTAGGGTGCGGTGCCTTCATATTTCTTTCCAGCCTACCAATTTCACTCATCTCGTCATGTGGTTGATCAATTTTAAAAAAGGTAAGGTCTGGAATTCTTTCATCAGGCTGTTTGTGCTGCTCTTTTCTACTTTTTATGGCAGGCAAGGAACTCTTTTAGACATGTTCTGCCAGATGTAGGCCAGATTGTTGGTCTGTTAAGGTTTTTCTTGTAATTAGATTTATGGAATTGCAATCTTTCAGCAAACGGTTTGTTGCTCTAAATCTGGATTGGCTGAAGGTCTGATGCCCTTAATTGTGTAATCACCCTTACTTGGGGTCTTGCTTGTTTAGTAATGAAATCTATTTTTCTTGCCAAAAAAAAGGGTCATCACGAGGAGCAATTGATTTGATTTCAAACAAGCTAACAACCACGGGTCATCATGCATCTCATTGTTTTAAACGTGTTTAAAATCAAGGTTATCAAAGATCAACAATTTTAAGCAGCATCAATTCAACATAAGGTTATCAAAGATCAACAACTTCAAACAGCATCAACAACAACAGTCCTATGTAACTAAAATGATTGGGTAGACTATATATTGAATAATACATACCTCTCATTGTTCTGTTCATAATCTGATCGACCGCCCATCTAACTGTCTAAACTACCAATATATGGTCTTTTGACATATGTTTAAAAAGCATTATATTCATATGTATTCATATGGACCAGGTGGTTGCAAAGTATGTTGTCATTCATAGTTTCTTTTAAGTACTATTTTTAATTCTTTTGCTTATCTAGATTTCAAAGAATTGTCTAAAGTCGTTTGTTTTATAAATTTGTGTTCCTAGTCAACAATAAGGATTGACCATATTCTCTATGAAAGGGGCATAACGGTAGACATGATCTAAATATTCGTGATCTCGCTCAATCATGAAAACAACAAAGACTTGCCTTTATATGAGCATACCCTTTGCTATGAAGTTGAAATTTTGCATTCAATTTTCCCAATAACCATAACATGTTTTTCACTTTAGGTGGAGCCAATGTCTTGTTTCATACCAAACAAACTATGTGTTAGAAAGTGGCCCAAAATTACCCAGTCTCTTGATCCCACAATTATTTGTTTCCTAGTTGTATTAGGATATTATTTAGGTTTCCTTATTATGTTGGGTTTCCTAATTGTATTAGATTCTAAATCTAATTGGAGTGGGAGTCAAGTTAGGGTTAGGGTCTTAGGTGTGTCCTCCCTATAAAAGGGAGTCTTCTCCATCTTTTGTAATCATCCCAAAAATTCAGTAGTTTTCGTATTCCCATTGGTAAAAGTAATTGTGAGAGTTTGTGTGGGTTGTTCTACTCTCTTGGTGTTGATCTCGGGGTGAGATTGTTCGTTGTACTCTCTACCATAGTGGATTCATTTGTGCTTGTGCCGCCCGTGGTTTTTCCTCGATTTGGGTTTCCACGTTAAACTCTTGTCCTCTTTAATCTTGCATTTATTTTTATCGATTTATTGTAGTCAACTTATTATTGCTTCCACAAATTAATTTTCTCGATAATCTAACAAGTGGTATCAGAGCCTTGGTTATAAGATGTCTACAATTACTAAATTCGATATCGAGAAGTTTGATGGCAAGACCAGCTTCAGTTTGTGGAGGATCAAAATGAGAGTTGTTCTTACGCAAAGTGGATTGAAGAAAGCACTCGGTACGAAGCCAGCCAATATTGAAAAGGAGGAATGGGAGGAGCTTGATGATAGAGCTCTTACGGAAATTCAGTTATGTTTAGCAGATTCAGTTCTTCGTGAGGTGGTTCACTGTAAGTCTAATGCTGATCTTTGGCTAAAGTTAGAACAACTTTACATGACTAAGAGTCTTGTTAACCAAATTCGACTGAAGGAGCGTTTGTACACTATTCGCATGGCTGAAGGAACACCTATCCAAAACCATCTTATTGAGTTTAATTCGATTTTGATAGATTTGGAAAATTTGGAGGTGGAAATTGATGATCAGGATAAGGCCATTCTTTTGGTTATTTCCCTACCCCATTCGTATAGACAGTTCAAGGAAATTATGCTCTACAGTGATACTGAATTTTTGAGTTATGAGGATATTAAGTCAAATTTACTGTCTAAAGAAAAATTTGATCTTGAAGTGTGTTCTGATGGCAAAGCTGAAGGTTTGTCAGTTGTGGGGAGTAGGTCGAAAAAGAAAGGCTCTAAGTTTAAATTTGAGGGTGATTGCTACTACTGTAAGAAACCTGGACACAAAATTTCTAAATGTCGTAAGTTGAAATCGAGAAAGGAAAAAGAAGGTGAAGCTGCAATAGTGGAAGATGAGTCAAATGGTGATGCTTTTCTTGCTTCTCAAGAGAAGGGAAGTATGTCTGAATGGGTCTTGGATTCTGGATCTAGTTATCATGTATGTCCTAACAAAGATTTGTTTTCTACATATGATCTTGTGGATTCTAGTGTTGTTAATGTGGCTAATAATAGCCAGTGTGAGATTGCTGGAATCGGTACAGTTCAGATCAAGACTCAGGATGGTGCTATCAGGACACTATCCCTGGTATGAAGCGTAATCTGATCTCTTTCAGTGTACTTGACTCCAAAGGATTAAGGTACTCAGGTAAAGGTGGAGTTTTGAAAGTGTCCAAGGGTTCTGAAATTCTTTTAAAGGGTTTGAGGCGCAAAGGTCTATATATCCTGCAAGGTTCAGCAGTTTCAGGTAACTCTTTTGAAGATGATCTAACTCGAATGTTTAGTGTATGGTTGGATCAGGTGAAGAAGAAAGGAATAGCTAAGTCTAAGAGGAGCTTGGACTTAGCGGGTAATCTTTGAGTGCCCTATTGGGCGTTGCCCTACGGGGCTCTACCCTTCGGGGTTTGGTGGCGGCGACAAGATTTGGAATAATTTTGGTCCAAGGTGGAGATTGTTAGAAAGTGACCCAAAATTACCCAGTCTCTTGATCTCACAATTATTTGTTTCCTAATAGTATTAGGATTTTTTTAGGTTTCCTTATTATGTTGGGTTTCCTAATTGTATTAGATTCTAAATCTAATTGGAGTGGGAGTCAAGTTAGGGTTAGGGTCTTAGGTGTGTCCTCCCTATAAAAGGGAGTCTTCTCCATCTTTTGTAATCATCCCAAAAATTCAGTAGTTTTCGTATTCCCATTGGTAAGAGTAATTGTGAGAGTTTGTGTGGGTTATTCTACTCTCTTGGTGTTGATCTCGGGGTGAGATCGTTCGTTGTACTCTCTACCATAGTGGATTCGTTTGTGCTTGTGCCGCCCGTGGTTTTTCCTCGATTTGGGTTTCCACGTTAAATTTTTGTCCTCTTTAATCTTGCATTTATTTTTCTCAATTTATTGTAGTCAACTTATTATTGCTTCCGCAAATTAATTTTCTCGATATAACTCTAACACTATGTCGTTTACATATTCACTATTGAAATGCAAATCACTAGCCGTGGTTACCAAATCCTTACCAATAAAAGAGCTTGAAGAAGCCCCTTGTTAATTCATCCTTTTCTACTGTAATAGGATGCAGTGATAGACAAATTCGTCCAGCCACTCCTTGAGCTTCCTACAAACTTTATGTATATGATGGACCAATGAGACCTTTTAAAAATATTTACCATTATTTGCTTCTGTAGAACTGAAATAATGTAAACATCTAGAATTCCTGTTATAGTATCATTGTCATTTGTCCCTGTCCAAATGTCATTGCAAAATTTAACAAATGTTTCAGATTTATCAGAGAATCATTTTGGACGAAATCATGTCAATGAGGATGTAAGGATAACCTATTTATTTCTTTTTAGGGGCCAAGCCACCATCAAATGCATGGATAACTCCAATTTATCAAAATTTACCAATTTTTGTCTAAATTTATCAAAATTTATTAAAAAATATCAAATTTAAAAAAATAAAAAAATTAATTTTGATATATTGGTATAAATTTGCTAAAAGTTACCAGAATCTATCAAAAGTTACCAAAAATTACTAAAATTTAACTTTTACTCAACTGTTTTTCACCCCTGAATTTGACAAACGTGTTTCATTATGAATAATCTTAATTGCTCTCCTCCGAAGCATTTGATCCATATATGCTTATCGTTGCCACCACTTGAAAAGAAGGCTTGTATTAGGATTTGAATCACCCACTCAAGTTAGCCCTTATTACTTGGTTTCTACACCACATTTCAATTCGATCCAAAGCAACCCCCTCTACATTCTTATAATTTCCAAGACAACACTTTTTGGTATCTTAGGAACGGACATGTATAATAACCAAACTAAAAATGAAGATATGTAATTTTTCTCCTCTTTTGAAAATAATAATGGAGCTTTTTTTTTTGTTAGATTTATTGATGAGAATGAGTTGATGGGAGAACAATGACTAAAAATGGATATGGAGGGGAGCACCACCATTGTTGAAATTATGTTGCGCTTAAATAATTGATGGGTGCATTCAGTGTGAAACCGCAGTTACAACTTTAGTAATCCATGGTTTACTAAGTGGCAAACCATGGTTAGAAGTTAAATAATCCATGACAGCTTTTTTGGCGTAAAATTTCTAAGACAACTCCGGGAAAAAAAATAAATAAAATATTTTAAAAAAAAAAAAAGAAAAGGCATGTCACGTCAACCTTGGTAGTCTTCACATATTTTATAATTTAGGACATCATTGTCCCCCTAGTCCTTTATGGTTAATTTACTTCTTGGGCCATCCTTTAGAGTCAATAACCCTTGTGTTTATGCAACAGCAAAGCAATGCCTTGGCTATTGTGGTCCAGAGATTGAGAACTCGGGCATCAGATGTCTGGTTCTTTTGTTTTTAGTTTGCTTCATCTAGCTAATAGCTTCACTGTTTATTATTTTCCGCATGCTATAAGGTCGATTAATAGAGTAGTCTATGCTTTAGCCCATCTGAAGCCTCTTGGCTATACTTTCCGGTCTTTGGTGAATAATGTACCTCAAGCTATCACTAATTTCTGAGTTGAGGATGCTTGTCATTCTCAAGTCATACGAGTTTATGACTCAGAAATGATCATTAAAAACTGCATTCAATATCCACTAAGATCTGACCAAATGATTAACAAAATACACACGCCCAAAATGGTTCGGCTCAAAGGACAAATGAAGTTTAGTTCAGGTGCATAACAATTCACTAAAATAAAGTTGGACTAACTTTCCAAATTTTCAGAATCTGCAACAGAGTACATTGGCGTCTGCCCCTCTAATGATTGTAATCAACATTGTGCAGAAGAGCTGTTACAACATCATTCAGAAGAGCTTTCTAATGAGATTCCACCATAGTTGACACTAAACATGACCATTTTCATCACTAATCAGGGCATTTTCAAAAGCATCTGGAAGGAAATAGACACAGTGAAATTAAGGATTCAGATCAAGCAAGCACTATCGTTCTGCAATGAGCTCCAAGGTAATCAGTAATATAAAACGAACTTGATACTCAAAAAGACAACAGAACCTTTGACATGACCTTTTCAATTTGTTAATCTAATACTTCACAATGGTTTTCCCCCTTTTCTAGGGCCATGGCCCAGGTGATACAGAAATTTGGTCAACTAGGTCTAGCACTGACACAGCATCCTTACACCAAATAAGCAGGTTGTAGAATTCATTGTCAAACGTTACAGCCCTATTGCAGAAGATGCTTTTGCGGGAGCTTTACTTTTACCCAGAAGAATTCGCTTGGCTCGTTCTTCTTCCTCTTCAAGCTTCTTTCTCCTAGCAGCCTCTTCCTTTTGTCGCTGTATAAACTCCAATTCCTTTTGGCGTTCCTCTAGTTTCCTCTGGAGTTCTAGAGCTTCTTTTCTCTGAGCTTCTTGTACCCTCCTCCGGTTCTCTTCAAGCATCTTATCCAGCTCCTCTCTCTCTCTTCGTTCTTGTTCCTAGAAGTCATAACATAATTTGAAAAATATAAACCTTAATAATACTATAATCTAGCACAAGCTACAACCGTTTAATTTCTTGGAAAGTAAAGAAAAGGAAAAAAGAAGACAACCTAACTACCAATCCAGTAGTCAAGTAGTTCAAATTCAGGTTGTTAGATCTTCTCATCTTCAGGGGGAATACCAGCCCTCTTCTTTGGAAGGGTAAGATAAGGTTGGGTAAAATAAAGATGAGCACAATTAGGTAAAAGTTGAAAAGTGGAGTGTTGAAAATATGAGAAGAATGGGTAAATTTGAGATGGGTTGGGAAAAGTAGGTAAATAAACCACCTAAAGGAAAGGGCCTGAGTCATACCTCTATACTCTACTAACCTTCCCGACTACTCCGCCCTCCCCTCTCTTCTTTCTTTGCTGTAGAACTATCTTAATCGAAACCCAATCCATTCAGATTCCTCCACGAAGAGGCAGCCATAGAAATAATAATCAAAGAGCAGAGCAGTAAATGTCTCCTATAGCTCATGCTTTTTAAACGAAACTGCACCGGAACTCTAATTTAGACAACGTGCCCACCAAACTATTGTTTCATCTACGTCAAAGTATGGGGCTTGAAATCCATCATTGGACAGCTGGGAGATCGTTTTATGTTGGATGCTATAATAGAATGTATCAACTGTGAACAACCAACTATTTCAAAACTAGAGTCGGGCACAGGTTGCAATTCCATGGCACACGACCCTCTCGAAGGTTACCAATGCAATACATGTCCACTTTACATGCTAGATCCTCCCCCTTCCCCCTGCTTTTTCGGAAGAAATCACATGGGCAATGTTGATGCTTGACTTTAACTCCTCTCACTTGGGGAATATGAGAATTTGGAGACTACCATCTCATAAATGTTATTCAAATCTATTAGCAACATTCAGAAAGGGGTGCACAAAGAGAATTGAAAAACTAGAGCAAGCACTTGTAGTGTATACTCACCTCTTTTTGCCTTGCCTCCATGAGAACAGTCTCCTTCTCCTTACGAAGCTGAGCAGCCACATCATCAAATAATTTCTTTCGACCTTCCACTATACGCCTTTCGATTTCAGACTTTGTTGCTTCAGAATTTAGCTTTTCATCAACATTCTTTCGTATAGCTTCTTCAATCCTCTTTGCAGTCTCTTCTTCTAATAGTTTTAGTTCTATTTCCTGTTGAATCCTAGTCAAAAACTATTCATGTCAGGCTTACCATGCAGCAAGCACAATCAGCAACACAAGATCTAACAGGAAATCAGGTAAATATAACAATGAAAGATAGCTCACTTCGAGCTTTAAGTCTCCTTCTCCTATGATTATATCGAAAACCATCTTCATTAAGCAGAAGGAAACTTTGGCTTTGGAAGACGAATGGCTTACACATGCTCTGTCCATCAGCAGGTTTGACACTAGCTTAAACATTAAATCATTTAAGGCACACATCTCTAACAGGTGTCTGATCCATACCACATGTGAATACAACACTGTGAAAGTACATAAATGACGCAGTATTAGATCATCTAAATTACAAGAAAATTTATAACAGGAGCTTCTATCAGGAAAACCGGCAAGGAACTCAAGCAACCTGTTGCATTCAGGTATATTTAATGTCCAAAAAAAGTAGATATCAGAATAAGTTTACATGAAATGAAAGACTCCTTGTCTCACAGCTTCATTGAAAGGTTCAAGTTTGACCCAAAAACACACTACAGAAAGGAATGAAGATGCACAGGAATCAGAAGATAAGTGGAAAATGAAAGTAGAACCATGTGACAATTATGCCCAATGGGAAAAAATTGAGCTCACTACTAACTTACAGCCACCTAGTATGCCTGTAACAGATGAAATCACGTAGAGGAATATTGCTTGTTTCCTTTTTCTTTTCTCCCACAAAAGGAAGCCAGATAATTAAGTGAATACTGAATAGTGAATAGCAATATGAATTACATATATATCATTGTCCATATAGCTTCAATAAAGTTTCCAAAGACAAAGGATGATTACTTCATAATTCTTTTTTTCTTTTCTTTTTTTTTTTTTTTGTTTGGGGGGTGGGGGGGGGGGGTCCTCAACAGAATTCTTCAAACATAGACATCAATGTACTCATCTTGGTAAAGGTAAGGCATCCTATACCTAATTTTCCCAAACCCAGACTCAGAGAGATCCATTCTATTGCAAATCAATATTCACATAACACAGGTAATCAGGGATGTATCCTCATGTGCTGTTACCCGTACTGATTATGATATAGAAGCATCCTCTGCAAATACCTTTTCTTTTCTTCTTCTTGCTTTTTCTGTTTCTGAATGACATCCTTGCGTTCAACAGATGCAGCGCTTGGACTACGGGACTTACGTGAAGGAGAGAATGACAAACTCCTGCTTCTTCTTCTTCTTCTATGGCGACGAGGTGTTGGCGAACGGCTTTTCCGACGCCTCACTGGAGAACGGCTTCTCCGACGACGAGGTGAAACAGAACGGCTTCTCCGCCTGCGAAAGATACCATTGAGCTCATTAACACTGAATTTAAAGCTACTAAGCAAAGAGAAAAGGTAGATCAACCATGTATCCCTCTAATGTACAAATATTTATATATGTGTGCCATACAAAGATACATCTTAGAGGCTAGAGCTACCACAAGCATAACTAGCTCAACATATAATAATATTACACTCATTTACATGTCCATGACACATGTAAGCGAAACCTCTATTACCATTTTAAAATATATTCACATTCATGTAGAAATGATTAAGCCATCTGAAATCCAACTAGACCATATCAGCTTTCAAGAATCAAGAGATCATATTCATAACAGAAGTACAAAACACATCTTGAATGGACAAATGTAGGTTTTAATCCAAAAGGTTTCTTAAAAAATGACTACAACCTGGAACCTTTAAGCTCAAGCTGGTAGGCTTTCACTGTGACATGCAATTTGGACTGTACCCTAGCACAAAGGACTCCCATTTTCCCTTCCCCTACCCATCTTAGAGTTGCTTTCGCAGAACATGAATCCGAAGAAACTAGTAATGTAAATTTCCAGTTTCGAAGCAGACCAATCGGTATTTCTTCAACAACCCCCCTACCACACCCCACAAAAAAAAGAAGGAAACCTGGTAAACACCTTTCTCTTTTTTTAGTCAAAAATAGGTTGCAAATCAATACATAAGTTTGTGAAGCAACTCAATAATTCTTAGCTACTCTAGACAACAAGTGCAATTAGCCAAAGCTACATGAACAGACCATAGAGCGGCTAACAATGGCAATTAAAAGCAGACATCCCCCCCCCCAAAAAAAAAAAAAAAAAGAACCCTACCTTCTGATGATCCAAGAGCACAAATCGTTGGAGACATGCATACCATTCCAAGTTTGCAACGCAACTTAATTATAAATAAAAAGGCGTTAGTAAAATTACCGAGTATAAGGAGAGCGGCTCCGATCTCTCCTGCTGCGGCGACTGTGTCGGTGACCGACCGGCGACGGAGAGTGTCGCCGCCGGTAAGAAGGCGACCGCGAAACGCTTCTAGCCATACTAATGCAAGTAAGAATAACTAAACTTTCAAATCAATAGCATCTCAGATTACTTTACGAACACTTTGTGGCACCAAACCCCTAAATTCTGATAAGTAGTGGTATAAATTTCCCAAATTCGCTTGTAATTACAAAATGAAACCCTAATTGAAGCTACCACATCAATTCCAGTTCCAGGTGATAGAGGAGGCGCGGTTGAACGGTGATGGCAGAGTTTTAGTTCGGATCCAAATAGTATTTCAAATACCCCGCTTTTGTTGCTGGATCCGAAGTTGAATTGGAGTATTCGACTGCATATCCACATTCTTTGTACTGCTACATCTCAATTAGAAAATAATGACTCATAGGTAAAATAATCCAAATTTATAATTTTGTTATAGATGAGTTGAACTATAATTTTTGTTATTTTTAGCATCCACCACATAGTGAAACTCATCAATAATAGCGATGTGGTAATGACGATATTTTATGTGAAACTTTTTGTGGCTAAAAGAAATTAAAAGTATGTTTTGCGTCTAATATCGTCATCACCACATCACTTTTCAGACGAGTTTAATTAGCAAGTGGATACTAAAAAATAACAGGGGTTACAATTTAGGTCATCTGTAACAAAAAGTTTGAATTATTTTTTTCCATTACCCCTAAAGTATGGATTATTTTTTTCCAATTTCCTTTTAATATATAAGTAGTTTACCAACATTTCCTAAGGACGAGTTAAATACATCCAACTTGTATTTACCTAAATTCAAAACACATGCAACTCACGTTTTAAATGTCAAATTTGCATGAACATGAAAAACACTAAGCTCGTAGTTGCCCTAACCAAATATATGTTCTACCTATATTTAACTCGTCCATCCGAACTAATAGGCCAAATAGTTTAATTTTCATCTGATGCTATGATTTTTGGTTGTTGTATTCAAGTAGAACAATTAAATACGTGTGTAAACCAAATGTGATAGTATTTACTTGAAGTTGAAATACATCTGACTCGTCGTTTTAATGTCGAATTTGTCTACACTCAAAATACACATGACCTGTATATGCCCTAACCAGATATACACATGACTCATATCTAACCCGCTCGTTCGATTTGATAGGTTTAATAGCTTAAATTTCATTTGATGCTAGTGTAGGAGGCAAAAAATTTCCGACCAAAGAAAAAAATGACACTTTGAAAACAAATTAAATTTATTCGGCCAATTATTATCTGCCACGTGTTAAATTAATTACGACAGTCCATTTAATTGAATTTAAAATGGAAATACATCTTGGCCAATAGTATCATGACATGTGTCAAAGATGATGCAGAAAATATCAATTATTTCTTTATTTAAAGTTAAAAGAATAATTAATTAACTTGGGGCCCAAGCCCAAAGCCCAACTTAAACCCTAGGGGCTAGGCCTCCAGAGCCTATAAATAGGGAGGTCCTCCCCCTTCATTTTGATCTATCTCAGAAGATTCCACAGTCAACATCCAGAGGCTCCAGGAGATCAAATTGCCAGCCTCCAACTATCAAGCGCCAAAGATCGAAGTTTGCAGAAAATCAAGATCGAGTCCCCAAGTCTTCGCCACGTCTTGATCAAGAACAACAACAGAGTTCTTCAGCAAGACTCTCAGCAGTCTATACTCTACAGTCTACCCCCTGGCATTCCGCATTATGCACTCCAAAGGCTTCAGAAGATCGAACTACAAGCGGCCTCCAGCTACTAAGCACCAAGGACCAACGTCGGCTAGTTCAACAACTTCTGTTCTTTGCATCAAAGACTGCATTCGTCTTCCTCGTTTGGTTCATCGACCGAGACAAAGCACTCAAGCTCTCGTATCCAAGAACCAAGAGAACTACCACCAACATTCAACCTTCATACGGCTAAACATCGAGCAGCCTCCAGCTACCAAGCACCAAGGAGATCAACGCTCAAGACCTTCAGCTCAAGAACTATTACAGAGTTCTTCATCTAGACTTGAATTCGAGATCGAGATCAAGCGTCCGCGCCCTCGACTCACCCAAATTTCAGGAGATCGAATCAGAGAATTACTTTATTGTATCTAATACAGAGAGTGTACCCGCATACATTCGAATATTATAAATTATTTGTTTCTCAATTTCCTGTCTTTATTTATTTTAGACACCAAAATTTGTGTTTACAAATTTTTGGCACGCTCGGTGGGACCTCTCTGTTTCTCATCTCCTTCTCCAAGAAAGTTGTCTCTCGACTCTCAACAAGGAGGATGACTCAAGCTTCATCCCAGGGGTCAACAACTACATGTATCACATCAAGTGGAGTAACGACTCGAAGGATTGCAACTGTCGTCGCTACTATTTCTACAGCGCTAGAAAAATCAACAGTGAATGCACCAACTCAATTACTGAAGAATCCAACTATCGACTCCATCGCACTAGGGGCAACTCAAAAGGCTCCTCGCTCTTGGAAGTTAACTATGATTACCTTCGGCTCAAAGCAGACTACACCTCGCAGACCCTTCCAATTTGAGGGCTTTGAAGACCACGGCTACTCCAGTGAAGATTCTTCCGAAATCTCTGAAGAAGAATCTATCTTCTCGCAAGCGGAGATTGAATCTACTCATACCTTCGTCATGGGCGGTGATGACAATTGGAGCTGTTAACATGGAAGAAAAGATCGCCAAGCTAGAGGCTACGTTAAGAATGTTTGCTAAGGAAAGCGGAGAGAAAGACAAAAGAATCGACGAGTAAAGTCAACAAATTTTGAAGACTTTCCTGGTATAAAATTCAAGACTTTCAAGTCATCCAAATCAAGACTCCCCAAGTCTTCAACACCAAAGACTCACAAGTCAAAAATTCAAGACTTCCAAGTCATCCAAATCAAGACTCACAAGTCAAAAATTCAAGACTTTCAAGTCATCCAAATCAAGACTCACAAGTAAAAAAATTCAAGACTTTCAAGTCATCCAAATTTAAATCAACAAAATGAAAGACTTACAAGTCATCCAAATTCAAATCAACAAAATGAAAGACTCAAAAGTCAAGAAAAAAAAGACCATGACTTCCAAGTCAGCAATCTTCAAGATTCGCAAGTCAGGAAAAATTCAAGACTTTCAAATCAACAAGTTTCAAGACTCTCGAGCCACTAAATTCACCGATTTCCAAGTTGAAAAAAATTAAAGACTTTCAAGTCAGCAAAAATTCGAGACTTTCAAATCAACAAACTTCAAGATTCTTAAGTCACCAAGTCCCTTGATTTCCAAGTCAACGACAAGACAAAGATATCCAAGTCAGTCAAACTCCCGTATCAACAAGTCTCCTGACTCCCTAGTCGGCAAAATGAAAGACTCACAAGTCAACCAAATTCAAATTAACAAAATAAAAAGGCTCACAAGTTAAGATCACGACTTCCAAGTTAATAAAATTCGAGATTCTCATGTCAACGATGCATATGACTTTTACGTCAGCAAATCCAAAGACTTTCAAGTCAACAAACTTCAAACTCTTAAGTCATCAAAGCAAACTTCCAAGTCAAATAAATTGATGACTTCTAAGTTAGCCAAATTCAAGACCACCAAGTCGTCAAAATCAAATTTTAAGGTGAAGAAAAGCAATTACTCCTAGGTCACCAAAGAAAAGACTCCCAAGTCACCCGCGATAAAAGATGCATGAGTTCATGACTCCCAGGTCAAAATGAATGACTCATACTCTAGCAAAATTCAATGACTCACAAGTCAATAGGATGCAGGACTCCCAAGTCGAGAAAGTTAAAGACTCATAGGTCAACAGGATGAAGGACTCCCGAGTCAAGATAGATAAAGACTCATAAATTAATAAGAGAGACTCTTAAGTCAGTAAAGTCCATAGCTCACTCGTACAAGACTTCAAAGTCGACAATGTTAAAGACTTTTACGTCATCACAACAAAGACACTCAAGTCAAAAGTGCAAAAAAAAAAATGGATCGACTTCCAAGTCATCAAAATTTTGGGCTTTCCAGCTGCACTTTGGTTTGCCAAGATCTTCATGTTAGTGGTTTGCTTCAAGTCAGCACCATCAATAGAATACTCAGGCTAGTTGACAACTTCATTCAAGCATGCAATGTGGGGGCATCCTAGTCCTATTGGTTGAATTCTACTCCAAGATGACATCCTCGTCCTTCAAATCAGCGGCGCACTCCGATTGGCCCGGCTGAAATTTAGGCACAATAGCATGCCCACTAAATACAAATTATATTCAAGACTCAGCCGCTTCAAACACTCAAAATTCGTGTTCGCGACCGACTCTCGAAGGGGGCATCTGTAGGAGGCAAAAATTTTCTGACCAAATAAAAAATGACACTTTGAAAATAAATTAAATTTATTCGTCCAATTATTATCTGCCACATGTTAAATTAATTACAGCGGTCCATTTAATTGAATTTTAAATGAAAATGCATCCTGGTCAATAATATCATGACACGTGTCAAAGATGATGCAGAAAATATCAATTATTTCTTTATTTAAAGTTAAAGGAATAATTAATTAACTTGGGCCCAAGCCCAAAGCCCAACTTAAACCCTAGGGGCTAGGCCTCCAGAGCCTATAAATAGGGGGTCCTCCCCCTTCATTTTGAACTCCCCCGGAAGATTCAACAGACAACATCCAGAGGCCCCAGGAGATCAAACTGTTAGCAGCCTCCAACTATTAAGCGCCAAGGATCGAAGTCTGCAGAAGATCAAGATCGAGTCCCCAAGTCTTCGGCACGTCTTGATCAATAACAACAACAAAATTCTTTAGCAAGACACTCAACAGTCTACACTCTGCAGTCTACCTCCTAGCATTCAGCATTCTACATTCCAGAGGCTTCAGAAGATCGAACTACAAGCGGCCTCCAACTACTAAGCGCCAAGGACCAACGTCGGCTAGTTCAACAACTTCTATTCTTCACATCAAAGACTGCAGTCGTCTTCCTCGTCTGGTTCATCGATCGAGACAAAGCACTCAAGCTCTCGAATCCAAGAACCAAGAGAACTACCCCGAACATTCAACCTTCATACGGTTAAATTTCGAGTAACCTCCAGCTACCAAGCACCAAGGAGATCAATGCTCAAGACCTTTAGCTCAAGAACTGCTATAGAGTTCTTCAGCTAGACTTGCATTCGAGATCGAGATCAAGCGTCGCGCCCTCGGTTCACCCAAATTTTAGGAGATCGAATCAGAGGACTACTTTATTATCTTTAATACAGAGATTGTACCCACATGCATTCGAATATTAATACAAATTATTTGTTTCTCAATTTCCTGTCTTTATTTATTTTAGACACCAAAATTTGTGTTTACAGCTAGAATCATTGGTTGGTTGTCATCATCAATATCATTTCCATTTATGTATCAAACATATTGGATTTTTGGTTTCATTTTATCAATCTGTTCATCCACTTTTTTAACTATATCCAACCATTGAATGTGTTCATGCATGGTACCAAAACAGAACATACATCAATCATCCATTTATCCAATCATCAATATACCAAAATAGGACATATATCATGCAAAATTAGGAGAGGCTAATTTTTTTTGTGCCCTAGGGTTTTCTTTCATTCTTAATAATAATAATATTATATATATACATAACATTCATAGAGTTTTTGAAACTAAAACGAACTAAAACTAACTACAAACCCTAAACTAATAATAAGCCATGGTTAACATAAATAGATTATGTCATGGCAACCAACAACCATCCACAATCGTCAACCAAAAAAATTTTAAAGGTGGGCTACTGCATTTGCAAGTAACCCCGCCCAAAAAATGAGATTGAACACCCCAAAAAAAATTACCAAAACCTTGAAACTTCACCTTCAACTCTTGTTGTTGCTGTTGCACCCCCTTCCTTGGACACCCCCACCACCACCATTTACACCACCTTCACCATCACCCCCACCAAGAGCACCACCAGAATCCCTCAAGACCTTAAGCCTTTTCTCCACCTTCCTCAACACCCTCAACCGGTACTCTGCATCAATCAACTGGCCCATGCTTTCCTCTTGCTCCTTCTTTGATTTGGTCAACTTCCTGACCGTACGAGAGAGCTCAGCGGCGAGGGTGGTGTTCCTCATAATGTGGCGAGCGTCCACACCATCGCACATAGGGGATCATCCACCCACTCAAAGAACCCGTAGCCTTGGGGTACCTGTGGAACTTGCACCTAGTAAACCTCCGGAATGCGTTCGAGGGTGTCATAGACACCCGAACCACACATCTAAGGCCACAGATGCAGACCCGCTCCGTGTCTAACATAGGTAGGAGGTGTAGGCCATGACTTGCGCGTGGTTGACAATACTATTTCCGACCATTTTTTGTGAGGGTTGGGATTCAAACATAGAACTTTGTCAGGGTTTTAAAAGGGTTGACCGAATTTGAAGGGTTAGTTGATGGGATGGGGGAAGGTTTACGTAATTGATGAAGATAATAATGGCAGTACCCCTCCCCCCCCCCCCCCCGACGACATGTCTAATCGCAATTAATCACACCTATTCTGGTTCCAAGTCACTAGGCGATCAATTTTATCCCATTTTCCTACTTCAAAGGTATTTTTTTAACGAAAATTTTTTATGGGCAATTTTTACGTTTAGACCAAGTTAGAGGCCATTTAATTTGAGAACCCGAGATGTGCCTTCAAAGAATGATTTCTATGATGATCCTTACCTCAAGGTTGAAAGGAGGAAGAAAGAGAAGTCACATTTCTCCTCTTTAAGTCTCTCAAGATATTTCAGGTTCCTTGAAGAGGTTGAGCAAGTAGAAGAAAGTTCAAGACTTGAGGAGATTATTCTCATGGCAGATGAAGGAGAATCTCTCGAGCTTATTAAGATCCAAGAAGAAATTGTTGAAGTTCCAAGTCAAGAGATAATGAAAAGATTAATCTTTCTCCTAGCCATGGTCATGAAAGCCAACAAGAAAGAGCTCCCATGATCATCTCAAAGCCACAACTTGGTGAGCCAAACAACCTTGGAGATGAATTCCTCATCATTCATGACATTCTTGATCTTCTCCATGAGAATAATGAGGTATCTAAAGACCCTTTGCTGAAATTTATTGAATTGCATTTGAATGTTGGATAGTCTAGTGTAAAGTCTTTGAGTAAATCATATATGATATTTGGGAGATATTGGTTATTTGATGGTGTTTGTTGGTATGATAAGTAGAATGATGATCCTTCGGTGTTGAGGCTTAATGAATTTATATGTTTTGGGTGGTGTATTTCCAGTGGGAGCTTTGAGCTCAATGATACATTGATTCTAGTTCATTCATTAGTTAGAGTTGTGGACTCATCATATTTATTGTCATTTAATGATTATTATGTGAATAATGATTCGTGTGGTATGAACTCCTTGAGTATGTTGGACATGTTCGATAGACATTGGTTATTTGAGAAGATTATTAGAATGTTGATTAGGTGTTGTTCGAAACTTGGTGTATCAAGTGTCTTGATTAAAATGTATTAAGGGACCGTTAGGACCTAGAAAAATAGGATGAAAAAAAATCTCGTGCAAAAAAAAATTATTTTTTGGTAAAGTAAATTTCTTTCTCTTGTTTGGTTTAAGTAAAATTTTGAAGGAAAAAAAATGATTTTCTGTTCAGCTTTCTTTTCTTTGTTTGGTTGGTTGGAGGAAAAATATATGAAAAAATAAAATTTGCATAAAAACTTGTAAATATCAAGCTTCATTTTCTATATATAATGTCAGTTGGAGAAGTGGGGGGGGGGGGAGAGAAGGGGAGGAGGGGGGAGAGAGAGAGAGAGAGAGTCAAGGAAGCCACGAGAGATGATGGAGAAAAATGTTGGCTTTGATCCAAAATTTTCTCCCAACTTTCCTCTCATTTTTTAAAGGAAAATTTTTTATTATCCCAAATTTTCCATTCAGTTTTCCAACTATTTTTTTTTTCCATTCTTTTTTCTTTAATCCAAACAAGGGAAACAATTTCATTTTCCAATTTTTTTTCATGCTATTTTCCCAGGTCGAAACGGACCCTAAATGAAGAACATTGATTGCTTGAGTCCTTATGTGGAGAATGTTGAAAAGATGATTAAGGATGATAGGATAGTTGTGAACATTGAAGAGGTCGGTTATGATGGTATGGTTAGTGATAAAGTTATGCTTGATTGGGTTTTTGCTATTATACCCTCACTACCCCGATGCTACAATGACGTCCTCCTACGTCGACTTTGGTGTGAGCGAAATCATATCCTCTCTCTACCTTTGAAACAACCTTTAACCCACATACATGAAACCAGGGTGGGAAGTGAGTTGAGGAATCTCCACATAAGCGAAACACGGGAAGAGTGTCCTATTGGTAAGGACAAGCAACTCATAGCTTTGTCTTTACCTTGTAGTGAGCCTAGTGAGGTTGAGCGCTCCCAAACTCCACAAAATCTTCATACTTTTGTCCCTTGTCCCTCACCCCCAACCCTCTTAAAGAACTCCTATTTATTCAAGAAGGGCAAAGTCAAAGTTCATAGTATGGTCATGCCTGGGTTATTGGCGGGTTCTTGTTTTGAGCTGTCGCACTATGTAGTGTGCCTTCAATTCAACTCTCAAGAGTTGAGGGCAACTCTTATTCTAGAAGGGGAGTATGAACCGTGTGGGGATCTGGTTAATTTCGACATGCCTATGGTCATCGGATCACCCAAGGCCTCCCTTAACTCCAAGCGAGCTAAGCTCTGATACAGAGTCCATTTCAAAGTGGACCTGGGACCTTGGAGACATGTTTGGATCCTCATGGGTTGCGACATTCACCACAAGTCAGATCCCGTACCATGGGATGGTGTTTCAGATCCTCATCGAGACCTATCTCGGTCCTTTTAAGGGGCCTCGGGTCATCGACTACAATAAGGATTGGAGACATCCATTTTGGCATCAAATAGTACAAGGATCAACCCAAGGGGTAAAATCTTCATGTCACAACCAAGGAGGTCACCTCGAGGGCATTTTGGGTCCTCTGAGTTGTCGATGGTACCTTGGTCATTCATCATACACATGGAAATAAGAGTCAAGCAGAGAAATGGGAGCATTAGGACAACATGATCGTGTCGCTCAGAAAACAACCAAGGATGAGTTAAAGACCCAAGACACAATTGTGACCTCCCTTCTAGGGAGGGGGTCACGAACATGTCGTTGGAGGACACACTCGCAACCTTCATTGCAAAAAATGGCTTTTTCCACAAGAAACAAGTGACATGACCCGTGTACCTGCAACATAACCTGTTTAGCTTCGGACACAAGCGTGTCATGCAATGACATTGTCGTGTCATCCTGTTTTTATGCGCATAACCAGATTTTTCTTGGAGTCTTGTTTACTTTCTCCATGGTAGCATGGTGATGTTGCAAGTCAAGTCTTTTATTGAATAGTGGTGGTTCTCCTTTATCTATTGATGAGTGGTGGAAATTCCTTTATCTAAGATCATATTTGGCTCTCTTCATTCAAGTGTTCATTTTTTGTGAAGGTTTGATCATCCATCATTCCAATCATAACTCAAGCAATCATTTTGCCCATCCCGATCTTGTCCACAGAGTTTGAACATTTTTTTCCTCGGTAAGCAGTAGGAGCTAGGTAGCTCTTCTCTCAAGAGTTCTACCTAACATATCCTCACGAATGATACAATTGAGGGATTCTATGATATACAATCAATCAATCTAATACCAGCTTTTGTAAGCCAGTCAGTTGTCCTGTTTGCTTCTTTGGAAACGTGCTGGACCGAACTAAAATAACAGATACAGGAAGGTCTTGATATCACCCATAAGTTGTTTAATGGACCAGGGAACTTCACACTTATCATTAATTGCGTCAATAACGGTTTTGTTATCTCCCTCAACAATAAGATTAGTAAGACCCAACCTAAGGGCCTCACGTAAGCCATTATGCAGCGCAACAACTTCAGCCATAAGAATGGACGCGTTGCCGAGGTTGAAAGAGCAACCTGATATAAATTTCCATCACCAACCACGAATAATGAAACCGCCCGCTGCACCAAGCGGGGTCTTGGCACCGTCGAAATTGGTTTTTGCTACACCAATGGGGGGAGGGCTCCAAGCGATCCAAGATGTTGAGGGTTGACGATGATTGACCTTGTCCTGCAAGAGTTGTTCTGAGTGAAGGGAGTCGAGCTTGGTACGAAGCCGCCATTCCTCAGAAGCCTTCTTCGCTCTGACAAGGATATCTTCAGGCGTAGTCTTAGAACATCAGAAGACTATATCATTTCTGACTTTCCAAAGACTCCAAAGCAAAGTAATTAGTTGATCAAGGTTAGAGTGACCTAGCTCTTATTTATATTGCGAAAGAAGGCTGAGAATGTCCAAGTAGGAGAAGGGAGGGAGGGAAAGCCAATTTTGAGAGACAACATGGTTCCAAAGCCTCTTTCGCAATACAACAACTTAGGAATATATGGTCTTGATTCTCAGCTACTGAGACACAATTAGGGCAAGAGGAGGTGATTGATAAACCTCGACGGGCTAAGGTATCATTGGTGGGCATGACTTTCTTACAGAGGAGCCAAAGAAAAACTTTAAGCTTAGGTTGAATATCTAGGCTCCAAATCCATTTATATTCCCAAGGTAGGAAATCTTAAGAGAGACCGTGGGTGAGCCAGGTAGCAGATTTGGTTGTGAAGCATCCACTACAGGGCCCTAGCAGCAACAATCTCATCAATCTTTGATGAGATTGATGGACTTGTCATTGACTAATTCCTGAAGAAGGCTTAGGTCAACGACATAAAATCATGTTTTAGAAAAATACATATTTGTGCATAAAACAATAGAAAAATGCACCCTAGTAAAATAAGTCACCTCATGCCGATCTCGATACTCCGTTGGGGACCGAACCCTTCCAGACGTGGTCCCTACATGTGCACCTATATAACATTGAGAATTATGTCTAAATGCAATTGTTTTCAACAAAATAAAGACAATTTTACATCGTCATGATCTACTAACTACTAAGTTCAATGTACGAATAAAGTTAAACATAAAAATATTACAAATGTCAAGTAACCTATGAAACTTAAAATACAAAAACAAAGGTCATGGTTGTTCAAATCGAGAATTTTATATTTTTGTATTAAATTCTTATGCATGTTATAGGTTTGTTGGTCGGGTCCGTGTATCCAAATCTACACCCTAACTCAGGTCTGCCAATTTTTTGGCAAACTTAAACCCTCCCTAAACCTATTGAGTCTCAAAATAATGGACCCAAAATCCCTTGAAAGTGGCATATCAAATGATCCATTGTCGTTCCTTATATTATTATTATTATTGTTGTTATTATTATTATTATTATTGTTATTATTATTATTATGGGTCGAACATTATAACTTCTAACAAACACTGTACATGAGTACATCATTAATTATTAAAATCACTAATAATAAATATAGTGTATATCTAGTAGTAGCAAGGATTTCGGTTTGAACTAAATATTGATTGATCAAATCGATCATTGTCAAAGCAAAAGTTGGTGTTAAATCAAGCAATTTAATTACACTTAAATTCAAATCAACATATAATTAAGTTCCAGAAAAATACTATATTTAAAATTTCGATCAAATACATTAAAATTTAAATAAAAAATCCATGATATGACTCGTGTTTGTGTCTGAAAATTTAAATATTAGAACGTGTTTGGTTAATTCATTTCCCTAGAAATTGGTCCACTCTTCGGAGTTGACCATATTTTTTCATGTCTGACAACCTTTAAGCAATGGAGAAAATTTATACGAGTCCACAATTTTCCCATTCAACTCAGGAAAATTTTCTTAAGGAGGGGTATGAGAAAATTTCTTTTACGGTGGAGGGTGAGAAATTTGATTATGAGAAAATTTTAAGGTACCCACAATAATGTTACAAAATCTTTGTACAAATCTATATCTATATCTATAATCTATATCTATAACCTAATAAAAGCATGAATGCAATACTGTTGCAATCTACAGTAGACTGGAGGGCATATTTGTCATTTGACAGCTATTCAATATTGAACTTTTGCAGCCTTTTTTCCGCTGCTTTCCCATCCCGCAAATCAAATGTAATAATTTATTTCTCTATTATCCTATTTTCATACCTATTCCTCATTTTTCATTTTTCATTTTTCATTTTTCATTTTTCATAGCTCTTTCAGTTTCCTCGCTCTCTGTTTCATCTTTTGGGGATCTTGGGGTTGGGTTTTCTTCCAGTGAGGGCAAGATGAAGTTCATGAAAGACACCCACAACATTGTTCCTCCATAAATGCAGGTCCCAAGAAGGTAGAGTTAACACACACCAACTGTCTGTGGAAATGCCTTTGTGGGTTTGCTAGACGGTGATGATGGTGGTGAATTGGTCGATTTTGGTCGTTTCGGCATGGCTGCACTGAGTTTCAACCTTCTACGATTCTAAGAGGTAAAATTCGTTTCTTCCCCAGTTCGTTTATGTTTTCCATGTCTAAATTATCATGCTTTTGTTGTTTTCCTGTGAAATTGTTGCAGTCGCTATCCTAAGATTTAGATGAATGGAGGTGTGTTTTTTTTTTTTTTGGATTAAAGTTTAAACGTGTTGCCAAAAGGACCACAATTTGGTATTGGTCTTGTAATTAATGCTCAAGATTCTCACATATAAACCTCTGATGCTTTCTTGTCAAAATAACTGGACAAGTACTACCTGAGTATGTCATATTCATTTTTTGGACCGGTTCTTTAGAAAGGTAAGGCTGGGAAAAGTAAGGCTTAATATGTTTAGGTAAAAGTCGAAAATTATGTTCTGTAGAGAGGTAAGATAATGATGGATAAGCTCATAAGTGAGGATGAGTAAGTCTAGGTAAAAGTTGAAAAACTGTGTGTTGAAAATATTGGAAGATCTGGGTAATTTGGATTAGGTTGGATGAAATGGAACACACCAAAAGAAAGCTCATTTTCTGGGTTAGATTTTTGATAGAGATTATAGGACATTAATCAGTTCTGTTACTCCCAAAATCTACGATTTCCTGTCTGATTAATCGGATTTTCTGCAATATTCTAGCTTGAGTGCTGCAATGAGTGGTCTGAAACACAGTTGGCTCCATTGATTTGTGATAGGGTAAGTTATATCGGAAGAGTTTAATTCAATGTTGTATTATGTGAAGGGTTTAATTCATGATCTTTGTGTGTTGCATGTCTCTAAAAAGAAAGGAGCATGAGAATGAGAGGGGGGGTGTCTTGCGTGAACCCAACAAAGTTGTTAAATTCAATGTTGTATTATGTGAATTTTAATTGTGGTTAGGGCTTCTAACAGGGCAAAGTTCAAGCTAGAATAGTTTAATTGTGAAGGAATTTGGGAGTTAGTATTATGTGAATTTTCTATCAAGTGGTAAAAGTAGTATATGCTTAAGGGTTAAGTGAAAGGTTCAGATCGTTTGGTGTATATACCTCAGAGTTAGTTTCTTTTTGGTGTGAGTAATTAGCGACTTAGTGTGGATGATAAAGAATGTTGATAGGAATATGTTCCTTCCAACCATTTTAGCAAAATAATTCAATGTTGGTACATAATAAAATCAAGGTACAGCGTAATAATGTTGGTACATAATTTTAGTAAAAGGAGCATGCTAACTTTGATTCGATACATTATAGACCACTTTCCCTGCCATTCCTTGCAAATCAAAGTTTCTCCCGTGTAATTTTGCTGTATATACTTCTGTTTGAATTTTAAAGTTATTAAATTCAATGTTGCAAATGAGGGAAATTTACGAGTTTTAGTTAAATAGATTACTGATATTATAATCTGGTGTCATATGCTAACAATGGAATCTTCAAGGAAGGGAAGAAACTCTTTCTCGTCTGATCTGGCTTGTACGGTCTCATAGCACTTGATAATTACATTTTTAGTTTATTTCCATATTAAAAATTAAGTGATGTTTTTTCTGAAGAAACTGCATTTGTTGTAGGAGCAAGATGATGACACTGTGCTACTAGGCACTAGCAGTAGCAGATGTTTTTTTTTTTGGACTTTATTTTCCGTTTCTCTGGATACATCAAACAGAAGGTCCATCTTTCATTATACACAAGGTAAAAGAATCCTTTTGGGTTTTGGGAACATGAGTTTCTACATTAGTTTATAAGAGCTTAATTGCCAATAATTATAATCATTCTATTAAGTTTAATGTGAAATAATCCAGCCCATCCTTGCAACTAAAATTTTGAGATGGGAGAAATTTATGTGTCTCTCTCAACTTGTGTGACAATATACTCACAATGAAGGTGTGTTTGTTATGTATATCAAGGTCTTTCATTCTGAATGGTGACATTAGTATTCAATGTCCCTGTTTTTCATTCCATTTTGCAAACATTCTTATTTGCATTCAGAATCAAATCCATAGGACCTTTGAAGTTTTAGGGGAAGTATGGTGTTTCAAAGAACCAGATGAGTTTAGTTGATAATGATGGAAATGAGATGATTTTTATCAGAATTGCTTCTTAGTTTCCAGCATTATTATGTCCTACAATCAACAACTTCGATAATATTTTCCAATGTAGGAAGTATGCTTGGAATAGATGAACCATGGATTTCAAATTCCTTAGAGAGTTTAGGGACATATGGGCCTTGCCTCGAAGATGGCAGTTTGATAAATTTATATCAGGTTCCGTTCATCTAGCAAAGCAGAGCAAGTAAGTTCCTTCCGTTATCAACTATTTCATAGCATTTTCCAGTATAGAATAAAAACATGATTTCTGCATAGGTATACAGTGTTCATGATATAAGAAAAGAAATATAACCTGAACTGTGAATTGGGTATGTAGAGCATTGACACCAAATATACTTCAAAAAAGATCAAAGCTCACAGTAACTTCATATTCTATTTAAGGTCCTTGTGTTTTCAGAAATTACTTTGCCATATGATACTATGTTGATTTCTTCTTTTCAAGTAAGGTCATATGTATAATTTTTTTAAAGGGTTTTTGGCTGCAAATAATCCGTCTTGAGAAGCTTGTGACTGGGAATAATCCAAAGTGACTTTTCGGTCACTGATAGTCTGTACTTTTTCACTATTTTCTCATAGCAGTCCATAATAAATTTGCGGCACCGGAAAGCTGAAGTTGGTCTCAATTTTTTTCATTTTTTGATATGAATTTTAGTGCATGTTTTTACTTCGGCAATTAATTTTTGATTTTTTTGATCTGAGTTGGTCTCAATTTTTCATTTTTTGATATAAATTTTAGTGCATGTTTTTACTTCGACAATCAAATTTTGATTTTTTGTGGTTTGATTTTGATTTTTTTTATCTGAGTTGGTCTTAATTTTTCATTTTTTTGATATGAATTTAGTTCATGTTTTTACTTCGGCAACCAAATTTTGATTTTTTGTGGTTTGATTTTGATTTTTTTTTAATCTGAGTTGGTCTCAATTTTTCATTTTTTGATATGAATTTAGTGCATGTTTTTACTTCGGCAACCAAATTTTGATTTTTTGTGATTTGATTTTGATTTTTTTAATCTGAGTTGGTCTCAATTTTTCATTTTTTTGATATGAATTTAGTGCATGTTTTTACTTCGGCAACCAAATTTTGATTTTTTGTGGGTTGATTTTGATTTTTTTTTCTGAGTTGGTCTCAATTTTTCATTTTTTGATATGAGTTTAGTGCATGTTTTTACTTCGAACCAAATTTTGATTTCTTTTGGTTTGATTTTGATTTTTTTTTATCTATGCTGGGCTGGTTGCCAAGGTTCCTGTGACATGAAGACACTCAGAACTCGAAACCTAAAGGTATGATATATTTTGCATCGCATATTATGAACCGTGTTTGCTTTGCGTTTCCCCCGATTGTACATCAAATCTGACTTCAAGATATTAGGGTTTTGAAAGAGATTAATTTGAGGTATTTTGTTGAAAATGCTGCCATGGGGCGGATTCAGTTGTTGTTGAGTGCTGCTGCACTTTACCTTCTTGGAAGAAGCAGTGGGAGGTTTGATCAATTCTATTTTGATGTTCTGTACTGTTTTCAATTTATTTTAGCGATTGGGTTATGTAATTTTATTTGATTTATGATTGATTTCAGGGATGCCGATGCTCTAAAATCTGTTGGCCGAGTTAATCAGTGGAAAGATTTGGGTGAGTGAATTAATTTCATTTTCGCCAATTGTACTTAGCTTGTTTATTTTGTGATGATGAATTGATACTAGCAACCAGTGTAGGGTTGTTAAGTATTTAATGAGGATGACAACATAGTGGCAGCATTTTGTGAATTGCATTGTCTATGCATTAACCATTACTATATCACCTTCTAAATTCGTGTTGCATTGAGCCTGCATTTGCAAGTTGCAATCTTGGGTTGAGGTTTTTCTTGTTGATGGTGGCTAACTTTCTGCTTTCATGTTCTTTCCTGTTTTAATGGTTTCTGTATTGGTATCCAAGGCTAACCAGCTTGTAATCTTCTCTTTCATGTCTGTCTAACACAACTGCTAGATATTGCATGCAAGCTTATACCTTTGGTGGCTTCGGTTTCTAGACAAGTTGGGTTTCAGACCCCAATAAAGTGTGAATACAGTGGTTTAAGAGGTGTCATTGTGGAAGAAACGATATGTTACTGAATTATCCTTTCGAACATCATAGTTTCAATAGAATCAAAATTTCCTGTATATCTCCCATTTTTGTCTAATGTTATGAAAATCTTTGTTGCTCCCTTGAAAGGTAGTTTTTAGAGAATAAATTTGCATACCATAAAAATTAGAAACAAGGTTTATTTTAGGCAGTTATAAGAAATGTGCTGTTAGCTTTCTTTTCCAAGACAAATGCACTTAAATTTTGATGTCATTTTTCGGTTTGTGTCAGGCTGAGCAACACTTCTTGAAGCACAATGATGCTGGTTCATGGGTGCATGATTCTGGTTTAATGCTTTAACTCTTAAGATGTAAACCCTTTTTTAAATTCGAAGTTCTCAAACTATATTTATTTGTCACTTCTTTTTGAAGACATGTGTGTTTCCTTGCAAATTTCAGCTTAATGGTCTTCTAACCGTGAACTAAGAGACTAAAAAAATCTTTACATTTGTTATGACAACGGTCGAATGCAGGGGCACATTGATTATTAGTGTATGATTTGATGACTTTATGTAGCCATGCTATTCTTTTTCAAACAATTTATCTCAATACCATCACTCTTAAGTTGTGTTTGTCTTAGTTCATAGAATATTTAGCATCCATGTCTAAGATGAAGACTCTTAACTAGATACTATTTGACTGTAATATATTCATCATATTACTTTTGATATCCAGGAAATATTAGCAGCAAGTTTGAGGTAATGCTTATGAAGGAAAAGTGTCTTGATGTGAAGGCTTAAGGTCGGTTTTATCGATGATATTCACAAACTTTTGCTTTTATTGTACTAGCTATTTTAGTCATCTTTGTGGGTTGTATGGAAGCCTTTTGTGCTCATTTGCTTGGTATTGCCACCGTGCTCAATCAATGGAACTGAATATGAACTAATGTTGCCCTCCATTGCTAGAGTCAGCAGTGACTTGGCTTTTCCCATTAGTTTCAGGAAATCTACACATTAAGGAAAATTAAGTCTGTGTAGAGAGACAGGAAGTTGCATGCTTTATTATCAAGTAGAGACAATCTTACACGGAAAATCACAAAAATAGCCATGATTGAGATAAAAGCTCCCTCTTTCAAGATCCCAGGATTGTTGCTAGCTGATTTATTATATACATTTATATGTAACTTGTTAATGGATATTGTACGCCTTTCAAATCTCTATGTATCTTACTATCTTCCAATAAGTCTTGGGAGGATTACATGTCCAATGTTTTTGACATACAATTCAATACTTGTAATAATATTCACCTTTCAAATCTACTACGCCCAACGGGCGCTTGTTTACGCTAGTGAAATAAAAAATAAGGATACTTCAAAACATTTTAAACATTTCCCCCTATAAGATACAACTTCAACTTCAACCAAATACCGTAAAAAGTTTCATGCATACTTTCTCAGGAGTTTAGGATGTAAATGAAACACTATAAATAAATATTTTTATTTATCTAATTATTGTAAAGATAATATTTAGTAAAATATTTTTTTATAGCTAAGCAATATCATATACAATTATAATTATTGTTCAAATAAAATAATTATTAAAAATTAAATGAAAAATATAAATAAATATATGATAATTTTGAAAAGTTAGGCCAAACAACTAAAGTTCTGTTAGAATATTTATATCATATAAGCTAGGTCGAACTACTTATATGATAAGTTAAGCCAAACACTTTACACTGTCCCAAAAACAACTTTTGCAAAAACTACATTTAGGAAAAAAAAAACCCAGCTTTTTAGAAGGATTTTTGGATGATAATGTACCAACCTTTGGGGGTATTGAATTGTAATATACTGAGGTTTATTATTTGACAATAATATCTTTGACCTTTATACCTAGGTAACATTGTTATACCAACACTAACTAAGGGGTGGTGACCTGGTATCCATGCCGACGTGGCTAGCGGTGGGGAAAAAAATCTGCCCCAAGCCCCCAACCCAATAACCCCATAACCTCTCCGTTTTTCTCATTAACCCATATTACTAGACTTGATTGGTTGTATCCCACATTAGCACGAAGATCGGTTCACCATATTTTTAGTCACTGTGTTGCGACCGATGTTTTTACCGTGAGTTAGTGAGAAACATGGAGAGGACAACGTGGTTACTGGACAAGGACCGATTATTTTCCCTCCACCTGTCACGTCAACACGGAAACCAATTTACCAGTCACCACTCCCTTAGGGTGTATAAAATTTATGGGTAAACACACAGTTGGGTAAAAGTTAAATTTTGAAAATTTTTGGTAATTTTTGATAAATTTTGGTAAATTTTGACAAATTTATGCCAATATATCAAAATTATAATTTTTTTTTAATTTTTACCTTTGGTAATTTTTAGTAAATTTAGAAAAAAACTGGTAAATTTTGATAAGTTGAATTTACGTACCAATTTGACAGGCCCTTAGTCACTATTAATATACTAATCTCATTAAATATAACGGTCAAGAATATTGTTGTCCAAAATAAAGAAGATTGGAATATTACAATCCCATATTCCCACACGTCAGCATATTAATATTATCATTCAATATCTTTTTAAAATAAAATTCTCCAAAGATTTTGCTTTGAATTTTTTTTTTTTTTGCAAGTATTAATCTAATCGTATTAGAGTATATATAGCATGACCATGACGAGGACCACAGCGTGGTCTCCGAACCTGTAGGTTCGGAATGAAGCCACGACAGCTGGAGACAGGCTGTCAGCAACCAAGTCCCCCTCATCACCCCCTCTCTTTTCTCTCTCCCCTTTTTCTCGTCCTCCCGTTTTTGTTTCCATTCCTCCTTTTCTCTCTTTCTCTCGCCGGCACTCCTTTTCCGACCACCATCATAACCCCTTCCTAGATCCGAACAACTCACCAACTCAGGTATTTTGCGACACTCCATCTGATCTTCTTTTCTCCTTTCATTTTCCAACTTTTTCTCTTTTGTTTTTCTGGGAATTTTTATGTCTTGTTACCAATGTTTGATACTAGTTTTTTGTTTTTTTTTTAAATTTTTGTTGCGAAACTGTGATCTTGAATGTCCCTTGTTGTTTTTGCATGTTTGTTATGTGGTTTTACCTCATCTGTGTGCAGTTATCAGTTTTGGATTTGATGGAATTCTATGAATTTGGAGTTTCGGGGAGCATTCTGTGTTGAAAAGAGCTAGGTTTGGTGAATTAAGTGGGAATTAGACCAGGTTTTTTTGTCTTATCTTTTCTGGTTAAGGGGGAAATTTTGCAAAGTTAGGGTTTTTAGTGGTAGTACGAGTGTGAAGGGGAGTGGTGCATGTTTATACATTGATAAAGAGTTGGAAAGCAGGCCGGAACACTTGGTGTGCGGGAGAGGGCCATGGCTTCCCTCCCCCACTGTTATACACAAGATTTTCTTTTTTGACAATGCAATGTTATGAATTGGGTAAAATTGAGTTGATTTTTCATATTATGCCCCCTACAAATAATTCAAATTAGTTTTCAGCCCCTTTTTCTGACAATTGTTGGCTTTGCCTGTGAAAAGGGGTAACGCCGTAATGGGTGTAATTGGAGCTAGAGTTGGGTGTTTTTGTCATGAGTGGACACCAGGGAGGGAATGTCTGCGATGTGAGGGTGGTGGTTTTGGATAGAAACTTATGATAGAGAATGTAGCCTTATGATGAAATGTATATTGGGCATTTGAATGCAAGATGCTGCTAACTCTTTTCTTATTCATTGCATAAGGGAAGATGATACTTGCCTTAGTCAAAGAAACACTTCAAATTGGAGCTTTAATGTTGTGCCTTTGGCAGCTAGTTCGGAAGTGTCTTACTGCTAGAGTTCTCATTACAGCTAATCAGAAATGTCTTAGACTTGCTCATAATTTCTATACTCCTTCCTCATATCTCATTATACGTTTGGGAGGGTCGCGCTGGTCGTAGGTTCTCCATGTTCCAACTTCTGACATAACCTTTAACATAAGCCCTCTTTTTGTTCCCACCTTGGTACCCTATGTCGAGGTTCCCATTGTACATTCCGTAGCTTCCCCCTTCCGGGTTCAAAAGGTACCAATTGTCAGAAAAAGCAAAGAAGATGCAATATCTCACATTCGTTCCACTTAGAAAGAAGCATAAGAGTGTGCATCTTCATTTAGAGCAGAATAAGTTAATCAAGTATACAGCAAAACAAGTAAACTACCCCAAATGGAACCCCCCCCCCTCTCTCCCTCTCTCTCTCTCTCTCTCTCTCTCTCTCTCTCTCTCTCTCTGCATCACTGACAAAATACGATATAGTTCAAGAAGTCAAGCTGGTTACCAAGTCCATGTGGTTTCCTATCCATGTTAAGCTGGTCAACTTGAAACTTCTCAACCTCACGAGCCATTGACATGAGGTGTTTCTCCATTGCCTGCTTCTGTCCCACCTGCTCCTCATTTACTTTCTTATCTGAAGTGGCTTACTGTAAGAGGGGACACTTGTGGAGTTCTTCGTTTGTATGTAATCCATGAGATATGTGGAGAGCGAGAGTATAGAAATTGCTGGTGTTCCTTGTTTCGATGGGTTCTAGTTTTTCTATCAAAATGAAATCTAGACAACTGCTGCTTAGACAGTCACTCACATGACGTATACATCTTGACATTGCCTCTAGCTAGAAAATGTGAGCCTTTATTGTACACACTTAACTATTGACTGAACAAGTCATAAGTTTGTCCATTCATGCTTTCCAGTTTCCATGTCATTTGCTACTGTAAAATAAGCAGGACTATCCCAATACAAAATCCGTTTATCCATGGGTTGGACAGGTCAAAGTCACAATGTCACAACCTCTTCATGCTTACATTATTGCACTTGGGTTTTTTCTTGGTGTTCTGTCCTGTCATATTCTGAGTGATTTGCCCAATTACTGCCCTCTTCCTGCTATTGTTCTTCTACTTGCAGCATGCTTATCACAGTAGACAGTGATTGGTGATTAGTTGGCTGTTAATTTTTATACGGTCTCTCTCTCTCTCTCTCTCTCTCTCTCTCTCTCTCTCTCTCTCTCTCTCTCTCTCTCTCTCTCTCTCTCTCTCTCTCTCTCTCTCACGGTGGGTCACACTGCACTCTATTTCGGAGAACTTTTCACTGGCTGTGCTCATGTGGATTTGCATAAATCAGTTAATTAGTTATCAACTTCCGAAGATGTAAGAAATTGAACATTGTTTTTTTAGTGCTGTTATAATTGTCATTTGGGTTTCACTGATGACGTGCAGCTTGTATGATGTAACAATATATACTGGTGTATTGTTCTGTTTGTGTGGTAAATTTTTGAAAGCTGAGGCCATAATCATAATCATGTTGACTGTTTGGAGTCTTTACAGAGAACATATTACTTGTGTCAGACTCATGAATAAAATATTTCTAATCCACCTCTGTGAGACTACTTGTAGCACCCTTTGGTATGGTTATAATTTTTTTGATCCTATTTTTTGCGATTATCTGTCTTTCTCATCTCATGGATGTTGGAAAAATTACTTGTTTATTTCCACAAAGGCAAAATTTGCATTCTCAATCCTAGCATTTCTGTTTTGATTGAATATCACCTGATGTCGTTTTTGGATTTCATTGCTTTTTCTTTTCAGGCATTTATAATTTGGACGGTTGATAGCAAAAGATCGGATTAAGATAAGAGCCTATTGAGTGTATTATCCTAATCTCAAAGTGTGTCATAATCATAGATCTGTTGCTGAAGGGGAGCCAGGTGAAGTCACAAGGTTTTATGTCTCTTAATGTTGCCAGGGTTGCTCAATCTTGGATTGAGAAGGGAGCACTGCCTTAATCATAGGCCCTGTTTCTGTCTCCATGCTGGCAGAGAGCATGCGTGGAATTTCTGCTTCGGGTAATGCCCCTGACCAGTCTTATCGTCGATGCACTTGGTGTGGTGACAATTTGTCTAGTGGCTGTCTTGATACTTCTTGGTCTGTTTTGCGTAATTTACACATCGTATTTTCGTGCTCGCATTCAGAGTTCAGGCTTTATCCGACTCGGTTACTTTAATGGGCCTTGGATTGTTCGAATCATTTTCATTGCATTTGGGATATGTTGTGGTGTTGGTGAAGTAGTCCGATTAAGTTTCTTCAGGCAGGAGGGTAGAATTTTTCGTTCCCTAAGCCGAAAATGGCAGCAAGACATTTGCAAGCTGTACATCCTATCAAATTTGGGTTTCACAGAGCCTTGTCTGTTCCTAACCATGACTTTCCTGTTACGTGCATCCCTTCAGTGGAGAAGCTCCAGGATACTGAACCCAAGGTGGAACATGAGGACCATTGGTTATGTGTTGCTTTATTGCCTCCCGATTTTCATCTTGAATCTCATTGTTGTCATGATGGCCCCGAAACTGAGGCATGGAAGGATTAACATTCTGAAAAGATTGCCAGGAAAATTCACCAGCACATATCTTTCTCTGACTATAACAGGCAGACCGGTCATTGCTTGTGTTTATCCTGTGCTGTCCACAATGCTACATGGGTTGTTTGCCACCATTGTGACTGGTTACCTGTTGTTGGTGGGAAGGCAGATGGTAGTATCAATCATCAACAAGGTGTTACAGAGACGAGTTTACACACTGGTACTGGTGGTTTCAAGTTGCCTACCATTGAGGGTTGTTTTGCTTGGTTTTTCAGTTTTTGCACGGCAGGAGCAGTTTCTTTACGAAGCTCTTGTTTTTTCAGGGTTTTTTGTGCTTTTTATTTGTGTTGTAGTGAGTATTACATTGCTTGTGTACTTGCCTGTGGCGGATTCTTTAGCCCTTAATAGGGGTGGGGGTCGGGGGTTGCGAGGTTCAGAGGCTGGGGGACAAAGATCATACACGCCAACTGAGGATATCAGTGACTCCTTGTCTCTGATAACTCCCATTGTTCCCAGCCAGAGCCATGTTGAAACAAGCACTGCCACAGACACAAGCCTTGAGTCATCAACCAAGCAGGGTTCTGGTTCCATTTCTTTTCGGACCATGATAAAAGATGAAGCGTCTTCGACATGGGTGCACGAGGAAGAAATGGCCAACATATCCCTCTCAGTTTCATCCCCTGCCCCACACATGGAGTAGATGCTACTTTCTTCCTCCTTGCTTGCTCATAAGTCAGTCTGTCAGGGGGGGGGGGGGGAAGGTAGGGGCTCAAGACAACTGTTTTTTTTTTTTTTTTTTTTCTATTTCTTCTTTCTCCTTTTTACCCTTTGCTTTTTTTTCCCCCTTTGGTTCACTGGGTACATCTGTAACTGGGATTTGGTCTGACAATTAATAAGCCCTGTATCTGTTCATAGGACCAGGAAATGCTACCCTCTTCCCCCTTTATAGTTCATTCCTTTTTTTTGCTTCCTGATATTCAGGGGTTTAATTTGTTAATTAATTTATTTATTGTGGGGGTATTTCCTGGTTATTTATTTTTGTCCATGCAACTGTGGAAAATATAGACATAAATCAATGTAGACAAATTTGGATTTTTAGTAGAAGTAAATCTTGCCTGTACTTTTGTCAGTTGAACTAGCTAATTTAGAGTTGAACCAGGCTTCCAAAAAGATGCCATTACAATCTTGTTTTATTTCTAAAGTAGCTGCAGAAAACTTTTATTGAACTCATCTAAAAGTTACATGCAACTACATACATCTAAATATTTGAATTTTATACATAATATATTCCAAGCTCAAACTAAGATCTCTGTCATTTCAAACAAAGGTTTCCACAGCCCTGTAACTTGGCACTTGCATTCATACTGTCATCCCTGCAACTCTAGTCACCCAAAGGAAACGAGATGGAAAACTGAAAATGAAGTAGGGCAAGTCACGCCCTACAGATCTAGATGAAGAGTTGGGACTTGGGAAGTATACATAAGTCACACCCATTGCAAAGGGTGGGATCAACGGTTAAAATTGAATGCGCGATATGCTCTTTTGATTTCCTTAATGACCAATTCCTTCTCTTCCTCGAATAGATCATCATTTGAACCTGACCAAAAGCAATGAATAGTAAGCACGGTTTCATGTGAACCAATGGCCGAAGGCGGAAAACCTTAGTCTTGTACAAGAGATATGTCAAACCTCTTCCCATTGAGAGACCATATAGAAGGTCCAATAGTTTTTCACAATTTTTTGCCAAAATGATTTTGATATCCCGTGGTTTGTTTGGGTTTGCAACGAACACCTGGACAACATGGTCAGATGTTAATTTTGGGACTTATGTAACTTAAAATGGTCCTAAAACAATGCACGAAAGGTGGCAAGAAAGTTGAAAATATGAACTTGCACACCTTGAAAATGTGAAAGGCCGAAATTCGTATATTTTTGCTGGGATCCTATTCGACATTAATTCAAAAGAAAAACATAGTAGTTAGAGAACACAATGTAGTAGTGTTGGGTAAACGAGTTATGTACCTCTTTAAAGAACCAAGCCTTGAATAAACTACTTGGACTAAATAAAAGGGACCAATATAGCTACTCCGCGGTAAAAAGTCAAAAACACTACTTGAAATGGAATTTAAATCACATTTGTTATGAATTTTCAAGTGTGGGAACATGCGGAATTTCAAAGATCAAATCACAATTAGAATCAATCAAAATTTGCAGCTAATTAAAACCAACAATAAACATGAGCAGAAAGCTTCTGTTAATACCTTCAGCAATGTCATGATCACTTTCAAGTACCGGGTTTCTAAAATATATCGCTTCATTATGTACATATTTTGGGGCTGAAAAAGAAGATCTGAGAGAAGCTATTACCATACCAATCAACAGCATACCATTAGTGAAGCGAATTGAATAAAAAAGAAAGTCACACATTCAGAAAATTTACTCAAACCAACCTTCAATGATTGTCGTCTTGTTACGTAGTTGGAAGAAGTTAGAAGTTGCTCATACATTTCAAAGAACTGAACAAAAGATAGAAGAGTGATTAGAGTCGACAACGCTAAGATGCCACTAGTTATGTCAAGTTGATCTTGTGTGATCGTTGCTGGCTGAGAAAGTTTTTTGATTGTATTAAATCCGTGCTGTATTGATTATGTTTTGAAGTTTTTTCGTAGGTTTGTGTCTTTTGTTGTGGTTCTTAACTCGTTAAGCCTTTGGCTTGTAATAATAATAAAAAAAACAAAAACACATACCCAACTAAACATAATAGATCATCTTCATATTTTTTAGTTCTTTTCACAAATGTTATATTACTGCCTTCACTCTATGTTATTTGTCTTTTTAACTAACTGAACCTTTCCCATAATATTAGTTATTTTAGAATTCCAATGATATATTTCCACTTATTTTATTTACTTACGACTATTCTCTTTCTGACAATTACCCGCTCCATTGCTAAAAACATCCCACAACCCAACTTTTCACTCAAATCCCCACACTATTTGTTGTTTTTTTTTTCTTTTTTGGTTTTCCCACCCATCGCAAAAGCAACTTATAATTTGGGATGGAGTATGACAGTGTGTCTTGTCCTTTACGTGTGTGACAGTGTGTACACCATTACTCCATCCGTCGCATAATATTAGTCACTTTGATTCGATCTTCAATATTTTACTTTAATCATAAATTTTGACATAATATTTTAACAAAACATACAATATCATACTTTTACAAAAGTATTTCTTTTTTACTACGAATATAATGACGATAATTTCACATAATATATAATTATATATGTTAAGAAATTAAAACTAAGTTTCAAATTTTGACTGTACGCACACTATAGCGACAAATAATATGGAACTAAGGGCGATTTTTTTTGGGGGAGGGAGGGGGGTGAGGATGTTTAGCATCCGATAAGATCCAGAGATAATGAACAAAAAAGAAAAAGATTTTTGGATCATAATATATCCACCTTTCGGGGTATTGGATCATAATATATCACCTTTTGGAGTATTGGATCATAATATACTCACCTTTACTATTGGACACTAATATACCGACCTTTACGCTTAGAGGATTTTAATGTACTTACCATGACTTAAGTGGTAGTGAACTGTTCTCAAGAATAATGTGGCAAGCGGTAGAAATTTTCTGAGATCCATAAGAAACCAATATAAGCCCATTTAAGTTATCCTTAAGACCGGTTCATCACCATTTAAGTCATAGTAAGTATACTAAAATCATCTAGGTATAAAAGTCGGTATATTAGTATCCAATAATAAAGGAGGGTATATCACGATCCAATACCCCAAAAGATGAGTATATTACAATCCAAAAATCCAAAAAAAAAAAAGCAAAAAAGTAGAATAGTAAAAGTGAGCACCTCATCAAAATGAAATGTTAGATACTCAGCTACTTCTTTTCGGTGTTTAGTAAGCAAATCCTGCGATACATGCCATAATAATGTCAAAAAACAGTACATACATTAGGATGATATGTAGACAAATATATGAATGCCCTGTTCTTTTATGCGGTATTTTGCGGAATGGTGTGGTGGATTTGTGGTGGGGTGTGGTGAAATTGTGGTAGGTTATTGGTATATGGGGTAGGTGAGGAGAGAGAATGTAAAAAGTAGAGGAAAAAAGTGAGGGGAGAGAAAAGTAATGATTTGCGGTAAAATGTGGTGCATTGTGGCAAATTGCGGTAGGCTGTAGCACCGCAGTTTGCCAACCGCAGAAAAGAACAGGGCCTAAGACTGACCTTAAATGTGTAGAAAGCATCGCAAGCGACATCAAAGTGGGGAAGTGCTATGTACTTGAAGAATAACTGGAAACTTGCCGAATTCAGCATATATCTGAGAGAATACTATAAGAAAAAATGTTAGAGACTTGCATAAATAACCATTTTTCAAGACAAGAATGCCTCAATATAAATACTGAAAATGCCCAATAACCTCTTTTAATGGAATCAGTGTGCCAAGAAATGGTCACCCTTGTCAATATATAAACTGATACATAATTACCATTGATTAAGAAGGTCTCAATCACTGTACAATCTAATAAAAATTTCTTGCACAAGGTCTTATAAACCACGAGTCCCACAATTATCAGCTTGTATGAAGAACACAATCATCATATCATAAAAAACATACTTAGTAAGATAGTGCATTTAAGTCCATTCTTTTTTCTGCATAAAGAAGAGGCACCAATCTTTTCCATGAATCAAAAGAACGATGCTTGGAAACCCTTCATAAAATGGTTGACTATAAAGATGCCCAAGATATTACCAATCGAAGATGGAATTTTAGACATGTAGGAGAATCAAGGCTATAAGAGATTATCATGTGGAGGATGAATTAAGCAATGAGGCACATTGTCAAAAGTAGACTTGTCAACTCGGGCGGGCGGGTTGGTTCGGGTTGGGTTTATTATAGGTCAGTTTCAGGGTTATTTAGCTTTCAGGTTTGAAAATTTCGGGCCTAACCCTAAACTTTCGTGCGGGTTAAGATTGATTTTCGGGTCAGGTCAAAATGCAATATCATGGGCACCAACTGGGCATGTGTTTTGGTTAGATGAAGGATTGTATCAATCACAATCCAACAATCAAAAAAATAATTATGCAGGTTGTAGCAGCAGCACGAACAATTTATCGCGTGAAAGTTTCCATTAGTCACATAATGGTCTTATGCTCCTCTTTGCACAATGTTTCTATGGGAGAAGGTGATTTTGAAGACAACTTGCTTTCCTCTAGAGTTTATTGTCATGACTTGATCCCACTTTCCAGAGCATTTACTTTTGTACCACAGTTCCACGGTTATCACTGATAGGCTTTCTTTGTCAACTTACCCCCTTAAGGACCAATATAAATCAAGGCCTCATAATCAACTCAACACCACCTGCTAATTAATGCATTTAGCGACAAGTCTATGAGACATTAACTATGTCCAGACCTCATAAGTCCATTGGGGCAACAAAATATGCACTATTATTACAAACATGGCAATGATATCAACCCCTCCACAGGCCACAGGGAGCAACCTATTCATGTTTATCTCGATGCAATTAACACAAGCATCATATTGTGAAAAACTGCACAATTTTGCTTTATCACATACTACAGGTAGAAAGGTGTTAAAGTGATCTACAAACATTAATATAGTGCCACTACAACATGGCATGCATATACCTTCCTGAATCCTGAGTATCATACAATCATTCACTATTTTACAGCTACTTTATAAATCAAGTCCTGTAAGTCAACATAGGATAATGACTAACACCAAATGTAAATCATGAAAGCACTCTTAAACCCACATATTATTTCTCCTATAGTATTAGGATCCATGAAGCACATCCTCTGGTGATTTACATCAATTAGATGACCCCCAAAACTCAGTAATGTATCTGTATTCTGTAAAGATCCAAGGACTGTAAGAGCTTTGAGAATTTCTTCAGGTAATGAAAAAATGAGCATACCTCTCACTACTCTACCAATATTCTATCTTATCTGCAAGTCATGCATGCATGTGTACATTGTGTCAATTTATCTCCTCAAGTGAAGAACTCACGTGTGCCAAAATGAGAAAACATTACACAAACTTGTGAATTCTGTAAGCACTGACTCACTATGATACTATCGTTGGAAAAAACCTAAGTTACATCACATGTAGAGAAAAAAGAAATGCCCTAACATGCTAAATAACTAACAAATAAAAGGAAGTATTGAAGTACTAACAATCCACAATGTTTCATAACTCAAATGCAGGAGAATTATGCTTAAGGGGACTTAATTAGTAGATTATCAATAAATTAATGAACTGTGCAAGAACAGATAACATAAATATCTTACTTTGCAAGTGATGGAAACTTGATGCATTCCCTTAACATATTCCCACAAGTTGATGCAATATCCTTATTATCATAGCTGCTCAAGAAGAATAGTAAAATCTGTTACGATTATACTACAGATGCATGCAACCATAGATACATGCAGCGATATCACTACCAATGTCAGTAAGGACTGGTATTTAACATCACGTCTGAATGAACGCAACGTCAAATATTATACAAGTTAAAGGATATATAGAGACCATAGTAAGAAACAATGGGGTCACCATAAAGACTTCAATAACCATAAACCATCTATAAGGATACGCTTGCAATATTTATATTATAAGGAATAAAAAAAGCCCAAGCTAAATTTGATAGCTGTTCCACCTTGTATTATGACCACTCACTTGCTTAACTGTCTTAATAATGGTACCTAGCTCATTAGCAACTTATTTACCAATTGGCTACAATTGGCCAGTCTAAATGCGGTAATAACACTATCATCCTAAGAAACTCATGTTTAAAATCTTAGATGAGTACTTAACCAATTTGACATATTTGAAAATTGCATTACCATTTTACTAACTATTACAACATCATATCCCGAGTTCCTGACAGAGAGAGGAAAGAGTTCACCAAGAATCTAAGTGACAAAGCAGATGTATGCATGTAGCGAATGACGCACAATTGCATAACAATAAGACAAAACGTACAACTAATGACTGAGCATGTTGGTGAGTTGAGTCTTACAAGTTGCAATAACCATCTTTTCAATACCCCCCTCTATCACATGCCAATCACCTGAACTCCACCTTGCCTCGTAAAAATATAGTAATAACAAAACTTCACTAACTAGATTTTTAAAAAAAGCAATTGGAGATCCACATCAAAGCTTACCACACCACTAGAAAGTCCAGCAAATTCAAATGGCTCTCGATGTATTGCACACAACAGTATGTGGTTTCTGGTGGTTGTTTGAATAATATTGACCAACACAGGACTAAATCTTTTCTTGCCTGCACGACATAGGTGATGGTAACTACGACAACCAAGCAGGCATATATTTGACATCATTCAAATATCATCATGACTTACTTGCCAACCAAATATAATTAGTTTGTGAACTAAATCATCAATCACATCTTCTTTGCATATTTCAAGAGCAAGTTGTTGAACTTGATCTGTATTTGGGTCATATTCACCATCCCCACAAAGCATGGACTTCATTGCTGAGAAGTTCTTTTCAACTTCTTCCAATGCCTGCCTCACCATTAATATAAAGACTGCCTAACATTAATGCCAAAAAAAAAAAAATCTAACACACGTCTAAAACAACAAATCTAGAATCAAACATAACTCTAAATATATATCTACTTTTTGTGAACCGAAATATATAGGAGTTAAATATGAAGCATAAGCATACAAAACCATTGAGTACTAGATGTGGAAAGGTAAAACACAACATTTATGTGGCATCATTTTTTCATATGGTCATTCACACATCAAAATTAAGTACCATACTCTTATTTATAGATGTTCAATTACTTCAAAGACATGATTTCATGAGTCATTAAGCACCGAGAATCTACCCAAGGCCTATATTGGTTAGCGAAAAATGTAGGACATTTAACAACCTTTATCTAGGAAGCAGCTTCAATGTCACAAAAGTCCTTCCACACCTACATATATTATTTCTTTATGCAACATGATATAATACTCAACAAGATACCATTGTTGATTGATTAACTGATCAGTTAAGTACATAATAATAGAAAAGTACAGCTCATGTTTGTACAAATCAATTCCCCTCACCTGAGACCAACTAAAATACAAAGAACTTGAAAATTAATAGTATTACTTCATAACCCATATGCTACTAGCGTAGTAAAAAAATTCATAAAATAATATAACCAACCCACTTCCCTATTCCCTACAACTTCCCCCCCCCCCCCCAAAAAAAAAAGAATAAAAAGAGGGAAATATGACATAGCTATCCCTGTCCATTAATACTAATAATATTGTCGATTTTACATCATAGATGGTATCAAATCAAGGTTAATGATCAAAACAAATGTTTGTTATAATTAAAATAACCATATGAATGTTTGAGAAAAGGCATAAGGAAATAAAGGAAGAACCTTTTCACGGGCTTTAAATTCGACGACGGTAACAGAATCAAGGACAAGGAGACTATCCTTGGTGGCTCTGGCGACCTCTTGTGGAGTTTTGGGACGAGCCTTGAAGAATGAGAATGACATTATTATTGTTTTTGTAGAGTTGGACCCCTTTCCCTTTCCCTTTCCCTCTCTCTCTCCCCGTACCCTCTAACCTCCTTCTGAATCACCGGCGGTGGCAATTTAGGGACGGAGGTGGTGGCTGTTTGGGCCTCCGAGAGAGATGAGGGGAAGGGAACCACCGCCACCACCACCACCTCCACCACCACCAGAATGTCCTCACCAACAGAGATCTCCTGGCTTGGTTCTTTCGATTATGCCTTCATCTCAATTATTGCTTTTTTTTTTGTTGGGATTTGGGAGGAGGACATTCTACTTCTACGACCAAAACCTTTTTTTTTTTTTGTTTTTTTTTGGAAACTTGGACACTTTTTTTTTCATATTTTATTTAAGTTTATTTTTAAATTAGTTTTGATTTGTATGTCAACCGTGCATGAGTTTAAAAATAAATATTAATAATAAGTCGATCATGGCTTAAATGAATGTTGGTGTAGTTAAATTTTTTTTTTTGCCAGATTATTTTCAAAGAAAATCAAATAAAGCCCCGTTGTTTTTTACGGTGCGGTTGGTTGTGGTGTGGTGTGGTGTGGTGGAATGTGGTCCTGTTCTTTGGTTATGTTATTTTCAGGTTTAGATGGATAAGTTAGGATAAGTTGGGATAAGTTAGGATAAATTATGATGCTTTTTTGGAGAATTGTGTTAGGTTTGGATAAGTTATGATAAGTTTGGATAAATTAGAAGAGTTATATCCAACCTAACCAAAGAACAGGGCATGTGGAAAGTTGTGGTGGAAATAATGGAAGGTGAGTTGTTATATTTTAACTTGAAAATAATGTAAGGTGGAAATAAAGCGAAAATTTTGATTTTTTATTTCAAAGTTTTCACTTTTAATAAAAAGGGAAATGAAAAGTTATAGTGAATTGTGGTGGAAAATGAAAATTTACAGTGCGGTGTGGAACCGCAAACGATCCTACCACATAAAAGAATGGGGCCTAAGTTCAGAATAAATTTGTCAAAAAAACACCAGTTCAAATGAATTCAATAAGATAAAATAAAGGGTTTTTGGATGATAATATACCAATCTTTGGGGATGTTGGATTGTAATATACCAACCTTTACTATTGGACAACAATATCCCTGACCTTTGTACTTAGGTGACATTATTATATCGACAGTAACTAAAAGGATGGTGAAACTATCTCCATGCTAACATGGGGGGCGAAGGGAAAATAAACTGTCCCAAGCTGATAACCCGGCCGTTAGACCCCTTCGTTTTTCTTACTAACTCACATTACAAGACATTGGTTGGTTGTGTGTCACATCATTACGAAGACCGGTTCACCACCCCGTTAGTCACTGTGTTAGGGCCGTTTTTTTTACGTGGCTTAGTGAGAAAAACGAAGGGATTAACGGGGTTACTGACAAGGGCCGGTTGTTTTCCCTCCGCCTGTCACGTCAGGATACACTACAACAGAACAGGCCTACGGCGACCGTTAATGTCGGTCGCAATGGGGCTCTATCGGTCGCAAGAGAGGGCGGGCGACCGATATCAGCGACCCATACGTATCGGTCGCTGTATATCCGTCGTCTTCCGGACCGAGCGACCGATATATATCGGTCGCCAAACTTGCGACCGATAAACGGCACGACGACCGATACGTATCAGTCGCTAATCAGTGACCGATACAGTATCGGTCGATGTGTATCAGTCACAAGATTGGCGACCGATACAGTATCGATCGCAAATTATGCGTCGCGAAATAGTGACTGTTACGCAGCGACGGATACATATCGGTCGCAGTTTTAATTTTTTTTTTAAATAATTCTGAATTGATATCGACTATGTTCTAATCATACTGTATTTGTTGAATTATTGGTCGCTGCTATTATTATATTATCCATATATATATATATATTATGTATATGTCTGGATAATATATATATATATATATATATTATATATATATATATGGATAATATATATATATATATATATTATATATATATATATATGGATAATATATATATATATATATATATATATATATATATATATATATATAGGATAATTGGATTCTAATAATCCCTACTTTCACCAATTGGACATTGGTGGACCGTACTTTCACTTTTATTCTGGTGGTCCAAAAAAAAAAAATTGGATTGTAGTGGGATTTTTTTTAGGGAATCATAGATTTTGTGTTGCATTTGATTCAAAACTTAGTATAACACTTTACAATGATTTTTAATGAATTTACAGCGTTTCTCCCATTTTTTTTCATTTTTTTACTATTTTTTACGATTTTTTCACTTTTATTATTTTTAAAAAGTCATAATAATTATTTGGAGTCTCAAAAAAATAATTTAAAAAATGTTTTAGAAACTACAATTCATTAACTTTCTAGGGGCAGGAACGAAAAAACAAAAACAATATAGTGTAGGAATAAAAAAAATAAGAAGAATGTGGAGGTGGATTTGGTACCACCAGAATACAAAGTGAAAGTACGTTCCACCATTGTCCAATTGGTGAAAGTAGGGATTATTAGAATGTAATTATCCTATATATATATATATGTGTGTGTGTGTGTGTGTGTCTATATATATATATATATATATATATATATATATATATACACACACACACACATATATATATATATATACACACATATATATATAATATTCAGCTGCGTATTTTTCCACCTGTCAGTTTCATACATAACATAATTAAACATATATAATACGAAACATTCATGCATATGTTTCATAGATAAGCTAAGTTTCATACATACATATGTTTCATACTTAATATCCATACATATATATAATAACTAAAAGTTCATAAGTTCAAGGTTAGAGAGGGAATTGCGGGGATCTTGACAAGTTCAAATATTGAGATGGGGAAGAAGAACTACAACCTTGTTGTTGATGTTGGAAAACTTGTGTTAGTTGGCTTTGAAGCTGGGAGAGGGCGGATGAGTGGGCAACAAGTTGATCACGCTAATGGCATCGGTGGACGGAGTTGCGCCAGCATGCCTCGACGAAGAACTACCCTAGGCGGGGGTGGAGTATCATAGAAGTATGAGGTCGCACTCCCAAGACCATATACAGCTTGGTCTTTAGGTTTGTACCCCCTGCCAATTGGAGGTACAACTCCCTAGCTTCCGGCGAGTTCTCCATTATGCCACGCTCCTCACACTTTTGGCGAAAAGTTTCCTGCAAGCATTCATACATAAGTAGCAAACACAATAAAAAACGAGCATAAAACATGCACGGCCACACGCCGTAGTTCAAATTCAATCCAAACACAACTTTAAATATGCACGGCTACACGCCGGAGTTCAAATAAGTTCCAAACACGCATAAAACATGTATGGCACACGCCGTAGTTCAAATACAATCCAAACTTAACTTTAAACATTCACGGCCACACGCCGGAGTTCAAATTCAATCCAAAAGAAACTTTAAACATGCACGGCCACACACCGGAGTTCAAATTCAATCCAAAACACATATTAAACATACACGGCCACACGCCGGAGTTCAAACATAATCCATAAGACACTTTAAACAAGAACGGTCACACGCCGGAGTTCAAATATAATTCAAAACTAACATTAAACATGCACGGCCACACGTCGGAGTTCAAATTCAATCCAAACACTACTTATCGGTCGCCTGGGACGGTCGCCATAGACGTTTCATGTTGTAGTGATAGAGACCAGTTAAACACTTACCACCCCCTTAGTCACTATTGGTATAATAATCTCACCTAAGTATAAAGGTCAGACATATTGTTGTCCAATAATAAAGGTCGGTATATTACAATCCAATACCCCCAAAGATTGGTATATTGTCATCCAATATCCCTAAAATAAATTGCTTTTGGTTAACTAGTACAGTGTAATAAGTTCGAAGTAACTTTAGTTAAGTTCGACTTATAATAAACTCAATCAAATAAGTTGGAACGAATATATTCAAACACAAAAATATAGTGAGAGGAAAATAATGTTATTCATTATTGTTCATTTACTTTAGGTATGTAAACTAAATAGAACCTAGTTTGTCTGATGCTTTCATATGATTATACAAATTTACTTTAGGTATGGTTGCTATTAAATTTTTTTTTTACTTTAGGTATGAACAATTATGGATTATACAAATTTTCATTATGATTATTCTTTTACTTTCATATGATATTAATTTTTTATTTAGCGGATATTATGAATACCTTAACAAATCAGTATGTTCCCATCATTGATTTTGATCCATAACTAATTTCCATACTTTACTAGAAAAGTGATATTGGTAGATCAAATGTCGATCAATTTCAATGTGTTCCAAGCACGTGGCACAAGTAGGATCTATGTTGATATCTCATCGGACCAAATTTCCCTTTAAGGGGAAGGCCATTATGGAAAGTTTGCCACAGAAAGGCTTTTAGCTTAGGCTGGATGTCCAATTTTTCAAATCCACCTTTAACCCCATTTATCTCTTTGTTTATATCCATGACAGAGCCAAGTGGCAGTCTTAACGGAAAAAGGTCATCACTTGTCAAACCCCAACATATATATAATTCATCCTCCTGATCAAAGGAAAGAATAGGGGTTGAAATATTTTTTTTTTTAGCAAAGCCCAAGGAACTTGTCACTTTAGGGATGTCCCACTTTTTATCAATTATGAAATCACCAACAAGTTGAGAATCATCACATCGTAACTAGATAGAGTGCAAACATAAGCTAATAGCTCTGTGCCATTGCACTAATTATCAATCCAGAACTTAATATTGGTACTATTACAACTTTCCACCGAATTCCTTTCTTAAAAAACTTAAGGGCTTGTTTGGTGAGAGAAAAAGGAATGGAATTAGAAACCTCAGGTTTTTTGTTTGGTGAACCAATTCTGGAATGGGATAAGGAATTCCTCAGGTTTCTAATTCCCCTCAAATGGGTGGAATTAGAACCCTCCCAAATTTGGGAGGTATCAAACTTATCCTTGTTCTTTTGTTTTTTTCTAACAAAAAAAAAAAGAATTTTTCAACCCCAAACCAAACTCACCTGGATTAACTCTACGGTGGCCACCTTCAGCAACTCAACCATGGCTGTTGTGCCCACCACCATTACACCCACCTTCAACTTCAACTTCACCTCATAATTTGTTTCCCAACCCAAAATCAAAAGTTAAAAATTTTATTGCATGTCTAGTTTCATATTATTCCCAACCCAAATCAAAAAATTGAAGAAACAAGAACTCAAAATCCAACCAACCCTTTCATTATGAATCACAAAGTTGAAGGACAAAAGTAGAGAGAGAAAATATAGAAGATGATTGAAGCAAACTGCAGCAAAATCTTTCACGGTGGATGACGGTGGCTGGGGTTGGGGCGGTGGTTGGGTTTGGGGATGGATTAGCCCAGATCGTCGTTTTTTTTCTTCGAGAACCCAGATCTTCGTTGTCGGCTTCTCAAACTGGAGCAAAATTTCATTATGGATTGTGGAGTTGTGCGATATGATGGCAGTGGGGGTGGGGTGGGTGGGGTGAGGAGTGTATTTTTTCTGAGTGATTGGTGAGTGGGGCGGGGAGTGTGGATTACTATTATTATTATTATAATATTATTATTATTATTAATAAATATTTTGTTCCAGTTCCATTCCAATTTCTAGCCAAACAAGTATAGTTTTGGGTTCTAATTCCATTCCTATTCCTCCAGAATTTTAATTCCATTCCCATCACATTCCTAAAATCTCTCCAAACAGGCCCTAAAGGCTTTGTGTAGATTCTTCTATATCCCAAGAGTTTAAAGTCTTAGGTTGGGGGATCAAAGGGAAGGATGGCCTTAGCATATCTAAGTCTCATTTGTTGTACCCGTAAGTTATTATTGTCATGAAAAAGTTTCCAAATCAATTTACACTGAAAGAATAGGTTGATAACATGACTTTTCCTGAGCCCAAGGCCCCCCTAATCCTGTGGCTTTCAAATTTTTTTCCCAAACTATCATTGGCGTACCTTTTTACTGAGTTTTTCTAGACAACGTTCCTGTTAATACCATCTAATTGATAGGTCATTTTCTTTGGTATAAGGAAACATTGCATCGTATATGCCAGTAAAGATTCTAAATTTGTCTGAATGAGTATTGTTCTCCCAGCTTTTGATAAAGAACTAGCTTTTCAATTAGAGAGTTTTCAATTTGCATTTTCTATAATTGGTGAGAAAAACTCCACTTTCTTGTGTACACTTACGGAAGGCAACCAAAAGTACTTAGCAAATGACTGTCTAATAGGAATGTTGAAAATTCCTTGCTCTATGTCTTTCTTCCTACTACTTGTCTTTGCTGAAAAGATCATTATAGACTTGTGAAAGTTTTGACGAGTTGGCTTGAAGACTTACAAAAACTATCAAGAGTATTTTTGAGTAAATTGCAAGCAGTATCTTTGCCTTACAAAATAAAAGACTATCCTCAGCAAAAAACCAACTTGGTATTGTCGGAGCCTCTTTACATATTTTAATACCAATTTCATACATAAGAGGAACACGTATGGGGATAGCGAGTCTCCCTGTCTAAGCCCTCTGGAAGGTTTTACCAAACCACAAGGCTAATCATTAACCAGAATTGAGTAAGGGGCTCTAGAGATATATCCATACACCCAACAGATCTACTTGACTGAAAATCCCATCAATTAAGCACATCTGTTGGGAAAGTTCATTAAATTCTACCATATGCTTTTTCCATATCAAGTTTTAGGGCTATCCAAGGAGTTTTCTTATTTGATTTTCCAAATTTATGCATAATTTCATGTACCAATAAAACATTGTCATGAAAGTACCTATTAGGAACAAAGACACTCTGGGTTGGGCTGATTAATGAGTCCTAAAGAAGCCTAAGCCGATTACTTTGGCTATAATTTTATAAACAGTATTTCAAATACTTTTTGGTCTAAATTGGTTAGGCAATGAAGGATCTTCCACTTTAGGGATAAGAGCGATAAACGTGTGATTTACTTCCTTTAGTAGTTTACCATTCCAGAAAAAATCTTGGATGGCCTTACACTAATCATTCGCAATCAGGTCCCAAGAATTTTGAAAGAACACAACTCCAAACCCATCAGGACTTAGGGCTTTAACAAGATCCATTTGAAATGAGGCTTGTTTGATTTCTTCCCTAGTTATATTCTCCACGAGTAAGTTAGCCTGTTCAAAAGAAAGCTTAGGACGGTCAATTCCCTCCCAACGAGGTTTCCCTTTTCCTGAAGAAAATCTGTTTTCACATTCCTTTATAAATTGATCCTGAATATTGTTTTCATCTTCTATCCAACCTCTAACGGGTCTCTAAGTCTCAGGATTGCAGATTTACGCTTACGATAAGTAACTACTCAGTGGAAGAATGAAGAATTTCTTTCCCCTTCCATTAACCATTTTTTCTTTGAATATTTAGCCTAATATTGTTGATTAAACATCAATATTTTTTCTTGCTAATTAATTAGTCTATTATGCCATTAGTTAAGGCATATGATACATGGGTCAACTATAAGTTTGTCCTCAACCATTTGGAGTCATTAAATTTCGACAGAAGGATCTACTCCAAGATTCAAGTTCAATTTTCAATTGTTTAAGTTTTCTAGTGATTCTAAACATAGAATGGTCATGAGAAGAAACCTCTCCAACCAATTTTGACAATATTATTAACTTGATAATAATCAGTCCAATGTTGATTAAAATGAAATTGTATATTCTTTTTAACTCTTAAATTTGAATTGGTATGAAGCTGAATATTAAATATGATCCAAGCAAGAAAAAGGCCCATGCGTAACTGCAGCCTTTGGGAAAACACAGGACCAATAATTTCTTGCAATTGGTTTGTTTAACCTCTCTTAAATTACATGACCATAGATTTTCATTTCTCAAGTAAAAATCCTTTCAGAAGGAATAATATCTGAAACATTAATGTCTTGAAAGGACTTGTTTAGTCTTGATAATCTTGACTGTTGGGCCATTACTCCTCCCTTCTTATATGATGGAAGGAGTAATTCATTACAATCAACAATAATACACTACAGAAGATGAAAAACTTGGTTTAAAAGCTTTAAACGATCCCTAAAATCTTACTTATGTCGTTCCTCGGTTGGGGCATAAATCTCCGAGACTATAGTCTCTGTGTTCGATTTTTTTTCTTTGACATATAAATGAATTGCTCATAGATCTTTTTGCAGAATATGAACTTCCACATTTACTTTATTCCAAAGGACCCAGATACGCTCTAAGTGATTTATAGAGGGGACCTTAGTTGATCAATGACACTTGAGGTTTTTTAAAATTTGATTCGTATTTATTAGATTAACTAGAGTTTCACTTAAGAACATAATGTCTAATCTTAAATTGGCGAGCAGATAATTAACCTCTCTAATCTTCCCATTGCTTTTAGCTCCTTGAATGTTCCAATAACATATTTTCATAATATAACAAGCTTATTTGAAAACAGTACGCCATTGAATAGCGATTTCATCCTATGAAGATTCAAGGGTTTGGGAATAGAGAGGGTAACAGAAACACGCTCCCAAACTCTTAACTTAAAAAGCAGAAAAAGGTGAAAGCTTTTCAAAAGCTTAAGAACCTTAACAAAATTATGAGTCCACTTAGACATCCTACTTGGCAACTCTTGCCAAGAAGATAAAGGCAAAGGGGAGATTACACTTTTTATAACTATGAAAGCTTTAGACAAATAGCTTAATAAATAGGTGTGAGAAAAACATAGAGATCCAGTCTTACATGTGTATGAATAACTATGAGCTTATTTATGCTTAGAGAATAAGGACAATATAAAGCCTTAGGGTTCTCTAAAACAGTGAGCCCATTCGACATAGTGATGTCTGTTCGGAACGTATCCTAAAATCACCGAACCTCTTGATCTTACAATGATTTGTTTCCTAATTGTATTGGGGTATTATTTAGGTTTCCTTATTATGTTGGGTTTCCTAATTGTATTAGATTCTAAATCTAATTGAAGTAGGAGTCAAGTTAGGTTTCGAAGCTTGTTGGGCGCCTCATGTGTATGTTCATTGCAATCTGGAAGTTCGGGATGTTTAAAGTTTTAGGATGCCAAGTTGTGGAGAGGGCCTCGATTTTAACTCCCAAGAGTTGAGGGCAACTCTTTTTCAAGAAGGGAAGTATGGAGCGTATTGGGGAGGACCCAAACTTCAAATTATGTGTTTGCAAAACCTTCCCACACTACCTTTGAGAATCACGAGCGAATTCACTTCAAGGTCGGATGTGGAGCTAGACCTGGGACCTTGGATGCGTATTCGGGTCATCGATGGTTGTGGTATCCACTTCAAATGGGACCGCGGACCATAGGAGTGGAGTTACGGGTCCTCATCGGACCTACTTCGGGCCTTTAAAGGGTTCGGAGTCTTTCGGAAAGAATAAGTGGAAAAGAGTCAATATGGGTTGTTGGAATGGACGTGCCTTCACTCTTTGGGTCATAACTCCTTCAACACAATTCTGATGGGTCTCAAATTTTGGGAGCTTAAAGTACACACCAAGAGATTTCCATCGATATCTTATGGGCCTAAAAAAGAGTCCGGATGAGGAAGTTATGTGCGTTCGAAGTCGGCAGGAAAAACTACCCCAGAAGATGGTCGCGCCCGCGACGCCTGGGTCGCACTTGCGACCTCCTTCTGCCCAAATGTTGGCTGCTTCATCCCTTGCTCGGTGGCGCCCACGACGGAACATGTCGCACCCGTGACCTCCTACTGCCGGTTGCCGACCGTTGCATCAAATCTCACAAGGGATGGTACTTGTAATCTCACTCTTGGATACAGAAACACCACCAAAAGATTAAAAAAAAAAGCTCTGCATAACACCACTTAATTAGCCAAGTCAAGATACAAAAGTAGAAATTTTGAGAGTTATTAGCACGCTTACAAATAAAGGAAAGGCTGAAAGCTTTCACTCATATTCATCAAAGTCATATGCTGTAAAATGAAGTACATGGTGTGATATATAGTAGTTAAGCTAGCAGCCAAGCAAGCTAACTAAGCACCTCTCTAAATTACAACTTAAATTTCCTAAGTGTGAAGAAAGGTCTAAAACATGGTTAATTAGCCTAAGTATGAATGAAATCAGCTAACACATAACTTCTTGCTGAAGTTCTCGTCCACAATAATAGAGGAGTGAGCCTCTAAAGCATCACCACATGGTAGCTCTCCATTGGACCAACAACCAACACAGCACCATTTATACCGAGCCACCTCCTACTTGCTTGCTTTCTTAGCAAATCCAAACTACTAGGAAACCTCCTTGGATCAGCAAAGAAGAGGGGAATTCAAAAATAGCTTGAAAATGACCGAATTGCCGATGATAAAACTCCAAAAAGACAAACGAGCCAAATTTGAGCCATACCAGGTACACTGATTTTGTAAGGGCTATTGAGAACTCAAATAAATTCCAAATTGGACAAACCATAGCTTTTCGGAAAGATTATTCAGTGCCCTTCATAAGTCTCCTAGGGCAAGATTGGAGTAGACGTCTCAATTTTTAGATATAGACACAAATAGAATAGGTACCAACCGGGATGAATGGTACTTTAAACTATAAGTGTTTTGCTTGAACTTGTTGATGACCAAGCATCTTGTTTGCGCCAAGTAGGCTGATATCTATTAAAAAGATTACTCATTTGAGAGTTCTTCACACCAGAATGTAGGCATTCTTGTTGATTATTGGAAAATGCATGCCAACGTTGGTTTTGCTTAATTCTTTGGTAGGCTAAGTGATGTCCTTGTGCCAATATGGTTCTAATGCACACTCCATGGACCTTGGATCCATAAGTGTGAGACTAAGGCATGATGAAACTACATCAAGCAATCCTTATACACTGGTCAATGTAGGTGATAGGATGAGCATAAGGGTAAAAAAAGGTTGTCATTCAATCAAGACCAGATTGAGCCCATTAACAAACCAAGGTCTCTCTTAGAAGACCATATTTTGTCCTCAGCATTGCACAAGCGGAAAGTGGTCCATCCATTATCATTATCAATGTAATTAACTTGACCAAGGACAAACTTCCAATCAGCCTTAGTTTTATCAATGGTGATATTCAGGGCAACAAAGTCACCCCAAATCTTTCCTAGTAAATAAAGAGATTAGAGCTCTTCAAGCTGGTCATTCGGGGATGGAGGAGGGTATTTAACGCATTCTTAACTATGTAAGACAACGATGGTATATGTCCGAGGAATTGGGGCCTTAGTGGTTTATGTCGGTCTTTCTAGTCTCAAGGGGTTCTAAAAGGTCGATCTTTTGAAGAATTGAACTAAGGTTTCTACTCAAATAAGGGAAAACAAGAGCTCAAGGGTAATACCGGGCGACCTAACGAAAGACTAAGCACGGAAACTGCGGTTTTAGGGGAGATTTTGTTCGACGATTAAGTGTAGGGATTGTGTGCATACAAAGCTTACACCGACTTCCCCCGCCAGGGCATCAAGTTGGTGTTCACTTCCTATGCACGAGCTAGCATCAATCCCCCCCGCCAGGGCAATGAATCGATGTTGTACTTTCCTAGGTTGTCATCACTCCCGCACATGATAAGCCTTGGTAGTATGGTAACCAATCCAAAGTAATCTCTTCCAGTCCCCTACTCCCCTCTCGCCAGAGTAAGGAATTAGAATCGATTAAACCACCCTGGAATTCCACAAGTGATGGTTGAAGAGATTCATAGCCTTCCGGCCCCCGATATCCTTCATCCATCGCATGGAATTCTAGGGCGGAACACTAGTCATCTCACTAATCACCCTAATCCCGCTATTCCATGACCTAATCCTCCATTAGGGGCCCTAATCACCTCCCAACCCTAAAAGAACTTAGCCTATTGTTCGGTCTCGTTTCGAGCTGAATTTATATCATTTATAAGGTGTTTTACTTGTTCTACTCCCCTAATTATATATTAGATATGAAAATTTTGAGTTTTGTAGGGTAATAATGTGTTAGAGCCAAAACCAAGACAAAAGTGGCAAAATTGAGCAAAAAAAAACCACAAAGGTTGAATTACAACAACCAAAGCACCGTTCAGACGGACGTCGCACCCGCGACACTGTGGGTCGCGCCCGTGACAAGCCGTGGTGTCGGAGCGACGAGGCAAGGAACGAATGTTGTCACACGCGCGAAGCTATCGCGCTGTGATGAAGTTGATCAAAACCTTGGATACTTTTGATGGGAAGAAGCCCAGAAAAGCGTCGCGCCCGAGTAACACTTGGTCACACCCGCGACGACGGTGGGCTGATCAACGAGGAATTTCGGCGCTACGCGGCATGATTTTGTCGCGCCCGCGAGGATATGCCCAGAAGAGTGTCGCATACGTAACAACATTGGTAGCGCCCGCGACAATCGGAAGCAAGAAGTGACGGAAGATGGGGCAATATGAGGTCGCGCCCACGACAGTTGCTAGTTCCGGAAATTAAGCTTTGAGCGGCGGCAGCTAGGGTTTTTGGGGGAATTTTTGTTTCCCTATTATTTTCTTTATAAGGACACTTAGAGAACTAAATCTGACATCTCTTAGTTTTTAGTCAGTTTTTTAAATACTTAGTTTTACTTAGGTTTTAGAATGAGTTTTCTTTAAAGTTTCTATAGTTTTCAATTGTAATTCAATTCTTCTCAGATCATTGCAATTCTTTTCTTCAAGTTCTTGTTCTCTTTCAGTTCTTGTCTTTTGATTTCACTTAGTATTAGTTCCACAAAAAATTTCACTTTTTAGTGAAGAGGAGGATTAAGGTTCCTCGAATTCTTCCTTCAGGTGAGGATTCTAGTAGTCTTAGTAATCCAAATCACGCCCTTTCTTGTTTGTTCGGGAGAAAGATCGGTGATTCAAGATTCAAAGAGGAGAAGATCGAGAGAAAGAAATCTGCATTCTGTAATGTTTTCTGTTTTCAATTCAGTAATTAGTTTAGTTTTTACTTTCATAGTTTTTCATTGCTTTCTTGATTATGCTTTTGATTTCTTGTTTAGTTTCTTGTTCTTGTTCTAGTAGTTTGGTTTTGTTTTCAATTCCTTGTTTTCTTTAGTTTCCATTGTTTTCAATTCATAATTAGTTTAGTTTAATTATTAACTGCTTCCTGCAATTTGAAACATTTACCAGACCAATTTCCTGAAAACCTAACACACCATCCCTGTGGATACGACTACCCTTACTCTTTTACCCCAATTTTCTATGACCGAACAATGGCGCCGTTGTCGAGGATGGCGTTATTTAGTATATTAGGTTATTTATGTGTGAATAGTTTGTTGTTTTCTTGATTTCTCCAGAAAAATGTAGTTATAAAAATTGAAAAACGAAAAAAAATAAAAAAAGAGTTATGGCTAGTCCCCAATTTCCCCAATTTGAGCATGAAGTATTTTGGAGGTATTTTGCTAGATTACAAGATTATCGTGCTCAATGTGAATCGTATGGTATCTTTTATGATACATTAGATATTTTGAGAGTTTTGCATGAGGGTGTAAATTATGAAACTCGTAATCTCTTAGAATTTTATGGGTTTTCTAATTTAGGAGAAGATGTTGCGTGGGAGTTTCTTGAATGGTTCTCTAGGGATACTTATGAACTTGAACAACAAAATTCTCCCTTTAACCCCCATATTCAAAATTTTGCATCACCCTCTGAGACCTTCACTGAACAATCATGTCAATATTCCTTATATTTTGATGATCAATCTTGTGGTAGGGAATATGTAGAAAACTCTTATGATCCTGCCCAATGTGATTTTGTTGAGTCTCATCCTTTGTGCTCACATTGTGAATCTTCGTGGAATGATTCTGATTTTTGTGCTTGGGTTTCCATACGAGCTAAAGTGAATGAATTTTGTGCGAATATGACTGAGTACATGCATGAATTTTTACATGAGACTAATCCTAGGGTAGAAACTCCTTCTTCACAATTGGTCGATTCGATAGTTGAAGTAGGATATTCGTCATCTTTGAGTCCTGAAATGCATGATGATCCTTCTTTGGATGATTATGATGAGGATGATGCCTACTATAACAGACCTAGTTTTGCATGCATTGAGCTTAGGAAACCCTTAGCTACATCTAGAGAGCATGAGAAAAATGATGATTTTGTGTCTGATGATGTAGAGCTTGATGAAAATATGCTTAATGATGAACCATTGTCCACACCATTATCCATGCTTTTATGTGAAGAAAAAGTTGAGTCTAATGAATGCTATGATACTTGTGATGCAACTGAATATGATCTTGTTGAGAGTGAAATCGAATCCTTTGTGATTGAATGTGTGCTTGATACTGAACTTTTCACTTTAATTAAGGATCAGTGTATTAATGAGGCATTAGCTACCCTTTCCTACGAGTCCATTGTTGTAAAATCTTGTGATGATGAACTTGAGTCTATGGGGATTGATCCTGAGTGTTTGAACTTGGTTTGTGACAATGATATTTTTGATGGTGATATGCTTTATGAGTCATTGTTTGCATCCAAGTCTTCACATGAGAAAGTTAAGGAATGTGTTGCATTGCCCCCTCCCGTCGATTTCCATACTCAATCTCCATTTACAAGTCAATGGGAGGATTCATTTGTCATATCTCCCTTTATAGTGCCTAGGAAAGTTGTTTGCATTCCTGTAGTCCGTCATTTCTCTGACTTTTCTAAGGCTTTGATAAACTATTGAGAGCACTGACGTTTGCTGATGTACTATTGAGATTGTGCTCTTATGTTCACCATGTTGAGATGCATGCTAGGATGCATGACTTGTTACTACGGGCATTGAATGGTTCTGAGATGGTGCCCGACATCTTGAGGTGAGAATGGAGTGGCTGATGCTCCATGTGTGGGTCTTATTATCTTAAGCGAGATTTCATTGTTTGGGTATACTCAGTACCCAACCAGGTACTATCCTTCCTTATTTTTCTTTTACAGTTAGGGAGTTGGTTTTCTTTTTTTCTTTTGTTTTCTTTTGGTGTGTCTCTTTTTCTTTTCTTTGGTGTGCTTGATTACTTCTATTTCCAATGAGGACATTGTAGAGTTTTTGTGTGGGAGTGGGGGTGGCATGCATGCCGACTTATGTTTTTCTTTTCTTTTATGAGTTTTTCTTTTGTGTGTGGTGTCACCTTATTCACAATGAGGAAATTGTAGAATGTTTGTGGGGGAGTGGGATGACACAAGTGCCTTACCAATCTTTAGAAGTGAAACAAATGTAGTTATCATGGAAATTAGGCGAAATTTTTTAAATTTTTGTAGGCTAGAGGTAGTTTATATGTATGGTTGTGTAGTTGATTGCTTAGTTAGGAATAGTTAGTGAATACTTGATAGGCTTTAGGCTTGATTGTTGCTTTTGCTTAACATAATAACCTCACCTGTATTTGCAACCATGTGATATCTTTAGAAATTCACTTCTTGGTTGGTTAATGTGATGGTCTTGGTTTAGGAGGAAAGTTTTAGCTTCCTGAATATCCATGCTCTAAGTAATAAAAGCTGAAAAACAATGGAGAAATAAAAAGCTAGTACACCTACACGGGTTGGTATGAGTGGTACGACGCTCTTACCCCTTAAGCGCTTTGTTTGTGTATGGAGTAGCCTGTGTTGGGAGGATAAATCCCATTTATGAGTCGTTTAATTCCCAAAAAATACTAATGCAAAAATAGTAATCTAATAAAATCTGAAAATGTTGGTTCACCCACATAGATCGGTATGAGTGGTGCGGCATTCATATCCCTTAAGCACCTTGTATGTATATGGAAAGGATCTATGTAGAAAGAGTAGACCCCGTTCAGGGCCGTACAATTCTTGAAAAACCCAACACCAAAAAGATAATAAATGTGGAACCTTAATCTATGTAACCTGCGGCTCTCACCAAGCCAAGGGCGACACAAAATAGGGAGAGGAACCACATGTAAGTCACTAAGTGTTGAGCATGGGTGTTTGAGTAGTTAATTCTAACCAACTGAACCTTGACTTAAACAAAAACAAGCCAGAAACACTACACTTGAGCACGAGGAACCCATCAAGCTTACGCATGTGTGAGGTGAAAAATGTGAAGCCTAGTAACAGTCTTGCTAGTTGCCTTGAAAGTGCTTATTAACTGTTCTGAATTGAGTGAATGCATTGTTTGAGTAGTTAGCTTCACGACTGTGTGTGTGGACCTCCTTTATGCTGACCCCTTTTCTTGATTTCGCCTCTTATCCTTACAAAGTGTTTCTCATCCCCTGTTACAACACACAGTTCTTGAGTATTCTTTTCTTTTCTTTTCTTTTCTTTTCTTCCCTTTCTTTTCTTTTCCGTTGTTTTTGTGGGTATAGCGTCTATAAACCCTCACGAAACTTTCCTCGTCCACTTGGGCTGCCAAGGGGTTTAAGGGCTTGTTGCATGTGCTAAATGCAACCGTGATTCCTATGAAAGTGAGTTAGGGTGGCTTAGTTTCTCTTTATTTTTGTTTTAGTTTGCTCGGGGCGAGCAAACCCTTGTGTGGGAGTGTTGTTCGGTCACGTTCCGAGCCGAATTTATATCATTTATAAGGTGTTTTGCTTGTTCTAACCCTTTAATTATATATTAGATATGATGATTTTGAGTTTTGTAGGGTAATAATGTGTTAGAGCCAAAACCAAGACAAAAGTTGCAAAATTGAGCAAAAAAAACCCACAAAGGTTGAATTACAACAACCAAAGCACCGTTCAGACGGGTGTTGCACCCGCGACACTGTGGGTCGCGCCGTGACAAGCTTCTGTGGTGTCGGAACAGCAGCCAAGGCAAGGAACCAGAATGTTGTCGCACCCGCGATAGAAACTTCACGCCCGTGACAGAAGTTGATCAAAACCTTGGATACTTTTGATGGGAAGAAGCCCAGAAAAGCGTCGCGCCCGAGTAACACTTGGTCACACCCGCGACGACGGTGGGCTGATCAACGAGGAATTTCCGAGCAGCTGCCGCGCCCATGACAGATTTTGTCGCGCCCGCGAGGATATGCCCAGAAGAGTATTGCATACGTAATAACATTGGTAGCGCCCGCGACAATCGGAAGCAAGAAGTGACGGAAGATGGGGCAATATGAGGTCGCGCCCGCGACAGTTGCTAGTTCCGGAAATTAAGCTTTGAGCGCGGCAACTAGGGTTTTTGGGGGAATTTTTATTTTCCTATTGTTTTCTTTATAAGGACACTTAGAGAACTAAATCTAATATCTCTTAGTTTTTAGTTGGTTTTTTTATATACTTAGTTTTACTTAGGTTTTAGAATGAGTTTTCTTTAAAGTTTCTATAGTTTTCGATTGTAATTCAATTCTTCTCATATCAATGCAATTCTTTTCTTCAAGTTCTTGTTCTCTTTCGGTTCTTGTCTTTTGATTTCACTTAGTATTAATTCCACAAAAATTCCACTTTTTAGTGAAGAGGAGGATTAAGGTTCCTCGTATTCTCCCTTCAGGTGAGGATTCGAGTAGTCTTAGTAATCCAAATCAGGCTCTTTCTTGTTTGTTCGGGAAAAAGATCGGTGATTCAAGATTCAAAGAGGAGAAGATCGAGAGAAAGAAATTTGTATTCAGTAATGTTTTCTGTTTTCAATTCAGTAATTAGTTTAGTTTTTACTTTCATAGTTTTTCATTGCTTTCTTGATTATGCTTTTGATTTCTTGTTTAGTTTCTTGTTATTGTTCTACTAGTTAGGTTTTGTTTTCAATTCCTTGTTTTCTTTAGTTTCCATTGTTTTCAATTCATAATTAGTTTAGTTTAATTCTTTAATGCTTCCTGCAATTTGAAACCTTTACTAGACCAATTTCTTGAAAACCTAACACACCATCCCAGATACGACTACCCTTACTCTTTTACCCCAATTTTCTACAACCGAACACCTATCATGTTAATTAAAACTAAGGATTCAATCTTGAAACCTAATGAATTCATTAAAATCAAACTAGGAATAAGAACAAACATGAATAATCAAGAAAGTAATTAAAACTAATCTAACACTAATCAAAGCAATTAGAGAAAAGTGAATCGAAATCAAGCACTTACTAAAATTAAGGAACGGTAAAGAACACAACGAAATCCGGGAAAGCGTTGCGAATCAACAACTTGAATTGAAATCTTGAATTAAGGAGCTAAACCTAATTAAAAGCTAAAGCTAAAACTAAAAACCGGAAAATTAAAGATGTCTAATAAAGCAATGAAAAGAGCTATTTATACAAGTGGTGCGAAGTCGGCCCAAACACGCAGTTAAAGCCCATAATTGCTGCAAATTAGGGGAGTCACGAGCGTGACCAAGGAAGTCACGGCCTTGACCTTGGAGAAACCTAGAAATCTTCGGTGTTCTTGGTAGACCTCACGGGCGTGACCTTGGGGGTCACGACCGTGAGGTATCTCATGGAAGTTCTTGTTTGTGGAAGGTCACGACCATGGTCTATGTATTGGCAAGTCACGGTCGCGTACAACTTTCTGGAGATCATGCTTCGAGGGAGGTCGCGGTCGTGTACAACCATGTCACGGTCGTGAGGTGTCTTCTGGAAATCTCGGGTTTTAGGGTGTCACGGCCGTGTGGTAGCAGGTAACGGTCGTGACCCCTCTTCTGCCTTCAAAACTTCTTCGACCCTTTTGGCACGAAGGTTCATGGAGGGGTCACGACCGCGAGGTGGGTCGTCATGGCCGTGACCCTGCTACTGACATTATTTTCTCTTGGATTTTCCTTCCAACACTGGGATCAAGACTTGATTCTCTTTCTCCAAGGCCGATTTCCTCGGGGAGACCCGACTCCTCTGCTTTTAGGCCCCAATTGTCCTCGTTTAGCAAACTTTTGCTCCACAATTGTCAAAAGCTCCAAAATCTGCAAAAAGGAAGAAAAAGAAGTAAAAGCACTAACGAACAACTAAGGAAACGAGTAAAAACCTAAGGTAAAAGGAACATATTGAGGCTAAAAACCAAGCCTAAACATAGGGACTAGGGAATTCCAATCAATGGATTCTTCATATAACAGATCTTTTAACGGAGAGAGGGCCTCGGAATACCATCACCCGATTCAGGCGGAATACCATCTCTCTTCCCAAGAGAGGCATCTTTAACACCATCAGACCTCCCATTCTGTACTTAAGGGCCTTCGAGTATGAGTTCTCAAGAGGTGGGGGAGGGGGACATGGAACTCCAAGCCCACTACCATCCATTGAACACTCACTCTGAACCTCAGGAGCACTAAGAGGAGATGGAAATGGGTTATGCTAGGAATCTTGTCATTTAGAGAGGGGAAGGGGGTTGAGGGAGAGATAAATATAGACTTAGAAAGGAGGGTAGAAGAAGAACGAGATGTGTGCATGACCTCAACCAATAAACTCCCCTTTAATTAAGGAACACAAGGACTGAGATTAAGAAGGCAAACCCCAGTAAAACCACAATTAAGCACTATGACAACAAGATAAGTCCAAATCAACTATAGTAAAAACCCAAAATCCTTCAAAAAGAAAGTAAACATTGAAAAGCAGAAGGATAGGAAAGGGAAAAATAAGAAATAACCAAATAAGGCAACCATAAAGTCACGGGTAGAACCAAGGACAGATAAAAGAAATTGAGAAGCAACACTAAAAGATCTGGAATTAGAACAATTACACCTCAAATAGCAAGAAATGCTTCACTTCAAGAAAACTCTCGTTGAAACGTGTTGTACATCTGGCTCTTGTTTGACTCCCAAGTTGAAATTCCCATATCTGTTCTGGAAAACCAACGATTGACAGTGGAGAAGACTGCTAACACCTTCAATATGTTCTGGAAAACCAACGATTGACAGTGGAGAAGACTACTAACACCTTCAGGAGCGCATGTCACTCTTCAAAAATAGGTTTTGACCTATTTTATTTCGATCGAAGTATGAATTCAGAAGGCAACCTTGATCGATACACAAAACCCAACCTTTCCTCTTTAGTATGAACAATAAGCCATATGAGAAGGCTTTGGGCGAACAAAGCTATAAGATCCTCAAAAGGGAAGAAGACCCTAACAACAAAAGCAAATCTGATGGGAATAGGGAAGCAAAAGAGGAAAAAAAAATCCTTAGTCAAGGTTATGGCAACATCGATAAACGAATTCTGGGATAAATAATTTGATGAGTAGATTTGTGAAAGAGAGCCTAAAGTAAAGTTGAAGAAGAAAACAAACAGAAACGTCCAAGAGGAAAAGAGTTAGACGGCTCTAGAGGTGCTTCCTCCATATTGCCTGGCTGAAAAACGATAAAGCTAGAGGCTTCTAGGCTTTTCTCTCTCTAAGAGAAGTCAGGAGCCTCTTTCTCTCTAGGCGTGCTTATCCTGTTTGATGGTGAAGTTGGCCTTGTTCATAGAGAAATTAGCGGATATAACTCTTAGTTTTCTTAACTTGTTCCATGTCGGTCCCAACGATCAACATGTCATCAACATATAGGCATATTGTCACATTCTTTCCATTCTCAACTTAGAATAAACACACTTATCCGACTTATTGGAAGCCAAATTCAGGCACTACTTCATCAAACTCGTGACACCATTGCTCATGTGCTTGCTTTAGACCATATAAAGTCTTGATGAGTTTATAAACTTTGTTCTCATGACCTTATTCAACAAAACCCTTGGGTTATTCCATATACACATGCTCTTCTAGTTCTCCATTAAGGAATGTTTTCTTGACATCCATTTGGTGGATAATTAGCTTATGAATAGAGGCTAGAGCTGTAAGTACTCTTATAGTTGCAATCCTTGCCACGGGTGCATAAGTGTCAAAGTAGTCGATATCATACTTTTGCGTAAAACTTCTCACAACGAGTCGAACTTTAAACCTTTCTATGGTACCACCTATTTTCTTTTCATGTTTAAAGATCCACTTTGATGTAATAGGCTTACACCCCAGTGGTAAATCAACTAAGACACAAACATATTTTTCCTTAAGGGATTCTATCACATCTTGAACCGCCTCCTTTCAAAAGGAAGCATCTTGAGACTCCATGACCTCCTCAAAGGTTCTAGGATCTCATCTATATTGTAGACATATGGAATCTTAATCTCAATAGAGTTCCTATTTCCCTCTACCAAGAAGACAAAGAAATCCGAGCCAAAGAACTTGGATTTCCTAACCCTCTTACTCCTCCTTATTTCATCAAAATCATGTTGATTGCCTTGAACACCATTCTTTGGAACCATGTCATGAGTGGCATCTTTGGTTCTAGGAATTTAAGAGAGTCAAGTCACATCAAATATTGCATCTATTGACTCTATTACAATATTTACCATTATGTAGTCATTTTGTTCAATAATCAAAAGCCTATACGTTTTGGTCTCAAGAGCTTAACCTATAAAGACACTCAATTCTTTTTTCACCTAATTTCCTTTTGTTGTACTTTGAGATCCTTACAATGGCCCTGCACCCCCAAACTCTAAAGTATTTTTGAGTTGGCTTTCTTTTGCTCTGAAGTTCTTATGGGGTCTTAGAGTTTCCTTTACTTGGAACTCTACTTAAGAAATAACAAGTCATTAATAAGGCTTCACCCCAAAACTCTTCACTTAAACCAAAGTCAGATAGCATGGCATTCACCATTTATTTTAAGTTCCTATTCTTTCTTTCGACCACACCATTTTATTGTGGTGTATAAGGTGTTATGGTCTTATTGTCTAGAGTGTTTCGTGATGGGGAATTCGATACTTGAGTTGTTGGAGATAAGGAAGATGTAGAATCACAAACAAACCAAGCCCTAGGCTAGCAATTCACAATGATATGAACTTGGGGTAAAAGATAACCGCCATCCAAGAGCTAGAAAACCCACCCAGAATCACTAAAGGTATAACCACCATAATCCCGAATCACCACCACAATGTAATTGAGGATAAAGAAATCAAGATTTTAGAGGAGAGAGTTGAGAGAGAACTCATTTGATTTTATTCACAATTAATGTCTCTCTTCCTCTTCAATGTGATGTTTATAACATTGAAGTGGAAGAGATGGGTGCCAAATGACAAGACTGCCTTAAGTATTCTAAAAAATAACCTCACGATGGGCTTACATCAGTAAAAAAGGATGGGGGCGAAAGGGTAATTACACCGAGAAATAGAGAGGTAGAAACGGAGGAGTCACGAAATTTTGAGCTCATCGCGGGTGCAATGATGTTGGTCATGGGCGGGATACCTACAAAAATGCTCCGAACATAAGGTTGCTCAGGGACCTGTCACAAGCCTGATAGTCAGCCGTCGCGGGCTTGGGCTGGTTTCTAGCCGTCTGTCGTGGTGTGCTGTGGTTTCTTGCGGGCGTGCCCTTCTTCCCTTCTCCTCTTGCCTTAGTACTGAAGTCCGGAACCCACTATAATGCCAAAAGATCGAAACGCCCTTAGGTCGAGAGAGATGACCAAAATGCCCTCGGGATTAGTGATGAGCTACGAGCCACTAAAGGGGCTCGTGGCCAATCTAAAGGATTGATGAAACAAGCTTGGGGGGCCGATATCAGTGAGGAATTGGACATCCATGCTCAGGCGAGAAGTGGCTACCCTCTTGTCATGGACGACGAGTGAAGAGTAAGGAACCCGAGCCTTTTCTCCCCCTCTTGAAAAGGATTTTCCCTCAAATCCTCATTGGGCTCATCATCCTTGATGTAAGGAGAGAAATCGCCAATGTTAAAGGTGGAGGAGACTCCCATGTCTCTAGGAAGGTCAAGCTTGTACGCGTTGTCGTTGACCTTCTCCGAAACCTTGAATGGTCCGTCGCTCTGTGGCATGAGCTTGTTCTTCCTCCTTGACGAAAATCACTCCTTTCTCAGATGTAGCCAAACCAAGTTCGTGGGTTTGAAAGTGATGTTTCGGTGGTGCTTGTTGGCCCTAGACTTGTAAACCTCGTTGATTTTCTTGATCCTTGCCCAAATTTGTTGGTAAAGCTTTTTGACCTCCTTAGCCTTTTCGCCAGCCTTGAAACTCACTCTCGACTCCAATGACAATGGAAGGAGCTCAAGAGGAGTGAGCGGGTTCACACCATAGCAATTCTCAAATGGAGAGTGGCCAGTAGTGAAGGAGGCAGCTTGGTTGTAGGCGAACTCGACATGGCAGAGCTTGACATCCAAACCTACAAACTTTTTCTTACAAGTTGTTCGGGTAGTTTTGGGGTAAGAGTAGTATTGTCGTATTCGTAGAAATGATGTGTATGTAAACAAGACATTGGGTTGGTGAGGTTCTTGAGGTCCAAAAGCAGTAAACAAGCAATAACAACTACTTTAACCTAACTACAAATTTAAAGACAAAATTTAAACTTGAAAAACTACAAATATTAAATTTCAACTAAACTAATAAGTAATTAAACTAGTAAAATTAACAATTAAGCAATTAAATTGTAAATATCCAAGCACTCTACACATCACATTTGCAATAAGTTAGACTTGTAGAGGCACTGCAAATCTCTATCCTTAGAATTAAATACCTTGCCTTCACTTCTCCTCACCGCCTCGTTTTTGCTTCTCTAATTTATTCTCCCAATTAAACTTTGTTAGACAATGCACACTTCTTTAATTCTCTTGTACTAATCATCAAAACGTGGGAGATCCAGAGTTCTCCTTGTGAACACAACCTCTTCTTGCTGGTCTACTTGCCTTACTTGAACTAAATCATTGATTATTTTGACGCTATTGATGATAGGAAGAAAGTCACGCCTATTTGTGGTTAGATAATGTGGCTAGTATTTGTGTTATGTTTTGAATTAGTTTAATGTTAAGGTAGAAGGGCTAATGTAGAGCCTCCATAGAGAACTTCTCTCTAGGATTTTCTCTTTGAAAGAGAGATTTTAATAATTCAAAAAGTTTTTATTACACTTATGACTAGAAAAATTAAGGGAAAGAAGGCTGAAGAAAACATTTGGACTGAGGGGTTGTGAGGGTAAACTTTTTCTAAATCTCAACTTTGAGGGTTATTATCACAATATACCAAACTTTACATTTGACTGAAAATAAATCAACTTTTTACAGTATGTTTGGATTGGGGGGGGGGGGAGGGGGGAATTTTAGTACCTCCCGACTCTTGGTCTCATTAATATATCTAAGCAAATGCTAGTCACTCCCCCTTCTAAATTGAAGCCAAACACATTGTTAAGAATAGTATTTGTCAACAGTCCAACATGAGGTTACCATCAATTTGAACTTGGTTTTTCTGCGACGTGACGATTGTTTTTGGTTTAAACCACCTCCATTTAATTGTTACTCAGTGTCACATCATATAAAACTCAAGTTTATTGATGTTAATTCAGTATTAGGTATTGACAAGTACTCACAAAAAATTGAGTTGTTATTAATCAAATATGAGATTTGAGATATCATGATAGATAGTAGACCTGGCAATTTCTGACCCGACCCGATAACCCGACCCGAACCCGCCCGAAATTTCTGGGTTTTGAACACGATTTTTTCAACTAAACCCAAAGTATACCGAACCCGAAAATTAGCGGGTCAAACCCGACCAGCCCGTTTGACCCGAAAACTTAACTTTTTGAGTTGAACTTTATTAAAATTTGTGACTTTGCATTCAGAGTTTTAACTATTAAACTATAAGCGCAACTTATTTATTCGTTATTTATCTAATTTAAGTTAAAATAGTTACAATAATCTATCGTTGTTAGAAGATAATCATATTTTATTATGTATATTGTACAAAAAGTAGTATTTAGAGGCCATTTTTTAAAAAGAAAAAGCGAAAAATGTCGCAATCATAACCCGTTGGGTTGACTAAACCAAATACACCGCCCGTATTTTCCAACCCAAATACACCCGACCCGTATTTACTCGAACTGATATACGATCAATTCAATCGAATCGATCTGGTCTAATAGATAGAGAATCCTCACCTAATAGTTCAATATAAAAGCAAAAGGAAGAATTTTTTTTATTTTTTTTATTTTGCCAGAATAAGCTAAAGGAAGAAATAAATCCAAATCTCGATATTATTAGCTCTGAATATATATATATATATATATATAAATAAAAGGAGAAAAAAAAGAGAGATTTAGGGAATTAAAAATTAGGGGGAAAAAGAGTAAATAAGGAAAACGGTAAAGGCCAAAGGGTGGCCGGGGATTGGGAATCAAGACATTTGGCATTGGCGTTCGTTACTTGCTGCTGCTATCCGCCACCAACATTGCTCCCTCCCTCTTCCCCCTCTCTCTCTCTCTCTCTCTCTCTCTCTCTCTCTCTCTCTCTCTCTCCCCTTGTTTCTGTGTGTGCGTACTGAACACTGCAGCCTTCCAATCTGCCTTCTCTGGTCAACACTCCAGGTACCCTCTCTCTCTCTACACTCTCCCTGTTCTATCTCAATTTAATTGAAATGGGCATGTTTTCCGAACTGCAAGAGTAGCCACACTGGTTAGCTTTCTCCGTCATTCAATTTGCCTTTCCAATTGGGTTTATTTGTTTTTTTTTTCATTTTCTTACTTATCCTGTAATGTACGATTCAAACCTATTTGGGCAATCAAATTCTGAGCCTTTTGTTATCTTTTGTGTGCGTTTATTTATGTTTATGTTCGTTTATGGGACTTTGGTTAGTTGCTATCTTGAACAATTTTTCTATCAATCGATTTTCCATCGATGAATTATGCTTTCAACAATTGGGAAAATGATCGATCAAATGTTGACCCCTTTTGTTAGAAAAACAATTTAATTGGGGTTTCAATTCCCCCGGTCTTGTGAATGTTGGCATTTGTTGAGGAAGATGCTGTGAACCTGAATTCTCCTCTCCCTTCCTAAGTTAAGTTTATTTTCTTCTCCTTTCTGATGAATAAAAGGGTGTTCTTGACGGAAATGGAGCTCAATGTTCAGTCGGCTCCTTTCTTGTGGGTCGAAGAAGGTAATGGGCAGCTTCCTACTCCTAGAACAAGGAGAAGAATTAAAAAGAAAAAGGAGTTTGTGGGTTGGGGTTCAAAACAGCTTATTCAATTTCTTGAATCGATTGGGAAGCAGACCGGTCAGCCGATTTCCCAACATGATATCACTAACACAATCATTCAGTATATCAATGAGAAGAAGCTCCTTCACCCTGAGAAGAAGAAGAAAGTAATGTGTGATGAGAAGCTTCATGCTCTCTTTGGGAGGAAGTCTGTGAACCGAATTAAGATACATGAGCTTTTAGGGGATCACTTGGCGGAGAACCAAATTGCTTCTGATGACGATCTATTCTTAAGCTCTGAAGATGACGAAGATGCATCCACGAGAAAGAGACAGAAAATCTCTAATTCAGATAGGAAAGCTATTCCTAAAAAGAAGGGTGCAGAAGTTTCAAAAAGCTCTTTGGCAGCTATTTCTCCTCAAAACATAAAACTCGTCTATTTGAAGAGGTCCTTAGTCCAGGAGCTCCTCAAGCATCCTGAAGATTTTGAAAGCAAAGTTGTAGGGAGCTTTATCAGGATCAAATCTGATCCACTTGACATCTTCCAGAAAAATTCTCATGTTATTCACCTTGTGACAGGTAACAAATTTCCACCACATGCTTATAGACTTCCTAGCAATATTTTGTTTAAGTTGCACCCTCTTTGTGAACTATACTTGTAAGTGATGTTCGATGAATGAGGTATTAGACGAAGGAAACAACAATGATGGGAATTGTTTCAGCTATCAGTAATATTTGATTTGTGATTTGTAGATTAATGCTTGTGATCCCCATCTGTTTTACTAGATTTTCAACCCAAGCATACTGTGAACGAGACCCAGATTCTGATTATTGGTGTTAATGAGAATTGCCTTTAATTTTTAACTGTAGGGCAATGATTTATGCTTTATAAATTTAGGATAAGTTGGTTTCTATCAATGATATTAGTAATGAAGGGTGGGAGCTGTTCCCATCCCAAAAAAAGGAGGGCTGGAGCTCTTTATTTACAAGGCAATGCATTGGGATGTGGAGGCATTTGTAATGGGCCTGGAAAATTGTTCGTTGAGTGTCTTGGAGGCCTCAGAGAATGATGTTAGCTTCTGTTCTGGACCCTTTTCCACTCCCACGAGACTTGTTTTCTTGCTCTGTAGCATAATGCTTGTAGTTTTCAATTTCAAGTGCACACACCTTCCAAAAATGTTTATCTTCTGAGTATGTCCGTTCTTATTTGTAGGCATCAAGTGTGCTGCTGGCGACAGTAGTTCCCGTGCACTTCTGCAGATCTCAGGCATGACAGATGATGTTAGCATATCCGCACTCTCAGATGATGAATTTACTGAGGTGAAGTTGATGTTTATGATTATGAACAGTTTTGCGAACTGATTAGATTGCAATCTATGAGACTCTTTGACACTATTGCTGTGTTGTCTAAACCTAAGGTCTTGTTAAAGTTTTAGAACTACCTTGTTTTGTCCCATTGTTGGTCACAAATTTTGAGTTTAACTTGGACAAGAACTATTCATATTCTACTGTTTCTCAGTGTGGAAATGACAGTAGGCCCCGAAATTGTGAATATCCTTAGCCTACGGTACAAAGCGCCTGCTTCGAGAGTATTTTATCTTCTAATGTGAAATGCGCGAATGTTTTGGTGTACACCTGGTGGGGATCGTAGGTTCCTTTATGTTCACGTTGCTCTGGAATTGAAAATTACCTTTGTCAGTTCTCTGATTTTTTTCAGCAAATTCTCATGTGGTGCTGTTGAGAATGCTGTCAACATTTATGGAACACTTTGGAGAAAGTTCCTTTGGTTTTGGTCTTGTTGACAGTTTTTAGTAGTATAATGGTATTCTTCTGTGTCTTTTGGCATTTATACTCAGTTATGTTTTACTAACATTGCAGGAAGAATGCGACGACTTGCGTCAGAGAGTCAAAGATGGTTTGCTAAAGCAGCCTACTGTTGTAAGTTATTCTGTTTGCACAGTGCAATGTGTTCATATTTTTGTTGTTCCTTCACATCTATACCTTTGCAGCTTTGCTGCACTGTTTTTTAATTTATTGTCTACAACCTTTGAAATCTGAATAGGGGGAACTTGAACAAAAAGTTGAAGTTCTACATGAAGACATAACAAAACATGTAAGTTTGCCAGCCCTGTTTTACAATTTCATTGTTGGTAGTGCCATCTATCCTTGGCTAGTTTGCTGCTCCCTGTTATCTCAGTCTTGTTGTGTTTTGAGTGAAAAGGGCTGAGTAGCATTATGAAGGACATGTTTTCTGCTCCTTTTCCACCTAGAATTCGGTGTCTTTTCTGAGCTCTGCGGGTCGAAGTGAGGGTGCTATAATAGAGTGTTGATGCTGTAGTCTCATCTCACATTTCCAGTGGAAGCTTTTTAGAGTTCCTGCATGTATTGCTCGAGTTAATCTTGAGCTTATTTCTGCTGGGATAGGAATAACTGTTTTTGGGTACTCCCAAGTTCCAACTTTGCGATTCAAGACTAAGGAAAGGGTTTTAAGTGTGTAAACTCTTTCATATAGAAGCATGGATAGACGTCACCTCAGGTATGTTGTATCTTCAATGCATCATCTCCTGTTGTGATGGGATTATGGGTGAACACTATGATTTTCTTTCCATCCATCCTCCAAAAAACAAAATTGTATTTGTTTGTATCCCTTCTTCCATTTGTTTTCTCCTCTCACTGCATTGTAATGCTTCCTTAGAGATTATGTTTGCAAAGTATGCTCTCTACGATTATTTTGATTGCGTCAGGACTCCCGTACTTTTGTGGTCTTCTGAATGACCTGTTCACTTTTTGGTGTAAACAATTTCATGATCACTCATCTAATTGCTTCTTCCCAGTCAACATTTCAACTTTGCTTTGGTCTTCTTGGAATCTTGTAACAAGCAACCGCCAATGCAAGGCTCCTTTAAATTCCACTTCCTGGAGGACTATGTGGATGTTTCTCCCTCTTTCTATCTACTATATAATTAGGTTAATTCACTTTTTAAGAAACTTGGTTGGAAGCAAGAAACATGCCTTAAAGTCTTAACAATTTCCCTTGTCACTCCATAGATAGTTTCTAGGGAAGATATCCAAACTCCACAGCATGATGAACTGTTTTATGTACACTATGATCTGCTCTTGCACATCTTAGCTAGGCGACATGGTTCATGTTTCAGGAATTTGTTCTGTCTGCTGTTTGTTAGTATTGGTAGAACTCCTTTTTAAGTATACCCCTCTAGCTCTATCTCCTGCTCCTGGTATAGCTGTATGCCAACGTGCTATTTAAAGAAGTCTTGATAAAATAGTATGCTACACGGAAAGAGTTGATAATATGATTTTAATGTTCAATTCTGACCTGGCTGGGTCTTTGTTTTCTTGATTGCAGTGGCTTGCAAGAGAACTTGTTGTTCTGAAAAATCTTATTGATCGAGCAAATGAGAAGGGATGGCGACACAAATATCCTTTGTAGCTGTTTTAGATGTAGTAGCTCATAGTGGTTATGCAATGGGCATGAAATAGCTGGCATACTTCATGAATTAACTCCTCCCTTATAACAAGTTATCCTTAAATACAACTTGGTCTGCTGTATCAAAATGCTTGTAAATCCAATTTCTCCTCTATTTTATAAAACAAAGGAATAATAAGTAGGGTCTCTGGTACTTTTTATGTATTATGATGTCCCTTTACTAGCATTACAGTAGCAGAGTATTTGGACAGAAGAAAGCTGCTTCAGACACCTTCTGAGCAATCACGCCTGTTAAGTGAGATCCCCAAAGTTATACCTGAAGTGAAGCCAGATGCTGTTGTTGAGGATTCTCCAGATGTCCTAAATCAAGAAGCTGATAACTCGCCGAAACCAAAAGCTATGGAATGGGATTGGGAAGCTTGCTATGACTCACCGGCTAAAGGGGTCATGATAGATTTTTCAAGTGTCCCAGAAAATAAAGGTGTGCATTTCTATCTTGCATCTATCCCAAATATGTTTTCCATAGTGTAATTCCGTTCTCTTTAAGTTTGAAAAGCTTGATATTTTTCTCGGTGACAATAATCTTGACATTTAGAAACTTTGTGCTGAATTCCATTTAGGGTATTTCATTCTCGGTTCTTGAATCCTGTTGGAAATTAATTGCCAGGTTTTGAAAACGTTAGTCACAAGGTTTCTTACTTGGTCGGTTTGTTTTGCTGCTTGAAAAATTGTGCTAGTGGAATCATGTTCACTGTGCCTTGTTCAATCACTCAATAAATGTTAGCAACCAGTAGATTCTGGTGTTTGTATATCAAATTCAACTGCTATCATCTGATATTCCATCTTCCCCTTGCTTTGTTGTGGACTTGCCAGCATTTGTCTAAATTTGTGGCACTTGGCGGCTATGTCGTCCGCATGGATAACAACCCAACCCCCCCCCCCCCCCCCTTCTCCTTTTGAGAAAAAGGGGGAAGAAAAGGTTGTGTTTTTGTGACTTTTATAGTTAGTTGGTACACATATTTGCTCTTTAGAGCACCTATGGGATCCTTCTACTCGCCCATAGTTGTTCTAGCGGGGAAGAGGTATTCTGTGTTTCCTTGCCTGTATGGATTCTCTAATTAGTCGCTTTTTATATGTTGCTCGATTCTGCCAAAATGTTGTTTCTTGCAACGCTTGGCAAATGGTGTGTTCTTGTGCAGAAAATGTTGAAACAACTCCAAGAGTCAATGGTGGTGCCGAGTCATTGAGCATAAAAAATAAGGGTAGTCCACCTGAAGCAGCAGGGGCAAGAGCAGAAAGCAATGGAGATGACAAGTGTTTGGATCCCAGAGAGGGACAGATTCCCAAAGAGGAAGGTACAGCCACAGATAGCAGTCTTCATACCCAACCATCAATCCCATATCCCATAAGCCTCCCGAATGGGGTAAAAACACCACAAGCAAGCAATGGCGACATAAATCAGTCCCCTCGACCTAATCAAGGATTGACTATAGAAACCAATGCTCACACCTCAAAACCCGCAACTGCAGATCACACAGACCTTCCCAGCAGCATGACAATGGCACAAGCAACAAATCCATCTCCTCGACATCATCAAGGCTTCACTCAAATATTTGATTTTAGTGCTAAATCTTCCACCCCACATTTCACTTTCCTTCCCAGCAGCTCACCATTAACGCAAACAAGGAATGGCCACATAAATCAGTCTCCTCGCCATCATGAGGGATTCACATGGACAATCGATTTCCTAGCTAAACCCTCAACCCCACATCTCAGTGTCCTGCCCAGCAGCACAACAATAGCTCAAGAAAGCAATGGCAGCCTCTTAGAGACTCCCGGTTCGCAACGAGTAGATGCTAACGTCATGAAGGATTCTGCTAAGAAACAAGTAGAGGTGATTGATTTGAGTGATAGTGATGACGATGGAGAACAGAAAAAGCAGCAGGTGAACCCAGACACTCTCGACCTGCTGATGTGGCATTATTATGACCCACAAGGGCGGGTACAGGGGCCATTCTCATTGAGGTCCCTAAAGCGGTGGAGAGATGCAAAGTATTTCAACGATACTTTCAAAGTCTGGAGGGCTGACCAGAGACCGAATGATTCAGCCTTGTTGACTGACATTCTTCGACAGTTTTTTCCAAGCTAACCAAGGATATCTGCATATAGGCTGTTACTGTCACTGTCAGGGGACCCCCATTTTTCAGCTGTAAGTTTGTTGTAGAGATTGCATATATAGTTTGTAGATACTTAGCTCTCCTGACAGCTGATAACATTTTCATTTTCCTCCATGCATGCTAAAGTATCAATTCAGCTAATAATTTAGAATCCTCCCTACAATGGGGGGTCTTTTTTTTTTTGTGTGTATGTTTTTTTGGGGGGGGGGGGGGGGGGGGTAGATGTATACAGCCTTACACATGCAATAGAAGTGCAATTGTATGGGCTGCGTGCAGTTTCATAATAAAAAGGAGTGGCAGACAGTTTAGTGAGCGCAACCTGCTCTGGTTTGCTATATAACCCCGTTATTCATCTTTCTTGATTTTAGCTTTCAATCATTAATTTCGTTACATGACATTTTTCTATTGTGTATGCAATCTAATGATTACCATCGGGTTGTTGTCAGCTCAGTGAGAGTGTCAAGATATCCTCCATAGTTGCAGAAACCTATTTATCCATTTGATCATTGTACTTCACAAAAATATTCTAATAGATCCAGCATAAAGGAACCATACATTCTTACCACTAGAGCAAGGAAACGAGTACTTTCCTAGTCCACACCCCCCCCCCCCCCCCATTTGTTTTCCCCTTCATTTTAGCTTCAATCATTATGACGCACAAAATTTCCTTTATGTATGGCCTTATTTAATGGAAAGTAATACATCAATTACTTGAACTTATAAAATATTTTGAAACTTAAAAATGACATCATATTTTGTTTTCCTTCTTTTTTGGTCTAATCTATGACCTATACCAGTCTGAAATAATTAGTGAATTCATCAAACTACTAACTCGAAATTGCGCCCATCTAAAAAAAAGGAACAAGAAAAATGTAACTCAAATTTGTTAGATTCTCAAACTTGCAAATTATGTATCATGTGCAAGGCCATGCTATACTTAATAATTGTTCTATGTGCACAGAACAATTGAGCGTCGAAAATGTCATGGAAAGACTCATTATCTTTTTTTCCCAAATAAATCCAACCAACTCATCATTTTCTCTTTCTTTTTTCTAATAAAGGATAAATCCCAGTGTAAATAAACTATTGTTGTATTAACCAATTTAAGGTGGATCAATTGGTCGAAGGGCTTCTGTTGAAACAAATTATGGTGCCTACAAAAAAAATGGTCCCAATCACCAAAAAATAAGATTTGTGATGAATCCTATGTCTCTCTCTGTGATACCCTGGATATATGGTTAAGTATGACTTAAAGGGATGAGAACTCTTCAGTTAAGCGTGTTTGGCTGGGAGTAGCCTTAGGATGGGTGACCTCATGGGAAGTTTTCCCAAGTAGCGTGTGAGCGAGGATGAAGGATTCGTGGTGGTTTGTGGGGCCAGTCGGCGATCCTTGAAGTAGTTATTGGTAATGTCAGTGACCTAAGAAGGGTGAGGGCGTTACAGATGATATCAGAGTCGACCTGCGACCGTGAGCTGTGCTAATGGATGAGAGTTCCATGGACAGTCACCTAGCAGGGCAAAGACTCTGGATTGGATTTGAGGCACAATGAGGACGTTGTGGGCTTAAGTGGGGGTGAATGTAACACCTTAGATATATGGTTGAGTGTGTCTTAAAGGGATTGAAATGACTACTTATATCACTAAGGTACACACTGCGGTGGCTCACTTCCTCACTTTTATTGGCCTCAAGGTGGAGTAAGGCGTAAATTTTCTTCCCCTTTCCAAGAGGCTTCTCGACCTGTATCTCACTCAAGTGTTTAGGCTCCTCATATCCCACCCTGATTTTGGTTGGAAATATTTCATATGGGGATAAAGGTGTAAGTTTGACCCTTTTCTTATCAATTGCAAAGGTGTAAGTGTTTTCCACCCCATCGTAAATGAGACGCCTATAGAATTGTCTTGGCCACCCCGACAAGATATGACACACATTCATTCGCACAACATCACATAATATGGAACCATGATACTTAGAACCAATTGAAAGATTGATTAGGGCTTGTTTTATTACCTTGATTTCACATTTTCATTGAGTCATTTCAAGGAGTATGGGAAAAGGTGTGAAATGAGTAGAACCCCCAACTTCTCAACCACATATGATGATGTCACGTTTGTGTAACTCCCTCAATTGATGATTAAATTGCATACTTTGTCGTTCATGGTGCACCTAGAATGAAAAATCAACTCTCACTGCGCCTTATCAATTGGAGCTTCATTTAAGTGTAGAACCCTCCATGGGACAAACAATTTCCTGTCATCGATTCTAAGAGCCTCGGGAACATCTTCGGAATCATCATTGTCTTCAACAATGAAGTTAGACTCTTCTTGAACATTCAAGAGTTCATCCTCTGTCTCTTGTACCTCTTGTACAATCAATGTTCTCAGGGTAGAGCAATCGGCTTGGGAGTGCCCATAGCCTTGACATTTAAAACACTTCCATTCCATCTTCTTAGGCAAGGCCGTAGGAGAGGGATAAGCAATTCCTTTGCCCTTATCCTCAACAACAAACTTTAGGCGGTCCTGGTGTAGAATGAGGAGTTTCTTGTGGCCTACGAGTAGCCATGGGGTTTGGTTTTGTAGGAGGAGAAAAATGATGGCTAAATTTCCTTACTCTAGGGCGAAGAGCCTCCTTAAGAGATCGCGTTCGTAGGTAGAGGGCAAAAAACCTTGTGTTCATCAATTTCTTGAGCTTATCCCATGAATCAAGTTTCCTCTTCCTATCAAGGGATTGTTGAGCTTTCACACTTTTGAACCAAATTAAGGCCACCTTGGTGAGCTTGAGACTAGCTACTTTGAATACCTTTTCATTGTTGAACCATGTGGCTTCGAAGATTCGCTCCATTGATTGTAACCACTCCAAGTAGTCATCAGGGTCAAAGGGATCCGTTGAACTCGGGGAGCTCAACCTTGACATCATGGAAATCATCCCTAGGTGGTCATTCTCCTCTTCCCCTTTGTTAGAACAAACGCAAGGAGCCACTATCATCGTCACTTGGCTCGCAGTTTAAAGGAGGACAGATAGGGCTAGGGGAGGGTTTTTCTCTCTTTCCATGCCGAGGATAGCCTAGAAGATGTGCATTAAGCCTCTCAAGTTGATTAGTGATGGCACCAAAAGCGTCTGTGATGTACGAAACCCGGCTCTCCAAGCCTAGATTAGGGGCATTTTTTAGTGGAGGTCCTGTTGCCACTCTTGATCGGATCAATACTATTCTTGATTAGGATTGATTTCACTCTTTGTGTTACGAAGAAAGGTGAAGGACAGAATGTGTTTGGGAAAATTCTTGTGGTGCTTGGTTCTTTTGTAGTTGGTTTTGTATTAAGTTTTGGGTTCTTTATGGTTGATACACAGAGAGTGACAATAGGAAATCACAATATGAGACGACACAAGCTCGAAATCTCTATCATCCATTCAAACACCAACATCCTAAGGAGCCCAAATATCACAATCCCACTATCAACACCAATCACCAATAGTATTTCAACATCGAAATTTCAAGTATTCACATAGGATGGGGGTGCCCAATCACAATAATCACAAGTATATCACATTGATTTAAATCACCAAATACCCAACTTCTAATGATGTAAAAACAACAGATTATGACCCTAAAACAGAGCACACAATCAAAACCCCTAAAAATGATGAACACGCTACCAAAATCGATCAAATGAGTAATACCTCAAGAAGATGTAAAACCCGGATGCTCTGGTACCGAATGGAGCATGAAGTCATGGTGGATGTATGAGTTGAGGATTGCCAAGATGATGATTGATTATCATTGGGAGAATGGAGGAACTTGCAAAATGTTGACAAAACTTGCAATCAATGGAGAACTTGGCCTCAAACCTGCAACAAAACCCGAATGACACCAAATAATATGAACTTGGGATAAAGATGATAACCACCCAAGAGTTGGACATTCCACCATAATTTGATAAAGAAAAACCACCACAAATCACTAAAGGAATGATCTAAAATACCACCAAATCATAGAAATCTGGATAAAGTAATAAGATTTTGGAGAGAGTCTGAGTTGGTTTCAAAAATACCTTTCATTAATCATCAAAAGTTGTTATCTTACTTCCCAATTCTTGGATTAAAGGCAAAGGGGCTAGTCGGCTAGAGCCTTCCCCAAAAAAGATACAACCAAATCTAAGGGCCATAATCAACCGAAGGCTTTACAATTAAGGTCTAGGAATCATTTAAAACAAATGACCTAGCTTAGGGATATACAACATAATATTAAATGGGATACATGAGTCATTATATGTGTAATCAAAAGAACCCAAAGAAATTGAGAATACGAGCAATTCCCGTAGAACAGCAGATGAGACGACCGTGCCGATGTCAAAAATCAGCCCAGTTTACGTTCATCCCTTGCTTCCCACAATCGTGTTGCCGGCACAATCCTAAGGAATCTTCACCCAAATCATTGAACTGCACAGACGCCCTGGACGAAATGGCATAATCATGTCGGGATTGACACAATCGTGACCCTAAAGCTTTTCACTGTTAGCATGGGTACTTGACGATAGAGGGCTTTTCACTGTTAGAACTGCCTACATCATTGGGGCTAACTGCGACCTTGGAGATTTTGAGGAGTTCTGGCCCAAGATGTGGGCAGCAAATTGTATACCCAAATCAAAAATCTTCAGGTGGCAATGGTGCTCAAACATCCTGCTTATGAAGGCATTATTGCACTATCGCCTCCATTGGTTCAGATAATATATGTCCACGGTGTGAGAAAGAACCCGAGTCAACATGACATGCACTAGTTGATTGCAACAAGGCCAGCAAAGTGTTGGAAACATTGGATGATGCGATCCCGGGGGAGCTAGAGGAGGTCTCAGAACCACGGAAGGCTCTCATGGGATGGCGCCAACACTGTACGATGGAGGAATTCGGCGTGTGTCTCATGACGACGTGGCTAATCTAGGTAGCTTATAATGAATGGGTCTTTGATAACAAGAAAAAACCATCGCTTGTGATCATCAACAAAGCCAAAGGCCTGGTGCAATAGAGACTCGAAGCATAGAATAGGCAATGGGGGACTCGAGGTCGAACACTAACTGTTGGAGGCCTCTAGAAAGACATGTTGTCAATATAAATTTTGATGCCTCTTTGCCAGATAGAGGTTGGGTGAGGATGAGCCGGGGCTGTAATTCGGGATGCCGACGACAACCTAATATTGGCAGCAATGAGGAGGATAAGGGTGGAATGAACACCAATAATAGCGGAAGCCAAAGTGAGTTTGTTTGTGGTGCCGCTAGCAAGACGTTTTGCCATTAAATATGTTGAGTTCGAGTTGGACTTGCCCTTGATTCAACGCCTCAGTAAAGCTAGTTTATATCTAAGTGAGCTTGATATAATTTTAGAAAATATACTTTTGCATGTTTGTTTGTTCTGAAGTTGCAAGTGGTGTTATATTAAATGGGACAACAACCTCGTAGTGCATTATACGAAAAAGGTGGTCCCGATAGAAGAAGAATAGGTGTGGGTTGGCTTGGGGCCAGACCAAATTACATGGTATGTACTGATGGACAAGTTGACAATGTAACTTGTTCCTTCCCGCAAAAAAAAAAAAAAAAAAAAAAAAAAAAAAAAAAAACTCATTTGAACAAATGTTCTCAATATTATTACGAACATTCACAATATTTTGCAACTATTCACTCGCATGTTCAAATTAACTTAAGCAATTAAACAATATGACCTCGTTTAACGGAGCAATTTAACTAGTGGTGGACCTATATTTCAGAATTAGCGGCGTCCAATATATTATGACACTCATCCTGATAAATTTATAATTGATATTTTTTATCCATGAGTTTAACTTTTTTTTAAAAAAGTTGATAACAGATAAATTAACCATTTGACCTTAAGGATGGTTAACACAAAGCTTACATTTTGGGAGTACATATTGGGGGTGCTTGGTTTCCAATTTTTTGGGGTAGTTTTTATCTTTTTGGACACTGTTAACTTTTTGACCAAAATAAAAAAGCTATCTGAGGTGTTTGGTAACAAACTTTTCTGTTAAGGATGGCTCAAAAACTTCCAGTCTATTAATAACATTCGTTAAATATAATGTACGGGGAAATTGTGTAGGGAGTTTTCTGATTCAATATTTCTCATGCATTAAAGTTGAGCGTTAGTGTATGGGGAAATATCCTCATTCTTCACCTATAAAAGCAAGCATAGCCATAGTTACAACAAAAACCATCAAAACAACAAAATAGTATCCAAGACCTATTTATTATTAGGTGAGTTTCCTAATAGTTGGGAGAGAAAAATTGAGAGAAGTTAGTTTCACCAACTTTTCTAGTCTTCCATCATTATTTTCCCTAGCGAGATTGTGAGGTGAGAGTTTGAGAGATTTGTGTTATAATCTCAAGTGCTATATCGTATCACATCCTGTGATAGTGATCGCCTTTGTACTCCTCCCTTCTCATAGTGGATTATTTTTTTGGTTGCCGCCGTCCGTGGGTTTTTCTCCGAGTTCTTCGGTTTCCCACGTAATTTTGGTGTTGTTATTTTTCACACTTTAATTTCTGTTCCTAATTTTTTCGTAATCTCCGTCATCTCTCTATTCGCTTCCGCTATTATTTGCAACTTGCAGATTAACCAATTCTGAATTTCCTTTCAAGTGGTATCAGAGCACTGGTTGAGATGACTTCAATTATGAAGAGTGAGATTCCAAAATATGATGGAGCGAGGAGATTTACGATGTGGAGGCTGCAGATGAAGGCAGTCCTCGTACAACACGGGTTATGAGATGTGATTGAGTACCCTGACACGAAGTCTGACACATCGATGTCTGATGAAGAGTTTGTAGCACTATAGAAGGAGATTAAAGGTGGTTTAAGTGCAAGATAGTAGAAGAAGATGGAAGATAAGGCACTGGCGGATATACAGCTGTGTTTGGAGGAACACATTCAGAGAAAGGTTATGGAGATTGACCAACCGAGAGTACTTTGGGCCAAATTGGAGGAGCTGTATATGTCAAAGAGCCTAGCCAACAAATATCGCATGATGGAAAAGCTCTACAGGCTGAAAATGCCTACAGGTACTTCTATACGAGCATATCTGGCTGAATTTGATTCTATTATTACTGAGTTAGAGTCAATGGATGTGAAACATACTGATGAGGAGAAGGCTTTACATTTAGTTTTGTCCCTACCCGCGTCACATAAACAATTTAAGGAGATCATGTTGTATGGGAATCGTGGTGTCCTTAAGCTTAGTGATGTCAAAGCTAGTCTGTTGTCTAAGGAGAAGATGGATAATAGCGATGATGAGATCAGTGGGGCCTTTGAATGTAAGGGGAAGGGGCAATGAACGCAAGGGAAACGGGTCTAGAGGGAAGTCTAAACACCGTTCCAAGTCTAGGAATCCTCACAGAAACAAGAAGTGCAATTACTGTGGCAAAAAGGGTAATGTGGATAGTGCTTATTGGGCTAAGGAGAGAGACCAAAAGCAGGGTAGTAAAGATAATCAGACTAAACCTAGTACCGCAAATGTAGTTGAGTCTGAGTCAGAAGCAGAAGGGTTTATAGCGGATGATGCCTTAGCCACTACCTCGGGTAGAGTGGCGAGAGATGAGTTGGTCCTTGATACAGGTTGTACCTACCACATGGTGTTGTGGTTATGGGTAATGACACAGCCTGCAAGGTTGTAGGAATTGGTAGTGTCAAGATCATAATTCATGATGGTACTGTAAGAACCTTGAAAGAGGCTCGCCATATCCCTAGCATGACTCGCAATTTGATATCTTTGGGTACTTTTGAGGCTAACGGTTGTAGGTACACTGGTAAGAATGGTGTCCTGAAGGTTTGCAAGGGCGCCATGGTTCTTATGAAGGGAACCAGAAAGGGAAGTTTTACAACCGCACGGTCTACGGCGATGACAGAACCGCTTTCTAGTCTTGATGAGGCCGCCATTACAAAGTTGTGGCATATGAGACTGGGCCACATGGGAGAGAAAGGGATGTCAATACTCTGCAAAAGAGGTTGCTTCGAGGGTGCACGAATTGGCAAGTTGGAGTTTTGTGACCACCGTGTCTACGGGAAACAGAAGAGGGCCATTCTCTCCAAGGCCAAGCATACTACAGCACGGGTTCTAGACTACACTCACTCAGATTTGTGGGGACCTGCTAGGGTGCCATCTTTGGCAGGAAAGCGTTACATGTTGAAATCGTTGATGACTTCTCTAGGAAGACCTAGGTTTACTTCCTACGCCAGAAGAATGAGACATTCTCCTACTTCAAAAAGTTTAAGGCTTTGGTGGAGAATCAGACAGGGAAGAAGATAAAGAAACGTAGGACTGATAATAGGTTGGAGTTCGTTGTTTCTGAGTTTACTGAATTCTGCGAGGAACATGGGATTGCTTGGCATAGAACCTTGGTTGGCAAACCTCAGCAGAATGGTGTTGCAGAAAGGATCAACATGACACTCCTGGAGAAAGCTCATTGCATGTTCTCTAATACAGGGCTTTGGAAGAACAGAACATTCTGGGCAGAGGCCATTGCTACTGCCTGTTATCTGCTGAACAGATCACTTCACTCCTTTATTGACTTCCAGATTCCAGAGGAAGTTTGGTCAGGTAATCCAGTTAATTATTCTGTTTTGAGAGTATTTGGATGTCCTGTATATGCCCATGTGAATAAAGGGAAGATGTCCCCCAGGGCTGTTAAATGCATGTTTCTAGGTTATGGGTCCGAGTCTAAGGGATACCGCATGTGGTGTCTAGACTTAAAGAAAGCCATACAATCTAGAAATGTAACATTTAATGAAACTGCAATGTTATCTGGGATGCAATCTACTGTTACTTCTGATGGTGTAGGTAATTAGAAGGATGATGAAGAGAGAATTGAGTTCGAGGTGGAGCAGGTTGGAGCTCAAGGTGGAGCTGATGAGACCCACAACCAGGAGCAGGTTGTTGATCATGTTCCTGAAACAACTGAGACTATAGTTAATGTTCCTCATGAAGAGGAAGTGAGATGTATAGCTAGAGATCGTCCCAGGAGGGAGATCAGGAGGCCATCTACATACAATGATGAAGAAGATGATGTCAAGATAACTTATGCATTGAATGTTGCAGAAGATACTCCTGAAGGTGCAGAACCTTCAACCTATCAGGAGGCGATCTCCTGTCCAAGTGCCTCAAACTGGATAGGAGCAATGCATGAGGAGATGGAGAGTCTACAGAAAAATGAAACTTGGGAGCTATGTGAGTTGCCCAAAGGGCGACTGGCTCTTACTGCTAAATGGGTGTACAAGAAAAAAGAAGGTATCCCTAGTATTGAGAGTGCAAGGTGGAAAGCCAGATTGGTGGTTAGAGGTTGCAACCAGAGAGAAGGGATTGACTATAGGTGTTCTCGCCAGTTGTGAGGCATACGTCGATCCGCACCTTGCTTGCTTTCGTTGCTCTATTTGACTTGGAGTTGGAGCAACTTGATGTGAAGACAACTTTCCTTTATGGCGAGATGGATGAGGAAATCTACATGAGGCAACCAGAGGGTTTCACTGTCCCTGGTAAAGAGGGATAAGTGTGCAGATTGAGAAAGTCCTTGTATGGACTGAAGCAAGCACCCAAACAGTGGTATAAAAGGTTTGATACCTTTATGGTAGGACAAGGGTACACAAGGAGTCAATATGACAACTGTGTGTATTTCAAACAGTTTGAGAATGAGTCCTTTATTTACTTACTGTTGTATGTTGATGACATGTTGATTGCATCCAGGGACATGTCTTTGATCAGTAAGTTGAAATCTCAACTCAGCCAGGAGTTTGAGATGAAGGACCTCGGGCCAACTAAGAAGATTTTGGGTATGGAGATACAGCGAGATAGAAAGGCAGAGAAGTTGTTCCTGTCTCAGCAAAGGTATCTTGAGAAAGTGTTGGACAGGTTCAACATGAGAAACTGTAAGGCAGTTTCAACTCCATTAGCTGCTCATTTCAAGTTATCTGGTGAGTTATGTCAGACTGATTTAGAGAAGAAAAAGATGTCTAATGTTCCATATGCTAGTGTAGTTGGTAGTTTGATGTATGCTATGGTTTGCACTAGACCTGACCTGTCCCATGCAATTAGTGTGGTGAGTAGATACATGCAAAATCCAGGAAAGGAGCATCGGGAAGGTGTGAAGTGGATCCTTCGTTATGTGAAGGGTACTATTGATAAGGGCATCTTATATGATAGAGGCAGTGTTGCAACGTCTGATGTTGCTGGTTTTGTGGATGCTGACTATGGTGGAGATTTGGATAGGAGACACTTAATTTCAGGGTATGTGTTCACTTTATGTGGAGGTGCAGTATCCTGGAAGGCTTCACTTCAGTCTTTTGTAGCCTTGTCTACTATTGAGGCTGAATATATTGCTGCTACTGAGGGAGTGAAGGAGGCTATTTGATTGAGGGGTTTGGTGATGGAGCTTGGTGTACCACAGGGTGAGACCGTGGTTTATTCAGATAGTCAGAGTGTTATCCATCTAACCAAGAATGATGTTTACCTTTCGAAGACCAAACATATTAGCATCATGTATCACTTCATCAGAGATACGATTGCTGCATGTGAGATTGTGTTGAAGAAAATTCATACATCTGAGAATCTTGCAGATATGTTAACCAAGCCTCTATCTATTGTTAAGTTTGAGCATTGCTTGGACTTAGTAGGAGTTTGCTGTATGTGATAGCCCTGCAGGGCCACGCCCTGTGGAGAGGCGTGTTGGCGGCGACGACCTAGGTGCTTATATGGAATGATGAGTTGGATGTTTTGATCCAAGGTGGAGATTGTTAAGGATGGCTCAAAAACTTCCAATCTATTAATAACATTCATTAAATATAATGTACGGTGAAACCCTAAACCCTAACCCTAAACCCTAAACCCTAAACCCTAAAGAATTTACCCGGATGGTGATTGGGGAAGAGGAGGTGCTAGACCCATCTTATCTATCTATCTGTTTCCAGATGATTGATTCTTTCGGATTCCTCCTTTAGCTGCCTTTCAAAGAGCCGGGACGAATATGAACTTTTGCAGGAGCTATCACGTCATTCCTTGTGGCAACCATGGTGAACCGACGTTGCTTAGGGTGGGTTACCATCTTATGATTGTGTAGGGAGTTTTCTGATTCAATGTTTCTCATGCATTAAAGTTGAGTATTAGTGTATGGGGAAATATCCCCATTCTTCACCTATAAAAGCAAGCGTAGCCATAGTTTCAACAAAAACCATCAAAACAAAAAATAGTATCCAAGACCTATTTACTATTAGGTGAGTTTCCTAATAGTTGGGAGAGAAAAATTGAGAGAAGTTAGTTTCACCAATTTTTCTAGTCTTCCATCATTATTTTTTCTAGCGAGATTGTGAGTTGAGAGTTTGAAAGATTTCTGTTGTAATCTCCAGTGCTAGATCGTATCTGGAGTAGGGAAGATGCGGAAGCCTAGGGTCTAAACAAACATGTGGATGATGGAAATCCACCCATAGAACTCATAAGAACACTAAACTAATTTTTAGGGGTTTTGGATTAATGGAGAAAAAAACATGAAATTAAAAGACATGAACAATTCTAGAGAGAGAAATCTCACCAAATTGAACTAAGATGTTCAATCTCTAGCACAAGGATCACCCACAAGCAAGAGTCTTGAATCACCCAAGAAATCTCACAAAGAGTAGAGGATAGCCACCCACTCACAAAGAAGAGAATTCACCAAGCCATTTCCACCCAAAGGATTAGCTTCATTGATTAGGGTTTGAAAACCCACAATTACAACACTCTCCAATTAAGAGGATTTGTCTTGAACCTAGCTCCTAAACATTAATCATCAAAAACTATGTTGGAAATAAGCTAGGGGGGTATATATAGGAAATGGGGAAAAAATAACAAAACTCAGCAGAAAAAACGAAACAGCACGCGCGTCGCAGAGGGGTGACTCGGGCGAGTCAAATATCGACTCGGGCGAGTCAAAGATCGACTCGGGCGAGTCAAAGATTGACTCGGGCGCGACTGCTCACTGGTCCGGCAAATCGAACGCACCATCGTCAGAGCTCAGAACAATGGCTCGGGCGAGTCACAGGATGACTCGGGCGAGTCAGTCTTCTGGGTAGCTTTTCCCTGCCGACTTCAAAGGCGCATAACATCGATGGAAAACTCTCGGTGTCTACTTTAAGCTCCCAAAATTTGAGACCCATCGGAGGTATATTGAAGGAGTTATGATCAAAAGCGTGAAGGCTCGCCATTTGAACGTCTTTAAATTGATTCACCGCCATGTTTTTATTCTTGCTGATAGTTCCGAAGCCCCTTAGAAGGCTCGGGAATGGTCCAATAGAGATGAACCAAAAGTGAACTGATCCCCATACGGTTCATACTCCCCTTCTTCGAAAAGAGTTGCCCTCAACTCTTGGGGGTTCAAAATTAACCGCATACCCGGGCAAACCCAAAAGTATATACTTCAACAGTCGAAGTAGAGTGACACTCATCAACCCGTCCTTCTAAAAAATGTAGCAATTCCGACGGAAAGGAGGGGCTAAGTAAACATCATGAAGGACCCGAACACGTCTAGCACCCATCAACTTGTTGAAAGCAACAAGGAATTTTTCACATGAGAGTTCGCGGTCAAGGCTAATGGAAACAACCTTTTCCTCGTTCAATCTCGATGTAGAAATAATGGAGCTCGGGGGATTGGTCAAGGATTTGTCCTCATGCAACTCAACTTCATGGCGAGGCTCGGGAGCGTTTGAGCACGACTCAACACCGGGGAACTCTATACGAAGCTCGGTAGAAGTTATGGGCAAGGGTGAGGGACAAGGGAGGGAGGTTGGAAATTTTTGTGGAGCTAAGGTTTGCTCAACCTCACTAAGGTCGCTTTTTCGCAAAAGCAAAGCCTGATGTGGCTTTCCTTTGCTCGAAGCATTCTCATCCCGTGTTTCACTCTTTTGGAGGTTTCTCTTCTCACTTCCCACCCCGGCTTGTGGTATATCGACTTTAAAAGGGGGTAAAGGAATGAGTTTGATTTTGCTTTTCTCCCATTGAGAAGGTGTAGGTGTTCTTCCGGCCGTCGTGGATAGCATGCCGATCAAATTGCCAAGGTCTACCAAGTAGTAAATGACAAGTATCCATGAGGACAACATCACAAAGAACACTATCCTCATAAGACCAAGCGGAGAAAGAAACCAAGACTTGTTGGGTTACCTCGAAGTCGCCGCCATCTTTTAGCCCTTATAAGCTATACGGTTGAGGATGAGCCGAGACCGGCAATTGGAGTTTCTCAACCATGTAGGTAGAGGCCAAGTTGGTGCAACTCCCACCGTCGATGATGACCTTAGCTGCCTTCTCGCCGATGGTGAATTGGGTTCGGAAGATATTCTCCCGTTGAGAGTTATCCCGGGAATCCTTGGTCAAAATAAAGGATCGCCTAGGAGTCGAACTCTCCCCTTCTAGCATGCGAACCTCAACACTAGTCTTTGGAGCCTCCGGTGTGGCTACCTCACTTGCTTTGGAACTCTCAACCATCTTCGTGGGGCATTGGGCTTGGTAGTGACCATAAACCCGACACGTGAAGCATTTTCTACCCCTGAGCTTCCGGAGATATTCCACACTTTCCTTATGAGCTCGGGAAGATGGTTGGTTTGGGTTTGGGTTTAGGGAAAAGAGGGATATCATGTTTGTCCGAAGCATAGTACTTGGAGGCCATTTGTGGAGCTTGGTTTTCTTGTGGGGTGTATAATTTGAGCGGTTGGAGTTTAGGGTTCTTTGTAGCTAGGAAATTTTGAGGGGGGTTTTTGCGAGGCTAATTTTGTGGGGAAAATGGGGTGAAACCGGCAAGGGGAATGCACCAAGAAGAACACACCCGGATGGGCACACAACCACCACCAACAATATCCACCAACAAAACAACCATTAACACAACCACCAACTCAAGAAAATTCAATCAATCACTTAATCGAACACCTTCCGTGCACTTTTTCCAACTTCATCTCATTTGGACATTTCATCGAACACCTTCCGTGCACTATTTTCCAACTTCACCTCAAAGCTCCCATATGCATCAAAATCAACAAACACAACACAATACAAGATTCTCCAACACACTTGGAGGCACAAGGGATGGGGAACACCAATATTTGCATACAACACGCCAAAATCACCAAAAATCTCCACCAAATATCAACAAGAACAATTCCGGGCACAAACAAGAAATCTCGAACAAACAATGAGTTCTATGCCTAACTCTGATACCAAATGGAGTGGGGACGATGCGGAAGCCTAGGGTCTAAACAAGCATGTGGATGATGGAAATCCACCCATAGAACTCATAAGAACACTAAACTAATTTTTAGGGGTTTTGGATTAATGGAGAAAAAAACATGAAATTAAAAGATATGAACAATTCTAGAGAGATAAATCTCACCAAATTGAACTAAGATGTTCAACCTCTAGCACAAGGATCACCCACAAGCAAGAGGCTTGAATCACCCAAGAAATCTCACAAAGAGTAGAGGATAACCACCCACTCACAAAGAAGAGAATTCACCAAGCCATTTCCACCCAAAAGATTAGCTTCATTTATTAGGGTTTGAAAACCCACAATTACAACACTCTCCAATTGAGAGGATTTGTCTTGAGCCTAGCTCCTAAACATTAATCATCAACAACTATGTTGGAAATAAGCTAAGGGGGTATATATAGGAAATGGGAAAAAAAATAACAAAACTCAGTGGAAAAAACGAAACAGCACGCGTGTCGCAGAGGGGTGACTCGGGCGAGTCAAAGATCGACTCGGGCGCGACTGCTCACTGGTCCGGCAAATCCAACGCACCATCGTTAAAGCTCATAACAATGACTCGGGCAAGTCACAGGATGACTCGGGCGAGTAAGTCTTTTGGGTAGCTTTTCCCTGCCGACTTCAAACGCACATAACTTCTTCATCCGGACTCCGTTTTAGGCCTGTAAGATATTGATGGAAAGCTCTCGGTGTCTACTTTAAGCTCCCAAAATTTGAGACCCATCGAAGTTATATTGAAGGAGTTATGATCAAAAGCGTGAAAGCTCACCATTTGAACGTCTTTGAATTCATTCACCGCCATGTGTTTATTCTTGCCGATGGTTCCGAAGCCCCTTAGAAGGCTCGGGAATGGTCTGATAGATACGAACCAAAAGTGAACCGATCCCCATACGGTTCAGTATCACATCCTATGATAGTGATTAGGGGTGGGCAAAAAAAATCCGGAATCTGTGATCCGATCCAAAAATCCGATTATCCGATCCGAAAAAACGGATAATTGGCGGATAATTTTTTAAGTTGGCGGATCGGTTAATCAATCCAAATTTTTTCCCTAGATCACGGATTGGATACGGATCGGGGGTTGAAAATTCGGATAATCTGTCGGTTATCCGAAAATCTGAAAAATAATTAATTTTCAACTTTGAACCCTTCAAATATTTTTTTTTGTTGTAAATTAGTAGTCATTAGCGTAGAAGTGTAACATAATACATAAAGTTTACAATTTTAAACTCATTAAGGTAAGAAGGACAATGATTATTATTGTACGAGTGCTTTATAATCCATGGATATCCGGTTATCTAAAACTTTCGGATCGGATACGGATCGCAAATTTTATTATCCGACAATTCGGTTAACCGAAAGTCCGGTTAACTGAAACTTTCGGATCGGATACGGATCATAATTTTAACTATCCGAACATACGGTTAACCGATCCGAATTTATGTTCGGATCGGTTATCCGATCCACGCCCACCCCTAATAGTGATCGCCTTTGTACTCCTCCCTTTTCATAGTGGACTATTTTTTTGGCTGCCGCCGTCCGTGGGGTTTTCTCCGAGTTCTTCGGTTTCCCACGTAATTTTGGGGTTGTTATTTTTCTCACTTTAATTTCCATTCCTAATTTTGTCGTAATCTCCGTCATCTCTCTATTTGTTTCCGCTATTATCTGCAACTTGCAGATTACCCAATTCTGAATTTCATTTCATTTTCATATTAGCTTTTTAAACCTAATAAGTTAGTTTTCAAAAAGTTAATTGAAGAAGCTTTTTGAAATAACTTTTTATAAAAAGTTAGTTTATCAAACACATTTCCTACAATTCGCTAACCCAAACAATTAAAGTCAAACAAGTAATCCAAACAACTACTCCCTCCGTCCCAAATTAATTGACAGAATTGAAATTTCTCAAATTCCAATATATAACTATAATAACTACCAAACCTCAATTGTATTTGACTTTTCTCTCTCTAATGAATAATATAAAATAATTGAATTAGGTATTGGGAATAGGAAAGTGACAATTATTTTGGGACAGAATAAATTAGTTAAAGTGTTAATTAATATGGGACGGAGGGAGTATTAACTAAGTACTATCAACTGGGTGCCAAACAAGACCATTATATTATAATGGCGTTGAGATAGTGTGAGCGTGTGAATGTGATTCCCATGAAAAAGAAAGAAAACAGTACTGAAAAGAAAGAAAAGGATTTATTAATGTGAAAGTAAGAAAGAAAATGGAAGGCAGGATAAGATTAGGGGTTAGCAATAGTTTCCGCTGATTTGCGATGATATTAAAACAGACCAATTATTATTTGACGAGTTTTTAAGTCAAACAACTAACCTCCCAAATAAAATAAAATAAAAATTAATCTGGAAAATCATAATCAAGGCAAAGCAGAGGGGAAAGAAAGCGAACACAGAGAGAGAGAGAGAGAGAGAGAGAGAGAGAGAGAGAGAGAGATCAGTGTGGGTACTGCGTTGCTCTGCGACGACGACGACGACTGCGAATGTATCAGATCACTGTTGTTGTTAAAGTGTTTGATTCCATGTCCATTTCATTGGAATTCGAATCAATGGCTGACTAATCAATATCATCATCGCTACTTTCCAGCTTGTTTCCTACTTCTCTTTCCCCTAAATTTGATTCTCTTTTGCTCGATTTTGGACCCCGAAAGAGCTCAAAAACCCTAATTATACGATTATTGAGCTTAAGATGGAAAATGGTGGCTTCAATGATAAATTTGGAGAATTGAGTGTAAATGATGGCAGAGATACTAATCTGTCTGAGGTTATGAAGGCTGTTCAAGTCGCCGAGGCTCTACGCCAACAGGTCTATTTTATTCTCTTTATAATTTGGAGTTTTTGTTGCCAACAGAATTTTTAGTGATAGTAAACATTGGTAGTAACAAGATTATTTATGTGAATTCACTTATGAAAACTTGTAGTATTTCTGTATGTGTTATCTAGTTTCAATCAGAAGTGCTAAAATTATCAGGATATACTTCCAGCTGAGCTTCAACTTACAAATGATAATTTTGTTGAATTTTGCTGGAACTTTACATGTTTTGGAACTGTAACCATATGTCTTCCACTACATTTTGCTTTAGAATTCTAATATGAATCCTTCTGTATGTATGTTGATCTGGGGATATAGTTAGGATCAATTGTTGAAAATCAGGGCTGAGCAGTCTGAGTGAGTATGGATGACAACCCGCTTTCGCTGAAGGATATGGTGAAGGGAAAAAAGGTATTCATGACTCGTGAGAGATATTATGTTCCTATACTTTGATGCATAAAATAGTTTGAATGGAGGAAAAAGAAAAAGCAGGAGAGTATTCCTGGCAACTCCCACAGGATGTTTCATGCAAAGTGGTGGAATGTTGGAGGGAAAGGCAAACATTTGACAATTTTTAAATTATTAATTACCCTTTGTTTCATCTTATTGGTAAACCAAAAGGAAGGATAAAAATTTTCCTTTGGATTTCTGTCTATCAACCAAGACACAGGAGAGAAAATAATGGGGTTTTACACTTTTACCTTTTGTTTCCTATTATTTCTTTTCCTTTGTGTCCTTCCCTCCAATCCAGACTATCTCAAATACCTTTCATTTTTTCACTTTATGATGGATCCCTTTTTTCTTTTGCACTTTAGTGGGGGCTGCTTGGCCCAGGAACTCTATTGAGGCTTAATAGTATCCCTTTTGGAGCATAGATCTTCTACTCCTCCAAAACAACCCCCCCCCCCCCCCCCCGCCGAAAACAACAACAAACTAAAAAAAGATATCATTTTTACATTTTCCAATATTATCTGTCTTTTTTGAGGACTGAAAAACGTTAGATGGTTTCTCATGATAGTAATTTGTCTTATTGAAGTCAGTGCAACAATATACATGAGGAAGGAACAAATGCACCTCTTTCATAGTTTTCCATCAATCATCATCTAGGTCATGCATACAGCATATATAAAAGTGGCACCTTAGGGTTCTGAAGTGAAAGACACTCTCTTATGCTGTTGGCTGTCGGCTGTTGTGCTGTTTCTTTGTTGATAAGTTTTGAAATTCATTAGTTCACAATTAATCATCTCTCAGTGCAAGTTGCACTCGTGATGTTTGATAAGATTATGGCCTGGAGATTTCATAAAGTGAGATATTCTCTGTGTGGACGCCCTTTGTCATTCACATGTGTTTTGTGGGTTATTTTGTTGTATTGGCAATTCCATGAATGCTGTAACATGAGCTTTCTAACAGGTAGAGGAGAACAATAGATTAAAAGTTGAGCTGCAGAAGAGAGATCAGGAACTTGAATATCTTGTGAGTGTCTTTTGCTACATGTCCTTATTATATGTGAAACCGCAAACTCGTGGACACTGTAATTCCCTTTTAGCTCAAGCAGTAATATCTATGTGCATGACCCTATTTACAGTATCATTTTGTTTTTTCAAATTAGTTTCAAGAATGCACACTTGTTTGGCTTTTGGCTCTTGTGCCCCGTTAAGCGAGTTCTTAAGTTAAGTCTTGGGGATGGAGATCATCTGATGGAAGAGCTCTATCCCATATGGGGCCAACAATTGGTCCACTCCAGCTAGAGGACCGGAGACTATAAACTGTTAAGGGGTTAACGTCATAACTGCCTTTTATGTTTTGTCAGAAAGTGGAGAAGTCAGTGGCTCAGAGGTATTTGGACACATCTGATGAGTACAGACAGGGAGTGGACAAGGCTCGTCAAACAGCTGCAACTTTTGATCCATTGAGTACACTGGTGCTCCATCAGGATCCAATGACAAAATCTGAGGGTTTTATGAGATCGTCTCGTTTGGAAGATCAGTTTAGTATCAGCCGGAGCAATGGGAACTTAAGTGCATTTTCAGGTGGTCAGACCTCAGATAATGCTGGCTTCTCGCAACTCTCGTTCCCTTCTGGCACATCGTTGTCTCCTGGAAGGTCCTCATAGCTGTCAAGAAGCTGAATTTTGTTTTCCTTCTTTTTTTTTTTTCACTGTTTTCGATTGGGATGCCATTGGGGCTTTCAACTCTGCACGGCGTAAATTTCTCTTGTTTTCTTCAAGGTACCTTAATGATAGAGAATATGATCCACACACAAATACTCCTGCTCACGGATTGACTGAATCTGAGAATCAGAGCAGTCTACAGAAGCAGGTTAGCTGTTGGGCTTCCTCCAATCCCTCTTTGTTTGACAAGTGAAAATGACTTGCAATTTGCCTAATGTTATTCTTGTTCAAAAGATTAGAGAGCATGAGGAGCAAATCATGCAGTTGCGCAAACACCTAACGGAGTATTCTGTAAAGGTGAGTACGTTTGTAATCTGCCCTTCAGTTACGTGTTGCCTGATACCGAGCGCAGGCATTAATATATTAATTTATTTATCTGATTGCTTTGATTCTCTTCTCAATGCTACAGGAAGCTCAAATTCGTAATGAGAAATATATTCTGGAAAAGCGCATTGCTCATATGCGAATGGTATAAAATCTGCTTCTCATTTTTGTCTACATTTTAATTGTTTGTAGGGGGCTAAAAGTCTCATGACATGAATTTTTTTTCCCTTCATCTCTCTTTGCTTTGTGGATATGAATGCAATCTCTCTTGTCCATAGGCCTTCGATCAGCAGCAACAGGACCTAGTTGATGCAGCTTCAAAAGCTCTTTCTTATAGACAAGACATAATAGAAGAAAATGTACGTCTCGCTTATGCCTTACAGGTAACTTTTTTCTCACATACACTATTTTGCAGTAAATTGATCCCATATGTTGTGTGGTAGCCAATCAATTACACCGAATAAATCTTGCTGGTGAAGGCTCAGCTTGGATGCTTTGTGCAGTTCATTTGGTATTGTATTTTAGAGCAAAATTTGTGTGGGTCATTTTCTGTCTTTATTCTTCTTTCTTCAGAAAATTTGGATGGGTTAAATTTGAAGTTTATTTGATTGAAGTGGTTGTTCGCTGTGAAGGTTGAAAACTACTTAAATTTGGTTGTTGAAAGGAGCAATTCCTTGGTAACCATGGGGTGGGAGTGTAAGTGTGTGACCTAAAATTCAATCCTTCCCTCTTCTCCATGTGTGGACACAGCCTTCTGGGATTGATTTTTGGTTTGGCTTAATTGTGGTTAATACTTATCACACATCCATATTGTTCTGTGTGTCCAACTGCTATGCCCACTCATACAAATCTGATCTGGTTGTCACACTATTATTCTTTCAGGATACGCAACAAGAGAGGACAACTTTTGTGTCATCCTTGCTGCCTCTTCTTACTGAGTATTCTCTGCAGCCGCAGGTGTCTGATGCTCAATCTATTGTTAGTAACGTCAAGGTTAGTACGGGTACTGATATAATCTGTGTAGTAATCAATGTAGAATAATGTTTTACTATCATTGTTCTGACTTTTTTTTAAAAACTATCTGGGGAAGGGTGGGGGGCAGGGGACAAAAGTGAAATCCTGACGTTAACAAGCTTTACCCCACAAAAGCCCCTTTATTGTTCCATTTTCCTTTCTAAGGGTATATTCTTTGAAGGGGTAAGGTACGGTTGGGTAAAGGTAGGTAAAGTTGTAAAGTGAGTGTTGGAAAAATGGGAAGAAATGGGTTTTGAGTTGGGTTGGATGAACTGGGTAATAACCCATCAAAAGAACAGAGCGTGAATGGACTACCATATTGCCAAAAGGAATCATCTTCCACACTTCAAATATACAACTTCTCTTCATACTTTTTTTCCTTGGCATGATGGCATCTACATTTGCATATTGTAATTTAGATCCAACAAACTTGAGACAAGGAGAATCTCTAATGATGTGCTGCAGTGTCCTAAGAACAGAGAATCAAAAGATAGTCAACTTTGTCCTCTTCCTATTTTTACTCTCCATAAGTTGCCTGCATCCTGTCCTCATGCAGTAGGAATTTTCTTTCTTCCTTTCCCTTGCCCCTTTTGCAGTAGTCTATGGTGACCTTTGACTTGTCGTTTCAAGTTCTTCTCAGCAAAGTAACTATCAGGTGCTCAAACAGCAATTTGTGAATTTTCCTGCATTGCATTCTTCCCCTACTTCCTCTATTCTTTTTCTCCATTTGGGGCATGGTGACTTGAAGTCTTTTAATGGTCGGTCAGCATGATGATCAGTCTTTTACAAATGAAGTAGGAGCATATTTGTACTCGGACTCAGTGTAGAGTTGTGACACCGCTGTCTTCAATTTGCTGTTTGCAGATCCTGTTCAAGCATCTGCAGGAAAAGCTACTTATCACAGAGGTACTGTCATTTCAGAAAAGAAATATATGAATATATTTTTTGAAATGGGAAATATATGAATATATGGTGTCCACATAATTCCAATGTCCACTTATAGGCTGTTTGGTGGCTGTATTTCCACTTCTCACAGGCAAAGTTAAAAGAGTCTCAATATCAGCTGGCTCCATGGCGTTCTGATCGCAGCGGCACTAATTTTTCTTCACATTCCCAAGAAAATTCCAGTGGTGCAGCACTCACTTCAGTATGATCATGTGTCTGTATGTCATATTTTCTCATAATGTTATGATCATTCTCTTAAATGAATGCATTTTGTGTCAGAACGCAATTGGGCTTGAGCTTGTGCCTCAGCCAACATATTCTCCAGTAAATATGTCAAACTCCACTAGGCAGATTGCGACAGATTGGGAACTGAGAGGGCAGCACACTTTTCAAGCTGGTGCTGGTGGTTTACATAATGCAGAGGTGGATAACATGGGGAGGTATTCACCTTTTGCAAGCAGGTGAGTCTGGTGTCTGGTATATGATATTGTAAAACAAGTTGAAGCATCTGCTTTATTGGGTAGCCATAGTGGGCCCCTTATTTGGTTGAAGTTTCTTTTGCATGATTTCTGTTCTTGGCTATCAAGAAATCAAGAAATAATAGGCTATTTTTTGATGCATTTTTCTTACTTGGTCTGACCTTGGTGTTTAATAGATGGAGATTACTGATCACACATACTGAATCTTCAAAAATTGATCTTTAACCTCATTGGATACCAGGATACTAACTTGAGCCCCTTTTGAGGAATTAATGCCTCCTATCTTTGATTGAAGAACCTGTCCATCCTATTCAATGTTCAAGCTTCAAAGTTGCATGGGTCTATGGCTGTTCTGTTGGTATTTTTCTCGTGATAGGTGAACAGGATTGTGTTTAGTGGAACACTTTATCTAAATTACTATTGGGCCATGGCCATAAGCTCAAGCCTTTCCAGTTTCATCTCACCCTTCCATCCTCCCACAAGCACTGGAAGAGCCCTGCTGCAGGGTCTATTGTAAGATTCTCTAGGATGCTTGAGACAGAAGGTCTATGCTTGAGACACAAGGTTGTAAACAGTAAACATCAACAGTCAGCCCTTCAGAATTTGGTATTCTAGTTTAGGCCTGTTCAGATAATTCTTTTAACAACTCATGGAAGTAGATTATGGTGCATTTCAGGTTTGATGTGCTCATTATATTCAACCTTGACTCTAATATTTTAATTCTCATGAGCCAGCCACCAGTTAAAAGCTAATAAAAGAAGAGAAAAAAGAGTAGCAGGTGCATGATCATGGGCTGCGACCTTTGTCATATTGTAAGGCCCCAAATCACCATTCTTACCCCCTTTTCTTGTAGGTGCCTTTGATTGCCACCTTTGCACTTATCACCTTTTTTCTGTGGAGCCATGGAGTTGGAGTCCCTTGGTGGCCCCTTTCCTAGCTGGCTAATCCATCCTGTTTACAGCTTCCTCCTTGCACTAACAACTAATAAGCTCGGTTCAATTTTGGCGAGCCAGCAGATAACTGGACAAGTCCCCAGTTAGCCAACCCTATCTCACTTACAGCGTTCCAAAATCCATCATTCATCTTACCATGTGCATACCATATTTTAGGTCATGACTGGCTGTTTTTACCAAACAGGTGCAGATTGACTATTGGCAATTTTGCATCAGGAAATTCATATGGGATATTTTGTTGATATCTGGACCACATAATTCGTGCTAATTAGTTTGTCAATATTTGTGCCTCAGGGATTCTTCTGTTCATGATCTTTCTGCAGAAGGCCGTGATGAATCTAATGCCCCACATAATCGGCTGGTCAAATTCAAGGATCCTGACAGTAGCTCCGAGGGATATGGAACTGCTGCAGATGGGCTCTACCATGAGAGTGAATATCCTGGACCCTGGAGTTCTGGGACCTCTCCCTACTCAAATATGCACGAGGACCCCAATCCATCCTACTCTCCCTATCTTCAACCTGTCCATGAGGAACCCTCATCCTCTTTTTCTGAGGGTAATTTTGTTGTGTTGCCTATGATTTATGAATTTGGGGATTGCTGTTGCTTTCTTGGTTAGTGTGTAGTATTTTTATACTGTAACTTTTTATGCGCAGCTGCTGAGGATGATCTATTACCAGCTATAGAGGGCCTTCAGATATCAGGAGAAGCTTACCCTGGACGAGAGCTCCAAGCATGTGGATATTCTATCAATGGAACAACTAGTTGTAACTTTGAGGTTGGTGGCCATGAACCTTTCTTATTTGTAATCCATTTACTATTCATTGAAAAGTAAGTGATCAATTGCTGCCTGTTTCTTTTAATCAGTGGGTTCGCCATTTGGAAGACGGATCAGTGAATTATATAGACGGTAATCTAAATCTTTATCTGTATTTACATTTCTTTTAGCTTTGTACTAATTTTCATTGTACTTTGTGACTTGGATAATAAGGGACTTGTGTATTTCAGGAGCGAAGCAACCAGTCTACCTCATCACAGCTGATGATGTGGAGGCCTATCTAGCTATTGAAGTCCAGCCGTTGGATGACAGGAAAAGGAAGGTAATCAGTAACTTCTCATCATTTTCAAAAATAATTCTCCCTCCTGATCATAATTAGTGTCAGTTTAACTAGTTTCTCTCTTCCCGTAAAATCTGTCACCTTCATTGTTACCCGTACTCTTCATTTTAACGGATGTACCCGTGTCAGACACCCAACACTTGGACGTAGGTTTAGACACTCAACATTCCATTTTCGACCAAAAACACAAAAGGTTTTTTTAAAATTGTGGAGACCAACATGACATCCGTGTTAGACTCGACACTTTGAGGTGGGCTTGGCCGTGTCCGGGTGGCATAGGTCACTTTACCTTCCTAATGACAAAATAATTACTTCTTACCCTACTTATTATTCTGTTCCTTCTCACCGGTATCTATCCTTCTCAATTATTAGGGGCAATCTAATAACTTATAGTAAGTTGTCTTTACTTGGTATTCCTGCAAAACCTTAAATGACACTTATTTTGATCCACAGGGAGTATCACGTAATTATCGATTTAGCTGTCTGTTTATTTCTTATGCTATTCTTGTATGAATTCCAGGGGGAGCTTGTGAAAGTTTTTGCTAATGACCACAGAAAAATTACTTGTGGTAAGATATTGAAACTGTTCATTACAAGATTAAGGTTTTGATCAAAAGAAAATTAAAGAAAAAAGATTAAGGTGTAGGTGTATGCTGTGTTTCCTCTGTTTTATATTTTAATTCAAAAACATCCTTTGATAGTTGTATCCTCATCTTGGAAACTGTGAACATGGGCTTTTAGGCCTTAAATTTTTATGGAGATAGTATATTCAGGTAAAGTGATTATGTAGGATCTGGTCTGTCTATTTTCTACAATTAACATTCACTGTCCCATGTGAGTGCACTTGTGTATTTGTGCATTTGCATGAATTCCCATTGAAATTTCTTAGATGGGTAAGTGGCCCATCGTTATTGGTATTGGTGCTAATTGCTGGGGGTTGTGGCCTATGGAAGAGAGAGGCTGTGGAAGTTGCTACTTATTTGGATTGATATATTCAGCCTAGACACATTTTAACTCTCGCCACCTCAATGGAGCCCAATAATCTGCCAATACAGTTCTTCATTGGAGGAATTTTAATATTTTCGTTAGGTTGAAGAACTTTTTACTTTTTGGGTACTAAAATAATTCCCTCATTTGTTTCAAACAAAAAAAAAAAAAAAAGAAAAGAAAATCTCGCTGCTATAAGACATGCCTTTTGTAACTACTTTTAGATGAAGCTTAAAGGTAAGAATAAACAAAATGCTACTTTGGTTGAAAAGTACTTGGGTCGTCTTTAAATGTGTCTTGACTCTTGATCTTTGTGCCCTTACTCGGGCTGCAGAAGAATTAATGTCACTCTTTTTTAGCTATTGATTATCGCATCCTAAAACAAAAGGCCTAGCTAGGTTGACTTCTGCTTTTGTCACTGTGGTCATAGTGTAGTGTAGTTGGTCAATAACACCAAGTCTAGGCCAATTGTGTATAGTCTCTTTGCTATTTAGGGGTAAGTTTGTCTGCATCTGATACTTGCTCTCTAACCAACCTGGAGGACTTTGTGGCATTGAACTGATTTGACTTGTTTCAAGCTAGGGAGTCCCATGGCATCATCTGTATTACTTATATAGCTTATCCAGGTTCTTGAAAGATTCAGTATTTCTTGTTTGCAGATCCAGCCATGGAGAGTCATATAGAGCAGAACTTGCGGAATGGAAATGCCTCATATAGTGTGTCCTTATCGGTATGTTTTCCACCATACTTTCCATTGATTTATGCTTTCTCAAACGTCCTTTAGATTTCTCAACTGTGGAATGAATCATGCAGACAGGTTATCTTGATATATGGCAGCCAGCTACTTTGAATATTAAGCGTGAGGGCTATAGTATCAAAGGTAGTGGCGCTAATGCTGTCACAGCCAATGAGAAATTTTCACCGGGAATGGAGGTATCATTTGTTTTCCTTTGGAACTCTTAGTGTTGTCAAGATTAGGTCTTCGAACATGCCATCATGAATTACAATCTGATTGCTTGGATTTAAGCGTGATGTCTTACCATGTAGCAGCTGATCTAAGTTTTTAGTTGTTTGTGCTTTTAAGTAAAAGAGTACCACAATCCATTTTGTTATGACAATGGGGGCCGAACTTGTATCAGCTTCCAACTGTTGACTGAGATTGACCAAGTTAATTGCTGCCTTGAAAAGATTTGACTGACCCAATTCAATTTGGAACTTTAGATCATTGAGACAATTGCAGTAGATGAACTTATCATTATGAAAGAGAGCTAATCATCATGCCTCCTGAAGCAATTGCATAACAACAAAAACCAACTGCATATAAAAGAGTTGTTTTGAGACTATTATATTTCATTACAAGTTGTGTTTGAGCTTGATTGAAGCATTAGACTGAGTTATAGCATTACTAGCTTGTTCACTAACTCGACTATTTACACATTGACTTAGATGGAAGAGATAATTGCTTCTTTTTTAATTCATATTTGTTTTAATGATTAAAGTAAAATGCCTCGTTAAACCTTCTTTGCTTCTTTTCCATAAAGTAGCAAGTAGCTCATTTCTAAATCTTGGGTTAATTAGAATCAATCTCTCAAACTTGAAAAATTTAGGGCTAAAATTGCTATATTGGACCCTTCCATACTTTGCGTGGATAAGATTTTGAAGTATTGGGTTTGGTTTTGGTTATTTGTTTTAAATATTAAATGGTGTCATGTGCTTTATACACCAAGGACATGATGACTGCTTTTATGTATTCCACTAGAAGATGTAATGGTTTCCAAGCTGCCCCCCCCCCCCCCCCCACCCACCCACCTTTGTTTTCACCAAAAAGAAAGAATTGTTTTTAACAGAAAACAAAAGCTACTTGATTTTGACTTTTGCTTTCTGCAAGTGCATTTGCAGGTTACAATCACCTATGGACAAGATATTGAGTTTTCTATATGTAATCCCAATGGAGATGTGCATCTCTTACGAGTAGAAAACTATATTCCTGATATTATGAGGTATCATTGTTCAGTCCTTGCCTTTTCTGTTATCTGTTTTTTATTTGTCTACAGTAGAGAGTCATTATCTTCTGCCAGTAGCATCACTGCTGAAGGATTACAATTTCCAATTTTTCAACTTATCTCAGTGAGTTTATGTGTTGGTGCTTTGCCTGACTTCTTGTTAATTGAGTTTCTAGCTGACATTTCATGGACTCATTGAGTTTCTAGTTGACATTTCTTATAGGAAAATTGGATTTTAATAATCCTAACTTTTGGCAATTGGACTATAATAATCCAAACTTTGCTTTTGCAAGCCATTAGTCTTAAAAAAAAAAAAGTATTTTTTTTGGATTACCACCGAGTGTATACCCTTAATATCGTGGATTTTTGCTTGGGTTTGCTCCCAAATTAGCAAAACACTTCCCCATGATTTGTGAATTAACAAACTTTATCCCAATTTTTTCGATTTTCTTTTATAATTTCTCCCTTTCTATTCCTTAAAAAAAAATCATAATCATTGTTTGTTCTCAAAAAAATCTATTTTTTTAATAACTACACTTCATAACCTTTTTGGAGGCAGAAATGAAAAAAAAAGAAAAATCTGAGAATTAAAAAAAACCCCAGTGAAAATTTGGAGGTAGATTTGGTACTAGAAAATAAAATTTTATTTTCTTTTTGAAACTATTACCGTACAAAAATAAACTTCAGATTATTATCGTACGATTGCTAAAGTCGAGATTATTGGAATCCAATTGTCCTTATATTATGTGCCCCTGTACTTATCAAAGTTTCATTGAACACTTGCTTACTCATTTGCTATTAGCTGTGGTCTGAGCTACTATTTTTTGTCCATCTTACAGTTTGAGAGACACAATTGTTCTTTTGTTGAGGCAATTCATCATGAAGGTGCGTCTTTCTTTGTTTAAACCCCCCCCCCCCCCCAAAAAAAAAAAAAAAAAGCAACAGCAAATTGGAAAAATTAATCCATCTTGCAGTAATCTATATGACCCATTTAGCCCACATTCTTATTGCTTATATTTGCTATTTGGTGGAGCAAGCCACTGTAGAAGTCCACAAAGTTTCTACGTGGAAGAATTTGTGTCATTCTGTTAGATCTGCCAAAAGATAACTTGCCTTGTCAATGTGGCAATATCAGGCAAGTTGCATCAAATTTATAGTTGAAGGCTTGAAGCCTCTATGTTTTAGTTAAAATAGCGTAGTCCTCAAGGTAACCAAAACCAAAACCAATGCTCCGAAATCCCGCCCAGGCAAGGTATAAAAGGGCCGGATGTAGCAGTCGTATCCCAAAATTTTGCAATTTAGAGAGACTGATTCCCAAAATATGTATTTAAGCGGTTAACTTGTAACCGAACTGAAAAACCGGTTAACCGGTTAAGGTTCTGGTTTTGAACCGGAAAAGCCGATTAACCAACATAAAATTACAATTTATTTTTCTAAAGATTCACAATTTTTGCTAATCGTTCCATGATGCTTTCCTGGTAACTATGGATAATGACTCGGATACGTTGACGTATTGGCTCTGTCTGGGTCACTTGAGTTGCATATGTACTATTCTTTTAAATTTTAAAATTTTTAATTTTTTTTAAAGAAATCTTGAACATGTCCTGTGAATGCACTGCTGTTCTGAAGTAGTGTACATTTGTCTGTATGCAAAACACCTAATCTATCTGCATCATTTCACCTGTTAAGTGATTTATATTAGGATTCTCGCTCTCAATTTAGCTATTGTGCAAAGGAAAGTGTTGATCATGGTTGAGCTTCTTCCCACAGGCTGCAGAGAATGGCAAAGGGAGGAGGAGAAGGGTTAGATTCTTTAGCAAGTGACCCAACCCAACCTTTTTTCTGGCAACTCGCGGATTTTTGCTCAACAGAGTCAAGATAGCCAACATTTTTCATTTATTATTATTATTATTATTATTATTATTATTATTATTATTATTATTATTATTATTATTATTATTATTATTACAGGGGAAATGAATGGAAATATGCTCAATATAGGTTATCAAGAAATGTAATCCGGCAGTGTAGAGATCACCTTTAATTTTGGTATATTGTTTTGGTGTTGGGTTTAACTTTCTCCAAGTTCATCTACAGAAGCATATACAAATATTATATCATACAATTATAGAAATCATTTTTTATATTTTACGTGTGAAGATGATGTGCAAACAATAGATGTCCAAAAAGAGCGTTGCACGTTCACTTGTGTAAACTATATGCTGCTTAATTATTGTACTTTCAAGCGACATTTGAAAAATGGCATAATTTGTGAGCAAGTTTGTGATAGTTCCCCAAATGTCATAATTTGTGAGCAAGTTTGTCATATTTCCTGCATCCACTTACTCCGATTGATATCTAGTAACTACTGCTGAAAACTAATTTTCGTACTTTTATAATACAAGGGCCTTAAGCAGACCGGGGGACATCCCTCGCTTCGTGCTCACTACAAAGTATACATCCATCGGCCATATTTGACCTAGTTTCTTCAACATGTCCAAAGTAGTAAGCCTCCTTGGAAAATTGCAATAAAAGAAAATCTAGGGATCTTTTGCTTGTTCCAGAAATTTTGCTGCAAATTATCCTGTTTTTGTTGCCAATCCCTGATTGATAGTTGATACCCTTTCAAGTTTCAAGTATATATTGTTGGAGAGATCCAAGGCGAGAGTCCATTTCAATCAAGGCCCATGGTACACAAGTTAAGTGAGGTTCTATCATAAAACAAATTGGTGTTAAGAGCAATAACTCACTTGACTTATATACCATGTCCTTTCCCTTTACTTTTTCAATGTGAGACATTTTTTACTCATGGGTGAATTCCAACAATCTCCCCCTTCACACATGAGTCTCTCCCCCTTGATTGGAAGTCTCTTTTTGCCTATGTTTCAAGTCACCATCAAGAGCCCATAATCACCGCACCTCATTCTACAGAGCCACACCCTGCTCCACCTAAGTCTCATACCACCACTCTGCCTCAAGAGTCCTAGCCACACATTACTCCACAGACCCGCACTCTACTCCACCTGAGTCTCATCCCACCACTTTGCTCCTTCAGGAGACCCAGCCGCGCGCGTGTCATGGTCCCTACTCCTGTTCATGGTGATTTTTAGGGGACTAACTTCCTGCACCTTGCGCCTAGCTGAACGAACCATTGGCTCTGATACCACTTGTTGGGGAGATCCGAGGCAAGAACCCACTTCAAACAAGGCCCATGGTACACAAGTTAAGTAAGGTTTCATCTTAAAATCAATTGATGTTAAGAGAAGTACCCCACTTGACTTATATACCATGTCCTTTCCCTTTGCTTTTCTGATGGATGACATTTTTACTCATGGGTGAATCCCAACAGATATGTTGAACCCAATTGAGCAGTTGGGATCCCGAAGTGTTGCTGTCTACCTGCTGACTAAGCCCGTTTACATACCCACAGTTGCCTTATTCCAAGTTCCAATTGTGATGTCTCTATCCCATACTCTCCATTTTGTTTGAAGAATGAAGATACAACAATTGTCCCAAGTAACATGGGTACTTCTCACACCAGATAGAATATGCAAATATTTATCTATGATGCTTTTGGTGGCAAACAAATATTTGTGCCAAATATGAATGAACTAACATAAGCACAATATTAAATGATTGGTTTAACTCCATTTTTCTTTCATATGTGAATTCTGTTACACCAAACCCTCTTAATCTACTGCTCATCTTCTCAAGCAAATAACATGCATGTTTTTAATGTTTGGGAGTCTTGAGTGGAACCTTAGAAATTTGAAGGGAGAAGCATACCCTCCTCCACTCAAGGTATCTGAAGGAAATCATTATTAACTCCTTAGTAACTTTAGCCAATAGCCATGGTTAAGATTTCCCCAGATTGGTGTTGGGGTTGCAGCCAATTTGATCCTCTGAGGGGTTCGAGACAGCTCAAGGCATTTGTTTTGGCCTGAAGACAGTCAACACGGGTCATATGAAGCTTGCCATGGGTCGCGGAACGATCAGAGAGCAAGAATTTGTATTCTGCTACCCGACATGACAAAACGAATCCTATTTCGACTATTACATTCTCAATTAATATGTTCTCATACACAAGAATACCACCGTTAGCCGGCTTTTGTAGTAAATTCTATTTGTTCTTCGCCTCTTTGGGTTGCGGCCTTGTGGGGTTTACTTATTAGCCCCAATGGGAGTAGTGACTAGCGTTATAGGTTGTTGAGCGGTCGGAAGGTTGCCACAAGTAAGTTTGGGGGACCGAAGGCAGCTCTTAAGCACCAGACATGTAGCTTATTGAATCAGTTGCGACACGGATGGGAATGCATGCTAGAAAGATAGGGTCGAGTCCGATTAGTTGCAAATTCAACAAGGGCAAGTTTAACATCCCATTTCCTCACATTCTTGCTCACAGATCGTGTTTCACATGACACGGACCGTGCCACTGGTGACAAGGGTCGTGTTATGTTGACACGGTTCGTGTCGGCCTCAGCTTTTATCCGCGTCAATTATTTTCTCGCGAGGGTTTTGGTTAGTTTTTGCCTGGAGTGGTTAATTGAGTCAACTTTTTGCCCATTCTTTTTAGAGAGAGAGAGAAGAGAGAGTTATCCCCTTTGTACTCATATATTATTTGAGAGTGTGAGAAAGTGTTTGATATTGGTCTGTAATATCTTCTTGAAGATCGAACCATACATTGTGATTGTAATAGCATAGTACTCCTCTTGTTTCAAAATGGATTATTTTCTGGTTGTCGTCATTCGTGGGTTTTTCTCCCAGTTCTTGGGTTTCCCATGTATCTGTTGTGTTCATCTTCTTTGATTTTGTTCTTCCCTGAATTTGTCATAATTTATGTCATATATGTTTGCTTCCACTTTATCTACACCTGTAGGTGGTACTCAGAATTTCCTTTCAAGTTGTATTAGAGCGCTGGTTTGAGATGGCTTCAATCATGAAGTGTGGGATTCCAAAATTCAATGAGAAGAGAAGTTTCACGAAATGGAGGTTGCAAATGAGAGCGATTCTCATTCACCATGGGCGGGGAAAGGTGATTGAGTATCCTAACACGAAGTCTGACACAATGATGACTGATGGAGTACTTAAGACGCTGCAGGATGAAATGCGGGTGGTTTGAAGCCAAGAGAATGGATTGAATTGGAACAAAAGGTGCTGGCAAGGATTCAGTTGTGTTTGGCAGAGCATGTTCTGAGATCGGTTATGGAGGTGCAGAAACCAAAGAAGCTCTGTATCAAAGTGCTGGTTTGAGACGGCTTCAATCATGAAGTGTGAGATTCCAAAATTCAATGAGAAGAGAAGTTTCATGAACTGGAGGTTGTAGGTGAGAGCGATTCTCATTCACCATGGGCGGTGAAAGGTGATTGAGTATCCTAACACGAAGTCTGACACAACGATGACTGATGGAGCACTTAAGACGTTGCAGGATGAAATTGTGGGTGGTTTTAAGCCAAGAGAATGGACTGAATTGGAAAAAAAGGCGCTGGCAAGGATTCAGTTGTGTTTGGCAGAGCACGTTCTGAGATCAGTTATGGAGGTGCAGAAACCAAAGAAGCTCCGGGAAAAGCTCAAGGAATTGTACATGACTAAGAGTGTTGCAACAAGTATTGCCTGAAGGAGAAACTCTACATGTATGAATGTTTGAAGGTATTCCTATGTAGTCTCATCTTAATGACTTTGGTATTATTATTATTATTGAGTTTAGAAAATATAGATGTTAAGTATGACGATGAGGGTAAGGCTATACATCTGATTTTGTCCATACCACCATCATAATAAATAATTTAAGGAGATTATGCTTTATGGCAACTCTAATGCCTTAAGCCTTAGTGAAATTAAATCCAGTTTGTTGTCTAAAGAAAATTTTTATGATGATAGTGCTTAGGAGGCAAGTGAGGCCTTGAATGTCAGACTAAGGGTAATGATCGTAGGGTGAACAGTAATAGAGGGAAGTCTAAACATTGTTTAAAGTCTAGGAATCATTATAGAAAAAAGAATTTTAATTATAGTGGCAAGAAGGGTGTTGAGAGTGCTTGTTGAGCTAAGGAGAGAGATCAAAAGTTGAGTGGTAAAGATAACCAATCTAAACCTGGTACCTCAAACTGTGTTGAGTTTGAGTCAGATGGAGTCAGAGTCAGATGGAGAAGGGTTCATTGCTATGGATGACGCCCTTACTACTACCTTGCGTAAAGGAGTGTGGGATGAGTTAGTGCTTAACTCTAGTTATACCTGCCATATGTTTCCTCATAGGGATTGGTTTGATTCTTATGAGGTTGTTAATTCTGGTATTGTTATCATGGGTAATGACACTGCCTGCAAGGTTGCAGGAATTGGTAGCGTCAAGATTAGAGCTCACGAGGGTATTGCTAAAACTTTGAACGGTTCGTTACATTCTTGGCATGAATCGTAATCTGATATCCTTGGGGTACTCTTGAGGCTAACAGTTGTAGGTACACTAGTGTGAATGGTGTCCTGAAGGTGAGCAGGGGCGCCATGGTATCGATGAAGGGAACCAGATAGAGAAGTCTTTACATCTTACAGGGATCTATAGTTGACAAGAACTGCAACAACAATGTCTAATTTTGATGAGGCCGACAACACAAAGTTGTGGCATATGAGATTGGGTCATATGGAAGATAAAGGAATGTCAATTCTAAGCAAGAAGGGTTGCTTTTGAAGTGCACTAGTTAGCAAGATAGAGTTCTGTGACCACTGTTGTTTATAGGAAGCAAAAGAGGTCAGCTTCTCCAAGGCTAAGCATACAACTGCAAAGGTACTTGACTACATTCATTTAGACTTGTGGGTACTAGCTAGAGTGCCATCTTTGGGTGGCAAGCACTATATACTGACATTCATTGACGACTTTTCAAGGAAGACTTGAGTTTACTTCTTGCTACATAAGAATGAGACATTATCATGTATCAAGAAGTTCAAGGCTCTGGTTCAGATCCATACAGGCAGGAAGATAAAGAAGCTCATGACAATCAATGGGTTGGAGTTCATTAATTTAGAGTTTACTAAGTTCTGCGAGGATCATGGGATCACTATGCATCAAACACCCATGGGTAAACCTCACCAAAATGGAGTAGCTAAGAGGATCAACAAAACACTGCTGGAGAAAGCTTGTTGCATGATTTCTAATGCATGGATAGGGAAGAACAAGTCATTCTGGGAAGAAACTATTGCTACTGCCTGCTACTTGCTCAACAAATCACATCACTCCTTAATTGATTTCCATATTCTAAAGGAAGTTTGATAAGGTAATCCATTTAATTATTTTGTTTTGAGAGTTTTTAGAAGTCTTATTTTTGCCCATGTAAATGAGAGGAAATTATCTATGAGGGTTGTTAATTGCATGTTTATAGGTTCTGAGTCTAAAGGATACAAAATGTGGTAAGGTTATACAGTCTTGGGATGTAACCATTAATGAAACTACAATGTTATCTGGAGTGGAATATATTGTCTCTTCTTATGGTGCTGGTAATCAGAAGAATGTTGTTAAAAGAGTTGAGTTCGTGATGGAGCGGGTTAGAGCTCAAGATGGAGCTATTGAGACCTGCAGACAAGGGTAGGTTGCTGACAATGTTCTTGAGACAACTCAGTCTGATGGGCCTAAGACTATGACTGATGTTCCTTAGGTGAAGGAAGAACATAACATAGTCAAAGATCGTCCTAGGAGGGAGACCAGAAGACCAATGCGATACATTGAGGGGGAGGATACATTAATGGTTTATGCATTGAATGTTGCAGAGGAGGTTCATGAGGGTGCTAAGAGTTCTACCTATCGGGAGGCCATCTCTTGCTGTAATGCCTTTAGTTGGATTGGAGCTATGTAGGAAGAGATGGAGAGTTTGCAAAAGAGCAAGACCCCTGAGTTTGTGAGTTGCCTAAAGGGCGACGAGCTCTTACGGCAAAGTGGTTGTACAAGAGGAAAAAAGGTATCCCTGGTGTTGAAAGTGGAAGGTGGAAGCCAGAGTAGTAGTTATAGGTTGCAACGAGAAAGGGAGAATTAACTACAACGAAGTATTTTATCATGTTGTGAGGCAGACGTCATTTCGTACCTTGCTTGTTTTTGTTGCTCTATTTGACTTAGAGTTAAAATAACTTGATGTGAAGACAAAGTTCCTCCATGGTGATTTGGGGTATGAGATCTACATGAAACAACTAGAGGGATTTGTTGTTCCTAGAAAGGAGGGACAGGTGTGCATATTGAAGAAGTCATTGTATTAACTTAAGCAGGCACCTAACTAGTGGTACAAAATGTTTGATACCTTTATGATTGGATAGGGGTACAAGAAGCAGATATGATGACTATATGTCAATATGAAAATGAGTTCTTTATTTACTTACTATTGTATGTTGATGAAATGTTGATAGCATCTAGAGACTTGTCATTGATCAACAAGTTAAAGTCTTAACTCAACAAGGTGTAGCAAAAAAGATCTTAGGGATGGAGATACATAGTCATCAAAAGGCAGGAATTAAAGTTGTTCTTGAGTTAGAGGAGGTATCTGGAAAAGATAATGAGCAGGTTCAACATGCAAGACTGTAAGGCAGTCTCTACTCTCTTAGTAACTATCTTAAACTGTATGGTGTGTATTGTCCTACATTTGATTTGGAGATCAAAAAAATGTCTAATGTTCCCTATGCTAGTGTAGTTGGTAGTTTGATTTATGCTATGGTATGTACTAGACTTAATCAGTTGCATGTAGTTAGTGTGGTGTGTAGATACATGCAAAATCCAAGGACAGAGCTTGGGAAGGTGTGAAGTGGATCCTTCGTTATGTGAAAGGTACCTTAGAAAATGGCATTGTGTATGATAGAGGCGATGTTGTAATAACTGATGTTGTATGCTATATTGATGTTGATTATGGTGGAGATCTTGGGCGAAAACGTCATCTTGGGTAGGGCCTACGTCCTCATTGAAAGAAGAACAAGGAGTATCGCGACAAGCCTCCTGCAAAGCAAGAAGCGGCAGGAACCAGTGATCTAACAACTCCAAAAGAGGATCCCTTGGCATGTAAGAAGGGTACACCCACGCAGTTATATAGCGACCCTCTCCCCCAAGTACCAAACAAAGTCATAGGGACCCTCCAGCAAGATCCGTCGGCTCTTAGACAACATCCACTATCTTCCGGATGAAAGAGAGATCACCTAGGTCATAGGACCTTCAAGGCCTCCAGGTCACATCCCCTTATAATAACAGAAGAGTTATACTCAAGCCTATAAAGAAAAAAAGGGAAAACAAAAGAGGAGAGGTCAATCCCCTACTGGCCTCAAGTTGTGTAACCTCTTGCGGAGTTCATTCAAGGAACTAGCATCGGTCCCCCTTGCCGATAACAACTCATCTCCCCCTCTAAATAGTCTCTCGAAACTCCACAAAAATCAACTACAAAGAACACAAGCCTTGTTTGGATATATTTTCCACCCATCTTATACACCTAAACTCCACAAAATAACCTCGAGGCCTTGTTAGATGGGCGAGCGAGAAGCCCCTCCTAACCCTACTCCCCATTCCAACCCAAGTCTCGATCGGACTTGGGAAAGAATCGCAAATGGTCAAGATACCCTCCATCGTCAAATGGGCGATCTCATTGGATTCATCAATGCCCTTTGCGTCCAAGTGCCAAGGTGGAAGGAAGTAGACCCTAAGCCAGCCTCTCATCCTCATAAGGGTAACGGTGGTGCTCCACCACAAGGCCTCTGAGGTTGAATCGACTTTGGACATGATGGTGGCTCAAATGAAGACTCGGGTGATACCTCTTTCGTAGAGGCTCCTCGTATTCGTAAGCCCCTAGATGACTTGGGCGACCTTTGAGTCGAGCCTCTTACCTTCAATGGTAATCCCAACCTTGATGAATAATTTGATTGGGTTCGAATGATTGAAAGGATCTTCGAGACTAAGGAGTACGATGAGGTCAAGAAATTCAAGATTGCCACTTTGCAACTAACCAAGTATGCTTCATTAAGGTACGAAAACCTCAAGAAACAAAGGGCTAGGGAAGGTAAATCCCAAATCCGGACTTGGGAGAAGTTGAAGAAGTGTATGGAGCGACTGTTTGTGCGTTAAAGCTATAAGCAAGATCTCTGCAATTAATTGGTTTTTCTCAATCAAGGATTCAAGAGTGTTTCAGAGTACATTCGAGAGTTTGAGCGGCTCTTGATGAAGTATGATACTAAAAAGTCATAAGACCAACTTAAAACCGATTTCTCAACGGTGTTCATTACAAAGATCGCTTCCAAGGTCAACATGTACAACTATTAATTCCTTGATGACCTTTACAAGCTTGTTACCCTCACTAAAGAAAAGGAAAAAAAGGTAAGAAAGAGGGATCCAAGTCCTTTGTCAAAGGTGGTTCATTCTCCAAGGCAGTTGTTTTCTAGGCTGATACATCCTGAAAGTTCCCACGATCTTCTATTGCTACTCAAACGATTCTTAAGGAGCCCCCTAAGGAACTAGAGGGGCGTGATTTCTTCAAGTGCCATGACTATGGTCTTTCCCAAGCCGAATGCCCTACTAAGAGAGTTATGACTCTCCAAGAAATTGAAGAAATTGAAGAGGTGATTCAAGAGGAAGTTTAATTATGAGCAAGAGAACAAAGTGGTTGTCTCCCGGAATGTCGAGAACACTATTAGAGTTGATGCTGAAGTGAGTGAGGTTCTAATCCTTGAAAGGCCCCTCACATTGAAGAGGGACCTTGGAACAAGACCAAAAGAGAGATGATCTTACACACTCGATGCAAGGTCCAAGACAAAGTATAAAAGGTGATCCTTGTCAGCGAAAGTTACACAGTTGTGGTGTAAGACCCCGAAAAATTAAATGTGTTTACCGTGACATGTTACATTGACTCTATTACTTTTTGTGATTTTTCTTGTGAGTATTAGTTGATACTTGAGCTCGTAGGACCGTTGAGAGACTAACAGGGGTAAAAGAGTCATTGTATGCATGTGGAAGTTCCATGGGAGGAAGGGTACGGAGGAGGAACAAGGTGAAGGCGGGGATGAAGGAGAAGAAGAAGAAGGAGGAGAAGGATGAGCCGGTGAAAACATAGAGGTTGGGGAAGGTAGTGGCAGCTCATCTTGGCAAGCGTTGCTTGGGCATATTAACACTCAACTTGAACAGTTGAGTGTTAACTTTCGGGAGCAGCAGACTTTGCTCCAAAGCTAGTGATAAGTTGTTATTTTATAGTAATTATTAGGGCTCAAACATGTGTATTCCATGCTTTTAATACCTTAATTTCAATGATTTTATACCAAATTCTGTGATTTCTTCACTTAGTTGCGGGGTTGGTATGTTTTGTAGGGATCAATGCAAATTCACTCAAAAGCATAAAGAATTGGAGGAAAAATAGTGAAAAATGAGAAGAAATTAGAAAGAGAATTGAAGGAAGAAAGGAAATAAAAAGAAGAAGCGGCCCAACTGCGTGGCCCAACCCGATTCTAGGCGGAGAAGGCGCACGCTGCCAGCGCCCTGCCTGACGCTGCCAGCGTCCAAGGCTGAGAAGACATCAATTGAAGAAAACTTTGGACGCTGCCGAAGTTAGATCCAACGCTGTCAGCGTCCAACCACGGGAAAAGAGGACGGAGATACCAAACGCTACCAGCGCGATAACGCCTCTTGGGACGCTGCTAGCGTCTGGTACCCTAGCCACAAAATTATAAAAGGTTGCGCGTTGCCGTTGAAAAGGGAGATACAAAGATTTTTATCCACGTTCTTTACAGTTTTTCCTTAGTTTTAGTGTTTTAGCTAGTTTTACTTTAGTTTTAGATTTTTGTAAGAGTGATTGAAGAGGAGAAGAAGATTGAATCGGGTGACAACGAAGAGATCGATTCCCTCGCTTCGAACACTCAGTTATATCTATTTACCTTATGTCTTTTAATTTGAATTCAGTTTTAGTATTGTTAGTTTCCGTTATTATGAGTAGCTAAATCCCTTTGTTTGGGGGATAAACTTGATGTCTTTTGATTGATTATGAATGCAATCTCAGTGTGAAGTTTTCTTTAAATCGTTTAATCTTCGTATATCATATGTCATAGTAATTGGTTGATCGCCTTTTGCTTGGTTTAGATTCTTAATTTCAGAACGAAAGTTTGTTGTTTTGAATTGGAAAGACGAAGATTGATAGGATAGAAAACAGTTAGAAATAATGGTTTCATGCTTAGGGTCAAGTTATAATAAGTTCTTATCTTTGATTAGATTAAATAGCCATGAAAATAGGTGTTTAGTTTAATCACTGCAACTCACTTTGGATTCAAAAGATTGTTGTGATAGGCCTTAGAAAGATTATAGACCCTGAATCCTCATCACCTCTTCACACTGAGATTGCTAATTGATTAGTTGATTGACTAGAGTGGACTCCCCCAAACTCCCTTAATTACTTCGTAGAACTCTAAAAATTACTGCTTTCTTAGTTTAAAATTTTGATTCGCTATTCCACAACTATTTGACCTAGCATCCTTTGTAGTGAACTAGTTTAATGTGCAGTTGAACACAAGTCCTTGAGAGACGACCTTGATATACTACTCTGACCCGTACACTTGTGGAGCACCTATCAAGGTTTTGGCGCCATTGCCGGGGATTTGTTTCCCCAACCGCCATTAAAGGAAAGCACTCTGGTTGACTAAGTTATTTTCTTTATTTTCTTTGTTATCATTCTTGATTACGGTTGATGTTCTTGTTTTTGTAATTTTTTCAGGTTTATGCAAAAAGACTTCTCTTTCGAATTCGACCTCGAGATCGAACGCACTTTGCAAGAGAGAAGAAAGAAAGCAAGACTGGAGAAAGAAAAACAAGAACATCGAGAAGAGGAGCAAGCTAGACCTGAAGAAGAGGAGATGGCTGGACAACAACGTACATTAGGGCAGTATGTGACGCCCAACGTCACTAACCCTAAATCCGTCATCACCATCCCCGCTGTTGCAGCGCATGATTTCGAATTACGACAGTCGCTAATCAATTTGGTGTCCAAGGAACCGTTTCATGGGCTGCCGAGTGAGGATCCGAACCGCCATCTGCGCCTCTTCCGCCAAGCTTGCGACACATTCAACGTAAACAACGTCTCGGAAGATGTAATCAAACTGAGGCTCTTCTCGTTTTCTCTCGAAGGCAAAGCATGGGAGTGGCTCGACTCGCTCCCGCCTAACTCAATTACCACGTTCAACGAACTCGTCAGCATGTTCTTGGCAAAATATTTTCCTCCCAGCAAGCTTACTAGCTTAAGGAATCAAATATCGACATTCACCCAAGAACCGGACGAGTCACTCTACGAAGCCTGGGAAAGATTTAAGGACCTCCTCCGTCAATGTCCTCAACACGGATTCAAACCTTGGGTTCCAATCCAGTCATTCTTCAACGGAGCAAACGAATCAACGAGGGGAAGCATCCTTTCAGCAGCAGGAGGCGATCTCATGGACAAAACCGTGCCTCAATTCATGCACTTGATCGAGCAGTTGGCGAACAATTCATATCAATGGTCCAAACCCCGCCACAGAGCGAGAGGTAAGCTAAATATTGATGCTATTTCGTTATTATCTTCTAAGCTTGATACTCTAACGTAGAAAATGGACCGTTGGAGCTCACTTACGAACCCTCCTCCGCCATGCAGCACTTGTCAATCAACCGAACATGTTACCTTGACCTGTCCCTCAGGAGGAGTTAATGATGAACAAACTCAGCAAGCCAACTACATGGGCAACCAAAGGCAGAATTACGACTTGAACTCCAATACTTACCATCCAGGGCTAAGAAACCACCCTAATTTCTCCTATAGGAATAACAACCCAACTGGTCCTCTTCAAGGATAAGGGAAAAAATACACGCCCCCAGGATTTCAAAGACCCCGGCATCAAGGCTTTCCTCAAAAATCAAACCTAGAAATCATGATGGAGAGCCTCATGGCAGGCCAACAAAAATAGGACGGGGTAATAAAAGACTTAATGAAAAAGGTAGAAGCCTTAGCGACCCATAATAAGATATTAGAAAACCAAATCGCTAATTCGGCGACTCCCTCTACTAGTTTGCCCCCTGAACCTATCCCCAATCCGGGAACGCAATGAAATGCTATAGATTGCGAGGTACACAACCCTGGTTACGAGACCCCTGAAAAGTCTAAAAAACCTATAGTAGCCGAGGTAAACACCAAGCCTGACCAAAACGAGGGCACCATGACACCCTTAGTAGTACTTAAAACGGGAGACCTGGGGAGTTTCAAGATCCCTTGTCAGTTAGATGATAGCTCAACTGAATATGCTCTATGTGATACAGGGTCCGGGGTAAACATCCTTCCAAAGTCCCTCCTAACGAAGCTAAACCATAGGGAGTTAAAAGTGACTAGTGCGACTGTTCACTTGGCTGATAAGACCCTTGTACCACCCCTAGGAGTCTTAAATAACGTCTCTCTTAAGGTAGGAGAACATCTTATTTCTGTAGACTTCATGGTTCTAGATACGGGAGAGGACCCTTATGCGCAGATTATCCAAGGCAGGCCCTTCTTTGCGACCATGAATTGCAAGATGGGAATTAGGAGAAGGTTAATGGTCATCGAGCTAGGAGAGTCGGTGATGGAGTACAGGATACAAATAAACGAGAATGTTCCAAATCAAGCACTGGGAAAGATTCGGGACGTTGGTGATCCTATCTTGCAATCAACTCAAGGATGGATCAACGACCCCAATGACTAGGGGTCAGTACCGTCGAGCTAACGGCGTTAAACAAAGCACCTCGGGGAGGGTGCATTACTCTTCTATCACCTATCCCTCCCCACTCTTTTGTTTTTATTTTTATTTATTTTTATCTCTTTAGTAATTTTTAATTTTTGTTCATGTTAATTCGCTAATTTTTCTTTTTATTATGCAGAGAAAAGAAGCAAACTATATCGAATTTTTGACTCTTTTGAAAATTTACTTTCTAACCTAATAATTTTAGAGCAAGTGTGATGTATGTAGGAACCCACGACACGTTGAAAAGTGGTGGTAACCAAAGGAAATAAGGGAGAAAAGTGAAAAGTAAAGCAAAATTGTGCAGAAAACGTCAAGTGGAAAAACGCTGCCAGCGCCCCATAACCGCTGGTAGCGTCCTTCCCGGAAGCTTCAAGTAAGGCGTAATTCACGCATGCTGGCAGCGCCTACCTAATCGCTACCAGCATTTCTGGAATTTCCAGAAATTCTTCCCCGCCTTTCACTTAAGTCGGCCCCTACTCTTTATTTTTCATTCTTTCAAAATTTTCAAACACCCTCAACTCCTTCCTCTCCTTCGATGCTGCCCACTTCTCCCTCTCCTTCTCCTTGCTCCACCGCTACCGTCGCACCTCACCGCCACTATCACTCTTCTTCTTCTTCCTCTCTTCCTCCATCTCAAACACTCAACTGTCCACACTAGATTTCAATAATCGCTCCCACAACTTCAAGAAGATGGTGAGAACTAAGAACGTAAGCTTCTCCGGTCCTCCCGCCGGGGACGAAGGTGGGAGTGGAAGTAGAAAACGCAAAGCTACGGCCGCTAAAAAAGGGAAACAAAAGGCCGCACCAACCCGAGACACCCGGAGTAGCAACCCCTTTATCTTTGAAGGGGACATCAAAGCTAGGTGCGATTCCCTCTCCAAACGTACGCTAATTCCTACTAAATATTTGCATGAGGACTTCTTGCGGGGGTGTGGAATGCTTGATGATGTACTTTAGTTGTTGAATCGTGTTTAGTTAACTCATGTGGCCAGGTTAAACGAACCAACCTTTAGAGGCATTACCTTAGAATTTCTTAGCACCGTGGAGGTGAACCTCCAGGGGAAAGACGGACTTATCAGGTTCCAACTCCTCGGGAGTGTGAGACAAATGACCTTTTCGGAGTTTGCACGTGTTTTTTGTCTTCCCGAGCGTACTTGTAGAGACCCACACACTATCCCCCTAAATTGGGACGGGGTGGGTTTCTTTCAAGAGATAGCCGGTGTAGGTGACTGGGACCTTAGTAACTCAACCTCTGCCCTGATTAGGAACCCCGTTCTGAGGTATGCTCACCGCATCCTTTCATGCGGCATCTTTGGAAGGCCTGGGAGTTCCAACAAGGCCACTAAATCTGATCGCTATATGTTAAGTGCCATGCTTCGTGGTGATAACCATGCTGACCCGGCCACCTTGTTCGCCGTGCACATTTCTCGCATCACTACCTCGTCCACCACGGGGATAGCTATAGGTGGTTATATCACGCACCTTGCCCGCAAATTTGGCTTTAGTGGCCGCCCCCCGACCGTGTCTCTAGCAGTATGTATATTGATGGAGACCAGTGCCGCTCCTTTGGTATGTGCAAATTTGACAGTGACTAGCGTTGCTCTTGGATTTACCCCAACAACGTTAGATATCCCTTGCCTCACCCCCACCTCTATGCAAAATGAAGTAAATCTTCTTTGGTTGCCTCCCGTTCCCCTTGTCCAGCCCGAGCCCGAACAGCAGCCTGACCCTCAACCCCAACAACCTCCTAATGATCATGAGGCGCGTTACTACGACCTCCAACTTGCCATCGGCCGTACCGAGCGTCACTTTGATGAGATGGAGGAATACCTAGTTGATATGAGACAAGTATCCAACGCGCATTTCACATGTTTGGATGAGCCCCTCTCCCAGCTTTCCCGCCTCATCGAGGCCATGTTCCACCAATCTCCTCCATCACCACAAAACCCGACCGCCCTATCCCTATCGAGCGAGGATGATTGATCCTCTGCTCCGCTCGTTCCCTCACCACCATTGTCTTCTGCACTGAGGACAATGTAGTGTTTAAGCATGGGGGGAGGGCGGGTATATCCACTTTGTGTATATTCTCTTTTCTTTTCTCTGTTTTTCTCTTGTTTTCCTTTGTTTTCGTTATTGTTTTCGTTTTCTTTTTAACATTTCATGCTTGTTTTTCATGGTTTAATATGCTTACTTGTTTGAATTTTCATTTTTTGTGTGTCTTTTATTGTTTTTAGTTTTCCTTTCTGAGTTTTCTTCTTATTTCTTCCTTTAAGTTTTTCAAAAATCTTGCATCTATGTAGTTGCATTAGTTAGAGCATGCTAGATTTTCTTTTCTTTTCTTAGTTTTTTTTGCTTTTTTTTTTCTTTTACATCAAAGATTAGAAAAATCGCAAAAAAATCAAAAAATCAGAAAAAGCCAAAAAATTAGAAAAGACTAGAAAAACAAACAAAAAATTGGGTTAGGATTAGGATTAATAATCCGGAACACCTTTGGTGATGATTTGTAAAACAATTTGACTTTCAGTCTATCTTGCTTCATCCTGAAAAGTCTAGTTGAGAATAGAAAAAGTTTTTGAAACTGAATTTGCAAATCTTCCTGATTTTGAGACAAGTTATGAAAGGTGTCCTTAACTGCTTTGACTATCTTAATAAGTGTAAATATGCGTGCCGCAAATCTTTGGGCTAGGTTTAGTTGATTGAGCCCTATCCTTTGAGTCCATATAGCCAAAAAGTTTGGATTGATCATTTTTATCGATCCTTTTATTTCATGAGTGACTCCACCATTAGTCGCACCTCTAGAACTTGTTTTGCATCTTGCTTGAGACTGCATCTTTTCATTGCACGCTGTGACAAAGTTATTGAGGCATTCATTTTTATTTTGTTGAACTACATAGCCAAACAGCCTCCCTAACAATATAATTACCGCCTTTTAGCCTCGCCTAGTCTTTGTTTATCCTTTTTTTGTGATTGAACCCTGATGATACAAGCCTTGGCCTGTGATAATTCCTACCCTTTGCCTTGCTTGGATGTGTGAGAATTCATTGTTTTGAGAGCGAAATATTGGTTCGGTGTTGCTACGAATGAAAATGAGAAGTTGGGGAGTGATTGTGATCTTTAATTGAATTGGGACACATTATATAAGTAAATTACATTTACCCTACCTGACATTTGTAGTAATAATTTTTGCACACCCGGCATTTGTGAAATAATTTTCACCTTACCAGATATTAAGTGTTCATAAATTTAAACCTCCTAAGATATTTTATAATTGATTTTTGTCGGATTTTTCGGCGTAATATTAAAAAGATAAATATGAATCGACCTTTTACCCTTGATTTTAATTCATATGACTTCCAATTAAATATGAATTGACATTTTTACCCTTAATATTAATTCATATGACATTAACAAAGAAGTGTTGAAGAAGAAGAGTGTGAGAGGAATCGACTGTTGGTGTTTTCTATTTGAAGTTTCGACACACCTTTTTCCATACAAAACAATGAAAGGATCATTTAAGTCATTTCCTTCTCAATATTATGGGCATCATGGTATATTCACATAGTCATATAGGGGCATTATTGTATTTTCTCATTTTCGATGAGAAGTAATCGAATTTTGCAAATAAAAATAACTTTCACTTAATGTCAGGTAAGGTGAAAATTATTTCATAGATGTCGGGTGTGTAAAAATTATTACCACAAATGTCAGGTAGAGTAAATGTAATTTACTCCATTATATTCCCAATCGTTACAAGTTAGCGTTTGGTTGTGATATTCTTCTATCATATATTGAGGTCAAAGCTATGGTTATACGTTTTCTTCTCCCTTGATCACCCACCAAAAAGAGAAGTAGAAAAATAGAACAAAAAGAAAAAAAAAGAGAAAAGATTCCAAAAAGAAAAAGGTGATTAGGGAGATTCAATTGAAAGTTCTAAAAGCTTTTGACCCGGTTGTAAAGTTTGATGAGGTATTTCTTCCTAATGAGGGAGCAGAGTGAATCCTTCCAACATTCAGCAAGTGTGCGAGCTAAGAGTGATATTTTACGAGAGTGATTCCAAGCATGACTGTTAAACTCCTCATACCCAAAATTTACCGCTTCTATCCCTCAACCTGAGCCTCATTACAACCTTGAAAGTCCTCTTGATTGTCACTTGTGTACTTACATATTAGCAGTGGAAAGCGAGATTCTTACCAAGCCTATGGTAGGTCGCTCCTTTTGGTCTGAGTAAGAGAAAACCCACATACATGTTTAAATTTGAGTGTTAGAGTGTTCAATTCTATCCTAAAGTGAGGTTTGCTCTTCGACTGGCCTACATCCATAACCAACCGCGCATATTTGCATTCATCTTAAGACTGTTGGCGGTTTTTCGCATCTGAAGTACTTATTCTCTTCCTTGGGTTTCGAAAAACTTCATTCTCTCTATTTTGCATTGGTTTTATTCTCTTCCAGATTGATCTTGGTGTTTGCCTGATAGATTGCTGTGTCTCGTTGGTTTAGCTTGAGGGGGTGTTTAATTTTTTTTTCAACCCTAATACTAACCCCTGTCGATTCTCTTTCTCCTTAGCCCCTTTTTCCTTTTTGAGCCCTTCGTCCTGTTTTTAAGTATGACTTGCTTGAGGGTAAGCAAGAGCTAAGCATGGGGGGATTTGATAAGTGGTTATTTTATAGTAATTATTAGGGCTCAAACATGTGTACTCCATGCTTTTAATACCTTAATTTCCACGATTTTATACCAAATTTTGTGATTTCTTCACTTGGTTGCGGGATTGGTATGTTTTGTAGGGATCAATGGAAATTTACTCAAAAGCATGAAGAATTGGAGGAAAAATGGTGAAAAAAGAGAAGAAATTAGAAAGAGAACTGAAGGAAGAAAGGAAATAAAAAGAAGAAGCGACTTCGATTCGTGGCCCGGTGAATTATGGGCGGAGAAGGCGCGTGTTGCGATTGCCACGCTGATCTTGCCGCCAAGAAGAGAAGACAACAATTGAAGGAGACTTCGGACGCTTCCGAAGTTAGATCCAACGCTGCCAGCGTGCGGACACTGCCAGCTGATAAGTGATTATTTTATAGTAATTTTTAGGGCTCAAACAATGTATTTCATGCTTTTTATACCATAGTTTCATGTTTTTATACCAATTTTCTGTGATTTCTTCACTTGGTTGCGAGATTTGTTCATTTTGTAGGGATTATTGAAAATATACCTAAAAGCATGAAGAATTGGAGGAAAAAGGGAGAAAAATGAGAAGAAATTAAAAAGAAAGTTGAAGGAGAAAAAAATTAAAGGAAAGGAGTAGCCCAAGCTGCGAGGCCCGACCCAAATATTGGGTGGGTGACTCCCACGCTGCCAGCGCCCCCTGGACGCTGCCAGCGTCCCTGACAGAGACTTTCATACAGAAGAAAACTTTGAACGCTGCCGGAGTAGATTCACACGCTGCCAGCGTGCGGACACGGAGAAGAATGTTTTTGAGCCAGACGCTGCCAGCGCTCTAATCGTGCATTATAAAAGAACTTGAGCCGACCGTTTTGAGGAGGAGACAATTAGAGTAGATTTTTAGACAGTTTTTCAAGAACACTTCTTATTTTCTTTAGAGTTTCTTTCATTAAAGTTTAGTTCTTTAGGATTATTTGTAGTTGAGATTATTGTAAAGTAATTGAAGAGAAGAAGAAGATCGATTCGGGTGACACGAAGAAATCGATTTCGCCACTTCAAACACTCGGTTACTTCTATTTTTCTTGATGTATTTCAATTTACATTCAGTTTGTGTGTTGTTAATTTCTAGTATTATGAATAGCTAAATACCTTTGTTTGGGGGATAAACTCGATGTCCTTCAATTGATTTTAAATACAATCTCGGTATGAAGTTATTTTTAATCATTTAATCTTCGTAATTTGCATGTCATAGTAATTTGGTTAACTGCCTTTTGTTTGGTTTAGATTCTTAATATCAGAACGAAAGTTTGTATTTTGAATTGGAAAGACGAAGATTGAATAGGCTAGAAAACAGTTAGGGATAATGGTTTCTTGCTTAGGGTCAATTATAATAAGTTCGTATCTTTGATTAGGTTAAATAACCATGAGAATAGGTGTTTAGTCTAATCACTGTAACTCACCTCAAATCGAAAGATTGCTGTGAAAGGACTTAGAAAGGTTATAGACCCCGAATTCTGTTATCACTTTACATCGGGATTGTTGATTAGTTAATTGATTGTCTGGAGTGGACTTCCCAGAACTCTTTTAACTATTGGGTAAAATCCTAAAAATTCCTCCTTTCTTAGTTTAATTTTCTGAATCGTTACTACACATCTATTTGATCGACCTATCATCCTTTGTAGTGAACTAGTTTAGTGCGTAATTGAACACAAATCCCTGAGAGAGAACGACAATTATATACTACTCAGACCCGTACACTTGTGGTATATACCTAACACGTTTTAGGACACATCAAGTTTTTGGCGCCGTTGACGGGGATTTGCTTCCCTAACTGCCATTAGACGAAAGCACTCTGGTTGACTAGGTTATTTGTTTTCTTTATTTTTCTTTATCACTCTTGATTACGCTTGGTATTCTTGTTTTTTTTACTTTTTCAGGTTTATGCAAAAAGACTTCTCTTTCAAATTTGACTCCAAGATCGAACACACTTTGCGGGAGAGAAGAAGGAAAGCAAGACTGTTAGAGTATATTAGTTTGTTGATTATTTCTAAGTTAGTTAGGTTAGTTAGTTCTCTTTCTTTTCTTTATTTTCTTGTTTTCAGGAGCTATATATATACCTCTCCTTGTATTCATTATCATTCATTCAATTCAATACATATAAACACATTCTCAATGTTCTCTCTCTCGTTGATATGGATTTCTCAATCCTTCTGATTCGATCCAACATGGTATCGAGCTAAAGAAATTTTCTGTTTCATCTTCTCGATCAAAGATACTCGAGTTCTATCTCTTCAAGTTTTTAGTTGTTTTTGTCATATGCAATATGCGCGGATGATAATTCGGTCTTTATCTGGAAATTCAAGTGATCCCAATCATATTCTTTATCTTCATCCTTCGGATAATCCCAACCATGTGTTAGTTAGTGATTTGCTTAATGGAGAAAACTATGGTCATTGGAGAAAGGCCATAGAAATAGCCTTGATTGCTAAAAATAAACTAGGGTTTGTTCTTGGAACACATACTAAACCTACCAATAATCAGTTTGTACCCCAGTGGGAAAGATGTGACAAGATGGTTCAATCTTGGTTAATGAATGCCGTGGTTCATGATATTGCTCAGAGTATTCTTTTTTCTGCAAATTCAAGAGATGTCTGGGTGCAGTTAGAACACAGATTTGGGGAAGCTGATGGCACAAAGATTTTTCGTACTCAAAGAGAATTGATGACTATATCCCAAGGGAGTTCTTCTGTTATTGACTATTTTACTAAAATCAAGAAATTGTGGGATGATTACAATTGCTTGATTACTATTCCTAGTTGTAGTTGTGGTTTAGAATGCCAAAGTTTACAGACTGCACAAAAGTTGATCAGTGACCAACAACTCATGCAGTTCTTGGTTGGTCTAGATGAGAGTTATCGTAACCAGAGGTAATATTCTTATGTTGAAGCCATTACCTAACATTGACCAAGTGTATCAAATGGTATTACAAGAAGAAAAGCAAAGGTCCTTGTGTGGAACTCAGTTCAATCCAGCTTCAACAACTTTTAGTGCTCAAGCATCTGAGTCTGCTTTTGCCTTTCAACATAAGAATTTCAGGCAATCTAATCAAAGATCTTATCAGCCTTCATACAATAATTCTAGTTCAAATTCTAATACAAATCAGAGGAATGTTTCTCAATCTTTCAATCAGTCATATCACGCGAGAATGATCCTAACAGCCTCGAGGTTCTCAAGACAGAAGTATACTATGTTTTGTGATTATTGCAAAATTTATGGTCATACTATTCAAAGGTGTTTCAAGATCCATGGTTATCCACTGGACACAAGAACTACAAAGCTAATAAAGTTGCGCAATGGTTCAACTCGAGACGGAAGAACGATTGCATCCGGAAATAACATTCTTGTGCTAATTACATTTTATCTCTTGAGCAATATGAGGCAGATTATGCAAATGATTCAGAATATCAATCTTCTCGAGAATCGAACTTTGATGATCAAGGAGCATTGGTTTCTTTCTTTGGAACCAGTTTTGCGAGTAACATTTATCAAGTTCATCGAATAAAAGTGTTAGTACATGGATTATCGGTGGTGCTACTAATCATGTTGCTTCGATATTTCTCTTTTATATGATGTTAAAAGACTTGATAAACCTTCTTTTATTGTTATTCCTAATGGGAAGAAATCTATAATAGAATATGTTGGTTCTTTCATGCTTAGGCACAGTTTAAAGCTTACAAATGTGTTGTATGTTCACGATTTTCAGTTCAACTTATTATCTGTTCATAAACTTGTTGCACAACTTCAAGCTTCTGCTTTTTCTTCCACATAAATGTATTCTTCAGACCACAACACGTGCAAGGTTCTCCACCTTGGTGATGAGAAGAGAGGCTTATATTTCCTAAGACAAGAAGATCAAAAGGAGTTTTTCAAGAACAACAAGCGGTTGCTTGCTTCAAAATATGAAACATGGCATTTCGGACTTGGTCATTTACCTTTTGATCAAATAAAGCATCTGGTGTAATAGATTCTTGTATTGAACATAAACACAAAATTTGTCAAATTTGTCCAATGGCAAAATTTCATAGAATGTCTTTTCAACAAAGACATCTACCTCTTTGCATTGTTTTGATTTGCTTCATGTTGATATTTGGGGTCCTTGTCCCTATCAAACACATGATAGAGCTGCCTATTTTTTGTTTATTGTGGATGATTATTCTAGGTGTACTTAGGTTCATTTAATGACTAATAAAAGTCTTGCTATGACTTTGTTAAAGAGTTTTGTTGTGTTTGTTGAGAAGCGATTTAATGCTTACATCAAATATATTAAATCGACAATGACTTAGAATTTAAAGACCAAGTTGCTCTTGAGTTTTATGCGAGAAAGGAATATTGCATCAAACAACTTGTGTTGATCTTGCTTGTGAGAATGGTATTGTAGAGAGGAAACATCAACATATTTTGCAAGTAGTTCGAGCTTTGATGTTTGATCCAAGTTACCAAATAAATCGGGGTGATGCTTTATTGACATTTGTTTATTTGATTAATAGAATGCCTTCTGTTCTTTTACATAACAAAAGTCCATATGAAATTCTTTATTCTTCAAAACCTTCTTATGATCATTTAAGATCTTTTGGGTGCTTGGCCTATGCAAATACATTAAAGAGAAATAGAAATAAAGCTGAATCAAAGCTCATCCTTGTGTTTTCATTGGTTATCTGTTGATAAAAAGGCTTATAAGCTTCTTGATCTTGTCACTAAACAAATTTTTACTCAAGAGATGTCACTTTTTATGAAAATGTTTATCCTTTTCATGGTTTGTGATAAATCGATGTTCCTTTGCCTATTATTACAGACTATATTTCGATACAAATGTTTTGGGAAACTAACTATGATTTCTTTCCTCAAAACCATGATGATCATACTTCTACCGATATACAACAAGCGATGTTTCAACCGAGCCTCTGCTTTTGGTAGAACACGTTATTTACAGTGAAATACAACAAAGAACAACACAACTCACAAGAATCTGGTGAAGTCACGTGACAGTACATCAAATTGAGACTCCTAATCATATCGACAATATTGTTTCAAGAAAATCTGCTAGAATTTCTAAGAAACCTCGATACCTAAGCGATTATCATTGTGCCCTTCTTGATGCTAACTCTTTATCAAGGGAAAATTTTGTTTTTAGTTGCTTTAGAAGAATTTCAAGAGCCTAAAACCTATGAACAAGCAGCTAAAGATCCTAGATGGGTACAAGCCATGCAAAAGGAGATTGATGCTTTGCTTAAAACAAACACATGGGAAGCAGTTGATCTACCTATTGGAAAGAAAGCTATTAGTAGCAAGTGGGTTTTTAAGGTGAAGCTCAAGGCTGATGGATCTCTTGAAAGATTCAAAGCAAGACTAGTGATCAGAGGCTTCACTCAACAGTATGGAATATATTACCAGGAAGTTTTTTCTCCAGTTGTCAAAATGACAACCATTAGGAGTATAATTGCTTTAGCAGCTTCTAAAGATTGGACATTATTTCAGCTAGATGTTAATAACGCTTTTCTTCATTGTGATCTAGATGAAGAAGTCTATATGGAGATGCCTAAAGGTATTTCAAATCCAGCTAACAAAGTTTGCAGGCTTAAAAAGTCTCTATATGGTCTTAGCGAGGCGATGAGCGGTGGTTCTCCAAGCTTAGTAATACATTAATTTCATTAGGGTATCAACAATCTAAGAATGATTACTCTCTATTCATTAACAAATCCTCTTGACATTACTATAATTGCGGTGTATGTAGATGACATTCTTATTACGAGTTCCAATCAAGCGAAATTCGCCATGTCAAGAAGCATCTTGACAAACTATTTGGCATCAAGGATCTTGGCAAATTGAGCTACTTTCTGGGATTTGTAGTTTCTTATTTACGAAGGGATAGTTTTATCTCGGCAAAAGTTCACTAAGGAACCGAATGATTGTGGACATTTACATCCAGCTCAACCATTACTCCTTTACTGTAAATTTAAAGTTGGATCCTAATGATGGAGACTTATTATCGATCCCTTGTTTACGGTCCTTAGTTGGGAAGATTAATTTTCTTACCAACACGGACTGATCTCGGCTACACCTGCACAAACCTTAAGTCGGTTTATGCGTGACCCAGAACAAGTCATTTCAAAGCTCTTCAACACACTCTTAGATACATCAGACATATAGCAGGCCTTGGAGTATTACTTAAAGGATCGGATGACATCAATATTAAAGCTTTTGATTGATTGGGAGCTTGTGCTTTTACTCGAAGATTTGTCACGAGTTACTTAATCCTCTTTGGTGATTCTCCTATATAATTTGGAAGAGTAAGAAACAAAGCACGATGTCTAAGTCTTCCTCTGAATTTGAATATCGAGCACTTTCTCAAACAATTTCGAGATAACTTGGATAGTACGATTATTGGAGGAATTAGGTGTTACATCATTAAAGCCTGTTACCTTGTTCGTGACAACTTATCCGCCATTCACATGTGAGAATCCAGTTTTCACGAGGACCAAGCACATAGACATTGATTGTCACTTCAAGGAAAAAGTTCTTGAAGGACTACTACAACTTTCTCATCTTCCTACACAAGAACAGCTGGCTGATGTCTTAACCAAGATCTTGCCTTCTTCACATCAAAATCATATATTATCCAAGCTTGGGATGGTTTCTCAACCCTCCAAGCTTGAGGGGGGGTGTTAGAGTATATTAGTTTGTTGATTATTTCTAAGTTAGTTAGGTTAGTTAGTTCTCTTTCTTTTCTTTATTTTCTTGTTTTCAGGAGCTATATATATACCTCTCCTTGTATTCATTATCATTCATTCAATTCAATACATATAAACACATTCTCAATGTTCTCTCTCTCGTTGATATGGATTTCTCAATCCTTCTGATTCAGTCAACAAAGACTGGAGAAAGAACAACAAGAGCAGCAAGAACAACGAAAAGAACAAGAAGAGGAGCAAGCTAAAAACGAAAGTAAAGAGATGGATGAACAACAACGAACGCTGGGGCAATATGTGACACCCAATGTCACCAATCCACAATCAGGTATCGCAGTTCCCACAGTTGTAGCGAATGATTTTGAGCTACGACAGTCACTGATCAATTTGGTGTCCAAGGCACCGTCTCATGAGCTGCCAAGCTAGGATCCAAATCGACATATGTGACTTTTTCGCCAAGCTTCTGACACTTTTAAAGCTAACAATGTTTCGGAAGATGCAATTAAATTGAGGCTCTTCCCGTTTTCTTTAGAAGGTAAAGCATGGGAGCGGCTTGATTCGCTCCCGCCCAATTCAATCACCACATTCAACGATCTCGCCAGCATGTTCTTGGTAAAATACTTTCCTCCCAGCAAGCTTACTAACTTGAGGAATCCTATTTCGACATTCACCCAAGAACCTGACGAGACACTCTATGATGCTTGGGAAAGATTTAAGGACATTTTCTGATAATGTCCTCAACATGGATTCGAACCTTGGGTTCCGATCCAATCATTCTTCAACGGAGCAACGAGTCGACGAGAGGAAGCGTCCTCTCAGCAGCATGAGGGAATATTATGGATAAGATTGTGCTTCAAATCACACTTTGATCGAGAATTTAGCGGACAACTCACGACAATGGTCAGAACCCCGCCATAGAGCGGGAGGTAAGCAAGATATTGATGCAATTTCTTTACTAACTGCTAAGCTTGATTCTTTAGTGAAAAAAATAGTCCGTCTTGACACGCCTATACCCTCGTTTTCACCATGTAACTCGTGTCAATCGACCGAACATGTGACCTCAGCATATCCTATGGGATAATCTATAATGACCAAACTCAACAAGTTCACTATGTTGACCAAAAACCGAACTTAGAAACTTTAGTGAAAAGTCTTGTGTCAAACCAACAAGAACAAGAAGGGATTATAAAGAACCTTTTGGAAAAGGTAGAGGTCCTGACTCACCAAAATGAGAAATTAGTTTCTCAAGTGACTCGCTCAGACAATTTTTCCACCTCCTCAACTGTAAATGCATCAGAAGACTGTAGTGCTTTGACCCTTAGGAGTGGAAAGCAATTAGACGAGCCTAGGCCAAAGCAACCCGAAAATACCGTAGCTGAACCACACCTAACCAGTAGCGATACTCATAGGGAACCTAAACCAGAAAAAGAACTTCCTATAGATGCTACTACCAAAGGCAGTAGAAAAAGGCAAGGTGACCCACCGATTGCTAACCAAAGACTCTACATACCAGACATACCATACCCTCAAAGGTTAGCTAAGTCAAAACTCGACAGACAATTCAGGAAGTTTGTGGAAATAATAAAGCAGTTTCATATCACTATCCCTTTCAATGAGGTAATATCACAAATGCTCACATATGCCAAATTTCTCAAGGAAATCCTTAGTAACAAAAGGAAGCTAGAGGAACATGAGACCATGGCCCTAAATGACTACTGTAGTGCTGCCATACAAAACAAACTACCCACTAAGCTTAAGGATCCTGGTAGTTTCACCATTCCTTGTGAAATTGGCACCCTATACATCGACCGCGCACTATGTGACCTAGGATCTAAGTAATAATATTATGCCCTTTTCGATGTACAAGAAGTTAGGGATCGGTTAATTAAAATCTACTACCATAACTCTGCAATTAGCTAACCGTTCCATTAAATACCCATTAGGTATACTAGAAGACGTACCTATCAAAATAGGGAAGATCTTCGTTCCAGTAGATTTTGTTATATTAGAAATGACGAAGATCTGCGAACATCTATCATCCTAGGTAGACCATTCCTAACGACCTTGGGATGTTATGTTGACGTTAAAAATGGAAAAATGACCTTCGTTGTGGGATCAAAAAAAATTGAATTCAACCTAAAACATGCCGCAAAATTTCCTTCTATGTCTGATGATTGCAATTTAGTGGACTCTATTAAAGAAATTGTTGCTAACACATCTTATAACCAACAGTCAAGTGATCCACTTGAACTATGCCTGCTCAATGATTGTTTAATGTAGGATGAGAGCGCTGCAGCAGCATACGCTAATCTAATAGATGCTCCACCAAAAGTGTAGACTGAACCCAAAGAAGAGTATGATCTGGTCGATAATTCTGATAGTGCAGAACAAAAAGCTCATGAAGTAGAGCTGAAACCGCTACCCGACACGCTTCGATACGAGTTCATCAGGCCTAACTCCACTTACCAAGTGATCGTGAGCTCGACTTTAACAAAGGAAGAAACGCGTCCTTACTTGAAGTCCTACGAGCTCATCGAAAAGTAATTGGGTATGTGATCGACGACCTTAAGGGAATATATCCCTCCTTCTGCATGCATAGAATTCTCCTCGAGGAAGACCATAAACATTCAGTCGAGCATCAGAGGAGACTTAACCCAAACATGAAGGAGGTAGTGAAGAAGGAAATACTGAAACTTCTCAAGGCAGGTATAATTTACCTCATCTCTAATAGTGAGTGGGTTAGCCTAGTTTATGTAATCCCCATGAAAGGAGGAATGACTGTGATAAAAAACGAAAAGAATAAGTTAATTCCTACTAGAACTGTAACTGGATGGAGAATGTGCATTGACTACAGGAAGCTAAACAAAGCCACTAGAAAAAATCACTTCCCACTTCCATTTGTAGATCAAAAGCTGAAACGTCTAGCTAAAAACTCCCATTTTTGCTATCTGGATGGCTATTCGGGATTCTTTCAAATTCCCATTCACCCCAAAGATCAAGAAAAGACAACTTTCACCTGTCCCTATGGAACCTTCGCCTATAGAAGAATGCCCTTCGGGTTGTGCAATGCGCCGACCACCTTTTAGAGGTGTATGATGGCAATCTTTGCCGAATTCATTGAAGATATTGTGGAGGTATTCATGGACGATTTCTCGGTGTATGGAACTTCATTTGATCTTTGTCTGCAAAACTTGAAGCGAGTATTACAAAGATGCGAAGGAGTTAATTTAGCTCTAAATTGGGAAAAATGTCATTTCATGGTACAAGAAGGAGTGGTCCTGGGACATGTTATATCCAACAAGGGAATTTCAGTTGATAAAGCCAAAGTTGAGGTGATTAAAAAGCTAACCCCACCTGTATCGGTGAAGGGTATCAGAAGCATTTTAGGGTACGTGGGATACTATCAGTGATTTATTAAAGACTTCTCAAAGACTGTGAAACCCCTCACGCATCTGTTTGCTAAGGACGTCCCTTTTGACTTTAACGAAGAATGCTTAGCAGCCTTTCAGAAGTTGAAACACGCTTTGGTAACCGCGCCTATCATGCAACTATGCAAGCACCAAACTGAGACCTCCCTTTTGAGATAATGTGTGACGCTAATGATCACGCCATAGGAGCAGTCTTAGGACAAAGAGTAGATGGAAAATCTAATGTTAAGAGGTATGCAAGCACCTAACCTATCAGTAGAAGAAGAAATTCCTCTCTAATGTTAAGAGGTATGTTTGGGAAGAACCCCTATTATACAAGCTTTGTGGTGATGGAATCTACAAGCGTTGTTTACTTGAAGAAGAAGTGCGAAACGTGTTGTTCCATCTACACGCCACCCCCTTTGGTGGGCACTTCAGGCCCGATAAGACGATAGCCAAGGTCCTTTATGCAGGCTTCTACTGGCCTACCCTTACCAGGGATATAAGGCGCTACGTCCTATCCTACGTCCTATCCTACTAGCCTATCCTACGACCGGTGCCCCAAACTGGAATACTGGAAGTCGAACTATTTGATGTATGGGGAATCGACTTCATGGGCCCGTTTCCCCAATTCCACAAAAACCTCTACATATTAGTCGCCACTGATTATGTCTCCAAGTGGGTAGAAGATGTAGCATCTCCGACTAAAGATACCAAGAGGATTATTAAGTTTCTAAAAAAGAACATCTTCGCTAGATTTTGGACCCTTAGAGTGCTCCTGAGCGACAATGGGACCTATTTCTACAACCGACCGTTAGAATATCTCCTTGCCAAGTACGGGGTCAAGCATAAAGTAGCCACACCTTACCACCCCCAGACCAGCGGCCAAGTTGAGCTCTCAAACAGGGAATTGAAGAGCATCATTGAGAAACTGTTAATAGATCCAGAAAAGATTAGTCTTTGAAGCTCGATGATGCCTTGTGTGCCTACAGGACCGCTTTCAAAACACCTCTAGGCACCACACCTTATAGGCTAGTGTTCGGGAAAGCTTGTCATCTTCCAGTCGAAATTGAACACAAAGCATTTAAGGCCATCAAAACCCTCAATTTCGGTCCCAAGGCCAATAGAGAAAAGAGAATCCTGCAACTCCAGGAACTCGATGAACTACGGCAAGAAGCGTACAAAAACTCCCGGATATACAAGGAACGAACTAAAACTTGGCATGACAAGCACATTATGAGGAGATTTCAAGAAGGCGACATGGTACTCTTGTTCAACTCCAGACTAAGGTTGTTCTCGGGAAAACTCAAGTCAAGATGGTCGGGCCCCTTTAAGGTTCTACAAGCATACCCCTACGGGCCAGTAGAGGTTTGGCATGAAAACACTGGAGCATTTAAAGTCAATGGGCAACGGTTGAAACCATACCTAGTTGGTGACCTTGTTCTACAGCTAGCACAAAGACTACTAAAGGACCTCGATGATTAGGGGTCAATAGTATCGAGCTAACAACGTTAAACAAAGCACCTTGGGGAGGGTACATTATGCTTCTTTTATCTATTCCTCCCCACTTATTTTTATTTTTGTTATTTCTTTCTATTTTTATCTCTTAAGTAATTTTTACCTTGCTATTTCGTTAATTTTTCCTTTTATTGTGCAAAAAAAGAAGAAATTTAGATCAATTTTCGATTCTTTTTGAAGTTTTACTTTCTACCTAATGATTTTAGAGTAAGTGAGATGTTTGTAGGAACTTAAGGCATGTCAAGGTGTAGAAGAAGCAAAAGGAAACAAGGAAAAAGGGGATACATAAAGCAAAATTTGGGAGGAACCGAGTGAATATTGTCAGGTTCAAAAAACGCTGCCAGCGCCCACAAAACGCTGCTAGCGCCTCTTCCAGTAGCAACAGGTAAGTTAAAATTTATCGCATGCTGCCAGCGCCCACTAAACGCTGGCAGCGTTTTTGGGTTTTCACGAAAAGTTTGCCCGCCTTTTCACTTAAGTCAACCCCTCCTCTTAACTTTTCCTCACTTCTTCTTCTCCCTCCAGGAAACGCTGCCCCGCTCTCTACTCATCCTCCTCCTCTCCTTGCTTCACCGGCACACATCACCACCACCACTACTCATCTTCTTCCTCCTCCCTTCTTCCACCTTACTCATACACTCACCTCACCACATAAAAACTTTTGCTTCAATCTTTAGTCCACAACTTCATCAAGCTAAGGTAAAACTCTTCAATCTCCCTATTTTACTCTAATAATATCTAGTAATTATGGTAAGATTTTGTTTTGATTCATGAATTACTTGGTAATTTATTGAAATTATTTAATATACCATGTTTATGCTCAAAGACTTCAAGTAATTTTGCTTGGGTTATCTTTGAAGTTGAGTTCTTGGGTTAAGGCATAATGGAGTTTGATGAATGTGATCCTTATTTTAGCTTCAAGATAGAGAACTTATTGTGTTGGGTATGTTTTGGGAGTAATGTGATAGAAAATTTGTGAAATTTAGGATTGATTGGGGATGGTGATTATCTTGTGGTGGTGTACTCTGTTTTTGGTGATTTTTGTGGGTTAGAATTGTTTAATTTTCTGTTCTTGGCATCAAACAAGTATGAGGGAGTATTTAGTCATCTCAAATTACATTATATTCATGCTTCTTTGATGCTTTGGTGTAATCTTCGTGGTTATACTAATCCTTGATCTTTTTAGATGGTGAGAACAAAGAACACAACTTTTCCGGGCCTCCATCCGGCGATGATGGTGAAGACAGAAGCCGAAAATGCAAGGCTTCTACAGCGGAAAAGGGGAAGCAAAAGATCGCCCCGTCTCGAGACTCAAAAAGTAGCAACCCCTTCAATTTTGAAGGGGACATCAAAGCTAGGTATGATTCTCTTTCAAAACGAGTTTTGATACCAACTAAGTATTTGCATGAGGATTTCTTGAGAAACTGTTGTATGCTTGATGATGTTCATTGGTTGTTGGGATGTAGCCAATTGACCCACATTGCTAGGCTGGGTGAGCCGACCTATAGGGGAATTATTTTGGAATTCCTTAGTACTGTTGAGGTGAACCTCCAAGGGAAGGATGGTCTTATTCGTTTTCAGCTTCTTTGTAGGATTAGGGAGATGACTATTTTTGAGTTTGCCCGTGTTTTTGGTCTTCCTGAGCGCACTTGTAGTGACCCACATCTTATTCCATTGAACTGGGACAGGCAGGGTTTCTTTCGCATGATAGCTGGTGTTGATAACTGGGACCCTAGTAACTCCACCTCCACCCTTATTAGGAACCCCGCTTTGAGGTATGCTCACCACATCCTCTCATGCGGCATCTTTGTGAGGCCTGGAAGTTAAAACAAGGCCACCAAATCTGACTGTTATATGTTGCATGCTATGCTTGATGCTGACACCTTGCTGACCCTGCCGCCCTGTTTGCTTCGTACCTTTCACGCCTTGCTACCTTATCCACCGCAGGGATAGTCATAGGTGGATACATCACGCATCTTGCTCGCCAATTTGGTTTTAGACAGACCTTGGCCGCCCCTGACCATGTTTCTGGTAGCATGTATATAGATGGAGCTAGTGTCGTTCCTTTAACATGTGCAAATTCGATAGTGACCAGCGTTGTTTGTGGATTTATCCTAACAATGTAAGTGTCCCTTGCCTCACCTCCACTTCTCTCTACAAAACGAAGCAAACCTTCTTTGGATGCCTCCCCTTCTTGATGTCGAGCCCCAACAACAACTCGAGCCCCAACAACAGCCTGACCCTCAACCCCAACAACCTCCCATAGATCATGAGGCGTGTTACCCCGACCTCCAGTTTGCTATCGGCCGAATCGAGCACCGAGTTGATGAATTGCAGGAGTATCTTGTTGAGATGAGGAACCAATCCGACGTGCATTTCACACGTTTAGATGAGTCTATCACCCACCTTTCCGGCCTTATTCAGGCCATGTACCACCACCCACCTCCGCCGCCTAAAGACCCGATCGCCCCATCCCCACCGAGCGAAGATAATTGATCCTTTGCTCCGCTCCTTCCCTCTTTACCATTGTCTTCTACATTGCGGACAATGCAGTGTTTAAGCATGGGGAGTTGTCTATCCACTTTGTGAATATTTCTTCTTATTTCTCTTTATTTCTTTGTTTTTCTTTGTTTTTTGTTTTATTTTAGTTCATTTTCATCTTTCTTTTTCTTGTTTCATGCTTAGTTCTCATATTTTAGTGTTCTTTTTTTTTTTTCTTGTTTAGTGAGTTTCCTTGTTTGAGTTTTTCAGTTTTTGTCTATCTTTGATTGTTTTTAGATTTTCTTTCTAAGTTTTCTTCTTAGTTTTTCTTCTAGTTTTAGAATTGCATTCACCTAGATTGCATTATTTAAAGCATGCTAGCTTTTTCTTTTCTTTTCTTTTCTTTCTCTAGTTTGTTTTCTTTTTCTTTCTTTTGCATCCTTTGAAAACTCATGCTTAGGTTTGAAATGGATGTTGTTAGCAATTGCTTGACATTATAATTACCACTTTTTAGCAATTGCTTGATTGTTCTTAGAAATCATGCTTAGGTTTGAAATGGATGTTGTTAGCATAGTAATTAGCATGATTAGTGGCTAGAAACCCTATGGGTTAGGGGGTAATTAGGGGTGTGGATAGGAGATTAGGAATGGGTTAGCACTTTTAGTGAGTAAGTAGGTAGAAAATCACCTTCCCACTCCAATCCTTCCTTCAAGTGCGTTGTATTTGGGTCCAAAAGTTCCCCAATGCATCGAACACTTGTCATGGAAGGTTGGAGATGGGATAGCTGGAGAGTGTGCGGAAGCGTAGGGTCAATAGGAATCATGTGGATGATGGAAATCCACCCATAGAACTCATAAACACTATAAACCAATTTTTAAGGTTTTGGGATTAATGGAGATAAACATGAAATTAAAAGATATGGACAATTCTAAAGAGAGAAATCTTACCAAATTGAACTAAGATGTTCAAACACTTGCAAAAGGATCCTCCACAAGCAAGGAGTCTTGAATCACCCAATAAATCTCACAAAGAGTGGAGGAAAAACACCCACTCACAATGAAGAAGCACACTTAAAATATTTAGTAGAGTCTTTCCTTTTGTGAGAGGCGAACTCTTAAGGTTCTTACCTTTCGAGTTCGTAACCTTACCCCCGAATCCATTCTCAGTTTCGTAGGTGGAGTCTTTTTTTCCTTTCTTTTCGGTTTTGTCTTGGCTTTTCCCTTAAAAAAGTCGGGTGACGATTCCTTTACAAATAAAATACATCGGGATTGCCTAAACTGTGTTTAACATGGTTCACAATGTACCGATGCAACTTTGAGGTATTCTTTGTATATTTCTAAATAATATTTGCCTAAATTGCTTTCTTCCGAGCCTAACATTTCGTGAGCAAATTGAATTAAATTTAGAAGAGTTGGAACAAGGGAATGTTCTCTCTTAGAGGTTTAGTTTGATTACTCATGAAATGCATAAAGTAAAGGCAAGTTTTATTACTCATGAAATGCATAAAGTAAAGGCAAGTTTTATTACTCATGAAATGCATAAAGTAAAGGGAAAGTGATTTTACAACTTATTCATGAAATGTGCAATTAATCCCTTAAAGGGATTTTAAAGCTAAAACCCAGCACAAACCTCCAAATCTCGTCCCGTGGATATTCAAGAAGTCTGAACAACAAGAAAAAATGTCCACAATTTCATGTCCTTTGCTATTTTACACATCGCGTCCGACCCGGTCATGTAGCCCCATCCTTAACGTCTTACTAAGCCACAAGTAGATTGTTAGCGCTGATACTAATTTACATACATGACTCATAATAATTCGGTGAGATCCATATGCAAGGGATCAATTCCACCAATAAGTAAAACTAGGAGAGGATTAGAGATTCACAAAACTATCTAATCATGTCATTCCTACTTAGTATGTATGAAGACACTTGAACTTTCCTTATTTCTTTGGTTTCCAAATGTTTTAGATTTGGTTGTTGCTTGGGCACCAAGGGTATCACTCCTATAAATACCCTAGTAGTTAAAGGCTTTAATGCGTCTTGTGATGAGTGCTTTGATAGTTCTCCTATTACAATCCTATATTATTAAAGAGGGTGAGAGATTTGTTGAGATTAGGTTCTAATCTATGTTGAAGGTTCGAATCACACACTGTGATTGTGATCGCATTACACTCCTTTAATGTCATAATGGATTACTTTTCAGTTGTCGCCATCTAAAGGGTTTTCTCCCAATTCTTGGGTTTCCTACGTATCTTCTATGTTGTATTTCATCTATTTTGTTCTTCCCTGAATTTTTTTCAAAGTTTCTGTTATCTCTATTTACTACCACTTTATCTGCAATATGTAGGCAGTACTCTGAATGTCCATTTAGGCCCTTATCCTGAATGTTACTTCTCCTCCTATCGCTTCCTTTGCCTTAGAGTCGCTTGATTCCCTTGGACACATTGTTTGTAGCTTCCAAGATTTCATGGAAGGACCATCTTGTTATTGTTTTGGTACTTTGTTACCTACTGTACACCTTCCCCAACTTCTTAGTTTATCCCATTCCCTTGCTCCTAGCATCTTCTCAGTAAGCTCTTCCCTTAAACTAGTTCTTCATTGATTGATATATGTGAGTTTTTTTAGGTAAAGCCCTCAACCAGTGACCATATTAGTTCTTTTCATCTTGTCCTTTCAGTTCATCACAATTATCTTCAATTTACCCAACCTTCCACCTCTGTGATATGAATTCGGGAGCCTTTCATATTTGAAGGAACCCATTTTGTCCCAGTTGCGTCAATCGAAGCAATGGTGTCCCTTTGTAACGGATCCTTAATGTTAACCCTTACATGAAAAGTCGCATGTCGGCTTCAATCCCCACTATCTGCTTCCCTTCTGTCAATTAATGCTCTAAATTTCTTGCTCAATGTTAAATTCGTATCCTTTAAGGCATTGCCGAAGGGTATGCCATGTCCTTGGATCCAAAAATTGACGTATTTGAATTTCACCCCCGATGGCATAACATTTTGTTCTATATATGCCAATAACAGTAGTTTCTTGTTAAAATATAAAAAAAAAACTATGGCCCTCCATGAGTTACCTTTCTTTTATCCTCTACGCTATTCAACTGGAAGATGTACTAGTTCTCTCCCACTTCTTTAACTGCAACACTGATTCGAAATTTCCATGCTTGTCTCAACAAGGCAAAGATCTCGGTAATCCTAGACGGTTTTTCTATTAACACTTTTCTAGTTAAGGCTAGAGATTCCTTTTCTACAATATTTCCAACATGGGTGTTTGAGCACTCCATATTTGTTCCTCCTCTTCAATCAAATTTAGTTCTTTCCATCTACTTGTCAATGGGGAATCCACATCCTAATGTTAGACACGCGTCACTGGGAAGGATGCAAATCTACTCATGCAGAATGATGATGGCCCTCACTACCGTTAAAGCCTAGAAGAGGCGGTGCTCGAGCTAGTGAGAAACTAGGGTAGAAAAATTCTCAATGAGAAAATTTGGGATTAAATGTGAGGTTAAGGCATGATTGGATCACTATTTTTAGAAAATATATACCCTTTATGAAAAATCATGTCTCTACGATAGAAAAAAACTTCTTGGATCGACTTATAACAATTCAATCTCATACTTCAACATCTTATATGTTAGATTAGTTTGGATATGATCGACTTTAACAAGAATAGTTTAATTCTATCCTGACTGTGTTCAATTTTATAGGAAAATTGGATTCTAGTAATCCATACTTTCAGCTTTTATATATCAATAATTCCTACTTTGTTTTTGTATTCTACTTGTGCAAAAATAAAATAAAAATTATATTCTAGTGGTACGAAATCTACCTCCATATTTTTTATAAAAAAAATCATCCCGTTCCCATATTTTTTTATTTTTTTCTTTCCTGTCCGAAGAAAGGTTATAAAGGTAGTTACTAAAAGAATTTTTAAATTATTTTTTAGTAAATCCGAGCAATTACTATGATTTTTTAAAGGAATAAAAGTGAAAGATGGAAAATTTGGGACAAACGTTGTAAATTCATTAAAATCATGGGGAAGTGTTGTGCTAAGTTTTGAATCGAATACAAGTCAAAATCTATGATATTTAGGGTATACACTTAGTGGTGTCCCAGAAGAATACAATTTTTTTTTTAGACCACCAGAAGACAAAAACAAAGTAGGAATTATTGACATACAAAAGTTGAAAGTATGGATTATTATAATCCAATTTTCCTTTATTTTTTGTGAACAATAAATTAGATAATTATGATAATAATTATCAATGTGTGTGTTTAAGATTCAATATAAGACTTCATGGCCTAAATATTTATACATTCATATAATATTCTTTAAAATATAAATAGCTTGAGATTACAATTTTCTATCAAAGTGAGACATTTATTAGGTAGAAATTCAATTATGAACCCGGGTGCACGATGCTCTGTGCGTCCGACCCATTTTCATGCACGCGGAAGAAGCCCGGGAAGAGAATGAAAGCCTGCAGTGAGAAGGTTGGTGTATGAGCATAGATGTTCAGGTTTATGAACATTCAAGTTCTAGGTCCTGAGATACTTGTTCTATGGCATGAGCATTAATGTTTAGGGTTATGAGCAATGATATTCAGGATTATGAACATAGTAGTTTATGAGTATAATACTTGTACGTAATGAGCATACAAGTACTAGATTATGAGCAGATTTGTTGTAGGGTATGAGCATTCGTGTTCAGGCTTATGAACACAATAGTTGTAGGTTATAGCGCAGTAGATGAACATTGGTGTTCACGACTATGAGCAATGAAGTTTAGATTTTGTGAGCATACTACTTGTACGTAATGAGCATACAAGTTCTAGATTATGAGCAAACTTATTGTAGGGTATGAGCATTGGTGTTGAGGGTTATCAGAAATGATAGTCAGGATTATGAGCATAACGGTTGTAAGATATGAGCATACAACGGACCCTTTTATTGGGTCGCGGAAGACGTTGGAACAAAGGCACGCCGACGACACATAGCCCAGTCTCACCATGCTCCGTGCACCCTTGCTCATGATCGACGCGCTGTTTGCTAGGAACAATACATTTATTATCCTTACTAATTTGCACTAAGTATTCAACTGTTTCTTGGTTGTTACAAAGGAGATATTATTACATGCTTTCTTTCTTATTTCTTCTTTTGGGAATTTATCCCAATAACACGGTCGATGAAATGAATATAAATGAGAATGATTAATTACAAAGCGTTAACAAATCGTATGTTCTTAATTAAAACCATCTGCAATGGTGAGTTTAAATTCGACTCACTATTAACATGGTATGAGAAGAGAATGGAATGAGGTCGCATAGGGCATTTCAGTGGTGATAATGAGACTCGTCTCACGAGAATCTTGCCGTTAATCTCGTGAGGTGAGTTTAAAAGCAAGTGTGAAACACTAATATTTTAATCATATTTTTCTTTTCTCTCTCCTCCTCCACCTTATTTTTTCTTATCAATATAACGAAATTAATTATCTTATTAAGTAGGACTCAATTACTTTTTTTTAATTAATATGAGTAAAACTCATGCTCACCATGGGATTGCAAGCTAAAGAAAAGGGATAAATTTTGACCCTCTTGGTAGGAGTCCACAGATTCAATCTCATCCAATCAGTCAAACTCAAACTCACAATTGCAGGTGTTATAATAATAAGAGTACAACTTGTATGTCCTGCTAAGTGTCACAAGAGGTGAAGACGCGAAATATGGGATTCATCAGATGGATGGTTGGCCCTTGCGGAACTTTCTTTCATCTGAAAGCTGCTTCGCAAACCTGAGTATGATTCAACACCCAATATTAATTGTTAACAAATATCATTTTGCCATTGCTTGAAACATAAATTGAGGTAGGACAAACCTTTTAAGGGCATCTGCATTGGTTCCCAAGTCTGGAACTGGCATGTAAACACCAGTTTCAATATCCACCCGCGAAACCGGTTTATTAAGCAATTTCTGACCAATTTTCACTAGATCCTGCAAGTTCTTCTCCGTTGACACATCTGCTGAAGCGGATATTCCTATCAAGGTGTCATCCTGTACGAATGTTCCCACATAAATATATTGTTTCATTGTCAGATAAACTAAATTAGGTTCACCAGATCAAAAATTATTTAAGGGTCAGGTTTTGGAGACTAACTCGAACGCGAAGGTAGTTATCTTGGGATTGGAAGGCATGGAAGACAACACTATTATGGTAATCAACCATGTCGTCGCCTGCTTCAGTGAAAGCATCTTTAATCGGAGAGGATCCTTTTTCAAACAGCCAAGAAATTATGCCCCATTTTGCTGTTTGTTTTGCCGTGTATTTGTTTTCATTCTTTGCTGATCCTGTCCCTAACGATATCACCAGTAATCTGTCACTGATCAATCCATAGACTGGATTGTCTTTCAAAATCTGTTTAGTCACTTCATTAACTGCAAGCAACGTCTGCATGCAACAATTTGAAGAGGGAAGATAAAAAAGATGAGTACGTAGGGCTTCATAAACATGCAAGAAAATAAAAAGTTAGTCTCTAGTGTATATATGTTGGTCTAGACAAGTCACATTACAGGATTAGATGCTGCAACTCCACCGTCAATGAGGTTGAAATCCCAAGTCTTGCCATCTTCATATGTATTTTGGAAGTAATGGGATGGAAGAAGAGTTGGTGCAGCGGATGTGCCTATGCATATATCTGACAATTTCGCATCCAAATATGGATTGGTAGGAATCTGTATGGATATACAACCAATCATTTTTTGTCAATATAGGTTTAATTTAGTGCAACAGACTGGTCGAGTTTGTTGCATATGCGAGAATTTTGAAGCTACTTTTCGATGTTGATTAGCCTAATGCAGCTAATTCGTTAATTAATTGGAAGCACATAATGCTATATTGAATTTGGCATCCAATGGTGTAACGAAATCTCTCTCACACACACACACACACACACACACACACACACACACACACACACACACATATATATATATATATATATAGCATTATGTGCTTCCAATTAATTTCTGACTGTTCAATTGACAAATGTGTTCAATAAATGTAGTGGTTGAGTTATCAGATTAATATGAATAGATATAAAAGGATAAAGATCATTTCCAAAAATATTTCAAAGCGTATTTTTTTACCAGAAAATTATGAAGCGCTACTTTAAATGTTAAACGTTACTTTATTAACGTTTCAACAAATGCTAATTGAAATGTTAAACGCTCCTCAAAACCCATATCTTATCGAACGCTAATATTTATGCAATTAAAATTTTATTTGGTCAAAACGCTAAACGTTACTTCAGACGGTAATGTCGAATAACGCGTAACTCGCTAACCATTCACGCCTAAAACTTCATTTTAATCTTACCATTTAATCATCATATTATCTTAAAACTAAGGATTTTTGGATAATGATATACCGACCTTTGAGGGTATTGAATTGTAATATTCCGACCTTTACAATTGGACAACAATATCCCTAAACTTTATACTTAGGTGACATTATTATTCCAATAGTAACCAAGGGGGTGGTGAATTAATGTCCATGCTGACATGGTTGGCGGAGGGGAAAAACCTGCCTAAACCCAACAACATCGTTAGCCCCTCCGCTTTTCTTACTAACCCACATTACAAGACATCGGTCAGTTGTTGGCCACGTCAGTATGAAGACCGGTTCACCACTCCCTTAGTCACTATGTTGGGGCCGATTTTTTTTAACGTGAGTTAGTGAGAAAAAATGGAGGGGTTAACGGGGTTACTAGGCAAGGGCCGGTTATTTTCCCTCCATTTGTCACTTCAGCACGGAGACCAGTTCACTAATCACGACCCCCTTAGTCACTGTTGGTATAGTAATATAACCTAAGTATAAAGGTCAGGGATATTGTTGTCCAATAATAAAGGTTGGTATATTACAATCCAATACCCTTAAAGGTCGATATATTGTCATCCAATATTCCTAAAACTATAGTACAATAACTAGGGGGTCAACATTGAACTCATGAGAATATAATTATGTTTTGCATGTTTCACATGTTATTTCCATAAACCGGCAATAGTAATCAACTCTTGCTATTTCATTGATAGAATTTTTTTTTTTGCTATTTCCAAAGCAAATTTCATTTAAGAAAATAATTAGAAAATGCTAATAAAGTAATTGTAAGATTTATGTAGATTTGATTAGATAATAAGATATATTTGATAAAAAAAAGGTAATCTTTTATCACATATATTAGATTATGTAGGGTTTTACAAATGAAAAAATAACTAAGATTCTTTCTTAACCATCGCCCCCAAGGCGACGTTTAGCAAAACCGTATATATATATATATAGGAATTGATATAATGAGAAGAAAGATTTTGTGAGTAGAAAAGCATAGCAAATCATAACCATTGGTTCCAAGATGAAGGGTGGGTATTAATCTTACTTTTTTCTTTTTTTCTTTTTTGTTGGAAACATGTGAATAATAAATGCTGCAACGTTTTTCTTTTTTTTTTTTTGTTGGCTGGGAAAAAGAGAGCAATTAATGTAGTGTGATTTCCAATGACATATTAATTATTTCGCAGTTCTAGATAACTCAGAATGAACATCAACTATACCCAGAATGAACATCAACTTTACCATAAATGAACACCACATATACCCAGAATGAACATCAACTATACCATAAACAAATGTCACTATACTATACGTTCGTTTATGGTATAGTTGATGTTCATTCTGGGTATATGTGGTGTTCATTTATGGTATAGTTGACATTCATTTATGGTAAAGTTGATGTTCATTCTGGGTATAGTTGATGTTCATTCTGAGTATAGTTAATGTTTATTCTGAGTTTTCTAGAGTTGCGAATTAATTAGCATGTTATTGGAAATCACACTGCATTAATTGTTCTCTTTTTCCCAGCCAACAAAAAAAAGAAAAAGATTACAGCATTTATTAGTCACATTTTCCCAACCCAAAAAAAAAAGCAAGATTAATATCCACCCTTGATCTTGGAACCAATGGTTATGATTTGCTATGCTTTTCTTCTCACAAAATCATTCTTCTCATTGTATCAATTCCCTATATATATATATATATATATACACACACACACACATATACACACACATAAAATATGAGGGTCGGAATTTATGTGATTTTATGAGACTTGGAAAGTAATAATTATTTTTTTTCCTTTTCTAAAAATTGCTTTATACAGGTTAAGTGGTAGGTGAAAACTTAACTCCCAATAATTATTTGGACTTAATTACAGACCAAAAAAAAACCAAAATCTTAAAAATTAAATTCTCTGAGTTTCTATTACAAAATTTAATTGATTAATTTAATTCTAATAAAAGCCCTAAAAGAGTTGACAATGGGAAGGACATATAGGCAAAAGCATGCATGGACAAATTTATATTTTCCATCAATGAAATAATGAAATTCTATCAAATATTGATGGGAACCTGAGGTAGTTAAATACTCTTCAAATTCACCATGGATTTGATGAATAGGAAAGAAGGGAAGCTGATGCAAAAAACATCAGTTGGTTGAAATTACTTTTGAGGCTAATGGTGAATCCGAAGTGATATTCTTATGAATAGCAAGGCCTATATCTTCAACCATTTTATAATGTAAGGGTTTTCCTCTTTCTTATTACAATTTTAATTTGGAGCATTTCTTTTTCCATAATCATTTTCCTCTTTTCACAACTTATATTTTATTTGTAACCATATAAGGTCTATATCATTGTGTATAACAAATAGTTTCATGATAAAATTATAATATATTTCATACAATTTTCCTTCCTTAATCTAATGTTGAATACTATTATTAATTAATCTATAAACTAGTTTTATGTTTCTTTTACTTAAATGGATTTATAAAATTGTCTGATTAAAAGCCCTTTTTCATTTGCTTACACTAAAAAATAAATGCATTTAAATTTCAAAGTGTTCTTAATGTAAAAAAAAAAAAAAAAAAAAAACTAAGTACGTACTTATTCTTATATATTTACATATTTAGTTTTACAATCTTAGATTTTAAATACAAATATTAAGATATATATTTTATAAATAATTTTTCTTCTTCTTCTTCTTCTAATATTTTGTAAATCCTAATTGTTCATTTACAAACTAATAAAATTGGATTTACAAACTAAATTAGTCTTTTATTAAGAAGTTCAGTATATCATGATTTATATATATATTTATATAATGATAATGATGACAATATGATTTGTTTAAGCTATTAGTCAATTAATTTATTAACTACTAATCTTCTTTCCATTTTAAAGAAAAACTACCACTATTCATGACGATTATCAATCTTAAATTTTTAAATCGTTAAATATTTATTGTTAATTTTTTTGTTGGTCAAAGACTCATCATAACATCTATTGAGGGTGTTTGGCCTAGCTTTTGAGGGTGTTTTTGGAGTTAAAAAGCACGAATTAGGCCAAACAGTGTTTTTTGTAGAAAGTAAATCGCTTTTTAAAGCAGATTTTGGCCAAAAACAACTGTACAGAAGCAATAAATTGCTGCTTCTGCTTCTTATAAACTAACAGCCGTGCTAGGGACACCGATACTGGGTTCCCGGAAAGTGTACCGACGCCACCTAATACTATTTTATTATTATTATTATTATTATTATTATTATTATCACTCTCTTTCCCATCTTTTTTTTTTCCTCTTCTTCACCGTCACTCTATAATCAATGAGGGTTTTCAACTCTTCTTTTTACTTTTGCTCTGCTTGATTCCCATTAGCTTCTCCATCTGCCCTTCCTTCTTCCTCATGGTCATGAAACCCTCATGGTCATCTCCCCTTCCTTCAAATCCAAGGGGGAGAATGAATTAAAGGGGAAAGTGCTCTCTGCTTGACATTACAGAGCAAGAATATGGGATGTAACAATGTGGAAAGAGAACAAAGCTGATGAAATTGGTCGCTTGGAGAAGGTATGCCCACCATAGTTTCACCCTACTAATTTTCCGAGCCTTCAACATGCATCTGTTCAACACTTCATATTTTCTATTGTCCAGTTACTTCGGTGGAGCTCTTAGGTTTGATCTCAAAAACATAGGCCACCTCTCTTTTCTTGATTTTAATCCCTGTTTTTCTCTCTTTCTTAATTGTAATTGTATTGCTCTCCTTTTTTTTCTTTTTAAAGTTCTTCATTATTGTCTGTTTTATATTTCAACCAATTAAATGCTATCTCTTCCCCATCACTTAATTACACCCATGTTTAGATTTTAAACCCTATAACATGAAAATCTGTAGATGATTGAGAGAAAAAAAGGGCAAACATGAATTTTATACTGAGAGCACGTGAATGGAGAAGGGAGACAAAAAAGATGAGATAAAATCTGGTGAACAACTCATATATAGAGCCTTTGACAGTCTTGAGCATGGATATGGAGTTGATTATGGCCATGAGAGTGAGGCTGTGCCTTTTTACAAATTGACGACACAGGAAGCAAGTAATATGGGAAAGATTGAAGGAAGACATTAAAGCACGCAGTGGAGATCTGGAAAGGACTAAGGAGTAAAAAGACAACAAATGCTTTGCCAATAGTGGAGATATGCAAAGAACGTGGAAAATCAAATGTTAATTTCATTTATAAGGTTGTTCTAAGGTATAAGTTATGACTATGCAATCCAAAGCGTTGGGATATAGTGATACGGAAAAAAATGCAGAAAATCAAAAAGATTTTTGATCTTGTAAGCATTTCTTGCAAGGTAAACTATACAAGTAGTCCAAAATTTTGGACAAGGTTATAGTTATTAAGATGTCTCTGTAAGGATTATGAGAATTGTCCATGCTATTTGGATAGGGTTATAATCAAGGTTATGAGTTTGTGTAAGCATTACAAAAGAATGCATAGTTCAAAGGCTTGCCGCATACTAAAGCATTCGGTTTGTAAGTTCAAATATGAACTCATATAAAGACAATATCTAAATTTTATCAAAGCCTATAATCCAATGGTTTAGTAGTATTATGACAAGGGGTAAATTGTTTCTTGTCTAACGTAACCCTATAGGGTGATGGTGAAATCACAACTATGATTAAGAGAAGAAATGTTAAATTTAAGATATGATTATAATAAGTAAGGTCATGGAAAGATATGTATATATCTAGTGATCTTAGGTAATGAGGGAACTCAAAAGTATCATGATCAAATTCTTACAAGGTCACAAGATTATCTAGTGATCCTTGATAAGGGGGATGGGAGTAACAACCTACTCATAAATCGTCAACAATGGAGTTCCAACTCACACTTGACATATGTGGTCAAGTCTTGAGTTCAATAGTCCACAACGTTGTAGGACAATTGGAGCATCAAATTTAAGTGTTTCATCCCAAATGACAAGTGATGCTCAGGGACTGTAATGATAAGGAGGTTTGAGTCTATGACTCATTAATAGACTTTGAAATCTATAAGATGGGGAGCTCTATTACGGAAGCATAAAAGTCTGCCTATGCAAAGACGTGAAGTAGGCCGCTTTGGATAGCCTAGGGCTAGGCTTGATTGTCTTTGCATAGGGTAATGGATACGTGGCCGGTTATAAATAGTATCATTTTTCTAAGCAAGGTTTGAGTTGTATGTGTGTTATGTATCCAATTAGTGAATTAAGGATGAAAAGTTCAAAGACTTGTCTACATTTGCATTCAGACTAATTGTAATTATGTACACTAAGTGAAATTCAAGTCGAGAGACACTTACATGACGCATACTAACTCCTTGATTTCTCGAGTATTCAAATTCTCCAGGAGATGCCATGTATGGCGGGGGTATTTCTACCCAAATGAGGGATCCTGAGCTATTTTAAGTAAAACTCTTGAAATGGCGGGAGATTGTTGGAGTATTTCAAGAGTTAAGGGGCATAAGGGATCAAGATATAAGCTTATGATTGACCGGAAAGGTCGAAATCAAGCTTAACAAGAAAAATGGACCAACACGGACCACGTTAGGTGTGACACAGGTAGTGTTCTCATCCAGAAAGTAAGGAAAGGAGGCACTGGATCACCATGGACCGTGGCAGCTCACCACGGACCATGGTGATGTCCAGCTCAGCCTCTTTTCGAAATCCCTTGAATTCAGCCTCAGGTATTAATGATGGGGGCATCTTTAGAGATTATTCTTGACTGATATTCTCAGCCAAGATCAATCCCTTAATGATGATTGATATTCCATAGAAAATGCCCTAGAATCATGTTGTATTGATTGTCAAGTTTGAATAAGTTTGAATGCTACAACTCTAATAAATAGTGGATGATTTTCACTCATCCAATACACCTCAATCACTTCTATCTATCTTTCCTAGAGAGCTTCAACACACCCCTAAGGTGTTTAACTGCAGTAACATTCTTAAGAGTTCTTGAGAGATCTTGTACTTTGCTTACAAGAGGTTAGGTTTTACCCTTGAGTCTTGTTCGGTCTCATTTTGAGCCGAATTAAGACCGTAAATTGAGTATTTTTTTTGTTGCGATTGCTTCACTTGATTGAAAAATTAGTGTGATTTGCAGATCTTAATCCAAATTTATAGAGAAGTGAAAAAAAGTGGAGAAAAGATGAAGATTTAAAAGAGAATTGGAGAATTGGAAAGAAGATGAGAAGAAGAATTTAAGGAAGCGACCCAATCGCGTGAGGTCCGGCCCAAGAGTGAGCGGAAGACAAAAGCGCAGGCAGCGTTTTTAAAACGCTGGCCGCACCTAAGACAGAAAGTGAGAAAAGTCGAGTAATACAAAACGCAGGCAGCGTTTTTAAAACGTTGGCAGCGTTTTCTACAGAAAACTCAAAGACGGAATACAAAACGCTGGTTGCGTTTATATAACGCTGGCTGCTTTTTCACTCACTACTTATAAAAAGACCTAGCCGCCGCGAGAAGAAAAAAAAAAGAGGAATTATCATAGTTGCTTTTTTTTAGGTTTACTCATTCATAGCATTATTGTTCTAGGGTTTAGTTCATCGTTTCTCTTTTTTTTGCAACCGTTATTCTTCGATTGTAATTCACTCGTTCAGTCTTTAATGCAATTCAAGTTTTTAATTCTCGTTCTTCTCGCTTTTTGTTTCTTGTCTTGTTACTTCGAGTTATTAGTATTAGTTCACAGCCAAATTTCAATTTTTAGTGAAAGAGGAGGATTAAGGGTTTACAAATTCTCCTTCCAAGTGAGGATTTGGTGAATTCTTAGTAATCTGAATCACGACTTTTGTTTATTCGGGAGAGTTCGTGATGCTAGCAAGGAGAGGTAGAGAGAAGAGAAGACTATCGGTATACTCTACTCCCTTAATTTCAACGAGTATTTAATTTAGTTAGTTAATTCGTTATTTCGCATTGCCAGTACAGTAGTATAATCTTCTTCCCTGCAATTTAGATTGTTATTTATTGCTTTCTTGATTATGAGTTCTTCGTTAGTTTTAATTTTTTTTCGTTCTTGTTAAATTAGGTTAAATTTTAATTCTTGCTTCATGTTTGCTTTAGTAATTACTGTTTTCAATTCCTGTTTAGTCTAGTTTTATTATTATTTACTGTTTTTTCGCAATTTGAAACCCAAATCAAACCAATTTCCTGAAAACCTGACACACCATCCCTGAGGTACGACAACCCTACTTAAGAAACCCAAATTACCACAACTGAACAATGGCGTCGTTGCCGGGGATGGCGTTATTTGGTAGATTAGGTTATTGGTTGGTGTGTAAATAGTTTATTGCTTTCTTAGTTGTAATTTAATTCAGAAAAAAATGTGAACATAAAAATTGAAAAAACAAAAAAAAATTTTAAAAATTTAAAAAAAGTTATGACTGATGTTATGGTTCCACAATTGAGCAAGAAATATTTTGGAGATATTTTGCTAGATTACAGGATTATGTTGCTCAATATGAATCATATGGTATCTCCCATGATACACTAGATATCTTGGGTATTGTGTATGAGGGTATAAATTATGAAACTCGTAATCTCTTAGAATATTATGGGTTTTCTAATTTAGGAGAAGATGAGACATTGGAATTTCTTGAATGGTTGTTTAAGGATATTTATGAATCTGAACAACAAAATTCTCCCTTTGACCCCCATATTATAAATTTCGCACCACCCTCTAAAACCCTAACTGAACAATCATGTAAATATCCCATATATTTTGATGATCAATCTTATAGTAGGGATTATATGGAAAATTCTTTTAATCTTCCCCAATGTGATGTTGTTGAGTCTCATCCTTTGTGCACCTATTGTGATTCGCCGTGCCATGATTCTGATTCTTGTTTGCAAGCTGAAATAGATGATTTTCGAGCTAACATATGTGCGAAAATGAATGATATATTTGTGAAAATGACTGAGTACACGCGTGAATTTTTTCATGAGACTAGACCTAGGGTAGACATTCCTTCTTCACAAGTGGTTGAGTCGATAGTTAAAGTAGAACATTTATCATCTTTGAGTCCTAAAATGCATGTTGATTCTTCTTTGTATGATATGATGAGGATGATGTCTATTATAACAGATCTACTTTTGCATGTATTGAGCTTAGGAAATCCTTAGCCACATCTAGAGAGCATGCGAAAATTGTTGATTCTGTGTGTGATGATGTTGAACTTGATGAAAACATGTTAGATGATGAACCATTGACCACACCGTAATCCATGCTTGTATGTGAAGAAAAAGTTGAGTCTAAGGAATGCCATGATACCTGTGATGATCTTGTTGAGAATGAAATTGAATTCTTTGTGATTGAATGTGTGCTTGATACTGAATTATTCACTTTCATTAAGGATCATTGTATTAGTGAGGCATTATCTACCCTTTCCTGTGAATCCATTAAAAATAATATGAAATCTTATGATGATGAACTTGAGACTTTGGGGATTGATCCTAAGTGTTTGAACTTGGTTTGTGACAATGATATTTTTTATGGTGATACGCTTTATGAGTCGTTGTTTGCATCCAAGTCTGTGCATGAGGAAGTTGAGGAATGTGTTGTATTGCCCCTTCCTGTTGACTTGCATACTCAATCCCCATTTACAAGTCAGTGGAAGGAATCATTTGTCATGTCTCCTTTTAAGGTGCCTAGGAAAGTTGTGTACATTCCTGTAGTCCATCAATTCTATGACTTTTCTAAGGCTTTTGATAAATTGTTGAGAGCACTAACGTTTGTTGATGTACCTTTGAGATTGTGCTCTTATGTTCACCACTTTGAGATGCATTCAAGAATGCATGACTTGTTACTACGGGCGTTGAATGGTTCTGAGATGATAACTGATATCTTGAGGTGAGATGGAGTGGCTGATGCTCCATAAAGGGTTTAATTATTCTGAGATTTCATTGTTTGGGTACACTCAGTACCCAACCAGGTAATATCCTTCCTTTTTTTTTTAATATGATTAGTGAGTAGTTTATTTTATTTTCTTTATTTTTGGTGTGTTTCTTTTTCTTTCCTTTTGTGTGCTTGTTTTTCTCTATTTCTGATTCCAATGAGGACATTGTTAGCCTTTTTGTGTGGGAGTGGGGGTGGCATGCATGCCGACTTGTATTTTTTTCCTTTTCTTTTGTGTGCTTCTTCTTTTGTGTGGTGTCGCCTTATTCACAATGAGGACATTGTAGAGTTTTTGTGTGGGAGTGAGGTGCCACAAGTGCCTTACTAGTTTTTGGAGAGAAACAATATCAGTTATCATTGAAATTAGGCGAAATTTTTAAAAATTTTATCAATTAGGATTAGCATCTCCGGAACACCTTCGGTGATGATTTGTAAACCGATTAGACATTCAGTTTGTCTTGCTTCACCTTAAAAAGTTTGGTTGAGCACTTAAAAGTTTTTGAAACTGAATTTGCAAATCTTCTGATTTTGAGTCAAGTAATGACTAATGAATAGTGTGTTTAACTGCTTTGACTAACTTAGTAAGTGTAAATATGTGTGCGCAAACCTTTGGGCTAGGTTTAGTTGAATGAGCCCTATCTCGTGAGTCCACATAGCCTAAAAGTATGAATTGATTACTTTTATCAATTCTTTTATTTCCTGAGTGACTCCACCACTAGTTGCACCTCTAGAACTTGTTTTGCATGTTGCTTGAGACTGCATCTTTGCATAAGATATTGTGACAATATGATTGAGGCATTCTTTTCTTTATTAATTAAACTACATAGCCAAATAGTCTCCCTAACAATATTATTACCGTTCTTTAGAGCTGCCTAGCCTTTGATTACCTTTCTTTTTGTGATGAAACCCTGACAATACAAGCCATGGCCTTTATTAATTCATACCCTTTGCCTTGCTTGGATGTGTGAGAATTCATTATTTCGGGAGCGAAAATTGGTTCGGTGTTGTTGTGAATGGAATTGAGATAGTTGGGGTGTAGTTTTGATTTTAATTGAATTGGGACACATTACATATCCCAATTATTATGAGTTAACCAATTGATTATGATGTTCTTTTGACATATATTGAGGTCAAAGCTATATTTTATGTTTTTCTTCTCCCTTGATCACCCAAAAAAAAAAAAGAAAAAAAAAGAAGAAGTAGAAAAATAGAACCAAAAAAAAAAGAGAAAAGGGTGATTAGGGAGATTCAATTGAAAGTTCTGAAAGTCTTTGACCCATTTGAAGAAATTTGATGAGGTGTTCGATATTAATGGGGGAGAATTGAGTTCCTTGCTCAAATTTAGCAAGAAGGTGAGTTGAGAGTGATAATTTTTTATTTTTTTTAGTATTAATCCAGGCATGGCTCTTTAAACTCCTCATACCCAAATATTACCACTCCTTTCCCCTAACCTAAGCCTCATTACAATCCTAAAAAGTCCTCTTGATTGTCACTTGTGTATTTGCATACTAGCAGCGGAGAGTGAGATTCTTACCAAGTCTATGGTAGGTTGTTTCTTTTGGTCTGAGTATCAGAAAAACCCACATACACATTCAAATTTGAGTGTTTGAGCGTTCAATTTTTATCCTAAAGTGAGGTTTGCTCTTTTGACTAGCCTACGTCCATAACCAACCGCGCATATTTGCATTTATCTTAAGTCTGTTGGCGGTTTTTCACATCTAAAGTACTTGTTCTCTCTACTTAAGTTCGAAAACTTCATTGTATCTATTTTACACCGATTTTGTTATCTTCCAGAATGATCTTGGTATTTGCTTGATGGATTGATATGTTTGATTGGTTAGCCTGAGGAGGTGTTTAATTGTATTTGTAACCCTAACGCTGACCCTTTTTATTTCTTTTATTTCTTCTTTTTTCTTTTTCTTTCTTGAGTCTTTTCCTTTTTAATCTGAGTCTACTTTTTCTTTTCTTTTTCTTTGGCTTTTGTGGGTATAGTTGCTATAAACCCTCACGATACCTTCCTCGTCCACTTGGGCTGCCAAGGGGTTTAAAGGGCTTGTTGCATACGCTAAATGCAACCATGATTCCTACTAAAGTGAGTTAGGATAGTTTAGTTTATTTTCTTTCTTTGTTTTAGTTTGCTCGGGGCGAGCAAATCTTTGTGTGTGAGTGCTGTTCGGTCTCATTTTGAGCCGAATTAAGACCGTAAATTGAGTATTTTTTTGTTGCGATTTCTTCACTTGATTGGAAAATTAGTGTGATTTGCAGATCTTAATCCAAATTCATAGAGAAGTGAAAAAAAGCGGAGAAAAGATGAAGATTTAAGAGAGAATTGGAGAATTGGAAAGAGATGAGAAGAAGAATTTAAGGAAGCGGCCCAATCACGCGAGGTCTGGCCCAAGAGTGAGCGGAAGACAAAAGCGCAGGCAGCGTTTTTAAAACGCTGACCGCGCCTGAGACAGAAAGTGAGAAAAGTCGAGTAATACAAAACGCAGGCAGCGTTTTCTACGGAAAACTCAAAGACGGAATACAAAACGCTGGTTGCGTTTATATAACGCTGGCTGCTTTTTCACTCACTACTTATAAAAAGACCTAGCCGCCGCGAGAAAAAAAGAAGAGGAATTATCATAGTTGTTTTTTTTAGATTTACTCGTTCTTACCATTATTGTTCTAGGGTTTAGTTCATCATTTTTCTTTTTTTGCAACCGTTATTCTTCGATTGTAATTCACTCGTTCAGTCTTTAATGCAATTCAAGTTTTTAATTCTCGTTCTTCTCGCTTTTTGTTTCTTGTCTTGTTACTTCGAGTTATTAGTATTAGTTCACAACCAAATTCCAATGTTTAGTGAAAGAGGAGGATTAAGGGTTTACAAATTCTCCTTCCAAGTGAGGATTTGGGGAATTCTTAGTAATCCGAATCACGACTTTTGTTTGTTCGGGAGAGTTCGTGATGCTAGCAAGGGGAGGTAGAGTGAAGAGAGGGACTATCATTATACTCTACTCCCTTAATTTCAGTGAGTCTTTAATTTAGTTAGTTAATTCGTTATTTCGCATTGCCAGTAGAGTAGTATAATCTTCTTCCCTGCAATTTAGATTGTTATTTATTGCTTTCTTGATTATGAGTTCTTCATTAGTTTTAGTTTTTTTCGTTCTTGTTAAATTAGGTTAAATTTTAGTTCTCGCTTCATGTTTGCTTTAGTAATTACTGTTTTCAATTCCTGTTTAGTCTAGTTTTATTATTATTTACTGTTTTTTCGCAATTCGAAACCCAAATCAAACCAATTTCCTGAAAAGCTGACACACCATCCCTGAGGTACGACAACCCTACTTAGGAAACCCAAATTACCACAACCGAACAAGTCTATTCACGGTCTTGTGAATAAGTTTTAAGGGGAGACGAGTTTAATCCTCGACCCTTAGCTACCCAAGTGATCCCTCATCTTGTGCAAGTGACCGTGTTTCCCTATATTTCCAACAGATATACCATATATACATATTTTTGTAAGAAAAAGAAAAAGAAAGAAACAATTGATGATATTTTAGCAAACAATAAATTTAAAATATTTCCCCAACATTATTTACATAATTAAAAGTTGTAAAATTACTAAATGCGCATTAACTTTAAGGAGGTGAAGTTAAATTAACTAATAAGATTTTATAATTTATATAGTTCTATTAGACTCAAGTTCAATGCAAATGCACGACCTAAAAAAACGCTTGCATTAAAATGTGATTTGATATTTTGATAGGTTGAGAAGTGAGGTGGAATATTACCATTCATAATCTTGCAAATATTAGATTGTGTTTTATTCATAATAAAGTAAATTATATGGATATGTGTTTTTAATAAATCATTTTATAGTCTAAAAAACATGTTTAATAATATATATAATTTAATTTCATCCCATGCAATGCATGAATTTAAGTACTAGTTGTAAATATATAATAACGGGCATTTGAGTGATAATATGATTGAAGAAAAATATGTATAGACCTTATAGGTGGAAAATATAGTTGGCTGGAATCGAGCAATGTCGAAGCTTGTAATAACCACATTTGTTAGTGTTTGATGCAGTTTTGTGTCCTTCAGATCTTGCCTCAATAAATTGTGAAGATATTTCCCATCATATTTTGGTCCATTCAACACTTTGGCTAATGTCCTTGTATTGGAAAATAATCCCCTGTATAAAAGCAGACAAAACTTTTGCCATGTAAATAGGAGGTTACTAAAGGTAAATTGCGTTGCACCCAAAAATAATAAAAATTGTCGATTACTCATATAAACATAAAAATTCCATCTCTCTCTATCTCTCTCTATATATATAGGATTGCATATATATATATATATATATATATATATATATATATATATATATATATAGGATTGCCATCTAATTTGCAAAAGTAAGGATTATTAGAATTAAATTTTCCTATATATATATATAGGAAAATTGGATTCTAATAATCCTTACTTTGCAAATTAGATGGCAATAATCCATACTTTCAATTTGTATTTTAGTAGTAAAAATCTATGATATTTAGGGTATACTTTTGATTACGTCCCACTACAATACAATTTTTTTTTTTGGGACACCAGAATACAAATTGAAATTAGGGATTATTGTCATCCAATTTGCAAAAGTAGAGATTGTTAGAATCCAATTTTCCTATATATATATATATATATATATATATATATATGTATGTATGTATGTATGTATGTATGTATGTATGTATATATATATATATATATATATATATATATATATATATGTATGTATGTATGTATGTATGTATGTATGTATGTATGTATGTATGTATGTATGTATGTATGTATGTATAACACGAAAAACTGAGTTTTAGTTCTTGGCCTACATGGAGCATTGTGGATCCGCTGTTTAATACAGATTGGGCAAATGATACCTGATGCATAATGAGACCAAGGGATGATCTCATTACACAATATCTAAGGATCTTTAAAAACGAAGATAGGAATCTCCCTTCTCAAAGTTCCAAAGAACCAAAAATGGAATAGAAATGGACGAAAAGGATGGAAAGAACTATGAAAGATGATTACCCAACGAATGGAAATGATGAACGAATGGTTGAACGAATGATGGATGATGTTTGAACGATAATGGCTTTGAAGATTCTTGGAGGATACAGCCACACCACCTTCAAGAGACCTTCAATTCCTTCTTATCACCACCAAGGACGCCAACCTTGGATAGAAGAAGGGGATAGTTTCGTTCTCCCTCAAGAGAAACGAAGAGAAACTAGCATAAAGCTAGAGAGAACAACACATCATGTGTTTGATTGTATTTTGATATATGATTGAATGAATGAATACAATGGCACCCTAGGGGTCTATTTATACTACTCTAGGACCCCTTGGACGTGTACCTAGGGTTCAAGAAACCAAGAATCAACTATTACATCATATATCCTATTTATGACATCATAAACTCTAAAATACAACTCTAGAAAGAAATTGCTATAACTCCTTCAATACTTGTCCGTTTTCAATGATTCAAAAACCATTGGAAAGCTTATTGAAAGATCTCCAATCTGTCTTTTGATGATTTCCTCAATAGACGTATGGATCTAGAATTATAGAGCAAAATATCGAACTGTACTTGATGGAGTCTTTTCTTTGCCGTGAGAGATGACTTTTCAATAAGGACTTGAGAATGATTTAAGCTCATTTGATGTCCTCCAAATGTGAGAGTAACTCCATATAAGCTTAGAAGTGTGAGGACTAAGCTTAGAGTACCTTCAAGGTCCTTTACGCCTTCTACCTTGATAAACCCAAGACGACATTTGTAGCTTCAAACTGGATTAAAGACCTTGTAGCTAGACCTTGATGTATATAGCTAGGCAAATATACATCATTCTCCCCCGGTTGAAAAAGTTTGTCCTCAAACTTGGAGCATCACTCTCTTACTCGCCTTCTTCACAAAAATCACAAACTTTCTTCTTAAAGGCTTTGAAATCGTCATATATCCCTTTGATGAACTTCTTCATCTTTCTCCCAAGTAATCCATGGGCATTATAAGACTTGGATCCTCGAACTTTCTCCATGAACGTAGAGATTCCATGAAGCTTCTTTGTTTCCAAGTCAAGCTTCACCACTTCTCCTTCACCATTTAGCATGAAACAACCTACTTTGACGGCCTTAGCTTCTCGGCTCCTTCGAATCGTTGGCTCTTCAACCATAAGATTCAAGTTGATATCTCTTGGGTGCACATAGAAGATACGCTTCATAGGAGAATTCAAAATTGGGTGCTTGCTTGGATCCGATTTGCTTCCCTCCGAGTTGGCAAGAATAAGACCCTTATGCTCTTCATACCCATGATATTCCTCCTTCATAATCGTTACTATGCTGATTTCATCCTCCTTAGGCTGTGTGGTATAAGATGGAAGTAGAGATGTCTCTTGATGCATGATATTCCTATCAAGCAACTTTGGTCTTTCCAACAAAGTATGACAAGTATCCATAGAAGTAATATCACACCATAATGAATCTCTACAATTCTTATAAGTGGGAAGACTTACTAAACTTCTTGGATCCTCATGAATGTCTTTGTCATGGCTTGGCTTTTGTGTAGGGGCGTCAATGTAACCATAGGAGGCACAACTTTCTCCTTCTTTGATCAATGAACATACTTCTCCTTTGTTGGTATAATGAGAGATCTTGCACTCTCTTTGTGGATGTTCATACGCGACACTTGCTTCTTTTGTTACAAGCCACTTTTCCATATGCTCCTCTTCTACCTTTTCTTCCTCTTTATTCTCCTCCTCATATAATTCATTATCATACGTTTGGTACTCAACCAAAGACACATCTTTCTTGTTAGGACACTCCAAATCAATGTGACCTAAACTTTGGCAATGACAACATCTCCTTTGTCTTCCAACATCGAGAGCTAAAGAACTTAACTCTTCCAAGTTTGTGAAAGGTTGATTTACAACAACACGAATGTAATCATTAAAACCAAGAAAGTAGTATACCAGAATGCGTGGATCGTCCTCCTTAAGGCCATTCTTCCATAATTGCCACTTGAACTCTATTGTATAATCAAGTACATCCATGCTCCCTTGCTTAACTCCTTCAAGATTGTTGATGGAGTCACCTTTGTAATCAGATGCCAAGAAATCCTTTTGAACTTTCTTCCCATTCTTCTTGTTGGAATGTTTACTCCGTGCATAAGGTGCTTCATATTCAACCTTAGAAGAGTAAACCACACGTGATTTTGTGCTTCTTGACCCCTTTGGAAGAATCCCACATTCTTCCATTTGCTTGGCAAGATCATCGATTTGTTGCTTCAAGCATTGTAGCTCACGTTGGGAATTCTTGCTAGACCTTTTGCAATCCATTAGAACCTATCTTGATTCAAAAGATCACAAGAAACTCATGGTAGGATGGTTAGCATAGAAGGGACGTGAGGGGGAATTGGTTGGATTTGTGTTTGGGCTCACGGGTTCTTTTTGGAGTTTATGATTCTTTATGAGTTCTTGATGAGTTCTTGATGGGTTCTTGATGAGTTCTTGGAAGAACTTATGGGTGGCGTGTGATGGAGAGATGATGGGGGATGAAATTTGTGATGGAAAGATGGGTAAAAGATGGTTCAAGAACTAAGAGAATCAAACTCCTTGGCTCTGATACCAAATTGATGCATAATGAGACCAAGGGATGATCTCATTACACAATATCTAAGGATCTTTAAAAACGAAGATAGGAATCTCCCTTCTCAAAGTTCCAAAGAACCAAAAATGGAATAGAAATGGACGAAAAGGATGGAAAGAACTATGAAAGAAGATTACCCAACGAATGGAAATGATGAGCGAATGGTTGAGCGAATGATGGATGATGTTTGAGCGATAATGGCTTTGAAGATTCTTGGAGGATACAGCCACACCACCTTCAAGAGACCTTCAATTCCTTCCTATCACCACCAAGGACGCCAACCTTGGATAGAAGAAGGGGATAGTTTCGTTCTCCCTCAAGAGAAACGAAGAGAAACTAGCATAAAGCTAGAGAGAACAACACATCATGTGTTTGATTGTATTTTGATATATGATTGAATGAATGAATACAATGGCACCCTAGGGGTCTATTTATACTACTCTAGGACCCCTTGGACGTGTACCTAGGGTTCAAGAAACCAAGAATCAACTATTACATCATATATCCTATTTATGACATCATAAACTCTAAAATACAACTCTAGAAAGAAATTGCTATAACTCCTTCAATACTTGTCCGTTTTCAATGATTCAAAAACCATTGGAAAGCTTATTGAAAGATCTCCAATCTGTCTTTTGATGATTTCCTCAATAGACGTATGGATCTAGAATTATAGAGCAAAATATCGAACTGTACTTGATGGAGTCTTTTGCTGCCGTGAGAGATGACTTTTCAATAAGGACTTGAGAATGATTTAAGCTCATTTGATGTCCTCCAAATGTGAGAGTAACTCCATATAAGCTTAGAAGTGTGAGGACTAAGCTTAGAGTACCTTCAAGGTCCTTTACGCCTTCTACCTTGATAAACCCAAGACGACATTTGTAGCTTCAAACTGGATTAAAGACCTTGTAGCTAGACCTTGATGTATATAGCTAGGCAAATATACATCAATACCCATCTTGTACTATTTTGAATTGCCCATAATTAATATTTTATAACTTTTATTAATATATTCTCTAGTAATTACATATATACATATATAGAAAATTGGATTATAATAATCCAAACTTTTATAAATTAGACTGCGATAATTCCTATTTTTAGTTTGTATTCTGGTGGTCAAAAAAAAATTTGTATTGTAGTGGAACATCATCAAGAGTATACCCTAAATATTATAGATTTTGTGTTGCGTTTGATTCAAAACTTTGTATAACACTTTACCACAATTTTTAATGAATTTACAACATTTCTTCCAATTTTTTACAATTTTATTTCAATTTTTTACGATTTTTTCACTTTTATTCCCTTTAAAAAATCATAATAATTACTCGGAGTCTCCAAAAAATAATTTAAAAAATGTTTTAGCAACTACATTTCATTACCTTTCTGGTGGCAGGAACGAAAAGTTAAAAAACAATATGGGGTAGACATGAAAAATAAAAAGAATGTGGAGGTGGATTTGGTACCACTACAATACAATTTTTTTTTTTGGAACACCAGAATACAAACTGAAAGTAGGGATTATCCCTATCCAATTTGTAAAGTTGGGATTATTATAATCCAATTCTCCTATATATATATATATATATATATATATATATATATATATATATATAAAGTATAACACTTATTAATTAGGTCAACAAATATAAATAATAGTTGCAGTTTATCAACCGTACTAAATAATGCACATTTTATGCATAATTTAATATTTAGAAAAAATAAAAATATATATGTATTTTTATATAGCATATAAGTCATAATAACCCTTAAAGTAATGAAATATATATCACAATAATTTGAATATCGTTATATTTAATTTTTTTTTATTGATTTAGGGGAAATTAAAGATGATTATATTTTTGTACAGAATGAAATTATAAACATTAATATATGATCTATGTGTAAATGATAATTTTGGCAATGAATATATATTTATATGGCTTTCAAAAGAGTATATCGTTTATATCAATGCATCTTCTTATGTGAACGGTGTATAAATGAATATTTTCATAGTGAATAGCCAAATGATTTGGGGGTGTTCGGAAATTAGTTGTGGATTGTTGGCTGTTATTTTTAGTTGTTGATTGTTTTGTTAGCTATTTGATTTTTGATTGTTTTTATCAGGTGTTTGTATTAGCTATTTCTGTAAAGAATATTGGTCGAGTTACTTTCAACTTTTTGTTTGATTTCCAATTGTACCCTTACTTTTATTTTTATCAATTTATTGAACACTATATATTTGTTAAATTCATTATATTTTAGTACTTGTTTTGTATTTGAATTTATTATTAGTTTTTTTCTCTATATTTGTGTGACTAATAAATAATCACTAAATATTAATACTTATAGTAATAGGATAATAAGTAAATTGTTCCCTGATTACCGAATTTTCTTAAGCAAGATTAAAAGTTTTATTCCAATTTACTTTCACAATATTTTGTAGCTATTTTTATAAATTATTATTAAAAATTAAAACTTTCTTATCAAAATTTTGCTTGCATAACCAATTTTAATTGTACACTTAGTTTTCATTCTTATAGTGTTTAATTATTTGAACATTATGATTTTTTATTTATTGTTAGGTTTTCTTTTTGCTCTCTCCGTAATTATGTAACCAACAAATAACCACTGAAGATTAATAAATTAATAGGCTAATAACTAAATTGTTCATCATCACCAAATTTTCTTAAATAAGATTAAAATTTTTATACCAATTTAAGTTTACAATATAATTATATATTTTATAAATTATTAATAAATGTCACAACATCTTAACCAAAAGTTGCATGCATAATAAGTAAATTGTTAGGAATGTGTCCTAAAATCACCGAATCTCTTGATCTCACAATTATTTGTTTCCTAATTGTATTAGGATATTATTTAGGTTTCCTTATTGTATTGGGTTTCCTAATTGTATTAGATTCTAAATCTATTTAGAGTGGGAGTCAAGTTAAGTTATAGGGAGTTCTCCCTATAAATAGGGTGCATGTTTCTCCACCAAAAAAACATCGGTAAACACAGAGAGCTAGAGAGAGAAAATATTGAGAAAGAAAGGGGTCTCACCAATATTTTCCCCAGTGTATCCTGAGAGATTATGAGTTAAGTGTTGAGAGATTGTTATTGTAATCTCCTTTGTGGATCGCATCACATCCTGTGATAGTGATCGGGTTTACTCCTCCTTTCTCATAGTGGATTATTTTCTGGCTGTCGCCGTCCGTGGGTTTTTCTCCGAGTTCTTCGGTTTCCCACGTAATTCTGGTGTTTGATTTTATCAATTATTTTTCGTTCCTAAATTTTATCGTAATATCTGTCATCTCGTTTTCGATTCTATTATTCGCTTCCGCTGTTACCTTGCTACTCACTTTTCTCTAACATAAATACATTGTCAAAGTCCTTCAACTAAACACCCAAAAATGTGGCTTGTAAAAGCAAATGACATTTGACATTTAAGCAAATGTGGCTTGTAAAAGCAAATTATCTCCTGGGGATGAATCTATTATGAGGCTAGGGACTTAATTGTTGAGAAAGCAATTAACTTTGGCAGGGAAACTGATTTTATGAAGGCAAAGAAGAACATCAATCCCAAACAGTATTTTCGTGACAAAATCTCAGCAAGGAAAGTGTCAGGAGAGGAAAATCAATGGTGAATTGCCTTTCTGTTGAGAGTGACAGTTTCTGAGGATGTAATTTTGAAATTGCAAAATTTAAAACAAGTCTGTTGGGTGCTATGGAATGATCTTTGGGGGTTGTGTTAGCTCTGAAGTGATCTGCTCTGTGAAAGTGGTCTCTGAGCACCTGAGTTTGTTGCTTGTGTGCTGCTTCCTTCTTGTCTTTGCTGATTCGTTTCTTTGGTTTGTTACCTGTGTCGAATTTTAGGTGCAGATGACCTAAGGTGTTTCTTCTTCTACTGCTGAGAGTATGCAACAGTAGCGATAACTAATTCAGGCTCTGTAGGTGTTCATCTAGAATAACCATCTATTTTTCTTCATCTTGTTGCAAGGTGCAACTCTTATGCATTGAGGTTTAATTGGTTTGTGAATTGTGAGAGGCTTTGGTGTGAAGGAGAAGGATTATATATAAAGCCTTACGGTAGAAGTGATTTATCTTGTTGAATTTAGTTGAGATCAAACAGTAATGTTTTAATTAGTGGGAGTGTGGAATTTGTAGGATTGTGGGATGCCAGTTTCTTTGACATTGTGGCTGAGAGCTAGAGTTCTGCTGCTGTGTGTGTTCTATGGTTTAATAAATCTGGTGTTAGTTCGAAGAGGATTCCAGGTGGGCTTTTGAGAAGTCGAGGTTTGGTGGGGCAAGTCAGGAGCTTTTGCAGTGAAATGGGCCGAGAATCTATGAAATATGATGTTGTCATTGTTGGAGCTGGACCTGCTGGCTTATCAGCTGCCATAAGATTGAAACAACTTTGCATTGAGAAGGGTGTTGACATGTCTGTTTGTGTTGTGGAGAAAGGTGCTGATGTGGGTATGTTCCTCTTTTTACTGTATGGCTATGATTATATTTGGGTTGATGGAAGATTCAAATTTTGCCAAAATCAGTTCTGAACTTCACTAATGAGTGTGTCTTTGGGGCTGCTCAATTTGTTGCTGTGATTTGCTCATTCTGGCAGCATCTTGCAATTCAAAAGTGATAGAACTAAATCATTTGGATGTTTGGAGGATTTGTCATGTCAGGCTTGGGTATGTTGATTGGGTGGCTGCATGAGTATACAATCAGTCATTTTGTGTGACTGGAGCTAAGGTCTATGTGAGTTGGTTGTTGATAGAGCAGCAGATCTTGTAAAGTACCATGGCTTTGTCAGGATGGAAATTGTCATCTGTTCGGTGCTGCTAAACTCAGTACAATGCAAATCGTGTGAAGCACCATGGCTCACGTCTCCAAAATTGATCAAGACATAATTGAAGTGTTGTCAGTTGCTCGACGTTTTCAACTGCTCTGTGGCTGGCTGTTGATGTTCTGTTATGGTCGTTGATTCTCTCATTTCTATAATCTTCAGGTTCTGAATGTGTTTGGGTGTGGTTTTGTTGGTCTGATTGGGACTGCAATATTTTATCATATATTTGATGGGGTTGGTCTCTTTGATCATGTGCTAGGTAATCATTGAGTTGCTGCTCTACTTGGTGCTCATTTGCTCCTATTTATTTGAATAAAAGGGCTTTATTGCCGCAACTTATCAAAAAAAAAAAAAAGCAAATGACATTTGATGTAATTTTAACAAAACTTTGGACAATACAGTAATTTAAATTCAAATTAGGTAATAACTTAAAAAGTCAACCATAAAAAGCAAGTAGCTTTTCATAAAAGGGTTTTGGACATCAATAATACCAACTTTGAGGGTATTGGATATTAATAATACAAACTATTTTCTTGGACACTAGCAGTACGAACTATTGACCTATTTTCCTCTAACAATGCACCGTCAAATTGTTATGGTTTTAACTCATCGAAAAGATGATGTGGCTCCATAATATGTGACATGGAAGGCATGTTAGTGTCCACGTCAACATTTTCTACCCAACCTCCGCCTTCCACGTCACACATCATGGAGCCACGTCATCTTTCCGATGAGTTAAAACTATAACAACTCGGTCGTGTACTGTTGGAGGAAAATAGGTCGATAGTTGGTACTACTAGTGTCCAAGAAAATAGTTTGTATTATTAGTATCCAATACCCACAAAATTGGTATTATTAGAGTCCAATAATCCTTCATAAAATGGCTTTGGGGGTAAAAAGTTATTTCAAAAAGCTATCCCACAAGCACTCCAAATTAACATTTTGACAAATCAAAACCGCAAATATATATAATACTTCCGCCCCATATTCTCTGTCAAATTACCTAAATTTTAATGGTCCAATACGCTATGGGAATCGAGGTAAAAATATTATCGATTGTCAATAATGCCCTCCATAATTCTTGTGCAGAAAAAGAGGCAGTTTATAATTTTATTCAGTCAAATTCATTAATAAAAATATAAGAGATCGTAGTATGTATTTATTGGTTGAATGATATATAAAAGTGTGTTTAGTTACCCAATTTCTTTGGAGAAACTGGTCAATCAAGTTTGGTTGATTTCTTTATATTTGTTTATCAATTGTCAATGAAAAATATTATTTGTGGGGCTTGAAGTTTTCTACTGATCAGTTGTCAATGGAAAATATTATTTGGGGGGCTTGGGGAGGGTGTAAGGAAAAAATTCACAATGAGAAATGGGATGTAATACATAGAAATATCCAAAATACCCTTATATGAAAAAATTAAATGATTATAAATAAAAATGGTTTGGGCATTTTCATTTTCAAATATGTTTTCAATGAAATTTGCAACTTGAGCCAAGTACCAAAAAACACTTTCCCAAACAAGAATCACCTCACAAAAATTTTCTCGAGAAAAAGTTAGTCTAAGATTCTACCAAACGCTATTGTTTAGCTATTAGCTATTAGCTAGTATCCATTTATGTTTTATTACCTGTTGCTATTAGGTCAAGGTAGGTAAAAAAACCCGTAATCTAATCCAAAAATTCGAATATTTGATCCATTAAAAAAAACATATTATTAGCGAATAATTTTTTAAGTTGGTAAGCTATTTGAAAACTTTTCTTGAATCACGGATTAGATACAGATCGGGGGTTGAAAAATCCAGGTCTGTTATCCTAATATCCGAAAATAATTAATTTACAACTTTGAAACCGTGAAACATTTTTTTTCATGGTGAATTAGTACTCCACTACTCCTTAACTTAGAAATGTAATATAATATATCATGTTTATAACTTTGAACCCATGAAGATAAGGATAGTAATTATGATAATATGAGTATTTTATAATTCATAGATATACGGTTATCCGATCCGAAAGTCTGTTAACTGAAACTTTTGGATTGGATAAATATCACAAATTTTGTTATTCGACAATTCGGTTTACCAAAAGTCTAATTAACTGAAATTTTCATATCGGATACAGATCTCGATTTTGTTATCTGAATATCATACAATTAACTGATTCAAATTTATGAAACTTTTGTTAACTGCTCCATGCCCACCCCAAATTAACTCTCTTTACTCCCACTATATATATAGTGCATACAATTAACTTTTATGAAACTTTTACCAAATTAATTAATATAGAGAATGATTTGAAATACTCTAATCTAAATATAATAATGTAACTTTTGCAAATTAATTATTTTTGAAAATTCCATCCTCTCTGTCTCTTATTTCTCTCTCCTACCTACATTTTCACTCTCTATGCTCCCACTCTCCCTCACTTGCTTCCCCGGTTGAGTGTAGCAGTCCTCACGCCCATCCATTCCTGCCCACTGCTGGAAAATCTCCCCCACTCACGTACCCTTGTCTTGTGTTTGCCGCCAAGTGAGACTTTACCGCCACCGTTGAGGTTGCTCCAAATAGGAAAATCCGAGATGTTATAGATGGAGGTACAAATATGTAATTTTTTATTTTTTATTTTTCATAATCATTTCATTTTTCTTTTTTTTTTTGTTTTGTTTAGTATTTTAAATTTTTAAATTCTTATGTTTGATTTTTTTACTTTAAAAAATTTTTAATTTATATTATTTGTTTATTTTTTATCTTATTTTTTATAATTTTATATAATATATTATTTTATTATTTTGTTTTTTGATTTTATTTTGATTTTATTATTTTATGTTTATAATTTTTAAAATTTTAGATTTTTATAAATAAAAACATAAAAAGAAAGAGAAAAATAAAATTTTTATTAAAATTATAAAAATTAAAGAATTAAATAATAAAAAATGTATAACAAGTACAATTTTATCTTTTTATTGAAAAATTTATATATTTGCAAATTATCTTTTGTATTTTTGTAACTTTGAAATTTGTCAAATTTATTTCTATTATTTTTTCAAAAAAGGATTGACAATAAAATGTCAATTAAAACATTTATATATTCTATAAATTTATAAAATTATTTGAACCTATATGAATTTTAAAAAGATGTTTGGTATCTTTAGGTAGGAATTCGCTGGTTTACATAGAAATTGTTTGAATTTGTAGATACAAAATATTGGTATTTTATCAATTAGAAAAACAAAACTTAAGAGCATTAAATGTTTTCAGTAAAAATTAAACAAAGGGAAATACAGTCAATTTATATTCAAAATTAAATTTTTGACGGAAAATCCCAACAAAAAAAAATTAAGAAGAATCTAAGGGTGTAAAAAAATAAACTACAATTCTAAGGAAGTAGGGTAAAATTATTTCACAAAGATGGAGTATTTAAAAATTATGACAACAAACCTTAGATAGAGTAAATATAATCGAAAATGATAAACATCTTGAGTCAAAATAGTGAATAACCATCTTGAATATCACCTAAATCACTCAAAAAATTAAATATAAGGATATTTAAATCATTATAAAGATATGTTTCATTACTTTAAGGATTATTATATATTACTTATAAACTATATAAAAGTATTTATTTATTATATTTTTCATAAATATAAACTATGCATAAAATGTGCATATATAGTATGGTTGAAAAAATAAGGCTATTACTTATATTTATTGTCGACCTAGCTACTAAATGTTATACTATCATATATATATATATATATAATTGATAAAAATATGTAATTACTAGAAAAAATATTAATAGAAGTTACAAAAATATGAATTGTGAGCAATTCAAGATGTTTATTAATCATCTTGATGCAAGATGTATATTATTGTCCATATATAAATTTACACTAAAATAAAATTGATGGACTATATTCAAAAATACTTTAACTAATTTTGCATGTGATAAGAATACGTCAATCCGCTGAAATGCAGAATAATACCATCTTATGAAATTGGCCCAGCCCTATTCTAGCTAATTTTTGTTGGTAAGAAGTATGTGTAGTTTTACGTACCTTTCTTGGTGAAAAATCTTAGGGCAATGCTTCAAATAAAAAGGGGTGATGTCCTTGGCAGCATAAAGAGGACGATTTTGTTCATTGGGAGCTGTTAACATGGCAGTGATCAAACCTCCCGTGCTTGTTCCCGCTATTACATCAAAATAATCTGCCAATCTTGCATCTTTCCCATCTAGCTCCTATTGCATATACATATAATTATACGACATTAATACATTTTCAGTTGGCACACACCAAACTTTTCTACCAAACAAACATATATTCTACAATTTACCAGACTATCAAAATCACTGGAATCTTGATCCAAGTCTTATTGTCATATTGAATTATAGATAGATTGCGTAGATCAACTTTGCCAAATTTACCCAAGCATGCATATGAGGTTAAACTCTACATATCAAGAACCAACTCAACAGCAAATTTAAGTTCATGGGTCAAGGGTTTGACATAACTACATAGGACTTCATCTCTAATATACTCTCTATCAGGAATGTCCGTTGGACTTGAATAGTTTGATGTAATTGTATGGAGTAATGGCATAGTTGGATTGTTATTTTCCTTCTTCTATTTCACCTTTGTTCAATACAGGAGGATTTATGTTTTTGTGATGGGTTTCAAAGCTTGCTCTTAGTTGGAGTTTGTATATTAGCTTTATCCTTGGTTTTGTGGGAATGGTTTGGACTTAGACCACCACATGCGCGTGCGCGCTGTCGCCCCCCTAGCCAGGGTGCGGTGCGTGCCGCAGATCGTGGGTCCCTCTCATATTTTATTTGTACGACTTTCTTTGCGGTTGACATTTCTAAATGTCGATTTTAATTTAAAGTTCATCGACTAGGTCTTCGAACGTTCCTGATTTTCCTCCTCCACTTTCCCGATTTTCTCCTTTTCGCCAGCTGCAGTTATTCCTCAAAAATGGCTACTTTAATTTCCATTATAAAAGGGTTGTCTCGCAACCTTTGAGAAACACACTTCTATCTTCTTCTCTTCTTTCATACCTGTCTGATCACTGGGCCATTGTTTTTGCATAATCCACTCTCTCAACCTCGACTGCACGAGTCTAGGGGTAACTATGTTGACCTTGAGGGTATGATCGGCGTTGTCGATTTATACTGTGATCTGCTGAATTCGTTTTCAAAGAATTAGTTTCGTCCACAACACAATGTGAATTCTTTCTTTAACAGCCATTGTTTTCTATCAATTTCCTATCGTAATTACAATGGGTCCCCTAATTCTGTACAAACTAGTATGTAGGCCACTGAGATTTGAATTTAAAGACATCCTTATCAAAACCTTTAATACCATGCATATTCTAAGTCATGAACATTATTATTCTCTGACACTTACCTGAAGTTGTTCCTCGAGAAAACCAAGAATGACAGCAGGGATAAGTCCTCGAACGCCGCCACCATCGATGCTAAGGATCGTGATAAGCTTCTTCCCTCCATTAAACAATGGCGTAGATGAATCTTGTTGGTTATCTCCTGTTGCAGCCATTTCTCTTTGTTTGTTCTTTGTTAATATTTTAAATGTTGAAGCCCTTAGAAAAAGAATTTAAGACACAAAATTAAAGACGACACAAAATGTGCATCAACAACTCGATCCGTCCTTAACTTATTGAAATTAAGGACATTATATAGATAATTAGTAGGCTAATTTAGTGTTGAAATTAAGTACAATTCAACAACCGGCCGTTTTCATTTGATGTATATAAAAAAAAATATTTCCGTAGTGAATAAAAAAAATTATCTTTATTTGTGAAGGCAGTGCGACCTTTAAATTGATTTCGTCCTCGAATTATATTTAATCAAATAGGCTAGCCATCGATGACCATGAGTTATTGATTTGCTGGCTGATAATTTTCATGTTTTGACAGGTATAAGAGATTGTTTTCAATCGTACTATTGATTAAAATAATGAAAGGAAAAGATTGGGATCCAAGTGCTACATTAGTTTTTTGGGGATTTTTTGGACTTTCATTAATAAACATCTATGTGGCTTTTGCTATTTGTATAAATTAATCTTATTCAAAGCTCCAATTTTATGTTGCTTGTTGACAAGTGCAATCACAATGATCACGATCATGATAATACGATTATTAAAATTTAAACGATTAGCTAATATACATAATTTTGCACGTAATGATTCTTTGACTGAATACACAACACAGCTAGCCTGTAGGTACGTAATCATTTTACAAATCATGTTATGAAATCAAAATGAAACAACTGGTTTTGAATCGTAACTGTTCGGTTGATCTTGATTATTAATTGTAACGAGTCTTTTAACATCAGTTAAACGCCTTTTATTATCTGTTAAAACTTCAAAAGATTACTACTTTGATTAGTTTAGTTTAGTTATTTAATTAGTGAGAAAAATTCACCATTTGGCCGACCTAACATCCTTTGTAGTGATATAGTTTAGTGTATAATTTAAGCAAGTCCTTGAAAGAACGACTTTGACATGCTACACAGTAGCTCGTGCACTTGCGATGTATCAAGTTTTAGGCGCCTTTGCGAGGGACTTGTTTCTCCAGCTGCCATTAGACAAATACACTCAATCTAGATGACTAAGTCTTTATTATTTTTCTCATAAAAATAAAAAGATTATAAAAAAATAAAAAACATCTAAGAAATGGCAATTCTTAATTTCCCATAATTTGAAGATGAATTATTTGGCGTTATTTGGAGCGATAATCAGTTATTCCTGTTCCGTATGTAGTTGTGTTAGGAAAATCTGAATTTGTTGACATTGTTGTTAAAGATGTGAATATATAAAGACACATAGTCTTTTAGAATATTTGAGTTTTTATGATGAATTTGTTGATGAAGCTTGAGATTTATTGGAATGACTTACACATGATAGATATGATTTTGAAAATTCTTACTGTGTATCTGAGTACTTTTTTCCGAATCATTTTGCAGTTCATGCTTGTTTATACTTTATATATTCAACCTTATAGTTTGGTTTCTAGTACCTTATGTTCTTCTTCTGGCCAAGACGATTCTAGCTACTTGTCCGAGTAATGTTAGACTTGAATTTTTTTTATGAAAGCAATGCTAGAGCAATAAACTGAGACAATTGACTTTATGCGAGGGTATGACTTATTGCATGATACTGACCATAGTCCTAGTTCTCCTATTTCGAATGTTGGAATATGTGATGATAGTGAGTTTAACATCCCTTTAGAGGTTAGTCCAGATAAAATTTCTAACCCTCCTAAAGAATCTTTGCCAATTGTTTCTCCACCTCATCATAGCTTACCTGAAGACACTATTGATGGTGTCTCTGCTATTCATGATACTCTCTTACCTTTTTCTCAGTTGATGGAGTTTGAGGTGAGTGAATCCTATAGGTTTGATGCTAGGTATGCGGATGATTTTTGTCATGAGCCAATTGATGTTAATGATGAGGAGCCGAGCGAGAGGGTTGAGAGTGGATTAGATTCCTTGAACAAGGATCTTGGTGACATTGCATTCCCTACCTCCCAAGACTTATTCCATGCTTATACAATTTGCCCAACACCTTCCCTTTCACCTACAAACCTTGAGAAACCCATACCCTATGAAAGATCTTAGGTGTTCATGTTAATGTGGGATATGAGGTGGAGAGAATTGCAGAAGCCTAGGGTCTATAGATAATCACGTGGATGATGGAAATCCACCCATAGAACTCATAAACTCTACAAATCAACTTTTTTTGGGTTTTTGGATTAATGGAGATAAACATGAAATTAAAAGATATAGACAATTCTAAAAAGAGAAATCTCACCAAATTGAACTAAGATGTTCAATCTCTAGCACAAGGACCTTCCACAAGCAAAGAGTCTTCAAACACCCAAGAAATCTCACGAAGAGTGGAGAAAGAATACCAACTCACAAAGAAGAGAAATCACCAAGAAATTTTCACCCAAAGGATTAGCTTTCATTGATTAGGGTTTGAAAACCCACAATTAACTCTCCAAGTGAGAGGAATTTTGTGTCTAATTCTTAAAAGCTTCAAAAACTAACTCTAATGGAGGAGCGAACATGTATATAAAGGAAAGGGGAAGAAAGCAACGAAAAAGGAGGAAGAAAAAAATGTGTGTTGCGCGAAAAGGGGGGAGGCGCGGCCAGCATCCCTTAGGCGCTGCAAGCGTCCCCTCCAGAAAGTTGAAGCCAAGCAGCATAGAGAGGCGTCGCGGGTGCCACGCAAGACGTCGCGGGCGCTACGAGTGTCGCGGGCGCTACGAGTGTCGCGGGCGCTACGAGTGTCGCGGGCGCTACGAGTGTCGCGGGCGCTACAACGCAGGTCGCGGGCGCGACCTTTTGGGCAGTTTTTCTGCCGACTTCAAACTAGCATAACTTTTCATCCGGACTCCATTTTAGGCCCATAAGGTATTGATGGAAAGCTCTCGGTGTATACCTTAAGCTCCCAAAATTTGAAGCCCATAGAAGTTGTATGAGAGGGGTTATGATTAAAAGAGTGAAGGCACGCCCTTTTCTAGCCTCGAAAATCCTTCTTGCCTTGTTATTCTTGCCGATGGTTCCAGAGCCCCTTAGAAGGCTCAGAAATGGTCCGGTAGAGACCCATGATGACATCATATGGCCCAGGGTCTTTGTAGAATGAAACACCGCTCTCCATGGTGGCCATAACGACCCTCAAAGTATCCACCATGAAATGGATATTGAAATCGGATTAGACTCGAGGATAGGAGAGGGTGACTTGTAGCAAGCCGGGGATCGTAGGCGAAATAAAAAGTGAACCGATCCCACACGGTTCATACTCCCCTTCTTCGAAAAGAGTTGTCCTCAACTCTTGGGTGTTTAAAATTAACTGCATACCCGTGCAGACCCAAAAGTATGTACTCCAACAGTCGAAGTAGAGTGACGCTCATCAACCCGTCCTTCTAAAAAATGTAGCAATTCTGGCGGAAAGGAGGGGCGAAGTCGACATCACGAAGGACCCGAACATCTCTAGCACCCATCAACTTGTTGAAAGCAACAATGAATTCATCACATAAGAGCTTAGGGTCAAGGCTAATGGAAACAACCTTTTCCTCATTCAACCTCGATATGGAAGTAATGGAACTCGGCTGAGTAGTCATGGACGTATCGTCAAGCAACTCAACTCTATGGCGAGGCTCGGGAGTGATTGAGCACGACCCAACACTTGGAATTTCTATGTAGAGCCCGGTAGGAGTTGTAAGTAAGGGTTTGGGACAAGGGAGGGAGGTTGGAAATTTTTGTGGAGCTAAGGATCGCTCAACCTCACTAGGATCACTTTTACGAAAAAGTAAAGTCCGATGTGGTTTACCTTTGCTCAAAGCACTCTCATCCCGTGTTTCACTCTTTTGGAGGTCTCTCTTCTCACTTCCCAACCTGGTTTGTGGTGTATCGGTTTCGGAAGGAGGTAAAGGAAGGAGTTTGACTTTCCTTTCTCCCACTGAGAAAGTGTAAGTGTTCTTCCGGCCGTCATGGATAGCATGCCAATCAAATTGCCAAGGTCTACCAAGTAGTAAATGGCAAGCATCCATGGGGACAACATCACAAAGAACACTATCCTCATAAAGACCAATGGTGAAAGAGACCAAGACTAGTTGGGTTACCTCGAAGTCGCCGTCATCTTTTAGCCCTTGCAAGCTATACGGTTGAGGATGAGCCAAGGCCGGCAATTGGAGCTTCTCAACCATGTAGGTAGATGCCAACTTGGTGCAGCTCCCTCCGTCGATGATGACCTTAGCTGCCTTCTCCTCGATGGTGAACCGAGTTCGAAAGATGTTCTCCCGTTGAGAGTTATCCCGGGAATCCTTGGTCAAGACAAAGGATCGTCTAGGAGTCGAACTCTCCCCTTCTTGCGCGTGAACCTCAACACTAGTCTTTGGATCCTCGGGTGTGGCTACCTCACTTGTTTTGGAACTTTCAACCATCTTCATAGGGCATTGGGCTTGGTAGTGACCATAAACCCTACATGTGAAGCATTTTCGGCCCTTAAGCTTCCGAAGATATTCCCACTTTCCTTATGAGCTCGGGAAGATGGTTTGGGTAGCTTGGAAGTTCGACTTCCCTTGGATGAAGTCTTACTCCAAGAGTGAGCACTTCCCTTCCTAGAAGGTCATGAAGTAACCTTCTCCTCCATTCTCCTACCTTGAGAACCACCATGTCGATAATCATCAAAATGCCTCGAATAACCACTATGGTGAGTTCTAGGAGACCGAGTTGAAATACCATGATCCCTTTTTCAATATCTCTAGTTGCATAGGGGTCGTAGCGCGGAGTAAGTCACCCATTCGACATTGAACTTCTCGAACCTTCTCTTCGATACGTTGAAGAGTCTCCTCGAAGGTTGGTTTGGGTTTGGGTTTGGGGAAAAGGGGGACATCAAGTTTGCTCGAAGCATAGGACATGGAGACCACTTGTGGAGCTCGATTTTCTTGTAGGGTGTATAATTTGAGCGGACGGAGGTTTGGGTTCTTTATAGCTAGGAAATTTTGAGGGGTTTTTGCGAGGCTAATTTTGTGGGGGAAAATGGGGTGAAACCGGTAAGGGGAATGCACCAAGAAAAACAAACCCGGATGGGCACACAACCACCACCAATAACATCCACTAACAAAACAACCACTAACACAAACACCAACTCAACAAAATCCAACAAATAAATTTAACCACAACCCAATACTACTTCCAACCATTCAATCAACAATCAAGAACAACAATAACACCCAACAATAAGGGATGAAGTGACGGATTGTGTTCGGGGAAAATTTGTGGAGTTTGGGGGTTTTCTTGTAGTTGGCTAGTGTTTGGCTTGGTTTTTTTTTGTGGCTAACAACCATAGACATTTTATCGAACACCTTCTGTGTATTATCTCCAACTTTTACCTCAAAGCTCCAATAGACATGAAAATCAACAAACACAAACACAATACAATATACTCCAACACACTTGGAGGCATAGGGAATGGGGAACACCAATATTGCAACAAATCAACAACACCAAGAACACCAAAAATCACTACAAACAACAACAAGAACAATTCCGGGTACAAACAAGAAATCTCCAACAAACTATAAGCTCTATGCCTACCTCTAATACCAAATAGAGAGAATTGTGGAAGCATAGGGTCTATAGATAATCACGTGGATGATGGAAATCCAACCATAGAACTCATAAACACTGCAAATCAACTTTTCTTGGGTTTTTGGATTAATGGAGATAAACATGAAATTAAAAGATATGGACAATTCTAAAGAGAGAAATCTCACCAAATTGAACTAAGATGTTCAATCTCTAGCACAAGGACCTTCCACAAGCAAATAGTCTTGAAACACCCAAGAAATTTCACAAAGAGTGGAGAAAGAACACCTACTCACAAAGAAGAGAAATCACCAAGCAATTCCACCCAAAGGATTAGCTTTCATTGATTAGGGTTTGAAAACCCACAATTACAAACTCTCAAAGTGAGAGGAATTTTTGTGTCTAATTCTTAAAAGCTTCAAAAACTAACTCTAATGGAGGGGGGAACATGTATATAAAGGAAAGGGGAAGAAAACAACGAAAAAAGAGGAAGAAAAAATCGTGTGTTGTGCGAAAAGGAGGGAGGCACGGCCAACGTCCCCTCCAGAAAGTTGAAGCCAAGCAGTTGTGGACATTTTTCCTCGCCGTTCGGGCTTCCGAACGTCCACGTTGGATTGGGGTGTGATTCAGTGATTTGTGCTGGGATTTGAACCTTTGAAAAAGACCCTTTAAGGAATTTTAATTACACATTTCAAGAATAATATTTGTAAAATTACTTTCCCTTCACTTATGCATTTTATAAGTTATTGGAATTAAACCTTTAAGAGTGAACATCCGCTTGTTCCAAACTCTTCCAAATTTAATCTAATTTGTTCATTTAAATGCTAGGCTCGGAAGAAAGCAATTTATGCAAGCATTATTTAGAAATACATAAAGAAAAGCCTTAAAGTTGCATCGATACATTGTAAAACCATGTTTTACCATAGTTTATGCAACCCGATGTGTTTTTAGTTCGAAATGGGAGTCGCTACCCGACTTTTTAAGGGAAAAGCCTAGACAAACCAAAGAGAAAAGAAATAAAGACTCCTCCTGCGAAATCCAAGAATGGATTTGGGGGTAAGGCTACGAACTCGAAAAACAGGAACTTTAGGAGTCCGCTTCTCACAAAAGGAAAGACTCTACTAAAAGTTTAAGTGTGTGACAGACCTAAACTAATAAGAGTGTTTGTGTACCGCAAGTGTATGGGTCTGTGTAGTAATAAATATCGTTCTCTCTCAGGGATTTGCATTCAACCACGCACTGAACTAGTTCACTACAAAGAATGCTAGATCGATCCAGGGTTTGTGGTAAGGTTTTCTAAAACTAAACTAAGGAAGCATGAACTTCTAGGGGTTTTAACAGATGATTAAAGGTGTTCAGGGGAGTCCACTCTAATCAATCAGTCAATTTATCAGCAATCCTGGTGTAGGTAACAAGATAATTCGGAGTCTATAATCTTTCTAGGCCTTATCACATTGATCGTTCAATCCGAAGTGAGCTAAGTGATTAAACTAAATATTATTTCTAACTATTTAACCTAATCAAAGATAAAAAAAACTTATTATAATCGACTCTAGGTAAGAATCATTATTTCTAAATATTTTCTAAGCCTATTTAATCTACGCTCTTCCAATTCAAGATTCAAACTTTCGTCATATCATCAAGAATCTAATACCAAGTAAAAGGCGGTTAGCCAAATTTTACTATGACATGCAATGTACGCAGATTAAACGAATAAAGGAATAACTAACACCGAGATTGCATTCAAAATCAACCAAACGACATCGAGTTTATCCCCCGAACAAAGGAATTTAACTACTCAAACCGTGAGAAACAAACATCGCAAAAGCTAAACAAATACTGGAGGAGAAATAGAAATAGCCTGTGTCCGAAGTGCCGGAATCGATCTCTTCATGTCACCTGAATTGATCTCTTTCGTGTTCTTCGATCACTTACAATTAATCTAAACAAATAACAATGTCTTGAATTAAACTCCGAAGAAAACTATCTAAAACTACCTGTTGATTCTGAATTTGTTGACAGCAAGTGCACGGTATCCACTTGTAGTGTAGTCCGACAAATAAGGGTCGATCCCACGAAGACGGTAGTATCAAACTTTAACCCACACAATTAATAAACTAGTAATAATAATTAGCAATGAAAACTAATTTAACTATTGATAATAGAAAAAAAATCATTACTAAAGGCTAAACAAATAAACCAAAACTTATACTGGTTAAATAATTTCCCCAATCTACTTAAAATTTAACTAGATTAATCAAATTAAATTAAATAAAACAAAGGAAAAGAAAGAAAACGAATTGAAACAAAGAAAAATATAATAAAGTTGAGATTGGAGACAAAACCTGTTGTACCATTACAACACGTACGCAACACATGTTTCCAGTACAAATCAGAAAAATGAGTTTTGATAATATGAACCAATCTTTGAGGCAAAAGAAAACAGACAGAAGAAGACACTCGCACAAACCCAGAAAAAGGGAAAAACAGGGGAGTTAATCGATCTGGAAAAAAAAAACAGGGGAACGGAGGGTTTGAAACACATGAGACAGTAAATATTAACAGAATGAAGATCGAATTCCAACCAAATTACTCACTGTATTAACACTTGAATCTGAGGATTACACTAAGGAGAAAAAAAACTGGAAAAATTTGGATGCTAGAAGCAGTAAGTAAAACGGGATACAGGAAAAAAATGGAAAGCTGAAAAGCTGAATGATGATGAACTTCCTCTCTCTACCCATCTATTTATACATGAACTCAGCCCCCTTGTAACTACCCATCTTCCACAAAATCGGGGAAGTTCCAAATTTTCCTCTGCTCAACAGCATGATTTATTTGTTGCACCAATTTAGCTGTTCACTCGGTTAGTTCTCCACCAATCTGACTGCTCTCTAACTCTTGTTAGTCTTGTGATGGTTGTGTGGAATCCAAGGAGGTTGGGCATCAAGGGCCGAAATAGGGGGATTTCAGTTGATGGATTTGTGGTGCAGAGTATGTGATGAATATCCCCTGTTTCTCTTTCTTTTGTTGATAATGGTTGACGACGATGATAAAGATTTGATGATGATGAATGATGATCATAATGAGAGAAAAAGGTGGGGTTAGTTGTGGGGAAAACTGGGCAATGGGCACGTGAGTGTGTAAGCCCCCCCCCCCCCCCCTTTTTTCAACCCACTTAAAATCTCGGTCGATCCATGCCTGTCCAAATCAAGTTCAAAAACTTCATTTCCAGTCCATTTTTCCCAACTTTTATCATCAACCTGCAAAATTTAAATAAACTACATAAAAATTCTAACTTGATGTTTATTTTGAGCTAAATTAAATATAAAAGTGCAGATAAAATACCGTAATTTTTTGCCTGAACAAACACTCTACACTTAAATTTTGCTCGTCCTCGAGTAAAAAGTTAGAAAAAGAAAAAATAATAAAATAAGGAAGGCAAAAAATTCTAACTCATTTTCGTAGGAATCACGGTTGCATTTAACGTATGCAACAAGCCCTTTTAAACCCCTAGGTTTCTCCTAGTGGACGAATAGGTCTCGTGAGGGTTTACAGAAGATATACCCACAAAATCTATGTAATTATTTTTTTTTTGGAAATGTAAAGAAAATAAAAACGAAAGAAATAAAATAAAATAGAAGACTAAGAAAAATAGAGGGAAAAAGCGGAAGGAAAATATACACAGTTTAATCAACAATGTTACCCAAGAAACCCAATTGTGAGCAAGCATACAGACAAAATGTACAGGTCAAGACCTGGTCTCACTGCTTATATCCACACATCAATTATCGCCCGATCATTATGTAGATTAAGTGTTGACCGATAGCACCTCACTTTAGGATTAGTGAACACTCATATTTATGTGTTTAAATTTTTGTAGAGGTTCTCTCCAAGTCTCTTCCATGAGTACAATCTGCCATAAGCTTGGTCATACTCTCAATTCTCCACCATTAGTAGGCTAAAATGCAATTATAATCAAGAGGACTTTTAAGGGTTGTAGTGGAGGCTTTGGTTAAAGGTGAGGGACGAAAATCATTTAGGAAATGTGGAGCTAAAAGTCAAGATGCTAATGGAGCACAACTTATTTCTCCAACCATATCTCGAACTTCCATAAACACCCTTCAAGCTACCATGTATCAATAAATTTCAGCGCCTTTGGACGAGCTTAAAAATAATTTGAAGTCCCTCCATGCCACTCTTTTATTCTCAACTTTTCTTTTTTTCTTCTTTTTTTTTTTTTGAAATGAAACTGAGAATGGCATGGGAAAAAGATATCACAACTCAAACCAAGATATTCCAACCAATACTCTGAATTAAACAATGCGGCAAAAATATCACCACTTATATATTCCCATATATCATCGCTTTTCCAACAAAGTGCTCCAATAGACCTGGCTTAGGGATATGGAGTGTATTTTGGCCAAGGGCTTAATAAATAGGTGCAACAATTATGAGGTAAAGGCTCATTAGGGTCATAAAAAGGGATTACAAATTTCACAAGGTGGCTTTTTGGTTCATGTAGTTTAAAAACAAATAATGCTCTATCATGTTATGAATGCAAGTGCCATATATGGTCTCGAGGAGAAACTGACCAAGTTCTAGAGATATGTAACCATGGAAGAGTCATACTCAAAAATGAACAAAGAGACTAACATGTATGTATTAGTCATATAGGCTCGAAGTCTCACGGGTTTATCTACTATAGTCAAACACTCGCTCTAATATGAGAGGTTCAAGATTAAACGTGAGGTTTCACAATTTAACCACTGTCTTTCATATACATGCTAACAAATTAGACACAAGGGGTCAAAAGTCAATCAAATTAATATATAACCTCCCAAAAACTCTTTGTTTTTTAATCTTTTTTAAATAATTTTTTTTTGGAGGGGGGACAAAAAGGAAAAAAGAAAAAAAGGAAAGGGAAAAGAATTCAAGATGAAAATCACACACCCCCACTCTACACTTAAATTTTGCAATGTCCCCATTGCAGAAAAAGCATAAGAATGGTGCATACGGAAATAAAATAAAATAGCAATAAAATAACAATAAAAATAAACTAAGGGAAAAATGAAGAGAAAAACAAATAAAAAATAAAAAAATAAAAATAAATAAATAAGGTTATGTACAAAGGAGCAATAGTACCGGGTTGAATGTTGGGTGCATCCAAGCAATCGTCTTCTATGTTATCAGTCTCCATACTGTGATTTGTAGAGCATCAGCCACTCTACTTCTCTTTCCTCAACAGGTAACTCCAAAAATGGTTTCAACCTTTGACCATTGACTTTAAACTGCGAATCCGTTGTCGGGTCCTGTATTTCTATAGCACCATGGGGAAAAACATGAGAAACAATATAAGGACCTGTCCAACGAGATCTCAACTTACCTGGAAAAAGGTGTAGCTTGGAGTCATATAGCAGCTCCTTCTGGCTTGGAAAAAATTCTTTTCTTCGAATGTGCCTGTCATGAAACAATTTGGCTCTCTCCTTATGAATTCTAGAGTTTTCATATGCTTCCATCCTTATTTCTTCCAACTCACTTAACTGCAATTTCCTCTCCATCCCAGCTGCTTTTAAGTCAAGGTTCAAAGTCTTTAGTGCCCACATAGCCTTATGCTCAAGCTCTACAGGAAGATGACACGACTTACCATAGACAACTATAAAAGGAGACATGCCTAAAGGAGTCTTAAAGGCAGTCCTATAAGCCCAAAGAGCGTCAACGAGCTTGTCTGACCAATCTTTTCGGTTTCTATTCACAGTTTTCTCCAAAATCTGTTTGATCTGTCTGTTAGAAACCTCTACCTGGCCACTAGTCTGGGGGTGATAAGGGGTGGCTAAGCGATGTACAATGGAGTACTTTTACAACAATGCATCAAAGGAGCGATTGTCAAAATGGGTACCTCGATCACTAATGATAACCTTAGGCATGCCATACCTCGCAAAAATGTTTTCCCTAAGGAACTTCAAAACTACTCTAGTCTCAGTTGACCTGGTTGGCACTGCCTCTATCCACTTGGACACATAGTCCACAGCCAAAAGAATATACTCATTCCCAAAAGAAGAAGGAAACGGTCCCATAAAATCAATCCCCCAAACATCAAAGATCTCAACCCCAATAATTGGATTAAGGGGCATCATGTCTCTCCTACTGATTTTTCCAGTCTGTTGACATCTAGGACAACTCTTGCAGTACAAATGGGCATCCTTAAACAAAGTAGGCCAATATAAACCACACTGAAGGACTTTGGCAGCTGTTTTCTTCCCACTAAAATGTCCCCCACAAGCTTGGTCATGACAAAATGATAAGACACTTCTAATCTCATTATTAGGGATACATCTTCTAAATATCTGGTCAGAACAATACTTAAACAAGTAAGGATCATCCCAATAGAAAAATTTCACCAAAGAAAAGAACTTGTCTTTGTCATGCTTGCTCCAGCCTAAGGGTACCTCACCAGTAACTAGGTAATTGACAATATCAGCATACCATGGTTCAGATTGGACCATGAGTAGTTGCTCATCAGGGAAGCACTCAGAAATAGGGGACTCACTCTTATGTTCAACAACGATTCGGGATAAGTGATCTGCGACCAGGTTCTCAGAACCTTTTCTATCCCGAATCTCACAATCAAATTCTTGTAGAAGTAAAATCCACCTAAGCAGTCTAGGCTTCGCATCCTTCTTGGAGAGAAGGTGCTTCAGCGCAGCATGGTCAGTATAAACAATCACACGAGAGCCAATCAAGTAAGGATGAAACTTTTCAAAAGCAAACACAACTGCCAAAAATTCTTTCTCAGTCACAGTGTAGTTCAATTGGGCCGCATTTAGGGTATGGCTAGCATAGTATATGACATGGGGTTTCCTATCCATACGTTGTCCTAAAACAACCCTTACAGCAAAGTCAGAAGCATCACACATCAGTTCAAAGGGCTCTGCCCAGATGGGAGGGTGGAGGATAGGGGCAGAAGTTAGGGCCTCCTTCAGCCGAGTAAATGCCTTCAAACACTCTTCCGAGATGTTAAAAGGCACATCCTTAGCTAAAAGATTGGTCAAGGGCCTAGCAATTTTACTAAAGTCCTGGATGAACCTTCTATAAAATCCCGCACGCCCTAAAAATGACCTAACGTCTTTCACACAAGTGGGAGGGGGCAGATTGGAAATCAAGTCAACTTTAGCTTTATCAACTTCAATCCCTTCCTGTGAAATTACATGCCCTAGAACTATTCCCTTTTTCACCATAAAATGGCATTTCTCCCAGTTTAGAGTCAGATTTTTCTCCCTACATCTTTCTAATACCTTAGTCAGATTAGCCAAACAGTCATCAAATGAGGAACCAAACACAGAAAAGTCATCCATGAACACTTCAATGCATTGCTCAGTCATATCAGAAAATATAGAAATCATGCAACGCTGAAAAGTGGCAGGAGCATTACAAAGACCAAAGGGCATTCTCCTAAAGGCAAAAGTACCAAGGGACAGGTGAATGTGGTCTTGTCTTGGTCCTCAGGTGCTATGGAAACTTGGGTGTAGCCAGAGTATCCATCCAGAAAGCAATAATAGTTATGTCCAGCTAACCTCTCAAGTATTTGATCCATAAAAGGTAGAGGGAAGTGGTCTTTCCTACTGGCGGCATTCAACTTCCTATAGTCAATACAAACTCGCCACCCAGATTGGACTCTAGTAGGAACTAACTCATTCTTGTCATTCCTAATCACGGTAACACTGGTCTTTTTAGGTACAACTTGAACAAGGCTGACCCACTCACTATCAGAAATGGGATAAATGATCCCATGGTCTAACCACTTAATCACCTCTTTTTTGACAACTTCTTGCATGGTCGGGTTCAGACGCCTTTGGTGGTCTCTATGAGGTTTAGCACCATCCTCAAGATGAATTCTATTTTGTTCAATGGAGGGGCTAATACCTTTAATGTCACCTAAGGTCCACCCTATGGCCTCTTTGTTCTCCTTAAGTATTTTCATCAGCTTACCCTCTAGGTCTGGGCTCAGGTCAGAGGCAATAATCACAGGAAAGGTCTCATTCGGACCCAAAAAGGCATACTTAAGGGAGTCAGGCAAAGGTTTGAGCTCTAACGAGGGAGCATCTTGTGTCACAGAGGGAGGGGAATCAGTAGACATAGGGGAGAGGGAATAAATCTCATCACAACAATCATTTTCAAGCTCATGATGATCATACACATCTAGCCAATTAACAGTGTTAGTCACATCATCAAACATAGCAGGTTGTCTTTGTAAACTAAAAATGTTCAGATTAACAGTCATGTTTCCAAAAGAAAACTTCATCATACCATTCCTACAGTGAATCACAGCATCAGATGTAGCTAGGAACGGTCGACCCAAGATGACAGGTATCTAGGTCTCAAGGTTCACAACAGGCTCAGTCTCAAGAACAACAAAGTCCACAGGAAAAATGAACTCACCTACCTTAATGAAGACATCCTCTATAACACCCCTAGGGATTCTAGTAGATCGATCAGCCAACTGAAGAATGGTCTTGGTAGGTTTCAACTGTCCTAGCCCCAACTTCTCATACACAGTATATGGAAGTAAGTTAACACTTGCACCTAAATCCAACAAGGCTCTATGGATGGTCTGGTCACCTATGACTATGGAAATAGTAGGGCAACCTGGGTCTTTAAACTTGGGAGGGATTTGGTGCGAGATAATGGAACTCACATTAGAAGCTAAGAAGGCTTTCTTTGGGACTTGGGTTATTCTCTTGGTGGTGCACAACTCTTTCAAGAACTTAGCATAAGGAGGCATCTGTTGGATCACATCAAGAAGGGGAATATTGATTTTGACTTGAGAGAAAGTCTCTCTAATCTTATCAACATGGGTCTGGTCCTTATTCTTTAGCCTACTTGGGAAAGGGATAGCAGGTTTGTGAACTCGCTCAGCATTTGCAGGCACATCATTCCCCTTTTTAGTTTCATCTTGCTTATCCCCCTTTGGGTCATCTAATTCAGGTTGTGGGGAAAGGGGAATATCAACTAGGATGTCATCAGTAACACCCTTACTAATAGAATCAGTCACAGGAGATGAAGGGATGGAGAAAGTTCAATGGGCACATCCACAAGGTCTTGCACATCATGGCCAGCTAAACGACCTGACCTAAGTGAGGTGATTGCATTGACCTTTTTCACATTATTATCATGGACTGGTGGGCGTGTGGACGATGAAGCTATATTCGGGTTGGTCTCGGGTTGACTAGGAAAGGTCCCTTTTTCCCTACTGACAACAACTAGCTGAGACAGTTGTTCGGCTATGGTTCTCATTGTCTTCTCTAAGCTATTCTTGGATCTTTCTAGATTGTTAAATCTTTTATCAATCTCATTATAGCCCGGAGGTTGTTGCGTATGAGCAACTGGGACAAGAGGTGGTCTAGGTTGGCCTTGGTGAGGAGGTGGTTGGGCTGAGGTGTTTCCATGAAACCCTCCAGTTTGTATGCTAGGTCCTCCTAAGTTCTGACCCTGACTCCAAGAGAAGTTAGGGTGATTTCGCCACCCTGGGTTGTAGGTCGGGGCAAAAGGGTCATTTCTTGGTCTCTGGTAAGCCATGTTCACTTCCTCAGTTGCATTTGACAGTTGGTAAGCATAATGAGGACAAGCACCCAAGGTATGGTCTAAGGCTTGGCAACAAGAACATGTACTGCTTTTTGGTTGAGGAATAGTCAACTCTCTTAACTGGTTCTCTAAGGCTGCAAACCTAGACTCTATATGGCTCAAGTCAGACACCACATGCATACCACCCTTGGAACTAGCGATTCTAGAGCTTAAACTGTCATCCCTAGTGGTCTCCCACTGCATTGTTTTTTCAGCTAGGTCTTCTAGAAATTCCCATGCCGCTTTAGGATCCTTAGATAAGAATCCACCTTGACACATAGACTCTAGCATGGTTCTAGTTTGTTGGTCTAGACTTTCATAGATGATTTGGCACAGACGCCATTGTTCTAGACCATGGTGGGGACACTGGGCTAACAAGTTTTTAAATCTATCCATGCAATGCCAAAATGGTTCCCTATCTAACTGAACAAACTGATTGATTTCATTCCTTAATTTTACAGTTTTGCCATTAGGAAAATATTTACGCAAGAAGACTTTAACAAAATCATCCCATGTAGCAGTAGACTTAGCAGGCAAACTATACATCCCTTTCTTAGCATTATCTTTCAAAGCAAAAGGAATAAATCTCAGTCTAACCACATTAACAGAAAAACCACATTAACAGAAACATTATGAAAGTGCATCATAGCACACACTTCTTCAAATTCACTCAAAAATAAATAAGCATCTTCAGTTCCAGTGAATTTAGGAAGCATTTGAGTGTAATGTGGTTTCAGTTCAAGGCTCACATTATTTCCAAGGTCAGACACATTAAAACATGAAGGTATTGTTGAACGTGGAGGGTAAAAAATATCATTAAGAGCTTTTTGGTTTCCTTGTTCAGCCATTTTATCAAATTTAGGTTCAACCCTAATAAGTCTTCTTATTTTAGGATCTCTAACCCAAATACTCATGCAATGTCCAACACCTATAGTCAATTTTTTTTTTTTGGATTTTTTTTTTTAAACTATAAAGCAATAAAAGTGGTCTAATTCAACTAATCAATAAAATAAAAAATAAAGAAGACAAACAAAGAATAATAACAATAAAAAAAACTAAAGAAACAAACAAGATAATAAGTTTGCTAAATAAAAGTAGGTGAATCGAAGACTAACCGTCCCCGGCAACGGCGCCAAGAACTTGTTGATTCTGAATTTGTTGACCGCAAGCGCACGGTGTCCACTTGTAGTGTAGTCCGACAAATACGAGTCGATCCCACGAAGACGGTAGTATCAAACTTTAACCCACACAATTAGTAAACTAGTAATATTAATTAGCAATGAAAACTAATTTAACTATTGAAAATAGAAAAAAAAAATCATTACTAAAGGCTAAACAAATAAACCAAAACTTATACTGGTTAAATAATTTCCCCAATCTACTTAAAATTTAACTAGATTAATCAAATTAAATTAAATAAAACAAAGGAAAAGAAAGAAAACGAATTGAAACAAAGAAAAATGTAATAAAGTTGAGATTGGAGGCAAAACCTGTTGTACCATTACAACACGTACGCAACACATGTTTCCAGTACAAATCAGAAAAATGAGTTTTGATAATATGAACCAATCTTTGAGGCAAAAGAAAACAGACAGAAGAAGACACTGGCACAAACCCAGAAAAAGGGGAAAAACAGGGGAGCTAATCGATCTGGAAAAAAAAACAGGGGAACGGAGGGTTTGAAACACATGAGACAGTAAATATTAACAGAATGAAGATCGAATTCCAACCAAATTACTCACTGTATTAACACTTGAATCTGAGGATTACACTAAGGAGAAAAAAAAACTGGAAAAATTTGTGTTAAGTTTCACCCAATTTGGGGAAAGTAAAGAGAGAAAAGGGAGAGAGATTGAAGAAATGATGTTATTGATTATCTCAACTCAATGATACAAGGAGGAGAGAAAGGTTATATATAACCAACCTCCCTAACAAACCAAGAAACAAGATAAAAGAAAACAAAGAAATAAACTTGTGAACAAATTGGAAATACAAGATTTACTATTCCTAACACCCCCCCTCAAATTGGAGGGTGTCAAAACTCCAATTTGCCAACAATGGAAATCTTGAACTTTAACTCCAACAGCTTCCTTGCCATCACCACGATTCGTAATAACGGGTGAAATGGACGTAGATACGGAAGAACTTCGTGGAGTTAAACGATGAAAGAAAGAGAAAGATTGATTGCCGAACTTTTCCAGGTATTGAAATTGTCTCCGGCGAATACTATGGCCTAATAGAGACTTTCCTGGTTAATCGGACAAGAGAACGAAGAGATTTAGAACTGGAAATTGAGCCGGTTCTTACTGTTGCCGAGGTTGAATGAATCAAGATTCAAGGTTCATCAAAACCAATCAAGAATCAAGAAAAGCAACCCAAACTACTTACAATCACGAACCAAAAGCAACAAGAGTATCAACCAAGAACCAAGCAAACAGAAACCCAGAAACCTCCTTTATCATACCCAGAAACCCATCAAGAAGTAGTTGTTGTAACTTGTATCAAAATATATCACTCGTGCAATAAAGAAGTCAACTGAAGCTCCACTAAACCCAGAACACAGAGAAAGATGGAGAAAGACAGTGTGTGTTGAATCGAATTGAACCGATTCCCAGTTGAGGATCCAGCAATTTCTTTTTCGCAAAGATGGCTTTGATTTCAGCATCTTTCTCAAACCTTAACCCCAATCTCAGCTTCAAACACTCTGCAATTAGCAGCAGTAGCACAAGCAACAAGTTCCTTCAAACCCTATTGTTCACCAAATCCCCATCGAAGCTTAAAAATAAACGAGGATTGGTGATGAAGTTGAACCCAACGCATACTTACGATGTTGTGGTGGTCGGTGGCTGAATCATTGGGCTTAGTATAGCGAGACAGTTCTTGACTCGTTCTCCACTCTCCTCGCCGTCGTCGATGATTCCAGCGACCTTGGCCGACACACTCGCCGAGACACGGTGAATTAGGGCAGAGTTATCGTACTTCTGAGCCGATTCTTTCATTAATCGAAGCGCCTTGTTGTGATTACCTCTTTGCAAAGCATTCAAAGCACGCTCGCACTCCTGCTTCACCGATTCGACATCGAGAAGAATCTCCGGCACCGGAGAGGCTGACCTCGCCGGAGAAGTTGCGGCTGCCGGAGAAGAAGGCTTGGAGGAGTGCACAGTGGCGACGCCGCGCTTCTTGCCCATCGGAGGTTGAGATCGGAGATGCCCTCGGAGTGACCGACGAGGCGGGAAATTAGGGTTAGGTTTTTGACGGAGTAGATGGCTAGGGTTTCGGCCAGGGATGCTGAGGCTAAGAGCTCGCCATCGTTGGAGAACTTCACGCAGGAGACGGTGCGTCGATGGACGGACAGAGTTTTCCGGGGAAGGTACGGCGGCGATTTTTGAGGATCGCCGGTGGACATGCTAAACTGGGTATGGCGAACTCAATTGGGCTTGTTTTTCGGTAATGGGGCGTTTGGTTGCTGGGGATTGAGAAATGAAATGGAAGAAGAAGAAGTGAATCTGGGGAAAAAGGAGACGAAGGAAACAGACGCATGAAAGATAACCATGCTCTGATACCATGTTAAGTTTCACCCAATTTGGGGAAACTAAAGAGAGAAAAGGGAGAGAGATTGAAGAAATAATGTTATTGATTATCTCAACTCAATGATACAAGGAGGAGAGGAAGGTTATATATAACCAACCTCCCTAACAAACCAAGAAACAAGATAAAAGAAAACAAAGAAATAAACTTGTGAACAAATTGGAAATACAAGATTTACTATTCCTAACAATTTGGATGCTAGAAGCAGTAAGTAAAACGGGATACAGGAAAAAAATGGAAAGCTGAAAAGCTGAATGATGATGAACTTCCTTTCTCTACCCATCTATTTATACATGAACTCAGCCCCCTTGTAACTACCCATCTTCCACAAAATCGGGGCAGTTCAGTTTTCCTCTTTCAACAAAGATGATTTATTTGTTGCACCAATTTAGCTGTTGACTCGGCAAGTTCTCCACCAATCTGACTGCTCTCTAACTCTTGTTAGTCTTGTGATGGTTGTGTGGAATCCAAGGAGGTTGGGCATCAAGGGCCGAAATAGGGGGATTTCAGTTGATGGATTTGTGGTGTAGAGTATGTGATGAATATCCCCTGTTTCTCTTTCTTTTGTTGATAATGGTTGACGATGATGATAAAGATTTGATGATGATGAATGATGATCATAATGAGAGAAAAAGGTGGGGTTAGTTGTGGGGAAAACTGGGCAGTGGGCACGTGAATGTGTAAGCCCCCCCCCCCCCTTTTTTCAACCCACTTAAAATCTCGGTCGATCCATGCCTGTCCAAATCAAGTTCAGAAACTTCATTTCCAGTCCATTTTTCCCAACTTTTATCATAAACCTGCAAAATTTAAATAAACTACATAAAAATTCTAACTTGATGTTTATTTTGAGCTAAATTAAATATAAAAGTGGAGACAAAATACCGTAATCTTTTGCCTGAACACTACCCTAAAAGCTTTCTATTCTATCTGATGTTTTTCGTTGGGTGGGGCTTTTTCTTGAACGGCAGGCGCGTTTCTTTTTATATGGGAGAGTTAGGGCACAAAATGCTGGCAGCGCTTTTCTAGGCGCTGGCAGCGTTTCGCTCGGGGAAAATCTTCTCCGCATCAAGGCACTGGCAGCGCCTGGAAAAACATTGGCTTTGTTTGCCAGTTTCCTCGTGTCATGAAGTGTCTAGAGGAGGCGCTGGCAGCGCTTCGCTTCTCCATCCAAATTTGGGCTGGGTCTTTGACGATTTGGACCGCTTCTCCTTCAACTCTTCTTCTCTTCACTCTTTCTTTTTATTTTCTTGTGAATTTTCCCAATTTTTCCTCAACTTTCTATGCTTTTTGATGTATTTCCAATATTTCCTGCAAAATGTACCAATCTCGCAACCAAGTGAAGAAATCACAGAAATTGATATAAAAATATGGAATTTCGGGTATAAAAAGCATGAAATAAATATGTTTTGAGCCCTAAAAACACTATATAAAAATCACTTATCAAATCCCCCCATGCTTAGCTCTTGCTCGTCCCCAAGCAAGTCAGAACTGAAAACAGGACGATAAAGGCTCAAACAGGGAAAACATGACTTAGGAAGAAAGAGAAGCGGAATGAGTTTTTGACAGGATTAAAAGAACAAAATTTTAACACCCCCTCAGGCTAACCATTCGAACACATCAATTCAACAAGCAGTAGCTATGATTTGGACAAGAGCAAAACTCAGTTCAAAAGAGAAGGGAAGAAGTTTTCGAAACCAAAAGGGAGAGAACAAGCACTTCAGAAGTACAAATCCGCCAACAGTCTCAATAATAATGCAAATATGCGCGGTTAGTTATGGATGTAAGCAAGTCAAAAAGAGCAAACCTCACATAGGAAAAGAATGAGAACGCTCAATCACTCAAATTTGAATATGTATGTGGGTTTCTCATATTTAGACCAAAAGAAACAAACTACCATAAGCTTGGTAAGAATCTCACTCTCCACTACTGGTATGCAATGCACATGTGACAATCAAAAGGACTTTTCAGGGTTGTAATGAGTCTTAGGTTAAGGGAAGGAGCAGTAGAATTTAGGTATGAGGAGTTAAGGAGCCATGCTTGGATTGATTTTCAACAAGTATATCACTCTCAACTCACCTTCTTGCTTAATGTATGCAAGGAACTCACTTTTCACCCTCAACAATATCAACAACTCAACTGAATACACCCAGGTCAAAACTTTCAGAGCTTCAAATTGAATCTCCCTAATCACCTTTTTCTTTTTGGAACTCTTTTTCTCTTTTTTTTATTTTATACCTCTTTTTTTTCTTTTTTTTTTGGTGGGTGATCGGGGAGAAGAAAATTATTGAATTATAGCTTCGACCTCGATATGATATATGAACAACATAATCAAACACTGACTATTCAAAAGGTGGGAATTTCAGTTTCTCCCAAATTGAAACAATGAGTACAATCTCTCCCAAACTCCATATTTCATTCAAAACTACATCAAACTAGTTCTTCCTTCCAAAAAAAATCTCAAACTCACACATATCCAAGCAAGGCAAAGGGATAAGGATTATTATGGGCCAAGGCTTGTAATGTCAGGATTCAATCATAAAAAAAGGATAAACAAAGGCTAGGTGGGGCAAAAAGGACAGTAAATATCATGTCAGGGAGGCTATTTGGCTATGTAGTTTAACAAAATAAAAATGAATGCCTCAATCACTTTGTCACAGCGTGCAATGCAAATATGTAATCTCAAGCAAGATGCAAAGCAAGTTCTAGAGATGCAACTAATGGTGGAGTCACTCAGGAAATCAAGGAACTAATAAAAGTGACCAATTCATAATTTAGGCAAAGTGGACTCACGGGATGGGGCTCAATCAACTAAACTTAGCCCAAAGATTTGCGGCACGCATATTTATACTTTATAAGATAGTCAAAGTAGTTAAATACGACTTTCATAATGTGACTCAAAATCAGAAGATTTGAAGGAAAAGGTTTCAAAAACTTTTGAGTTCTCATCCAGACTTTTCTAAGCGAAGCAAGTTAAATTGAAAGTAAGAAAGGTCTACAAATCATCGCCGAAGGTGTTTTCGATTTTAATCCTAATCATATCCTATATTTTTTTGTTTTTTCTAGTCTTTGCTAATTATTATTTTTTTCTAATTTTTTTATTTATTTCTTTTTGAATTTTTGAGTAAAGTGAATGCAAAAGGAGAAAGAAACAAACTAAGAAAAGAAATAAAAGAAAAATCTACATGCTTCTAACTAATGCGATCTAGGTGGATGCAATTTTTAAAACTAAAAGGAAAACTTAAGAAAACTAGAAAGAAAAACTAAGAAAAAGCAAAGAGAATCACACAACTAGAAACTTAATTAAAAGGAAACAATCAAGTTAAAAACTAGAAAGCACACTAGAATAAGAGCAATCAAACAAAAGTAACACACTAAAAACAATAAAATCACACGAAAAAAATTGAAAAATAAGCATGGAACAAGAAAAAGAAAGACGAAAATAAAAGAGAAATTATAAAACAGAGAAGAAAAGAAGAAATATTCACAAAGTGATAACCCCCCCCCCCCCCATGCTTAAAACACTGCATTGTCCTCAATGTAGAAGACAATGGTGAGGGCTAGGCAAAGCAAAGGATCAAGGATCCTCGGTCGGTAGGGAAGGGTCAGTTTGGCTTGGAGGTGGTGGTGATAAGGATCGGTCAAACATGGCCTGGATAAGGCCGGTGAGGTTGGCGATCGACTCGTCAAGACGGGTGAAGCGCAAGACAGACTGACTCCCATACTCAGCAAAATGCTCCGACAACTCACTCACTCGGCTCTCAGTCTGGTCGATGGATGTCTGGAGGTCGCGATAGCGCGCCTCATAGTCTACAGGGAGTTGCTCGGGTATAGGGTCAGGCTGGGGTTCATGCTCGGGCTCAGGCTGCTGATGGTGGGGCTCAAAATCAAGGAGAGGGGGTAACCAAAGTAGGTTTTCGTCAACTTGAGGGGAGAGATGAGGGTGAGGCAAAGGGAACCTAACGTTGTAATGGTAGATCCAAAGACAACCCAAGTTCTTGTTGAATTTGAACATATTAAATGAACTACACTGCTCTCCATCCAAAGACATACTACCCTGGACAAGGTTAGGGGCGTTCCTGGCCGGTCTAAAATGAAACCGGCGTGCAAGGTGCGTAATATAACCTCCTATAGCTATCCCCTTGTTGGATGAGGTAGAAACGCTAAAAAGGTGTGAAGCAAGCATAGCAGCAGGGTCAGCGTGGGTATCAGCGTCGAGCATTGTGTGCAACATGTAGCAGTCGGCTCTGGTAGCTTTGTTTGAGCTACCGGGTCTCCCAAATATACCGTAAGAGAGGACGCGGTGTGCGTACCTCAGCGGGGGGTTCCTAATAATATAGAAAGGGGAGTTGCTAGGGTCCCAGTTATCTACACCAGAAATCCTACGGAAAAAACCCTTCCCATCCTAGTTTATAGGCCCGAGGGGTGAGTCCCTACACGTACGTTCAGGCAGACCAAATGCACGGGCAAACTCAGACACGGTTATCTCCCTAACAACACCAAGAAGCTGAAAGTGAATGCACTCATCCCTCCCTTGGAGGTTCACTACAAGGGTAGACAAAAACTCTAAGGTAATCCCCCTAAAGGTCGGCTCATCGAGTCTAGCTATATGGGCTATATGTCCACATCCTAGCAACCACATCACATCATCAAACATGCCACAGTTCCGCAAGAAAGGTTCACTCAAGTATTTAGTAGGGATGAGGGCTCTTTGAGAAAGAGAGTCATACCTTTCCTTGATTTTCCCTTCGAAGTTGAAAAGGTTTGAGCTCCTCGAGTCCCGGGAAGGCGTAGACTTTTGCTTCCCTTTCTCGGCCGCCGTGGCCTTCCAGTTTCGGCTTCCTCCGGCTCCATTGTCATCACCCGCTGGAGGTCTGGAGTTGCTTGGATTTTTGGTTCTTACCATCCTAAAAACTATTCACAAATCAATATAACGACCAAAAGAGATACTAAGCATCAAAGAAGCATGATCACAATGTATATAATCAAGACTAATACTACCCCATGCTTATTTGATGCTAAGGATCAAAATCGAAGTCATTCTAACCAACAAACACACCAAAAACAGAGTATAGCACCACAATACAATCATCATCTCAAACTAAACCTAAATTTCTGAAATTTATCATCACATTGCTCCCATAATACATCCAACATCACAAATTTCTCAATCCTAGAACAAAAAGGATCAAAACTCACAATATCAATCTATGCCCTAATCAATAATTCAACCTAAGAATCAAACCCAAACAAGAAATTTGAACCATGGACATGGTATATGGTATAAACTCAGAAAATTACTCAAGCAATTCAAGCATTCAACCAAAATTATACCACAATAAAAAGAGATAATCAAAGCACAAGAGAAAGAGTTTGAGAATTTCATACCTTAAAATTGAAGTGAGAAGAGTAATGGAACTTGAAAGTGTCGAGTGTGAGAGTGCAAGTGAGAGGAAGAAGAAGTGAGAAAAAGGAAGATGGTGGTGGTGGTGATGTGCGCTGCGCCGGCGTCGAGCAAGGAGAGGAGGGAGTTGATGCAGAAAAGGAGGGCAACGTTTTTGGGTGTGGTGGTCGTCGAGGGTTTGGCGAAAAAAGAGGGAGCAAAGTTTTCAATTGAAAACAAAAGGGGGAGGGCCGACTAAAATCAAAAGGCGGGCAAACATATTCGGCAACACACAGAACCGCTGCCAGCGTTTTATAAGCGCTGGCAGTGTTTCTAAAAAAACGCACCTGAAGTCTCTAAGAGAGGCGTTGCCAGCGTTTACCTGGCGCTGGCAGCGTTTCTCTACCTGATGTAGAAAATCCGATTTTTTTGGACCTTTTGCTTTGATTCACCCCTTTCCTTTGTTTCCTTCTTGCTTTCCCTACAATTTGACATACCAAAAATCCATACAAACATCTACCAACTCAAAAATTATTAGGTTAGAGATAATAACTTCAATTAATAACCAAAGATTTTCTTGAATCTCTTCTTTTTCTCTACACACTTGAAAGAAAAATTAGTAAACAACAAAATAAAAATTACTAATAGATAAAAACTAAAAGAAATAACTGAAATAAAATAAAAACCTGGGGAGTAATGAATATTAGAAAGTGATGTACCTCCCCGTGGTGCTTTGTTTAACGTCGTTAGCTCGACGTTATGGACCCTCTACTCATCGGGGTTATTAAGTAGTCTCTGAGCTGATTGAAGGTCTAGGTTGCCAACCAAGTATGGTTTCAACCGCTGCCCGTTGACCTTAAATGAACCGGTGTTCTCATGCCAAACCTCTACCGCCCCATGGGGATACGCTCGAAGCACCTTAAAGGGTCCCGACCACCTTGATTTCAGCTTTCCTAGAAAAAAAAAAAAAACCTTATCCTGGAGTTGAACAAGAGTGCCATGTCACCCTCCTGAAATCTCCTTCTCATAATATGCTTGTCGTGCCAAGTTTTGGTTCTTTCCTTGTATATTCGGGAATTTTCGTATGCCTCTTGCCGCAATTCATCAAGTTCCTGGAGCTGCAAGATTCTCTTTTCTTTTGTCGCCTTGGGATCGAAATTGAGGGTCTTGATGGCCCAGAATGCCTTGTGCTCAATCTCGACCGGGAGATGACAAGCTTTCCCAAATACTAACCTATAGGGTGTGGTGTCTAGAGGGGTTTTGAAAGCGGTTCTGTAGGCCCACAATGCATCATCGAGCTTTAAGGACCAGTCTTTCCTCGATCCATTGACTGTTTTCTCAAGAATGCTCTTTACTTCCCTATTCGAGAGCTCGACTTGACCACTGGTTTGGGGGTGGTAAGGTGTAGCTACCTTATGTTTGACCCCGTACTTGGCGAGAAGGGATTCTAATGGTTGGTTACAGAAGTGGGTCCCATTGTCGCTAAGGAGCGCTCTAGGGGTCCCAAATCTAGAAAAGATGTTCTATTTGAGAAACTTGATAACTGTTTTGGTATCATTAGTTGGAGATGCTATAGCTTCCACCCATTTGGAGACATAATCTATGGCAACTAATATGTAGAGGTTTTTGTAGGATGGGGGAAACGGACCCATGAAGTCAATTCCCCATACATCGAATAGTTCGTCTTCTAACATCCCAGTTTGGGGCATCTCGTTTCTCCTGGATATATTTCCTGTCCCTTGGCACCTGTCAGAACATAGAACATAGCGACTTACATCCCTAGTAAGAGTGGGCCAGTAGAAACCTGCATGAAGAACCTTGGCTACTGTATTGTCAGGCCCGAAGTGTCCACCAAAAGAGGTGGCATGTAGGTGAAACAATACGTTCTTTACTTCTTCTTCGGGTGTACAGCACCTGTAGATACCATCACCACAAAGTTTGTATATTAACGACTCCTCCCAAACATATCTCCTGACATCAGAAAGGAATTCCTTCTTTTGCTGATGGGTTAAATCCGGTGGGAGAATGCCGCAAACGAGATAGTTCACATAGTCTACGAACCATGAAGTTGAGCGTCGAGTTATGGCTAGGAGTTGTTCGTGAGGGAACCATTCATTGATTGGTAGGTCACAGTCAGCTGACGAATTTGATTGAAGCCTTGAAAGATGGTCAGCTACCACGTTTTTTAAGCCAGGCTTGTCTCGAATCTCAATGTCGAATTCTTGAAGCAATAGCACCCAACAAATCAGACGGGGTTTTGAATCAGCCTTTGTCATTAAATGCTTGATGGCCGCATGGTTTGTATAGACTACGACTTGAGAATTGATCAAATAGGGTATGAACTTATCTAGGGCATATACTACCGCTAGAAATTCCTTTTTAGTAGTTGCATAATGAACCATATGGGGATCGATTCACTTTTAGTTCATCTCTATCGGACCATTTCCGAGCCTTCTAAGGGGTTTTGGAACCATCGGCAAAAATAAACACAAGGTGGTAAAGACGTTCAAATGGCGTGCCTTCACTATTTGGGTCATAACTCCTTCAATACAACTCCGATGGAGTTGAATTTTGGGAGCTTAAACTACACATCGAGAGCTTTCCATCGATATCTTATGGGCCTAAAACGGAGTCCGGATGAAAAATTATGCGTGTTTAATGTCGGCAGAAAAAACTGCCTAGAATGAGGTCGCGCCCGCGACACATATGGTAGCGCCCGCGACCCCTTGCTGAACGACTGGGAATTTGGGCAGATCATGGTCGCACCCGCGACACTCCCCTGCCCAGTTGCTGCCTGCGCGTATTTTCTTCCTTTTTTTTTGTTGTTTTCTTCCCCCTTTCCTTTATATACTTGTTTTCCCCTCCATTAAAGATAGTTTATGAAGTTTTTAGGTTTAGAATCAAAATTCCTCTCACTTGGAGTGTTTGTAATTATGGGTTTTTAAAACCTAATTAATGAAAGCTAATCCTTTGGATGGAGATTGCTTGGTGATTTCTCTTCTTTGTGAGTGGGTGTTCTACCTCCACTCTTTGTGAGATTTCTTAGGTGTTTCAAGACTCTTTGCTTATGGAAGGTCCTTGTGCTAGAGATTGAACATCTTAGTTCAATTGGGTGAGATTTTTCTCTTTACAATTGTCCAAATCATTTAATTTCATGTTTTTTTCCATTAATCCAAAAACCCAAAAAAAATTGGTTTGTAGTGTTTATGAGTTCTATGGGTGGCATCATCCACATGATTTTGCATAGACCCTAGGTCCCGACCCTCTCCATTTGATATCAGAGCTAGGCATAGAACTCATAGTTTTGTTGGAGATTTCGTATTTGTGCCCGGAATTGTTCTTGTTGTTTGGTGGTGATTTTTGGTATTCTTGGTGTTGTGGATTTGTTGCAATATTGGTGTTCCCCATTCCATGTGTCTCCAAGTTTGTTGGAGTATATCGTATTGTGTTTGTATTTGATGTTGTTGAAGCAATTTGGAGCTTTGAGGTGAAGTTGGAAATCAGTGCACGGAAGGTGTTCGATGAAATGTCTAAGTGAGAAAAACACAAAGAACCCTTAACCAAACACTAGCCAACTACAAGAAAACCCCCAAACTCCACAAATTTTCCCTAAACACAATCCGTCACTTCATCCATTATTGTTGGGTGTTATTGTTGTTCTTGATTGTTGAATGAATGGTTGGAAATAGTATTGGGTTGTGTTGAAATTTATTTTTGGATTTTGTTGAGTTGGTGGTTGTGTTAGTGGTTGTTTTGTTGGTGGATATTATTGGTGGTGGTTGTGTGCCCATCCGGGTTTGTTCTTCATGGTGCATTCCCCTTACCGGTTTCACCCCCATTTTCCTCCACAAAATTAGCCTCACAAAACCCCTCAAAACTTCCTAGCTACAAATAACCCAAACCTCCATCCGCTCAAATTATACACCCCACAGGAAAACCAAGCTCCACAAATGGCCTCCAAGTCCTATGCTTCAGAAAAACATGATGTCCCTCTTTTCCTTAAACCCAAACCCAAACCAACCTTTGAGGAGACTCTTCAACGAGTCAAAGAGAAGGTTCTAGAAGTGCAATGTCGAATGGGTGACTTACTCAGCGCTACGACCCCTACACAACTAGAGTCATTGAAAAGGGATCGTGACATTCCAACTCGGTCTCCTAGAACTCACCATAGTGGTTATTCGAGGTATTTTGATGATTATCGTCATGGTGGTTCTCAAGGTAGGAGAATGGAGGAGAAGATTACTTCATGGCCTTCTAGGAAGGGAAGTGCTCACTCTTGGAGTAAGACTTCATCTAAGGGAAGTCGAACTTCCAAGCTACCCAAACCATCTTCCCGAGCTCATAAGGAAAGTGGGAATATCTTCGGAAGCTCAAGGGTCGAAAATGCTTCACATGTAGGGTTTATGGTCACTACCAAGCCCAATGCCCTATGAAGATGGTTGAAAGTTCCAAAACAAGTGAGGTAGCCACACCGGAGGCTCTAAAGACTAGTGTTGAGGTTCGCGCGCAAGAAGGGGAGAGTTCGACTCCTAGACGATCCTTTGTCTTGACCAAGGATTCCCAGGATAACTCTCAACGGGAGAACATCTTCCGAACTCGGTTCACCATCGAGGAGAAGGCAGCCAAGGTCATCATCGACGGAGGGAGCTGCACCAAGTTGGCCTCTACCTACATGGTTGAGAAGCTCCAATTGCCAGTCTTGTCTCATCCTCAACCGTATAACTTGCAAGGGCTCAAAGATGGTGGCGACTTCGAGGTAACCCAACAAGTCTTGGATTCTTTCTCCGCTTGGTCTTATGAGGATATTGTTCTTTGTGATGTTGTCCCCATGGATGCTTGCCATTTACTACTTGGTAGACCTTGGCAATTTGATCGGCATGCTATCCACGACGGCCGGAAGAACACCTACACCTTCTCAATGGGAGAAAGAAAAATCAAACTCATTCCTTTACCCCCTTTTGAAACCGATATACCACAGGCTGGGGTGGGAAGTGAGAAGAGAAACCTCCAAAAGAGTGAAACACGGGATGAGAGTGCTTCGAGCAAAGGAAAGCCACATCGGGCTTTACTTTTGCGAAAAAGCGACCTTAGTGAGGTTGAGCGAACCTTAGCTCCACGAAAATTTCCAACCTCCCCCCCTTGTCCCTCACCCTTTCCCACAACTCCTACTGAGCTCCGCATAGAGTCTCCAAGTGTTGGGCCGTGCTCAATCACTCCCGAGCCTCGCCATGGAGTTGAGTTGCATGAGGACACGTCCATGACCAATCCTCCGAACTCCATAATTTCCACATCGAGATTGGACGAGGAAAAGGTTGTCTCCATTAGCCTTGACCCCGAGCTCTCATGTGACGAATTCCTTGTTGCTTTCAACAAGTTGATGGGTGCTAGACGTATTCGGGTCCTTCGTGATGTCGACTTGGCCCCTCCTTTCCGCCGGAATTGCTACATTTTTTAGAAGGACGGGTTGTTGAGCGTCACTCTAATTCGACTGTTGGAGTACGTGCTTTTGGGTCTACACGGGTATCCGGTAATTTTGAACCCCCAAGAGTTGAGGAAAACTCTTTTCGTAGAAGGGGAGTATGAACTATATGGGGATCGATTCATTTTTAGTTCATCTCTATCGGACCATTCCCGAGGCATCTAAGGGGTTTTGAAACCATCGGCAAAAATAAACACAAGGTGGTAAATGCGTTCAAATGGTGGGCCTTCACTATTTTCGTCATAACTCCTTCAATACAACTCCGATGGACTTGAAATTTCGGGAGCTTAAAGTAAACACCGAGAGATTTCAATCGATATCTTATGGGCCTAAAACAAAGTCCGGATGAAGAAGTTATGCACGTTTGAAGTCGGCAGAAAAAATTGCCCAGAATGAGGTCGCGCCCGCGACCCCTTGCTAAACGACTGGGAATTTGGGAAGATCATGGTTGCGCCGCGACAGGTGTCGTCGCACCCGCGACACTCCCCTGCCCAGTTGCTGCCTGTGCGTGTTTTCTTCCTTTTTTTTTTTGTTTTCTTCCCCCTTTCCTTTATATACTTGTTTCCCCCTCCATTAGAGATAGTTTATAAAGTTTTAGGTTTAGACTCAAAATTCCTCTCACTTGGAGAGTTTGTAATTATGGGTTTGTAAACCCTAATTAATGAAAGCTAATTCTTTGGATGGAAATTGCTTGGTGATTTCTCTTCTTTGTGAGTGGGTGTTCTACCTCCACTCTTTGTGAGATTTCTTGGGTGTTTCAAGACTCTTTGCTTGTGGAAGGTCCTTGTGCTAGAGATTGAACATCTTAGTTCAATTGGGTGAGATTTCTCTCTTTACAATTGTAACGTCCCCAGATTCATAAACATCATATTAAGACTAAATATTTTATAACCCAAGGATTAGCGCAACGGAATTCATAATCCGAAGGCATTACTGTCGTCCATGAACATGGACAAGGCTAACAAGACACTGTTTTCAACCTAACATTCTCCAAACTGATATGCATATTAAAATAACACAATATACATGCCATACTAGCTTAGGATCAACATATCACCCTTCCAAGTCAATATATTACACTCAACACCCAAAAATCCTATATCTTCAAGACTCTTATAGAACAAGCTATCAAACATATACACCAAAAGTGAACGATAACTTCCTTAAAACAAAGGAACCTTATGCTCTTCAATTTGACTCAACTTCTTACTGATTCTTGGCTTATCCGCACTAGGGGCATCACCTAAAACAAAAACAGAAAACTTCGCAAATGAGTTGGCTAAACTCAGTACACATACCCCCACTGTGTAAATTTTCACAGTTCATTTTAGTTCGCGCATTTTTAAATTCCTTTGAAAATGGAAAACGCAGTCACGTCATAAAAACCTTGAATAGCCAAAGAAAAAGAAAATAAACATAATCATCATACACATCGTCATCATCATCATCATCATCATCATCATCATCATCATAGACCTCAATATTGACCTCATTGTAGACCTCATCATAAACCTCATTATAGACCTCATCATAGACCTCGTTATAGACCTCATCATAGACACTAGCCAGGTCGCATGATAGATGCCCGTCGACATCAAAAGTACCTCAGTGTGATTAGCACCACATAACAAGAGACCTTATTATAAATAGACCTCGTTATAGACCTCATCATGGACGCCGGCCAGGTCACATGACAGATGTCCGTCGACATCGGAAGTACCTCAGTGCGATTAGCACCATATAATAAGAGACCTCGTCATTGAAAGAACAAAATCATAAATTTTCCTTGTGTTAACCATCATGAAATCATCAACATAAAACATTATCATAAAACATCAGCATAAATAAAACATCAGCATAAAACATCATCAATAAAACATCAACATAAAACATCATCACAAATAAAACATGCTTGGGAAAGGTAGGCAATATGCGTACCTGAACACCTGAAACTTAAACACCAACTTGGACCCGCACGGACTTGAACAGGTGGGCGCAACGACTTCTTGAGAATTTTTAAGAAAGGACAATAACCATGAATTAGAACCTAACTTGGATGAGAGCAATGGGGAGTATCCTAGTAGAATCCTAGGATTACTTGACACTTAAACTTGCTTCCTAAGGCTCACTCGGAAGACCATAACTTCTCCCACAAGTATCATATCATTATGCATAAGGACTTTCTGGAAAGGTACGCTCATGTACTACAACTCTCTAGTTGATCATGAAGGTCAAAAATGTGGTTAAGGAGGTAAAAACCCCTAACACAGAAGGTTGTCCAGAACATCCAAGAATGTATACCGGTTTTTCAGAAAATCATAACTCGGGTTGTAGACCTCGGTTAGGGACGTGTAAGCTGTCTATGGAAAGCTTGAAAGACATACTAAAACTTTCATGTTGATCATAAACTGATTTGGACAAGGAAAAGGCACGAATTTAGGCCATGAACACAGCAGAGCCTCTAAAAATTCTAGGCAGAATCATAAGTATTGGTCGTGATCGGTAGTCTATAACTTTCACTCCCGATGTCCTATGAACGCGTAAAAGACCTTTTTGGAAAGCTTGAAAAACATTCTACAACTTTCATGTTGAATACGTAAACCAAAAAGGTCTCCAACCAGCCTTAAAACATGCATTTACCTACCTATCTCAGAAATTGTATACAAATACACATGCTCACGGTTTTGGCCATAACTTTAGATATACATATCGAAACTCCGAGATTCCAAAAATGGGTGTTAGCTAACATCTTAGGCTACCTATTCATGCCATAAAATATGTCAAACTCACACTTTATGTTCTCTGGAATTTTCAGATTGCAACCAGACCTGAAATTCACCCTTTATTTGATCTTGCATGCATCCTAAACCTTAGTATTCAACTCTAATCTTCCCCAAATCACTTCTTAAGCATTAATACTCAATTTCCAGCATTAAAACCATCCTGAATTCTTACATCACTAACCATATTTTATACATGCAAGGCATAATTTTGACATATTTTAACATCCCAAGCAAAGTCCTTCATGAATTCATCATCAAACATCTTAGTACTAACTAATTCGCTAATCTAACCTAAATTCAAGAACATGCATCTATAAATAACCATAAAACTCACACTTTTACAGTGAATTACTCAACCAATTCATCATGCATAAACAAATCTCAACAATCAAACACCACCCAAGTCATACTCAACCAATCTTAATCAATTCTTTATAAGACATTTCATCGAGCACTTTATGTGCATCATAATACACTAAAAATCCATCTCTAATTCACCACTTTAATAATCAAACCTCATTAAGAACAACTCTAAGATTACTTTCAGATTTGGAACAACAATTAAACCATCATAAGAGTGACATGCACACTACCATCAACCGTATTCAAGTCCATCTCACCCTCCATACTTCAATTTCCTATCATTCCATCTCTAATCCATACCCAACAACAACCAATCTGATTATTTCATGGAATACACAAAATAGCTAGCTAAATTATTCAAGAAATCACCCAAATTCATAAGCTAAACAATAAAATTCAGATTTGAGATAGAGAAGTTAGGGTTTACCTTAGAAGAAGAGTGAGAGAAAGAAGAGAAAAACAAGGGAGGAAGGTGGCGGCCGGCTGGACTGAGGCGGACGGCGGCCATTCTGTGGCCGAAAATCAACACCAACGACGGCCCTGTGGCGGCAGACGGTGCAGCAGAGGTCACCAAGAGAGAGAGACAGCAATGGAAGAGAGAGAAAGAGAGAGCCTTGAGTGTTTAAACGTAATTCTGAATTTTTGAAGAAAAGAATGGAAGAGTATATTATAAACTCTTCTTACTTATAAGAATGAGGCCTACTTCTTTCAAAAGTGTTGGGTTGTCCAAAGAGAGGAAATAAAATAGGCCCAATCAAATATTAATACCTTCTTTATAACTCGATACCATTAACTTGGGTTCCCGAATAAAATTCTACGAGACTAACTATGAGAAATTTCAATAATAAACAATGTCATGAGTCTTCACTTCTCGAATATTAATAATCCGAATAAACTCCCAAATGAGAAATTGTCAGACAAAGGACCTAAATATTATGGTTTGTTTTACTAGGAAAGATCGAAAATACTATTTGAGAAGTATCTATTGAGATTATCATACTGAAACATCGATGGCTGTTGCACTGTTCAAGTCCTGCAAAACACACGGTTAGATGAAATAAAAAGCGTAAATCAATTTAATTACGTTTGATTAGCAACATTAATCACCATGGATTAGGGCGGGTTATTACAACAATTGCCCATATCATTTAATTTCATGTTTTTCTCCATTAATCCAAAAACCCAAAAAAATTGGTTTGTAGTGTTTATGAGTTCTATGGGTGGATTTCCATCATCCACATGATTTTGCATAGACCCTAGTTCCCGACCCTCTCCACATAATTTACTTGGGCTCCATCAAGGGTTTTGCTAGCGTAGTAAATGGCATAAGGTTTCCCATCAACTCTGTGCCCTAATACTGCTCCTATAGCGTGATCACTAGCATCACACATTATTTCAAATGGTAGATCCCAGTTTGGCGCTTGCATGATGGGTGTAGTTACCAAAGCTTGTTTCAACTTCTGAAAAGAAGCTAGGCATTCTTCATTGAACTCAAATGGGACGTCCTTAGCAAGTAGGTTTGTAAGAGGTTTTGCTGTTTTCGAGAAATCCTTAATAAATCGTCAATAATAGCCCTCATGCCCTAAGAAGCTTCTGATACCCTTCACAGATACAGGCGGGGGAAGCTTTTCAATTACCTCAACCTTGGCCTTGTCTACTAAGATTCCCTTGCTGGATATCACATGTCCTAGGACTACTCCTTCCTGCACCATAAAGTGACATTTTTCGCATTTCAGTACTAGATTAACTTCTTCGCACCTTTGTAGTACTCGCTTCAAGTTCTGCAGGCAAAGGTCGAACGAGGTTCCATACACCGAGAAATCGTCCATGAATACCTCCACAATGTCCTCAATAAATTCGGCTAAGATTGCCATCATGCATCTCTGAAAAGTGGTTGGCGCATTGCACAAACCAAAAGGCATTCTTCTATAGGCGAAGGTCCCATAAGGATAGGTGAAGGTTGTTTTCTCTTGGTCTTTAGGGTGAATTGGGATTTGGAAAAATCCCAAATACCCGTCTGGATAGCAAAAATAGGAGTTTTTTGCTAGACGCTCCAACATCTGATCTACAAAAGGAAGCGGGAAGTGATCTTTCCTGGTGGCTTTGTTCAGCTTCCTGTAGTCAATGCACATCCTCCATCCAGTAACAGTCCTAGTCGGAATTAGCTCATTCTTTTCATTCTTAACTACAGTCATCCCTCCTTTCTTTAGGACTACGTGAACAGGGCTAACCCACTCACTGTTAGAAATGGGGTAAATAATACCCGCTTTAAGGAGTTCAGTATCTCTTTCTTCACTACCTCCTTTATGTTTGGGTTAAGCCTTCTTTGATGCTCAACTGAAGGTTTATGGTCTTCTTCGAGGAGAATTCTATGCATGCAGAAGGAGGGATGTATCCCCTTCAAGTTGTCGATGACATACCCAATTGTCTTTTGATCCGCAGTATTTCTAATAATGATGATATTTCTTCCTTCGTTAAAGTCGAACTCACAATCACTGGATAGGTGGAATTCGGCCCGAGGAACTCGTATCGAAGTCTATATGGTAGCGGTTTCAGTTCCACTTCAGGAGCTTTTTGTTCCATGCTATCAGAATTGTCGGTCAGATCGTACTCCTCATTGGGCTCACTTGTCACTTCAGGTGCAGCATCTAATAGTTTTGCATAGGCTGCTATGGCATCCTCTTCATCCTACACTGAGAAATCATCGAGCAGACATAGTTCAAGTGGATCACTTGACTGATGGTTAGGGGACGCGTCAGTAACAATTTCCTCAATAGAATCTATCAAATTACAATCATCAGACATAGAAGGAAATTTCGCAACATGCTTAAGGTTAAATTCGATCTTTTCTGATCCTACATTAAAGGTCATTTTTCCATTTTTAACATCAACACAACATCTTGAGGTTGCTAGGAATGGTCTACCTAGGATGATGGGTGTCTGCGAGTCTTCGTCCATCTCTAAAATAACAAAATCTACAGGAACGAAGATCTCCCCTATTTTAGTGGGTATGTCTTCTAATATACCTACCGGGTATTTGATGGAATGGTCAGCTAGTTGCAACGTAATAGTGGTGGATTTTAATTCACCTATCCCTAACTTCTTATACATCGAGAAAGGCATCAAATTGACGCTAGATCCTAAGTCACAAAGTGCGTGGTCAATGTGCAGGGAGCCAATTTCGCAAGGAATAGTGAAACTACCGGGATCCTTGTGTTTGGTAGGCAGTTGTTTTATATAACAGCACTACAATAGTCATTTAGGGACATGGTCTCATGTTCCTCTAACTTCCTTTTGTTACTAAGGATCTCTTTGAGAAATTTAGCATAAGTAGGCATTTGTGAAATCACTTCATTGAACGGGACAGTAACCTGAAGTTGTTTTATTATTTCCATGAATTTCCCAAATTGTTTATCAAGTTTCGTATCAACTAACCTTTCAGGGTAAGGTACCACTGGTATATGGATTCTTTGGTTAGCTACTGGTGGCTCCTCTTGCCTTTTTCTACTTTCCTTGTCAGTAGCATCTAATGGAGGTTTTTTTTCTGGTTCAGGGTCCCTATCAAGGGTGCTACTGGTTGGGAGTGATTCAGTTACTGTGTTTTTAGGTTGCTTTCGCCTAGGTTCATCTAATTGTTTTCCACTCCTAAGGGTCAAAGCACTGCAGTCTCCTAAGGGGTGGAAAAATTGTCCGGGTAAGTCATTTGGGAGGCCAATTTTTCATTCTGGTGAGTCAGGGTCTCTATCTTTTCCAAAAGGTTTTTAATGGTCCCTACTTGTTCCTGTTGGTTTGACAGAAGGTTTTTCACCAAAATTTCTAAGTTTGGTTTTTGGTCAACATGATGAACCTGCTGGGTTTGACCATTACAGATTATTTCCATAGGACAAGCAGAGGTTGCGTGATCGATCGAATGACATGAATTACATGATAAAAGTAAGGGTGCAGGCAAGTCAATACGGTCCATTGTTTTCACTAAAGAATCAAGCTTAGCAGTTAATAATGAAATAGCATCAATATCTTGCTTACCTCCCGCTCCAGGGTGGGGTTCTGACCACCGTCGTGAGTTGTCTGCTAGATTCTCGATCAGAGTCCTGATTTGTGGTATAGTTTTATCCATGATGTTGCCTCCAGCTGCTGAGAGGATGCTTCCTCTTGTTGACTCGTTCACTCCATTGTAGAATGATTGGATTCGAACCCATGGTTCCAATCCATGTTGAGGACATTGTCGAAGAATGTCCTTGAATCTTTCCCAAGCATCGTATAAAGTCTCATCCGGCTCTTGTGTAAAGGTTGAAATTTGATTCCTCTGACTGGTGAGCTTGCTTGGAGGAAATTATTTCGCCAAGAAAGTGTTGGCTAGTTCATCGAAGGTTGTGATCGAATTTGGTGGAAGTGAATCGAGCCACTCCCATGCCTTGCCTTCCAACGAGAACGGGAAGAGACGTAGTTTGATGGCGTCTTCCGACACGTTATTGGCCTTGTAAGTGTCACAAGCTTAACGGAAAAGTTGCAAATGTCGGTTCGAGTCTTCGTTCGCCAGTCCATGGAACGGTGCTTTTGAAACCAAGTTGATTAATGACTGACGTAGCTCGAAGTCGTTCGCTTGGATGGTGGGAACGTTGATAGCTGATTGTGGGTTGGTGACATTGGGAGTTGGATACTGCCCGAATGTCCTTGGTCATTGTTCTCCCATCTCTTCTTCCTTTTCCGATTCTTGCTCCTCTTCGTCTGTTTCTTGATTTTCTTGATTTTCTTTCTCCAGTCTCGTTCTTTTCCTTCTCTCTCGAAGAGTGCGTTCAATCTCGGGATCATACTCAAAAGAGAATTCTTTTTGCATAAACCTGAAAAAGACAAAAACAAGAACACCAAGTGTAATAAAGAAAAATAAAGAAAAATAACGAAAAACAAATAACCTAGTCACCTAGAGCGCGTTCATCCAATGGAGGTTAGGGGGACGAATCCCCGGCAACGGCGCCAAAAACTTGACAGACCTAAACTAATAAGGGTGTCTGTGTACCGCAAGTGTACGGGTCTGTGTATTAATAAATATCGTTCTCTCTCAGGGATTTGCATTCAACCACGCACTGAACTAGTTCACTACAAAGAATGCTAGATCGATCCAGGATTTGTGGTAAGGTTTTCTAAAACTAAACTAAGTATGAATATTTAGGGTTTTTAACAGATGATTAAAGGTGTTCAGGGGAGTCCACTCTAGTCAATCAGTCAATTTATCAGCAATCCCGGTGTAGGTAACAAGATAATTTGGAGTCTATAATCTTTCTAGGCCTTATCACATCGATCTTTCGGTCGGAAGTGAGCTACAGTGATTAAACTAAACATTAATTCTAACTATTTAACCTACTCAAAGATAAAGAACTGATTATAATCGACTCTAGGTAAGAATCATTATTTCTAAATATTTTCTAAGCCTATTTAATCTACGCTCTTCCAATTCAAGATTCAAACTTTCGTCATATCATCAAGAATCTAATACCAAGTAAAAGGCGGTTAGCCAGATTTTACTATGATATGCAATGCACGCAGATTAAACGAATAAAGGAATAACTAACACTGAGATTGTATTCAAAATCAACCAAATGACATCGAGTTTATCCCCCGAACAAATGAATTAAACTACTCATAACGCGAGAAACAAACATCGCAAAAGCTAAACAAATACTGGAAAACATAGAGGAGAAATAGAAATAACCGGTGTCCAAAGTGCCGAAATCGATCTCTTCATGTCACCAGAATCGATCTCTTTCGTGTTCTTCGATCACTTACAATAAATCTAAACTAATAACAATGTCTTGAATTGAACTTCAAAGAAAACTATCTAAAACTACCCTAAAAGCTTTCTTTTCTATCTGATGTTTTTCGTCGGGCGTGGCTTTTTCTTGAACGGCAGGCGCGTTTTTTTTTTATATGGGAGAGTTAGGGCACAAAACACTGGCGGCGCTTTTTTGGGCGCTGGCAGCGTTTGGCTTGGGGAAAATCTTCTCCGCATCAAGGCGCTGGCAGCGTTTGCTAGTTTCCTCGTGTCCCGGAGTGTCTGGAGGAGGCGCTGGCAGCACTTTGCTTCTCCGCCCAAATCTGGGCTGGGTCTTTGATGATTTGGGCCGCTTCTCCTTCAACTCTTCTTCTCTTCACTTTTCTTTTTATTTTCTTGTGAATTTTCCCATTTTTCCTCAACTTTCCATGCTTTTTGATGGATTTCCAATATTTACTGCAAAATGTACCAATCTCGCAACCAAGTGAAGAAATCACATAAATTGATATAAAAATACAGAATTTTGGGTATAAAAAGCATGAAATAAATATGTTTTGAGCCCTATAAAAACTATATAAAAATCAATTATCAGTGTGCTTTTATAAGATTTGAAAAGAGAATAAATAGGAACTTTACAGAACTATTTCATTGAACATACAACATCAATTATAAAAAGTACAACATTTACACATTATTTACAAGGAAACAAAGAAAGCTTTAGGTCTTACATTGTGCTAGTTTGAAGAAGAGGCCTTGTCTTGCTTTGGTGCTTGAAAATGCTCCTTCTCAATGAAACAAACCAAAAGAAAGTAGGAAAAAGTGGTGGAAAAGAAGGTAGGAAAGAGGGCTTTTGTGGCTTTTATGTGTTTAGGCTTAGGGTTTTTATGGTGTTTTGGATATGGTGAGTTTAGGGAATTAGGGGATGGTAAGAATGGGAACTAAGATGATATGAAAATGGTGATAAGAGGATAGGAAAGATGAGTAGAGTAGTGATATGAAGGTGGAATTGAGAATGGAGATTAGAATAACACCAAGGAGAATAAGAGAATTGGTGAGTGAATGAGTGAGGGAGAGAGGAATGGAATGAATTGTTGTTTGAAGATTGAATGAGGTGATGAATGAGTTTAGCTTTGAGAGGAGTAGTATTTATAGGAGAATGAGGGAGAGAGGATGCATATGCATGCATGCACACACATAGTAATCTCCGGCTAGGCACAAAACACTAGGGCAGTAGGGGAGATGATCTTCCATGGATGGTGGCCCGTGGTCAATTGACCACGTGTGGGCGGAGTCCTCAAGGCTGACCGGCCACCAGCTGGGGGGATGGACGGGTTGTCGTCCACGCATGCATGGACGGTGGTGTGTGGAGTCAATCTGCCTAGGGAAGTGGTGTTTCACACAGGGCGGTGAGAGCTATTGTTATTTAGCTTATGTAAGGTGCTTTTTGAGTGCTTTTGTGAGGATTCGAACTCGAGACTTCGCGGCACTAGGCTTGCATGGCGTTGTATTTTACGTAGGCACGTTCGATCTCTTCTTCTTTATTTGATCCTTTTATTTTATACTTATGTTGTATAACTTGTGACAAAATCTGGTATCTACAGATAGCCCCCACGTTGATTGAGTCTGAGACAGGACGAAAATTAAAGTAGAATGATGGACACCGACCTGGATATGACTTTGGAGTGCAAAGCCTGAGGGTATGACTTTGGAGTGCAAAGCCCAAGGTGATGCTTGGAAACGGAATCCTGCATCGCGGTTGTGGGCGGTGTGCGCCTCTATCGGGGTTGATCTTGAGCAGGAATGATGCTCTACTCGTAGTGGTCTCGGACGTCTGGTGATGTCCTACTCGAAATGATCTTGGGTGCTGAATGCGTCCTACCTGAGGGTGTGGGCTGACACTTGGAAGCTCAGTCCTGTGTCGCGGTTGGCGAACTTGCGCCGATAGGTGTTCTCAGGCGAGTAATGACGCCTTACTTGTTGGGGAGACTTCATCGAATGCGATGCCGATGGCTCTTGGAGATAGTTATTGATGGTGGCATTTTCGATGCCGAAGGACTTCATCAGGCGCGATGCTGACGGCCTTAGGGTCGAGACTTCATCGGGCGCAATGCCAGTGGCTCGGATGTTGAGACTTCATCGGGCAAGATGCCGATGGCTCGGGATTTTGTGAGGGCAGCTTTGGTGCCGATGTATGTGGCTCTTATTCCTGAGATCTCACCGATCCTGATGTCGATGACTCTTATTTTCCTGCGATTAACGCAACATCTTTATTAGTTTTAAAAAAGATTTTTTTTCAAATAACGTACCTCGGTTTTCGTCAGCATTATCGTTTGGAAAATGCTCATTGTTTTGCGAAATTGGCACTTCAATCTTGTGAAGACCAGTGTTTTTTATTGGGCACTCTTATCCGTGCAACTCTCTTGAAAGCATACAAATTGATCCTTGAAAATAAACATGGATAATAAGACAATCTTCCCTCCTTCGTAAGGCCGGCCAGACTATGGGCAAAAAAGCAGAGAATCTTCTCGTACAAACCAGCTTTTGCAGGTCATGCAGGAGGTTTCTTGCAATTATTGTGGACAACTTGGAGGCCGATCAACCTTTAGCTCCGGCCAATGAAAGATCGCCACGTGGAAGTGTGGACCGAGCCATTTCACCTATATAAGAGTACTTGGGTCAAGGCAATCTTCATCAATCTTATTCAAGCTCTTGCTTGCTTCTCTTCCTTTGCTCTCTCTAGAAATCTTCTTTGAATATTTTTAGTCCTCATCATAGAAAGATGAATCTCTTCAAAAGGGGACGCATATGTGCTACTCAGCCAGTAGTTCAGGAGCGTCCTTATGCGAGGATGGTGCAAAGGGAATATCCAAATAGAGAATTCACTCCAGCGCAACTCGTGTTTCGTCAAGATGAACATGCATGGTTCTTCCGTTCCCATGTTTCGGTACGCACTTTTCATAACATGTTTTTATCTTTTCAAAGAAATTGTGCATGTCATTGCTTGCGTTTAGCACTTTAAGTTAGATTTAAAGTAGATGAGTACTCTAAATTTTGCTTAAAAGTACATAATGCTTTTGAGTGAACACTTAGACCTTTACTTTTATCTTCTTGCTATAGGAGCATAGCTTTAAGTCTTGTGGAAGCATGCAAAGCGTGGTAGCTTTGTTTAGTCATGAAAACATATGAAGATTCTACTCGGCCACCATTGAGGGTGCAGGTTTTGGCCCTTTCCTGGCCTGCTTGAGAACTTGGAAACCACGTACCAGAAGAATATTCGGACGGTCCATAGTGGAGGGTTTTTGGGATTCAACAAACTCGTTTCACCTTCCTGTGGGCGAAATGATGCTCACTCCTGTCGATTTCGTGATGATTACTGGCCTCAGCTGTGGTGGCCTGTTGTTGGTATTTCAGAAGGATCCTACTCCTCGGGTCTTCGAGTTCTTGCAACCCACTCTCGCTCTGGTAGTGCGGAATGGCACTTTGCGGTATTCTCACCTGGCGGCCATTTTGAAAAGTGAAGGTTTTGAAAGTTTGCCCCTCCCTCAGCGTCAATTTCTGGTTCTTGTGCATTTTATCAATGCAACTATTTTTGCCAATCGTGGGGACACGATCACCTTTCCTTGGATGATCATCTCTTGGACTATGGAGCGGTGAGGAATTTCAATTGGTCTGCTGCCGCTTATGCTCACTTGGTGAGAGGGATTCGGATCGCCTATCGTCCCACTGGTTGCGACACGGTCGGGCGCACGAGAGCCACAAAGTCGAAGAAACTCAATTTAGGTAGCAGTCTTTGGCGAGTCTTGGAGGTATGCTCCAAGATATTTTCTTTTGGAAATTTGTAGTGTGCAAAATTCCTTTTCTTGATTCGAATAAGATCTTTCCTGGTGTGCAGGTGTGGGTCTTAGCGTATTTCCTTCCGGTAGTCGGGGGAACAAACTATGTCAACTTGAGGATCCCTACCGTTGTTCAATGGGCGGACCCATCGCACTACCGTCGCCCCAAATACCATTTCAAGGGTTTGAATGGCCTTAGGCAGATCATCGACACTCTTCGACCGGTATGGCTCATTTTTCTTGTTTTCATCTTTCTGTTCTTAAGCTCATAATGTCCTTTTCAGGAGGGCATCGTCTGGTTTCCATGGAATGGCTACTGTTTGGAAGGTCTCCATTATGATATCCGTTGGCACATGAGGCAAGCAAGCGCTGCTTGTTCTTGGAAGGTCCCTCGGGCCTCGTCTTCTATTTGGGAGAGCGCTTCTTTTTTCAACATGCAGAGGAATGGCCTTCTAGGGTGCCTGTTGACCCTCTTGAGCTCATTTATGATAAGCAAGCCTTGACGCAGGATGAGATGGCTCGATTGTTGATTGGAGAACCCGCCATCAATTTCATAGTTCCAGTGGATGACTTGGAGGAAGCGGCCGCTCAGCATAGAGGGCGCTTGACTTTTGCTCAGGTAAAGAATTTCTTCGGCCAACAAAATAATGCATTCTTGCTCTCTTGCTAACGAGTTGTCCTTTTGCAACCGGGCGGATACGATCCTCTCCTGGACGAAAATGTGGAAGAACCTGAGCAAGCAAAGGACAAGGACATGCTATTTGGCTTCATCCCTCTTGTGCCGAATGATCACGAAGTGTTGCAGTACTTCGATGCCAACCCGGTAGGTCGCTTGTTTATGTTGTTTTTTTTTTTTTTTTGATCCTCATCCTCGTTGACCCTCTCTTTGTGCAGCAAGCCTATGCCCACATTCGAGTTCTGTTGAGGGAAGAAATTACCGCCCGAGAATTCATTGCCCGGAACTTTGTGAATGGCCAATATCAAGGTCCCATGCCAGCTGGTGGTGGAGAAAATCACGAAGCTCATTCTCATGCGAGCTTGTTACATTCTAGGAGCTCATCACGGCGTCCTCCTCGTCATTCTTCACCAGGAGAAACTAGTAGGAGAGCTTATCGTGGAGATCCGGGTGCAGGACCGTCTAGGCGTAGGTGATATGTGATTTTCATATAGAGTTTTTAGGGCTCAAAACATATTTATTTCATGCTTTTTATACCCAAATTTCAGTATTTTTATATCAATTTCTGTGAATTCTTCACTTGGTTGTCAGATTGGTACGTTTTGCAGGAAATATAGGAAATACATCAAAAAGCGTGGAAAGTTTATGAAAATGGGAAAATACAAAAAAATAAAAAGGAAACTTGAAGAGAAGAAGATTTGAAGGAGAAGAATGGCCCAACAGAGTGGCCTGACCCGATTTTGGGCGGAGAGCCAAAACGTTGCCAGCGCCCCTAAAGCGCTACCAGCGCCTCCTCCAGAAACTTCAGCAGCTGAGGATTCACTAAGCACTGCCAGTGTTTTCTAGACGTTGCTAGCGCTTAGACACGGAGAAAACTTCTCACGAGCCAAACACTGCCAGCGCCCAGAGGAACGCTGCTAGTATTTTGTCACAACTCAAAATAGCTTTTGTCCTCCAATTGCAATTGTCAACCATCATATCCACGCTCCAACGTCATCAACTCTAAATCTTTAAGAATATATGTTGCCAAACGTAACTTTGGTTTCAAGATCCTATAATAAGCGACGTATATAATGGAAAGCATGGAATATGTTGATTGATTTTCTTCCTTCAAGAAAAATAAAGACTAATTACTCTCTTTTCTTTTCACAAATCAATTTTGTTAATTAATTTAGATACTGATCATTCTTCCATTTTATTCCTACAATGTTCTAGTCTTTTTGTTTAAGTCCTAATGTTTTAATCAATTAAATGTATATTAGATGTTGTTCTTTTTTCTTTCTTTCCTAGCTAGAGTTGTGGTAAATACATATTTAGGCAGGTTCTTTTGGGTTGGAACTTCCAACTCCTCACATCTTTCCATGCATCTTCTTCCAATTGCTACTAGCTTCTTCCAACTCCGACCAGTTACTTTCAACTCCTTCCAACTGCTATTAGTTTCTTCCAACTCCTTTCGATGCGTACAATTTATTGAATTATTATATAATTTAATTAGTAATATTTCCTGTATTTTATAAATTTATGTGATTAATGTGTTTGATAAGAAATAAATTGTGGTATAGAAAAATGACAAATTGTAAACTTTAATTCATAATATCAATACTAGGTATTTTAAAGTAATTTGAGAATTTAACTTGCCCTTTTATCTTTTATTATGCAATAAGAAATATGAATATTAAAATTTATTTCACAATATACAAAATTAAATATTAGATGAGAAAAAATAAAATCATAATCTTATTAATTATGATGAGACAATTTAAATATCATGGTCAAAGGTCCTTATGTGATAAAATTAAATAATATACAATGAAGGTTTTTTAAATATTGATTATGCCATTGTAATTATCCAAAAATTTTCTTCTATTATTTGATATGGAATTGCATTATTATTATATGTCGCAATTCAAAAGAGGTCGTAAGAGATGTTATTTGTCAAGATGGATTAATGAAAAGTTTAACTATCATTATTCTTCTTTAAGAACAATAATGGAATAACCATTTGGAGTTGTCAAAATAACATGGAAGAAGTTCGGTGATAAGATATCTCAAATGAAATTAAAGCAACTGAATGAAGTTATTATTGCATCATGAATGTCATACACTTTTAGCCTTCTTTATCAAAAGGGTATCACTAAGGCAACTTACTATCCAATGAAGACCTGAAGTTATCTTACCTGATGAGCAGACTAAACACGTGACAAAATAGTTTAGAGATGAAATAGTGCATATATATGATATAAGCCAATCTCATCCAGGATGATACTTATCAAAACTTTCGTTCTATTGACCATATTAGCTTATTACTGTTTCTTTTGTTGGCTACCTTGATATATTTAAACTTTTATAATTTTAATTTCACGTTTAATTTTAAACTTTAATTTTCGTTTTTGTTTAATTTTAATTTTACTTGTATTTTATTTCTATTTTTAGGGACTTGTACTTGCACTTCTAGTTTTAATTTTACTTTTAATTTATAAACAAAATACGAGAAAAAAATATTTTTATTATATATCTATTTAAACAAATTATATATCCATTAAAATTAATTACACTCTTTCCAACTATTTCCAACAGTTTTGATTACTTCCAAGTTCCAATTCTTTCAAGTTTTTTGCAGTTCTTTCCAACTTCTTTTAGTTTTCACAAACTCTTTTCAGCTCCTTATAACTTTGACTAACTCTTTCCAATTCCTTCTATCTTCTAGCTTTATTTATCCAATCCAAAAGAACATTCTTAATAAGGATAATTGGATTATTTTAAATGTCATATTGCTCTACTAAATATATTATACTCGTTGGTGATGGAGATCATCCCTCACAACCTCATTTGGTGTCAGCATGTTTTGAGGCCATCCATGAATCCCAGAAGGTCATTGACTATATCAAAGGTCATCCACCTGATGTGAGGCCATCCTTATTGTCTCAGCACTTTAGAATTGAGGCCTCACACACATTTGGTCCTTTGGAGGTCGTTCATAATGTCCAAGCTTACATGGTCCGAAGGTTATTTGGGTTTATTAGAGCTATTTCAATCTGGACATGCATTGAGGACGTTTATCTGGACATTGAGGACATTTATCTAGAGTCGGTTGTTCTTTTCAACGTGGTTTGTGATTCTCTTCTCTTTGGAGGTCAATGAAGTATGTTACTAAGACATTCTAAATGCCAAAGGTTGATCTATTTGGAGGTCGTTTGCATTCTGCACAACTATTGCAATCTGGGTACGTGCATGAAGACCTCATTCGGGATCAGCTTGTCTTTTGGTGTTTCAGCAAGGTCCTTTTGGTCTTTTCACTTGTGTTGCGTCATTTTCTACTTATTGGAGGTCATTAATCTTCAATGCAATCTGAATATATGTATGAGGACCTCCATATTGAGTTTGCTGAGAATTTGGACGTCCAAGGACATTCCTTACTGGAGGAAGACTATTTGCACCTTGTTGACTTCACTTCCTGAGTTGTTGAGGTCTTTCCAATTCAGTGAGGTGTTTGTCATTGAGGCCCTCTATGAAGACATCACTTTCGAGTTGTTGAGGTCCTTCCAGCTCATGAGGTGATTATCCAGCCTTGCCCACGTGAGGAATGCTACTCCAATAAGAAAGCGCCATGTGTGATGTTTCTAGAGCCTTCCAATTGTTCTAGAAGCTTCATGAAGATGCCATGTGTGACGCTTTTATTAACCCTCATTATTATTGTTCTAGAAGCTTCCTAAGTTAGTTACATTTTGTCTTATTCTGATGTAATTAGCTAATTAAGCTAGATTAGGACGTTTTCTTTTTGCTCAAGAAACTCCTAATTAGATATCTCAGCTGGGTTTATATATTCCCACTGTGAGGTCATTGTATTCAACAACTTGATGATATGAAATATGAGATTTGAGTGCCTTATTGAGCCTCTTGTTTGTGAGTGACGTTAAACTCTCAAATTTGGTTAATTCTACAACAGTATCAAGGATTTGGCAATCCTTGTGGTGGGTGTAGAGCTTGGTGACTTCAATGGTGGTGTGCCTGTATCCGTTGAGGTAATCTAGTCCATTGCCCTTGTGTTCTAGCTGTGGTGTGCCTGTATCAGCTTGAGCTCAAGTCTATCTTTCCTTTTTCTGTTTTTCCCATCCCTCATTATCCATTTTGATCCATTTGATGCCATTTGGTGCGTGGTGGACCGAGTTCTATCTTGGAGGAGGTTATTCGTGTTGTTCTTGCTCATCTGATATTATTTCACACCTCATCCATTTCATACATTCGATTCTGGTTGATTATCCCCTGTTTTGGAGCAGTTTCCATTCGATTATCCATTGTGAGGTCCCAGATTCCAGTGTGTGTGTGTCCGTTTGATGTTTGTGAGGTCATCACTCTGATCCTAGCAACCTTGCATACATCAGTTGGTGTGATCACTAATGAGCACAATAATATTAGACCAACCACACTTGCTAGTCTACTACACTAGGGTTTCACTTTTGTATAAAATATATATTTAATTTTACGGGTTTACAGGTTAGATTTTCAGTCCATGTCCATACTTGAACTCGGATGTGTCAAAATTTTAGTGGATCTAGACCTGACCCAGACCCAATTTTAGACACATACCCACCTAAGGCACTGTGCTTTTGTGCGTTTAATATATGTTGCGGTTAGTTGCGGTAGATTGCGGTAAGTTGCAGTGGAAATAGTAAAAAGGTAATGGTAATTTGCAGTATGTTACGGTAGGTTGCGTTAATTTACGTTGCGGTTAGTTGCATTAACGCACAAAAGAACGGTGCCTAAATGGATCAGGTCTGAATCAGATCCAAGACCTCAATTATATGGAAGGACCGAGTGTACATAGCATTGTACACTCGGTATATATATGGGGTAGGGTATATATAAGATTCACGTGAGATTTTATTATGGACTCATTTCTTATCACGCGGATATCATTCGATCGTATCCTTCATTGGTCAATTTTTTTCCTTGGTCAATAATGATGAGTCCTTCGATGAACACAACAATGGCGGGAAAACAGAGAACCGTCAAGAAGACGTGCCTGAATTAGGTAAACAATAACCAATGATGTTGCAATAAGTTTACATTGGAGTGCTTGAATATTGCATCAAAGATGTGAAAGTATGTACTATATAATTGAAATTTTATCTACAAATATGAATTCTTGAGTTTGAATATTGCGTTGATGTTTTCGAAGAATGCACTCGATTTGGCAAAAAATGCACTACATAGTGGAAAATTTATCACTGAAACATACTGGTTTAATTTTGATACTCATATCAAGATAATAATGCATCAAAATTAGGAAAATTTGCATTGAATAAGGGAAAGTATGAATTGCATAATGGAAATTTTATCAACAAATATGAATTCTTGTGTTTGAATACTGCGTTGATATTTCCGAAGAATGCATTTGATTTGGGGAAAAATGGACTACGTATTGGAAAAATTATCACCGAAACATACTGCGTTTATTTTGATACACTCATATCAAGATAATAATGCATCAAAATTGGGAAAATCTGCATTGAATAAGGGAAAGTATGCATTGCATAATGGAAATTTTATCAACAAATATGTATTCTTGTGTTTGAATAATGCGTTGATGTTTCCGAAGAATGCATTCGATTTGGGGAAAAATGCACTACGTAGTGGAAAAATTATCAAGATGTTTCCGAAGACTATTACCAACCTGTTGCTAGGATTCTGCGCTGTCTTCGCCTCGATCCTTCTAGCTGGCCGAAATTCCACGATAGTTCGATCAAAATATCTTCACAACTATGGGTTGCTCGCTCTTTTTTGTTGTGGAGGAAGTAGCCAGGAAGCAGATGGGCATGGGTTATAGGCGGTACTGAAGGGAGTGTTTTGAAAGGGATGGGTTAAGGTTAAAAATTGAAAAGGAGCTGATTTTTTTAATTTATAGCACGTGGGTTATACTCTCCCATACACACCTTACTATGTACACATGATAATATATTATAATTTGCGTACCATCATCCCTATGTTGGTGTGAGATTAGCAAACAGTTTTTCCAAGTGAAAATTGAAAACAGGAAAAAATAAAGGGAAATTGAATTCTAATAATACGAACTTTTGGCCATATAAGACTTAATAATACGAACTTTCGATTAGATTCTGAATAATATGAACTTTGACCCCCTGTTGCCCCCAGTAACACGCCACCGAGTTAGCTTTATTTTGACTCGTTAGGAAATCTAGGTGGCAGTGGCGGCACGTTTTCTTTGATGTTTGATCATGCCATGTCACCCATTGACTTAAAAAATTGCCACATCACCCTCTCTTTCTCTCTCTCTTCGTCATTCCCAGATCCGTTTCCCCATCTTCTTCTATCTTCTTCTGGGTTATTTCACCCTCTTCTCTTCTCTTCTTCTATCATTCCCTCATACTTTCTGATATTAAATCAATCCAATTCTTTGCCCACTCAGATCTGGCTTCCCTTTGTAAAGATGTAATCTTTCATTCTTTTCCTTTTCGCTTTCCTATATCTCCTATCTGTTAAGTATCTTACCTTTTTCTTCTTTCTGGGTTTCTGAATTCATGGCAGATTTTACATCGCACAAAAGGATCTTCTTTTTCCAGCTTTTGGGATAAAATGAAAGCCTGCGTTGCTAGATAAAGAGAGAAGAGAAGAGATTTTGCAAAGGGAAATCGATCATATGCGGCACGGCTCAAGAACCTTCCCAAAATTCCCAGCTTTATCTGAGATTTTGGTGCAACAGTACAGTTTCTTCGGGGCACAAAATTTCGCATGTATTTTGAAAGAGATTTCTAAATGGTTTTTGGTTCACTCAGAGAAATAATTAGCAAAATGAAGAAGTACATAATTTGCTCCCGCCACCCAAAAAAAAAAAACTTCAGAACTAAACAATGCCCCCAACCTGTTCGATGAAATTTCCCAGAGAACGAAGCAGCCATAGGCTAAAATGCAAGTCATTAAAATTAGTAAATGACAAATCTTTAGCTTGTACGAATGTGCAACGGCGTACATAGTTGAATGGAAAATGGTGGAATGTTGAGTTGGATTTCAAATACTTTGACATGGTTTTCCAAAATCAGACGTTCCGAATACCAAAATCTCATAAAGTATGAGGGAATGATAGAAGAAGAGAAGAGAAGAGGGTGAAATAACCCAGAAGAAGATAGAAAAAGATGGGGAAACGGATCTGGGAATGATGAAGAGAGGAGAGAGAAAGAGAGAGGGGGGCCGGGGGGGAAGAGAGAGGAGAGAGAAAGAGAGGGTGACGTGACAATCTTTTAAGTCAATTGGTAACATAGCGTGGTCAAACATCAAAGAAAACGTGCCGCTACCGTCACCTAGATTTGTCGACGAGTCAAAATAAAGCTAATTCGGTGGCGTGTTACTGGGGGGCAACAAGGGATCAAAGCTTATATTATTCAGAACCTAATCGAAAGTTTATATTATTAAGTCTTATATAGCCAAAAGTTCGTATTATTAGAATCCAATTTCCCAAAAATAAAAGGAAATAAACAGGGGAGCTACTATCCTACCAGTTAGAGCTGGGAAAAGCTGACACGGCACGATTACCGACCTGAACCTAACACGATATTAAACGGGTTAAGGTAGAAATTTTCAACCCGTTTAATTAAATGGGTTGACACGGTAAACCCGTTTAATTAAATGGGTTAGGTTCAGGTCAGGATTTTCAACACGAAAAAACATCTACTTAACCCGTTTAATTAGGTATGTTAAATGGGTCAAATCGTTAGCTCGATAATTGTTACCTAATTATACCGTTTATCAATAAACTTAGGTGAAAGTTCCAGTTAATACTCTTTGAAATATGCGCAAGACTTGTAATTTTAACTTGTATTCATATTTGACTATGAATTAAAAGACATCTATTTATATATAACTCGAATTATATTACTACGTAAATTGTGGAGTATGATATGTCATTGTTTCGATCTCACAATGAGTTGTTTTGTATAAATGAGTTAATGGTTAAACGGGTAAATTGGTAAATTTATTCTAACACGCTTACTTAAATGGGTAAACAAGTCAAAATAAGGTCAACCCGTTTAAAATTTAAACGGTAAACGGTTTCAATTTTCAACCCGTTTAATAAATGGGTTAGGTTCAGATCGAAGGATTTTGAACCCGTTTAAATTTGACACTAACACGACTCGACCTGACCTGTTAGCCAGCTCTACTTCCCGTGAAAATTGAAGCTAAAGTTGCGCAAAACAAAAGTTTTTCCAAGCTAAGGACTTCAGACCTCTCTCCCTTTGCGGCTGCAGCTAGTGAGATTCATTCACATTCAGGTACCCAATTTCAGTCTCAAATTTCTGAATGCGATTGCGATCGTAATTGTGATTCGTTTGACTCATGAATTTTAGTTACGATGCCTGAATTCTCAACACCCAAATATGCTGGAATTTCAGGTTCAAAATACAGTCGATCGAATCGAATTTTACAGCAGAAAGGACGCTGTTCATCTGATTTTAGTGGGCGAAAATGGATCCCAACGAAGTGAAATCGACCATCTCTAACTTGGCTTTTGGCCATGTTATGGCTGCTGCTGCCCGCGATCTACAGAAGGTATTCTACTATCTCTCCCCACCCCCTCTCCTCCTCATTTCGGTTTTCCCCATTTTTGTCCATGTAATTTGTACTATCAGATACCCTTTGTCAGTGTATGTACCACTTCCTATGGCTTTAATCTGATTGCAATTCTATCCATGAGTTTGATCTCAACTGGTAAAAGTAGCAACTTTTTGAGTTCATGACTAATATTTACATATTCCTCTAAATACCCGTGTGTCTGATAAATTCCCATGTTTGGTACTCATTCAATATACTGTTTTTGAAGTGGCTCGGTTTCAAGTGGTAACTTATGTTAGGCTTACCTGTTTGTGGTAGTGTATGTCTTGACCTTTCTAGTCACTAGTGTTCTGTCATGGGATCCATATAAAGAAAGAGAGAACTTCATCCAACGGCAGTTACAACAACAATCTGAGTGGAGAAATAGCTCGGCTCAAGTGTAATTCAGTCTCTGATCCCTAGAGGCATGGTGGGAGTTTTCCCATTTCACGTCTAGTTTAGCAAGCTAGCCCATACCAAAATGTCTCATGAGTCATGATGACTTGTATTATTCTAGTGTGAGAGTGGTTAGATGCTTCTAGTGTTGCTGTTTCGTGATTGATCTTTGAAACAGGCAAGTTTTCTTGCTAATGCTCGTATTGTGCGTTGATGTCTGCTTAATTGATGTCTAGGAAATTGTAGCCCAAGAGAAGGCACAGACGTCAAGTTCAGTTAATGACGAGGTTGACCTGGATGAGTTGATGGATGTAAGTTGGGCTTCATCGTGTCGGTGTCATTATGCTTGTATTTATACTTTACGAGAATGCTGAACGGTTATATTGCTGTCTTTAATGTCAGGATCCAGAGTTAGAGAAGCTACATGCAGAGAGAATTGCGGCCCTGAAGGTTTCGAGCTGTATTTTTTTAATCTGCTTGCAGCATTAGTAATTATTTCGCTTCTGCTTTCTAAATTTAAATATTCACCCTAGGTTTTATTTTCTAGAAAGAAGCTGAGAAGAGACAAATACTGAAGAGACAGGGTCATGGAGAATATCGGGAGATAACTGAAGGGGATTTCTTGGGTGAAGTCACAGGCAGTGAATTGGTGATTTGTCATTTCTATCATCGGGAGTTCTATCGCTGCAAGTAAAGTCATTGTCTGACTATTTATTGTTATTGCCACTGAATACACTTTTCCAAAATTTACTATGTTGAAATTCTGTTTATTATGAGGGTTCTTGGTTAGTTGAACATACATCATGATTCTCCAAAATTTAAAGCCATAGCTTGTTAATAGTTTGACCTTCCATGATATATGCTGTTGTTTTGCTAGTTATGGTTTAAAATATGATCTCTCTGTCTGTCTGTCGACAACCACCCTCCCTTTCTCACACACACAAAAACTAGAATGCAAAAGTATCAAGGTGCTCAATATTTAGATTCTGTTAAAAGTCTTGCTCTCTCTAAGTGGGTAAGGGTGAATTATGTACTGAAGTGAAAATAACACCAGTGTTCTTACATTATCTGTGTCTTCTTCTATTTCCCCCACACTGCCCTGCAGCCCCACCTCAAGTGTCCGTGCAATCAGCTTGTTCTTCAGGGAAGTTATTTCTTGATTGCCTAACCCCTGATGTTGGTTGTGGAACTGAGCATAGCATTTCTATGGTTTTTCAAAGTCCAATGTGCATCTTCCTGGGCAGTCTGCTGATTTATATCTTTCAGTCAGTATACAACAGTCACAGTTACAGCATCTGATGATGTTCACCATAACTATAATTCAGTTTGCTTCGCATTTCCTTCAGTTATGATGAGCTGTGCATTATTCTTACACCCGGTTTAACAACTTTATGGTGATTCTTTCAGGATAATGGATAAGCATCTGAAGGCACTTGCACCAAAGCATGTTGATACAAAGTTTATTAAACTGGATGCAGAGGTTAGTGTAATGTCCAATTTGTGCCAATTAGGTTGCCATTTGCTTGTCTGTTTTATGGCATTCGTCTTTTGCTCAACGAATGGTCACAGTGGAATGTGTTTCAAATGTACTACAAATTCTGCACAGAAGCTTCAAATTGATAAGCTGACAATTTTACTATAAACACAGAATGCCCCATTCTTCGTCTCCAAGCTTGGCATCAAAACTTTACCCTGTGTTGTACTCTTCAGGTCAGTATTCTGTTTTCAATTCGTCTGCGATCTTGTGCCATAGTCAAGAATTCTCAGTGAATTTTGATTAACAACATGAGTTGTCAGGTATTTTTTTCGTCTGAATGTTTGTGCTCCAATGTCCCATGGACACCTACCAAGGGACGCTAGAGGCCATCTTCCTTTGTAAGCTGGACCCTGGCTTCTATGCTCCCAGCTCCCCTTGCTAGGGAGACTTGGTGCTCAGTTTTATTTCAGCTTGCGCAGCTTGGTAGCTCCCCATCCCGGGTTGTGTTACCTGCATTTGGAGCTCTCCAGATCCTACTCAGGCAGGATCCATACTAGGGCTAGTGCTGCTGTGTTCATTGTCACTGTTTTGTAGCTCCTTCTTCCCTATCTCCTGAGCTCGGACTCTATTCTTGTCTTGCTTAGGAAAGGAGGGTCTTAAGGGAGGAGGGGCTGGGGGGGGGGGGGGGGGAGGAGGGGTGTTACTCTGTAAAGTGATTTCTTATTCATAGACCATTTGAGCTCTTCTGAGTTCTGAATTGTTACTTTCAGGAAAGGAATAGCCGTCGATAGGTTAGTTGGGTTTCAAGACTTGGGGGCAAAAGATGATTTTCCTACAACAAAACTAGAGAATCTGTTGATCAAGAAAGGTAATGATCCACCCCATATTGTTAACAGCAGGCTCTTGCTACTGATGTCTAATAGAGCTGCTTTACAGGTATAATCAGTGAGAAGAAGAAGAGTGAAGATGAGGAGGATGAAGATTACGATAGCAGACAAAGGTCGGTTAGATCATCGGCTAATGCTGATTCTGATTCTGATTAAAAGTAGATAAAGAACAGAAAAGTTTGGAAACAAGGAGCTTTTTTTTTTTCCTCCCATTCTGAAAAATTGACATGCTTTATCAGCCTCTTGTATCACTGAAATGAAATCGTCGTTTCTCTAGAACAGATGTGTTTTGGTTGTTATTTGTTAGTGACTTGGGGACGTAGGGGAAGCCTTCTAAAGAGTTTGCCTTTGTGCTCAAAGTTTGAATGTCAAGCTTTTTTTTTTTTTCATTGTATAATTGTTCTGCTTTGAGTTTTTTTTTTTATTTCTTTTTATTTAAACTGTTCCAAAGTCTAACGTGATAAATAGATAAGCTTCTGGTTGAAGTAGTAATAACTAATAACTCATCCAGAGGTGAAAAAACATTGAAGTTAGTATATGATAGTTTGTTTTCAATTTTTAAAAGACTCCCCAACCCCTTACCCAGAAAAAGATGTCCCACGTAAAATACGGCAAGAGTCATGACACACTACTACATATATATTTCAAACCGTACAACCCCCTTCAAAGAAAAAATAAGGATAGTATGAGATTTGGTACATATGTCACGAATCATGACACTACTGCATATATATATATATATATATATATATATATATATATATATATATATATATATACTTCAAACCCGTATAACCGCCTCCAAAGAAAAAGGAAGAATAATATCAGATTTGGTACATGACAATTTTGTTGTCAAACAAATATTTAGCGTGAATTTTTGACACTGTTTTTTGATGGTTATGATTAATTAGCAATCATACGGGGTTTGCTACGCGGATGAATATATAGGTGATATTTGATCAAATCAACTCCATCTGTTAGATATACTTTACGTTTTTCTTTTGTAAGTTTGAATAATATGCTAAAATCTAATCTTGTATACTTTTTGGAGGGAATCTTGTCTAATTTACATGTGGTATTATATTCACAAAATTTAATTATATATTCTTAATTTAATGTATAATAATACAATTGTTTGTGGCGATGAGGGAATTGTCTTCCAATAAATAATCATATGAGATAGTATTTAGGTGGAATAATAAGCTCCACAGTGGGGAGCATGACAGAGACGCTTCCAAACCCCCCTCCCCCCCCCCCCCACCACCACCACCACCACCACCACCACAACCACAATTGAGTGTTAACTAATATCGTCTTTCTCGGCGCTAGCAATGACCGATCATAGGTTGTTGTTGGTTGTGTCTACCTCCTCTGTATATCTTTATTCTTCTCTCCATCAATTTTGGCGTGTTTGTGATATTTTTGTTGGTGTCTCTTAGAAATTAGTGTTTAGCGGTGTGTTTGTTTCGAGGACTTATGTGATATGTTAGGCGTATTGCATTGCATGATTTCATTTTGGAAGTGGGTTTGTTCATGAGGACTAACTGGACTAGTACTCGGTGTTTCTATGGTGTTGTTGGGCACCTTTGTTCTTTGGGCAGTTAGTGTGTAATTGTGGGTCAATACTTGGTGTTTTGGGGTAGTCGAAGTTAGCTACCTCTAGAGTTGGGTGGGTTTTTTGTTAAACGTTGTTGGGCTGGTTTTTGAGCAACTTGTGGTGTATGAATGTGTTTTTTGTGGGGTTCTAGTTTGTGTGTGATCTAGTTATGGTTTCTTTGTTCTCCCTTTTTAGTCTTTTGTGTAGGCAGAGTCTTTTTTGGTTAAGTCTTTTGAAATCGGCGCAGTAGGTGGTGTTGTTGGGCTTAGTAGGTGGTGGAGAGGGTTGACTTTCGGTGGACTAGGTTATTTATTGGAGGTTGTTGTTGGTTGTTTTTGTCAGTTATTCTCGTTGAGGATTTGTCTTCTTCTTAAGTACACCAGAGATAAGTGGTTCAATCCTTGCCAGTGGTGTGGACGTGGTAGATAAGCCTCTTGTTGTGCAAATTGAAGACTAATTGGGGTCAAAGATGTAAGTTATTTTCATGTTTTCAATTAAGTGTTAACGGGTTTTTTCAAGGTGATTTGGGTGTGTGGTGTTGGTTATTGTTGATTTTAGTCAAAGGTTGTTGAGGCCAATTTATTTTGGAAATGGACTTTAAGTTTAATCAGACTTTTGAGGACTTGATTGACTCTCAGTTGAGGGATGAACTATTGCAATCAATGTTGGAATGATTCAAGCATATGACCCATCCAAGGGTGTTGCTGCTCGGGACGTTAAAGATAAGCATAATATTAATGTTGAGGCTTGAAATTTTCTGCAGTTATTCTCATGTATGAAAGGACTCTCCAATTCTTGTGTGCTTGTTTACCAATTTGTTGTCAAAACGCATAGCTCGTGTTTGAACTAGCAGTTACTATTAATTCAAATACTACAGCTTGTAGGTTAAAATTAGAACAATATGATCTTGCATAAAATTATTGTGATATGGTTATTGAATTTGATGTCTATAGTGTTAATTTGAGAGACATGAGAGCTCTTTCTTTCCTATATAGATAGCAAAAAATGCTAGGACGACTTGGAGATATATCTTAAGTATGAACAAAAAATGTATATATATATTATGGGAACTAAAGAAGTATAAGGAAAAGTTTGACTGTCATAAGGTAGGGTGTGAAGAGACCAGGACACGTACAGGAAGCCAAAGGGGTTTGATCTACTTCAGATTCATTGTTGTTTTACAACAGGTGATTCTAGCAAGGTTGAGAATTCTAAGTCACATCAATGTGACGTGCCTTCAATGTTAGTGCAAATGGTTTATGAATTTAATCAATCATGTTTAGGTGATCAAACAAACGTCCCACATACAAGCTAGACGACTACATCTGCCACAACGCCCACGTCAAAGACCTCGTCTTTGTTGTATCGCCTCACAAACAAGTGTCCTCGGGTGCGTCCTATCCATTACATCATTATGTAAGTTGTGTTAACTTCTCTCCTTCACATCAAAATTACTTGAAAAATATTAAAAAAGTTGATGAGCCTAGGTATTTTCATGAGACTGCTAAGGATAGTAAGTGTCGAGATGCAATGAATGAGGAGGTTTAAGCTAAACACAAGACTGACCGCGTGCAAGTGGGTATATCGAGTGAAATATAATGTGGATGGCTCAATTCAGCAATACAAGGCTAGACTAGTTATCCATGGAGACTACCAAGAAGAGGGTATTGACTACAACGAGACTTAACTTTTACACCAGTTGCAAAAATGACAAGTGTTCGTTGTTTCTTATCAGTTGCCATAGCAAAAGGATAGGAGTTGCATCAGTTAGATGTCAACAACGCCTATTTGCATGGAGATATTGAGGAAGAAGTTTATATGAAGCTGCCACCAGGATATAGAACATGTGACCCTAACAAAGCGTGCATATTGAAAATGTCTCTCTATGGATTTTAAACAAGGCCCTCGACAATAGTTTGCAAAGTTGTCTTCTAAGCTTTGTGAATATGGTTTTGAAAAATCTATGCCGACTACTCACTGTTACATATCATAAGGGAGCAACTTTCATGGGACTATTAGTTTACGTCGATGACATAATTTGACTGCTAATGATGCTCAAGAATGTCAAAAATTCAAGAGCTATCTGACAATTGCTTCAGTATTAAGGACCTAGGATCTCTAAAATATTTCCTAGGCATCGAAGTGCATGTGGATTGTTCGTCTGTCAGCGTAAGTATACTTTGAAAAAAAATAAATGAATGCGATCTTCTAGGGGCGAAACTTGCTTCATTCCCAATGAAACAAAATCACAAGCTTGTGCTTGCTCAAGGAAAAGAACTATAAGATCCAACTTCCTACAGGAGACTTGTGGGAAGATTTGTCTATTTGACCATCACTAGGCCTAACCTCACATACGCAGTTCACATTCTTTCTCAGTTCATGTAGAGTCCAAATGAAGAACACATGGAAACAACCATCCGAGTAGCTTGTTACATCAATGGCTCGTCGGGACAAGGTCTTCTTCTACCTAAGGAAACTAATCTCCAACCGGTTGCCTACTTTGACTCAGATTGGGAAACATGTCCTACAACAAGGCGATCTATAACTGGATACTTTGTTACACTTGGAGGTGCTCTTGTATCTTGGAAATCCAAAAATCAATCTACTGATCTCGTTCCTCTACGAAAGCAGAATGCCGCTCAATGGCATCAACCACATGTGAACTAATTTGGCTCAGAATTTTCCTCGAAGCGTCAGGATTATCTATCGAACCTTATGAAGCTCTTTTGTGACAATCAGGCAGCATTGCATATTGCTGCAAATCCGGTTTACCATGAATGAATCAAGCATATCAAAATTAATTGCAACTTTGTTCATGAAAAGATTGAAGAAGGATCCCTATAACTATTAAAGATACACACTAAGGAGCAAAGTACAAATATACTTACAAAGGCTCTTGATTGTGATCAGTTCCACCATTTGAAGTCTGAGTTGGGCATTGTCAATCCACATACTCCAACTTGAGGGAGAGTGTTAAGATTCCTTGTCTTTGTCAATATTGTCTTTCTTTGGTTTCTTTATCAAACTCTAATAGGCTAACGTATGTTTGGTGGTAATCAATTAGAAGTAGAAGTCTGTCGTCTTGCTTGTATAAATAGGGGTGCACATTATCAATGAAAAGGTAGGGAGTACACTTCAAAAGCTCTCGATTCCCATACATTATTTCTGATTTTCTTCAATTTTCAATGTTCAATTTAGAGTTTATGGAAGAAGAGTTGAAGAAGTAGACTAGAAGAAAGAATGAACGCTCAAACTTTCGATCATTTTGTAGTCTATAATCAATTATAGGTCATTTGTTCTCTGTTCACCCATAATAATAACCAAGTAATGTTGATAAATTTAGAAAGCTAAATGACAATTTTTGTAAAAAAAAAGTTCAGGTGATAATTTTGTTCAAAATTAAAAAACATTGGGTGACACAAGCATAGTAACATACTACTTTGGATGAGTAAATTACATTTACCCTACCTGACATTTGTGGTAATAATTTTTACATACCCGACATTTGTGAAATAATTTTTACCTTACCTGACATTAAGTGTTCATATATTTAAACCTCCTAAGATATTTTATAATTGATTTTTGTTGGATTTTCCGGTGAAAATTAAAAAGATAAATATAAATTGACTTTTTTACCCTTAATATTAATTCGTTTGACTTTCAATCAAACATGAATTGATCTTTTTACCCTTAATATTAATTCATATGACATTTAAGCCCCAACCTTTTCTTTACTTTATTTCTTCGAAAACCCAATCCCTCCAATTCTGAAAATGAAAACCCAATTATAAAATATCTTATAAAATATCAAAGGTAAAGAATCAATTATAATGAAAGAAATATCTTATAATGAAAATGAAAAATAAAAATGAACTAATATCAAGGGTAAGAAAGTCAATTCATATTTATCTTTTTAATATTCACCAGAAAATCCAACAAGAATCAAATATAAAATATCTTAGGAGGTTTAAATATATGAACACTTAATGTGAAATAAGGTAAAAATTATTTCACAAATATCAAATGTGTACAAATTATTACCACAAATATCAGGTAGGGTAAATGTAATTTACTCTACATTGACTCGCTAATGCAAAAGCTCGAACCAATCATTTACTATAAGAAAAAGAGAGAGTTTCTTGGGTTTAGAGCCATGGTGTGCTGCTTGTTTGTTAGCTATGTGTGTGTCTGCTTGCTTGTATTCACTTGCTTCCCCTTCTTCTTTCACGCATCACTCCTCTGCCTCCCCTCAATTAAAAACCAGAGAAATATAAGTCAAGAAGATCTCAATTCAGCAAAATCCACAAAGAATCGACGGTGATAAATTATCTTCTTGGGTTTTCCGCCATTTTTTTCTGGATTCCTCTATTTCAAAGGTTCGATTTTTAGATGAAAGACCCTTGCAATCAGATCGGCAAACATTTGCAATATCTGCAGCTGAAATCCCAACAATAGAGGGCAAGTGAGCAAATAAACATAAATTTCAAACCAAACTTGAGACAAAATCAAGAATTGGGTAAACACTCACTAACAAATCCATCAGATGACATAATAAAATAAATCAAAATTGAAACATTAAAAAGAAATCCCAGAATATAGATTCAATCAATCTAGATCTCTCAAAACAAGAAATTTGAAATATTTTTACCTGATTTGTCAATATTCCATTGCTAGAAGGAATTGAAGATGAGATCGTCAAAATTAAAATGAAATCATAAATTTATCCCGAAATTATTATCCATGTCAATAACATAGGGACATGCATGGTTTGATTATGAAAAATTCGAGATCAATCAAGACATTGAAGATGGAGAGTAGTTACCTGGTGTACAACTAGGCAGAAATTGGGATACTCAGCTCAGACGTTGGCCACAAATTTCAGTCAAATCCCACAGATTTTTTCTTGAAGGCTGAAAAAGTAAAGGATGGAGGAAGTGATTGCTGGGGAAGATACAGTGAAGAAGAGGAAATAGTAATTGAGGGGCTATATCAAAGGGCAATATGTATCACATCGGCAAGAATAACAGCATCAAACAGCAGAAGATTTGGAAGATTTGGAGATTTTAGAGTTTTTAAGCTTAATGCATGGAATTATTATTGGAGTCCATTGCTTTTATGAAAGAAGCAACATGTGTTCTTGGGTTCAGTGACATGCCCTGCCACATGTACTCTCAACATGAGATTGTATACAAGGCTAATATGGTAGATCTATACAAACTTGAAATTGCTTTTTGGTCATTAAGATCATATGTAGGGGCGTGGTTGGCCTAACTAGATTAAGACTCTTTGTTTGGTCTTTCATGCTCCCAAGGCAACTAAAATTCATGACCATCCACTCTACCCATTTGTTTGCTATTAATTTTTTAATTTTTTTCCCAATTAATCAATTGAACGAGTGGTATTTATGTAGGACTAGTTATTATACCCGTCCTTTGGACAAGGTAATTTCTAAAATCATTTGTCTTACTTTTATTAAAATGAAAAAAAATTATAAGAATTTTTATAACATATTCAATAAGAAGTTAACGAATATTGACTATATATACTACATCCATTCCAATTTAATTATCACCCTAACTAATTTGAAAAGTTAAATCATCTTGAAATTGAGGTGAAAATTTTTGCGACATGCAATAGTACCCCTATATTTGAGGGTGAGTAATTACTAAAATCATTTATCTTACTTTTGTCAAAATGAAAAAAATTATAATCATATGATTGAATTTTTGTGGCATATGCAATAAAAAGTTAATGATATTGACTATATATATACTACATCCATTCCAATTTGATTGTCACCCTAATTAAACAAGAATGGGTATTAATCATATTGTTTCCTTTTTTTCCTTTTGTTGTATTGCCCTACAAAGAAGAAATAATAGGCTGACACTTACACTCACATAACAATATATAAAGGATAATAAATAAATAAATAAATAAATAAATAATAAATAAATAAATAAATAAATAAATAAATAAAATAACATGCAAGCAAAACACATGCAAGCACACAAGCACCACAACACAACACACAACTATGCACAAAACCCTAGGCAAACATCCATTTCTACTTTAGTACTAGCTATCATACCACAACTCTCACTACAGCTCACACACTTCACCACACTTTTTCAAATTTCATCGCACCGTACCGCACCATTACCACACCACACCAACCGTATAAATGTTGTGAATGATGTGACTTTCCTTACTTAAAATACCTTATTAAAAATTATAAACTATATTTAAAAATTCATGTACTTAAATGTGTGACTTACATTTTCAAACACTATCCTATCGACCCACCCCATCTCTCATTTCCCACCCTCCAACTAAGATATCATGATCCAAATTTTGCAACTATTAATGATAACATTATATGTATTTGTTTCTTTTCTATTGGGCTTCGGTTGTGTTTGTTGGGCTTTGGCCTATTGTAGTCTATTAGTCCTTGTATTTAAGGAGCTGTTTTCTCCTTTTGTTTTCCAGTTAGGGTTTTGAGGAACAGATCCCATTTTTTCTTCTCTTTCTTGTTCTATTGTCTTAGTCTTCTTCTAAATAAAATTCAGTTCGTTCTCTTTTAGTTGCAGCTTCTTTTGAAGCTTTCATGGTATCATAGCGGTGCTAGCTCTTCTTCTTCCTCACGCTTCCTTCTTCCTTCAGATTCTTTCTCGATTTTTTCCTTTTCGCCATGTCCGACGCAAAGAAAGACACTAAAATCCTCACTCTCAATCCCTCCGATCCGCTTTACATCCATCCTTCATATCACCCCGGCCAATCTCTTGTATCTGAACCATTCAATGGGGATGAATTCGAAAATTGGAAGCGATCCGCTTCCATAGCGCTTTCAGCTAAGAACAAATTATGCCTGGTCGATGGTTCCTAAGAGCAACCGGGGGCCGATTCACCTCTTTTTACATTCTGGAAGAGGTGTCAGGACATGGTAATCTCCTGGCTCCTTAATTCTCTTCACAAAGACATCCGAGAAAGTGTTCTTTATTCCGAGACCCCCTATCTTCTTTGGCGAGAGTTAATTGAGTGATATGGGCAATCTAACAAAGCGAAACTTTTTCAACTTCAACAATCCGTTAGTGGAATCTCTCAAGAAACCTTAGATGTCTCTGCGTACTTCAACAAATGCAAGAAAATTTGGGATGAGTTTGCTATAGTTGGAGCCCTACCTCAGTGCGGCTGCGGAAAATGCATATGCGATGTCAAGATCAACCAAGCACTGCACAAATATGCAGAAGAACAGAAAGTTATCCAGTTCCTTATGGGCCTTAATGAGTTGTACACGACCTTTCGAGGTAACATCTTGATAATGTCACCGTTTTCGAGTCTTGGACAAGTCTATGCCATGGCCCTTCAAGAAGAGCGACAGAGACAGGTCAGACACACTTCCAACTTCCTCTCTGAAAGTATGGGTGGAAACGGTGCGGTGCAGTGCGGTTTCGGTGCGCCGAAGCGGTGCACCGGATGAAACGGTGCGCAAAAACCATAAACCGGAACCGGAACCGAATCACCCGATTTTTAAAAACCGGTGCACCGGCTTTAACGGTGCGGTTTCACCGGTGAACCGGAACCGCATAAATTTCTATCAAACATCAAAAAATCTCTATTTAATCAAAAAAAAATCTCTATTTAATCAAAAAAAAAGTCCAACCCAATAACACATTAACATCTAATGTTCTTTTTTTTTTAACTAGTTAATTTATATTATTTTTGTATTAATTTTTGGGTTGAATTTTTTTTAACCAAAATTTATATATTATATGTATTTAATTATATTAACGGTGCGGTGCCGGTTCCCCGTCGGTGTGAATATCCCAAACCGGAACCGCCCCGTTTAGTATCCGGTTTTTCCGGTGCGGTGCACCGGATTTTTAAACCGGTTCGGTGTTGCCCGTTCCCGGTTTTTTTTTATCCGGTTTCCGGTTCGGTGTGCCGGTTCCGGATTTTTCTTCCACCCCTATCTGAAAGTGTTGCGTTCCAGACTGCTCAGAAAAGGCAAGAACCGAAGAATGAAACTGTGATATGTGCTCACTGTAAAAAGCCTGGGCACCCAATTGAAAGATGCTATCAACTTGTTGGCTACCCCAACGGAGGTGGAAGAGGAAACCAGTCTGGGAGGGGAAGAGGGAGGTTTTAGCAAAGAGGGGGGTTCGCTCAGATGGTGCACACAGACAACTCTACGACCAACTCTCCCCCCTTTGTTGGAAACCCCCAATTTCACTCTCCCTGGTATGGATGCTAATCAGACAAGGCAAATGCTCGAGTTTATGGCTGGGCTTTACAGTGATACCAAAAGGGACAAATCACCAGTTGAAATCGGCTTACATGGTAGGTATATCTTCTATCCCTCCTGGTACTCAATGTCTTGTGTCTACTGTTGCTAATAGAACTTGGATCATTGACTCATGTGCTTCTGATCACATGGTTTGTGACCAAGAACACCGGTGCAATATCAAGAACTTGCCTAAACCTATTTTCGTTGTTTTGCCTAATCAAGAAAAGGTTAAGGTAACAAAATATAGAAGTTATAACTTGGGAGATAATATGGTCTTGAAGCATGTCTTGTTTGTGCCCCATTTTAGCTTTAATTTGATCTCGGTTAAGAGACTTAGTCAACAATTGGGTTGTGATGTTCTTTTTACCCCCGAGACTTGTACCTTGCAGGGCCCTTCTCTGAGGAGGCCTTTGGTACTTGGTAAATCCATATCTGGTCTATACATTCTCGATCAACAGATAACAGAAAGTTGGAAGAAGAAGAAGGATACTCATGACAGTACTCTTGACCTTAGTCACAATATTGATAGTGAGAATTTTGATAATTGTGTTTTTCAGTCTTTTTCTAAACATCCTTGTAAGACCTGTGATCTTTGGCATCAACGTTTAGGACATGTTTCTTTTAATAAACTGAGAAAGTTACATATTGTTGATTGTAACCATGGGTCATCTCCTGGTCAATCTATTGGAAATTGTGAAATATGTCCCAAGGCTAAATAGCACAGACTCCCTTTTCCCCTCAGTAAAATTTCTACTAAGCATGTTTTTGATTTAATTCATGTTGATGTCTGGGGCCCCTACTCTGTCAAGACTCATGCTGGACATAGGTATTTTCTCACTTTAGTTGATGATTACTCAAGAAGTACTTGGACACATCTTATGGTGACAAAGAATGAGGCTTTTTCCTTGCTTAAATCTTTTGTCCTTATGGTCAAAAATCAATTTGGAAAAATCATAAAAATTATTCGTTCAAACAATGCCCTTGAACTTGGCTTAAACCATACAGCAAAGACTTTCTTTGCTGAGTATGGAATCCTACATCAGACTTCTTGTGTCCAACACCCCAACAGAATGGGGTTGTTGAAAGGAAACATAAGCATTTGCTTGAAGTTAGTTGATCTCTCCTTTTTCAATCTAGTCTTCCAACTATGTTTTGGGGAGATTGCTTAATGGCAGCCACTTATTTGATCAATAGGATGCCTACTACTGTTCTTGATCATAAAATTCCTTTTGAAGTTCTACATGGCATGAAACTTGATTTGTCTAATCTAAGAGTGTTTGGATGTTTGTGTTATGTGTTAACTTTGAAGCAAGGCAGAACTAAATTTGATCCTAGGGCCACACCATGTGTGTTCCTTGGCTATCCTATGGGAAAGAAAGCCTATAAGGTTATGACACTTGATTCACATCAGTTTTTGGTATCTAGAGACATAAAATTTATTGAAAATGTTTTCCCTATGTCTGATAAGTTTAAGTTAGGTCAGAAACCTTTTCCTTTGAACATTGATATGCATGATCAAATTGTTTCTGTCCCAACATAACAACCTTTTGTTGGTCAATTCCCTTCCAGTGGGGACTCTCATGAAAATGAGAACCTGCAGGTAGACTTGGCAGTTTCTGACTCGACCCGAACCCGCCCGAAATTTCTAGGTTTTTAACACGATTTTTTCAACGAAGCCCGAAGTATACCGAACCCGAAAATTAGCGAGTTAAACCCGAACCGCCCGTTTGACCCGAAAAATTAATTTTTTAAGTTTAACTTTATTAGAATTTGTGATTTTTCTTTGTAATTTTTAACGTTGAACTATAAGCGCAACTTATTTATTTGTTATTTCTCTAATTTAAGTTAAAATAGTTACAATAATCTATCATTACTACAAGATAATCATATTTTATTATGTATGTTGTACAAAAAGTAGTATTTAGAGACCATTTTTTTAAAAGAAAAAGCGGAAAAAGATCGTAATCATAACCCGTTGGGTTGACCCGAAACCGCAATACACCGCCCGTATTTACCCGAACTTGAAATACATTCGACCCGTATTTACCCGAACTCGATATACGACCGACCCGAAACCCGCCTGCCCACCCGACCGAGTTGACAGGTCTACCTGCAGGACACCTCTTTACAACATACTCATCCTGAGGGTGATAATGGGAATGGGGATGTGAATCATACTAATATTGTTGATGATGGTTCTGCAGAAAATCAAACTTCTTCATGTGTTCCCCTCAGAAGGTCTACTAGAACACATAAAGTTCCTTCTTATTTAAATGATTATTCTCTGATGAGTAGTTCTAATCAGAATTATGTCTCTTGTTTTAACACTTTTACTGACCTTGTTAAACAACCTTCTTCTAGTTATTTTGCTTTGCATGCCAACAGTCAATCCTCATTGGATCGCCTCAATTATACTGAACCTAAATCTTATGATGAAGCTTCTAACCACCCAGGGTGGCAAGAGGCTATGAATGATGAGTTTAAGGCCTTGATGATTAATAATACCTGGGACATTGTTCCTTTTCCCCCTGGAAAGAAACCCATAGGTTGTAGATGGGTTTATAAGTTAAACACAGAGTTGATGGAACAATAGAAAGGCTAAAGGCTAGACTTGTTGTGCAAGGTTACACTCAAAAAGAAGGGATAGATTTCACAGAAACTTTCTCCCCTGTTGTTAAAATTACCACTATTAGGTCCTTAATGACTATTGCTGTTAAAATGGGTTGGTTGTTACATCAATTTGATGTGAATAATGCTTTTCTTCGTGAAGATCTCCATGAAGAGATTTACATGAAAGTTCCTTCTGGTCTCTCTATTGATGTTGCAAATGTTGTTTGTAAATTGAATAAATTTTTGTACGGGTTGAAACAAGCCTCAAGACAGTGGTATGCTAAGCTTGCTGATACTCTTTATAAGAGGGGGTATCATCATTCTGAGAATGATTACTCTATTTTCTGGAAGAAAAATGGTTCCTTGGTTACTTTTCTTGCTGTGTATGTGGATGATGTTCTTCTTACAGGGAATAATGTTTTTGAGATTGATAGCATAAAGAAGTTTCTGGATAAGTCTTTTAGAATAAAAGACTTGGGTCATGTGAATTATTTTCTGGGTATTGAGGTTCTCAGAACTGAAAAGGGTCTTCTTTTGACTCAACAAAAGTTTGTTAATGATCTTGTAAAGGAGTTTGGTTGTGAATTTATCTCCTGTTGTCACACCTATTGAGCTAGATTCCAAGCTCCTTCCAGATTCAGGAGAACCTTTCCATGATCCTACCTTGTACAGAAGGCTGGTTGGGAAATTGAATTTCTTAACTAACACAAGGCCTGACATTGCTTTTGCGGTTCAACATCTCAACCAGTTCATGCGAAATCCTAGAGTTCCACATTATGAGGCAGCCATTCGGGTTGTGAAATATTGTAAGGGTTTAGGATTTCACAACCCGAATGGCTGCCTCATAATGTCGAACTCTAGGATTTCACAATATGCAATAAGTTCTTCTCTTGGAATCTTGTTAAGTGATAATCCAGTTTTTGATCTTGTTGCATATTGTGATTCTGATTGGGCCTCTTGTCCTTATTCTCGCAGATCTATAAGTGGTTTTCTTGTGTTCTTGGGAGATGTACTGATATCCTGGAAATTGAAGAAGCAACAATCAATTAGCCTGTCCTCGACTGAGGCAGAATATCGGAGTACTCAAAGACTTGTGGTTGAGCTTGCTTGGTTGAGTAGACTTTTACATGAACTCACCTTGAAAAATGTCATTCCTATCCATGTGAAATGTGATAATCAGTCGGCTATCTATATTGCAAAGAACCCTGTTTATCATGATCGCACCAAGCACATTGAGCTTGACTGCCATTTCATCAGGGCTAAGCTGTTGGAAGGCCTGATTTCTCTCTCCTATGTTCCAACAAAGTCACAGTTAGTTGACCTTCTCACAAAGCCTTTGACTTGAATACATCACATAAATCTTTTGTCCAAATTGGGGGTTTCATCACCTCCAATTTGAGGGGGGTGTTAGCATTATATGTATTTGTTTCTTTTATGTTGGGCTTCGGTTGAGTTTGTTGGGCCTTGGCCTATTGTAGTCTATTAGTCCTTGTATTTAAGGAGTTGTTTTCTCCTTTTGTTTTTCAGTTAGAGTTTTGAGGATCATATCCCATTTTTTTCTTCTCTTTCTTGTTCTGTTGTCTTAGTCTTCTTCTAAATAAAAATTCTGTTCGTTCTCCTTTAGTTGCAGCTTCTTTTGAAGCTTTCAATTAAAATGATCAATTTTACTTGAATCTAGATACACCGACTCGTATTTTCAATGTCAATTGCTTGATCGAAAATACACATGACCTGTAGTGGCCTTTATCGAATATACACATGAATTGTAGTGGGCCTTATCGTATATACACAATATGTATTCAACCCCTCCGTTCGAATTGATAGATCCAGTGACACAATTTTTAATTGATGTTAGATCCTTAATTATTGTATTCAAACTTCGAGGGAAGAATAAATTCAAGTGTCAATATAAGCTACAAAGCAAGTCATTTGTTATTCGGGGTCGGCAATGGGTTGGGGCCCCATAGGGTAAAGAGGGTTGGGTCCTAAAAAAATAAGGGTTGTCAAAGGGCTGGGTCGGTGAAAGGTCGGGTTATTAACAAGTTGGCCCATTTCACAATCTTAAAGGGTCGGTGAATTGATCGGACCACGTCGGCCTACGATAACTCAAAATAAATTGTTTTTCCTATTATTTTAAATGCTAACCTTATTTAAATATATTATTAATACTCCACACTAAATAATAATTAGCATAATTACTTTTCTTTGTATAAATATATCTAATTTTAACTTTAGAGTCAAACGGGCCGACCCCCTTATTCTTATTAAGAAACCCTAACCCGACCCATTACTATGAAGGGTCGGACTTGACCCGACCCGACCCTACATAACTAATGGGTCGACCCTAACCCGGCCTAATCGGGCCCGTTGCTCACCCCTATTTGTTATCCTATTGAATTCGCAGACAAAATGGTAAATTTAAATGTTAACATAAACTACAAGGTGAGTTCCTTGTTATTATGTTGTATTTAAAGATAAAATACTAACCTGATAATTAATTATTATATTTAAGGGTGAAATAGTAAATTCATATGTGAACGAAAGCTAGCAGACTTAGCTTCACAACACAAAACAAAACATCCTTTTCTACTTGATAAGGATATAAAAACAAAAACAATATATATTGATGAAAGGACTTGTTACAATAAGTAATATCCTTTGTTGAGATATAAACTTTTATAAAATTTGATATTTAAAGGAGATTCTATCATAATTGTTTTTTTTTTTCAACTTTCATAGTTGAAAAGTGTAGGTATCATTAATTCTAAAAAAAAAATCAAAATTTAAGTATGTTGATGGAAGTATTTACTTCAACAGTTAATGGTATTTAGAGAGACAATAATTATCTTTTTAATAAATGTAATTTATTTTTAATAAATTAATAATTATATTGAAATTTTCTTTTAACAATGGCAGATATTCATCTTTTTTTTTTGATGCCAAGATATTCATCTTATTAAGATAGTGGTTGAATTAAAGGGTGAAAAGGGAAGGTAGAAAAATCACAAATGACTGACACATGCAGATGTGGAGTAAAGACTAAAATGCCATCTTTTCTACTGGAGCAAGCAACCAGACAAGGTATCACAACACTCAACAAACATCAGCCTAAGATTCTTTTCTACTTGTTTTATATTTTATATTTATGATACAATTAAAAATTATTAAATTATTCATGCTTTTATATGAAGGGAAGGGGGTCAAATGTAAGTTAATTACATTTACCCTATCTGACTTATGTGGTAATAATTTTTGCACACCCGACATTTGAGAAATAATTTTCACCCTACCTGACATTTAAGGGTCATAAATTTAAAGCCCATCAGGTATGTTATAATTGATTTTTTATTGACTTTTTCAGTGAACTGTAAAAAAAAATAAACATGAAGTGACCTTTTATACCCTTGTTATTATTTCCTTTGACTTTCAATTAAATGTGAAATGACTTTTGTACCTTAGTATTAATTGATATGACATTTTAAAACCCAACCACTCCATTGAGTCCTCTAATTACTCTCCCCGCCCCCCTCCCATACAGAAAAAGAAAACATAACCCCTCCCAAACCACCATGTTTGTCTTCTATTCTCCAACAGTCTTTTCCTTCTCAAATTATAGGGTAACATCGTAATTTCACATAGTGATATAGGGGTATTATTGTATTTTTCCATTTCCGATGACAAGTTACCAGATTCTAACACTAAAAATCACTTTCACTAAATGTCAGGTAGGGTGAAAATTATTTCTCAAATGTCGGGTGTGCAAAAATTATTACCGCATATGTCAGGTAGGGTAAATGTAATTAACTCGGTCAAATGTGGATAAATTGAATATGGCCATAGCAGCAAAAAAAAAAGGTGAAAAAGAAAAAACTACAAAAAAAAATCAAAAAATCTTACCATCACAGCACAATACCAATCATGCACAAAGGCAACTTCCTTTTCTACTTTAGTAATGATTTTATATTTTATATTTTATATTTATGATATAATTAAAAATTCGGTTTTGCTAATCGTCGCCCTAGGGGCGATGGTTGAGGGAGAATCTTATCCATTTTTTTATTTTGTAAATCTTACATGAAATAATAAACGATAACCTTTTCAATAAAAAAAATATATTATTATCTAATCAAATCTACAAAAATCTTATCATAACCTAATTAACATTTTCAAATTATCTTATTAAATATAAACTTTTTGAAAGTATTATATTCATGCTATTTTTCCTTTTCCCTTTTCTCTATGACCGAAAACAACATATGAAACTCTTCTTTTCCCATACATATGTAGTGTCATCATTATTATATGGAACTCCTTTTTTTCATCTTTTTAAATTATTTTTTTCTTGCTCAACAACAATTGGAGGAGCAACATCATTATTATATGTAGTGTGGGAAAACAGCAACACTTATCCATCTTTTGTTCTCTGTGACGGAATTGGATTGATGAAATAAATTTCCATTATAGAATCGTAAAATTTACTGGATATTCAATAACTATGCATGGGGCGCTTAACACTATATAAAAAAAACTACTGTATTGATATAACTCTCTATGTGCTTCCCTCCCCAATTAAAAAAAAAAAACTACTACTGTACGTATTGATATAACTCTCTATGTGATTCCTTCCCTAATTAAATTGATTGTGTGCTGGTAATTGAATACGTATTCAAAAATAGCATGAATATAATACTTTCAAAAGTTTATATTTAATAAGATAATTTGAAAATGTTAATTAGGTAATGATAAGATTTGATTAGATAATATAATATTTTTCTATTGAAAAGGTAATCTTTTATTATTTTATGTATGATTTACAAAACAAAAAAAGGGAAATTAGATTCTAATAATACGAATTTTTGGCCATATAAGACTTAATAATAAGAAATTTCGATTTAGTGATGAATAATACCAACTTCGACCCCCTGTTGCCCCCAATAACACGCCACCGAGTTAAGATTAACTTGACTCGGCGGCGATCTGACGTGGCGGCGGAGGCACGCGCCTGATTATTTTGAATTTGCCACGTCACACACGTTGACTTAAAAAATAATACGAACTTTACCCTATGTTGCTCTGAATAATACGAACTTTTTTTTCTTTCTAAAAATCTCAAATCTCATTTTTACTTCTTTATCTTCTTCAATTCTCCCCCTCTCTCTCCTCCTCCATCAGAATCAAACCCAGAAAACTTCAACGTCTCTCATGGAGCTCCTCATCATCATCACTCGACTCGCTGCTCAAAAACCGGGGCCTCTTCTTCTCCTTCTTCATCTCGCGCACCTTCTTACCTCCAGAAGAACTCCTCCCCACCCCATCAAGCTTCTTCTTTATAACCAAACACCCGGACGAGCTCCTATTATTCACAACCCCACCCCTATTTCTCTCATCCATCCTCATTCAAATCACCATTGTAAATCCACAAATCACATCCAAATTTCAGTCATATGCATCAACAACCTACAATTGCCCACCGATTCTGAACCCGAAATCTAACCCTAGAAGCAGGGAAGTAGCAGATCTAAGTCGACAAGACCCCTAAATTCAAGGCGAAAAATTCAATCCGACCATCAAAGAACATGAATTGGAAGGAAGGCGTACTTGATGGTGGCGATCAAATGCGAATGGGAGAGAGAAACGAGGGTAAGAGCGAACAAGGTTATCGGAGGGTTGAGAGAGAGAGAGAAGGAGAGAGAAAGAGAGTGTTTTGTGCAGGAATTAGATTTGGGATTTGGATTTGGATTTTTCGTATAATTACAAGAGATTGTGTGAGTTTTGTGGGAGGATTTTGTGGCAAGCTCTGAAACCTGAACATGGGGAGCAAGAGATGAGTGTTGCAGAAGTGTTGAAGTTTTATGGGTTTGATTCCGATGGAGGAGGAGGGGGGAGGATTGAAGAAGATGAAGAAGTAAAAATGAGATTTGAGATTTTTAGAGAAAAAAAAAAGTTCGTATTATTCAGAGCAACATAGGGTAAAGTTCGTATTATTTTTTAAGTCAACGTGAATGACGTGACAAAGTCAAAACAATCAGGCGCTGCCTCCGCCGCCACGTCAGACCGCCGCCGAGTCAAGTTAATTTTAACTAGGTGGCGTATTATTGAGGGCAACAGGGGGCCAAAGTTCGTATTATTCATCACTGAAGCGAAAGTTCGTATTATTAAGTCTTATATGGCCAAAAGTTCGTATTATTAGAATCCAATTTCCCATTAAAAATGGATAAGATTCTCCCTTAACCATCGTCCCCAGGGCGACAATTAGCAAAAGTGTTAAAAGTTATTAAATTATTGATAGCTTTTATATGAAGGGAAGGGGGCCAAATGTAGATAAATTGAATATGGCCATAGCAGCAAAAAAAAAAGGTGAAAAAGAAAAAACTAAAAAAAAAATAAAAAAATCTTACCATCACAACACAACACCAATCATGCACAAAGGCAACTCCCCTTTCTACTTTAGTAAGGATTTTATTATTTATATTTTATATTTATGATATATTTAAAAATTATTGAATTATTGATGCTTTTATATGAAGGAAGGGGGCCAAATATGGATAAATTGAATATAGCCATAGTATAAAAAAAAAGGTGAAAAAGAAAAAACAAAAAAAAAATCAAAAGATCTTACCATCACATCACTTCACAACACCAATTATGCACAAAGTCAACTCTCCTTTATACTTTAGTATGGAAATAAAATGAAATTGCTACTCAATTGCTCACCCATTAACTTTTTAGTTTTATCTTTTTCTTTATTATCATTAATTTCTCAAAAGCATTTTTTCAAAAAATACATTATACATTATATTTTTTGATAGTATTTTTTATTACGAGTCTAACGATATTAAAATAAAGTAAGGTAAAGAAATAAAAGTTAGGTAAGGAAAGTAGTAGAAGTAAGTAAATGTCAAATTATCTCTTTCTTTTTTATTTTTAAATAAATTCTGTAAGGTGAATAAAAAATTTTAAATATACATTATTTAAAATTATAGTCATCTTCTTTTGGATGGTAAGGTAAGGTAAGGTAAGGTATGGTTAAGTTAGGTTATGCAAGAGAAGGATAAACTTATCCTAACAAACTAAAGAATATAGGGTCGTATTTTAAAAAATTAGTGATTAAAATTTTGAAGTATTTTTTTATGAGAAACGAAGGAGTATTTTAATGTGACAAGTTAATGTATAAAATTAAATTGTATCCAAGATAATGTAAAATTTATTAACCATAGTTCAAATTTGTTTATAAATGGAGCTAGAGCTAAAATAATCAAAATGTTACCATACATTATGATAGTGTCACTAAAGACAAAAAAAAAATAGGGTTCTTTGATTTTCACGTACTATATTGACTGTATTGAACAATAATATATCTTAAATTATTCTGATAATTACTAACCAGGCAGTGGTCTCACTTGGCAAAAAATGTTAAAAGCTTAACTAAATTAATACTCTAGATATTTCATTTTTGTTATTTATTTTATTTTGTTTAAAAGGAATTTACAGACTTGACTTATGAATTTAAGTAAAATCACATTTAGACTTCTTTTATTTTATTTCTTTTCATTGCCTGTTTATCTGAAGGAGTGTTTGATAGGAATCCCAGAGAAATTTTTCCCGAATTTTTTTTTTCCATGGGATAGATTTCCCTGGGAAACATTTCCCTTAAACGCGAGAAAATAGTGGGTTTATCTTGAAAACTTTCCCGAGGTCAACCTGCATCCAAACATGGAAAAAATAAGTCAACTCGAAAAAATTGACCAACTTCCCGAAGTTATTGACCAACTAAACGCACTCTAACTCTAATTCCTAATTATTGCCCGTGCAATCACTAGTTTTTTTTTTTAAAAAAGAAGAAAGATCCTTCCAGGGTTTTCGACCGCGGTGAAGCCAACAGACCTCTCTCTATACTCGCTCTTTCGGGTTCCCTCCCAAAAAAAAGCCTACATTCTGCTGCTTCTTCCATTCATCTGCGTCTCTCTACTTCTCGTTCTTTCTTCTCTCTCTTCCTCCATCTCTTTCTGTCTCGATCGCCATCGCCAGACAGGAATCATGCACGCACCAGTCCTCGTTCTAAGTAAGTGCTTTCTCATCATATCTTCTCTGTTTTTACTCTCATTCATGCATTCATTCATTCACTCATCACTGGTGCTTGTGGAAAACCTAATTTTACTGAACATATTTACTCATGCTTGTGGGAAATGCGGCTTGGCAATTATTTCTTCAGTTCAATTTTCTGTTAGGGTTTTACTCGGGGTTTTCCTAATTCAGAGCGTTGACATGAGTGAATTTCCGTTGATGTGTTACGGGATGTGCCTGATTTGCGGTAATGGTCTTTGATTTTTGTTTCATTTGTTATGTTCATTAGGGTCCTGTGATCCGGTTTGTATTCACCATTAGTGGTTTGAGTATTGTTGGTTGGTTACTGTCATATGGGATTGTAGCGCGACTTGTTTGAGTTTAAGCTTGGCTGGGTCACCTTGACAGTTTGGTTTGGGCACAGGTGCTCGACTTAAGTAGATGTGCATGCACTGTGCCATTTGTTGTGTTTCTGAAGTGGAGTGACATTTTCTGTGTTGGGTTCGGACTTTTGACCACTAGTTTGTGTGAGGTGCTTCAAATGAAATACAGTCCAGCTGGGAAGGAGAGAATGGGTTCAATTTGGTTGGCAGAGTGTGCATGGATGTTGATGTTAGCTCAATTCATCACCCTTTTTAGCTGATAATTAGCAGCAGGTTTGGTGGGAGGAAGTTTGGTATATTTATCACATGCATTCAGCTATTAGCTTTTACTAGTTTATTTATCTTGAAATGGGTTTAGGTTGAAACTTGTGCAATTGGGGTTGTGCGGCATCGATCGTTTGTAATAAATGTTGATGCTTGTTTTATCATTCTTAACACGTGGAGTAGACATGTAATCATACTCATACTTGTCGTTTTGCGACCACAACTATACCTGGCAAAGCTATTCAACAACAACTATTCCAACGTGGGTTCTGTTTTCATGAGTGTCTGTGCAGATGTAGACAATCTTATCTTGACAAACATTATTGTTTGTGGAGAGAATAATTTCAAGAGGTTAACATGAAAAAATATTTCTGAAACATTTTGGATTTGAAAGGTTTAGTAAAGACATGACCAAACCATCTAAGTCTGGTCTCTCAGCTTATACTCTGGCTCTTCTTAGGCCTCCCTCAAACTCTCCTTACCTTCTGGTAGGATGTTCCTCTCACACCTCTTCACAGAAGCATGAGAACTCCTCCTTGACATATGACCGAACCATCTAAGTCTAGTCTCTCTTAGCTTATCCTCTCCAAGGCTGCTCTAGAACCATTGTAAGTATCTCAATCATGCTTAATTATACCTGGGAATGCTGTTCTGGAACCAAATAGTTACTGTTTTTATTAGCCTTTAGGTGCTTTCCTGTTATCTTTGGTTCATGTTGGTGGACATGTAAATGTAACATGTTGCTGTTCAAGACATAGGACATGATTGGTTCTTTATGTATTATCCGTAACAGTTGATTCTTGACAGGTGCTTGGAATCTGGTATATTTTGTTTGGTTTATAAACTACTCCCTCCATTTCGTAAAACAACTCTCACTCAACGTTTCATGATATTATTTGCTACACTTTGATCATCATTTTCTTTAATTCATGTTAGCGAAAGTTATAACACTATATCTGTATGAAAGTATTTTCCAATATGACCATAATGATAGTAGTTTCATATGATAGATCATTGTATATACCAAAACCAAATCAAGTACTCCGAACTTCCGTCCAGGCGAGGTATGGAGGGGTCGGATGTAGCAGTTTTATCCCTAAATTTTGCAATTTAGAGATGCTGGTCCCAATTGATCCTTGGTTTAGAAATTGGTCAATAGCTTCTGCTGTATGGAAAAGGAGCAGGGAAGGTTTGATGAAACATTTTACCTTAGTCCATTGCAATCTATGATGAAAAAAAAAATCTTTTTCAACTATCCAGATAGGTCATTATATATGTTGAGATATAAATAGCCAAAGCTTTTAAGATTTGATTACACATAGTTTGTAGCTACGAATAATATGAAGCAGAGGGAGTATTTTGCTTTCGTTGTTAAAAAGTCTGATTAAAAGGCATTGATATGATGCAATTGCTTTTCTTTTCACCAGCTATCTTTACGGGCTGGTTGATTAAGTGCACTACTAGTGTTAGTAATCTGTTCATGCTTGGCTTGAAATTGCAGAGGATTCTACAAAACGTGAATCTGGCACCAAGGTCCATCATGCTAATATTCGAGCTGCAAAGGTGATAAATAATGTCTTGTCTCCCTTTTTTTTTAACAAAAACTTTTTGTTGAATGGAAAGGATTGTAGGCTCTAGTAGATGTGGTCCATGTGGAGTTGGAAATCCCTTCACAACAAAATCATTGCTGGGTTTGCTTGATAAGGCCCGAAGTCTTTCTGTTGGGTGGCTGCATTGTCCTTTTATATCAAATTGTTCTTGAAGCTGAAGTTCAATTGCCTTGTTATCAATTTCTTTGTTCCACAAGTCCTCTTGTTTCTCCTACGTGCAACAAATTTAGGCCATCTTTAGATCTCTACTTTAACCAATTTGTGCCATGTGTCGTAACTATGTTTTGGAGGATGCATGGTGAACTTAGTTACTTGTGATACATGTTCGAGAATGACAAGCCAATCAGCCCAGTCTGCCCACATCTCATTTTCCAGTCTGTTCTGGTTGATTGTATCTTCTGTTTTTTGAACCTCCTACAGTCAGGTCAAGTGTCATTGAATGAGGAAGCACCAACATGTTTTCTAGGCTCCCGTATCCGTGTGGGACACGTATCCGACACGGATATGTTTGGATATGCCTGTTGCCTGGGACACGTGTCACACTCACACAGCCAAAAACTTATCCGGGAAAGAAATCTTTAAGAAAGTCATTGGATACTGCTTGGACTCGCCTGAACACGGCATGGACTCACCTTGGACACGTGAGTCAGCTGGTCTTGGAGCGAAATGGCCTCTTCATGCTACTTTCAGCAGTTGAGAGGCGATTGTTTCCTTCACCGTGTTTCTCCATGTCTTGCACTCGTCTTGTACTATCACAGGAAAATGGCTTGAGCTAAAATTGTTGAGTACCAGTAATTCATAATTTCAGATAAAGAATTTTCTTTCGGGGAGGAGAGAAGAGAACAAAGAAGGAAGTATATCAGCGCGTATTTGGGTCTAAGACATGGGGTTACCGCTGAAAGCTTTTGAGTTATTGGTGTGAAGATCAATTGCTTAATTAATTTTCTGCATACTACTCAATTGAATTACTCTACAACTGGATACTACTAGTCAGCTAAAGTACAATTGTATCATGTAAAAAAGAAAAGATAATACCCGCAAGCTAGCAAGTAGATTTTTCTTTTCTTTGTTTCTCTCTTCCCTATGTACATGAATAGTCTTATGGTACTATCAATTTTCTCTTATCTTTTCTGTAATAAAGGAATAATTATTTCTTATCATATAGTTCAATAAATTTGTGGTTAATAAAAGAATTGGGATAGTTTTACCAAAATACAAATTCTTATACCTAATGTGTGTGTTTGTCTGTGTGTAGTAGTGTGTCGCATGCCTTGCTATGTCCTTAACTTTTCTAAAATCACGTATTGCCGTGTCCGTGTTGTGTTGTATCTGTATCTCGTGTCTGAGTCCGTGCTTACTAATTTCTTTCAGCAAACTGGTCTGGCCCTCAAGATAACTTGTGAATGGTATACTTGTTTGACATAACCTTCGCATGCCTTGCAGGCGGTTGCAGACATAATCCGTACAACATTGGGTCCACGCTCAATGTTAAAGATGCTCCTTGATGCTGCTGGAGGTGATACATATTTTTCTGTTTAGAACAGGAAGAAAAGAGGAGCAATTAGTTACCATCAAATGTCTGCGTCATAGTTCTATGTTATATGATGTACTTTAATTTGATGTTCTGAAGTTGCTTCTCAAGATTTAGACTGCATAAGGGATCTTATTAGTGTAGCTTATTTGTGAATGTGAATCCTTTGCCCCTGACTTCTTGTGGGTTCTTCTCTTTTCAGCTCCTCTCTACCTTATTTAACTTATTGCTATCATTTGTGTACCATAAGTATAACTGGGCCTATAGTACTTTTATTTAATGGCATTTGGGGGGATGGGTATTATTTCCATAATTGTTATAAACTTTTGATTTTTTCGGAAAGGTATATACTTTTGAATGATCGATGCTGTATTTACTGTGTAATACACTGTATTATGTACATGTTTGACATGATGGAGAGGGGTGTTGGGTTTCGATGAGTTGATGCAAAGGAGGTTGGGATGAGCAACAGTATGAGCATGTAAACAAGAGATGAACAGTTTGCATAAAATTTTGGGTGCTTTTGTTGTAAAATAATTCATCATAAAAGTTGGTATGTCCGACATGTCTACTTTTGGTAAGGCGGAGCATCAGGTCTGCCTTTACATGAAAGTTCCTAATCGTTTCTTATTCAATGTTGTTAATGGCAGGCATAGTTGTCACCAATGATGGGAATGCTATTTTACGTGAATTAGATCTTGCTCACCCAGCTGCGAAGGTATGTTCTCAACCTCTCTCCTGTACCTGTCTCTTGCCCACAAGCACCCCTACGTTTTCTTAAAAAGGATAAACATGTGTTTTACTAGCACACAGAAAATATTTTCTCCTATTTTTTGCAATTTTGTGTCTAATTGTCTATCCAGGGCTAAGATATCTTTGTATTATTTTACCTTTTTCAGGTTCAGCATCTCTAATAGTGGCTCTGTATCCCTTTTTTATTTTATAGTCTCTTCATCCCAAAATATAGTTTCGTCCATGAGATGAAAACTTTTAAGGGGACATCATTTAATGCAATGTTTACTGTTGATTTTAGACCAAAACCAAAACCAAAACCCAAACCAAAACCAGAACCATTGCTTTGAAATCCCGCCATGGGGCTAGGCATGGAGCCTGGATGGATCGAATGTAGCAGTCATACCTCCAATTTTGCAATTTAGAGTGATTGGTTCCAATTGACCCAAGACTTAAAAATTGTTTGCTACCTACTACTCCATGAAAAGGAAGTAGAGGAGATTTAATAGGAATTTTGCTTTAGTCCATTAGGTTTAATATTTTTTTTTTCAACTATCCAGATGATGGACATCTTTGTGCTGACTTTAGAGGAGCATCATTTTTGTTCTTATATTGCAAATGGACAATCGTTTTAGGGGTTCCATAAAAGGAAAAATGGACCATCAGTTTGGGATAAAGTATATGTATATATATATATATATATATATATATATATATATATATATATATATATATATAGGGGGGGGGGGGCTCAATTTGAAAAGGGACATAGCACCTAGGTGCGGCGAGGCGAGAGGCTTAGACGCTGGTACCTCAGACAGGATGAGGTGAGGCTCATCCAAAAAGCCCGCAAAAGGCATGCCTTTTGGATCCTAATGAAAGAAAATATAAAAAATCACTTTTTGATGTGTTTCCTTTTTATTTGAACCGATCAACCCTAAACACCTTGAGAGACACTTAAAACTTCTACTCCTCCATGTGGGAAAGATTTTCATGTATAGGTAAACTATATATATATATATATATATATATATATATATATATATATATATAGGAAAATTGGATTATAACAATCTCAACTTTTACAAATTGGACAACAATAATCCCTACTTTCAGTTTGTATTCTGGTGGTCCAAAAAAAAAAATTGTATTGTAGTGGTACCAAATCCACCTCCACCTCCACCTCCACATTCTTTTTATTTTTTTCATTCCTACCCCATATTGTTTTTGTTTTTTTTCGTTCCTTCCCCTAGAAAGGTAATGAAATGTAGTTACTAAAACATTTTAAAAATTCTTTTTTTGAGTCTTCAAGTAATTATTATGATTTTTTAAAAGGAATGAAAGTGAAAAAATAAAAAAAAATAAAAAAATTGTGAGAACTAAGTTTTGAATCAAATGCAACACAAAATCTATGATATTTTTTGTATACTCTCGATGATGTCCCACTACAATCCAATTATATTATTTTTTGGACCACTATAATCCAAATTGATAGTAGGGATTATTGCTGTCCAATTCGTGAAAGTCGGGATTATTAGAATAAGTCGGGATTATTAGAATCCAATATATATATATAGCGCCTCGTGTCCAAAAGGCGCGGGCCTTTGCTTCGATGTGTGCGCCTGGGCTCTAGGACACCTTTGTGCCTTTGGGCTTTTCTAATAGGGGTGGGGGGGGGGGGGTAATCCGGTAATGGCTGTGTATAAGGGAGAAATTGAAATTTTGCTTTTTGTTTGGTGTCTAATATTATATTCTCTCTTCTGCATGACAGTCAATGATTGAACTTAGTCGAACACAAGATGAAGAAGTAGGAGATGGGACCACCTCTGTGATTGTTCTTGGTAAGACTAAGATTGCTTAAGCATTTTGTGATTGTGGATTTTGGTTTTGGCCGAATGTTGCTTGTCCAGTTGTCCCATCAAAATAAGTGTATATTTAGAGACAAGTACAAGAATTGAAGGAATAGTTAGATTTCCCTCTAATGTGTGTTTACTTCATTGTTTGTTAGCTTCCCCAATGTTAAAAGGTACATAATTGCAACTGACCAATCTTTGTTTAATATCTAGAGGAAAAAGGCTACTTCCATTAAATCCGTTCACATTTACTCCATAGTTTGGACCGTAAAATTGCGTGAGAGGAGTAAACCTAAAGCAACTTGTTTTGCAGTTCCTGGTTAACATAAACTAGTGTTCTGAAAGTTTAGTTGGTCAAAAGTTGGACATGCTAAACACCACGAGTAATACATTCCTCAAATGGACATTCATAGTCTAAAAGTGAACAAGTTTCGATGGTACTGACACATAAAGAGAGCAGGAATTTCTGTTATTCTTTGAATTATTAGGATTGAGCTTGCCTGAATCATAATCTAGAGGGTTGGACCTAGACTTGGCAATTTCTGGCCCGACCCGAACCCACCCGAAATACCTGGGTTTTCAACACGATTTTTTCAACTAAACCCGAAATACAGCGAACTCGAAAATCAACTCATTTATTTGCTATTTCTCTAATTTAAGTTAAAATAGTTACAATAATCTATTGTTACTTGAAGATAATCATATTTTATTATGTATATTGTACAAAAAGTAGTATTTAGAGATCATTTTTTTAAAAGAAAAAATGGAAAAAGGTCGCAATCATAGCCCGTTGGGTTGACCCGAAAAAGAAATACACCGCCCATATTTACCCGAACCCGATATACGATCGGCCCGAAACCCGCCCGCTCGCCTGAATTGACAGGTCTGGTTGGTTGGACCTTTTTAGCAGTTTGGATCTCCCATTAGAATGCATGTGAGACTAAGGAGAGTAGTAATGAAGGGGCTCTTTACAGATGTCTGTGGAGTCTGGATAGATCTACCAGAAAATTCCCTAGCCTGGAAGGTTACTACTGCATAATTTTATCCTCTCATCAGGGAAATATTTCAGCTTCGAAACACTAAATAAAGAAATAATCTGTTTTGTCTCCGATTCACATAAGCCCCTTCTTTAAAAGGTACCCTATTTGGCCCGCACTGAAAGAGAGTAGAGATAGGAGCATATTATTGGATCAGCAAGTGTAGCCAAAAAACGACATCTGATGAGGGTTGATGAAGACGATTTGTCTAAGAGAGATGAAGTGAAGCACCTAGAGGAGAACAAAGCTAAACCTTTTGTCAAACGGTAGTAAAGCAGGACCCAAGCGTATCATCTAGGTTTGTTTTAGACATGAGATTCTACGCGATTGCAATAGGTTAAATGCAGCAAAAGTGCCTAAGAAGGTGGGTTTCTAGATAATGGTAGTACATATGCTGTGCTTTGTGATGTTTATCTGATGCTCAGACAAATGAAGGAAAAGAATCTCGTCATTCGAAGACTGGAAGATGGTAGGCTTGGAGAACCTCAATCCTTGCGTTAGACATTTCCACTATGGCAATACCAACGCTTTTCTAAAAACTTTCGTTTGTATATCTAAAACAAGAGGTTTGACATAGGTCCTAGAAGAGATGAACTAAAAGAGAAAAAAAAAAAAAAACAGCTCTACAGTCCCTTTGTCATTGATTAAAGCCACTCATGAATCGTGATGATTCTTTAGATTTTTGTTCCTTGTTTCTCATCTACTATCTTTTTTTTTTACTTTAACATGTCGGATTCTTCTTCAACCTTCCTGTTTGGTATTCTACCATTTGGGGTGACTACTGATATTATACCTGCACAGCTGGTGAGATGCTCCATGTTGCTGAAGAATATATTGACAAGAATTATCACCCCACTGTTATTTGTCGAGGTATGAACAGAATCATTTAAATGTGTAGTTGTATACCTTATTGTCAAATTGTGGAAATACTTTTGATCGCAAATGTGTATGGGTGCAGCGTACAGCAAAGCTTTGGAAGATGCTGTTGCCGTTCTTGACAAGATTGCCATGTCCATCGATGTGAAGGATCGTATGTTCTTGCACTCTGATTTTGCTCCATTCTGTCTGTCTGTACCTTGTCTTCTGCATCGTAGTGACCAGTGCTCCAGCTATCTAAAACTTGGTCCTTCTACAGGTGCTACTATGTTGGGACTTGTAAAGAGCTGCATTGGCACAAAGTTCACTAGTCAGTTTGGAGATCTAATTTCTGTGAGTCCCCTTGCTCCCACCCTTCTGTATATCACCTTGGAAACTCACTTGTAGGATTCTTCTTTTATTACCCTTAAACTTGACTAGCATTTAAACAGTATTCTGTTGCATATGTACATGTGGTATGCAGGGGATCTCTATATCTTCTGTTTAAATAAATGGACAGAAATTCATGAACATTCTGCTATTGTAAATAGCCTTCTTTAGTGAAACCTTGCATTGCATTATTTAGTAGTTCTTAATATATGTGCAGGCAGTTCAGTTTCTGGACTCAGGATCTTGTGCAGTTTGCACCTGAGTTTTTCCTTTGGCATGAATGCTCTTTTAACCATCCAGTTTCAGGGCATTGTGTGCATGATGCACTCAGCATATATTGTAAGGAAATGGTCAAATGTAATAGACATATTCTTACACAGATGATTGAATTGTTGAACAGAAGTGTCGTTTCTTTTCTTTTCTTTTTTTTTTTGGTGGGGGGGGGGGTGACTGGGATTTAATTGGTCATCATTCAAGGAGATGGTGGATTGTGACAGCGCGTGTTTTTCCCCTGTTGTTGGACTTGGGAATTGGTATAAGAATATCTTCGAATGGTTGATCGTCCGTGTATCTCATGTGAAAATTTCTCTCTGAACTGTTTTCCAAAGGATGATTTAATTAAAGTTCTTGCTGTTCAGCTGTATTGAATTTGCTGTTTAATGCTTCTGTCTTTGCTGGCAACCATAGATTCGTAGTAGTTTCTTGATCTGTGTATGATTGGTTTGTTATTGAACATTTGGTCTCCTGTAGGATTTAGCACTTGATGCCACTTCAATGGTTGGTGTAGACTTGGGCCAAGGGCAGCGGGAGGTGGATATTAAGAAATATATTAAAATTGAGAAGGTACCTGGTGGCCAGCTGGAAGATTCTCAGGTGCTTAAAGGGGTAATGATCAACAAGGATGTTGTTGCTCCTGGGAAGATGAGGCGGAAGATTGTCAACCCACGCATCATTCTTCTTGATTGTCCTCTTGAATACAAGAAAGGTGAAAATCAGACAAATGCTGAGATAATGAAAGAAGAAGACTGGGAAGTACTTCTGAAAATGGAAGAGGAGTACATTGAAAATATGTGTAGCCAAATACTAAAGTTTAAACCAGATTTGGTTATCACTGAGAAAGGGCTTAGTGACTTGGCATGCCACTATTTAAGCAAGGCTGGTGTAAGTGCAATCAGGAGGGTTAGGAAGACAGACAATAACAGAATTGCCAAAGCATGTGGAGCTGTTATAGTAAATAGGCCAGATGAATTGCAGGAATCTGATGTTGGTACAGGTGCAGGGCTTTTTGAGGTCAGGAAAATTGGTGATGAGTTCTTTGCATTTATTGTTGATTGCAAAGACCCAAAAGCTTGTACAATATTGTTACGAGGTGCTAGCAAGGACCTCCTAAATGAGGTCGAAAGAAATTTGCAGGTAAGCTACTAGTCCTTCAATCACGAGTTTTGGAGAGTGTATCTGTGTCTTTTCCCATTGTTTATTGTGCGACTTGAGCTGTATTTTGTTTACAGGATGCAATGTGTGTGGCAAGAAATATTATTAAAAACCCAAAGCTTGTTCCTGGAGGGGGTGCTACAGAGCTTACTGTATCAGCTACCTTGAAGCAGAAGAGCTCCTCCATTGAAGGCATTGAAAAGGTTAAGCTGCTGGCCTGAGTACTTTCTCTCCTCCCCCCTCTTTTTCTAAATGTATGCCCGGGTCTTGTTTTACCGAGATTAGGTGTTCACTTTATGTGACCTTTGATTTTCCTGACTGCAACAGTGGCCATATGAAGCAGCTGCTTTAGCTTTTGAGGCGATACCACGAACCTTGGCACAGAACTGTGGTGTGAATGTGATTCGGACTATGACTGCATTGCGGGGAAAGGTTAGTGCTGGTTGTTATTTATGATTTCCCATATGTTGTTTCTTAGCAATGACTATATGTGGTACTATTAATTTTATTTTTCAATCGGCAGCATGCAAGTGGCGAAAATGTTTGGATCGGCATTGATGGAAACACTGGCGAAATAGCAGACATGAAAGAAAAGAAGGTATGGCCTTTTGTTCTTTCTTTTTCTGTATTTGTGAGTTGTTTGATCAAGGTGAAAGCTTCTGAAAGTTTAAATGGCTTGGATTTTCAGCTCTTATTTAGAATTTGTTTGCCCTAGCTTTTAGGAGTGTTTATGGAGTTAAAAAGCAGAAATTGGGTGGGGCACTAATTTTTATGGAAATTTAACGTTATTTTCCTAAAATGATTTTGGCAAAAATCAGCCCTAAAAAGAGAAGCAGTATCTGCTTCTGTGTATCAATGGGCTTAAATCATCGAGGTTTTTAACATTATAATTTCCAGTTATGATTGTTGTCTAAAATATATGAATTAGCAATTTTTTTTATTTTTATTTTTTATGATTGTTGTCTAAAGTATCTCATGAGAACATCTTTATGACTCATTGCATAGTTATTTTTATTTTGTGATTTTTTAGTATTTATAATAATCTTATTCTTGTAAACCAAAGATCAAGTTAAATATTGACATTTAAATAAACTATGAACTTTAGTGAATAGTGTAGACTGTGTAGTTAAGCACTAATATACAATTACAATGCAAATAAGAATGATATAAAAGAAGTAAAGTACAAGTAAACTACAACATAGTTTCGAAAAGTTAACCCAAACAACTAAAAATTAGTACAAGCTGTTATATTATAAGTGAGGTCAAACACTCTATAGTTTCTCCAAAAATAGGTGTTAGAAGAACTGCTTTCAAGAAGCAAAAACCTTAGATTAAAAAACCCTAGGTGCAAAGGGGTCTTGGAGCCTAGGCGCAGGCTCCTTGGCCGAGGCACTTGCCTTTTGGATCATGGATGTGAGATGCACTTCATGTGTATTTTAGTTCCTCGAAATCATTCCCATTTGTATGCACTGGAGAAGAGTAGAAGTTGTGAGTGTTTATGAAGGCATTTAGGGTTGAGGGAATCAAAGTAGAAGGAAACGCAGCAAAAAAGACCTTTTTTTAAACATTTTTTCACTAGGCCCAAGAAGGCACACAAAAGGTGCACATATGGGCTTCTTTTGTGGACTTTTCGAATGAGCTTCCCCTCAGCCTGTCTGAAGCACCAAGGTCTGTGCCTCTCGCCTCCTTCAGGCACACCTTTTTAAATTAAGGCAGAAACAGTTTTTTAAAAATTAGGCCAAACAAGCACTTAGCTCCGTTGACCTTCTCATGCCACCTCCCTGCTGCAGCCTGCTGTATTTCTTTGCTGTTTGACTGTTCATCTCTCTCGACTGAGCCTGCAGTTTTAGTACCCTTATCTGCTAACCCAATCAGACCAATGCTTTAAAGCCCTGCCTAGATAATTTCTTTCCTCTTTGGAGTTGCTTTCATTGGACCTTGAATTTCCAAGATTTGGTTGCCTACCTTTTAATCGCGAAAGAGAAAGTGGACAGTTTGGTGAGGCTGTTTAGTGTATTCTAAGTCAATTATTTCTTGTCCTTGTGCTGTTTTTTTTTTCAAATATTTTTTTATGGGAGGGGAGGGCACTGTTCCCTAAATTGGTTGGACTCCATTCTGGTGTACCCAGGGAAGGAAGGTTGCATTGATGTTCTGTTTGTGTTTGGTGTGGCTAAAGATGGTAAATCAAACTCAAGCAGTAAAATATCAATGTAGATTTAATTAATTGGGTTAACCTCATAGGCCATGTTTCAAATATTTGCTGGAGATCAACTAGGTAGTTTACGTTTAGTTAACTCTGTCAAAATCAGCCAGAGTTGTCATTTTCTAATTGTTTGTGGCATTCAATTCAAGTATCAAATTTCTTCCATGGAGTGTGGGTAGTAGTAGCAGCTTCATATGTCCCATCGGATGGTGGATGAATGCCTAGGTTGAGCATGCTTTTATTTCAAGTGAGATACACCGTGTGCATATCTTTTGGACCTCTCGTTTGCGTATGCAGGGTATAGAAACAGGAATCTTACTTGACAGAAATACTTTCCCATCTTTGTGTATGGATATTGCAGCTTCAGCCAGTTTTGCTTTAAGGCCACACACGTAAGTTTTAGGTTCACTAGGGCATTTCTTACTACCTCCTTTGAAATCTTCCTTGGACTGCACTCTTTCTTGTGAAAGTATTCTCTAATAATTCTCTGTTTTAGGCAGTTGTGGTCTTTTTCTTTATTTCCAACCTGTTAGCAAACTAGAATGGTGCAAACTTTATCCACTGAATGTTTGGACAGAGATGGGAGTATTTGGGTTGCCATATTGCTACTCTTTCAACAAAATGATCAACTAATGATAGAAAAAGAGAAAAAACAGGGGGGGGGGGGGGTATAGTGATGGGGACAGGCTGATGAAAGCAGGAACCTCAATTGTGGACTTTGTGCAAGTGATATCTTGCCCGGACCTTGCTAGAACACCCCTCTTCAAATAGCTGTTACATCATTCCCATTGGATGATCAGCTGCCATCTAGCTCTACCACTACCGTGAGCTGTTTGTCAAATTGTCACCTATTCAGACTACAGGAACTCATCTAAACACTTGAGACTTGCATGCTGCGTGGGTAATGTTGCTGTTTGATCTTGCCCTTTGATTAAAGGAACAAAACAGAGCAGACCCAAGTGGATGGTCAATAAACTATCCCCCAGGGAATCAGCTTTCATTCTCTGAGTGGGAGTTGTGTAGGAACCCCATAGTAGATTGATGGGAAGGCCAGATTTTTTTTTTAATATGCATTTAAATAATTAATTAAGTTACTAAAGATGACCTCTTGCGTTTCCTAAATGGTGGGAAATTAACGAAAGAAAGAACTGAACGGAGACACTTAACGTATCTTGATGGGTATGAGTACTATCTTCATATGTTCATTAGTACGTCACTGTTATGCTGTTTATTAAAATTTTGTTGAGTTAGGGCTAGTAAGCAATGAGTTCAGCATCATTTGACTCCTTGAAATGTGAGCAATAGCTTAATTTGTTTGATTTAGACATTTGTCTGATGTTTGCTTGTCACCATCTTAAATACGTCCAGATTTGGGATTCATACACAGTGAAGGCTCAGACTTTCAAGACAGCCATTGAAGCTGCTTCGATGCTTCTTAGAATAGATGATATTGTGAGTGGTATCAAGAAGAAACAGGCTCCTGGAGCAACACAAGGGCCACAAAAACCAAAGATTGAGCAAGAAGATGAGGCTGACAACGAGCAGATGATTCCGGAGTGAGTTTTAGCGCCCCAGGAACCCGTCAGTTCCCATTAGCATATTGTAATCAGGTGGAATTATATGCTAGTTTTATGAGCTTCGTTTTGGCTCTTTTGAAGCTTGTAATCTTGGCCCCAGCCTGTTTTGCTTGTGTTTTCCCCCCTCTTCATTGTTAGCTTTGATCCTTTTATAGTTTTATCGTCTTTTTTCCCTTTTTTTTTTGGAGGGGGGGGGGGGGGGGTTTATTTTTAGTACTTCTTTCTTGAAGGTTTGGGCGAAATTGTATCATTAGCACTAGAAGAGAGCATTCCATACTGATAATGTTACAGATATTGTAATTTTTGTAGTGGATTTAAATATTCTCCAAAATTGGTGCTCCTTTAAATTGTATCCTTAGCAATACTTGTGGACCTCTAAAACTAACTTCTTGACTTGACTGCTGTGCTGTAAGCTATCAGCTATTGGGTGACACAAACGTATCTGGAAGGGCAGGTTTTGTGTTTGATCCATCTCACCACCATCCGTTTAGAGGTGGTTACCGTTTTCCCTTTCAAAAATATGTCCCAGGTGGTTGCATGACATCCTGAATGACTTATCACATCCTGTGTGCTCTATACTTGTTACCACATAATGGTCATGGCTGTGGTGTAATGGAGTCGGTGAGATTCTGATCGAGCTAGTATAGGGTTTGGTTCAGTCGTGTGTTAATTCGAGTACATGCAGTTAACTCTTTTCTTTACTCTACAGATGGACTTTTACTCATTTTATCCAACCTAATCTAACTATATCCGTTCTTTTTGTTTTCTTCTTTAGACGGAGATCCATTAAGAGGTTCTAGATTGGTTTCATGGATGCAACACCCATGATTTGCTTTCAAAGCGAAAAATATTTGAGGAAGGAAACAAGTTTTGTGGACAAAAGCAACTTTAATTTATGACTCCGCTTTCAATATTTTAGTGTGGCTGAACCTATTTCTAATGATGAGTGTTACTCTATTGATGGACATGACTATTTCCTTAAGCTCAAATTTCATTGCCTACAGTTTGAGTTTGGGAGATTTTGCTCAGACTCTTACTTTTTGCTAGTGTGCATTGGACTTTGACCCCCCTAAAATGTCAAGGTATTGTTTCCTAGGACAACTTTGATAACATTAAACTGTAGGAGTGGAGTCCTACAAAATTCGGAAAAAAACTCTTGAAGATGATCTTGATAATAAAGATGTGAATAGGGAGCTTTACAAAATCAAGAAGGATGAGGATTATCGCCTACCAAGGGAGTATGAGAAATTTTCCGACTAGTGGAGAGTATGGCATGGTCCAGGTAGTCCAAAAACTAATGTGATGGAAGATATAGGAGAGGAGAACGAACGGAACCAAAACTTTGAGGAACTTTTGATGACTACTTTAGAAGATGAAGAAACATTAAGGGTCCGTTTGGACCTTGGAAAACAGCATGGAAAAAAAATTATTTTGGAAAAAGAAAATCTTTCCTTTGCTTGGATTGAAAAAAAAGGAATGAAAAAAAAATAGTTGGAAAATTGCATGGAAAATTTGGAGTAACAATGAATAAAAAATTTTCCCTTCAAAAATGAAAGGAAAGTTGGGAGAAAATTTTTGGATCAAAGCCAACCTTTCTTTTCATCCTCTCTCAAACTCGTCTCTCTTTCTCTAACTCGTTTCTCTCTCTCTCTCTCTCTCTCTCTCTCTCTAAGTCTCTTCTCTCTCTCTCTCTCTCTCTCTAACTTTCTTCTCTCTCACTCTAACTCTTTTCTCTCTCTCTCTCTCTCTCTCTCTCTCTCTCTCTCTCTCTCTCTCTCTCTCTCTCTCTCTCTCTCTCTCTCTCTAAGTCTCTTCTCTCTCTCTCTCTCTCTCTCTCTCTCTCTCTCTCTCTCTCTCTCTCTCTCTCTCTCTCTCTCTCTAACTCTCTTCCCTCTTTCTCTCACACACTCTCTTTTCTTTCTCTCTAAGTCTCTTCTCTTTCTTCTCTCTCTCTCTCTCTCTAACTCTCTCTGTCTCTCACTCTCTCTCTCTCTCTCTAGCTTTCTCTAACACTCTTCTCTCTAACTCTCTCTCTAACACTCTTCTCTCTCTCTCTCTATTGCTCTCTCTCTCTCTCTCTCTCTCTCTCTCTCTCTCTAACTTTCTTCTCTCTCACTCTAAATCTCTTCTCTCTCTCTCTCTCTCTCTCTCTCTCTCTCTCTCTCTCTCTCTAACTCTCTCTCTAAGTCTCTTCTCTCTCTCTCTCTCTCTCTCTCTCTCTCTCTCTAACTTTCTTCTCTCTCACTCTAAATCTCTTCTCTCTCTCTCTCTCTCTCTCTCTCTCTCTCTATCTCTCTCTCTCTCTCTCTCTCTCTCTCTCTCTCTCTCTCTCTCTCTCTCTCTCTCTCTCTCTCTTCTCTCTCTCTCTCTCTCTCTCTCTCTCTCTCTCTCTCTCTCTCTCTCTCTCTCTCTCTCCCCCAAATCACATCATATGATCTAAAAAAATAAAACTTGATATTTACAAGTTTTCTTGCAAATTTTATTTTTCCATGTATTATTCCTCAAACCAAACAAGGAAAAGAAAATTGAATAGAAAGTCAATTTTTTTCCTTCAAAATTTACTAAAATCAAACGAGAGAAAGAAATTTACTTTACCCCAAAAATTTTTCCTCTTAATTTTTTCCACGAGATTTTTTTTCCATCCTGTTTTCCTAGGTCCAAACGGACTCTAAGAGTTATTTTTCATGAATAGTTGAGCATGTCAAGAAGCTTCCCACAGGAGAAGGAAAGGAGGGAGTGATAGGAAGTGGTTCCAAGATCTATTTCAGAATTTGATGAGATTTCCCATAAGTGTCGGAGTTGTTACACGTTTGTTAAAAACCATACACTGGGCCCTATCAAATTCTGGGTAAGTTTAACTTACTAAAATTTACCAGTTTTTACCTAAACTTATCAAAATTTACCAAAGTTAAAAAACAAAAAAAAATTAATTTTGATATATATACGTAAATTTGCCAAAAGTTACCAAAAATTATCAAAAATTACCAAAATTTAACTTTTACCCAACTACTTTTTACCCATGAATTTGACAGGGTGTGAAGGATAGGGCTACTTTTAGCCCCACACAATCTCCAACAATCATCTTAAGCCCTAAAGATGTGGAAATGGATCCTACATCCAAAAGGGATGCAACATCCACCATAAAAAATTCATTAAAAGAAAGGATGGTAAAACCTTGTATGTAATAAACCGTCCCCAACCCTATGTTGATTCTGATATATTGACCACTAGCACACGGTGTCTACCTATAATGAAGTCTGACAAATACGGGTCGTTCCCACAAAGATATTAGTATCAAACTTTAACCAATAAAATTAGCAAACTAATAATAACTAATTAGTTTATGGACTAAGATAAATAAATAGAATAAACAAATTCTTGGTCGGTCCAGGTCTGAATTAGTCCCAAACTCCACTTTCAACATAATTCTTTCATTTTTTAACTTTTATTGTCAACCTATAAAATACAAATAAACTACATAAAAACCTTAATTTAATATTTATTTTGAACTAAGCTAAGTATAAAGAATATCATAATTTTTTGCCTGAGCAAACACCCTACACTTTGATGATGCAATGTCTCCATTACATTAAAAAAAAAAAAGCATAAGAATGATGCACGAAAATAAAATAAACTAACGAAAAAAACAAGAGAGATAGAGAAAAGAATAAAATAACATAAAAATAAGGTTATATACAAAGGAACAGTAGTATCGGGTTGAATGCTGGATGCATATAAACAACCATCTCTATATCATCAGTCTCCATATTGTGGTTTATAAAGCATCAACCACTCTGCTTCTTTTACCTCAACTGGTAACTTCAAAAATGGCTTCAACCTTTGACCGTTAACCTTAAACTGCGACTCTGTTGTCGGGTCTTGTATTTCTATAGCACCATGTGGAAAAACATGAGAAATAATATAAGGACCTATCCAACGAGATCTCAACTTACCTGGAAAAAAGGTGTAGCTTGAATTTGTACAATAACACCTTCTGGCCTGGAAAAAACTCTTTTCTTCGAGTGTGCCTATCATGAAAAAGTTTAGCTCTTTCCTTGTGAATTCTAGAGTTCTCATTGGCCTCAATCCTAATTTCTTCCAACTCACTCAACTGGAATTTCTTCTGTACCTTAGCTGCCTCTAAGTCAAGGTTCAGAGTCCTTATTGCCCACAAAGCCTTATGCTCAAGCTTTACAGGAAGATGACATGACTTACTATAGACAACTTTGAAAGGAGACATGCCCAAAGGAGTCTTAAAGGCAGTCCTATAAGTCCGAAGAGTATCAATGAGCTTGTCTAATTAGTCCTTTCGGTTCATATTCACAGTTTTCTCCAAAATCCGTTTTATCTATCTGTTAGAAACCTCCACCTGACGATTGGTCTAAGGATGATAAGGGGTGGCTAAGCAATGTACGATTGAGCAGCTTTTCAAGAATGCATCAAAAGAGCGATTGTCAAAATGAGTACCCCGATCACTTATGATGATCCTAGACGTACCATACCTTGCAAAAATGTTTTCCTTAAGAAACTTTAAAACTACTCTAATCTTAGTCAACCTAGTTGGAACTTGGAACTGCCTCTATCCACTTAGAGACATAATCCACAGCTAGAAGAATGTACTCACTTCTAAAAGAAGGTGATGGTCCCATAAAATCAATTCCCCAAACGCCAAAGATCTCATCCCCAATTATAGGATTAAGGGGCATCATGTCTTTCCTACTGATTTTTCCGGTATGCTGACACCTATGACAACTCTTACATTACAAATGGGAATCCTTAAACATAATAGGCCAGTACAACCCACATCGAAGGACTTTGGTAGTTGTTTTCTTTCCACTAAAATGCTCCCCACAAGACACTTCTAATCTCATTATCAGGGATACATCTCCTAAAGATGTGGTCTGAACAATACTTAAACAAGTATCATCCCAATAAAAAAAATTCACCAAAGAAAAGAATTTGTCCTTGTCATGCTTGTTCCAACCTAAGGGTACCTCACCGATCATTGAGTAATTTACAATATCAGCATACCATGGTTCATATTGAACCATAAGTAGTTGCTCATCAGGGAAGCACTCAGAAATAGGGGATTCACTCTTATTTTCAACAATGATTTGGAATAAGTGGTCCTCGACCAGGTTCTCAGAACCTTTTCGATCCTGAATCTCACAATCAAATTCCTACAGAAGCAAAATCCACCTAAGCAGTCTAGGCTTTGCATCCTTCTTGGAGAGAAGGTTCTTAAGCGCAGCATGGTCAATATAAACAATCACATGAGAGCTAATCAAGGAGGGACAAAATTTTTCAAAAGCAAACACAACTGCCAAAAACTCTTCTCAGTCACAATGTAGTTCAACTGGGCCACATTCAAGGTATGGCTGGAATAGTATATGACATGTGGTTTCCTATCCATACATTGTCTTAAGACAACCTCTACAACATAGTCCTAGCTCAAAGGGCTCTCCCTAGATGGGAGGGTGTAGGATGGGGGCGGAAGTTAGGGCTTCTTTTAGTCTTTTAGCCGAGTAAATGCCTCTATAAACACTCTTCCGAGAAGTGAAAAGGCATATCCTTGGCTAAAAGGTTGGTCAACGGCTTGGCATTTCTACTAATTCATGGATGAGCCGTCTATAGAAATCCTGCATGACCTAATGTCTTTCATACAAGTTGAAGGGGGAAGATTAGCAGTCAAATTAACTTTAGCTTTATCAATTTTAATCCCGTCATGTGAAATTACATGCCGTAGGACTATTCCCTTCTTAACTATAAAATGACAATTTTCCTGGTTTAGAGTCAAATTATTTTCCCTACAGGCTACACCTTTCCAAAACTTTAGTCAGATTAGCTAAACAACCATCAAATGAGGAACCAAACACGGAGAAATCATCCATGAACACTTCAATGCATTGCTCAATTAAACCAGAAAATATTGAAATCATGCAACGCTGAAAAGTGGCAGGAGCATTACAAAGACTAAAGGGCATTCTCCTAAAGGAAAAGTGCCGAAGGAATAGGTGAACGTGGTCTTATCGTGGTCCTCAGGTCCTATGGAAACTTGGGTGTAGCCAGAGTATCCATCCAAAAAAGCAGTAGTAACTATATCCAGCTAACCTCTGTAGCATTTGATCCATAAAAGGTAAAGAGAAATGGTCTTCTCTACTGGCAGCATTTAACTTCCTATAGTCAATACAACCCGCCACCCAGAATTGACTCTAGTGGGAACTAACTCATTCTTGTCATTCCTAATCACGGTAACACCAGTCTTCTTTAGGTATGACTTGAACATGGTTAACCCACTCACTATCGGAAATGGGATAAATGATCCCAAGGTCTAACCACTTAATGAACTCTTTCTTAACAATTTCCTGAATGTTCGGGTTCAGACGTCTTTGCCCTTTGGTGGTCTCTATAAGGTTTAGCGTTGTTCTTAAGATGAATTTTATGGTGGACAGTAGAGGGGCTAATATCTTTGATGCCACCTAAGGTCCACCCTATGACCTCTTTGTTCTCGTTAAGTAGTTTCATCAACTTATCCTCTTGGTCCTTAGTTAGGTTAGATGCAATAATCATAGGAAAAGTCTCACTAGGACCTATAAAAGCATTTTAAGAGAATTAAGTAAATGTTTGAGCTCTAATGAGGGAGCATCATGTATCATAGAGTTTGAGCTCTAATGAGGGAGCATCATGTATCATAGAGGGAGGGGAGTCAAAAGACTCAGGGGAGAGGGAATAAATCTCATTACAACAATAAATTCCAAACTCATCATGGTCAAACACATCCAGCTAATTGCGGTATCGGTCACATCATCAAACACAACAGGTTGTCTTTGTAAACTAAAAATGTTTAAATTAATAGTTATGTTTCCAAAAGACAACTTCAGCATACCCTTACTACAATGAATCGCAAGATCAAATGTATCCAAGAACAATCGACCCAAGATGAAAGGTATTTGGTTCTCAGGGTCCACAACTGGCTCAGTCTCAAGAACAACAAAGTCCACATGAAAAATGAACTCACCTACCTTAATCAAGACATCCTCTATAATACCCCTTGGGGTCCTAGTCGAACAATCAGCTAACTAGAGAATGGTCTTGGTAGGTTTCAACTGTCCCAAAACCAACCTCTCATACACAGTGTATGGAAGTAAGTTGACACTCGCTCCCAAATCCAGCAACGTTCTATGGATGGTCTAGTCACCTATTATGACTAGGGAAATAGTAGTGCAACTTGGGTCTTTAAACTTAGGAGGGATTTGGTGCGAGATAATGGAACTCACATTGGAGGCGAAGAAAGCCTTCTTTGGATTGGGTTGTTCTCTTGTTGGTGCACAATTCTTTCAAGAACTTAGCATAATGAGGCATTTGTTGGATAACATTCAACGGGGGAATGTTGATTTTGACTTGAGAGAAAGTCTCTCTAATCTTATCAACATGGGTCTGGTCCTTCCTACTCTTTAGCCTACTTGGGAAAGGGATAAGGAGTTTATGGACCTGCTCAGCATTTGACAATACATCCTGCCTCTTCTTAAGTTCATCTTGCTTATCTCCCAAAGGGTTAGCTAAGTCAGGTTGTGGGGAAAGAGAAACATCAACTAGCGTGCCATCGATAACACCGTTAGGAGTACAATCAATGACATGAGATGGTGGGGAAAAGGGATAAAGAAAGTTCAATAGGCACATCCACAAGGTCTTGCAAATTATGATCAACTAGACGACCTGACCTAAGTGAGGTGATTGTATTCACTTTCTTTACATTATTATCATGGACTTGGTGGGGGCATGGGCGATGAAGCCATATTTGGGTTAGCCTCAGGTTGACTAGGAATTGTCCCTTTTCCCCTACTAACAATGACTAACTGAGGCAACTATTCAACCATAACTCTCATTGCCTTCTCTAAGCTATTTTGTGATCATTCTAAATTATTGAATCTTTTATCAATCTCATTATAGCGAGGAGAGGTTGTTGCGTAGGGGAAATTGGGGCAAGAAGTGGCCTGGGTGGCCCTCGGTAAGGAGGTGGTTGGGATGAGGTGTTTCCATGAAACCCACCAATGTGTGTACTAGGTCCTCCTAAGTTTTGACTTTGACTCCAAGAGAAGTTAGGGTGATTTCGCCACCCTGGGTTGTAGGTCGGGGCAAAAGGGTCATTTCTTGGCGCTTGGTAGGCCATTTTCACTTGCTCAGTTACCTTTGACAATTGGAAAACATAGTGAGGAGAATTACTCAAGGTATGGTCTCAGGATTGGCAACAAGAATATGTGTTGCATTGAGGTTTGGGAGTAGTCAACTCCCTTAACTGGTTCTCTAAAGCTGTAAACCTAGACTCTAAATGACTCAAGTCAGACACGATACGCATACCACCCTTGGAATTGGAAATTCTAGAGCTCAAACTGTCATCCCTAGTGGTCCTCCATTACATTGTTTTTTCACCTAGGTCTTATAGAAATTCCAATGTCGTGGTAGGGTTTTTAGATAAAAATCCACTTTGACACATATTCTAGCATGGTCCTATCTGTTGGTCTACACTTTTATAGATAATTTGACACACGTCATTGTTCTAGACCATGGTGGGGCATTGGGCTAACAAGTTTTTAAATCCGTCCTTACAACGCCAAAATGGTTCCCATTCTAACAGAACAAATTGATTGATTCCATTCCTTAGTTTTACAATTTTTCCGTTAGGAAAATATTTATGCAAGAAGACTATAACAAATTCATCCCACGTAGTAACGACTTAGCAGACAAATTGTACATCCATTTCTTAGCATTATCTTTCAAGGCAAAAGGAATAAATTTCTGTCTAACCACATCAATTGACACATTATAAAAATGCATCATAGCACATACTTCTTCAAATTTATTCAAAAATAAATAAGCATCTTCAGTTCCAGTGAATTTAGGAAGCATCTAAGTGTAATGTGGTTTCAGTTCAAGGTTAACATTATTACCGAGATCAAACACATTAAAACATGAAGGTATTGTCGAACGTTGAGGGTAAAAATCTCATTTAGAGCTTTTTGGTTCACTTCCGCTCGATCCATTTCATCAAGTTCATGTTCAATCTTAGTGAGTCTTTTTCTTTTAGGATTTCTAATCCAAACAATCATGCAATGTCCAATACCTACAGTCTAATTTTGTTTTTGAAACTAGAAAGCAAATAAGATGGCCTAAAGTCTAAACTAACTAATTAATTAAGTAAAAAAAAAGATGACAAATAAATTAAAAAAATCTAAAGAACAGACACAAGATAATAAGTCTGCTAAATAGAAGTAGGTAAATTGAAGACTAACCGCCCCCGGTAATGGCGCCGAGAACTTGTTGATTTTGAAATATTGACCGCAAGCGCCACGATGTCCATCTCTAGTGTAGTCAGACAAAGACTGGTCATTCCTACGAAGATGGTAGTATCAAACTTTAACCAACAAAATTGGCAAACTAATAATAACTAATTAGTTTATGGACTAAGATAAACAAATAGAATAAACAAATTCTTGGTCGGTCCATATCTGAATAAGCCCCAAACTCTACTTTCAACATAACGGTAGTTAGAAAACTAATAATAACTAATTAGTTTATATTGAAAATTAGTAAACTATTGTTGGTTGAGTGAAACTAGCTCCTTGCGAGTCAGCATGGTTAGGTATTACATGGAACCACATTTCACTGTTTCTTAGGACGCATGCCAAGGCTCAGAAAGTTGGTCGAAACTTAGAAAAAATGAGTGTTCGGACCATCACGATGGGTATTTTAGGCGGCTCAAATTCAAACGACTATAACTTTCTTAACTGATCTCCTATTAACTTGGTTCAAATGTTGTCTGAAGGTAATGGAAATGTGTACTTTAAGCTTCCAAACTGAGGGAAGCAGCAGAGGTCGGTGAAAAAAAAAAATAGGAATCTAAAGAAAAGGCTCGGCTACATGAGAATGACTCTAAATGGTGTTTTTTTGGGAATATTTGAATGTGGAAAAGGCTATAAATGGAAATGGGTTAGTGTGGAAGGATTTTTGTGGAGGAAATTTATTTGACCTCCCTCACTAGAGTTGTAGGTTTATTTGACCTCCATATATTTTGTTATATTAGTTTTTCTTTGGACTTTACAGTGAAAATGTAATTTTTGTTATGAAACAATAATAGATGAACACGATATAGAGAGAATAATAGAGAAGAACAATAGAGACACAGAGAGATTAAGGAAGGAGAATGAGCGATCTTTTATTCATAACCCACAAGGGGTATTTATACTAATTACATAGTGAAATCACATGAGAAAAATCCTCCTTAACCCTAACCACCTAAGAGATATTAATGGACATTCACAAATAAATGTATTATTTTATAACACTCCCCCTTGAATGTCCATTATTCAAAGAATATGCCTCGTTAAAACCTTACTAGGAAAACCCGATGGGACAAAACCTAGTTAAGGAAAAAGAGTACATAATTCTTTAATGTGCCCACGTATGTTGCCTCATTAAAAACCTTTCTAAGGAAAACCCAGTGGGACAAAACCTCAGATAAGGAAAAAAGAGTACAACGCGCATTAACTCCCCCTGATGAGAGCATCAATTAAGATCTCTGAGTTGATGTAATTCAACTTCATGACTGACTTGACACATGAATCAACTTAATTCTCACTGAAACGAATTTGCTTAGCGTGCACATAATTAGTATGTGATCAAGTGTCATATGATTTAGATAAATATCCATAGCTAATCAAACCAACTTTGAACTGATGGGGATAATAAATATCTACATCGCTAGTACCTTCGAGGCACCGAAATAGGTTAGATCATGTATGATTAGCAAGATACGTCAATGCTTCAATATCATTTAAATACGGTACTTCAAGACCCAAATACAGTATTTCAGGACTCAAATACGGTACTTCAGGACCGCTAAATTTCTCATCATCTTTTCGGGATCGAAAGGGGTTGTTTTCATATCAAATGACTGTACCACTACTAGGGTACTTAAAAGGGAGTGTTTTCTCATGCAACATTATCTTAGCACTTTGCTACATAAATTAATTTATGCATGTAAGATCATTCTCAAAATGTGCAACTTGTAAACCAAGGCAATAACAGATTTTACCAAAATCTTTCATTCCAAATACGCATATAAAGCAATCCACAACTTTTGAGGCTCTTCGAGAGCCCAAACCATCAATAACATTTACAAACAATTATTATCCGGATCATTTAATCATTTCCTTTGATTATGCAATATGCGTCCATATTGCTTTAATCACAAAAATGTCTATCAACTAAATAACCAATATTCTCGAGAATTTTAATCTGTGCTTCCGGCACTTTGAACCCTTCAAGAGTTTTATATAAACATCATTATCACAATTTTCATATGCTATAGCGATATTTATAAGATGCATACTTAGCTTTTCATGTACTGCCAAATTTAAGGTATCGTGATGTAGTGACATGAACTACATAGGAGTATATTCCTTCATAGTTGATACCAAGTCTTTGCGAAAACACTTATGCAATAAGTCACTTCTTGTGCCTTATATCTCATAATCTCCCTTTCTCATTCTTTTTCACACAAAGACTTAACTGCATCCCACAAGTTTTACACCAGTTTGGTGTATGGACAACAGGTCCTGATATTTTCGATTTTACAAGCGAATCTAATTCTTAAATGCATCTTTCCACTTGGCCAATCTCATCTTTGTCTGTGTTCATTAACAGACCTAAACTCATGATCCTCATTATTACTCACAATAGTGAGCGCTATATTATATAATCAAATGCTATGTCGACGTCGACTTCATTTCGGTTCCACCTTATCCGATTCATGACATAATTAATTGAGATCTCATCATATTCGCGAATTTCAGGTGCCTAAGCTTGTGGTGCAACTTCCACATTTGTCATGATTGAGGACTCTTCTAGAGTCAAAATTTCCTCATTTCGGTTGTCTTTAATTATTCGCTCCTTTTCCTTTTCGAGGACTATTGTCTTTGGAACCGACTGGTCTACCACGCTTCATATGTGGTCGAGACTCATTAACAATTCAATTTGTCCTACTAGGACATCAGTTCTTACAGGAGCATTAGTAGTTGGGACATAGGATTAACAACTCTTTGTGGGTAAGTAGAATATCTGGCAGATTCAAGTTTGCAGACGAATTATATTTGAACTTCCAGTTCATATTACATTGTATGAGGATCATAATAATTCGTTCCAACTTATTTCCTTGTCCAACAACTTGATTTCTCCCCCTAATGTTGGGAAAATTGCGTCATCATAATCGACAAACTGTGCCATAAGTATATCTCCAATGAATGGTTCTATTATATTTAAGTATGGATATACCCAACATATATTCCTGATTCCTTTGGGGTCCCATCTTAGTGCGTTATTATGGAGCTTACATTGCACATGCTCAAATTCATAGGTGGGAGATTTTTTTTTTGGCTCATGGCCAGAAACCATTGTAGGGGAGAAATAAACATTCATGATAACCTCTTGACCTTATTTGGATCAATGTTGGTGCATGTAACATGACATGTCCCTGAACAGTTGTAGTAAGCTCCGCTCTCAAAAGTAATAGGTCTGCCATTTATTATATACTCAACATCTCATATATTAATGATTCTACAGGATCATTTCACATATAAACATTTTACATAGGATGCTTAACATCTATGTCCATTGGCATATAAAAACTATCAAAAGTCTTCACCATCACTATCAAGATGAATCTTCTTGATTGATAATTTGAAATGTGCTCGTAAATCAATTGAGCAAACAATCTTACAAGCGCCAGGTTGCAAGTTGATGGTAAACATACAATTGACTATCTCACTGATGCATCTAATAAAGTCATACTATATTCAAATAGTTTACATATGGGTCTACAGGACCAACACAAATATCACTTGTACACAATCCAGGAATATAAGGGATTCGATCCCTATCTTCGTTAATGATGGTGTTATAATTACTTTTCTTTGATAGAGAGAGCTAATTATAACTCATTTGATTAAGGATCTTCTGGCCCTTTAAAATATATCCATATGGGTTCTTCTTAAGAGGATTGATCCAACATGCTCCTACTATGATAAAGTCTTCATCAATAGTAAACTTCTGGTTTACTGGAATATATACTTCAATTGGGTTAATTGTGTAGAATAACCCAGAAAATAAGGATGATATCCTTGTTCAACACATATGTTGTTCAAAGCAATTTTCATAATATATGAATACTAATTGTCTTAACGTGGTATTCATTCCCACGAGTACCTTTGAAACTTAATTAATAAGTTCCTTTGACACTAACTTGGTGGAGAGAAGTGCGTCCACAATATGAAAGTTAGTTCCACCAAGTAGCATTATATGTGCTCTTCGGGAGCCTTTAATCAAAGTAGAGTGTCATATATATAATGCTAATATCTTCTTCCCTCATTAACGGACAAGAAATGATTTATTATCACTAAAAATGTGTATTGGTCTGATGTCTGCAGGACACATATATATCACCTCATTTATTCATGGTCCAATCAAGTAAGTATCCATGAAATTCACTTCAAGATAAATAATATAATATTAATGCATATAAAACATATAGTGGAAGTGCTTTAATCACTTATTCATAAAAAGAAACTCCACTTCAGAAGCACATACATAACTCTTGAAAGTTAAATACTTCATAGTGAAAATGCATTAATCATGGATATCGATATCATTGATTACTTTAAAATATGTCTATGAGAATAATGAATAATCACATATATTAAAGTCTCACAATGATAGATTCCATCCATATGCTCATATAATATCACAATCATATATCCAATGCGCACTATAATTTGTATTGTGCTTAGGAAACAAAGTTTATGCATATTTGGTCAATCAATAACAATGCATTTAGGGATTACGAAACAAGTAGTCTTGTTCATGATACTGAAAAATACTTAATCATTCAATACGATCAACCAATTTCAATAAACCATTTATATCAAATAGTCTTACACAGATGAGAACACATTACTCGCATTTTGTATGTATAACATTTACAATAAGGTGCATACATATCAAATCATATGAATATTCATGAAATAATAGAAACACATGAAGACTCATAATAATCCATAATTATGTACATATCAACAGGATAATATTTCCTTGAACCTAATAATCAATGCTATATTTGATCACTATGCATATAATTAATTTTCTAGCGAGGTGGTCAAATTCATAATGTCCAGACCTAGTTTCCCCCATATATATCTTCAATATCGAATTCACAGTTAACATTTAAGTTTCCAAAGTTAGAATAATTTAATTGTCCTCGACAGAGTTCAATGTCAATCAACAAAGGGGCTGGAGAATAATTAAAACACAACAATTGCTAAAATCTTTGAACAATGTCAAGAGGGACATCTAAGAAGCAGCGACTTGAAACAACATGCGCAACATAAACAATAATATCACTTACTATCAAAAGTTTATAAAATAATATCTTGTGCTTTTGATTAAGCTTGATAAGGTTCAACAAGATATTATGACGTACAACAGGTACGTGTCATTTCCATTTCCTCGTTAATAATACATTTCTCACTTTTATATTATTCATGCTTTTTGATTCCGTGTTCCTACTCCTGGTAGGGGTATCATATTTTAAAAGAATAACATGACTACGACCAAGACTGTGTCGACTGTCACGACGATTGGCGTGACCTTTGTTTTGCTTATGATTCTTGAGTTTATATTCAACCACATTCACTTTAGGAAATGGGACAAAACCATTTGGGGTTCTAATGATCCCATAGGTCAATATTAATAAAATCATGAACATTTCTTATCTAAACATTAAACTCCATACTTGTAACAAAATGCTAAAACCGATGATATAAATTTTATCAACCTCATGTATACTATCGTCGTCTTTCAACAATCCTTATGCCAATTAACAACTTTATACTCTAATTGGCAGGAAAGCGAATTTCTGGTTCACTAACGAGATTATATAGAGCTTCAAGGAGTGAACTTCTAGCTCACTACTAATACGTGTAATCAACGGAAACAAAATTCAATATTAGTGGTAGGATGAACTTCTGGTTCACCAATGAGATAAGTAATCCTTTTTTTTTTTTCAATATCAAATTGAACTTCTGGTTACCAATAAAATCAGATAAAATTCTTAACATTAGATTGAACTTCAGGTTCACTAATGAAATAAGACAAAATTCTTATTATTGGATAGGACTTCTCGTTAATTAATAAAATAACATTGTCAATATTAGAGCGAACTTCTAGTTCACTCATAAGATAAAACTGTCGACATACGAGTAAACTTCTAGTTTACTTAATGAATTAGTAAGGTAAAATTCTTACCATTCCGGTGAACTTCCAGTTCACTTATAAGATTAAATGAAATATTTGTACTATAGTGAATTTCTGATTCACTAATGAAATCAAACAATACTATCAAGTGTAAGGTGAACTTCTGGTCATTGATAAGATAAAATTTGGGATCTACGAGTGAACTTATGGTTCACTTGATGAAATAATGTAAAATTCTTACTACTGGAGTGAACGTCTGGTTCACCAATGAAATTATATAATCTTTAACTATAACCATAATATCAAATAACAAAAGACTTTAACCATATAAAGGCGATGAGTGAACTTCTGGTTCACTAATAAAATGAAATAAACTTCATATTATTGGGACGAACTTCTGGTTCGTTAATGAAAACACATAAAATCTTATACTTAAAGATTATAAATTAGTACACAACAATCTGACAACAAAGTTGTTCATAAATATAAATTATACAAATTTAATATTAATAGAAAGATGAACTTCTGGTTCACCAACAAGATTATACAAATTTCAACATCATAGTGAACTTCTGGCCACTAATGAAAAATAAATGTTTCATTATCGGGGTGAACTTCTGGTTCACCACTAATATTTACACTCCTTCAAATGAGAATGACAATCTTAATATTAGTGATGGGGTGAACTTCCGGTTCACCAATAAGAAAAAAAATATCGGAATGAATCCAATATGAATTGAATAAGTGATAGGGAACGAAGAGACAAAAAACATACGTGTAATTAATTACCTTACTTCCAATTATTGCTTGGCATCGCCATCGCTGTAGAAGGATTTAGACTTTGATCTCATAAATTACTTGTAATTCTACATTCTTGACCCTTGTCTCTTCATCAAAACTCAAAAACCCTAAACTCTTATAGAATATAGAAAAAAATAGTAGAGTTTGGTGCTGATAACGTGTTATGAAACAATAATAGATGAACACGATATAGAGAGAATAATAGAGAAGAACAATAGAGACACAGAGAGATTGAGGAAGGAGAATGAGCGATCTTTTATTCATAACCCACAAGGGGTATTTATACTAATTACATAGTGAAATCACATGAGAAAAATCCTCCTAAACCCTAACCACCTAAGAGATATTAATGGACATTCACAAATAAATGTATTATTTTATAACAATTTTGATAATGAATAGATTGGTTTTCCCTTAACTCCGTAGGTTCCAATGTCCAAAATGCTTCAACTCTTCACTAAACACATATAGAGATTTTAATTGACAGCTGGAGATTTTTAACTTTTTCAAAGGTGCACAAATTCACCCTACATTCTCAATATTTATGAATAAACCACGAGTTTTTTGTTAGGATAATATGACAGAAGAAGAATTATTGCTAATTTCAGAGAAGACGAGTTATGAAAGGAGGCGCTGAACATTTAGGGAATGAATGACTTTTTCTTTCAAATTAACATAAAGGACTTAATTGTTTTTTAATTTACATAAATGGGGTCAAATTCGACTATCAATGTGCACATAAAGTGGTAAAACTGTTTTTTAATTTTCTGATCACCCTTTGCTATTTTTTATTGTAATCTATTAATTATATCAAAACAAAACTCAAATGAACGACAAGTTGCCACGTGTCAACCACCAAAAAATTATTCAATAAGAAAATTTGTTTAAGCAACCTTTCAATTTCTTAGCTAATTATTACTCTCATCGATTATCTATTAATTATATTAAAACAAATCCATATCAATGACAAGTTGCCACATGTCAACCACCAAAAAATTATTCAAGAAAGAAAATTTGTTTAAACAACCTTTCAATTTCTTAGCTAATTACTACTCTCATAATATGATAGATCAGTTATAGAAAAACATTCACACACTCAGTTACTGCACAGAAGAAGAAAGAACAAAGAACAAAGAAAAGAAAAGGAAAGGAAAGGAAATGGAAAAAATTAAGAACAAATTTAATTATTATTTTAAAAAAAATGAATACTTAGCAAATAAATAAGAGTAATAAAGTAGCAAAATATATACTTTCATTTCTTTATTCTATTTTACTAAATTTTTTTATTTCCAAACTTTTCTTTTGATTGAATTACTTTTCCAACTTTTATGAAAGAATTAAGAAAATAAAAATAAATATCATAAAAATATTAAATCAATAATTATTACGTGAAAAAGTGAATTCACGAATGAAACTACCACCATTTTTGGGCCCCACCTATTTCTCTTCCCTTATTTTTTTGGTGTAAACATCTTAGTTATATCTCTACTTTCGATCAATTTAACATTTTACACTTGACGCTCTCTATTGTGTTACTACAATGACTTCTATCCCTGATTATATGCATCATAATTAATAGGAAACGAGATAAAAATAATTGTGAAAAGTACTCTTCAAAACACACTTGAAATAGGGTAAAAAAAATTAGGTAATTTGACAAATAAAAAATGGACTAAAGGAGTACTAATTACCATTCTAAGTTCTGAAAATAAATAAATAATAATATGATGAAGAAATAAAAGGAGGTAATTATTTAGAATATTGAAAAAAAATATTGAGGGATGAAAAAAATAAAATGAAAGATAGTTGAATGATTTTTTTTTTTTTTTTGGTATAGTAGGCAATTGGGGGAGGAAGAATCAAACTTAGGACCTCATCTTATTGGGGTTTCAAATATGACTACATGAATTGAATGGTTGTTATCGGCTGGAATGTTATTGGTGTTAAACAGTTCAGTCAATTGACTTATTACCAAAATGTTAAATCAATAATAGCAATTGGATGATATTTTTTTGGTAATAAACAATTAAAAAGGTTAAATTTGATAATCATCTATATAACTATAAATAAAGAGAAAATTAAAAATTTTAATTTATTAATTACTTTCCTAATATTTATCTTCAACCTACATGTAAAATATAGTTTAAGATTCAAAATTTACAATCATAGAAATGATTGATACTAAAATATAATAAGAAAAAAATAATGACAATATATTTAATCTGATTGAAGGAAAATTAAGAAGGACTATTTAAAGAATACTAAGACTAACATTCTACTCCCTTCGTCCCAAATTAATTGACATTGGGCTAAATATTAATTACTAATAAATTACAATGAATACCAATATGGAATTACCGTAATTAGAAAGATGTTTTATTAAAAATTACAATGGAGGTAGTTTTATATTGTAACTCGTTGTATTGATGAATAATTAACAGTCAAAGTTTACTCAAAATGTCAATTAATTTGGGACGGAGGGAGTAGCAAATTGAGTATTATCGAAGAAAGACAAAAAAATATACTTATAATTAAATCAAAATTCAACAAATAAAACAGAATAACCTGTACATCGCACGAGAATATAGACTAGTTAATCCTTATTAGTTATTACCATCGGTAAAGTAAGGTAAGGTAAGGTAAATTACTCTTTCAATATTTCACGAGTTGAGGGTCATTCTCGTCATTTAATTCCAGCTAAACATTGTCTGCAGCGACAATGCGAAATAGGGCCTCACATTTTCATAAATCGCAAAAAATCTTTGATTGGTGGTCATGTGCTCAGCGGGAATTCCCCCTTCATACTGAATGAATTTTGAAGGAAGGAAGGAAGAAGCGCTGAAGAAGTTTTGTATTTATCTAAAAATCCAACCTTTCTTAAGCTCTTCTTCTCGTCCTTTATCCCCCTGCTTGCGCATCAAAAACCTCGGAATTCTCAGGTGATTCTCTCTCTTTCTCTCTCTAAAGCTTTGTCTTTTGATTTTCTGTTGATGGGTTTTCAGTAGTGAGATCAAGCGGGTTGTTCTTGAATTTTTGGCTTCCATTTGCAGTTCATACTTGATTTCGTCGGCTTGTTCTTCAGTTCTGTTGTGATCTTCGACATTGTTTGTTCAGAATTTATTAGTACTAGATGAATTGCCATGGCCTAATAATCTCTATTTCTCTATCTTTATTTTTTTGGTTAGATTTTGTGGATCCATTTTTTAATCGCGAGTTGGTTAGTAGGGGGTACTTCGGAAGTTAGTTTGACTTGTTGTTGTCACTATCCTTGTTGCTAGATTTGATGGATTTGATTGTCCACTAACTGTGATCATGACTCCATAGAGTTCCAGATTGGTTCACATGATAATACTAAAATATTGCAACTTTTTCCTCATTTTTTAACCATTCTGGTTATTTATTGATCCAGAAAAGTTGTCCAAATTACTTTTAGCAATCATAGTAACTGCTTCTTTTTGTTCTCCTGCTGGTTCTGGATCCCTTTGGAGCTTTCTTCCTGTTCTCCTTTTCTTTCTCCTAATTGAATTTTGATTGTTTCTTTTCCATTATATTTGAACTGTCACTCTGAGTTTCATGAATAAGCTCTTTGGTATCTGAAGAGAACTAGTTCTTAGGAGTGTGACTTTTGGGTTAGCAATGTGTTGTTTTATGTCTAGGAAGTTGCAACTACTATTTTCACTGGTTTACCCTTCTTCCATTGGCATAGGTACATATATAGATCATCAATTTGAATTAGTGCATTACATTAGGCTTATCAACATGGATTTTTTTTTTAAATTTCTTTTTTTTTTGGTTCTTTCATCAGTATCTCTACTATAACTTGTTTAAAACTCTGTACTTTGCTGTATCGATGCAGGAGGATCTGTAGCTATAGGTGTAGGAGCTTGGTAGTGGCAGAACAGTGGTAATATGGATCGATACAATGATTCGAAATTGAATGACGAAATGAATGATATTGAGCACCTTGGAGAATTGGATGATAAGGAGGACAATGAGGAGAAGCTTTGGTCAGACAATTCAGAGAGGAACATGTCATCTCGACAACCTCTTCTGAGAAAGAGGACAAATGTTACCTCACAGATAGCTGTTGTTGGTGCCAACCTCTCCCCAATTGAGAGCCTTGACTATGAGTATGAATCTTCTATCCCTGTGTAGTTGTTTGGTCCATTTTTCATCTTTTCTTGGGAGTATCTCTTTCAACCATTCATGTAACATTGTTTGTTCCTTGTTGTGCAGGATTATTGAAAATGAATTATTCAAGCAAGATTGGAGGTCAAGGAAAAAGAGCCAAATATATCAGTATGTATTTATGAAATGGATATTGGCATTCCTCATTGGGATCACCACTGGACTTGTAGGCTTCTTCAGCAATATTGCAGTTGAAAACATTGCTGGTTTCAAATTCTTGCTTACTGGTGACTTGATGGTGCATGGCAAGTAAGTTACAACATGGTCAAGCTCCACTTTTGAAAAATCATGTTGGTTCCTGAAAATCTGTCTCTTTTGGTTAATCCTAATCTCACGTTTCATAAGTGTATATTGCTGTGTATATGGAATGTTGAATTACCTTGGGGCTGTAATTTTCTGTGGTTTTAATGCAGGTATTTCAAGGCTTTTCTTGTATTTGCTGGATGCAACATAGGGTTGGCTACAGCTGCAGGAGCACTTTGTGCTTATATTGCTCCTGCTGCTGCTGGCTCTGGTATTCCTGAGGTTAAAGCTTATCTTAATGGTGTCGATGCTCCCTCAATATTGGCTCCAGCTACCCTCTTTGTAAAGGTGAATGTCTTGCTGTTTTTAAATAGTTTCTTGGATGTTGCCCCAACTAGATGAGTTAGGAGTAAGTGAAGTAATGAAAGCTGAGATAGTTGGTGATAATTGCCCATGGAGTGGAAATTCCTCGGTGGGACTTATACATGGAGATGTTTTTCTTCTTGATATATTGGGAGAGTCAATCTCAGTTTTCTGTACGAGGGGCTGTAATTTCAAAACATGCATCTTTTTGCATTTCAGAGCCTCAAATTCAGCACATCTGCCCCAATTGATTAATGTTAAGCCATGAGTTGGGTTCTTTGTTCAAGTGAGATCTGAGGAAGGTGCATTATGCTTATGATAGGAAATTTTTTACCATTCCTGACTAATTGGAAATTTTGCTTGCCAAATGGCATGTATTTTGGGAACATGGAATCCTGTCTTTACCAAACTAAAAGGTACTAAAACAGAAAGTGAAGTTAATTATAGGATATGCAGAATAAGGGGTGAGAGATTTATATGGGAATAGAGATACTGATTTCTATGTATAACCATCTGCTAACATGACCTTTTTTGTGTGACCAGATTTTTGGTTCTGTTCTTGGTGTTTCTGCTGGTCTTGTGGTTGGTAAGGAAGGACCTATGGTGCATACTGGCGCTTGCATTGCCAATTTACTTGGGCAGGGTGGTTCTCGCAAGTACGGTCTAACATGGAATTGGCTTAGGTATTTTAAGAATGACCGGGATAGGCGAGACTTGATCACCTGCGGTGCTGCTGCTGGAGTTGCTTCTGCTTTTCGCGCCCCGGTTGGTGGTGTCCTTTTTGCCCTAGAAGAAGCAGCTTCTTGGTATGACTATAGTTCTTTTTCTGAAAAGTAAATAAATAAATGATGCTAGCTGCTTTGCCTATTGCCAAAACAAAGTTATAGTAACTGGGGGCAGAAGGGAGATGAGAAAAGTGCTACGTTAACTGAACTTGCCAATACATGACAGTATAACAGCACAATTGCCATATTGGAACTCATATAAGATCAAACCCCTTCCCCTTACTATATACTTATTATTAGGTGGAACTGGGACTACAGTCCTCCCCAATAGAAACCCATGTTTTTACCTATTTTCCTTTTGCTGTGATCCATCGTGGGATCGTAAATGTACCATAATTTGCTGTCTCACACCCTTGCTTTATATCAGGTGGCGAAGTGCTCTTCTATGGAGGACATTTTTCACGACAGCTGCAGTTGCCATAGTCTTGAGAAGCTTCATTCAGTATTGCTGGACTGGGAAATGCGGTCTGTTTGGCAAGGGTGGGCTTATCATGTATGATGTCAGCACTGCGGAAGCATCCTATAATGGTTTTGATGTGCTGGCTGTACTCTTTCTTGGAGTAGTTGGTGGTGTCTTAGGAAGCTTCTATAATTATTGCGTGGACAAGGTCCTCCGAACTTACAGCTTTATTAATGAGTATGTCCCTGTAGCCCCTTCCCTACTGAAGATCCTTCAAATTACTGTCTTTATACTGTTCTTTCATTCTCTTTGCTTCTGTCGTTTTGGGTGGATTTAACATCTAGAAAATCATGAACTTGTATCCCTATTTGATGGCTCCCCCTCCCCTGCAGGAAAGGTCCATCTTTCAGAATTATACTGGTGATCATCGTATCAACCCTGACAACAATTTGTGCCTTTGGTATACCATGGTTTGCAAGGTGCATGCCGTGCCCAACAAATTTAGATGTGAGTTGCCCCACAGTTGGAGAATCAGGAAACTACAAGAGCTTCCAATGCCCGGCTGGCCATTACAATGATCTTGCTTCCCTTTTCTTCAACACCAATGATGATGCAATACGCAACCTATTTAGCTCTACCCGAGAATTCCAGCTCCCTTCCCTCTTCATTTTCTTTGTTACAGTGTACGCCCTTGGGATCGTCACCTATGGAATTGCTGTCCCCGCTGGTCTTTTCATCCCGGTCATCCTGGCTGGCTCTGTATACGGTCGTCTGGTGGGTAGACTCTTTCACCCGGTGTCTGCCCTTGACATTGGTCTCTTTTCCCTCCTTGGGGCAGCTTCCTTCCTGGGAGGCACAATGAGAATGACAGTGTCTCTGTGTGTTATATTGCTGGAGCTCACCAATGATCTGCTTTTGCTACCTCTTGTGATGGTCACCCTTCTTATATCAAAAACTGTGGCCGATAGCTTCAACAAGGGTGTTTATGACCAGATTTTGAAAATCAAAGGGTTACCCTTTTTGGAGGCTCATCCCGAGCCTTATATGAAGCACTTGGTTGCGGGGGATGTTGTGTCCGGTCCATTAATCACATTTTCTGGCATTGAAAAGGTGGAGAATATTGTGTATGCCTTGAAGGGCACAAAGCACAATGGATTTCCAGTCATTGATGAGCCACCTGTTACTGAGTCTCCAGAGTTATGTGGGGTGGTTTTGAGGTCCCATCTACTGGTTTTGCTCAAAGCAAAGTATTTCACCAAGGAGAGGGTTTGTTCAAGCAGAGATATCTTGAAGAAGTTCTCCCCATCCGAGTTTGCAAAACCCGGGACAGGGAAGGGGCTAAAGCTGGAGGATGTTACTCTCACTGAGGAGGAGATGGGGATGTACGTCGATCTCCATCCAATAACTAATACATCTCCTTACACTGTTGTGGAGACAATGTCATTGGCCAAAGCTCAGATTCTCTTCAGGCAACTTGGACTCAGGCATATGTGTGTGGTGCCTAAAAGCCAAGGGGTAATCTTTCATTTCTCTTTCACTTACTCATGGATAATAAAAAAAACCAGAGGATCAGTCAGAACTGCTAAAACAATCTAAAAAGCCTTTCCCTTCTATGTTTAAGTATTTCATTCGCACTTGCTCGTTTATGGATTCGATATCATGAATGCATGTTGCTCACCGGCTACTTTTGTTTCTTTGGTGCAGAGACCTCCCATAGTCGGAATTCTGACACGACATGACTTCATGCCTGAGCACATACTGGGACTCTACCCCTATATAAAGACCCATAAGTAAAGCTTTGCCATCCCAGAAAACTATTCTTTTGTTTCTTTCAAGCTTCCTCTACTTAGGCTGATGTTTCCCATTTAGCTATGGCATCAGCAGCATACACAAATATAGGAAGTGATGCATTGAATTGAATTGTGACTACTGTACATCAAATGGGTGATCTTGGATGTGAAAAATATATACACATGAATAAGGGAAAGGTGTTTCTCTGGCTCTTGGTACCATTTCTTTTTCCATAGGAAGCGATGCATTGAATTGAATTGTAAACAAGGGTTGGCATGTGCAATTTATAATGAATTTTATTGTCAAGTATAATCATATCATTGTTTGTACTATTTATGGTAGTACTTTTGTAATACCTTATATCTAAAGTTTGAAAGTTGAGACTAGTGGAGGTACTCATTTTGAGGCACGTACATGATGGCTTCTATTGGTTTACCTGTTGTATGTATATATAGTGTGGGCCAATTGAGAACTGCTTGAAAATCAAATCACATTCTGCTGTCTGCTGTAGCAGATTATTTTGCTCAATTTCTACCGACAAAAATCCTCTTCATAGGCGTGCTTTTTAAGAGTATAAGATTAAGTTAGATAAGATAAACATCACATCATTTATTTCTTTTTTATTTTAAAATAAGCTCGGCGAATTGAATAAAGAATTTTAAATATAAATTACCTAGAAGAATAATAATGTTCTTTTGAATGGTAAAATAAGATAAAATATTGTTAAATCTAATCTACAAATCTACAGAACATGACCATAGATGGTTACACTTCATCATGTATGATTTTACCAATGACACGTGTAGCCATCTTTGTTTCTTAATCATTGTTAACTAGATCCATTACCACTTTGGTGCTTTAAATTTAACTTATGTGATAATCTATGTGAGACATAGTGCTAATTGTCGAGTTAGTTGATAGATAATCTTGCATACGCTTAGCTTTGTGCATAGTCCTGCATTTATGGCAAGTTATCTGCTTAGCACTATTTATAGCATTAGGCATAGGTCATCGTATTCACTAGGTCACCTTTGATCCTTGTCCCTTTCTTTGCCACCATTGGTTGTATCGACCTAAGGTTTAGAAATCCTAATCTATCTTATGTCTTTGGATCACAACACTTTGCTTCATTTGATTGGAAATTTTTTTCAAGAGTTAACAACGTGGTGTGTCTTTAATCAACGAAAGGCATCACTGAGTCTTCGTGGGAGGTGACTGTCATAAGTGGGATGAGCTCTCTTCGCATCATAAAGTAGAGGTCCTTGTTGAAAAGTTTGATGCCGAGGATACTGTTAGCAATGACTCTGCTCTTACTTACTCTAATCCTAATGACATTGATAGTTGAGTTACTATAAACACAAAAAAAAGACTTAGAAAGCGTTTGTGCTAAAAACTCGTAGTTCACCATTTTGCTAGTTGGAAGTGGGTACTAAAAACTCGTAGTTCACCATTTTGCTCGTATTATTTTGCTAGTTGGAAGTGGGTACTAAAATCAGGGTTTGGAAAATGAGAAAAATGTAGATGTTTATGTGAACCTTAACAATGTCGAAGACATGATTGCTACAGTCTTAAGGGCGTCGAGCTGTCCATTGACTTGTCCAAGAGGATGACAAAGGGATCTCCTTGTCAAAGAGGAAGACTAAGGAAGAGGAAGATGAATCCTCTTCCCATTGCTAAGTTTGATGATAATCAACCTTTTAATAAGGCCATTTTCAATTTTTTTTTATCATGCTTCATTGTGTAAGGACGTTGAAATGTGTTTTCTTTTTTTTATTTCTTTATTATCTACTTATCTATGGGGTTGTGAAGATCCTTGTGACTTGAAAGCTAACACTAAGTTGGATTTATCCTTTGTATCCCCATTGCTATAACATGTGTTTAATATATAAACATAAGCAACTTGTTTGGTAATCCTTTCCTTAGCTGAGATTAATTTCTTGTGATTGCCCATTTCTTTTGAGTTCTTGTTTCAGCCCACTCTTTATTATTGCGCGCAGTTTGAGTTGGTCTTAGTGGTTCCTGGATAAGGGTAATTAATTTTGATGTTTGTGGTACACCTTCTAACAGTGAGTAGTCAAGCAACATGGTTGAGCTCGTTTGACCCCACTCATGTAATACTTAATGATGATATATGTCATATTATTGGAGACTATGCTAGCTTTTCCCTTTCTGGTGATATGCAATGGTAAACTTTTTAATCATTTCCATATGATGACTCAATTATTGATAGGCAAGCGCCGCAAGCCTTGATCATGATTTTTGTTCTTGTCATTCTTTCTGGTGATGTGCAAGATGATGTTTCATTCTAAGGAGAATGTCTTCCCTAAATAGATATATCTTCAAATAGATTTGAAAATGCTTGACTAACCAAAGCAACATGATCATATTTCATATTTGACATAGCATGTTTATGCAAGTAAAACATACTTTTATTTGGTATATTTCACGAATACTAACGAATACTTATTTGGTAATGAGTTCTTTACCAACTTAGTCATATACTATAGTGTTTGTTGTCCTTATATTTGTCTCTTGATAATTAGAGAAAAAATCTTTTTCAAATAAAAGAAAAAGAAATTTGAGGTATAATTGAGCATGTATCTGGTTCTGTGTCGAATTTTTCATTTACATCTGGTCATATCTTGAGCTACTAAAAATTAAACTAATTTCTATGAAAGGTATGAAATCTAAGTTACGACTAAATAAGCTCATCTGAATTATCTTCATTGCAGTGTGGACATTAAGGACACTTTGATTATCTAGTTGACCGAGTTCGTGAAGACTCTTATTGATTACTTTGTTCATTTCATCAAAGTATTTCAGTAAGTCTACTTTAGATAATTGCCTTATACTTTCATAGTCAATCCTATGTATAATTCGTCCTCATCAATTGTTTCTCTTGTTGACGTTTTCCATAAGCTAATTTGTACTAGTAGGAACCCAATGATCTTCTTGCATTGATGGAATTCCACTCTGTATGGTAAAGAATTGGTATCAAATAACACTGTATATGTTACATTTATGCAAAGGTAACATAAACACATATACTATTTTGGAGACACATTTATGCGGTTGGAATAAGGTATGACCTTACCATGAGAAACAAAAGTGGCCCTATAACAAAACTTCCATTGTATCGTCAACCATATTGCCAATTGATGGTGCAACTATTCTTATTTTCTACCTTTTTCTAGTTTGCCTCAAAAAGCGTAGCATGGGACACAATCCGTGTGCTTGTAAGAATCCCAAAATTTGAGCAACTAAAGTGACATGGATCATGCCCTATTAGATACGGGTTGTGTTAACTTGAACACAGATTGTGTGTGCCCAAGAATGATCGGTGTCGTTTGTGACCTTTGAGATTTTGCCATTTTCTCTCCATTTTTGCTATTCAATCAAAGGTTGGTGGTATGTTTGAGATGATCCATCGTCATCTACTATCATCCATCTCTCCACTCCAAAAATTCATCATCTACCATCACCCATAATCCATCTTCCCATTATAATCTAAGATTGAGAAAGAGATTGAAGTTATTAAGATCCATTGAGTTGGCTTCGAAGATGAAGTAGCAAAATTCGTTCCTTGTTGACTTGTCCTCCAAGATTGTCCTCATAATTTGTTTTATTTGTCAAACTTTTAGGATCTACATACTAGTATAGATTTTACTTGTTTTGCATTTTAAAACTTGAGTAGTGGGTAGTTAGCTCCCTTAGTTTAGGGGATAATCTTCTTATGTGATGAATTTGCTCTTGTTGGATTGAACAAGTATAAATCTAATATGAATGCATGCTTTTTAGCCTTTGAAGTTAAACGATATTGTTTTTGCTTGATCAACATTAGCATGGTATTAGATTGTTGACTAAAGCACCAGCAAGAGAAATTTGACAATCAGAAAACTTAGTGTAAACTTACTCTAAAATCGGCTAAACATAGAGGTTTTGAGTAAGAGGTTGTTTGATATTTTGATGTTTAACCTAATTAAAGTTGAAATAACCATGAAAGTAAGTGACTAGCTTTGCTGAATTTCGCTTCTTTTCTAAATGATCGTTACGAAAAAGTTTATGTGATTATCAACTCTTAAATTGTTCCAAATTAGAGAAATGTATGTTCAATCCGCTAAGCTAATTTGGTAAGTGATTAGCTTTGCTAGGAATTTCGCTTCTTTTCTAAATGATCATTGCGAAAGAGTTTATGTGATAAACAACCCTTAAATGTTCCAAATTAGTGAAATGCATGTTCAATCCGCTGAGTTAATTTGGTAAGTGACTTAGGTTTATCCCCTCAACGTTTTTATACCCTTGACTAAATCCTAGAATTTGAGTCTTTGATAGTTATTGATTAGCTGTCAGAAAAATCAATCAAGAAAACCCGATCCACTTAGCAATCAATTAGGGCTAGTTTGGTCTTTTGTTGAGCAAGTCCCCGAGGGGACTACCTTAATTTATGCTACAATACACATTATGTACTTGGGGCGTATCATGTTTTTGGCGTCATTGTCAGGGACTTTGTCCCGAGCAACCATCAAACTAAGGTTACCTAAGGAATTTTTTTTTTATTTTTTGTTTTGATTTGTCTTGGTATTTTGTTTTTGTTTCTTACTAGGTCTCTCATTGGAGTATGCAAAAAGCACCACTTTTTGAGCTTGACTCCGAGATCAAGAGATTCTTCCATTCTAGACAGAAGAAGCAAAGACTAGAGGAGTCTAAGAGGCACATCAAGAGAAAATCAAGCTAGAACCCAAAATGGCCAATGAAGAAGGGTGAACCTTTGGACAATATGTGACGCCCTAGGTCTGACCCGGTGTAGACACCGAATTTTGTACCGATGAATTTCACCCGACAATGTTGGGCCGAAACAGTCATCGAGGCCCAAGGGCCTTGGCCATTTACCAAAGGAAAAAGCCTAAATGCAACAGAGGGGGAATATGCAAGCAGCAAGGCCACTGGGCCTTGCTCAATATCAAACAGGGCCCAAGGCACGGACCTGGCTCAGAAGACATCAACAAGGCCGCAGTGCCTTGCTCATAGCTGAAACCCATTTTGCGATTGTCACGTTGGCAATCCGTATGATGGAAGGAGATAGGCCGCATGGCATTGCTCAGCAATTCGATTCTCGCGCCAATTTTTTCCAGTCCCATGCAAATGCAATCTCATGATCTTGGTTGTTGACTGTTGACTTCTGCCTTGAGGAAGGGCATACGGCCTTGATTACAGCCATGGGGGGTATGATCTTTGGATCATGCCTCCCCCTCCTTCCATCCTCATCAATCATCCCTCACCTATAAATACCCCCTTATCCCTACAATCATTTCACCAACAACCATCATCTCAACCTCACCAATACTTCTTCTCTTCCATCTACTCTCTAAAATTGTCTCATCTAAATTCCTAGCTTCCACCATCATCATTCTACCATCCACATCATCCTTAAAACTTCACTTTTCACTACTTTCAAACACCCCTCATTTCATCCAAAGTTCTAAATCGGCATCATACTCAAGTGTTTGCTACAAGGAGATCGATCTTCATTCTATCACACTAAGGCTTAAACTGAGATTTATACATCTTTGCTATTGTATAATCATGTAATCTATTCTTGAATCATCTTACTTGTACATTATTTTGTGAAAACATCATATTTTACCCTTGCATGTTCGGAATATAATCTTGTGAAATTTATTAAACTTCTCCCCGCTCATTTCATTTCAAGTTCGATTTTAGTAGTATGTTTTTAAAAAGGTGGATCCGAGAATTCTTTAATTTTCGAATTCGTAACCTTATCCCCAGATTCAGAATTCGGGTTCGTAGACCAGGAGTCTTCTTTCTTTCTTTTTAGTTTGTCGATTTCCTTAAATCGGTTGGCGACTCTTCCTTTATAACCATTTTTAATTATTAAACATACGTGTTTGTTACTTTAAAATATTCGGAAAAGACTTTATACTCCCCTATATCCTAATCCATGGCTAGCCTAAGAGAAACGGTAAAGAAATTATCATAGGCCTTGTGGCCTATGACAATTTCTATGCATTTTCTGTTGGGCCAAAGAGGCACAGGCCCAACAGTGGCATTGTCATAGGCCCAGCGGCCTATGACGCTCCCTGGTGGCCCATGTGTCTTCTTCTTGGCCCGGGTTCGGACAAAGATTTGTATTAAGTCATTCATGAAATAATTTGGTGTAACTTCAAGTATGTGAATAATAGAAATTGGGTCCTTAACTGAATAATAACCCCTCGAAAATGTTTTTATAAAATAAAAATATCCTTATTTAAGGATTAAGCAACCTTAGTTGGCTCCCGATCACAAAGTAGCACACTCGAGAAAACCTGATTTTTTTCGGGGTCCTACACCCAGCCACGGCCATCAACGCACCAAGGGTGACCGCAAATGATTTCAAGCTGAAGAACTCCATCATCAACTTGGTGAGGGCCACCCCATTTTATGGTTTCTCCAATGAGTATCCTAACCGGCACCTCTACATTTTTAGCCAAGCATGTGACACTTTCAAGGTGAATGAGGCCTCACTGGGTGCAATTAAGTTGAGATTGTTTCTGTTCTCACTAGACATAAAGGCATTGGAATGGCTAGACTCCTTTGCAGCGAACTTAATCAAAACTTTTGATCAACTTGCTAGTGCTTTTTTGGCGAAATGCTTTCCGCCTAAGAAGTTGACAAGCTTGAGGAACCAGATTTCCACATTTGGGCAAGAGCCAGAGGAGACTTTCTATGAAGCATGGGAGAGGTTCAAGAATATTTTGAGACAATGCCTCCAACACGAATTAAACCAAGGGCCCCGATTCAAACTTTCTATAATGATGACAATATGAGAGCAAATATTTTGACGGCGGGAGAAGGAAACAGTATGAGCAAAACCGTGAATGAGCTCTACACTTTGATTAGAAAAATGGGATTGAACAACTACTAATGGTTCAAGCCCTATTAAAGGAGAAATGGACGTAAGTTTTATGATGATGTTATATATGTCTTGACTGCTCAATTGGATTCCATTATTCAAAAGATGGATAGGCGGAATGTGAATGTTGCCCCTCCGCTTCCTTATGCATCTTGCAACTCTTTTGGGCACAAGACCTTGTTTTGTCCTGTGGTTTGGCTAGCAATGAACCAACTAATCAAGTCGAATATGTTGGAAACCCGAACCATAGGCCAAACTTTGACCCTTACTCTAATTTTTACAACCGCGGATTGAGATCTCACCGTCTTACCAAAATAATAATCAAATGGGTCAACCACAAGGATAAATATCACCTACTCCTGGATTCTAAAGACCTCTATCACCAAAAGATCACCAAAAGCCCAACCTAGAGGCCATGATGGAGGGTATACAAAACCAAAGTTAAGGCTTTTCCTATTGGCCACCAAAGTTAAGGTTTTGGCAACTATAATAAAATGCTTGAAACTTAAATTGCCAACCTAGGTAGCTCCCCCAATATCACTACCGAGAATTTTTCCTGGACAGTCTGTGTCTAACCCTAAAGACCAATGCAAGGCCATAATATTGAGTTTTTCGACTAAATTCACTTTGGGCCTTGTAGGGATGATAGACTAATCTGTTAACTTTTAATACATCATTTGATAAGAGACCTACTATAAAACTTCAAATCATTAGACAATTGGTTATACAAGATTCAACATATTCCTAGGTGAACTGATGCCTAGAGTATCCGAGATTCGCAAGACAAACACCCATGTGACTAGTATCTAACCCGTCAGCGATTCAACAATACCCCAGGACTTTTCCATGGCCTTTTTTTTATATACATACTAAATTGTCACTTTTAGAGGCAGGAAACCAATCGAGTCCCCATAGGATCAAGAGGGTCGGCCATATAAAATGGGGGTCACCAAATGACCGGGTCATTAAAGGATCGGATCACTAAAGGATCGACCCAATTAACAATATTAAATGGTCGATGAATGGGCCAGACTAGGCCTGCCTATCAATAACACAAAATAAATAGTTTTTCCTATTATTTTCAATGCTAAACTTACTTAAATATCTCATTAATACTCTGCATTAAATAATAATTAATATAACTACTTTTTTTGGTATAAATACACTTCATTTTAACTTTATTTTGGTCAAATGCGCCCACCTAGGGGCCAACACTTATTTTGCCTAGAAAGTCTTGACTTGACCCACTACTACAATGGGCATGTATTGACCCGACCCGACCTAACTAATATCTCAATCCTCACCCGATCCGGCCAGGCCAGTTACCAACCCCTACTCACTTTTGACGCACAAGGCTTCATCGTACCATTCCATATTTTCTAATCGAAGCTAACCTTAAACAACACGTGGGTGTCTAGTTTATAATTCTGGCCAACGCCCGGGTATTGGCTAGTGCGTGTGTTTATGAGAGAGAATGGGAGAGAGAGAGAGAGTCGTAAGAGATGAGTGAGAGAAAAGTTGGCCCTTAGATCCAGATTCTTTTTTTCAACTTTCCTCTCATTTTTAAAGAGGATTTTATGCTTTTCCAACTCTTTTATCTTTCTATTCCTTTTTCTTCAATCCAAACAAAGGAAATATTCTCATTTTCGAAATTTTTTTCCATCCACCCATTTTTGTTTACTGTCCGAACACACCAAGTCTTAACAGTGTTTCTTCAAATTAAGTATTTATACAATACAATCTTCATAATATGAGTCACTTAAATCGTAATTTACAAAATTAAAATAATTTCCACTCTACATTAATTTCGCTTCTTTGGAAATATGGAAAAGATTAATATAAAAGTAAAAAAAAATATAAAAATGTGAATGAAAAAGGAAATAAAAAATTACTCTGAGGCACCACAAAATTTGGGGAAACTATTTTTTGGTACCCCAATTTTTCAAAACTTGTTTCAGGGTACCCTTACTTTTTGGGTTAGTAATTATAAGGTATTCCTCCGGCTAAAGTCTGATCGGTTTGATTAACTGACCTAAATACTTACTTGTTGAAAGAGAAAGACGTTCTTGCCTTTCCATGTTGGGAAAATGATGTTTGACCGACTTGAATCTTCATCATCTTCAATTGACTTGGCTTCTTGATCTTCTTGCGGTATGTATGACAAAATGGAGGTATGACTTAATAACCAATGGTAAACTTGTTTGGATATCGCTAAGAGTCATGGTTTCGAACTCATTTTCCTTAAGAACTATTTACTATACCGTAAATGTTCCGAGGGACAAAACTTAGTTCTTGTTGCGCTCAAGACATAGGTTTCTCACTTGATTCTCTCAAGTATAGCTGCAGTATATACTTGAGAGGATGTGATTATAGAATGGAAGAATTGATGCTTGTGATGCTCTCAAATGGCTTGGGAATGTCTCCTATTTATAGAAGACTTCCACACCAATTACACCCCTTAGTCAAAGGTATAATTAAGGCCCTTAATGATGAATTATGGTGTTGACTTGGTCAACTAATATAGCTATTGGAATAATATAATATCGGACTTAATATTGATATCATACACTTAATACATAAGAATATATAGCCGTTAGCCATAAAACAGATTCTGGGTTCCAACACGGTCTGTGTTCGATCAACACGGTCCGTTTTGCCTCAACACGACCCGTGTTGAGCCCATGATCGTTTTATCTTGATTTCTGGAGACCAACACGAACCGTGTTGGACTCTTATGGACTCGTGTTGATCATATTCTTGATGTTTATCTTATATATGATTCTTATACTTATTCCACACGATTCCTTATGCTATATAAACTTCTTATACTCTTGAAATAATTCCAACAATCCTCCGCCATTTCAAGAGTATGAAAATCCCTTGAAATGATCTTACTTAAGGAGTTAACACCCCCACCATTTGAGATATACCTTAACTTGTAATCACCCGAGAAACCCACAAACATACGCTTAATGAAAAGTAGATTGCTCTTTGAACTTTTCACTTAGTATATACAAGCCAAAATTGAATCCAAATCACAAAGTAGACATGTCTTTGAACTTTGGATTTATATTGATCAACTATACTCGTAATACACATACGTTTGTTTTTAAATCTTAGTGCTAGTACTTTGACACTGTTATCCGGCCTTGTGTCCTTATCCTTAGTAAGTGTTTCAGAACTTTAGCCCTAAGTTCCTTTTAGCGGCCACACATCACACTTACATAGGTAGTCTTTGGCATTTACCGCCCCTGTAATTAGGCTCCCCAAAGTCTATTAAGAGTGTCACCACTCAACCTCTTGTCATTACAGATATTAAGCATCACTTAACCTGAGATGTATAAAATCGCACTAGTAGAATTGGGGTCGATAGGCGTCTGCAAATAGGCGTCTGCTAAGCCGTCAGTCGCCAAATTGAAGTTAAAGAATTTAAAAAAAAAAAAGAAAATTCCAAATCGGCGTCTGTTTGCGTGTAACAGACGCCGATTTGTCTGACATTGAATATGGTATAATGTTAATTTGATAACGGCTATTTCCAACTTTCCTTTTTTTAAATTGTGCCCAATTAGGCGTCTGTTAGTCGCCTAAACAGACGCCTTTTTGAATTGGCGTCTGCTTTGCAGCTAAACAGACGCCAATTTGGCACAATTTAAAAAAAAAGAAAACAATTTCCTAGTTTTTTCATACTCATTGCGGGTAATTTATTACCCTTAATCGGCGTCTGTTAAGCGGAATAACAGACGCCAATTTTGTTTAAATTGGTAAAAAAAAATCACAGTTTCAATTCCGCCATAGTCGTCGTCGAAGGAGGAAGAGAGAAATCGAGAGTTTGAAGAAAAAGTCGGCGCCTCTTCAACGTAAATCAGGTAATTTTTCAGTTTCTTTTGTTTCAGATCTGTTATAATATGATTAATATTGTGAAAAGTGATTAAATTATAAATTATATTTGATGAAAAACGAATTATATGAATATTTGTATGTTTTTTTTGGTTATGTTGAGTTTAATAGTAGTTTATGCATATAAGTTGAAAAATTTGAGTTGTTTTAGTTAATTTTTATGAATTGTAATATATTTTGGATGTTGAATTAGAATTTTAAGTGTGAAATTAGGGTGTGTAATGTTGATTTGTTCAATTTAAATATTATTTTTGTGTTTTGTAGTAGTTTAACTAATTGCATGTATGTTTTAGTTTAGGTTTGAGTTATTGAATTAGTTTTAGTTTTAATTTATAATGTTGAGAAGTATAATTATGTTTAGGTTGAGCACAATATTGAATTTTATATGTTTCGTGGTAAATTTAAATATGAGTAATTATATATAGTGTTGAAAAAAAAATATATGTAACAATGCATGTAAAATATGTTTAAGTTAATTAGTATGTGTGAAATATGTTATATAACGTGGAAAATTATAATGTGTTTCGATTGAGTGCAAATGTGTTATATTTTAGGATGATTTTTAGGAATTGCATTAACGATTTAAGTAATTAGGTAATGTGTATATACGTAACATGATTTCAATTATGAATACATTTAGGTTAATTTTTATTTTTTGAATTTATAATTTAAGTTGTTTAGTTAATAATTAAGTTAAAACTATAAAAAAATTACCATACATAACCAATTATTAATTTATACGTACGTAGTGAATAATTAAGTATGAATAGTTTATTTAGTACTGTACGTACGTAATTAAGTATGAATATATAGTTTGTTTAGGGTTAGGGTAATCGATCATTAATGGTTAGGGTAATTCGTATGGCCTGCTTAGGGTAATGTACCAATTACATATTCCATGAAATTCAATGTATTTTGACGCCAATCAACAAATTGAAAAGTTGGGGAATATCATCATCCTCAACTTTTGAAATGTTGTTTAGCATGCTTCAAAATCATTTGAAACTACGTCATGGAACAAGCATATTGGTTAATTGGTATGTTAATTAGCAAAGAGGATTATGTTGGTTTAGTTAACAAACACATTCTGCTTGGATAATAATAGGATCCTCTTGCCTGGTGACATAGATTGGTTGTTGCTGCCATAAAACTCATGTTTTGAGTTTGGATGATTTTGATAATATGTAATCAAGTATGTTATTGAATAACACAATGTTTATTGTTAATTAAGTTCATGATGGGCTTGAATAATAGATTCTCGTACATTATGGATGGGCCGCCACATCGCCGTTGGATGTACCAGAGGTTTGAACCGAATAGGAGGGTTATCAAGGCACAATGGGCTGCGGGGGTAGAAATGTTTGATCAATTTGCAAAGAGTAATTCCTATGAGTATCCGAGGACTGGAAAGTATCGGTGTCCATGTGTGAAGTGTAAGAATAAGAGCGGATATAGTCCCGATGAAGTTAAAGAACATTTGTATAGGCGAGGGTTTATGGAACAATATTGGTGTTGGACGAGCCATGGTGAAGAATGGGGTGACGATGATGATGAGGATGACAGTGGTGACATTGCGGAAGGTGAGAGGGAACCGACAAACGAGGAACCGAATCAGCCACCATTCATCGACAGAATGGAAGAGATGATGAACGATTTCATCATGGCGAACGAGGCGCCTAATGCAGGAGCTCAACAATTTTATGATATGCTTCAATCTGCTCAACAACCTCTGTGGGAAGGGTGTGCGACTCATACTGAGTTGTCCACTTCCGTGAGAGTGATCAGTCAGAAATCGAAGCACAATTTGTCGGAGCAGGCAATGAACAATATCATGGAACTGATGAGCGAGAGTTGTCCCCAGCCGAACCTAGTCCCTAGAAACTACGATGAGTTGAAAAGAAGGTTAAGAAGTTGGGGATGAACTATGAAACAATTGATTGTTGCCTTAGTGGATGCATGATATTCTATAAGGACGATGCACATCTCACTGAATGTAAATTTTGTGGCCATCCTAGGTATAAGCCACAGAAATCATCAACCAAGACAAAGAAAGGGGTCCCGTACAAGAAAATGTTTTACTTTCCCTTGACCCCTAGGTTGCAGCGTCTGTACGCCTCGAAGAATACGGCCGGGCATATGAGATGGCACGCGGAAAACAAGCGCGAGGAAGGTGTACTTTGCCATCCGTCGGACGACGCCTCGTGGAAAATGTTCGACATCGTGCATCCGGACTTTGCGAGTGAATCGCGAAATGTAAGGTTGGGCTTGTGTGCGGATGGGTTTAGCCCGTTCAACATGACAGGGAGATCTTATTCGATATGGCCGGTTGTAGTAACTCCTTACAACTTGCCACCTGAATTGTGCATGACAACGCCGTACATGTTCCTCACATGTATTATTCCCGGTCCGAAGAGCTCCGGAAACAAAATTGATGTCTTCCTCCAACCTTTGGTGGACGAGCTGCAACGCTTATGGGTGGGTGTTGAAACATACGACATCTCGAAGAGACAAAATTTTAACATGAGGGCATCGTTGATGTGGACGGTGAATGATTTTCCGGCGCTTGGCATGCTTTCGGGGTGGAGCACGCACGGTGTCATGTCTTGTCCTGTTTGCATGGATGGTTTGAAAGAAATTCGTCTGAAGCATGGGAGGAAAGCCTCTTGGTTTGACTGTCACCGATAGTTTCTTGCTAAGGGGCACGCTTTGAGAAGAAATCGAAAGGCATTTCGAAAGGGGCACACTTGCTCAGATAGAACTAACCCACCGTTTAGGAAAAACGGTTATGAAATCTATGAAGAGGTGAAGCACTTCCCCAAGGTGACTACCCATGGCGACTTTGTAGTCCCGGGATTCAGAGAGAATGCTCATAATTGGCAGAAACAAAGTATCTTTTAGGAGTTGCCTTATTGGAAGGATCACATGGTTCCACACAACTTAGATGTGATGCACATTGAGAAGAACTTTGTGGACAACATCGTAAACACGGTGATGGGGGTGGACGGCAAAACAAAGGATGATGGAAATGCAAGGAGGGACGTGGAGGACATATGTGACAGGCCGGAACTCCATCTATTTCCAGGTCCTAACGGTAAACCCCTACAGCCAAGAGCCAAATATGTTCTTTCCGAGGATAAGCGAACAGACGTTTGTAACTGGGCACAACAGCTTCGTTTGCCGGACGCTTATGCTTCGAACTTCGCTAACTGTGTCGATGCATTAGGTAAAAAGTTTCAAAACTTTAAAAGCCATGACTGTCATGTGTTCATGCAGACATTGTTACCTGTTGCGTTCCGGGCACTTCCAGATGATGTGTTGGAGCCACTGGTTCAGTTAAGCCAATGGTTCAAGAGCCTCTGCTCCACAACATTGAAGCACAGTGACTTAGTCCGGCTTGAAAAAGAAATTCCCATAATAATATGCAAGCTGGAGACCATATTTCCTCCCGGCTTATTCAACGTAATGGAACTCTTGCCCATTCACCTGGTACAGGAGGCATTCTTTGGTGGTCTTGTTCAATATCGTTGGATGTATCCCTTTGAGAGGTATTTCGGTTGGTTGAAGAAGAAAATAAAGAACAAGGCACACCCTGAAGGATCTATGGCTCAAGCGTACCTCATGTTTGAGATTTCTCAATTCGCATCTACTTACTTTGGGACGGATAATGTATCATCTTCTACATCAACAAGTATGCGTAACAAAAATGTCGAGGATGACCCTACGTTATTATCGGTTTTCAAGGACAGTGAGAGTCCCGTGGGAGGTGTAAACACGAGGTGGCTCAGCGATCAAGAGTATAAAGCAGGACACCTGCACGTTCTACTGAACTGTAAGGAAGTCAACCACTACTTAGAGTAAGCAATGCTCACTACCAATTTGATTGAATTGATATATATTACATGTAATTAATGAGCTTGTATCCCGCGCATGCAGCTTGTTTAAGAATTACAAGTTAACTTCATTTCCCAACACCACGGACACTCAATTGGATTAGATTTTTGAAGCAGAGTTCGCTCAATGGTTTTATCAGCTATCAGTGAGAATCACAGTCATTTATACACTTTCGAATTGGTACATATGATTGAATCAGCTAACAGTTACTCCAATTGTAGGAAAATTGGGAAGCCTTTCGTTTTTACGAAGATGAGCGTCATGAACACCTTTACCAGTTAGCCCGAATGCCTTCCCCTAAAGTGACCACGTGGAGTGCTTATCGAATCAACGGGTTCTTATTTCACACCCAATCAAGGAGCAACTCAGTGGCTTCGTATAGTGCTGGGGTGTGTGTCAAAGGCACGGGTGGTGGTGGATTTGTCGATGACTTCTACGGTGTTCTCCAAGAAGTCATCGCACTAGAATATGTTGGGCCTGTCAACAAGAAGAGCATACTGTTCAGATGTGATTGGTTTGACAATACTCCGGTACGAGGTGTACGTTCACCAAGGTTATGCCCGTTTGTTGAATTACACAGGGATAGACGGTATTGGAAGTACGACCCATTCATCTTAGCAGGGTGCGCAACCCAAGTGTTGTTCATGAATTACCCGGCAGGCATACGAGATAAAGCTAACTGGTGGGTTGTGGTGCCAAACAAACCATCTTATGCACAGTACAAACAGTTCACGCTTCCGTTGGCCATACAAGATGATCAACCAAGAGATGTTGTCCCGATCAACCCTAACGACGATACCATAACACAAGAACTCACTATTGAAGGGGTGTCCGATGAGGTTGTTGACATGGACAACGCGCAATTAATAGTGGGTGGAAATACGTCCGACGTAGCCAATGAGGACGATGGAGACATCGACGATGACGAAAATGATGATGGCGACGATGATAAAGTGGACGAGGACGATGAAGACAACGACGACTATTAAATAAGAATATAGTATATATATTCGAATTTTCATTGTGTTACAAGTGTCTGAACGAACAAGTCCTAATGTTTCTTATAAATGAAACTCATTGCGCTATGTTTATTATATTCTACATCAATGTGTTGTCGATCTCTGTTAATGCATTGTATTTTGTGTACGTAGTCAATTACTAATCAATTCATATTACTTGCTATTTTATGTACACGAAGTTGATACTAATTCAATGTTTATTCTACAATAATTTTGCAGTTGCAGAATGACAGGAAGAGAGGAATCACGTAGAGGTCGGACCCGTGGTGGGTCTAGACCTAATGCTAGGGGTGGTTCATCGTCTGCCCCACAGTCACCATACATTCCCCACTTTGATCCTGTCCCTGACGCTGCTTCTCAGCCACAGGGGACCAGTTATGATCAAATATTTTCACAGCTAGACCCCTCCACCCTGGAGCTCATTCCGTTCTTTGCTTCTCAGCCACAGGGCGACATGTATACACAGGGGCTTCAGGGAGGGGCCCAAACTGATGATGGGGGTGCCCAGACTGATGTGAAGTACCTGATCGAGGGGAGGAGCCTGATCGATGTGGGGGTACCTGATCGAGGGGGAGAGGAGCCCAGATCGATGTCGGGATCGATGTTAGTGACCGCTACCGAATTCAGCTGGACGTTCGGGCGGATGCTCGAAAAACAGAAGATGGGAAGTATATCATCGAACCGTGCAATGGCGCGTGAGTATTAATATATATCAACTTTTGATTATGTTTTTATAACTTAATTTGTGTTTAAATATAATTTTATATGCCCTCTCTAACCAATGTTTCATTTCTAATTGATTTAAGTGTGGCGCCTTATGGGGCCCACGCAGTCAGGGCTATTATGGATATCGTGAAGCAAAATTTCAGAGGCTTTTGGCCTACGTGGAGCAAAGTGCCTAGGGACACGCGTGAGCTGATATATGATGAGTTCAAGGTAGAACCCGCTCCATTTTTTCATGCTTAATTAATATGAATTATTTCGTAATGGTTCAATTTGCATGTTTAAGTACACTCAATTGCTTAATTAATATGAATTAGTACGTGTATATTTGTATATAATGCGTTTATGTTTGTGTGTGGTTATCCGGCGTGTGGCCGTTGTTTAATTAATATGACTTGGTACGTGTATGTTTAATGCGTGTATGTTTAATTTGTGTATGGTTATCCGGTGTGTGGTCGTTATATTAATATGAATTGGTGCATGTAAAATGAGGGATAATTGTCCATTTATAGGGGAAACTATGCCGAATTTTTTTCATAGTTTATTAATTAAAAGTTATGATGTATATGTTGTTTTATTTGCCTGTTTAATTTTTCATGTATGATTTAAATATAGAAAAAATTCTGGTGGGAATTTCAACATGATGCGTATATACGTGATTGGTTCATCAAGAGGGCTCGAAAACAGTACACCGACACTATCGGCAAATCAAAAAAGCGTTGGCTGGCAGGAAGAGGCAAGCCAAAATGGATTGTCGACGATGAAATTTGGGACAAATTCATTGCTCTATGACAAGATCCCAAATTCGCTGAAAAATCGAAGAATATGAGCCGGGCAAGGAAGATAAACGAAGATAAGGGTCCACCATCGCACACAAGGGGCCCAGTTTCATTCGGCATCGTCAAACATAAATTGGTAAGTTAATTAATTACGACTTTATTTATATACGTCTCACGTATGTTTGATTTAACGTACAATTTAACGTTTGTATATATATGCACTTACGTACAGAAAGAAAAAAACGATAGAAAAGACCCTACTTTATGGGAGTAATTCGAAGCGACCCATGTGAAGCAGGGCACTGGTCAGTGGGTGCACGACAGCTTCAGGCAGCTTGGGGTAAGTACCTTCATCCACAACATTTAAGTTATTATATACGTACGTACGTACGAACATTAACTTTAATTCGCTTATTCCAATTACTCTTTCTATGTATCCATCAGGAGACGATGCAGAACGATTATGAATCATACAAAAGGGAGATGGCGGCAAGCGTGGGAGGATGTCAACCAGTTACTCCCATCATGTCTGAAGATGAGTTCTGGCTTGACAAACAACTACAAAGCCGGGGACACGTCGTAGACATGGGGATGGTGGGGGAAGCTATGAAAGCGCAGCTCCCCCACATCGCATCGAGGAGACGGCCACGACGTCGTAATGACTCCGATAGCTTCGACGTCCGAGCCACTATTACAGAGATGAACAGAGAGCTTCAGCGTCAACTCGAGCAAAAAAGGCAAAAAAACGAAGAAGAACGGCGCAGAACGGAGGAAGATTTCCAGAGAAGATTAGACGAAGCAATGGCGATACAAGCGAGACAAATGCAAATGCAACAAATGCAAATGCTACAAATGTTGCAAATGCAAAGATTGAAGATACAAGAATGAACATTGAAGAATGAAGATTGAAAAATATTGAAGATATATATTATTTGTAATTTAGTTTTTATTTTTTCCTATTAGTTATAAAAATCAACATTATTAAAGTTGTATTATATATTTTCTTCAACTCGTTTAATGTATTAAATTTGTGTAAAAATGAACACTATTAAATATATATTCATTACCATTTTCATGTTATTATTTCTATAAATTGTATATATATATTGTTATTTCTATAAATTGAAAGCCTCTATATATGAAAATTATATATGCATAAATTTGACATGTATATCATTTATAATTATATAAAAAAATTATTTTTTTCGCTCAATTAATATAATTAGACCCCATAAAATATATTATATAATGTAATTATTAAATTGGTTTTACAATATCTCACGTTTTTTTTATTTCTGGATAATAACAATGGCGTCTGTTTTGGTGTAAACAGACGCCATTTTATCTGCAATTTGGCGTCTGTTAGTCCCAAAACAGATGCCATTCCTGTCTGACATATGCCTCGTTCCCGGTAAAGTCAGCGTCTGTATTTGGCGTTTGTTTAAAAGCAGACGCCAATAATTAAGCGTCTGATTTAAACAGACGCCATTTACAGACGCCTTTTAAAAAAGGCGTTATAGGTTTTGGCGTCCGTCAAAATCAAACGCCAAAACCATTTAGGCGTCTGTTTAACCCCATTCCAGACGCCTATTCCAGACGCTTTTTAGGGCCAATTCTACTAGTGTCGATGCTTCCTACTACTTTAGACAACTCAGTACTCATTTGAACTTTAGAAATTGGTGGTATTCCAATTCGTAAAGTTGAGTCATTGTTGTGAAGTAGTAGATATTTAGGCTACTTAACCCATCTCTAACAACAAGGTCCATTAGATATATAATTATATCTTTACCATGGCCTTAATAAGAATATCCTCACCATAATATGAATAAACCATCATATTATTTTTGGATATAATCACACTATACCATGTGTAAACTTGATATGGATCCTCTTATATGCTTATCATCCAAAGAGCTATGGATACAAACTTGTGAACAAAATAACCTTATACTTAATAAACCACTTAACTTTTGATTCATATGGAAATCAAACTTCCAACTTATATGTAATTAACCATTACATCTCAATCCTTTGCTACATACTTGAACTTATAACTTTAACTCATTGAATAAACAATGGTTTATAATCATGAATGATTATCTTGTAGAGTTGTAGAGTATATTACCAAGTGTATGATTAAACCATCACATTACCTTGGTTGTATTCTCTCCTTTTATATTTAAGTCTACCCTTCAAAGCATATAGCTATGAAGACTTAAAACATAATACTATGTCATTACCAAATCCATTGATATAAATATATCATCATGAATTTAGAATAATCAAATGTATAAAAATTATACACTTCTTATGTAGCAAATAAACTTGATATATGCATATTTAACTTATATAAACAACATAGACCATTCTCAATCATGATTTTCCAAAACCTCTTAAATTAAACTTTATGAACTTGTAAAACCTCAAGAATAACCATTTCCATAATCATGAATTATAGTCTATCACAAGTATGCATAATTCCTTATGTATAAAATACTTCCTTATATTCTACTACATGCTCTTATAAACTTGAAAATTTTAACAAGGACAAACATGTATTCAACTTATGTTTATGAATACACTAAAACACATGAGTAATCATAATCAATCTTATACTTATCTAATCATGTTTGATGCTTTATATGCCATTACTCAATGAAAACATATATGTAAACATATACATATTGACATATAAACCATACAAAAGTATGAAATCTTCTCATATATCTTATGCAATCCATTCACTTATTTCATAAAGAAATTTATCTTATAGTGAACTTGCATAAATCTTAATAAACTCTTATCATATTAAAATATGATTGAATAACATGAGAAGCTTACAACAATCAACCATGTAGATAAACTTATGTCCATGTTACTTATGAATAACTTGCATTGTCTAAGAACATAGTTGCAAGTACATGACTTACAACTACTTAAATTAGGATGTAGTAAAATATGACATACTTAAGCTTACTAGCATGATCAAACTTGTAGACATAATATTAGTAAATAAAACTCCACTCATATTTCCTTGTCAAGAATAAAGCATATTCTTGTCTACTTATATTTCCATGAATAAAGGAAGTTAACAATTTATGATTCTACATACTCATATAATCACATGAATCAATTTTGCACTTAGAAAAACAAGCAAAATTACCTTAAACACTAATAGGGTCAAGTGATTATTCTTAAATTTGTCATGTCATAAACAACATAGAGTCTATACTTATTTCAATCAAACAAACCAAAACTTAAGTCCTCTTGGCATGCTTGAATAAATCATAAAACTCTATAAACATTCATAAACATGAATCACATGGCAAGACACTTGTAAATATGCATGAAAGTCAAAACTTAAATAAATTTCATACTTGACTTAAACTTAGTACAAAAACTCAACAAAAGTCATATGAAATTTCCTTTGCATAATTAGCTAAGACAATTAGCCAAATAATCTTATAGGTTCAACTTGTTAGTAATAATCATGAGTCCTTACTTATGCAACATATAAAAAACTTTCTTATCAAATTTATACATATTATGAATTCTCATACTTGTATCCATATTATGTATACTTAATAATATTTTGAAATAGCCTAGACAACTTGTATGTATGTATCTTAAACTTATACATACCATTAATCATATAAACATGATTAATCCTTTGTCTTTCTTATTGACTTGTGTACTCTTATATTTCCAATAGCTAGGAAGTTATATTAGCCATTTACAAACTTAATTGTACAAAATAAATCACATATGATTTCTCATATATAATTACTTATATGGCTTCTTGTACACAAACTTGCTATTTCATATTAATAACCATATAATGTTGCCAATACTTTATCAACATATATAACCACATATATATGTACTTGTAAAATAACAATAACTTATTATGCTTGTCTTATTACAATACTTATAAGCATAATAAGAATATGCTCATGATAATAATTAGAAATTTGAACCTTAATGCACACATAACTTATAGTGGATTTCTTGAATCAATAAACAAGCCACTTATATGCATTCAAATAATTCTCATAAAAAAATTATACTTATATGCAAAGCTTATATTAATAGCAAATTCATATTTGACTTTCAATTGCATAAACTCATTGTAATAATCAAGAATAGAATCATAAACTTGAAATAACCAAATAGAATTACATGGCAACTTATAAATTAGAAACATAATAATTTTGCCAATACTTATATTCTATTTTTTCATGCTTAAAACTTAATCATAAAATTAACTTGTTAATCATGCTATTAATCAATACTTGAATAACAATAGGCAAATTAAACAATAAGCATGAAATCACTCATACTTGTCACTTATAAACATGGAACAAAATTCCAATCATGATTTTAATAAAAGGTCTAACCAACTTGTACTCATCCTTCATATTAATATCAAAAACAATAGGCAGAATAAACTTAATGATTCTTGAACATGTGAATAAACATGGAAAAATTCAGATTATAAGAAGCAAAATATAATCTTGCTACAATGAATTTCCACATTATGCAACTTAAAGACTTGTAACTTAAAACATCCAACCAAGGAATATTTTAATGACAATAATCTCATCCTTTTACTAGTATGAAACTTCCATGTGACTTAATGTCATATAGCCAACTTAAAATGTATGGTTAGAATAAACTTGTAACTTATGTAGATGTTCAATGATGCACTCAATAATATATAAATAAATAAATATTTATTTTGACTTTTTCTTGCACCATCCTCCAACAACTACCTTATCATGGAATTTCAATACTCTTATCCTTAATGACAATTCTTATAAACCAATCAAACATGTCAAAGGTAATAAAACATATTCATTGGTATTAACTTGATAATATTAAGAGACAACTTAAACATGGTCAATGCACATGCATATAACCCCCAAATAAACAACAACTTAAGTACCTTTGACCTCCTAGTAAATGCCTTTGTTGTTACCTTGTCCTTAATCCATGTAAACCTCATTGCATAACCAAGCAACAATTCCATTATGAACATCAAGTTCTTATACTTGTATTGCCACCCTTATGTATCAATTTCTCATCTATACAAAACACATATAGATAAACAAATGATTAATAAACTTTTAACCATTAAACTTACTCAATAAAACTTAATTACCTTGTATGAAAATTTGATACTAATAAACTTGTAAAATATAAATTACTTATCTTTGTAATCCCTCCTTATGAATCTTGGATGTCCAACTCTTATCCTTCTCCAATCTTGTCTCATAAAATAGTTCTTAAGATTGTTGGGAAAATGATGTTTGACCGGCTTGAATCTTCATCATCTTCACTTGACTTGGCTTCTTGATCTTCTTGCGGTATGTATGACAAGATGGAGATATGACTTAATAACCAATGTTAAACTTGTTTGGATATACGCTAAGAGTCATGGTTTCGAGCTCATTTTCCTTAAGAACTATTTACTATACCGTAAATGTTCCGAGGGATAAAACTTAGCTCTTGTTGCACTCAAGACATAGGTTTCTCACTTGATCCTCTCAAGTATAGCTGCAGTCTATACTTGAGAGGATGTGATTATAGAATGGAAGAATTGATGCCTGTGGTGCTCTCAAATGGCTTGGGAATGTATCCTATTTATAGGAGACTTCCACACCAATTACACCCCTTAGTCAAAGGTATAATTAAGGCCCTTAATGATGGATTATGACCTTGACTTGGTCAACTAACATAGCTGTTGGAATACATATAATATCGGACTTAATATTGATATCATACACTTAATACATAAGATTATATAACCGTTAGCCATTAAAACAGATTCTGGGTTCCAACACGGTCTGTGCTGGATTAACACGGTCCGTGCTGGATGCAACACGGTCCATGTTGCCTCAACACGACCCGTGTTGAGCCCAGGATCGTTTTATCTTGCTTTCTGGAGACCAGCACGAACCGTGTCGGTCTCTTATGGACTCGTGTTGATCATATTCTTGATGTTTATCTTATATATGATCCTCATACTTATTCCACACGATTCCTTATGCTATATAAAAGTCTTATACTCTTGAAATAATTCCAACATTCTGAATGCTCGCGTTTACTAGCTACATTAAGTGCTTCTACCAAACTAAAGTCACCTCTCTGATGCTTCTCACTTCCATTGAGATCCAATTCCCTTTACCTTTCAATCTCCATATTGCGCTTCTTCTACTACCTCAAATAGGGTTTCGTAGCGGACAATCAAATCAGGAAAGAAAATTTTTGTTGTGATGCCGGATCATTCCTGACTGTGAAGAAAAGCAAAACGTCATTGTGCACTTCCTACTGCCGTTGACAATGGTTAGTGTGCGTTAATTTTGTTGAAATTCTATGTTATTTAACCAAACGCATACGTTCACTGACATTTCCCCAAGCTTCCTTTCAATGGCTTCCACTGCTGTTACTTATGAGGGAGAGAGAAGAAGATACACAGAAGAAGACTGAGAAACAACATTTGGGGGAGGGGGGCGCTTCTTCTTTGTAAGAGAAAATGAATAAAATTTGGGTTTTGTCGCAACCAAAGGATATTTCAATAAATTAAAGTCCACAATCCACATCCCGCCTAAAACCTATAGGAAACTTCAACACTTTGGCCGGAAAAACACCTTATAGTTTCTAACCCAAAAAGTAAGGGTACCCGGAAATGAGTTTTGAAAAGTTGGGGTATCATAAGATAGTTTCCCTAAATTTTGGGGTACCTCCGAGTAGTTTTTTTGAAAAGGAAAAGAGGATAAGAACAAGTAGTAATAAAAATGTTGTTTCTACAAATTGCCTTGTACTACCTCTATCCCATTATATTTGTCCATCTATCTGACTTGAAAAGACCAATGTATATTGGAAATTTGGGTGAAAATTTTCTAGCTTATCCAAACTATATACCCCTACTTCAATTGAAAATAATAGTTGTTGGAATTGTAAAAAATGATAAATAAATTTATTAATTAGGGGTAAAAAAGGAATGATAATTGTTGGAATTGTAGAAGGGACAAATATTTAAGACAATGAAATTAGATAAAAGGACAAATATTTTGGGACGGAGATAGTAGCTTGTGTTCACAAGTTTCTTTGTTTAAGAATGATGTTGGAAGAAAGAAGAGTAATTCTTTTTTTCGGTAATGACTATGACAATTTTTTTTCTTTTTTGTAACAAGTGATAAGAATACAACCCCTAGGACACCCTTCTCTCAAGGGACCAACCTAGGACATTATCAATAAGAATAGAAGATAACTCAAAAGAAGGACATGAGGCCCAAAAAACTGTTGATTGGATGACTTAGCAATCCAAACAGCAGCTCTATTACCTTCCCTAAAAATATGGGTCATAGAAAGAACATTACAATGAGGCAAGAGTAATCTAATATCTTGAACCAATGAAGCCACTTCCTAAGAAGCTTGAAAAATGCCTTAGATAGCTTTGATAATGATCAAATTGTCACCTTCCACAAGGAGGTTGGAGATCCCTAAATGAATAGCATGAAGAAGACCATTCCTTAGAGTCGTGGCCTCTACAACCCGTATAGAGGAGCTAGCAAGCGGAAAGGACGACGCCGCAACTAATTGACCCTCATCATCATGAATAATGAAGCCACCAGCACTCCCACAAGAGACTTAGACCCATCAAAATTAAGCTTGAAGGAGCCCTGAGGGGGTTTAGCCCACAAGACCCAAACCGATCCAGGAGTCTTGGCTTGACCCAAGGAGGAAGGAGAACTAGAGAAGGCAATCCTAAGCTGTGGTCGCATCCGCCAATGCACATTTGGCCCGAATAAGAGTTAGTAGGAGAGGGGTTGATTCCTAGCTGAAAACCACCGAATTACGAGCTTTCCACTTGCTCTAGAGAAGAGCAGTAATTCTATCAATGAAATTGGAATTAGAAGAATTTCTAATCCTGGATAAAAATTGTTGAAAGGATTCTGCTTGAGCAGGAGTGGCCGAGGGATCATCCAGCCATGGTGTATGGCTAAATCCCAAATTTCCAAAGCCCTTGAGCATTGAAGAAAGATGTGGTCAAGATCTTCCGTACTATCAGAGAAACACGAACAAGGAATATTTACCCCTCTATAAATAAGAGAAGATTGAAGCGATAAGACATTCCATAAGGACTGCCAAAGAAAAAGTTTCAATTTGGGTTGGATATCCAACTTCCAAATCCAGTTAAATTCCCATGGAGGAGAATTATTTGGAATATTATGCACTAACTAGGTAGCAGATTTGGTAGAAAATTCACCAGTACTCGAGAGCCCCCAACAAAGGCTATCCACAAGGTTATTAAACGGAATAGGAGTATTTTTAATTAATTCAACAACATCACTATTCACTAAAGAATGAATGAGAGGTATATTCCAAGTTTTGTCCGGAAGAATGACGTCAGAAACCAGAAGATCAAGATTAACCTAAGATTCATCCTCAATCTGATGAAAATCAAGGAGATTTTGGGAGTGACACCAATTATCCTTCCAAAAGTTAATAGAATCCCCATTTCCTACCTTCCAACGGAGACCTTTAAAAAAGTAAGGATGAGACTTTAGGATAAATTTTCATGCCCAAGAATCATTTTGTTTTGGTAACAAAGTATCACGATATAAATACTTCGCATACATTTGGTCCAGCCAAAGACTTTGTCAAAAAAGGATCTTCCATAATAATTTACATAAAAGTGCTATATTAACAGCTTCTGTTTTACGAAGACCAAGACCCCCAATTTTTTCGACAAATAAACTTTATCCCAAGCAATCATATTCATTCCTTTATTAGTATTTGGATCCTCCCAAAAATAAATCCAACAAATAGTATCAATTTGACGAGTAGTTTCCTTAGGTAATTGAAAACACTGAAGGGTATGCGAAGGCATAGCCTCTAAATGAGACTGAATGAGAATTGTTTGACCAGCCTTGGAAACAAATTTGGATTTCCAAGGCTAAAGTTTATTCGCAGTTCGAGAGATTAACTCTAACAAAGTTGATTTAGAAGGACGACCCGAAAAGGCAAGGCAATCAAGGTATTTTCCAAACCCAGTAAGCTCGGAAATACCAAAAACACCTGAAACCAAATGTTTATCATGGGTAGTTGCATTTTAGAAAAGATTAAGGCCAACTTGTGAAAACTAACAAGTTGTCCAGACCATTTAGTTCTGAATAATATTATGAAACATTTGACACAAGCTGAGATTTGTTTTGCAAAAAAGCAAACAATCATCAGCAAAAAACAAAAAGGAAATACGAGGGGCGCGAGGACATATTTTGACTCCTAGCCTGCTTTTATCACTAAGAGCCGATTGATGAATTTGTCTAGTAAGAACCTCCAGACATCAAAAAAATAGATAAGGTGAGAGTGGATCCCCTTGACGAATACCATGAGTAGGTTTTAAAAAAAAACCACAAAAGGATCCTAGCATTAAATGAAACTTTATGCTTCCAAACCGATTATTCAGGAAGTAGGTTAAATACATTTTGAATGTACATCTAGATAAGGTAAATATGGGTCGGGTATTTCGGGTTTGGGTAATTTTGACGTTAAGAACACGTGTGTATTTCAGCCTTTCAGGTTCAAAGTAAATATGGGTCGAGCGTCATTCACATTCCGGTCAATATGAGTTTGGTATATTTCGGATTCGGGTAAATACGGGTTGAATATTTTTAACAATAGAAAACACTAAGAATTTTAACATATGGCAATTTTTAATGCGTGATAATTTTAATGAGTATGGAAATTAAATTACTATACATTGTATTTTAAAATGAACATAATACTGCATATAAAAAATACATAATTGTATTAGTATTTCTAATTTTTCATTCTTATTAAAATCTAAGGGAAAGTAATTAAAATATGCTTACTATAATATATTCAATGTATATTACTATACCAAACTTAATAAAACTGTAATTTTTAACCCGTACAGATACCTATGAAAAAAAAGAAAAGAAAGATACAGTGAGGGATAGAATGAAAATGAGTGAATACTAATATTATATTTATCAAGTTTTCTCAAAATATCTGTGTATAAATACAGACAAAAAAAATAATTCTAGATAATTTCATTGACTATAAGCCAAAAGATGACAGTTGTCAAATGGCCACATGCACTCACGGATTCTTCAAAATAATTGACAGTGGCCATGAAGCCCATTTGTTAGTTGACAACATGCACTTAAATTGAGGTGCCTCGACAAGTAGCCCTCTATGACCCATATTATTCATTAAAAAAAGGACTATTTCGTGTGGCACCTTTCTTTTGCGCGTTGCGTTGCGGTTAGTTACGATAAATTTCAATAAATTACGGTGGAAATAGTAAAAAGATAATGGTAATTTGCGGTATATTGTGATAGGTTGCGGTAATTTGTGTTACGATTAATTGCGTTAATGCACAAAAAATGGAACCTAATTATTCTCCTAAGAAATGATGAAGTTGAATTTTAAAAATTTTGATCATATATTTTTCAGTATATAAATAATTTATTACATAAAATTAATATCATTCAATTATAACAAAAAATTTTATTTTAATAATATAATATTATAACTATTAATAAAATATTATATAAAAAATTATTATTAATATAATAGTATGGAATTAAGGGAGTAGTATTTATAGTTGTTAATTCTGATTCACTCGGTCTCTAATGGCTGCATACTTTGGCACTTAGCTCATAGAAAACTGTACCGCAATCTATTGGAGACACTTGCTACCTGAACCAAAAATACTTCTGGATTTTAGTAAACATTTTGAGGAAAATATGGACCATAATACAGCGCACTGTAACATCCTAAAGCAACTTGAAATCAGTGTCTAAAATTCAACAACCTAACTATTACTACCTCCGGACTATATTATTTGTCCATCCAACTATATTTAAAAGTCTAATGGTCATGGGAAATGGGGTGAAAAATATGTAATGTACCAGAATTACCCTTACTTTTCTCATATGAAGAAAAATAAAAAAAAAAACAAAAGAGTATTTATTAAGGCTATAATAGGAATTACAATAATTGAAATTATAAAATGGACAAATATTTTGGGACAAGAGAGTTAGGTAGATGGACAAACAATTTGGAACGGAGGTAGTATCTAGCAAAATGACCCGTGCAATGCATGAGTTTTGCTTGGCATTTCAGTATTACTAATAACAAATGCTCGTTTATCTCTAATTCAATTTATTTTTATTATTATTTATACAGAATTTGATTCATCATAAAAATATTATCTTTTAATATAATTTTATAAATTCTAATATTTTCTCTATCTAGATTTTGTTACCTATTTAATTTACTTTTTTATCCTTTATTATTTATCATTTTACATTCCTAACATAATGTTTATTAGTAATAATATATCTATATTATTGATCTCTCTCCTGAATCAAAATTAATTATTTATCAATTTAAGTAATTTTATAATTTTTTTGTCTCTGACAAATGAAAAATGATAGAAGGAGTAGCCAATTCGAAGAAATGAGATCTAATAGTGGAGCACCTAAAAAAAATTTAAAAAAGAATCAAACTGTGGTAAGTAGTTTTTCGGAAGAAATTAACATGTATAAAAATTAAATTCGTGTGTGAAGAATAAGTATAAGTATTTTACTTGAATTCGAAATACACTTGACTTGTAGTTTTAATGTCAAATTTGCTTTGGTTATTGCACTCTAGAGGAAAAGAGTAAATTTGTGTATGAAATCCTTAGTTATTGTACTCAAAGGTAAAAGAGTAAATTCATATGTGAACACAAGCTAGGCAAGCTGCTGATTAATTAATTATTATATTCGAGGGCAAAATAGTAAATTTATATGTGAACATAAGCTAGCATGTAGACAAACAGGCTAGGTGCAAAACACAAAATACAAGCAGCCAAGTAGACAAGCAAGCATATCACTCTCACTTTTATAATAGAGTAAAAATAAATAAAAAAAAAATTGGTATCTAATTTTTAGAAATTTTACTTTTAGCTTTAGTTGTGATTTAGGTTCATTCTAAGGCAAATATCCAATGGTGGATCTATATCTTTGCATTTGGGGAGACCAATACATTATTACAATCACTTGAGAAACATACTATCCTCAATTTTTGTTGGAGGAAAGGGAGTAACGGTATATAAACTAATGGAAACTCGCTAGGATAACGCTAAGAGTTGTGTCTTAATACTCACTTTCCTTAAGAACTATTTACGATACCGTAAATGTTCAAAGGGATAAAACTTAGCACTTGTAACACTCAAGAATAATAGTTTCTCTCTTGAATCACTCAAGTATAGCTGCAGTCTAGACAAGAATGAAGATGTGATTGCTTAGAATGGTGTGTCTCAAATAACCTAGGATGTCTCCTATTTATAGAAGAATACTAACCCAGTTAGGATGCCCTAGTCAAAGGACAATCAAGAGACTTTAATGGAGGATCACAATCTTAATATGACCTTGACTAAGTCAAGTCATATAGCTGTTGGAATATCATTATAATCGGGCTTAATTATAATATCAAATACTAATTACACAAAATCATATAGCCGTTAGCATTTAAAACAATCATGGCTTTCAACACGACCCGTGTTGGATTAACACGGTCCGTGTTGGGTGCAACACGACCCGTGTTGTTCCAACACGACCCGTGTTGTTCCAACACGACCCGTGTTGAGCCCAGGAAAGTTTTCTTTGCTCTCTGGAAGACAACATGACCCGTGTTACTTCCTGTTTCACCCGTGTTGATCATATTCTTATTGTTTCACTTATATATGATCCTTATACTTGATTTACTTTATTCTTTAGGCTATATAATTGTCTTATACTCTTGAAATATTTCCAACAATCCCCCGCTATTTCAAGAGTATGTGAAACCCTTGAAATAACTTTACTTAAGGAGCTTTTTCCCCCCGCTATTTGAGATATACCTTAACTTGTAATCACTAGAGAAACTCACAAAACATATGCCTAATGAAAAGTAGATTACTCTTTGAACTTTTCAGTTAGTGTATATGAGCCAAAATTGAATCCAAATCACAAAGTAGACATAGCTTTGAACTTTGGATTTATATTGATCAACTATACTCATAACACACATATATTTTAAATTCTTGAGTGTAAATACCTTGACACTATTATCCGGCCTTGTGTCCTTATCCTTCATAAGTGTTTCAGAACTATAGCTCATAGTTCCTTTATGCGGCCACACATTACACTTATACAGGTAGACTTTGTAACTATACCACCCCTGTAATTAGGCTTTCCACAAAGTCTATTAAGAGTACTAATACTCATCCTCTTATCATTACAGATTTCTAAGCATCTCTTGACCTTGGGATAAAAACGATGCTTCCTACTAACGTAAACAACTCCGTACTCATTTGAACTTTAGAAATTGGTGGTATTCCAATTCATTAAGTTGAGTCTTTGTTGTGATTAGTAGATATTTGAGCTACACTTAAACCCATCCCCTTTGAAATACTTTTTATCAAATCTCTAGACAACCCTTTGGTTAAAGGATCGGCTAAATTTTCCTTTGACTTGATATATCTTGAAGTCACCACTCCATCTCTTATAAGTTGATGTATGTAAGCATGTCTTAAACCAATATGCCTTGACTTGCCATTATAGATACGACTATATACAACATCAAGAGTAGTTTTACTAAATGAATTGTGATTGGAGCCATTGGCTTATACCAAACTGGTATTTCCAACAATAAGTTCCTTAACCATTTTGCTTCCTTACAAGCAGCATACAAAGCTACTAATTCCGAAGACATAGTGGAGTCCGCTATGTTAGCTTGTTTCTTAGATCCCCAAGAAACTGTTCCACCCCCTAAAAGGAACACCCATCCACTGGTAGAGGAGAAATCTCCTTTATTAATCCAACTCGCGTCCGAGTATCCTTCTAATACCGAAGGATCTCCTTTATATGTGAGTTGGTAACTTTTTGTACCAGCTAAATATCTTAATACTCTCCGAATTGCAAACCAATGCATATTACTCGGATTTCTTGTAAACCTACTTAACATGCCAATTGCATAAGCAATATCTGGCCTTGTACTTGTCATAGCATACATGAGACTTCCAATCAACTTAGCATACTCAAGTTGATTAACCGGAGAACCCAAATTTTTCTCTAGTTTCTTACTCGGATCATAAGGTGTCATTGCCGGATATACCTTATCACCTCCAAACTTGTTCAATATTTTCTCAATGTAATGCTCTTGAGATAAACTTATCTTATCATTATTTCTAATGATTTTAATACCAAGAATTACATCCGCTTCACTCATGTCCTTCATAGAGAACTTCGAGGATAGAAATTCTTTGGTCCTATTAACTTGTTCCATGTCGGTCCCAAAGATCAACATGTCATCAACGTATAGGCATATAATCACCCCTTTTCCATTCTCAAACTTAGAGTATATGCACTTATCCGATTCATTGATCTTATAACCACTTGAAAGCACTACTTCATCAAATTTTTGATGCCATTGCTTAGGTGCTTGCTTAAGTCCATATAAGGACCTTATGAGTTTACAAACTTTCTTTTCTTGACCTTCAACAACAAACCCTTCGGGTTGTTCCATATACACTTCCTCTTCTAGTTCTCCATTTAAGAATGTCGTTTTGACATCCATTTGATGGATAACTAGCTTATGGATAGTAGCTAAAGCTAACAATACACGTATTGAAGCTATCCTAGCCACCGGTGCATATGTATCAAAGTAGTCAATACCATACTTTTGAGTAAAGCCCCTTACAACCAATCGAGCTTTATATCTCTCAACGGTACCATCTACTTTCATTTTCCTTTTAAAGATCCACCTAGAGGTAATTAGTTTACTTCCCGGAGGAAGGTCAACCAATATCCAAACATTGTTTTCCATTATTGAATCAATCTCATCTTGTACCGCTTCTTTCCACAAAGAAGCATCATGAGATTGCATAGCTTCTTTAAAAGTTTTAGGATCCTTATCTATGTTGTACATACATAGGGTCTCATTTTCAATTGAGTCCCTTGAACCTTCTACTAAATAAACATAGAAGTCCGAACCAAAGTCTTTTGGTTTCCTTGATCTTTTACTCCTTCTTAACTCAATACTTTCATCTTCTTCATCATGAATAACCTCATGAGTTAGAAGAACATCTTGTATGGACATACCCTCATGATTTTCATCTTGAGGCTCAATTAGCGGAACAATATCTTGAATTATTTCTTTCGGTCTAGGAATTGAAGAGAACCTAGTCTCATCAAAAATTGCATCTATTGATTCCATTATGGTATTCACCGAAATGTACTCATTTGGCTCAACCACCAAAAACTTATAAGCTTTGCTATCTTGAGAATAGCCTATAAAGATGCACTCAATTCCTCTTTCACCTAATTTTCTTTTCTTAGGTTCCGGGACTCTTACAATAGCCCTACAACCCCAAATCTTAAAATACTTAAGACTTGGCTTTCTTTTGTTCCATAGCTCATATGGGGTACTAGAATTCCCTTTGAATGGAACTCTATCCAAAATATAACAAGCCGTTAACATGGCTTCACCCCAAAATCCATTACTTAAACCGGAGTTTGACAACATAGAATTCACCATTTTTTTTAAAGTTCTATTTTTCCTTTCCGCAACCCCATTTTGTTGTGGTGTATACGGGCGGTTGTTTCATGAACAATGCCCGTTTCTTGGAAAAACTTTGGATCATAATATTCCCCTCCCCTATCGGATCTTAAAGTTTTAATCAAGGTCTCACATTGAAGTTCACTTCTAATTTTGTAAACTCTAAACTTTTCAAGTGTTTCATCTTTAGAACTCAAAAGATAAACTTGACAATATCTAGAATAATCATCAATGAATGTCATATAATACTTCTTACCACCAATTGAAGGTGTACTATGAAAATCTCCTAAATCACTATAAATTAAATCAAGCAATTTAGAAGTTCTTTTTACACTTGAGAATGAACTTTTGGTGATTTTATTTAGCATGCATGTCTTACACTTTTCTATGTCATCATTCAACTTAGGAATCAAATCAAGATTAGACATTTCTTTCAACTTTGTAAAGTTCACATGTCCTAATCTAGCATGCCATAGAAAAGACTTATTCAAAGTAGACACATGCATATAAGCGGAAATCATGCCATCTTTATTACTTTTTGCATTCAACTTAAACATCTCCCCATAAGCATATCCCTTCCCTACAAAAGTCCCACCCTTGGAAAGTACATAATTATCTCCATCATAAACTTGCATAAAACCAAACTTGCTAAGGAGATAACCGGATACAAGATTCTTACATACTTTCGGAGCTAAATACACATCATTTAAAAGCAAAGATTTACCGGAAGTGAAAACAAGTTCCACTTGCCCAATGCCTTCAACTTTGACCGGATGGTTATTGCCCATGTAGAGTTTCACACCATCATCCGCCGGTTTGTGAGACTTGAATAAACTCTTGTCAATGCAAACATGCCTTGACGCACCCGAGTCTATATACCAATCATTACAACCAATGGATACCATGTTAATATGATCCTTAATCATGGCCACGAAGGAATTGGGTTCCTTCTCCTTACTCTTACCCTTAGATGTATCTTTGTTCAAAAGACCATGCTTCTTTTTCCATTGGTAACACTCTCTCTTTGTGTGCCTCGATTTGCCACATTCCCAACAAACTTGCTTAGGCTTTTGAATTCCCTTGCTAGTTTTGTTATGGCTCTTGTTCTTATTCTTATTTCCCTTATTCTCTTGCACCATATGGACCTTAGATTGCTCTTTGGTACCATCTTGTAGGCGTAACTCCTCTTCAATCCGAAGATGGTTAGCCAAACCTTCAAGAGACATAGCCTCTTTCCGGTGCATGAGAGCCCTTTTTGTTTCATTCCAAGAGGAAGGTAGCTTGTCAATAATAGAGGATACGATTGTGGTTTCATCCATGTTCAAATTGTGTTGCTTGAAGTTACTTAAAATACGTTGAATCTCATGGAATTGGTCTAGAATTTTCCTATTATCATCCATCTTAAATTTCATGAATCGACTAACAAGAAAATTATTACTTGACGCATCTTCCGACATGTACTTAGCTTCAAGCATCTCCCAAAGCTTGTTTGCCGTCTCCACATGTTGATAGACATCGAAGAGGGTGTCGCTCATCCCGTTGAGAATGCATCCTCTACAAATGTAGTCGTCATTCTCCATCTTGAGCCTTTGTCGAGTAGCCTCCGCATCTTCCATGGGCATCTTGTCTTTTCCTTGTTCCTTGTCTCCATCTCCCGTGGAAGTCTTGGCGGTTGCATCTTCTTTTGGAGACTCCTCGGTTGTCACCTTCTCGGCCGAAGGTTCTTGAACCACCTTGGGAGAAATCTCAATGTTAAGCACATATGCCACATTGAGAGTCGTTAGCAAGAAATGCATCTTGCTTTGCCAACGCCGGAAATCCACTCCTTCAAAGCGCTCTAGCTTTTGGAAATTGCTAGACATATCACGTAGCGAGGCCATTCCTAAATAGTTCTTAAGATTGTTAGAGGAAAGGGAGTAACGGTATATAAACTAATGGAAACTCGCTAGGATAACGCTAAGAGTTGTGGCTTAATACTCACTTTCCTTAAGAACTATTTACGATACCGTAAATATTCAAAGGGATAAAACTTAGCACTTGTAACACTCAATAATAATAGTTTCTCTCTTGAATCACTCAAGTATAGCTGCAGTCTAGACAAGAATGAAGATGTGATTGCTTAGAATGGTGTGTCTCAAATAGCCTAGGATGTCTCCTATTTATAGGAGAATACCAACCCACTTAGGATGCCCTAGTCAAAGGACAATCAAGAGACTTTAATGGAGGATCACAATCTTAATATGACCTTGACCAAGTCAAGTCATATAGCTGTTGGAATATCATTATAATCGGGCTTTAATTATAATATCAAATACTAATTACACAAAATCATATAGCCGTTAGCATTTAAAACAATCCCGGCTTTCAACACCACCCGTGTTGGATCAACACGGTCCGTGTTAGCTGCAACACGACCCGTGTTGAGCCCAGGAAAGTTTTCCTTGCTCTCTGGAAGACAACACGACCCGTGTTACTTCCTGTTTCACCCGTGTTGATCATATTCTTATTGTTTCACTTATATATGATCCTTATACTTGATATACTTTATTCTTTAGGCTATATAATGGTCTTATACTCTTGAAATATTTCCAACAATTTTTTTACTAAAATTATACTAACTTTATTTATCTTTTTTCGGGGTTAAGGGGTAGTCATGGTCACCCCTAATCTTAATGGAGATTCGTCAGTGTATATCTCTACTATACAATTTATATTTTTTTGCCATATTTTTTTTTAAAAAAATAAGTAGTAATTTTTCTACCAAACACTTGATTCGAGCCACTATCGAGGCTGTCACACTTGATTTCAACACTAGTCATGAAAATTGCAGAATCTAGACCTAAGTCATACAAGTGTTTTAGAAAAACATTAAAATAATCTTAAGAAAACAAACAACCAAGTCATTGCAGAAACTAACAAAATCTCAATAAAAATATTACAAGTTGACGCAAGAAATAGCTTGCATCATAGGAAACATTTAACTAGGCTGTTTTTTGTTTTTGATAAAAAGTGATTTCTAAAATAAGGTATATATTTATTCATTTTATTTATTTATTTATAAATAATGTATGTCTAGTGTTCGGGTCCCCGTTGGTTAGAGGTTTTGGTTTAAGGTAGCAGTTTTGGGAACGTTACTCTTATTCGTTAGACAAGTTTCTAAGTTTTATGATTGTTATCATGTTGGAAATATGAGGTAACACGGTCACTTGCACAAGATGTGGAATCACTTGGTTAACTAGGAGTCGAGGGTCAAACTCGTCTCCCTTTAAGACTTATTCACAAAACCGTGACTAAATTTAAGGGTAAAACATAACTTCTTGTGAGTAAAGAACTATCAAACAATGTTGTTGCAGTTAACACCTAAAAGAGTGTGTTGAAGCTCTCTAGAAACTTGAAGAAGATGAGAAGAGGTGCGTCTTAGATGAATGAATTCATCCTCCTTATCTAGTGGAGTAGAGCATCAAGACTTGCCTCATAATTTTCATAATTCAAGAGCATGATCCATGGGATTGCAAGCTTGATTGCGAGGGTCAATATTGACTAATTAATTTAGTCAATATACAACCACAATTAAATCCCCATGTGCTAATATCAAGGCTACAATCTAGGAAATTCAAATCTCACGTTGTCGGGCACGGATCGGGCACCACCACGCAAGGTTGTTAAAATCGGGATCCTAACTCGAAACTATGGGGAAGTTAGGATCGGAATTTAGCCCATGTAGGATCGTGGATCGTGTGTAAATTGTAGAATCGTTTCGACGATTTTGGACCATAAAATCGTAGGATCGTAAATCAGGATCGAGATTTTAATAACTATGCCACCACGGTCCGTGTCACTTGGCCACGGTCTATGGTGCACTTACCATGGCCCGTGTTAGGCAGACACGGTTTGTGTTGGCTCAGTTCTCAATTTCTTGAGCTACTAGTTGTTGATACGACACCTGGCATGGTCCATGCCAACCCAGTTTCGGCTCCAAGACTTATGTTGACCTTCCCGATCAACTCTTAAATTATGTTTAGTGAATTTCCAATCTTAATTAGCTTTTTAACTCTTGAAATACTCCAACATAGATTGGTTCATGTTTTGGGACCTACCTATTTGATCAGTTTTAATCGGTTGTTAAGGTTTTAGTTTAAGGATTGTTTACCCTTACTAGAAATGAAGTATAATTACAAATGTATAATAAATAGTGTAGCATGAATATAAAGTGGATATATCTCCTAAACATGTGTGATACATTTATTGAGTCAAATATAAATGAAGTTATGTTCGACAACGGTATTTAGATTAGTATTTAAAATTTTAACAAATTAAAGTATCATTTTATCAAATTTTAGATAATTTTAGATATTCGGTAAAATAATGTTTTGTATTTCACAAATTAGTGAAATTACATTTGATAGGGAGTTTCCTTGAGGTTGAAATGGTGAATGTTTCTCTTGTAGAATTAGAACTACACAAGATAACAAGGCAGCAGATAACTTCTTGATGAAGTTATCCCTCTTTACCAATCAGGGATAACCCACCACCTCATCATCATAGAGTTTTCAAATAATAATAATAATAATAATAATAATAATAATAATAATTATAATAATAATGACGATGATGATGATGATGGTGATGAGATAATAATAATAATGATGATGATGATGTAATTGAAATCTTAATTTAATGGTTAAGATTGAGGTTGTGGGTATATAAAATTCCAGGTCCACTTTCTTCCTCCCATATTGTAATTGCCTATTGTCAAAAAATAATAACAATGATGATAAAAAAAATAACAACAATAATTACATCAACCGTACTTTTTTTTTTCATTTTACATTCATCAATTATTTCAATTCTTAATTTGATTGATCACATTATTTACAAACAACTATTATAACAATAATTAATTATCCGCTACCTCAACAACTATCCATTACTCAAATTCTCAAACAACTATTTGAAACTCAATCTACTTTTTTTTGACGAACAGAGTCCAACGAATCTAAACATTTCAGCTATGTTTTGTTCTTGAAAAATAAAATGAAAAAGAATATTTTTTTCTTGATTTTCTCCATATTCTCAATCAGGTTCTCTTTGTTTAAACTATCATATTCTCCTCCAACTTCCCTCTCAAATTTGAAAGGAAGATGTAAATCTGGTGAAGTTTTTCATGTAACTTTTTATTTTTCATAATTCCTGTGAATTTTTTAAAGTGTTGCAATATTTTTTATGTCTGAAAATTTTGACTGTTATTTTTAAATTATTATACTATAATATACGGTACTTTGGAAATATTGCACAATCATATACTGTACTATTTTTCTGAACTATAATACACTGTAATTAATATGTGGCTAGATAACACTTGTACACTGTACTATTTTTCTAGACTATAATATACCGTAATCATGTACTATACTATTTTTAACGGGTAGAAATTTGATTATGTAATTTGCTTAGTTGTCGATAGAGAATATTTGATTTCTGGGTTTTATATGATTATTACCTTCATGTGAAATTCAATTTTCATTTCCGACAAAAAAAAAAAAAAAATCAATTTTCATTATGATTCTAGTATCATACTCTGTTTTAATCATGAGAATAAGGTATTTTGTTGCAATCTCAAATGAATTAGGCTCAATTTTAAGCATTTCCTGACTTAGCACAAACAAGTTTGATGGGTTGATCGATCATAATGAAAATATAAACCTAAACCCTAAACAATACTATTAATAAATACTAGGTCTCAACCCGTGCGGTGCACGAAATATATTAAAATAGTTATTTTAAAAAATAAAAAATTTAATAGAAATTATAATTATAATTTAGAAAGATTATTCCAAAATAATTATAATTACTGATAGTTGCACCAAAATAATTTAGTTCATCATTTATCTACTTTTTAATTAGTCATAATCTCTACAATTAATATCCTTTCTCCATTAAGCGTAACCCACAAACTTAACTATTAATATTATATAGATTATTATTATTATTATTATTATTATTATTATTATTATTATTATTATTTCAAACTAACTATAATTACTGATAGTTGCACCGAAATAATTTAATTCAGCATTTATCTACTTTTTGATTGGTCAAAATCCCTACAATTAATTTCTTTTCTTCATTCAGCGGGACCCACAAACTTAACTATTAATATTATATAGATTATTCCAAAATAATTATAATTACTGATAGTTGCACCAAAATAATTTAATTCAGTATTTATCTACTTTTTGATTGGTCGAAATTCAAACAATTAATCTCCTTTCTCTATTCAGCGAGAGCCACAAACTTTACTATTAATATTATATAGATTATTATTATTATATAGATTATTATTATTATTATTCTTATTATTATTATTATTGTTGTTATTATTATTATTATTATTATTATCAATTAGGTTGTAGTAGAGTGATTTTGGAGCGTATCGGGATGGGCCCGAGTCTCGATTTTCATGTTCACCAACCCTTTCTGTAACCCCTCCATGAAACACGAGGAAAACGACGTTAGGGTCGGGTGCGGAGTGTACTTTAGGGTGGACCCGGGATCCTGGAGGCATGGTTTGATAGGCATCGGGTGTGGAATCCATTTCAAGTGGGACCCAGGACCGTCCCGGGATGAGAATCTCCAAGGTACAGGGGTTCGGAAGTGGACCAAAGTAAGAAAACACAAGATGCTAAGAAGCAGCACAAGGAGGCCAAGGCAACAGGATGTAGTGGTCACCTTGGCCAGGGAGGCCGGAGCGCCAGCTACGTGCTGGCCTGGGCGTGGGAGATGGACACCGCTGCTAAACGCCGCTAGCGTCCGTTCCAGAGAGTGACAGTGTTCTCGACGAGGAGAACCGCTACCAAAACCCCAGAAACCATTGCCAGCGCCTGATAGGTCGTGCCCGCGACCACCGAGTGCCGCCTGCGAAATCTTCCTTGCTCGGTAGCTGAAGCCGCACCTTTTTCCCACTTCAACCGGCTGTCGTGCCTACGAGCTCCTTTATGACGCCCGTGACCATGCTGCTGCTGCTGCGACACTGTTCGCATGTAACGGTCGCGACGGAGCCGTGCCGCCCGCAAAGGCCATTGCTGTTGCACGTATTTTGTTACTTAAACGCTGAGTTTTACGTTTTTAGGCCCCATTAGTATAAATACCCCCTAGCTCATTTTTAAGCAGATTATATAGATACTGATGTTATGCTTATGCATTTTTAGGTTTTCCCTAAGTTTTCCTCAAAAATCTTAATTACTTTATCCAATCCTTTGGTGGTGTTTCAAGTCATTCCTTTAATGATTATTTAGTGGATTACCTTTATGATAATGATGGTGGGGTGTTAGGCCTTGGGTTGTGGTTCTCCTTGCCACAAGGTCATATCCAACTTTTGTGCGTTCAAGCATTTGGTTGTTTGTTGATTCTTCATCATCCACTCAAGCTAATCTCATCTCCCTCCACGTGACGAAACGCTCCAGATTTTGACCAAAATAGGAACAAGATTGGCGCTACGTTGAACGAGAGTGGGCAAATATTTCCTAACTAGTCTTTATTAACAATCCCATAATTAAGTAATAATCATAATTGTTAGGTTTTTGGGTGTTTGAAGGGAAAAATGTTTTGTGAAAATGGAGGAAGAATTATATGAAGAGAAGCTTTTGTTATTGATGAAGGGAGAATGAGTTACAACTCTTGGTTGTTGATGATGCAAATGATAACTCCACCACCTATATTTATACTTGTAGAAAGCAGGCAGTGGAAGAATCTAGAACATGCTACAATAATATCTTCTCAAATTATCTCGAGTTTTCTATTACATTTTTCTATGGCTTCCATTCAAGATTTCTCTAGAAGACTTCTATTCAAGATTTTTCTAGATTTTTCTTGATTTTTAACATTCCCCCTTAATCTAGAAAAATCTCGAACCTCCGATCTGTTCTCGAAAGTAACTGAACTTCTAGATTGGAAGCGCTTTTGTGAATGTGTTCGCCCGCTGTTCATCCGTTCTGCAAAACTCTAGCTTGATTATGCCTTTGTCCACGAGTTCACGAATGAAGTGATGTCTAATCTCAATGTGCTTTGTGCAACTGTGGAAAATTGGATTCTTTGTCATTACTATTGTTGACATGTTGTCACAGAGAAGTGGCGTTGGTTCTTCATCGCCTTGTTGTAGATCCTTTAATAACCTTCTTAGCTGTACTGCTTCACATGCTGCACTTGTAGCTGAAATGTACTCCGCTTCTGCAGTTGACAATGCTACGGTGGCTACTTCTTGGATCTCCAAGAGATAGCCTTGGAACCGAGTTGAAACAAATATCCACTTATACTTTTTCGATCATCAATGCATCCAGCCCAATCACTATATGTGTATCCAGTGAGTTTGGGATCTTCATCTGTTTTGCCTAGAAGACCATAAATTTTCGTTCCTTTGATGTATCTCAAAATTCTTTTAGCTGCTACGAAGTGAGCTTTATTTGGCTCGCTCATGAATCGGGAGACGATGCTAACCACATTAACAATGTCTGGCCGAGTGTTTGTTAGATATATTAATGAACCAACCAGACTTCTGTAGAGTGATCCGTCCACCTTTTCCTTGCCATCGTTATTGGAGAGTTTTTCATTTGTAGCGATAGGTATATTTCTATTGAGAGATGAAGATCTCACCTGAGCTTTGCTTCACTTGCATCCCGAGAAAGTACTTCATAAGGCCCAAATCCGTCATCTCAAATTCAGCCATTATATGCTTTTTGAAATCTTAGATCATTCTTTGATTTATGCCTGTGTATATAAGATCATCAACATAGAGGCAAGATTATAAGATCTTTCCCTTAGGTCTTGATGTATAGGGATGGCTCGCTTGGACTCTTTTTTAATCCGTTGTGAAGGAGAGACCCATCAATTTTACTATTCTAAGCTCGCGGTGCTTGTTTGAGACCGTAGAGTGCTTTCTTTAGCCGATATACTTTGTTTTCTTCTCCTTCAATGAGGTACCCTTGGGGTTGCTCTACGTGTACTTCTTCTTCAAGCTCACCATTTAGAAATGCAGACTTGACATCTAGCTGAAATACTTGTAGTTATAGTTGTGCTGTAATGGCAAGCACTGTTCTTATTGTCTCCATGTGAACTACTGGAATGTTTCGTTGAAGTCGATCCCTGATTGCTGCGAGTATCCTTTGGCGACCAATCGCGCTTTGTGCTTTTGGATTGAGCCATCCTCATTATATTTGATCTTGTAGACCAACTTGAGCCCAATGATATCTTTGTCTTGAGGCTTATCCACTAGTTGCCATGTGTCATTTTTCTCGATCATTTTGATCTCCTCGTTTATAGGCTCGATCCATTTTTTATCTTGGGATGCTTCTTGAAATGTTGCTGGCTCGCTAGCAAAAAATACGGTAATTACTTGGCCGCACTCATAATCTTGTAGATAAGCAGGCGGTCGTCTTTCTCATTGAGACCTCCGAGTAGGCTGTAGAGAATCTCTCGACTCCATAAGGAGAGGTGGAGAGCTCCCTTCACTAGAAGACAGAGTTGAAGATGAACTGTTATTAGAGCGTTGTCCTTCTCTAATTTCTTGAATTTGAATGTCTTCATGTTGTGGCTCTTGGGCTGTATCTTCCGGCCATCTCCATTTGGATACTTCATCGAATATGACATCTCTTGAGATAATCACCTTTTTGGTTTTCGGATTATAGAGGCGATATCTCTTCGACTCTGCGCTATAGCCAATAAAGATGCACTTCTCGCCTTTGTTATCCAACTTTTCTCGATTCTCTTTGGGAATATGTGAATATACTATGCAACCGAATATCTTGAGATGATCCACCTCTGGCTTCCTGTTGAACCACGCTTCGTATGGTGTTTTATTGGGAACTGCCTTTGTGGGAGATCGATTGAGAACATAGACGGCTGTGTTTACAGCTTCCGCCCAAAAGTTCTTGGGGACATTTTTATTCTGCAACATGTTGTGGGCTATCTCGACTATTGTTCTACTCTTCCTCTCCACAACTCCAATTTGCTGTGGGGTGCGTCTTACAGAAAGTTCTCTTTTGATTCCATGCTTCCGACAAAAATCATCAAACTCAGTTTGATGAAATTCTCTCCCACGATCCGTTCTTAATATTTTCAAATTGTGCCCACTTTATTTTTCCGTGAGGGCCTTAAATTGTTGGAAGTATGAGAAAGCTTCAGATTTTTGTTCGAGAAAGTACACCCACATCATGCGAGTGTAGTCATCCACGAACAATAAGAAATATCTTTTGCCACCCAAGCTAGGGTTACGTGTTGGACCCCAAATGTCGACATGAACCAGTTATAGGGAGCTTTAGCTCTCCATGTGGTTTTAGTGAATGGTAATCTATGCATTTTTCCCATTATGCAGCCCTCACATATATTCTTATTGTCTTTTATTGTGGGCAAGCCAATAACCATATTTCTTCGCTTTAAAACTTTAAGACTATCAAGGTTTAGATGGCCATATCTTTGATGCCATAAGGTTGTGGCATTCATGATGGAGCTAAGGGTTCTCTTCCCCTTCGTTGGCATTGATAAGGGAAAAATGTTGTTGGGCTACATTGTGATAGACGCTATCACTTAGTTCCTCTTCTTGTCAATTATAATGCATCGATTGTCTTAAAAGTTCACCTTAGGAGATTTTGAGCTAGACCAGGTACGTATAAGACGTCTTGAATATACTTGGTTGAACCATTTTTGGCTTTTACTGCGATTGTTCGTTTTCTAGCTACCTCGCGTGTTCTCCCGTCACCGAACGTGATGTTGGATTTTATGTCTTCATTCAGCTCTACGAAGGAATCTCTATTTCCCGTCATATGGTTAGAACAACCACTATCCACGTACCATTTGCGTGACATTCAGGCAGGAGTAGAATACGTTTTCACTTGAGTCGTTTTTCTCCATGAAGTTAGCCTCGTCACGTTGTCGGTTTCTACAATCTCGTACATGATGTGTGCTTCTATGTACATCTTTTGCAGTTAAACCAATAATCCTTTGTATCATGATTCGTTATCTTGCATATCTTGCAATATGGGCTTGATTTTGTTATCTACATGACTTCCTTGATTCTTGTAATTGCTTCTCCCCCATCCACGGTTATTGGATGGTGTCTTCCTACCATGGCTATTCTCCTTTTTGTTCTCATGGTTGGAGAATTTTAATTTGGCTTGAAAAGCCTGCTCTAGTGGCTGGTGTGTGAATCTACATATTCTCTCCTCATGTGCTTGGAGAGACCCTGCTAACTTGGTGAGGGTGAGCGTAGATAGATCTGTAGATTCTTCTATTGCAGCCACTATATGATCAAACTTTGATGGAAGGCTCCTTAGTACCTTTTGTATCACCTTCTTATCTTTGATCATGTCACCACATATTCTAATTTTATTTACTATACTAGTGACATGATCGAAGTATGCTTGTATTGTTTCATCCTCCTTCATCAATAAGGTATTGAAATCCTTCCACAAAGTTTGAAGTTTAATGGATATTACCTTGTTAGTGCCATGGTATGCTTCCTTCAAGATTGTCCAAGCCTCCTTGGCCGTTGTAGCAGCCATAATCCGAGGGAAGATTGTTGGAGTGATTGCTTGATAAATGTGATGAAGGGCCGTAATATCCTTCTTGTAGTTGTCTTGATATTGTGCCCCCTTACTTTCATCCCATGATGATTTTTCCTCTTCATCTGACTTTTCTTATCCATCCTTCTTCTTTTTTGTGCATCCTTCTCCTCCTTCTTAGGTGGTTTATCACAACCTGTTTCTACCACATCTCATAAACCTTTTGTCATAAAGAAGGTTTTCATTTGAATAATCCACATTTGATAATTATCCCCATCAAATATGGGTGGCCTCAAATTTGGAAGATAGTTAAAAGTTGTGGTTGAAGTTTGAAGGGAGGTCATGTTTAATTTTTTGTGGAGTTGGATTTGAAGGATGGTTTATCTGAGAATAGAGATATGGCTTGTAGGTTGATGGTTGATTTTGGGTGATGTAGGTTTGAATAGGAGGACTTGGATTAACCTGGCTCTGATACCACTGTTAGGTTTTTGGATGTTTGAAGGGAAAAGTGTTTTGTGAAAATGGAGGAAGAATTGTATGAAGAGAAGCTTTTGTTATTGATGAAGGGAGAATGATGTATGTAAGGTCGCGATGATCAGAGTATTGACCTCACAGTACACCACAATAACACACAAACACACAATTCTGGCCTCACAACCAAGACTCAAGCACAAACACACCAAAACAAAACCTCACGACAAGAAATCAGTTACAACCTCCTCAAAACAGAGCACAAACACCAATGAACGATTGGATGAAATGGATGATGATAAAATGATGATCGGATGAACAAACTTACAATCAAACAGTAACCGAAGATAGTCTTGAGCCTCGAGCTGATACAGGCCCACCACAGCTAGAACTTTAAGGGCAATGGACTGGATGACCTCAATGGATACAGGCACACCACCATCGAGATTACCAAGCTCTACACCTACCACAAGGATTGCCAAATCCTTGATACTGTAGTAGAATTAACCAAGGTTGAGAGTTTAACATCACTCACAAACAAGAGGCTCAATCAAGGCAATCAAAACGCTATTAAATTCACTGATGGATAATCCTCACAAGCTGCTGATTACAAGCTATATAAACCTAGGGTTGAGCTAGAGGATTAAGGGTTTCCCCTTACTCAAGAAACTCACTAATTAAGCATTAAGCTACTTAACTAACTTAGTAAGCTAATTAAGTCTCATTACAAACCGGATAACATCAAATTAAAATGAAATAAAATCTAACAAACGCGTTTTCTTTATTACAAACGGTTATATCACCTCACAAGCTGGAAATGGCCTCAACAGCTCGGAAGTGAGTCTTCATGGAGGACCTCAATGCAGGATCACCTCATAGAACTGGAATATCCTCAACAGTTCAGAAGTGATGACTTCAAAGATGACCTCAGAACTGGAAAAATATCTTCACTGAGCTGGAATGTCCTCAACAGCTCTAAAGTGAAGTATTCAAACATGGGTGAGGACCACAATCCAAAGATATGGAATTGAGAAATAACCTCACTGGTTGGCCGCTGTTGTTGATGTTGATGTTGTTGCTGCTGGATGACCTCATGACCTGCTGGACCATTACTCCTGGATGTCAGTGTTTGATGATGAAGATGGTGAGGTCGTTGCTGCTCCTGATGCTGGCTCCTGATCACTTGGTGCTGGATTTTGGATGTTTGATGGAGGACCTTCATCAGAGAATCGGTTACAACTTTTGGTTACAAATATCATCGATATTATTAGACATTACTATAATGTTAATTATTATTAGACATACTAAATCACCAATAATGTTATTATTTATTTTTTTTAATATGGTTACAAATATCATCGATATGTAATTATGTGAGCAAAATCTCGGGATGTTACAAGTCCCATCCATCATATCAAGGAGTTCATGAGGTTGGACCTATTGAACAAATTTGATATCGATCTCTATGCAACTGTCTTTTTGTCCACTCTAGACGGTGAGGCTAAGGATTGGTACCATCACTTACCATCCCAATCCAAGATGAATGGAATTAACTTATCAAGGCGTTCATCAGTCACTATAGTCGCATACAAAGGAAGCGAGCCTCGATTAATGACCTCACTGCACTCAAACAAAAGGATGACGAACATTTCCTAGACTACTTTGAAAATTGAAACACTAAGTTGTCACATATAAGTGACAATATTCTCATAGAAATACAACTGTCAGCTTTCAACCAAAGCCTTAAAGAAAGTCTAACCCGTCACCTCAGTTACCACGTGATAAAAGATTTTGACTACCTAAAGGACTTTTGTATTTAGCTCGAGGCCATGACCAATGAGAAGAGTCCCTTGACACGATGATAGAAAAGATCCAGCTCCAATAGTAGGGCCACTAGCATGTCTAGCAACCCTCTAGAAAATGTTGAGACTAATTTCATCTAGTGAACGTCTAACCCTATAACACCTAATTATGAAACGTACACCCCTCTTGAGGAACTTGAAAGGCTCGTGAAAAAGGGGATCATCAAACTGCCTCTACTAAAGGGTAAACCGGAAGTCAAAGGAAACAATTGGGACTTTGACCAGTTATATAAGTACCATATATGCAAAGGACATGATATCGAAAAGTGTTATACCCTAAAGAATAGGATGGAAGATATGATTTGGGATAGAACATTGCCTTTACCCAAGGTAGCGCATAAAACTAATAATAAGGACAATCTTTTCCTAATTCTTGGTGTATATTTCGGGGAAGAATCGTTTGATCCCTCAAGACTCATCATGAAGGCATGGTCGAGCCAACCCATTAAGTAAACACTCCTTCATTTTGGAAAATTTCATCCTCGAGTGTTGCAGAAGAGCCATCAACGAGAAAACCATAGTGTTAGCTAAGGTCATCATCTTTTGAGTACTTAATGATGTATGCAAGGTCGCTAAGATCAGAGTGATAACCTCACAGACACCAAGTGGACACATACAACACTGAGATTCTGGACCTCACAACTGATAATCAATTACAAACACTCCAAAACAGGGCTCACAACAGAGAACCAATCACAATCTCCTCCAAAACAGAGCATAAACACCAAAACACAAATGGATGAAATGGGTGATGTGTGAAATGTGATCGGATGGACAAAATAACATCAAGAACTCATGAAGGATTTTGGTTCTCGTACAAATGGATTGAAATGGATAATGAGGGATTGAAAATGCAGAAAGATAAAGGATAGAATCAAGTAATTACCGATCAATACAGGCACACCATGACCGATTATCACAAGGGCAATGGACTCGATGACCTCAATGGATACAGGCACACCACCATTGAAATTACCAAGCTCTACACCCACTACAAGGATTGCCAAATCCTTGATACTGTAGTAGAATTAACCTAAATTTAGAGTTTAACGTCACTCACAAACAAGAGGCTCAATAAGGCACTCAAAATCTCATATTTCATATCATCAAGTTGTTTTTTACAATGACCTCACAGTGGGTATATATAAGTCCAGCTGAAATATCTAATTAGGAGTTTCTTGAGCAAAAAGAAAACGTCCTAAACTTGCTTAATTAAACTAATTACATCAAAATAAGATAAAATGTAACTAACTTATGAAGCTTCTAGAACAATAATAATGAGGGCTAATAAAAGCGTCACACATGGCATCTTCATGAAGCTTCTAGAACAATTGGAAGACTCTAGAAACATCACACATGGCGCTTTCTTGTTGGAGCAACATTCCTCACGTGGGCAAGGCTGGATAATCACCTCACGAGCTGGAAGGACCTCAACAGCTCGAAAGTGATGTCTTCATAGAGGGCCTCAATGACAAACACCTCACTGAATTGGAAAGACCTCAACAACTCAGGAAGTGAAGTCAACAAGGTGCAAATAGTCTTCCTCCGATGAACGCCTCGACGTCCAAATTCTTAGCAGACTCAATATGGAGGTCCTCATACGTATATTCAGATCGCATTAAAGATTAATGACCTCCAATAAGTAGAAGATGACGCAACCCAAGTGAAAAGACCAAAAGCACCTTGCTGAAACACCAAAAGACAAGCTAATCCCAAATGAGGTCCTCATGCACGTACCCAGATTACAATAGTTGTGCAGAATGCAAACGACCTCCAAATGGATCAACCTTTGGCATTTAGAATGTCTTAGTACCACACTTCCTTGACCTCCAAAGAGAAGAGAAACACAAACCAAGTTGAAAAGAACAATCAGCTCCAGATAGACGTCCTCAATGTCTAGATAAACATCCTCAATGCATGCCCAGGTTGAAATAGTTCTGTGGAACCCAAATAACATTCAGACCATTTAAGCTTGGACATTATGAATGACCTCCAAGGGACCAAATGTGAGTGAGGCCTCAATTCTGAAGTGTTGAGACAATAAGAATGACCTCACATCAGGTGGATGACCTTTGATATAGTCAAGGACATTCTGGGATTCATGGATGGCCTCAAAGCATGCTGACACCAAATGCGGTTGTGAAGGATGATCTCCATCATTCCCCCCAAGTTGAGAAAAGTTTGTCCTCAAACTTGGAAAGTCCTCTGCCACAGAATAATATGGCCTTAAAGATATACACCAAGAATAGTATGGCCTCAAGGACATTGAACCATCTTCAAAATGGTTAACTTCAATCTTATTCACTTCAAGGACCTCAAATGAGTCCTGTAACCTTAGTAACAACTTGTTAGAACCACTCCTTCTCCCATATGACTTTGCCTCATCTCCAACCATGGTACTAGCAAGATGTCCAATTGTGCTATTCTTCCATTCAGCATAAAACACAACTATCATCCTCAAGATCTTGAAGGCCTCATTGGGGTTTATTGAGTGGCTGGGTTGCATTGGAAAAATGATACCAGGGTCAAAAGGCTTTTGTAATGTCGTTTGTAAGGTAAGGCTTGGCGGTAGATCATAAGACAAGTCACGTATCCCTTTAAGGACCAACAAGTCATTGATCAGAATAAGGTCGTCAACCCTGTCAAGGATCTTCAGAAACCATAGGTTCAAGGATGGAAACCTAGATTCGTGGGTTATTGATGGGAATCAGCCTCCACATATCCAATTGATTCAAGAGTTTTATCACTTGGTGGGCATAATTAAGAAGGGCATTAGTGTCGAGGGAGGCCAAGGACATTCACTCCATGTGATGTCCTCACTGCTTGCCTCCATATCTCAACAGTAATGGTCATTCAGGCTCCTGCATAACTATTCTATTTTTGACGTGCGGCAAGGTCCTTTATCTGGACATTGGTAAAGGTCCTTTACTTGGGCAGCATTGATATTTTGGCATGTTTTCAAGGGCATTTTGGTCTTTTCTCAGGAGGTCCGGTTTTCCTTAATAGTATTGGAGGTCCTTACTGAGTTCCCGCCATTTTGGAACAAAACCACTTGTGTTTCTTCACTTGTCTTACATGGATTGGAGTCTAAGTGAATGAAGATCCTCCGATGAGGAAGTGCCAAGTGGAGGGTTGTGATCGTCCAATGGTTGGTCCAATGATGATCGAGTACTTCATAGTGAAGCATGTATTAGCTTTAATAATTTGTAATTAGCTTAATTAACCACGTTTAGGAGGTTTCTTCGTCATTAGGAAACCTCACTCTAGTTAGTTTGAGCTCCTTGCTTGCTTGCTTGGTTGCCTTTTCCCTTATTTCAGCCGAGTATATGTATCATTGTATTGGCCACTTAACTTCATATCTTACGAAATACAAAACCAAGAAAGCTTTGAGCTTCATTGTTTGTGAGTTTCTCAAACTCTCATTTCCACTCCAATAGCTAGATTTGGCAATCTAGTGGTGTTGTGTGGACTTGTTGTGTTCTCTTTTGGAAGGTGATTCACTTCTGTAACCAAACGAGGTCCTTCAAGCTTGCCCGGGTATTCTTTTCACTTGCAGGTGTTTAAGTACTGTAACAAGTGAAGAAATACTTGTATCTATCTTTTCATTCATTTGTTTTTCGTTCCTTGATGCTTATTGCATCATATTGTTGTGGTTATTGGCTATCTGAGATATTGGTGTCCTTGTGATGTTATAAGCTTGCTTGATTCAGTACATTGGTGAGCTTATACCCTTCTCTTTAACCATAAAAAGATTACCCTTGTACCCCTTAAGCCTACCTTACTCCCGAAACCCAAGGAGAATTTGGTTACTGATCCAAGTTTGATCACTCTCTTGGTTGCTGAACACCATGAGTTTCATGATCATAAGGACCTTATTCTCCTAGACCTAAACACACAGCCTAGCTCCACAAATGACCATCCCTTGCCCCTCTTCTGTAACACTATTCCTCTGTGTTTCCCGAGGAGATGCCCCCTGGTTTACCTCCCAAGAGGGACATTCAACACAAAATTGACCTCGTTCCTGGGTCAACACTCCCTAATAAAACAGCTTACCGAATGAATCCCAGTGATACTCAGGAGATTCAAAGGCAGGTAGATGACCTTCTCACCAAAGGGATGATCAGGGAGAGCTTAAGTCCTTGTGCTGTACCAGCTCTCTTAGTGCCAAAGAAAGATGGGAGTCAAAGAATGTGCATTGATTGTCGTGCTATCAACAAGATTACCATCAAGTATAGGTATCCTATACCTAGGCTTGAGGACCTTCTGGATGAGCTTCATGGGGCTCAAGTGTTTTCAAAGATTGATTTGAGGAGTGGCTACTACCAAATTAGAATCTATGAAGGGGATGAGTGGAAAACGGCATTCAAGACTAAAGGAGGTTTGTATGAATGGTTGGTTATGCCTTTTGGTTTAACTAACGCCCCATCTACTTTTATAAGATTGATGAACCAGGTTCTGAAGGTCCTTATAGGCAAGTGTGTTGTTGTCTACTTTGATGACATACTTGTTTATAGCCACAATGAGGAGGATTATGTCAAGCATTTGCAAGCTGTGATGGAGATACTGTCCAAGGAAAAGCTTTATGGAAATTTAGGGAAATGCCAATTCTTCACCAACAAGGTTATGTTCCTTGGCTATGTGATCTCTGCCGAGGGCATTCAGGTGGATGAAGAGAAGATTCAAGCTATAAGAGATTGGCCAGTCCCCACCACCATCCAGCATGTGAGGAGTTTCCATGTATTGGCTTCCTTCTATAGGAGGTTTGTGAGGAACTTTAGTACCATCCTAGCTCCCATGACTGAGTTAGTGAAGGCTAAAGGTTTCTCTTGGACTCCATCAGCACAGAAAGCCTTTGAAACCATCAAGGAAAGGTTAACCACTGCCCCTGTGTTAGCCTTACCTAGTTTCTCAAAGGTATTTGAAGTTGAGTGTGATGCATCTGGGTTGGGCATAGGAGCTGTCTTATCTCAAGAAGGCAGGCCTATTGCTTATTTTAGCGTGAAGTTGAATGATGCCAAGAAGAAGTACAGTGTGTATGATAAGGAGTTTTATGCAATCATTCGAGCATTGGAGCATTGGAGGCATTATCTTATTGGTAATGAGTTCATTTTGCATAGTGATCATGAGGCCCTCAAGTTCATTCAAGGCTAACATAAACTAAACCCTCGCCATGCCAAATGGGTTGAGTATATGCAAGCCTATCATTTCATGATCCACCACAAGGCTGGTCATTTAAACAAGGGAGCTGATGCCCTCTCAAGGAAGTTCCTTTTGTTACATGTCCTTGATTCGAGAGTGCTTGGTTTTGAGCACCTCAAGGCCTTGTATCCGGAAGATGAAGATTTCAAGGAGATTTATGAAGCATGTCAGCAGCGGCCCCAAGGAGATTTATTCCACATTGAGCATGGGTTTCTCTTTAAGGGAAACAAGTTGTGCATCCCAGACGAGCCTACGTGAGCTTCTCATTATGAAGGTTCATGGAGGTAGTTTGGCAGGTCACTTTGGAATCGAGAAGACTACGTTAATGATGAAGGAGCATTACTATTGGCCGAGGATGCAGAAGGATGTTGAGCACTTGGTCAAAAGGTGTTCATTATGTCAACTCTCAAAGAGTCACAGCCTACCACAAGGTCTTTACACCCCACTACCTATACCCCAAGGTCCTTGGGAAGATATCAGTCTGGACTTCATTGTTGGGTTGCCAAGAACCCAAAGAGGTAAAGATTCTATTTTGGTGGTTGTTGATCGTTTTTCAAAGATGGCTCACTTTATTCCATGCCATACTACTTATGATGTTGTGAAAGTTGCTGAGTTGTACTTCCAGGAAGTTGTAAGGTTACATGGAGTTCCTAAATCTATGGTTTCTGATCGAGATGCAAAGTTCTTGAGTCACTTTTGGGTGACCTTATGGAAGAAGCTTGGTACCAAACTCAAGTTCAGCACAGCATGTCATCCCCAAACTGATGGCCAAACTGAGTCACCAATAGGACACTTGGTACACTGCTAAGGTCCTTGGTGAACAAAGATAAGAAGGGATGGGATACTTTGCTTCCTCATGCTGAGTTTGCATTCAACCGAGCTCCTAGCAAGGCTACTGGTTTGTCACCATTTCAAGTAGTGTATGGGAGGAATCCAATCACCCCTATGGATTTAGCTCCCATACTTACCTCAACCAGGTTCAGCCATGATGTTAGTGTAAGAGCCAAGGAGATTTAGGAGCTACACCAACATGTCCAAGAAAAGATAGCCAAGTTCAATGAGAAAGCTTCCAATCTGGCTAACAAGAGTTGGAGAAAGGTGGTTTTCCAACCTGGGGATCTCGTGTGGATCCATCTAAGGAAGGATCATTTTCCATCTAGGAGGAAGGGCAAGTTGGTTCCCAGGGCAGATGGTCCTTTTGAAGTGTTAGAGAAAGTAAGAGACAATGCCTACAAGCTGGCACTTACAGATGATTATGGAGGAAGTGCTACGTTCAATGTTTCTGATTTGAAGCCATATTATGCTGAAGGAGAAGAGCTACCAAGTTTGAGGGCAAACTCTTTCCAACTTGGGGGGGATGATGGGAATCAGCCTCCACATATCCAATTGATTCAAGAGTGTTATCACTTGGTGGGCATAATTAGGAAGGGCATTAGTGTCTAGGGAGGCCAAGGACATTCACCCCATGTGATGTCATCACTGCTTGTCTCCATATCTCAACAGTAATGGTCATTCAGGCTCCTACATAACTGTTCTATTTTTGACGTGCGGCAAGGTCCTTTATCTGGACAGTGGTAAAGGTCCTTTACTTGGGCATCATTGATATTTTGGCATGTTTTCAAGGGCATTTTGGTCTTTTCTCAGGAGGTCGGTTTTCCCTAATAGTATTGGAGGTCCTTGCTGAGTTCCCGCCATTTTGGAACAAAACCACTTGTGTTTCTTCACTTGTCTTGCATGGATTGGAGTCCAAGTGAATGAAGATCCTCCGATGAGGAAGTGCCAAGTGGAGGGTTGTGATCGTCCAATGGTTGGTCCAATGATGATCGAGTACTTCATAGTGAAGCATGTATTAGCTTTAATAATTTGTAATTAGCTTAATTAACCACGTTTAGGAGGTTTCTTCGTCATTAGGAAACCTCACTCTAGTTAGTTTGAGCTCCTTGCTTGCTTGCTTGGTTGCCTTTTCCCTTATTTCAGCCGAGTATATGTATCATTGTATTGGCCACTTAACTTCATATCTTACGAAATACAAAACCAAGAAAGCTTTGAGCTTCATTGTTTGTGAGTTTCTCAAACTCTCATTTCCACTCCAGTAGCTAGATTTGGCAATCTAGTGGTGTTGTGTGGACTTGTTGTGATCTCTTTTGGAAGGTGATTCACTTCTGTAACCAAATGAGGTCCTTCAAGCTTGCCCGGGTATTCTTTTCACTTGCAGGTGTTTAAGTATTGTAACAAGTGAAGAAATACTTGTATCTATCTTTTCATTCATTTGTTTTTCGTTCCTTGATGCTTATTGCATCATATTGTTGTGGTTATTGGCTATCCGAGATATTGGTGTCCTTGTGATGTTATAAGCTTGCTTGATTCAGTACATTGGTGAGCTTATATACATCAGTTATGAGGGTTGGCTCTTTTGTGGAGGGTAGTAATGTGGAAATAAAGGGGTATGGAAAGTAGGTTTGGGAACTCCCCTTGTTGAATAGGAAGTTATTTGGTATGAGGGTTATTTGTGGGGCTTTTGGGGTTGTTTTGTGGACTAAAGATAGTGGTGGTTTGAGTGGAGGGGTAATAGTAGGATTTATGATGAACCAAGGTTTGTAAGGAATGTGTAAATCGGTGCTTGACAGTCTGGAGGGCCTCAAGACAGAACAGCTGACAATTTGAGCAAAAGGGTATGCATCAGTAGCACAACTTCCTTCATAACCATTGTTAACACAACTCAAATAAAAGTTGTCCTCCCTTTTCTTCTGACCTTCATGCATAGAAGAACCACTAAGGACTCTTCTCACCACTAGCATTTCAATTTCTTCATCATAAACCAAATCTCCCAAAAACTCTTTCTCACATTCATCTTCCAATTCTAGTTCATATACATAAGAACTACCAAGGACCCTTCTAACAACAAGCATTTCTTTCACAATAAACATCCAAGGCATACTTCCCAATATAGAACATATGATCAAGGCCTTAACAACATTCCACACTAATCCACAACAAGCACCATCAAGGCTCACAAAATTAAGATAATATGACTTCACTGCTATTCCACTATCTTGACTCAACCAAAGTTGTATAATCATGATAACCTTCTCAACACAACACCAAAGCACATGAAATTTCACAAAACATGCTTTCATGAAACTCCCAATCGACCAAAATATTTGCAAGTATGCTTCATTCATGCCCATCAATATAATATAGTAAGGAAATTCTTGAGATCCCATACCTTGACCAAAGTATTGGACACCAATGAACTTGAAAAGAATCTAGGCTGGAAAATCAACATCTCCAATTAAAACAATGAGCTCCTCCACTGAGTTTGTTGGGGGTTTGATACTCCATTCATCATACTTTGACCTCCTTCGCTTCCACCTCTTCCTCTTTGGTCTTCTCATCATCTCCAAGTTCACCCATAGAAATGACCTTAGTTGGAAATTAACTAACTCAACATTGAAGCCACTGGAAGCTTCATTTTCCATTCTCATCCTTGTAGCACACAAAGATGTCATATCATTCATCATCACAAATTGAGGTTCAGATTCTGACAATGTCATTGGCAGACAGAACCCTAAGGTCGTCAACTGTGTCAAGGACAGACAGTCCTCAACCTCCTCATCATAGACAGGATCCTCCAAAGGTTCATTTACACACTCTTCTTCATCAAGATCCTCTACTTCCTCATCATATCTAGGATCTCTACCTCCTCTCCTGGATACACTAAAGGGATTTTCCTCTTCTTCTTTCTCCTCTTCTTCCTCCTCTAACCCCTTATAATCTTCTTCATCTTCATACACATCAAAAATAGGTGGGTGATTAAAATTCACCTCGTGTTCATCATCTTGAGATTGCACCTCAAAAGAAAAAATGGCCTCAAAACCTTCTGCCACATCATGAATTTGATGTTCTTCCTCTTGAATCAAAGGTGGTTCACATGACTTCCAAGGATTATAAATAAACTCATACCAAAATAAATCCATCTCCAATTGTAGCATATTGAGGTCCTTGCCTCCTTCAAAATCTGCTCACTCTTTCGAGACGATGACTTGTTGAAAGTCATGGTTGCGGGGGTTTTTTTTGTGGTTGTGTGTTTGGGATGATTTGGGATGTGTTTAGGCTCAAAGGAATCAAAACTCACTCACCAAGATGGTAGCAACCTCTGCAACCTCCTGAGGTAATCTACTACTGCACGACATCACAAACAACACCAATAACTCCCTCTAGGATGAAACTCAGCTCTGATACCAAGTTGATATATGCAAGGTCGCTAAGATCAGAGTGATAACCTCACAGACACCAAGTGGACACATACAACACTGAGATTCTGGACCTCACAACTGATAATCAATTACAAACACTCCAAAACAGGGCTCACAACAGAGAACCAATCACAATCTCCTCCAAAACAGAGCATAAACACCAAAACACAAATGGATGAAATGGGTGATGTGTGAAATGTGATCGGATGGAAAAAATAACATCAAGAACTCATGAAGGATTTTGGGTCTCGTTCAAATGGATTGGAATGGATAATGAGGGATTGAAAATGCAGAAAGATAAAGGATAGAATCCAGTGATTACCGATCAATACAGGCACACCATGACCGATTATCACAAGGGCAATGGACTCGATGACCTTAATGGATACAGGCACACCACCATTGAAATTACCAAGCTCTACACCCACCACAAGGATTGCCAAATCCTTGATACTGTAGTAGAATTAACCTAAATTTAGAGTTTAACATCACTCACAAACAAGAGGCTCAATAAGGCACTCAAAATCGCATATTTCATATCATCAAGTTGTTTTTTACAATGACCTCACAGTGGGTATATATAAGCCTAGCTGAAATATCTAATTAGGAGTTTCTTGAGCAAAAAGAAAATGTCCTAAACTTGCTTAATTAAACTAATTACATCAAAATAAGATAAAATGTA